>JAPDPM010000003.1:35866666-37152500 GCA_032173925.1 Heritiera fomes
TCAGATATATGTGGCATTTCCTCATTAGTACAGCTAGGTGGGAGCCATGGAGATTTTGGATCATATCAAGTATAAACTCTTGAATTAATGACACCCCATCCTCCCTTCCCCACCAACAAGGTCACATTAAGACTAAATGCAGGTTTTGTTCACTGATGAACAACTGATAACCATAATTAATCCCCAACAGCCAACCTTATTATATTACCAAAAAAGAAAAGGTTTGGATTTTTAATACACAGCTTCATGATTTAATTAAAAGAGAAAATAAATTGCATGAAATGAAAATTTCAAGTATATCATTTTTATTCAAATCATGTCAAATAATTGCATCATAAAATATCACTAATTTATTATATATCACATGAGATAATTATATAATAGGTATTTATTTCAATAAAATCATTAACGATTGTGGTAGTAAATAGCTTATTTTTAATAATAAAATTACATAACATAATTTAAATAAAAAATATATGCTAACATGAAATAACTATTACTTATTATTCATTTTCTAAATGAAATGCATGAAACGAGACCGACAATAAGCCAAGGAGCTGGAATGCAATTAGAAAACTATTATCTAAAAAGTTAACAATAATTTCCAACTTTTTTAAAAGATAAACAATATTAATAACAAAAATATTGCATAAATGTCATGTCTTGAGATATTTAATAAATTCATGGAGGAAGAAAGAAATGATAAGTTTTTATATTATCGATGAAGTTACATCTCTTATGATCACTGTTGTCTTTAAAAAGAATCATATAAACTAAAATAATTAACAAGGAAGGAGGTTTTTTTATTAAACAAGATTTGATTTTTGTAAAAGGGATTCTTAAAATAAAAATCTTTAATGAATTTGAAAAATGCATTAAATTCGAGAAACCTGAAAAATTCTTATGATAATATTTTTTTTTAAAAAAAAAGGTAAAATTCGGCTTAAAAAATCGACCTACATTGCAATACCCGTACTGCAAATATCCCTTTACCATGTATCAAGGAATATTGGCTACATACAAAACAATTTACTATTTTTTTGTTTGTTTGTTTGTTTGTTTATATATATCATTATTAACAGCGCATGATGGGGTGGAGCGTATATATGTAACTATCAAGTTGGGGCTTTCTTCGATATTGCATACAAAAAGGTGGAGCTTTTAAAGAATGGAACGGAACGGAAAGAGAGAGGATTTTGGATTTTTTGAGAAACAGGTCCCATACCCACCGCCACCAATCACCACTCATTCCCATCATCAGCACCAAATGATGCTATGTGAGTTTGGGATTTCACCATAATTCACCCATAATATAATGGGTGAATTTGCATCAAAAGTGCATAGAATGGTAACAACAGCCAACGGCCCGCTGCTTTTATTTTATTAACCTCAATCGATTGCACAACATTGCATGAGATTTTTGATTTTGAGCTACATTAATATTATTATTATAGCCTAATCCCAGAGGGCCGGCCAAAAGGGCAAAGCGCAGAGGGCCCCATAACTCATGCGCTTCTGCCTTATCCTTGCACTAAAAAAAAACACATGCCCACGCACTCTTTTTCTCTAAAAACCATCTTTAAAGTTAGGAATCCTAAGTATGAGCCCAAAAGCCAAAATTTCTTTTCACCATGAGAGGGGTTCAGAGGGTGCGTAGGAGCAGAATCTAGCTCTTTACCAACTCTTTTATTTTGCTTGAGCAATACCGACTTTAGATGGCAATGACAAAATTGGAGGACCCCTAAGATTCAGCTTTTAAAACTTGATTTTTCGTTGTAAAAACAACCTTGTGGGGCTGTCTGTGAAAGTTCATGTTGGCCCATATGCTAAAGACTTCAAAAGCTAGAATCATTTGCTGATCAATTTCTCAGATATGGTTTTTCATTTCATGCTGTATGCAAGACGGTGCCATTTTTCTCCACTCCATTGGCTACTTCAAGAACAAAAAATGTCCCCATCGATCTTAGCCCACACTTCTTGAGCTAAAGAGAGAAAAAAAGATAAAAGAAAAGCAGCTGTACGTATGATATCTTCGTCATATACATACCCCTCAATCAGTATACCTCAGACGAAATCCATATTTTGTCTCTTTAATTTCTGAACATGGACTGCCGCATATATCCGTTTTGCAGTTCATTCAGAACTTGAATTCTGCGGTAATGTAATTTAAGCCCCATAGACTTATATGGTCAGATATGAATCATGTGAAATAGATTTTGTGTGATGGAGGCGTGGGCGGGCATGCCATTGTAGACTATAAAGCTACAAAAGATTGTTCTTTTGGTTTTTGGCTTTCCAACTCACGATTTACTCTCCTTGGATGCCATTGGCATTAAAAGAAAGCTGAAAGGGGAAGCATGGATGTCTAGTGGCTACTCTCGAGGGAGCGTGGGCACTGTGGTCGATCGTCTTGTTTTTTATTTTGCCTTTGTTATAGTGCCTGGACCTCCATTTACAAGAGTGGAGACAAAAGAGTCTTCTATTTAATCATCAACATTCACGAACCTCCTTGCCAGCCTATATATATTTTGTTCATAATTAAACGCGATTTAGCTTATGATAAAAAGCCGTGAATAACATGTATCATCAGAGTTAAATACATTAGCTAGATGGAAGACCAGGAAAAAAAAAGGGTTCAGTTTTTGTCAGCAGGCTCATTAAGAAAAGAAAAGCTGGGCTATTGCAAAAAGCAACAGCTGTTTAGCCGAAAGCTTGTACCGGAATGGCTATATAAAATGATGGTAATTGAAAAGTTTAAAGGATTTTTGGAAGTACAATAAAAATGTTTAGATTGGACTAATATTGGGGTGCATGCATGGATTATTGGCTTAATATTTCAAACCAAATCTTTCTTGAATAATACAATCCTTCTTTCTTAGCTAGCTAGCTTGCTAACAGTGGGATATTTTGAATTTCTAGCTAGGGACGGATGACTTAGAAAATATATATATTGTTCAAGTTACATTGCATTTATATAATTATGATGTAACGTTTATTCAGATCCTCCTTTTGGTCTGACCATTCTCAGTGACAGGTGCAAATGAGAATAGAGTAAAAAGAGAAAGAAAAAGTATGTAAATATCCATTATTCTCGTGCATTCCAACTCAAAATCCCACCTTAGGCAAGGGAAAAAAGCGGCATGGGGCAGTAAGTAATTCAAAGTTTGGAATCACATGCAATCGACCTTCTGATAATCAAGCAGCAGGAGCATTGGAGACCAGATCATATGCATATCTTGACCATACATTACTATGCCACTTGATCAATCCATTTACCGTCAAGAATGGGAATTCTACAGTAAAAGCATTTAGTTGATTATACATATGCTTTTGAATTTGTCATTTAGCTTAAGCCACAGCCACAGCCACAGCCGCAGCCACGTTTTGTTGAAGAATAGTTGATGAGGTATGGCATCAGCATCCAAACTTTTTCGACTTATTGTGGTGTGGAAAATGAAGGACGACGGCTTTGAAAACCAACCAATTAGCAAACGCTCACCATAAGGTTTTTTAATTATCAAAGCAACAACATTTCACATTTCTTTTTACACATTTCTTTTTGTATATGCTACATCCATTTATTAGACACGACACCCTTTTCAACTAACTTTTGAAATTTGTTTAAAGGTTTCTTCGTTCTATTGGTTTTTAAATTGACTTGTTCTTATCAGCTGTCTCCTACATGAGTAATTTAATTATACATGCGAGAGAGACTTATGTACATCGACAAATTAATTAATAGTTAATTGAGAATTGACAAATTTAATTAGCTCCAATCTCAGCAGCAAGAGAGCTGCTACCCACTAGCTAGAGAAGCTGTTTGTTACTTTAATTAATTGCTTTGAATTGCTCAATTGGAGCCTTGTACAAACTTCATTGTCTTGTACTCGTGAATTGGGTGTAATCGAATCGAATTAAAACAATTCAATTCTAGGATTAAGTTCAGATTGATTCAAAAACTCGAGGCTCAAAGCTCAGTTTGTGTTCGATCAATGTTGATTTTTAAAGTTCGAGTCCAACTCAACAGAATACTCGAGCGGCTCGATCTCGACTTGATAGATTCAAACTTAAATTGATAGACTCGATCGATCATATTATAACTATATATTATACGGATAAATAGATATATTAATAATAAAACATTAAAAATATATATTAAAAAAGTTCAATAAAGCTCAAGAGCTGCTTGAGCCGAGTATTAAGAAGTTCAAACTTAAATTAACTCGTTACTAGAGTAACTCGAACTTTAACTTGGTTCAAAAATAAATTAATCAAATTCAAACAATCATTTAATTAAACTCAAACAGCTTGACTCATTTGCATTCCAATTCTCGAAAAAAAGGTAGCAAAAGGTCCAAGGTCTGTTGAAAATGGAGGTTGGGTTTGGTGATGGGCTCTCCGCACTTGTTCAAAACTGTCAATTTCCTGGCCCAATCGCAAGAAAATTAAAAAGCCCAACTCAGTACAACACAATTCATCATTCGGAGCTCGAAATGGCGTCTTCATCCTGCCTCTCTAGTAACGCACCGTTAACTCCCGCCAAAACCCCAAGCTCCACCACGCTTCTTATCCTTCGCACCGCCTGCGTTATCCCACACCCTCGTCCTTACCCATCCCTTCCTCTCTCTTTCTCAATCCACTTTCCAAAACCCATCTCCGTAAAACCCTTCCCGAACCCTCTCAGAGCCTCACGTCCCCAGAAATACGTTTACCCCGATCCTATCCCTGAGTTCGCAGAAGCGGCAAGTGTATTATACACTTTTATACTTATAAGAAAGAACGCATTTTACTATGTATATGAAGTTCCATTGGTTCATTTTCTTTGATTTTTTTGTGGGTATTTGTTATTACAGGAGACCCAGAGGTTTAAAAGTGAGCTTTTCAAGAAGTTATCTAAGGACAAAGACACATTTGGTGATGATCTTGATGCTGTCATTGAGGTCTGCGTTGAGGTAAGGATTCTTCTCTTTTTCTTTTAAAATTTCATCTTTTGTTTAGACAATTGCTAATTTCATTGTTCATTTTAATGGCTATTGATTTATAGGGGTATTGTTATTACTGAATTTCCTTTGATTAGTTGTTTATAATTTGGGAATGGTTTTGTTTCGGTAGTTTTTTTTTTCAATGGTTTTTTTGGGTCTATAATTCAATGGTGTGTGAAGGACTTGATATTTGTTGTTAAATGGTGAACTTTTATAATTTTACTAATGAATCAGTGAAGATATATCCATTGGCATTGAGCTTAACCTACTTGAAAAAATGTGCCACTTACAACACGCTTTACTACAACTAGTTTAGCCTAACAAATTAAAAACATAATTTGCATAATAAACTTATTTAAATGAGTTGACAGTTCTTGATCCCAATCCTATCGAACTTCTTCACATGTAAAATCTGCAACAGTAAGGTAATCACCATGTGCTCCATTATTTTAAAAAAATCTGTGCTCTTCTTTCATAAAAGAATGAAACTTTTAAATTTAGCTGGGGTAGTAAAGCCTTTGGATCGCTAGAGAAAATTCCTTGTTTGTGAGAGTTGAAGGAATAATATATTTTGGTTTTCAATCTGGTTTTATCTAAGAGTCAAAACCATATACTCTAGCTTCATCTCATCCTGTTTCTTTCACATTCTTGTACTACAGATCTGCAGATGGAGTGTAGTGTACAAATATCATTGCTTAGTCTCATCTCACAATGTTATAAACTGTAATTTCTACAAGTATCTCGAAACTTAAACATGCTCATGAATGCATAAGCTCTTTTCTTATCAGAAGGAATCACAACAAGATTATTCGAAAAGTGCCTTACATCAAATAATAAGGAAGACATGCAACTGCTTGACAAAAATGATGTAAATTGAAAACTTTTATAATTTTTTATTCTAGCAGGGGTTAGCCATAAGAAAATTATGACCTGAAATTTTCTCTTAGATCATTTGGAGAATGGATATATCATCGTAATTCTATTTTCTCATGACCCAGAATAAGGTTATTTGACAATATTGAAGACTTATTGACAAATTTATGACCCAATTTTGGGTGTCATTTTCATGTGATAACAACAAAAGCAGAAAATTAAGAATGCAGGGGAATATAAAATACACGACATGGCCAAGGCTACCAAGGATCGTTTGGAAAGCTTTAATGAATTCAATAAACCAACAACTAAAATCAACCATCTGATTCAAATCATCCATAAACTCTTAGATATTGTAATCTAGACTGTTAAAAGACTTTTTTGCCGTGAGTGATTTTTCCCAGCAATAGGTATAGAAAAAATCCTATTTTCCTCATATTGTTAGCCATTGTCAATTAAGTCCAACCTAATGGAAACTTCAATTGTGTGTGATCCATTTGATTAATAACATAATGGCAATGAGTATAAATTACATCCAAAATTATATTAGGATTTCCAATTTATGGTCACAGATCATGAGTGGTATTTAGCAATGCATTATGATCATTCAAATACTAGAAAATTAAAATGATTCTAATTCAACTTTTCAATGATTTGACTATCGGTGTAATTTAGTCCTTTCATCAAATATCCTAAAAAGTTAATAAGCATGTTTCAGTGTCTACTTATTAATTTTTCATATTACTTCTTGTAGCTCATCGTTGACTGTGAATATAGTAAAAACATTTTTACTCGATTCATCATGCTTTGGTCAAAGACTTTATCAAGTCATCCTAAGCCAAGCACAAGTGAGATATATCCCCTCATATCACTTGGGGTGATGAATCCTTTCTTCATCACTAATTCATCTTCATTTGTGTCATTTCACACCCAAAGTCATTTTTTTAGGCATTTGAAATTCAGACCCTTAGAGATGAAATCAAAATGTTACATGACTCAAGTCTGAGGACTAATTTATGATTATCATATGAGAACAGTTCTATAGACATTTGAGTGAGGTACAAAATGGAGTTCTCATGTCGGATAATGTTCTATGACCTTGTTCATATGACAAGCACCCACATATTATCTTCAAGTATCTCCATGCTTCAATCCATGAGATCAATTGTTAACTTTATAAGTATTTATGTCTTGTCAATACCCTGTTTCACAATACATTGACCAAGAGCTATTTTAGGAACATGACTTTGATACATAAGGATGTCATAATTATATCTTTTATAATTCCTTTGCAAAACTTTTATGTTCCATGGGCTTCTTCCAATTAGTATTTAATATCGCTTTATTCCTATGCTAATGGTGAATGGAAACCTTTATGTCACTTTATACCAAGTGATAGTTATGCAATAATAACAATATAACCTTAACTAATTCGATTGGATCTAGGGCATATACTAGTAATAACTACTGTCTTGTTGAATTATAATTGCGACTGGATATCTGGGATTTCAAGAAAACCTAAAAATCATGGATATGTTATCAACTATGATGATTTATAGTAATGCATAATGCAGATGGTTTCAAATCTCAGAATTCATTCTCATCACATTTCAACAAACCCTAAGATGATCTTAAAACCTTAGAATGAAATAGGGCTACACGTTTTTATATTGGTGATAGTGATCTTATTCATTCATATATTTAAAATGCAAAGTAACTACAGAAAATACGCATTGCTAACATTTTATATTAGTATATTAAACAAATATGACATATTAATGTTATGAAAATCTCTTGAATTCTATAGCCAATGGTACCAGTAGAGCATAAGTGCGAGTGGCTTTAGCATGCTTGAGAGTGCAAGTGGCTTCATCATGCTAAGATGTTATTCTTCTGTTGATAAGTGCTGATGCAACATGTGGTCCTAGAATTGACAATATTTTGAGAAATGGGTCAGTTCTGGCGTATTTACAGGGTTTGAGTTGAATATGTCATTGTTTATTATCAGTCCGACTAGTTGGGTAGGTTAACTACATACTTAATGGAGCTGGAAAAAATTGATTAGAAATGGTGTCTTAGTCTGCAATGCTTGGGCAGGACACATAGTGCAGCAGCTGCTTATCTTCGTATTGCTCTTCATTTTTGTTGCTTGGGAAGGGGGTGGGGTGTTGGGGGTTGTTGATAGTGTTGATAGGATTTTCTGCCAAATGAAATTATTGAAATGCGTATGAAGTAGGCAGTTCTGATAAAATCTTATCAATGGTTTGCTTTGCAGCAAAAGCTTGACACACTTGGCAAAGATATGTTTTACTTTTCTCATAAACTGGGTATTATTAGTATGCGCTGTTCTTTACTGTGGAAAAGTCTTTTAACCTAAATATAAACATTGCTGTTGTCACTCATAATAGATTGATTTCTTTTGGCTTCCTTGTCTTTACATTCAAACGGATTATTTCATTCAAATGTGCACGTTAGAATTTGAAGGGGAGAAGGAGCATGGTGATCAGGATCATTAATTAAGCCTTGCCTGTTAATCCCTATAATCTTAGGATCATATAACAGTCTGAGAATGCTGGTACACATCCCTTTATTAAAATCTTTCAATCCAGACAACTTCCTTAATTTTTAACTGCCTACTTTTGATTGTTTATAGCTTTTATCAACAATGATCTCTTCTAAGCAAAACATTTGTGTATCTTTTGTAAGATGCCTGTTTTTTGCTCGACTCAGAAACAGTTCAATAATTGACCCAAAAAGAAATGTCTGGCATGATGATAACTGATCACTCTTTTCCTGACAGCTATTGTGACGTTCTTCTTTCTGTGAATGTTTGGCCCAATGTTGGGATTTCTCTAGGGTCTACCTACATGTGATGTTTAGTGTTGAAGATCACTATTTCTACCTGTATTAGTGATGGAAAAGATGGCAATGGAAAATATATTAGTTTTAGTTATTTATGTGTTTAAAGTTAGGGGTAATTTTGTAATTTTTAGGTTTATTAGAAATTCAAATTTTTAATGATTTAGGATTTTATTTTTAGTCTTTTATTGTTTCATTTTTATTAATAGGATTAAGTAAATAAGATTCTTAATAGGATTAGGACATTAGAGTTTTAACAAAAAGTTTGTATAGGCTTGCTTCCTTGTTTGCCTATTAAAGTAGAGAATAAATAATTATCAAATTTTCCAGCAAAGTTTTTGTTTTTGGTTGTGTGACTCAACTATTCTTAGGTGTGGCTCTTAAGTCTCAGCTAAGATATCTCAGCCTACAGAAGATGCAAGTTTTGATATGAATATTTAAATTTTTGTGAAGCTTACTATTTTGTAATGTTGAAAACAGGTATTTAACAATTTCTTGCACAATGAGTATGGAGGACCTGGCACATTGTTGGTGAAGCCTTTCACTGATATGTTTGTTGCTCTAAAGGAGAAAAAATTACCTGGAGCACCTATGGCTGCACGGGCATCCTTGTTATGGGCTCAAAACCATGTTGACCATGACTGGGAGGTTTGGAACTCAAACACACCCAAGCTATTATCTCAACATAATTCATAAGAATTTTCCCATATCATTATCATGATGCACTATAGTAACTGATCAAGTTTGGAATTTGTATAAAATAGTGAGTGAAAGATCTAATCTAATTTCATATGAGAATATTTGTTGTAATACAATGTATGATCCAGTGGTCTTTCTGAACTCAGAAGCTACGGAAATGATCTTATCTTGATACAGATTCCAATTTGGAAGCTGCGAATGCAATTAGAAATCCTGGGTACCATCTTCATTCATTTTACATATTTTTGGTTTTCATCATGAAGAGCTATATTAAATGGAAGAGGCAGTTCATTGCCAGTCCCCAAACCCTATCTGCACCTCACAAATGAAATCTGAAAACAGCACTATTAGCTTCCAGCCTCAGAGATGCTCTGTAATGATGGCCGCCATGATTTTGATCTCATTGCAGCAGCGTTCACAGCTTTTGTCCTTGAGCGTTGTCTTTCGTGCTTTAACACCTGGAAATTTTAGAAAATAAGCACCTCCGTATCTAGGAATGAATGAGAAAGAAAGATTTAAATGAAACTTGAAAATTATTTCTATTGATATTTTTTAAGTATCCTATTTCTGCTCTACTCGGGACGGAAACTTCATCAAATATTTTGTGTTATCCTTTTCACAAGGCTATAGAGGCACAGAGAGTAAATAGGTGTCTTAAGAGCCTCATTCACAGATTGCTTAGCTGAGGACATTTATGAAAGATAAGTAACCCAATTCTTGTCAGTATCGTATTGCTTTGGAATAAAACTTAAAAATATCTCGTTAATGTACTTCTGTATTGTCTCTCCAAAGTCCAATGGCTTGAGGTTCGTGCTATGGCGTGGAGGTTCGTCTCTTCGTATGAAAACATGTGCATCAAGTTGCTCATGGCAACCAGTTCTCCATGCCAGAAATAAAATCTAATAAGCTACTATTAACAAGGCCAAAAGGGCGAAATGAGACATACTTTGTAGGTGCTCTCCATGTCCCGTCCCGAAATTTGGTTCTCTTGTCCATATCGCAACTTTTCATTTGATTCCAGTTTCATTTTTGCATATTTCTTTGCTCTCAAAACCTTCATGACCTCTGCAGCCCCAGAAAACATGTAACTATTAGTTTCTTTGTCATAATAATTAAAAAGAATATGAATCGGCGAAAATTTTCATAATCTTGTGAAAAATAAAGCGAACAGAACAGAGAGGATGAACAATATGGTAATGGTGCCTTGAGAAGTGAGAAGCCGATAAGCATGGCCGAGGGCAAGGGTATCGGTAGGCCGGAGAAGCTTAACACGGGTGGAACGTACGGTGTTTTTATCATAATTCTCTTGCTCAGACACAGGCAATGGAAGGATGAGAGAAATGTAATGACCCGAGTTCCTTCTCATAACTTCACTTGCCGGAATCGGCCAATATAACCTCTCTATCTTCCCACATGGGTGCTGTATCACCAGCGCCGCTGCATCTATGGCTTGACAATTTCCCATGACACTCTTCGCAGACAGATGGAACGAAAGAGCAAGGAAGAGAAAGGAGGTTAAGTAAGCTAAGCAGCGTCTCTTTCGATACAGACTCAACTCAACTACTCAAGCAGGCCGATCCACATTTTCCAACTAATTTATTCTACATTAACGATTAGGTCAATTCACTTCAAGTTGACACTTAAAAAACAAAACATGTAATGCACATTAGAATACATAAATAATAAAGACTAGTTTTTAGATTATTGTACTGCTCTTTTATGTTACAATATACTTGTACACTTGGAGGCGTGCCCAATGGGCAACGGTACGAGCTCCACGTGGAGATATGTCAGGCGTTGCGAGATTGGACTGGCAGGGTCGGCGGTGTCGACGGGGTCAAGGGTTGAACTTGGAGGGGGCACATAGGCTCTAGAATCTTTAATGTCTAAAACTATTGAGCATGTCCTTTGGGTGCTCAGGCTGTTCATAATTCGATTAAAATCAAATTAATTGGATAATTGAATTTATTTTTGTTAATTGATTGACTACCAAAATAAATTCAATCTGTTATCGAATGGGTTTGCCTATATCAAAGTTGCAAAATATTGATCTTATTGTAAGGTCATGAGATCTCATGATAAATTAAATAAATAATGACAGTTAATAAAAATATGTTAATAAGGGTTTAACAGGTTAATAGGTAAACTTAAATTTAAAGAAGTATAATATAAATTAAATTTTTATCCTTTTAAAAGGCAACAAAATTTTAAATTAAAATTTTATCCATTCATAAAATAACTAAAATTACATTTTTATCTCTTCAAAATGTGAAAACATTTTATTGGACATATTAAATTTCATAGTTTTTTTTATTCATACATTTCTTAAGTTTTTCATGAAATTATACAATATAATTTTCTCATTAGTTTTTTTAATTGCTAGTTTGTTTAGTTTTATTAATGAAGAGAATCAGTGTCTTTTGAAAATTTTTTTATAGAGAAGAGTAAAAAGTTTGATGGCTCTTTAAAGAACATTGTTTAGTTTACTCTGTTTTAACTTTTAATTTCAACTTTAAAGAACCATCATTTCGCGATTCTTAACATTTACAATATGGTTACATATAAATCAATGAAAAATAAACTTTTATGGTGGAGTGTCCGGTAGATATTATACTATGAATTTTGTAATCATCATGAGTTTTTGTATAGACCAGTTGGCAAATTATATTGTATTTATGTCGATTGACTATATATTATATTAGATGATACAACATGTAATGTGGTTCATATGAAATACAAATTAAAAAATTCATGCCATTAGCGT
Organism: Heritiera fomes; assembly: GCA_032173925.1. Taxonomy (NCBI): domain Eukaryota; kingdom Viridiplantae; phylum Streptophyta; class Magnoliopsida; order Malvales; family Malvaceae; genus Heritiera; species Heritiera fomes. The sequence goes on from JAPDPM010000003.1 coordinate 35,878,844, forward strand.
TTTCATCATATTAATAAAACTAAACATATTAAAAGTTCATTAGATTAATAAATTTTGGATCTTTCCTAACCCAGCCAAGATTGTTTTCATTGTCTTATACCAATATTACACCAATCGATATTATTATTATTTTTTGTTTCTATATATTCATTCTTTGTCATTTCCTATGCATTATTTGCCTCTATCAAATTTGAATTTAGAACTCGAAAGAATAAATGCTTATTTTTATTCATTTTACGATAAAAAGGTCATAAATTTTACGGTTAATTATCATTTTTTTGTTTATTTTAGTGTTTTTATTCTCATTATCATAACTTTTACGACTAGTTATTATTTTTTATGTTTTTTCCAGTTTTTTATGCGTATTCTCATAAATTTTACAGTTAATTATTATAGATTTATGCTTTTTCTAGTGTTTTTATGCTTACTCTCATCAAATTTATAAAAAATTTTACGAGAAATCTCGTAAATTTTACGATGAACCTCGTAAATTTTACGATGAATCTAATAAAATTTACGATTAGCTTTATAAATTTTACAATTAATGTCATAAATTTTATGATAAATATAATAAATTTTACGATGAATGTTATAAAATCTACGATAAATCTCATAAATTTTACAATAAATATCATTGTAAAATGATGATAACAATGTTCACGATTCTGTATGAAACTTCTAGCTTTATCATTATATTTGACATCAGGATTTTGTGTGGAGTGATTTTGAAAATAATCTTGTAGAATACTTGTTAAGCCAATATTAGCATATGATGAAAATGATGCTTAATATTGATGTTACATATATAAAAATAACGTTCAGTTCTGTTTATAGTTTATTGTACATAAGCGTTATATATATAAATATATATATATATATATATATATATATATATATATATTGTTTCCACAAGGCTTGAAGGATTTAACGATGCATGCTTAACATTATATACATAATGATGTTTCAAAACATGTTTTAAAAGTCTTAATTTTAACATTATATATATAAATATACTAAAGTCCAATTTTCGTACATTCCTTTGTATTTATATATAAATATGTGAATGAAAAAATAATTTATGATTATATATATGTAAATATTGAGCAAATAATGTATGGTTATTATGATTGTTCCTTTGTCATGTGTTAAGTTTTAAAATCAAAAGAGAATATATAAATTTTAATAGGGTAGTCGACTGTCCGATAAAAGTATTTGATTGTCTTAGTTTAAAACTGTAACAAAACGTTACAAAAATAAGGGACTCATCGCTTGGCAAGCATTAAGATTGCAGTCCCTTGAATTTTTCTTCTATTCTTGTTCGTGTGTCAAGGTCAAGGAGACTTTGATTATTATAAGTATATATGTTTTTTAAATTTTCATAAATTATGACTTTAAAATTCCAGATTATCGCCATAGATTAAAAACAATGAATACATATCTTTATTATTTTTCTAGTGTTTTTATACTTACCCTAATCAATTTTATGATGAATTTCATAAAATGTATGATGACTTTCATAATTTTATAATGAATTTGATAACCGTAAAATTTATTACATTTATTGCAAAATTTATGAGATTTATTATAAAATTGATAACATTTATCGTAAAATTTATCATATTCATTATAAATTTTATGAGATCATCGTAAATTTTATGACATCCATCGTAAAATTTATTAGATTAATCGTAAAATTTATGACATTTATCTTAAATTTTATGAGATTCGTCATAAATTTTATGCAATTTATCGTAAAATTTTATAATATTTATCATAAAATTTATTATATTCATTATAAATTGTAAAGACCGAGAATTTTCTAAATAAATATAAGGTATCCGGAAAATTTAATTTTGGACAAATTGAAACTCAAATTTAAATAAGAAATAAAAGGGAAATTAAATTGGAAATAAGAAATGAAGGAGGAAATTTAATTTGGATAAATGGAAATCCAAATTAAATAAGAAAATGGAGAAAATAATTTTGGATATTTAGAAATCCAAAACTTAATAAGAAATAAAAATATTTTGGTATATTTATATAATGATATTATATAAATATTATTTTGTGTTAAAAGTGTAAAAATATATATATGAAATATATGTATAGTGTTTTAAATTAAAGTATATATATATATATATATATGGTTTATACAAATAATATATATATAAATATAGTAATTATATATATAATTATATGAATATAATTATATATATAATAATAAATATATATAAAAAAAAATTAAAAAAAAAATTTAGGAAATGGGAATCGGGATATACCCGATTCCCTTGTTCCTTTCTCCTCTGTTAAAACAGAGGAGAAAATGCAAAGGGAGGTCGACGCCGGTCGACCGAGAGGAAGGAGAAGGGAGAGAGAGAGTGACGCCGCCGGTGAACAGAGGAGGAAGAAGAGAAAAGCCAGCCGGCGACGAGCGGAAAAAGGAAAGAAGGAAAACGGCGCGTAACAAAACGGAAAAACCCGAGAGGAAAAAGGAAGAAAGGAAACCGGCGATGCCGCCGATCTGGGCATCGCCACCACCACCCCGACGTAGACGAGGGTGAACCGAAGGGAAGTAGACCACCGGCGGTGGAAGAGAAAGGAGGGGAAGGAAGAAACGGAGAGGAAAGAGGCCGCCGCTGCCACCTCCAGATCCGGTGCCGTCACCGTCGGTGGAGAGGAAATGAGACCAGATTTGGCTTCAGCACCACCTCGGCTAGCTGTGGGAAGGCCGAACCGGCGGAGAACCGGCCGGCGAGGGGCTGAACCGGCAGAACCGGCCTGAACCGGTCCGAACCGGTTCAGGCCAGGAAAAAAAAAAACAGAAACAGAAAAGAAAAGAAAAAGGAAAAGAAAAGAAAGAAGAAAAGAAAAGAAAAGGAGAAAGAAAAGAAGGAAGAAGAAGAAGAAGGAAAGGAAAAAGAAAGAGAAGAAAAGGAAAAGAAATTGGTAAGGAAGAAACAATAAATTGATTTATATTTATTGAATAAGTTTATTTATATGTATTTATGCAAGTGCAATTGGTGTTGTTGAAATTGTAGCGAAGGTGACAAAGATGTGATTTGGTGTCCGACGACGCTAGGAGCTCGTCAAGGCGCTAAGCTTCAACACCAAGTAAGATACTTTTATAAAGCATTAGTAGCTTTATATTGTATATGGGAATTTTGATTTTTATATATGATGCATTCAATTAAATTGATTTGCTAAAAATGCTAAGAGGACCCACAACTGATGGTGGGGGTCTTAGTAAGAGGTAAAAATTGGTGAGAATCAACGGCTGCAAGTATAAATTGTATTTCCTTGCAGGAGGTTTAGAGGAAATTAAGCCGTTATGCTGCCGAAAGTTCCACGAAAATGTTTAAGGAAAATTATTAATTTCTCATCTAAATGGAATTTTGAAAGAATTATCGAAGATAAGCTTGAAAGGATATTACTGTGTCAAAAAAAAATGGATTTTTAAATAGTTGAGAAGGTTAATGGATGAGCACAATAATGTGAGAAATTTTGTTGTGAATCTTATAGAGTTGATGATTCGAGTTATTTTAATATTATAAGTTGACTATCGAGCAGAAATTGAGGTGGAATATCGATAATTGGAGTATTGATGGAAGTAACGATGATTATACGATATTACCTTGGAGAGAAGATCATAGTTGAAAATTGATGGTTAAATGATTGGATTGTGAAGCTCTTAACGGAGTAGTGATTTCCAGAATTTACCGAGTTCGGTTTCTTGATCTTTGAAATAATTCTGAACGTGATAATATGGACAAATTCGAGAGATCGAAATGGAGATTGAATTACGATACAATCCGATCAATTATGGATTCAAAGAAATGAGTGATAAATATGTGAAAAGGTGATTGTGCTTATAACCTTAGAATAGATCTTGAATAATAAGATCGACAATTGCATAAGTTTGGATAAAACCATAAAGGCCACATAAAAATTGATTTGAGGATTTAGATACGATTTTGTGATAGTAAATGAAATTGAACCTCAAATCGGAAATGATGAACATGTATCAATAGATCAAATCATAAATGGATTTGATAAGTGATTATCGATTTTGTGATTCTGTTATCCGCGATGTCGATTCTGGAACAGATATTGAATGATGATATTATTATTTGCGTAATTTCGGTAACTTGATGACTATTTAGAAATTGATGTTTAAATGTTTATAGAAACTTGGAGGATTCATACCAATGAAGCGATCCTAATATTGATGATGAGATGTATAAATGATTATTATAATAGTCGATGACGATTGAGAAAGGATATTGAATATCGAATGGTCTGAAGACCAAGTGATTCGACTTCCGAATGAATTGAGTACTGAGCAAATTGAATACTGAATTAGATGAATAGTGAATGAATTGTATAGTGATTTATTGGTTGACAGAAAGAAAGTCTTGAAATCGAATAATTGATGGTGATAAAGTTAAATGAATCGCTTTAGCGTATTTGATGGAAACATTACCGAAGTTGCATACTGAAATGTTTTACAGCATCGCATTTAAGCATGCCTTCTTGCAACTTGAAACATTTTAATAATGTTTATATGAGTACTGAAAAGTATTGATTTGTTTTGAAATGAAAGTATATGGTAAATATATATATATAAATATGTATTTTGATATATGAAGTCTCATACAGAATTTTACCATATGCCTTACATGATATTGAAAAGAAAGCTATAGATTTAAATGTTTTATGAGACTGTAGGCACCCTAAAAGAATGAAATTCAATAAAGCATAGTGGAAACCGCCTAATTGGAGCTTTGCTCATTAGGCAGATAGATATGCTTGTCCGACAATAGTCGTGGACAGGTCTCAGTCACGCCTGATCAGTGGGGCTGAGAGAGATGAGGTCTATGGCCATAGATAGCGCCCTAGTTGGTTTCCAGGGGACGATATGATTCACTGCTAGCTACAGTGATTTAAGTCTTTATTGATAGAGATGATAGGGATCTAGCCTAGTCTCTAATTGATATGATATGAAGTCTAGAGTATGATTTTATTGATATGAACTCTAGACTTGACATGATTTATACTGTACATGAAACAGATTTGAAATGAAATATGTTTTGAAACAGTACATGTTTTAAACATGTTTTAAAAGTCCATGAGATATGAATTCGACACTATATGATTTATATGTGATTTTGTGTCGAACATGGCATGATATGTGGTCTAGAGTATAGTTTGATTTGATATGAACTCTAGACCTGATATGATTTACAGAATATGTTTTAAATGTATATGATAAATGATTTCGACACTTACATGATTTACATACGATTTTGTGTCGAATTTAAAATGATATGCGGTCTAGAGTATAGATTGATTTGATATGAACTCTAGACCCGATATAACTTATAGTAAATGAAAATGTTTTAAAACCGCACATGTTTTAGACATGCTCCGAAAACGAATACATGAACTGAAATCGAATATGTTTCTATTATGCCTTAAAGGCAAACTTTTGAAAATGCATATGTTGAGCATGTCTTAAAGTATATATGATATGATTTGAAATGATCGCGGGTTATACAGAAAAATTACATGAATTGCATATTAAATCCTGATATGATAGTATGCTTAGTATATGAGAATTCCATGAGGAATGTCATGACTCGGTGGTAACGATATTTCATCGATATGAGGTCATGATATGTTATGAAACATGAATATAGAAACACACGAAGAAAATTATGACTGGGTACCACCGTGATCATGATCCACAATACGAGAATTGATAAGAGATGATATGAGAATCGATATGAGATGATAGAATACAAAAGTATGATTATGAAATGAAAAGTGAATATGAGAAGTGATAATGAGATGTTATCGATGAGAAAGGATTAACTGTAATTGCATCCTTGCAAGTTTTAAGCATTGCAGATTAAGACAGTGTAATCCTACTCTTGTATTTATATTAGTATCTTACTGAGCCGTGGTTTTGCTCACCCCCCTAAATTTCATCTCTTTCAGATTATTGAAGTTAACATCTGCCATGTGAGCTGCTCAGTGGGCATCGGAGACTGTATATGGACTTGGTACTAGTCTTCTGAGGTATATGTTTCTTATAAATTACTTGTTTACATGTAAGACTTAAATTGAAGCACAGTACATATTCTGTTTAACAAGTCGGGATGTAACTAAGAACCGTTCCGTGTTTGTTTAATATTTAAATGGAAGGACTATAAGTCACCTAGAGAGTATAGTAACTACACTGACACCGAATACAAACCTTAAAATGAAAAAGAAAAATTTAGTCCATAAATTTGTAGACCGAAAAGTATAAGTATTAAAGGAAAGTCGCGGCCTTCGGGTCGTGACATAAATTTTATTAAATTCATCATAAATTTTATTAAATTCATCGTAAATTTTATGACATTTATCGTAAATTTTATGAAATTCATCGTAAGATTTATGACATTTATTGTAAGATTTATTAGATTCATCATAAAATTAATGAAAGTAAGCATATAGGCTTATTTTCATTTATGCTTACTTTCATTAATTTTATGATTAATTACTATAATTTTATATTTATTCTTGTATTTTTACATTATTTTTTATTAATTTTAAATTTTATTGTTATCGGCAGTTGAATGCTACTTCTGCTACTTTTGGAAGTAGCATTCGACTGCCCATTACTACTAAAACAGAAACAGAATAACATTTAAGTTGGCAGTCGACTGCTTTATTAGCAGTCGACTGCCTGCTAAAGAAAAGTATTGCTTCTGAGCGCCTCGTTTTTTATATAATAGATATGGTTTTTTTGTATATAAAAAAATGATTGTTAACTTTACTAACGAGGTAACGATTCTTCCATTTTTTATCTTCAAATTTTATTTTATTTTTTTTTTTATGTTTTATCATTTTCCAAAGCTTCAAACCAATGAGTCTGTAACAAAAAAATAAATCATCATATCACATCCAATAATAATAATAATAATAATAATAATAATAATAATAATAATAATAATAATAATAATAATTTTTATTGTACAATATATTTTAATAATAAAATACTTCAAGATTAGATTGTAAGAATTTAAGATTTAGGATTTAGAAACAAGAAAAAAAATAAAAATATAAAAGTGAAAGAAGAATTAAATTGAAAAGAATTTATAAAAAAATAGAAATAAAAGTTATATGAAGAAGGAAGGTTAAATTGATAATACATTTAATATATAATGATATTTTGAAAACTTGCTGATTAGGTTATCAGGTTAAAAGTTCTTTTTAACTTTAATATTTAATCAACGATTTAGATTAATTGTTTTTAATCTAAAGGTTATTAATTGTTGTCGCACAAAACAACAATAAAGATATGCTGACGTCAATGGTCGTAATCTGTCTCCACGTGTCTCCCAGAAGCTTCTGTAAAATAGTAAAAAGTCAGAGGGACGCAGGGGTGGTTTCCTGCGTAGACACTCTGATGCTTAAGTCAGCCTCAAGTTCTTAGGTATAGGGAAACGCAAAAGCCAGTAGTCAAAAAAATTAGGAAATAGAATTATACCTGGTACCTATTTATAGGCGAATATTTGAGATTAATTATCTGGGTTGTTTGCGTCCTTTTACTAAGAGTTTGTTTCCCAATAGGACACATCTTCCGTAGATCTCGGAGTTAGCACGAGCCTGTTGCCGGCGAGAGACCCTGAGGTACGACACCTTCCGGGCGGCAGGGGTCTATCGCTATGACGAGTCGTGAGAGAGCCATGTGTCGTCTACGTGACGGCAAGAGATAGTATGTGGAGTCTGTCGCTTGCGACAGATAGCCTGTCGCAGGCGTAGCTTCTCTCACCATAGGCCACGTGTCCCAATGAGTGTTTGCCGCGTGGGACCTCCGATGATCTTTGGGCTTGGCCCAGTGTAGATAGACTTTTGTCATATCAATTGCTCCACAGTCTCTTGTTGGATTATTCCAACCAAGAGAGTATAAATACGTGTCTTTGGGCCTTTACCCACTATGAATAGTTTTTTTGATTTTTGTGATTTTTCTTTGGTACTTTTTTTTTGTAGGTGAAAAGCTCTATTCTGCGGGAGGCGTGATCTAACGAGACGTTTGGCATTCTCTGTTGCAACTATATAAGGCCGCTAGGATCCACCGAAAAGGGATAAGAGAAACCTCTGAATCAGCAGTCTGTCGCCTGGTTTCCAACTCTCTCGCCAAAATATTCTATCGCCAGAAGAAGTCTTTCGTTCATCGAAGTGTCAGTAAGTATTCATTTGTCGCCTAACTTGTATCCTTCCGCCACTAGCTTTTTTAGGTGTTCTGCAGATATCTTTGTCTCCCGTGCGGTTTTTATGTCTTCCGCAGGTGTTTTAGTCTCCCGCGTGAATGTTAGGTCTTCCGCAGGTTTTTCGCCAATAGGTCTGTCGCAGTTTGATCTTCCGCAGTTGTTTCACCGACAGGTCTATCGCTGTTTGGTCTGTCGCCAAAACAGGTCTGCCGTAGGTGTTTTGCCAATAGGTCTGTCGCCGTTTTAGGTCTTCCGCAGGTGTTTCACCAATAAGTCTGTCACTGTTTGGTCTGTCACCAAAACAGGTCTGCCGTAAGTGTTTTGCCAATAGGTTTGCCGCCCCCATTATTATTATTTATTATTATTTTTTATTCTTTCTTTTACCATGTCTTCACAGCGTCCGGGTAAATTTCTTAGAAAAGGCGGTGTTGAATGTACACTGACGAATGCGGACTTAGAGGATTTCAATACTCGTTTTCCTCTTCCTCCCGATTACAGTTATAGATTTCCAGCCAGTGGGGAATTTTCTCCTGACATAGTTAGAAACGGAGTAGCGGTGCATAGAGCATCTTTACTTTTCGGTTTCCGTTTTCCGTTGCTCGAGTTTGGTATAGCGTTCCTTAGATACAAAGATATAGTTCCTTGTCAACTTCATCCTCATGCATGGGCTCAGATAGTAGGATTTTCGATGGTTTGTCACAGTTTAGGTATCGTTCCTACCGTCCCCCTCCTGAGTGCTTTTTTCAGAGTCCGCAGTCTGCAAGGACTAATAACCTTTTCCCTCCAGCGATTAACGGTTGATGAACTTCCCAATAACAAGATCTTTTCGGACCTTCCTAATAAATTGTGAAACTTTGAAAGTGAGTAGGTCGTCATCGAGATTCCAAATGATCTGCGAATTCGCACTGCATGGAACCGTGATACTAGCGACCACTTGAGGCGCTCAGAAAGGTTTAAAGTAGAGATCCTAAAAGACCAGTTTAGTGAACCTATACGACGAATTTGTTCTACTGGGGAACGTAATTTATTTTCCCTTTTGACCCCAGAGAACATTACAGCGGCTGGTTGGGGAGTAAGCCGAGTTGTTTCCGGGACTTCGACTATCCCCTCTAGCCTTCCTGTTAGCTCGCGTGTGCCCGATGCCGGTCCTAGTCAACCGACCAGTGTTCCTACAGCCGAGACCCCTAACCCTTTAGGTCGCCTTGTGGATGAGTCTTCTCCGAATTCGAGAGACGAAACACCTGTGGTTGAGGGTACCAGTGGTCCATTCGAGGAGGATCTTGAATGGGCTCAGGGTAATGTTTTTGGGAGCCCTTTTATTGACTTCCCGGCAGATCCTAATTTAGATAACTTAGAGGATCTTGGTGATCTTATAGGTTTCCCTTTTTCTTTACTTTATACATCTATGTGTGTGGTATTTCGGGTTTTAGGTTCGTTAATTGCTTCTCCTTGTATTATGCAGATATGAATTTTCGTGATGCTATGCGCAGAAGGGAAGCCAATGCTTCTGCTGGAGCGGCTCCTCCTCCTCGGCAATAGCTACAGATCGGGGCCTCTGCTTCTGGACATCCTCGTGCTTCCACTCCTCCTCTTCCTACCGGCGGATCTAGCCATACTGCGCAAGAGGCTGGAAGGAACAAGCGAAAGAGGCCCCTTATCCGTGATCGTAGCTCAGACGATCAAGAGAGCTCTGGGTCGCAGAGGAGCGAGTCGGCCCGACGAGAAGGTGCTTCTCGTGCTACCGAGGATCGGCCGTCCCCCCGTCAGCCTAGGCGGAAATTTAGGAAGAAATTGATCATTGAGGCCTCGATGCCCACAAGACCGATATTGCCTAAGATAGCTAATCCCACTTTGAAGCGCTACTTAGTCGATAGTGGAGTTGTCGTAGATGGCGAGGACTTCCAGACCTATCCCGGAGTAAATGATAATGACAGCATTGAGGAGCCTGGGATAGCGTCTCGCCTGGCATGGAGCAGTATTCTTCCTCGTGACGAGGCGGGGCTGTTTCCTAATTTGACGGAAGCCGAGAACAACTCTGACTATCTCGCGATGAAGGTGATAGCGTCGTGCTTATATGGTAGTTATATTTTTCTTTTTCTTTTGTCGGGTTTTTTAAGTTATTTTTGTTTTCTTGTTTTTCCAGTCGACTCAGCAAACCGCGGTTGTTAATGCTCGTCATAGGGCCTTCAGGGAGAAAGCTGACAAAGACATTGGTGAGCTTCGAGAGGCGAAGATGGTGCTTCAGAATGAAGTTGTTCAACTGCGTCCCTATGTGGGTAAGGTTGAGGAACTGGAGAAGAAGAATGCGGAACTTGAGCTCAAGTTGAGGGAGGAATAGGCGAAGGTAGCCTCCCTTCAGGGATTTCAAGAAGCGTATAACAAGGCGGTGGAGGATCGGGACGCCATGAGGAGGGAGCGAGATGAGACCACTGATGAGCTGCAGAATTTGTTGGATCGACAAAAAGAGGTCCGTGCCGAGGCTTTTCGTGAATACCGCCTGTCTCAACACTGCTATGAAAAGAAAGAAATGCTTGCGGCGGGATTCATCAAGTATGGCTTCTACTTAGCCCGTTCTTGGTTAGAAAAGAACCGACCTAATGAGTCTTTTCTCGAACTTCTTTTCACTGAAGAGGCCCAGTATTATGAAGCTCCTTCCTGGACCAAATACGAAACCTGACTCATTAAGTCTGGACGATTATATAGAGGTGGGAGCCACAGACAACCTAGACAATCTTGAGGGTCCATGGCCTCCTCGACGGCCACATAGCCGTCCCGAACCTACTGGGCTACGTGACCGATCCGGTCCTTTAGTGACGCATGATGAGCCTGAACCTATCGAGGCGGGCGACCAGCCTGAGTCCATCGAGGCGTTGATAGGGTTGGACGGTGACGATTTCCAAATTTCTGACTCTGTAGCCGTTGATCCCGTGTCAGATAGTACGGTTGTGATTGATCCTTTAAGTAGTGCTCCCTCTCTCAGGATGGCCTCTTCAGTTCCTCAAGAGCCTGATTCTTTGACTCTTCACGCTCCTGATCCTTCAGTTGTTGAAGATTCTGGTGCTAACGCTCCTGATCCTTCGGTTGTTGGAGACTCTGGTGCTAACGCGGCATCTTCTTAGTTGGACGACTTTGTCCTCAACCTAGATTAGGGTATTTTGTATTTCCTTTTGTTTGTTTTACTCAATGTAAAGATTCGTTCTTCAATGAAAAGTACAGTTGCTTTCGGTGGTTTTTCTTCTTTTCTTTGAATGAATATTTCGCACTTGTAATTGTTATATCACTGTTCTTTAAATTGCTATATCACAAAACTTTACAGAACAACATTAAGGTGTTAATAGTAAGCGTTCTTTTACACCATGCTGCTCCCCAAGTTCTGCTTTGAGACGGTGTTATAGTCCGAGGATGAACTTTTTCTTAAGCATATTGTGTCTTATCGCTCAAGGACTTATTTCTGCCGGTTTCGCGTTTTTTCGCTTACGGTCTTATTTATACCCATTTTGCGTATGCTTCTCGCTCAGGGACTTATTTCTGAAGGTTTTACGGTCTTATTTATGCCCATTTTGCGTATGCTTCTCGCTTAGGGACTTATTTCTACCGGTTTTACGGTCTTATTTATGCCCATTTTGCGTATGCTTCTCGCTTAGGGACTTATTTCTACCGGTTTTACGGTCTTATTTATGCCCATTTTGCGTATGCTTCTCGCTCAGGGACTTATTTCTGTCGGTTTTACGGTCTTATTTTTACCCATTTTGCGTATGTTTTTCGTTCAGATTCCTGTTAATACATAGACTGTCTAACAAATTGAATTAGAAAATATAGGAAGCAAATAACTGGCTTTATTTAGGAGTCAGATGATCTTAAAACAAGAATACTTTGCGAAGTAATAAAGTAATAGATGGGAAATAAATACAAAAATTATGGAAAGTGTACAACTTTTTACTGCCAGTATGGCTTAAGGTGGTTGGCATTCCAAGTTTTTGAGATCTTCTTTCCCTGTAAGGTCTCCAAGATGCATGTGCTAGGTCCGATCATCTTCCTGATTCTGTAAGGTCCTTCCCAATTAGCTCGGAGTTTTCCGTCCTCCCTATGGGCGTTTGTAATTGCCAACTTTCTCAGTACCAGGTCTCCTTCCTGCAATTCTCTGTTCTTAACTCGTGTGTTGTAATATGCTGCTATTCTTTGCTGGTATGCAGCCAATCTCATTTTTACCGTGTCTCGCAACTCATTGATCAGGTCTAGATTCTCTTTTAGTCCCTGAGAGTTAACTTCTTCGATGTAAGGGACCAATCTAGGTGACTCGGCTCCAATTTCAACTGGAATGAGGGCTTCGGTCCCATACACCAAGTTGAATGGCGTTTCCCCTTTTGATACTTTGCTTGTCGTTTTGTAGGCCCATAGGACACTAGAGAGTTTATCTACCCATGCTCCCTTCGCCTTGTCTAGTCTGGTCTTCAAACCATGCAGTATAGTTCGGTTGCTCACCTCGGCTTGCCCATTAGCTTGAGGATAAGATACAGAAGAGATTCTTAACTGGATGCCTAGTCCTTCACAGAATGCTCGAAATGCGTCACAATCGAACTGGTTCCCATGGTCCGCGTTAAGCACTCGGGGGATCCCAAAACGGTAAATGATCTCCCTCCAAACCATTGCTTCCACTTTTTTTCCAGAAATTGTAGCCAAAGGTTCTGCCTCTATCCACTTGGTGAAGTAGTCTATGGCTACGAGCAAATATTTCCTCTGTCCTGTGCCCAAGGGAAAAGGTCCCAGGATGTCTAACCCCCATTGTGCGAATGGTGTCGGTTGAAGAGTACTTTGGAGGGTCGAGACAGGTGTAGTGACTATAGGGGCGAATTTTTGGCATTTTTCACACTTACGTACTTTGTCAGCGGCGTCCTTTTTCAGGGTAGGCCAATAAAACCCCGCACGCAATATTTTCGTGGCCAAGGCTCGGGCCCCTAGGTGTTCACCGCATATCCCCTCATGAACTTCAACCAGGATATACTCAGCCTGTTGAGATCCTAGACACTTTAGCAAAGGCAGAGTAAATCCACGTTTGTGAAGTTCTCCATTTACCACAGTAAATCTTGCACTTTGCAATTTCAGCCTTCGGCTTTCCTCTTTGTCAGTCGGGAGTGTGCCCCCCAATATGTAGTCTTTGATAGGGCCTCTCCAATCACCTCCGACCTCGACGTCGCAGACATCCTCTTCTTCGATACTTGGCCTAGAGAGTGATTCCGCTTTAACCATACCGCCTTTTAGTCCTCTTGAGGAAGCCAACTTTGAGAGGGCATCCGCATGACTATTCTCGGATCGATTTATCTGGGTCAGTTGAAAGTTCTGAAATGATTGTGTCAATAATCGCACTCTCTGCAGATAGGGGACCAAAGTTGGTTCTCGTGCCTCATACTCTCCCGAGAACTGGTTGACCACTAATTGTGAATCGCTATGGGCCATTAGATTGCTAGCTTCTAGTTTCTCCGCCAATTTCATCCCAGCTATTAAGGCTTCATATTCAGCTATATTGTTCGAGCTTGGGAAATTGAAACGTAGGGAATACTCATAGGTTTCCCCTTCGGGTAAAGTTAGCACAATTCCAACTCCACTACCGTCCATGTTGCGAGCTCCGTCAACGAATAACTTCCACCAAACTAATTCTGTATCTGCTTGAGTTTCCCGACTAGTGCATTCTACAATAAAGTCAGCTAGCGCCTACCCTTTTATTGCTTGACAAGGTTGGAAGTGTATATCATATTCACTTAGTTCAATGGCCCATTTCGTTAAGCGTCCAGAACGTTCTGGTTTTTGTAGTATTTGCCTTAAGGGCTGATCTGTCAGGACATTCACTGAGTGAGCTTGGAAGTAAGGTCGTAACTTCCGAGTCGCCATCACCAAGGATAGAACTACTCTTTCGACTAAGGGGTATCTTGCTTCGGCATTTAGCAGGACTTTGCTCACATAATAGATTGGACAGTCCTTGTCTCCTTCTTTTCTCAGTATGACTGCACTTACGGCCTTCTCTCCTATGCCGAGATACATGAGGAGATGATCTCCGTGTTGTGGCCGAGACAATAGCGGCAACTCTTTCAAGTAATCCTTCAACTGCTCAAAAGCACTATTGCACTCTTCTGTCCATTTGAAGTCTTTTCCGGCCCTTATCGCTTTGAAGAATGGCAAGCTTCTTTCAGCTGATTTAGACAAGAAGCGGTTCAAAGCAGCTATCCTCCCTGTCAACCTTTGAACCTCTTTAACAGTACTAGGTGGTCTCATATCCAGGATAGCTTGGACCTTCTCGGGATTAGCTTCTATCCCCCGATTAGTGATCATAAATCCTAGGAATTTTTCGGATCTCACCCCAAATGAGCATTTATTGGGGTTCAATTTCATTTCGTACTGCCGCAACACATTAAACACTTTCGTCATTTTCTTGGCGTGAGACTCTTCCCTTCGGCTTTTTATAATCATGTCATCAACATAAGCTTCCATGGTGTTGCCCAAAAGGTCTTTGAATACCTTGTTCACCATGCGCTGGTAGGTTGCCCTTGCGTTTTTCAGACCGAACGACATTACCCGATAGCAATATGTTCCACTATCGGTAATGAATGAGGTTTTCTCCTCATCTTCTGGATGCATCATGATCTGGTGGTATCCCGAAAAGGCATCTAAGAAGCTAAGCATTTCATAACCACAAGTTTCATCTACCATCTTGTCGATTCGAGGTAGTGGATACGAATCCTTGGGACAGGCCTTGTTCAAATCTGTGAAGTCTACGCATATCCTCCATTTTCCGTTGGCTTTCCTCACCATCACAACATTAGCTAACCATTCTGGATAATTCACTTCTCTAATAAATCCTGCCTGCAATAACTTTGAGATTTCTTCGTTTATAATTCGTTGCCTTTCCGGAGCAAAATTTCTCTTCTTTTGCTTGATCGATTTTGCTCCTGAGACTATGTTTAACCGGTGACAAGCAATATTGGGATCAATCCCGGGCATATCTGCAGGGGTCCATGCGAAAACATCAACGTTTTCCTTCAGGCATCGAATTATTTCTTCTTTTGCTTTTTCAGACAGATGGCTCCCCACATACACCACCTTTGTTTCATCTTCTCTATCTACTTGAACTGGTTCCATCTCTTCATCAGGTTTTGGCTTAGGCGGTTCTTCAATTGTAAGGGTTTCCTTCCATTGAATCCCCTTACATGTGGTGGACGCGATATTACACGTCTTAGCCTTCCTTTGATCTCCTCTCACTTGTCCGACACCACGGGGGGTTTGGAATTTCATTAACAGATAATAAGGGTGTACGACCGCTCTCATATCATTCAACAATGGCCGCCCGAAGATCATGTTATAAGCAACCGACGTTGCCTTCACCACCGTAAATAACACTTGTCGAGTGACACATTTCGGGCTTTCCCCCAATGTCACAGGTAGCTGAACTGCACCTTCGACCTTCACTTTTTCTCCTGAGAAGCCATACAATGGTGTGGGTACTGGCTTCAGTCTATCATTCGAGATGTTCATTTTCTCAAAGCAACTCCAGTATATCAAATTCACCGAACTTCCATTATCAACCAGGATGCGACTCACTGGATGCTTTGCTATCACTGCCGAAATCACCATTGGGTCATCGTGGGGGATCATTACATCTCCTCTCTCGGTTGGCGTAAAAGAGATGGGCTCTTCATCATGCTTTTCTTCCATTACCGAGTTAACTTGATAAGCTTGTCGGGCGTAAGACTTTCGAGACGAGGAAGATAAACCGGCTAACGATTCACCTCCGGATATCACATTAATAGCAGGACCTGTGGGTTCGTTATCTTCTTCTCTATCCCTTCTATCTGTTCTCCTGTCATTTTCTCTCCTGTTACCATTATTTCGCCTTGCAGTTCCCCTATTTTCACTTCTTCTATCTCTAGAGTTGTCTCTAAAGTAATTTCCTCTACCTCGTGCAGGATAAGTGTTCCTGTTGCTTTTCCACACAAACCGATTTATCTTTCCATCACGTGCTAGCTTCTCTAGCTGATTCATTAAATCCCTACATTTTTCTGTCGGATGCCCATGTGTTGAATGGTAGTTACAGTAAGAGTCTGTGTCACGACCCATAACCCCGGATGTTTTCCTTGGGAACCGTATAAGACCTGATCCCTCAATAGCTGCTAACACGGAAGCTCGAGACTCAGTAAGCGGGGTATAAGCGGTATATTTCATTGTAGAGGTTTTGTCAACCCTCCTCGATTGACTAGAGGATGCTTCGGGGACTTCTCTTCCTCGTTTCCTTCCTTCCTTAGATTCTCCATTACCCACCATTTTCATTACTTCTTCTTGGGTGACGTATTTGTTGGCCCGAGAAAGTAGGTCCGAAATTGTAATGGGCTGGTCTAGCGACAGGGATTCTTGCAGTTTTTCAGACCTTGTCCCTTGTAACATGGCTGCCACAGCTATACCAACTTGTAAGTCCCGCACTTCTAGAGTAGCGTCTCTGAATCGATCGACGTAACTCTTCAATGACTCTTTACCTCCTTGCTTGAGAGTAAGTAAATAAGTCGGTTCTTTCCTTCTCTGACTATTCACTGCGAACGCCTTAAGAAACTCATTTCAGAGTTGGTCAAAAGAGACAATAGACCCCTCAGTCAGGTTATTAAACCACTTCATTGCATGTCCGGTCAGAGTTAGAGAAAAAGCCCTGCACATTATTTCGTCTTCCCATCCATGTAGTAACATCAATGCTTCATAATTCTGCATAAGATCATAGGGGTCTGTCTTTCCCGTGTATGTAGTCATTTGTGGCATCTTGAATTTTGGCCGTAAGGGTTTTTGCAAGATGGTTGTGCAAAATGGTACTCTTCTCCTCTGGCTCTCTTCTGCAGACACCAATTTTTTCTCTTTGAGCACCTGTTCTATCATTTTCTTCATATCAAGTGAGGAAGTGATTTGACTCCTGGCGTGAGATGAGTCGGGCAGGTCTTCGACAACTATTTCCTTTCCTTTTCCTTGAGGTGCATTAGTTCGCGCCATTTGTGTACACCAAGTGGGATCGAACTCTAATCCGACTCCCCAAATGCTTAGGTCATCGCCACCGTTCCTTCCAGCACCTCCAATACCAGCAGTATTTGTCAAATCATGGTGGTGGGCGGAAGACCCTGCCGCTCGGTCGAAACCCTGTCGCCATGATGCCTGCCGCCCGACACCAGACACCTGTCGCCTGACATCCGGCACCTGCCGCATGAAATCTGGCGCCTGTCGCCTGACCCCTTCCGCAAGTTCTAGATTTACGGCCTCATCAGCTTCCCGTTGGGTCCCTGCGACAGGCACTCCGCTCCCCAGTCCTGCCGCCTCCTGGTGCATGTCATTCTCTTCTACGAGAAGGTCCTCCTGTCGCAGAGAGGGATTCGCAGCTGCCGCATCCTCCTGTCGTCCGTCAGCATGGGGCGGGGCCCCTCGACTTGTTTCTCCCACCAAATTCTGTACGGCCAGCGGCAGACCCAATGCCGAAAGGACCCCTTTGAATAGGTCTACCATGGCTTTCAACGCATGAGTTGTTTCTTCACTCTGCCACCTTAGGGCCTTGAATTCGGCTACAAGTACAGTCATTCTCTCATCTTCTCTGTTCACCTGATTTCTATGGCGTATTGGCTGTTCAGGGGAACTCACGAAATTCTCATCACTGCCTGTTCTCACATTAGTAGATCTAGTTCTCACCATCTTAAAAAGTTTGATTGGCTTTTATACGTTTCCCACAGACGGCGCCAATTGTTGTCGCACAAAACAACAATAAAGATATGCTGACGTCAATGGTCGTAATCTGTCTCCATGTGTCTCCCAGAAGCTTCTGTAAAATAGTAAAAAGTCAGAGGGACGCAAGGGTGGTTCCCTGCGTAGACACTCCGATGCTTAAGTCAACCTCAAGTTCTTAGGTATAGGGAAACGCAAAAGCCAGTAGTCAAAAAAATTAGGGAATAGAATTATACCTGGTACCTATTTATAGGCGAATATTTGAGATTAATTATCTGGGTTGTTTGCGTCCTTTTACTAAGAGTTTGTTTCCCAATAAGACACATCTTCCGTAGATCTCGGAGTTAGCACGAGCCTGTCGCCGGCGAGAGACCCTGAGGTGCGACACCTTCCGGGCAGCAGGGGTCTGTCGCTATGACGAGTCGTGAGAGAGCCACGTGTCGTCTACGTGACGGCAGGAGATAGTATGTGGAGTTTGTTGCCTGCGACAGATAGCCTGTCGCCGGTGTAGCTTCTCTCACCATAGGCCACGTGTCCCAATGACCGTTTGCAGCGTGGGACCTCCGATGATCTTTAGGCTTGGCCCGGTGTAGATAGACTTTTGCCATATCATTAATAATTGACCTTACAATAAGGTCAAAATTTATAAACTTACTGTAGAAGTCCCCGTTATCGAAAGAGAATTTGATAAAATTTTGGTTATCAGTTAATTCGATTCGAAAATCAAAATTACTCGAAATTTTACCTTAAATTAGAAACTACATTACCTTGACCTATATATTGATGCTTTAAGTAATGTCAATTACATGTGGATTGATGCTTTCAATAATTATAGTTACAGTTTAATTTTTATACACTTTGTAATTAACTTAAATTGTATAGAATTGATACTTTAATTAATTACAAATTCAAGTTAAATAATTAAAACAAAAATAATTTTATAAAATTTTGGTTAATCTGTTAATTAATCAAATTAACCGAATTTTATTTTAGTTCGGTTAATTCAAAAATATAAACTTCAATTTGGTTGGTTGTTTCATCCAAATCCCCTGATTTACTCCAATGCTTTAATATTTTTTTTTGTTTGCCCATAAACTTTTATCAAAACAAAAGGAAAACTTTGAATCTTCTTATTATGTTGCTTCCATCAATAGAGAATGGGGTGCCCTGGTGACCCAATATTAGATAACACGCTTGAACACAAGCAATGTACGATTGGAAGGGCACTTTGAATCTTCTTATTGTAACAGTTGTAACTTTCATTCTTATCCGGTTCCAAGATATAAAAAATAAATAAATAAAAAATAAAGAAATTGGCACATTGATTAATGTTGCACAGAGTCCTATTTTGTGTGCTTAGTTTAAGCAATTCCCTGTTTGGAAAATGTTACTATATATCACGTAGATAACCAAGTGAGTGGGCTAAATAAAAGCACCCACTGTCTTGATATGGAGTATTGAAACATTAAGCACAACATTTTTGTAAAGTTCCAAAGCACAATGCTGTTCAAGTAAACCCAAAGCGATATTTAATCAAGATTTCTCGACATAATATGGTAAAATATGAGCGAAACACTAGCAAGCCAGAGTTCATTTGAAATACCATGGGTTTTGGCCATTGGTTTTTTTTTTTGGCTGATGGAGGATGTGGAAGTGAAGGGAAAACAAATCATTAGAATCCCTTTGCAATAAAATAAGCACGAACAACACTTAGCAAAATATATGTTATTCTTTTTCTCCTGTTGGTAGAACAAAACAAATTTAAATTATTTAATATATGTTACTATCACTTAACAATTATCACCTAAGGTGCCTGCCGGCACTGCTCATTCGACTCATTTGGACAATGATAAACCTCTGCCCATCATTTACTTGCACCATATTGAAGGAACAAAGACAAACCAAAAAAAAAATGAAAAAGGGAAGGAACCCATTTAGCATTGGAGATTTGGAGGCAAACTCTGAGCAATAGAAAGATCAAGATCAGTAAATTGTCAAATGCTAATCATTTATAAAAATGAACCCAATGGCCCAGTGTTTCTTTTCTTCTTATCATTTAGTTTTTAGTAAGTTTTTGGTTGTTGGGTTAAGAGCAAAAGACTGGATTTTAGTTGGGAAAGCGACAATAATCTGCCTCAGGATCTTTGACTATTGTAAATCTGGTTCAGCATAAACTATTTGAATCCCAAAGTTTCAAAATAAATTTTGCATCTCCAATATATATATATATATAGAGAGAGAGAGAGAGAGAGAGAGAGAGATGTATGTGTAAACATCTTCTTAACTGTCAGTCCTGTATGCCATGTGAGGCGTGGGGATCTCTGGTTAACATATTAAATAATGAGATGGACTATTTCTTGCTGGAACAAGACTCTTGTTGGGACTACAGCCCCCCTAATTTAAAAATTGAAAGCCTCCTTTACTTGTTATGGCTTTGAGGAGAGGCTAACTCTTCAATTTAAAAAATGCTGGCAGGGTTTCTTATTTCTCTTATTGTTAGAGCCTAGAGGGCATTTTTAATAAGAAAATGGTAGTGGATTGAATTCAGCCTCTATAATGTGGGGATGGAGATTTATGTATTGCATGTTTGTGTCTTGGCTCTTATAAGCTCTTATAAACATTCTAATTTCTAAATCACCGAACAATTCAGGCCGAGGGGTCTAGTTAGTGGTGTTATTATTGTTCTTTTTATTTTTGTTCCTGTTATGAAAGACATTAGTATTTTGATAGTTGCGTTCTTTACGTTCCTTTTGTTAATGAGTTCTTTAGTGAACAGGAAACGCTGTAAATCATTAGATCGAGATGTGTCAGAAAGTGGCAAAGAGGAAGATTAGAGCATTCTCCGAAGAATGAGTGTGATGACAAGTGGTGGTAGAAGACCTAACAAGGTTGAGAAATAAATTAAATAGAGAAAGTAAAATGTTGAATAAGGCTTAGAAGAGACAAGAGAGTATAGACAGTGTGTCCTTGTCTTAGATTCCTTTAAAAGCTCTTTTCTTTAACTATGTATAGATCTCTAAAGTAAAAGATACAAATCATGAGCATTAATAGGTATAAGTAAAAATTTATGGTTACAGAAATATTAATGTTTTATCTAATGGAAGCTCTGAGAGAAAGCGTAAACATAAGAGTCTACAACTATGTTTTGAAAAATATACAAAAAAAAATACTTATGCTTTAGAGAAAGGTTAAGAGAGCTCTTAATTTTATGCATATTTGATCCACTAAGCTAAGCTCTCAAAAACTTCTAAACAGTGAAGTTAAATCTTGCCTTATTTTGAGGTTATTTTCGTTTCTTTTTGGTGAAGGTATTGTTTAGTGAAGGAGTTATTCTGTAAAATGTTATTTTGTGAATGAGTTGTTCTGAGAAGAATTGTTTTATGAATGAGCTTTGTTTTGAGAAGAGGTTGTTTTGTAAATGATCTTTAGTAGAACAATCTTCTTACCTATTTTGAGTTGCTTTATCACAGAATGATTTTTAGTGAAATTGAAGAGATAAAATATTTGTAACTCAAATCAAGTATTTACATTTTGTCTCCTGTATAAGAATTCTTATAAAAAGTTCTTATACATTATTATAGTAAAGGACAAAAAAAAAGAGGAATTTTTTATGTGACAAACAGAATCTGCCAACAACTATTTTGCCAAGAAACTATTAGTGCATCATATATAAATTCAAAAAAAAAAAATTAGTTAAATTTTGAAGGTTGGTTAGAGAAACTTATTTTAGAGATTGGGTTATATTTAGCCATGGATTTTAAACAATAAAATGAGGGATTGCATTTAGAATTTCTCATTTTGTAAAGTGGATTATCATTAGCATCCCTTTGTGTTACCAAATTGATAATTTTGGAATAATCTATACATTCTCAAATTAACGGACTTGGCTTGAATTATGAACAAAACTGAAAGATTTGGATGGAATTTATCTCATCAATTAAACAGTTTTTTCTGTCACATGCAAGTAATGTGATTTATTATTTTAAAAAAATTTCAACAAAAACCACTATAATATGTAAACGCGAGAATCTACAAGGTTCGGAGGCTGGAGCTCTTAGTTGAGAGGTGGTCTATTGGGCCAAAAATGCCCGAAGTACTAGCTTTCTCCTACGCAAAAAAATTCTTGGTTCTGGACGCAAGCATGGTCATGATAAAGCATAAATCGATGATTGCCTAATTTTGTTTAGGATCAAATATTACTGCCACTTTTCTGGCCTTTGTCAAGACCTCGTGCAATAGTACTGTAAGACTGTAGAAACGCATCAATGTAATACGGCTTGATCAACAAGTGATTGAAAAAAACGAAAGTGGAGTTTTTTTTTTCCATCATTTGAACATGGTTCAATTTTTAGTCACCATTATTAGAAAGATTTTACTGTTTACCACTTCTAATACGAATAAAATTAAGCTCAAACCGTAAAATATACGAGAATACATGTGGTTACACCATAAAAAAATGTAGCAGGCTTTTAGGACATGTGGGAAATGCATTAATGTGATAACTAAAAGGACTGAATGAGCACATTTGTTCCTCACAGAGTTAACAGTGGTGAAAACGGCCAAGATGGATATTATAATGTGAACCACATTGAGACTCAAGTATTGGGGGTGTATGACTTGATCATCACTGCAAAACAATGTGAAGATCACACTGATGGGAAGAACTTGTTGAGATTGAATGGCAAGGCATAGAACTCCTCGCTTCTTGTATCGGTTTTGAATGATCGGAACTTGTCCCACCAGTGCATGCCACGATCCTTCCGAGTAGTATTGTCTTTCTGGTGCAATGTGACATCAAGAAACATGGCCAACAAACCAGCAACAAATGGTTCAGATGAGAAGGGCACGTTTATCATGTCATTGAACTGCAAAATAAGAGATTTAGAAGTTAATAAAGAGTCAACCATGAAGAATGAGTTAAAGGAGAAGAGATAGTTACCCATCTGGCTCCAGTGTGCACTGGTCCGTAACCATTAACTGCTGTGTACTCGTTGAAGTACTGTGGTATTGACAAGCCCATGAAAACAGAGAAACCTAATATAAACTTTGTTCCGAAGCTGTTTAAGTTACAGAATTGAAGCAAGCTAAGACCTGCTGAACCTGAACATGGAAGTAAGAAAAAAATCTTCAACCATGAAAATCTTGAATGGAAAAGCAATGGTAAAGCTTGAATCATCCGGGACTTACCCACATATGCAAAGAAAAGACAATACAAAGCTGCAATAATTGGGGGTGGAATTGAAGCGAACACAGCTCCAAATTTTCCTGATCAAGAATGCATGTAAGGTTGTGAACAAATATGAGAGAGAGAGAGAGAGATTGCCATTTGAAACTGACCAAGGATGGAGAAGAAGATCATGAACCCTGCAGATATCTGGACAACTCTTCTACTGCCAACACGTGTCAATGCCAGCAAACCAGCGTTCTCCCTGCATCAAATGCAGGGTAGGTTTAAATTACTTCTCTCATGATACAAACAATCAATTCTGGCAAAGAAGTTAATAAAGAAATATTTTTTTCTTGCGTGCCCCTAATTTCACAAAAGGCTCTTACACAGAAACAGACGATCCATTCCCAGTTCCAAATATCCCAGAAAACAGAATGCCAACGCCCTATGATTGAAGCAAAACAAGATGAAATCAAAAGGGGAATTGCAAAGAGTATAAAACCAGCATCAAATGAACCTGAGAATTACAGTTACAGTTAGAAGTTTAGAACTTTAAGCATGGCTTATCGATTGATATCCTTCAGACCAAGCATGCTTAAAAAAAAAGATTTAAAGCCATATAAAAGTCAATTTCCTGAAGCTTTGATCCCAGGCATCTATCATCCATGCTCAACATGTTTAGAAGCAAGAAAATTGATAGGCAATTTGCATACAAATTTATCACTTTATTTTTGAGCAGATGCATGTACCAATCAATCATAAAACATTTTACCTGCCAACCAATACCGCGGCTAAGAATGGAAGGGGGAATCGGAGTTGCACTTGCATATCTTGCAACAGCAATGAAGGCACCAGTAGACTGTTTAATCATAAGAAGATTAGAGCAATGAACATTTCCCAATTGTATGCAAGGTTGTACTAGTAGGAAAATGAAATCTTTCGAATTTAGCGGATAATCTCATCTCATACACCAAATATTGCATTAAGATATATATTTTCTAATGGTATTAAGGATAGGGTTTTGAGCAGGAGAAATCAAGATTTATGCCTAGAAAAGATTTTCTGTCCAATTGATTAAATTGTACTGGATGATTTACTGTACAAACTGTAACCATATGCTGTAAGTGTTTTGGACGCTAAATACACACGATTAGCAAAACTTTTCGAAATGGATATCAAGATTATAAACACGAGAAGCAAACCTCTACTAGAGCAACAAATGAAGCTGCCATCATAGCAAAAGCTTCTCCAGCATCGAATGAGGGAGCTCCCCATTGAAAAGGATATGGAACTCTTATCCTGTTAAGAAAGTGTTGTACAATAACAATGAGCAATAATCAATGAAATGTGCATTCTTATTCTTATCCTCACAGCAAAACAACAAACTTCAATTATCCCGTCACAAAAATAATAGATGCCTCAGATAATGAAAATGATTTTATGCATTGAAGCTATGACAACTTTAAGGGAATATTTTTTTCATCAAAAGGTAAAATTTTAGAAGATTTCTTAACTGCTAGGGTCCATATCACCATAAGATCATATTGCCTTGTGAAATAAGGAAAAAAAATAGCCTTACCAAGGAGCAGCACCTATAATTCCAGCACGATCAGTTCGGCAGCTTAGTTGAGTTTTAGGTCCTGTGTTCTTATATGCCCCACCAACAGTGAGCAGGTGAGCATATATCCAGACAATCACGACTGAGAATATGACAGCGAAGCGATCAAACAC
Organism: Heritiera fomes; assembly: GCA_032173925.1. Lineage (NCBI taxonomy): Eukaryota > Viridiplantae > Streptophyta > Magnoliopsida > Malvales > Malvaceae > Heritiera > Heritiera fomes. The sequence continues at coordinate 35,903,735 of JAPDPM010000003.1, forward strand.
ATGCCGCTCCCCACGTATAATATGAGGTATATACTGCAAAAACTCAATAGAGGTGATTGTTACCATTCAACAAAATTTTCTTGTGAGGTCAAGTATTGACATTCTCTTTAGTGCCACTACTGCTGCAAAAAGAAAGAGGGCATCTGTCAAAGGAAAATTTAAATTACCTGTGAAAAAATTAATAGAAGGATTATCTCTGGTAGCCCAATCTCTATGCATTTGGCAAGCTACAAAAGAAATAGACAAACTTAAGCAAAAGAAAATTAGCAAGTAAGGTGGAGAAATTTATAATGACTGCTTCATCCTAGCAGAAGATATTAATTACCACAGGAAAACCGAGTTCATAGAGCCCAAAGCCAGACAAAGCAACCAGAGGAACAGCAGACAGAGGACTTAAGAACCTGGAAAAGCATTGAAAGGTGTAAAAGCTAGCAGACCATATTTAAGGGAGCTATAAAGGAAAACTACAATTAATCTCCAATCAAACACCATTTTAACTGGGTTTGGGACCAAATATGGCAGGATTTGTATACTAAATTTAATATGCCAACTAAATAGAGCAGTTTCATAGAAACTTGCATCTTGCATTCAACCAGCTAAGCATTATTAGACAAGAACAAAAAAAGTGTTAATTAAAGATTATTTAACCATCATCATCATAGGAAACCTTCTTTCTTATTGAAGAGTAGCACAACAAACCAGAAAAATGGAGATGCTTAAAACATAGCAAGGCTTTAACTTACCTAGCAACATTACGCCAAAGGCCACTAAATCCGACAACAACCTGAAGAGTTGAGGCAACAATAAGAGCACCCTGGATTCCACGCATTATTTTCTCAAATTTCTACATATTCAATACAGAATCAATCCAATTCAGATTTCAGGGCTTATATTACATAGAAGACAGAATCAAAATCATAAGGCCTTAGTGAAGCACCTCCTGAGGATTCACAATGTCACTATACCGGCTGGCCAAGATAATTGAAATGGTCGTTGGCACATAGGTATAGGAACCTCCAATTACTGCAGGTAGACGGGTACCAAACAATGTTTGAAACAATGTATTCACCCCAGCCACAAATAGCAATGTCTGAATCATCTTTGCTTTTTCTTCCTAATGCAAAGAATTGTACATAAGAACAGTCTTTTTCAATAAAGAAAAAAACCATAAAGAAAACTAATTGACCGTTACAGTCATTGTAAAAACATACATTTCCACCTCCCATCTGGGGAACTAGAGAGGATGGTATGAGAACAGTTGTCCCAAGCATCACCAAGTAATGTTGAAAGCCCAATAATATAGCCTCAGCTGCAATGGGAGACAAAGCCACATATAGTTATGACACAGACAGAACACAAATTTTAATTCGATTACAGGACTTGAATGCATCAGATTTATAATAACTAAATGAGGATCAACATTTTTTTAGATATAAAAAAAAAGGTTGACAAGGTTTCACAAATCATTGAGAAGATAGTAGTAATAAATTATAGGATTAATAGCATAACCATCACAAGGAAACTACGGAAAAAGAAAAACTTGAAGAAAGGCTGGAAACAAGGGAATGAACAAATGGGGATCAGGTTCTACCAAGAGCTAGCGAAATATGCCATGAAAAACATAACCAATGATAGAAAAGTACAGTATAAATCAAAACAACCAATAACAAGCTCAATAATGAGGTACCAGAAGAAGAGATTTAAGTGAGAAAAACTCACGCCAAGGAGGAGGACTAGTAATGCAATAAGCAATGCTAGGCAGCTGATCCTTGACCGGATGCGGCTGTAGCTCTTCTTGTTTTGGTTGTGGTGCAGGTCCTCCACCTCCTCTTCCTGCCATTTTTCTTTTCTTTCTCTTACCTAAAACTTTCTATAAAAACCAAATATTTAAATATCTTGCTTTCACCCTAAACACAAGACCCAAATCGCCAAACGTAATTCCAAATAAAAATCACTCAAAACCAACCACGAAAGAAAAAAGGAAAGAACCCTTGAAGATCCAAATAAAACTAAGAACCCCTGCTTTGGAGGTGGTATTAACGGCGAGAAACAAAGAAAGGTGGTGACAAACTGCACTGAAAGGACAGAGAAAAAAGAACAAGAAAAAAGGAGTTACAAGAAGATAAGCATTAACAGTGAAAGAAGTCTACCACTCTTTTTCTCCGAAAAAAAAAAGGAGTTCTTACATACAAAAAGAAACGCGTAATTAAGTATTCAGAGGGGATGAGCTTAAGGCCTAAGGTGGTGTTCTCACACCAATGAAAAGAGACCAACTTGGGAGTGAGAGAGGGAGTGAGTGTGAAGACGAAAAAAGGCAAAAATTCCTCTGATGTGTGGGAATACCAAAGGAATCTCTCTTTCCCTTGCTTTCCTTTTGATTTTCTAGCATTTTTTTTCTGTCAAGGGTCTCTACAGTCTCTTTTTCTTCAATCACGTAAAGAAAAAGCCTTGTAGTACATGATAAAAGCATCTCCACCGTCTCCTTTACCAAAGTTAGTATTAATTACTGGTATAAATTATAGTGTGTAAAGAAAAGTAACATTGTTTTAATTTGGAGAAAATCAAAATGAATAAAGCTATTCTGCCCTTGTAATCAAAAAAAAAATAAAGCTATTCTGCCCAAGAAAGAAGAAAAACTCTCTTTTCTCACGTCGGTGAAGCTTATTTTAAACTCAAAGCTGGCATGTTTCATGCTTTTTGCACCCTTTTTCTCAAGTAATACTTAATATACAATTACCATTCTTTCTTAACCGTGTCTGCAAATTAGAAAAGGGCAATCCAGTTGTAACACTTTTGCTCTGAATATACATAACTATGGGTGAATATTAGAGAAGTTTCATTTTAATTACTATTATTTGGTTGCAGTGTTTTTCTCTGAAGGTTCTAATTCTGATGAGTCCTTTTCTTTTCTTTTTGGGTGTCGTGAAACACTTCGGAAAAAAACCCCGCCCTCTCTCAATGCGCATCATTCTGCAAGAGAGATTTTTACTTGACACCTGGGCTGCCATGGCTGGGACTTAGCTGTTGCTTGCATTTTTCCTTTTAGGTGGAAAAGCTGTTGCTTGCATTGCCAATGCCTGCATGAACAAGTCATGTTTTACACCATTTTTTAGTTCTTCATCATCAACTTACTACTGACAACATTCTGAAGTCTGAATTACGCAGTACATTGTTGCAGCCAGTGTGTGATGATCACCGTTCATCTGACATGACAGAGATGCTCTGAACATCTAACGCCAATTGGAAGCTGATAGGCAGGGAATTACCCTCCCAAGAACTGTTTGTATTAATCCTCGTTAGAGGCTTTTCTGTTGTACCCCATCTAACTGAACTTTTTTTACTTAATGGTACTTTATTTCACCAAAAAAAAAACCCAATCCATCACAACAATCTTGCGCTTACTATATATAAACATTAGTGGTGATGATGAACCCAAAATCAAAATATGATGGGTTAGCCCATCAGACAATTAGAATATAAAAATATAAAAGTGTTGGGACAATCAAAATTTGACTCAACATTATCGCAATTTAATAAAGAAAAACAAAGTTTCACTTGGAAGCTCAGTGGAAGCCCAAGGCGAGGACTGTGAATTTCTTACCATATCACATTTTCAATTATGCCCTTCTTCTTTTTCATTTTTTATTTTAATATAATATTTTTAATGATTTTTTTTATTATTTTTATTGCACTCATCCCACCATCATCATTACAATTGCATCAAAACATTCACCGTCTCATATCAATTTCACTGTCACAGTTATTTTTAATCTCATTAAAATCGATCACACCACCAATCAAAATTAACCCCGGACCTTGAAATTTTTTTCTTTATACCATCTGTCAATAAAAAGACATACAAAAGTGCTAGTAAAAGAAAATATATAACAGAACTCAAACCAAAATAACTGCATTCACATGTTATAATCTCCCATGTACGTTAACGTCAAATTGACGGGATGTTTGGTTGTGGCTTCATGGATTGCAATAAACTTGAATTGCTTGCTAATTGCTGGCTTGAGAAAGAAAGACATCAACAAGCTTTTATACCCTGCCCCACGGGGCCATCAACTTCTCCAAGCGCACTCACGAATCAATAAATAAACAAATTGACCAGCTTTCCACAAAGAAAGTGGGAATTGGAAAATACAATCTGTCCCGCCCAAGTGAATCAAATTCCGAAAAACCTCGATAAGATTACACGCTTTCTCTTTTTCCATCCTCATTTCAGTATTTGTGTTTCTTTCTTCATTTCAAAGGATGCAGTTTATGGTTTATTCACTTCTGCTAATCTGCAAGGCTTTTACTTTAAGTTAGAAATGATAGACATTGCTGAGGACATGATTGGTCTATGGATTAACTGAAGCTTCATTCTTAGTTCATTGCAAAAGAAACAAATTCACGCATTAATCATCAAAACAACCATAACAAGAAGAAGCCTTGATGCAAATGCAATCATACCTCCCTTTCTCTTGTGTCAATAGATCATATTAATGTTCTTTATAGGCTAATTATAAGACAAATATTATTCTTCAATTTGGAATGAAAAAAAGTACCGCTCTTGTAGTTGTATGTTCGCATCACATTTCAAGTGTTATTTTGTAGGTAGATCAAGAGACTTGATGATGATTTCATCAAAAAAAGAAACTTGATGATTTTTTTAATATGTTTGATGTTTGATATTTTATTAATTTTATGGAATATTATTAGTCACATTGTGTTTAGTTTATAGTTTTATGTTAGCTCTACCAAGAGGGGGGTTTATGACCTTAATTCTAAAATTTCAAAGCTAAATAAGCCAATTAAACAAATTGCACAACAAATCAATAAAAACAGTAAATAAAAGTAGGGAAGAAGATGCAAACATAAGATTTATAAAAGTTCGGCTAATCTCTTGCCTACGTTCTCTTTCTTTGATCCTCTTATCAAGGTGTTAATTCCACTGTTCTTTATGACTCAATACAATCCACTTCAAGATGTGGAGAGATCTCTTACATTTTCTTTTGTAGGCTTAGGAAAAACCTTCTAAAACCTTTTCCCTTGTAAAGCTACCCAAACTCTCACAATATAGCCTCGCAAGATTACACTCCCCTTTGAGGTATAGAATTGAGTTTAAGTGGATTGTGTATAATAGAAAAGCTCTCAAAGGTAGAAATACATAATGTGAAGTACAATTAATGAGTGTGAAGAAAAGAAGACTTGAGCTTTGAATTCTTTCTTGAAGGTTGAGGAAGATGAAATAGTGCTTGTCTTGCTCTTTAATTTCATAAATGCATGTATTTATAGTTTACCAAGAGCTAAGGATGGTTGTTGGAGCATTTAATGCAATTATTCTCATTGAAACACTAAAAAACTAGCCGTTGGGCACTGCTTTCACGGTATGGGATCAATCTTTAGGGATAAGGGATCAATCCTATCGTTTTGGGATAGCTTTCTTGAGTTTTTACCATTTTGGGACGATCCCAAACCTTAGGGGATTGATTCTGCCCTTCAAATTTGCTACTTGGAGCCTTTTGCCACTAGGGGATAGATCCCTCAACATGGGAGTCAATCCCTCATCCTTTTCCTGCACTTTCTTGGGTTGTTTCGGGTTTAAAATGATGTAATCTTTGGTTTTAAATCACTCCAAAACATTCTTTCAATTTTATAGAGATATTTTTTGACTTTCTCAAATAAAAACTTAGTCCACAAACTTGTTAAGTAATTTTTTAAAAATATATTTTATATTTTCTTAAGAAAATTATTTAATGAAAGTATTCAAGATCATTTAATAAAGGATAAAGGCTAATAAAAGTAAGCAATTACATCATGACCTTATTTTTTATAGATACACTTAAAATTATTTGAGAAAATCGTATAATTAATAAAGCAAATTTACAATATAGAATTAAACATTTAATATTACTTAAGTTTTTGTCATTTTAAAATACATATATCAATTTAAAGCTAACATTTTATTTAATTGATGATATTTATATGAGTGAAATTTATTGATGGTTAAATGTTATAAGCCTTGGATTTTATAAGTGTACTTTTATATTAATTTATAGTAAATTGGGTTGGAAATGGGGATTATTTTTTGTTTTTATATTGAAACTACTTTTAAATATGTGCGATGCACAAAAATATATTTATAAATTAATAAATTTGTCTGTAATATAATTTTTATTTGAAATTTACCATATAAGCTTTTAAACTTATGAACGATCCAAAATTTTTCCTTTAAATATTTTTTAATTTGTATATATTTTGTAGATTTCACTACAGTAAAATAAGAGAATTTCTTCAGTCATCTAAGTTGAAACCAATATAATTTAATTTTTTAATTTTAATATATAGTAAGATAATATATATAAGTAATTTTAATTTAATATAATGCATTGAAAAAATATATTTATAAATCAATAAATTTGTCTGTAATATAATTTTTATTTGAAATTTACCATATAAGCTTTTAAACTTATGAACAATCCAAATTTTTTCCTTTAAATATTTTTTAATTTGTATATATTTTGTAGATTTCACTACAGTAAAATAAGAGAATTTCTTCAGTCATCTAAGTTGAAACAAATATAATTTAATTTTTTAATTTTAATATATAGTAAGATAATATATATAAGTAATTTTAATTGAATATAATGCATTGAAAAAATAAGAAAAAGAATTCATTTTTTAAAGTTTATAGAAATTGCAAAAACGTAACTCATTTGTTATTTTAATCTATATGGACAAAGAAATTGAAGAAAGATAATTGACTTTTCTTTTTAATATTAATCTATGTAGCAAGATAATCTATATATGTAATATTATTATTTTATAATAATACATTCACTACCAAATATAGGCTTTCTTGACGGAAAAACGACGGATTACCAATGAATTTACATTTTGTTAATTTCGCAAAAATATCAAAATCTAATTAATTTATCGATGAATTGTCATTGGATTATGTACTGATGAGTTTTACCAACAGAAATGATTTCTATCAGTAATTTGTCAATAAAAATAGCAGGAAATAGGGAAAATTAGGTGCAAAATTTACTGACAAAATATCCGTCTGTAAATTCTTGTTAAAAGAGACTAGATATTAAAAAAATTGTGCGTGGCTACGATGACTTCTTCGATCAGTAAGTAATTGGTTATTGTTTTACCAACGGAATGCTGGCGCAATACTGACGAAAATTATTGTTTAATGGAACACACATTTCATTAAATCTTACTGACAAAATTATTCTGTTAATAAATATCAATCCTAAATCGAGCAGAACCTCTTCCCCCATTTCTACACTTTCCTCTTCTCTCTCTATTTTTCGTACCTTTTTCTCTATAAACCCTTCCTTGCCGTTGCACCGCCTCTCCGACACCTCTCTATCGTCAGTCAAAGCTCTGTCTGGCTCCTCTCCTCTCTATCGGCCTACATTTGCTTGGGTAGTGTTTTTATACCCTAAAATGCACTGAAATTTATTATATATATATATATATTGATTTGAGTTAAATTACTTGATATTCAGTGTTGTTATTCATGGATTATGGAGATGGTTAATTGTTGATGCATTTGATTGTGTCTTAGTTGTTGTATGGTTTAATTTTAAATTTAGGATATTTAATTATAATGTTGTTAAAGTTTAGTGTTTTTTAGGGTATAGGATATTTAGTGTTTTAGGGTTTTTAGTGCTGTTATTAATTAATTTAGTATTTAGCAATATAATTTTGGATAAAATTTTATTGTTAAATTATTTAGTTTTGATATTTAGCGTTGTTATTAATTAATTTAGAATTTATTAATATAATTTTAGATAAATTTTTTTTATTAAATTATTTACAATAAAGTTAGTGTTTTATTAATTAATATGAGTTTGAAATGTTAATGTGAAATTGAGTTTGAAATATGTATGTGAAATTGAAATGTAAAATTGAGTTTAAAATTTGAAGTTGTCCACTGAAATGTTTATGTGAAATTGACTGAAAATGTTTATGGGTGATTAAATTATTATATTAACATATCAAGTTTGAGTTTGAATTTGAGTATGAGTTTGAACTTGTTCAATGAAATGTGTATGTGTATTTGTGTGAAATAATTTTTGTAATTCTGCTTTGTTGTTTCAATGTTAGTAATAGTCTCTTCTTCTTTATCAGCTTAGTTGTCGATTCTGACCCTCACTAAATCCTCCTCAGATTTCGTTCAATCTCTCCATGTGTAACATTTTCGTAATTGTTGTAGGCTAAGTTCCTAATGCTTACGTCAATTCTAATGTGGTGGTTATATATGTTGAATCTAATGCGGTTATATGCTAACTTGTGTGTATTAAATCTGGTGATTATATATTCTAAATCTTTTGTTGTTATATATGTCGAATCTATTGTGATTATATCCAATGAAATTTGTATATTGAATCTGTTTATGCTGAATCTGTTGTGATTATATATGTTGAATCTATTGTAGTTATATGTTGAGTTGTGTATATTGAATTAACTCATGTATATAAGCTGAATCTATTGCGGTTTTCAATATTTAGGGTGATTGGTTTAGCTTAAAATGGATAAAAATTAGTCTTAGATGTATTGTTGCCTAAATGAAAATGGATATATTAGGCAAGAATATTTGACTAGGGTGGAAGAATTAATTAAATATGCTTTGAGTCAATTGAATTTTGTAAGCAATGAAAAAATTAGATTTCCTTGTGTTAGATGTGAAAATAAAAAGTTTAGAAAATTGGATGATTTGTGTGAGCATCTTTATTATAAGGGATTCACTGTTGGTTATACAACTAGGTTCTTACATAGAGATTTACAAGTTGGACAATCATCAACAAGTATCCCAATGTCTGAACCTATAAGTCTATCAAGACTAGAAAATCTGTATGCTAGAATGGTTTTGGATGGACTAAATCTTGATTTCGGCATGGATGATTTTGGTGTATGAGGTCACAATTAAGAAAGAGGATATTATCTTTTAGGTTCTACCAAATTTTGAAGACTTGCAATTTGAAAAATCAAATCATAAAATATTTCAAACTATTGATGCCTGTTTACAACAATAAATTTGTATGTCATAGGAATCTCGACTTTCATGTCCACGTGTCTGCCAAGAACTCTGCATAAAAAGAAGAAATAAAAGAGACGCAAGGATTTGTCTTTGTGCGAGTACTCTGATGTTCAAGTCAGAAGCTGAGCAAAGTCTCAGTTAGAAAAATAGTGATTAACTGAAATAAAAAGTCATCTGACCTGTTATTTATAGAGATGGATTGGGCAGCAATTATCCTTCTATCCTTTGTCCAAGTCAATTTAAATATTTATTCTAGACTTGTTAAGTTAATTAAAGCCCAGGTGTGCATCTGGGCCCCACAAAATTGGGCCAACAATAAAATAAGCTAACCTGAACAGTCTTATTATGCACATGATAGTGATCTCCTATCACATTTGGTGAAAAAGTGAGTTTTCCATCACGTGGTGAGAGAGTGTCTTGTCCACGTGGCGATACTCTCCCGCACATGTGCGGGAGAGTAACCCAATACTTTCTCGCACTTGTGTGGGAGAGTAATCCAATACTCTCCTGCACATTGTGCGGGAGAGTAACTTAACTCTCTTGCATAATGTGCAGGAGAGTATAATTAGCACTCTCCCGCAAATTGTGCGAGAGAGAGTTAATAATTTTAATTTTTTTAATAATATATATTATATATATGTATTTAGTGATAGTAAATAATAATAATATATTTTAAAATAATATATACTATTATAATTATTATTATTATTTTTTTTATTTTTAATTTCAATCAATGTGTGGCCTACACCAATTGCTCCCTAGTTCTTTGCGAAAGAATTGAGTCTTTTATAGAGAACTATTCAGCTGCCACACATTTGTTTTGCACATATTTAAATTTGTCTTGCATAATAAATAAACAAATTTACCAAGCGCATTTTTCGCTTCAATTCGCATTTCACATGCGTAACTTATGTCTTGAATTTTTTGTGTCAAGCTTGTGCACTTTTTGTCTTTTACGTACGTGGCTTACATTACACATTTTTCGCTTCAAGCCCATGCTCCTTTATCTTCATGCATGACTTACATCGCTCATTTTTTGCTTCAAATCCATGCGTAGCCTATTTTGCGCATTTTTCTCTTTAGGCCTTTTTCTTCGAGTGTGTGTCTTACATTACATATTTTTTGATTCAAGTCCAGGCACTTTGGTTTTTACACATGACTTACTTTGTGAACTTTCCGCTTCAAGTCCATACGTAGCCTACTTCGCATATTTTTTGCTTCAGGCCTTTGCACTTTTGTCTTTACGCATGACTTATATTGCGCACTTTTTGCTTCAAGTCCATGCATAGTCTACTTCGTGTATTTTTTACTTCGGGCTTTTTTCTTTGAGTGCGTGGTTTACCTAGCTTATTTTTCGCTTCAAGTCTAGGCACTTTGGTCTTTTCACATGACGTACTTCATGCACTTTTCGCTTCAAGTCCATGCGTAGTCTACTTCGTGCACTTTTCGCTTTATGCCTTTTTCTTCTTGTGCGTGGCTTATCTCGCGCATTTTTCGCTTTAAGCCCTTGCACTTTTGTCTTCACGCAAGATTTGTATTGCACACTTTTCGCTTCAAGTCTATACGTAGCCTAATTCGTGTATTTTTTCATTTTAGGCCTTTTTGTTCGAATATGTGGCTTACCTCACTCATATTTCGCTTTAAGAGCAAGCACTTTGGTCTTCACACACGACTTAATTTACGCACTTTTTGCTTCGTGTCCATGTGTAGCTTACTCTGCGCATTTTTTGCTTCAGGTCTTTTTCTTCTTGTGCGTGGCTTACCTCGTGCATTTTTTGCTTCAAGCTATTGCACTTTTCGTCTTCACGCATGGCTTACATTGTGCACTTTTTGCTTAAAGTCCATGTGTAGCCTGCATTGCACATATTCGCTTCAGGTTTTTTTCTTCCAGTGTGTGGCTTACCTCGTAGATTTTTCGCTTCAAGCCCAGGCTCTTTGATCTTTGCACATGACTTACATTGTGCACTTTTCGTTTCAAGTCCATGCGTAGCCTACTTCGCGCATTTTTCGCTTTAGACTTTTTTAGGTTTTTTGTATTCCTGCTGTAAAATATGCAAGTATTATAACAAATGAGAAGAATTAAAAGCATTCTTAATTAATTTATTGCATACGGTGGGAAAACATGATTAATGTACAGCCAGATTTTTAGGAGATTTTGCAATAGTTTGTATCCCTAGAATTTGGCTGATTTGGTTAAGAATACTCCATAAATCATGGGATTTGATAGCCTAGTTAGTTTCCTTTTTTATTGCTAGGGTTATTATATATATACATAGCCACTTTGTACATATTTTCTAAAAGAGAAATACAGCAGAAAATTCTTTTGTTTTTCAATTTACGTCATGGTATCAGAGCTTTAGGTTTTTTCTTGGAAATCAGTCACCTTTTCAGCCTTCATTGCTGACTTTTTTATCTTAGGCTTTCATAGTCATTCTCTTGTTCCAGCCTTCATCGTTGTTTGTTTTGCTCTGTTTTCTAAAGAAAAAACAGAGTATTTCAAGTATTCTTTTTCCAGCCTTCATAGCTGGATTTTTCCTCTCTTCATCATTGATGGTTTCTCTTTGTTGCTTGGCTTTCGTTGCCGATTTATCTCTGATTCTCACCAGTCTTTCAGCAAGTATTGATTTGTAAAAAATGTCAGTAGTTGCAGAAACAACCACTGCAACACCAAAGGAGTCCGACAGTCTCACCCAAGAAAAGGTCAAGAGGCTGAGATCTCTAATTAGTTACCTTGACAAACCTTCAGGTACTTGTTCATTGGTGTATTCAGGTAAGTTTCCATCCTCTATTGGATTAAATGTCTCAGATACAACCTTTGCCAACTCTTGGATCATGGATTCAGGAGCTACCGACCATATGACCCACTCACCAAATGTCTTTTACACATACTCCCCATGTCCAAGCAATAGGAAAATAGCCACAGCTGATGGTTCTTTGACTACTGTAGCAGGTGTAGGAGATGTTAAAATAAGCCCATCATTGACCTTAAAAAATGTTCTTCATGTCCCTAGATTATCCACAAACCTTGTCTCTATCCAAAAGCTTACTCAAAATTTATGTTGTAATGTGATTTTTCATCATAGTCATTGTGTATTTCAGGACAAGGATTCGAGGAAGACGATTGGACATGCTAGAGAATGGGATAGGCTCTACTACCTTAAAGCACTTAGCCAATCAAACATTACCAAGGGCAAATTACCTTCTTCTTTCATTTCAAAACTTTATTCGTCCAATAAAGACAAAGTTTGGCTTCACCACTGTCGACTTGGACATCCATCATTTAGAGTCATTAAAATTCTGTTTCCATCTTTATTTCAAGGTCTAGATGTTGAAAGCTTTCATTGTGAAGTGTGTGAACTTGCTAAACATAAACGTGTACCTTTTCCAGTAAGTAATAACAGAAGCTCTCTTCCTTTTTATCTCATTCACAGTGATATTTGGGGTCCTTCTACTATTCCTAATGTTTCTAGGGCAAAATGGTTTGTGTCATTCATTGACGATTGTACTCGTGTTACTTGGATTTTCTTGCTTAAACATAAATCTGATGTTAGTACTGTCCTCCCAAATTTCTGTTCTATGATTAGGAACCAATTTGGAGTCAATATCAAAAGGTTTAGGTCAGATAATGCTAGGGACTATTTCAATCAAGTCCTAACTCCTTATTTTTAAAAGGAAGGGATAGTACATGAGTCATCCTGTGTCAATACACCACAACAAAACGGAGTTGCAGAAAGGAAAAATGGTAATCTCCTTCAGTCAACCCGAGCTCTCTTATTCCAAAAAAACATGCCCAAATCCTTTTGGGGGGAAGCAGTTCTTACAGCCACTCATCTTATAAATTGTTTGCCATCTAGAGTTTTGGGATTCAAGAGTCCAATGGAAACACTCTCAACATTCTATCCAAACATACAGACTACAAATAATCTTGTCCCTAGGATATTTGGGTGCGTGTCATTTGTCCATGTTCATAGTCAAAATAGAGGGAAGCTAGATCCAAGGGCATTAAAATGCGTATTTGTGGGTTATTCCTCAACTCAAAAAGGGTACAAGTGTTATCACCCTCCATCAAAGAAGTTCTATGTCTCAATAGACGTTTCTTTCACTGAACAAGTGCCTTACTTCAGCATACCTTATCTTCAGGGGGAGAATTCCATACTTGAAGATAAGGATAGGGATTTCTTGCTTGATCTGTCGTCACTTCCAATGTCTGTGTTAGTATCTAAGTCTATGTCAAATCCTGTGTCTGAACCCATGCCAAATCCTGTGTCTGAACCTGCATCCGAAATTTCAGAACCTATGCCAAATCCTGTGTCTAAACATGTGCCCGAAATTTCAGAAAATCCCAACTTTGCCATTGAAAATGTGAGATTTGGAAAGGTGTACTCAAGGAAGAAGACGGTTGTCCCTGAATCAATGCAAGTCCAAGAATCCAACCCAGATCCTGAGAATGAGGTAACAATTTCTAATTCTTCATTACAAGTTAATACTGAATCTCATGTAGGCGATGATGACCTAGACCTTCCCATTGCTGTTAGGAGAACTAGAGAGTGCACAAAACGACCTTTATATCCTCTTGCACACTCCCTGTCCATGTCAAATCCTGTGTCTGAACCTGCATCCGAAATTTCAGAACCTATGCCAAATCCTGTGTCTAAACATGTGCCCGAAATTTCAGAAAATCTCAACTCTGCCATTGAAAATGTGAGATTTGGCAAGGTGTACTCAAGGAAGAAGACGACTGTCCCTGAATCAATGCAAGTCCAAGAATCCAACCCAGATCCTGAGAATGAGGTAACAATTTCTAATTCTTCATTACAAGTTAATACTGAATCTCATGTAGGCGATGATGACCTAGACCTTCCCATTGCTGTTAGGAAAGGAACTAGAGAGTGCACAAAACGACCTTTATATCCTCTTGCACGCTCCCTGTCCTTCAAACATTTTTCACCATCACATAGAGCCTTCCTGGTTAGCCTAAACACCATTGCCATCCCTACCACCTTATCTGAGGCATTGTCCAATGAGAAATGGAAACAAGCCATGAATGTAGAAATGGAGGCATTGGAGAAGAACAAAACGTGGGAGTTAGTGAAGTTACCAGCAGGAAAGAAACCCGTGGGGTGTAAATGGGTCTATACAGTGAAATATAGAGCAGATGGGTCAATAGAGAGGTATAAGGCAATGTTGGTGGCCAAGGGCTATATTCAAACCTATGGGATTGACTACCTAGAGACTTTTGCTCCAGTTGCGAAAATGAATACTGTTAGAATCTTGCTGTCATTAGCAGCTAATTATAGTTGGGAGTTACAGCAGTTTGATGTCAAGAATGCATTTTTGCATGAAGAACTAGAAGAAGAAATTTATATGGAGGTCCCACCAGGTTATAGGAATAATTTGGATGCTTATACTGTGTGTAAATTGAAGAAAGCTTTATATCGACTTAAGCAATCACCATGGGCATGGTTTGGTAGGTTTGCGAGAGTTATGATTGCCATGGGGTACAGTCAAAGCCAAGGAGATCATACACTGTTCATTAAACACTCATCTTTAAGGGGAGTCACAGCACTCTTAGTGTATGTTGATGACATAATAGTGACAGGGAATGATGATAAGGAGAGACAGCTTCTAAGTCAGTGTTTGGCTAAGGAGTTTGAGATCAAAGCATTAGGAAGGCTGAAATATTTTCTTGGGATTGAGGTGGCTCACTCTAAGCAGGGCATTTTTATCTCCCAACAGAAGTATGTTACAGATCTCCTTAAAGAAACGGGCAAGACAGCGTGCAAACCAGCAAGTACTTCAATAGACCCAAATCTTAGACTTGGAATGGCAGAGGAAGACGCTGCAATAGATAAGGAAATGTATCAGCGCTTGGTAGGAAAACTCATTTATTTATCTCACACACGACCAGACATAACATATGCAGTAAGTGTGATTAGTCAATTCATGCATAGCCCAAAGGAAGTTCATTTGCAAGCAGCTCATCGAGTGTTGCGGTATCTCAAAGGGACGCCAAGAGAGGGTATTATGTTTAAAAGAAACGGAGGTTTGGTGCTTGAGGCTTACACAGATGCTGATTATGCTGGGTCAATAGTCGATAGGAGGTCAACCACAGGATATTGCACCTTTCTTGGTGGTAATCTCATGACGTGGAGGAGCAAGAAACAACATGTGGTAGCACGGTCTAGTGCAGAGGCAGAATTCCGAGCAATGGCTCTAGGTGTGTGTGAACTACTTTGGTTGAAGATCATCTTGGAAGACTTGAAGATCAAGTGGGACGGCCCAATGAGACTTTATTGTGATAATAAGTCTGCGATTATCATAACTCACAACCCGGTACAACATGATCGAACGAAGCACATCGAAATTGACAGACACTTCATCAAGGAGAAACTAGAGAGCGGGTTGATTTGTACCCCTTACGTGTCTACACATGGCCAACTTGCATATGTGCTTACTAAAGGGTTAAGTAGCTTAGTGTTTCAAAGTATTGTATCCAAGCTGGGAATGGAAAACATCTATTCACCAGCTTGAGGGGGAGTGTGGGAAAACATGATTAATGTACAGCCAGATTTTTAGGAGATTTTCCAACAGTTTGTATCCCTAGAATTTGGCTGATTTGGTTAAGAATATTCCATAAATCAGGGGATTTGATAGCCTAGTTAGTTTCCTTTTCTATTGCTAGGGCTATTATATATATACATAGCCACTTTGTACATATTTTCTAAAAGAGAAATACAGCAGAAAATTCTTTTGTTTCTCAATTTACGTCACATACTAATGATAGCCAATGGTAATTTGGAATACAAAAATAAAGTGTTCAAAATAACATGTTTGCTATCGTCGATAAAAGCTTTTTTAAAATATTAAAATTCCAAATCTTCCATATCTTTCTTCACATCTAAGGGTCAACAATGGTAAGGGTTTCCTTCTTTTGAATCCCTTTGCTAGTGGTGGACGAGATATAATAGGTCCTTTCTTTCTTCTGGTCTTCTTTGACTTGGCCTACTCCATTATGCGTGGAGAACTTCATCAGTAAGTAACATGGAGAGATCATAGCCCTCATGTCATTCAACAACGAATCCATGTTTTTTGGTAATATATACAACAATTAAGTGCTTACTTGGGGTTTTATGCCCTTACCTAGCTTTTATACACCTCATACCTTCACAATTGTCTTTGAGATGATCATTCCTTGGCATTTGTCTCTAATAAGAATGTTGATGATTTTAGTTGTCTTTGACTAGAACACTAGTGTTGCTACATGAGGATAAGAATGCTTAGGTATTCTTGCAAAGATGCTAATGTTAGGCCTTATGGGTTTAATCTTATATTGGACATTTGGTTTGGCTATTATATGTGATACCAGGTCTAAAGATATCCCTAGCAGGGTGCTACTGTTGAGATGTCAGGTCATCATTTGTGTGACTTACCATACTTTGATCTTATTGCTATGAATTTAGATTCTTTATGACTAAAAAAAGGTGTTTTTGGGTGTGTTATATGAAACACATGAAAATTGATAGAAAAGATTCATTTTCTCGAGTGACTAAAGGGACTTATCTCAATTGATCCTATTTCATATTAAGTCATAAGTTATTGGCTAAGGAAATAATTACTATAGAGTTAATTTTGGTAGGACTAACGTGGAAGATATAAAGTAGGCGTTGAATCATATTTTATACTTTTTAAAATTTTTGACAGAAAAATCAAATTACATTGATGGTGCAATGACATTCAAATGGGACTTTAATCTTTTGCATATTTATAGCCAGAGCGATAGAAAAATAAGAGGAAATAATAGAAAAACTTGTTAGTTAGATGTGTGCATGTACATGTATTACTAAAGTTAGAAATGTTTGTCCATACTGTGAAGTTAAGGGAACATTAATCATCAACATAATAAAAGTTGTAGAAAAATTCGGCCTCTCATGCAACCACATCGCCCACCCCTCTTTTTCCATCTCCTGCTCTCCACCATTTCATTCTCTACTTGTTGTCTTGCAGGAAAAGGTAGATTGTCTTAGTTGGGTTGGAGAATTTGCCTTCAAAGTGGAGATTGTTTCTCTGTATGACACCTGTTTTAATTGTTTCTCTGTATGACACTTGTTTTAAAAGGACGGTTTTGATGAAGATGGTGACAGTTTGTCTTCTCTCTTTGCCTTCACTTCAATTTTGCTGTTTGTGTTATTTCTCTGGAGCCTTCTCTCTTTGCTTTGGGTTTTGCGCTCCATGCTTCAGCCATATTCTCTTTCTCTGCATTTGCCTCTCAATATGAGGGTGTAAGGCCACCACTAGCAAAGCCATTACTTAATACACTGTTGACGCTCGCGTCCATTCTGTTTTAGAGCAATCCAAAGAAACAGTTAAGTCATTTGATTAATCCCAATCGATTAAAATGACCACCCAATTTGTTCCGGAACAACAAATCGTCGCTTATTTGTCTAACATCCAAAGAGGCGGACAGATCGAGTCATTTAGGTGCACAATCGCAGTTGACAAATCCAGTTTCTGTGTCATTGCATATAGAAACACCTTGAGATGCTTGGAATAACCCCTCAATCTATTCCCGATTTAGACAAATATGAAGTTCTCACAACACCTTTTTCTTGATCTTCTTCTTTGCTCCATGGTATTCCTCTCTTGATTTCAGTAAAAGCACCCAAAAAAATATCTTCATCTCAAAACTTCCTAAGAAAAAGGCTTTGATCTTTCTTTATATTTTTCCCTTCATAGTACCGAAACCCCTAAAAGTTTTTGCTGTGTTCTCAGTTTTCTGGGTTTGTAAAAATTCTGTGTTTCTCACAAAAATTTCTCTCTAATCTTTTCTCTGAATTTTTTTTTGTAGTTGATTCAGTGCTGTAAAAGATGGGAGTAACCTTTGATGTTCGAAGAGATATTCAGGTGCCTTTGCTTAAAACAATTTCATAAACATAAGGTGGGGTACTATCATCGTCCATTTCAGAACTCATGCTCATCCTTCCTCTACTTCTTCTCCATTTCTGATATTTATTATTAGGTTTTTAGGGGAATTGAGTGATTTCATTAAGTGAGTTTGTGTTGTTTTTTAGGATCAAAGTTGTGAATAGGTTTGAGTGAATTACTCTGGAACTTATTGCTTTATTTTAGTTTTATATACAATTTTTCTTTTTTTTTGGCCATCCTTGATGTTATTTTGTGTGTTTTAACAATGTTGATGAGTTCTTGATGCAATGTTCGATATGCAGGTTGTTTATTCGACAATACTAATTCTTTTATTCATTATGTTGTAGTTACATGTAAAATAATGGAAGATATATACTATTTTTGCAAGGACATGTTACATTTAGTTTACTCCTAGAATTATCTTCATTTTCATACTGTAAACTCAAATTGTATGGTTAATGTTTGGCTATCAATCAAAAAGCTGATGAATGGAAGTCAAGCAACCTCTTTGTTTGCCTAAGCCTTGCTCACACAACTCATGAACTCACTAATAATGAAAAAAGAAAATTTTCATACAACATTTGCAGCTTTGGTTTCATTATCTTTGTATGCTATAAATTATAGTAGAGCTAATGGATGTAATTGCAGTTAAAGCACATCTATTAATACTAGCGGCATTATTGAACATTATGGGAATAGTTTACCACTATAAGAAAATGAAAGAAATGAGCCATGAGGAAAGAAAAGCATGCTTTGTTCCTTAGGTATGCATATTTGGAGGAAAAGCTTTCACTACATTCATCCAAAATCAAAATCTTATTCATGCTGGGCAATTAATTAGTATCTGGTCTATAAATGTTTAATGTGAGTGTATGAATTCTCATTGATTCAATATTGTTTATGTTTTAGGCTGGAGATAAGCAACCTTCGGAAGGGTTTAATCATGTTCTTGGGATAATGGAGGTCAAAGTTGAAAATGATAAACAGGTAAGGAATGTGCTGCAGGCAGTAAAAATGCATGGTTTTTTTTTTTAAGATATTGTCTATATATATTTATGCTCTGCCACAAATAACTTAATATTTACGAACTCTTTTTTATTTGATAAATATTCGTTAGACCACGAGCACATGTGTGGCTTTGGTATTTAGACATTGAAATTTCATCATTCCATACATGCACAACAACAAAAGCAAACTTTATCTATGTTTTATACTTTCATCAATATGTACAAAATTTGTTATTTCATTTAATGTTATTGTAGAAAATTAGTTAGGATAATTTTATTTTGAAATATTTGATAAGATTTTATAGTTTATCTCTTGGTTTATCTTTTTGTTGGTTAGATTAGTTGATAAGGTTGAAAACATTATCTCTTGTTCATCAACCTTTCTTATATATGTAATCTGTCTCCTACAATTAATAAAGTGGAAAATATAAAAAAAAAAGGGTTTCTCTTTCGTATAAAAAAACTACATGGTATCTGAGCCATGACTGGGCATAGTGAAAGCTCAGCTTCTTCTGGAACTACAGCATCTTCTACACCACTAGTATCAACAACCAATGTTGATTATGCATCTGCTGCGAATTCCTCTTTTCAATTAACTGTTCACAAATTGAACGGTAAAAATTATCTAGAATGGGCTCAATCTATGAAGTTGGCGATTGACGGCAGAGGAAAACTTGGACACTTGATCGGAGAGGTGAAACGACCAGCTACAGATGATCCAAATTTGAAAGCATGGGGGTTCGAAAACTCGTTGTTGACTGCATGGCTGATCAACTCCATGGAACCTGTGATTGGAAAACCATATTTATTTTTACCAACTGCAAGAGAAGTATGGGAAGCTGTACGGGAGGCTTATTCTGATCTGGAAAACTCCTCTTAGATTTTCGAATTGAAGATAAAACTCTGGCAATTCAAACAGGGAGATCGAGATGTTACCATCTACTACAATGAGATGGTGACATTATGACAAGAGCTAGACCAATGTTATAATGACGAATGGGATTGTCCTGCTGATAGCTCGAGGTACAGGAAAAGGGAGGAAAATGATTGTATCTACATGTTTCTTGCAGGCCTAAATCGAAATTTGGATGAAGTACGTGGGCGTATTCTTGGAAGGAAACCATTACCATCCATTCGTGAAGTTTTCTCTGAGGTTCGTAGAGAGGAAGCTAGACAGAGGACTATGTTGAAACATTCTGTATTTGATCACAGCCCAGAAACAGAGAGTTTTGCCCTTGTCTCAAGAGGTCCAGATTTCGAAGGAGAAAAGAAGAAGCGGCCATGGTGTGATTACTGCAAGAAACCCTGGCACTCAAGGGAGACATGTTGGAAAATTCAAAGCAAACCTCCGAATTGGAAAAAGAAATCTGGTAGTGATGGCCGAGCCTTTCAAGCAACAAATAAAGATTCTCAAGGATAACAAGTCAAATCGGAAATGGCCCCATTCACAAAGGAACAGTTAGAACATCTATAAAAACTCTTTCAATCTCCACAACTTTCTGTAAATCCATCTAGTTCTCTAGCCCAAAAAGGTAATTACCTTGCTGCAGCTCTCTTTAGCATCAATTCTAGTCAAACCTACCCATGGATTATTGATTCTGGTGCAACTGACCATATGACAGGCTGCTCAAATCTTTTTTCATCCTATAATCCATGTGCAGGAGATAAAAAAATCAAAATTGCAGATGGGTCTCTTTCAACCATAGCCGGAATAGGATCAATTTCCATCTCTCCATCTCTTACATTACATAATGTCCTTCATGTTCCTAACTTATCCTGTAATTTGTTGTCTATAAGCAAGTTAACTCATGATCTCAAGTGTCAAGCTAATTTCTATTCCTCTCGGTGTGAGTTTCAGGAATTGACCTCGGGGAGGACGATTGGCAGTGCTAGAGAGAGTGGAGGACTCTATTTCGTTGAAGATGGAACAGAATCAAGAAAACAGGTTCAGGATATATGTCTAAACTCTGTTGCTGTTTCTGATGATCATGAAATAATGATGTGGCATTATAGGTTAGGCCATCCAAATTTTCATTATTTAAAGTATTTGTTTCTTGGTTTATATAGAAATAAAAATCCATCTTCATTTCAGTGTGAATTTTGTGAGTTAGCAAAACATCATCGTACATCTTTCCCGTCACAACCATATAAGCCCTCTAAACCTTTTTCCTTGATTCATAGTGATGTCTGGGGACCATCAAAGATTTCTACACAATTTGGAAAAAGGTGGTTTGTCACTTTTATTGATGACCATACAAGGGTGAGTTGGGTGTATCTGCTAAAAGAAAAATCTAAAGTGGAGAAGGTGTTTAAAAATTTTTACACCATGGTACAAACGCAATTTCAAGGAAAAATTCAAATTTTCAGAAGTGATAATGGAAAAGAATACTTTAATAATCTTTTGAAAATACTTTTCACAAATAAGGTTCCTAAGTATCTTTGGGGTGAAGCTATTCTCACTGCTACTTACCTAATAAATAGAATGCCCACTAGGATTTTAAGCTTCCAAACGCCTTTACAATTCTTTCATGAGTGTAATCCCACGTCTAGGTTGTCATCAACATTACCATTAAAAATTTTTGGGTGCATTGCCTTTGTCCATATTCATGATC
This sequence comes from Heritiera fomes, assembly GCA_032173925.1. Classification (NCBI taxonomy): domain Eukaryota; kingdom Viridiplantae; phylum Streptophyta; class Magnoliopsida; order Malvales; family Malvaceae; genus Heritiera; species Heritiera fomes. The sequence continues at coordinate 35,925,322 of JAPDPM010000003.1, forward strand.
AAGACCGTGGGAAACTTGACCCAAGAGCAAGAAAATGTGTATTTGTAGGATATGCACCAAACCAAAAAGGTTATAAATGCTACGACCCAATTTCCAAAAAAATGTTTGTTACCATGGATGTAACATTTTTTGAATCAAAATCCTTTTTTTGGACTCATCTTCAGGGGGAGAAAGAATGTGAAGATTCAGAGTATCTAGATGTGTTTCAACTTGAAAATTCTGACAAAACAATTTTGATTCCTACAAACGCTGAAAATTTTGACAAAACAATGTTGATTCCTACAAACTCTGTCCTACCTATTGAATCAGGCATTATTATAACTACTGAAAATCCAAGTCCATCATCATTGCCATCTCATGCTGAAAATCCAAGTCCATCATCACTGTCATCTCATGATCATGATCATTTGGACATTTGCAATGGTTCAAAGACATGTACAAGAAAACCAGAACTTATTGTCTACTCGAGGAAGAACCAAACTCAAAGAAAAGAGTCCATTGCTCCTTTACAATGCCATGAGTCTGAACCAAGGCATGACCAGAACTCTAACAATTCTTCAGGTAATAGTCAAACTGAATCTGTCCAAATTATTCAGCCTAGTCTTAGTTCACAGTTTGAGTCCACAAATGATCTTGATATTCCTATTGCTACCAGAAAGGGTGTTAGATCATGCACCAAACATCCCTTGTCCCACTATGTGTCTTATAAAAATCTTTCACCAGCCTTTCTTGCATTTACTTCACAACTTTCTTCTGTAGAAATTCCAAAGACTATGCAGGATGCTCTACAAGTTCCTGAGTGGAAGAAGGCCATTCTTGAAGAGATGAAAGCCCTTGAGAAAAATAGTACATGGGAGATAGTTGATTTACCAAAAGGTAAGAAGACAGTTGGTTGCAAATGGGTGTTTACAATCAAGTACAATTCAGATAGGTCACTTGAAAGGTATAAAGCACGATTGGTAGCTAAGGGATTTACCCAAACCTATGGCATTGACTATCTTGAAACTTTTGCACTTGTGGCAAAGTTAAACACTGTAAGAGTACTCCTATCGGTTGCAGCCAATCTTGATTGGCCTCTATAGCAGCTAGATGTAAAAAATGCATTTCTGAATGGAGACTTGGAAGATGAAGTTTACATGGACTCACCACCAGGTTTTAATGAGGAATTTGGGTCAAATGTATGCAAACTGAAAAAGTCCTTGTATGGACTAAAACAATCTCCAAGAGCTTGGTTTGAGAAATTTGCACAGTTTGTGACAAATCAAGGCTACATTCAAGGGCAAACCGATCACACCATGTTTATGAGGCACTCAGAAGATGGCAAGATATCTGTGTTGATAGTATATGTGGATGATATCATCCTTACTGGAGACAATATACCAGAAATGAATCGTCTAAAACAGTGTCTATCATCAGAATTTGAGATTAAGGACTTAGGCCCTTTGAGATATTTTCTTGGAATGGAGGTGGCTCGATCAAGGAAAGGAATTGTTGTTTCGCAACGGAAGTACATTCTTGATCTTCTTAAAGAAACAGGAATGAGTGGGTGCAGACCTGCCGACACTCCTATTGATCCGAATCAGAAATTAGGAGATAGCAAGGAAGGAGATCCAGTGGATACATCTCGGTACCAAAGACTAGAGGGAAAACTGATTTACTTATTACACACAAGACGGATATCTCATTTGCTGTAAGTTTGGTAAGTCAATTCATGCATTCCCTTTATACAAAACATATTGAAGCTGTGTACCGAATTCTAAGATATTTAAAGAGTACACTAGGGAAAGGCCTATTTTTTGAAAAAAATGAGCAGAGAAATATTGAAGCATACACAAATGCAGATTGGGCAGGTTCAATTACTGATAGGAAGTCCACATCAGGCTATTGTACCTATGTATGGGGTAACTTGGTTACTTGGAGAAGTAAGAAACAGAACATGGTAGCACGAAGCAGCGCAGAAGCTGAGTATAGAGCAATGGCTCATGGGGTATGTGAGATGTTGTGGTTGAAACGAGTGATGGAAGAACTCAAGAGACCATTAAACATGCCTATGAAGTTGTACTGCGACAACAAGGCTGCAATTAGCATTGCATACAATCCAGTGCAACACGATAGAACTAAACATGTTGAAGTTGACAAGCATTTCATAAAGGAGAAGATTGAGTCAGGTGCCATTTGTATGCCATTTGTTCCAACAACACAGCAAGTAGCAGACATTCTCACAAAGGGACTCTTCAAACAGAATTTCAAGTTTTTCATAAGCAAGTTGGGCATGATTGACATCTATGCACCAACTTGAGGGAGAGTGTAGAAAATTAGTTAGGATAATTTTATTTTGAAATATTTGATAAGATTTTATAGTTTATCTCTTGGTTTATCTTTTTGTTGGTTAGATTAGTTAATAAGGTTGAAAACATTATCTCTTGTTCCTCAACCTTTCCTATATATTTAATCTGTCTCCTACAATCAATAAAGTGGAAAATATAAAAAAAAAAGGGTTTCTCTTTCATATAAAAAAACTACAGTTATACTTTCTATAAAACTACATCATTATAACAAATTTTCTTTATTCTTGGATGCAAGATTTAGCTGCTAAGAAAAAATAATAACATTGATCAATCTGCAGGATGGTTCTGCAATGCATGCAATCAATGTTGGAAAGCCCAAAAAGAGCTATTTGAAACTAAGAAGGTGCATAGTTGCAACATGGTTACCTTCAACTCAAATCTTGAAGAAGCTAATAAAGAGTTTGTTTTAGTCACTGCCTCTTAAATTTAATTGTTTGATTCCTTACTTGCTTATGCGGGCCCTTGAGGATGCCCTTGGTAAACAAGAGGAGCTTTAAACTTACATTGACAAGAAAAAGAAGAACAATTCTAAACAAGTTACACCATATAAAAGTTACGTTAAAGAAAGTTTGACTACTCAATATTGTATTAGTAAGTAACATTGTTTTCATATAATAGTAGTTACTTGCAACAGTCTCTTTGTATCTATGGCAAGAAACTTATAAACCAAAACAATAAATATCGACATCTAAGGCTATGTTAAGAAGCCTTTTAAAGATACTTCAAGACTTTCTTGGTATTTTAAATTTTTTTTTCTTACAAATATATTTAGTTGAGTTTACAATATTCTGCCTCCTTTATAAATTTGTGTTTTCTTTGTATTTAAAGTTCACTTCAATTTCATCTTTTATTATTTATAGTTTAAACATATAAGTGGTGTTCCATGATTTTTCTTTTTTTTTGTGTGTTATTATATATTCAACTCTTTTTTGTTGTACTAATTTTTTTTTTTTGCAATTTAATTATGTATATATTTTAATGTTGCATAGGCTTCCCCCTAAATTCAAAATAAAGAAACCTTGCTTAAAGATCTTAAACGAGCATAAGTTACATATCTCAGATGCATATTGCTATTCCAGGTGGAATAGAAACCAAGAATTTATAAGATCACTCAAAAGGTTGTGAAGTCAGTTTCACTATTTTATCATGGTGTGACCAAAAAAAAAGGAAAAAGCTTAGATGCATTTTAGCATTATATTTGGATGGTAATAACTAATTACCTTTCTGGGCTATATATTGATTGAAAAGCTCCATATTTTCTATACAATTACTCTACATTTTCTGTTGCAGGTTCATTTCTATGTAAATATAAACAACATTATAGTATTTATATCTTTCTAATGAACAATGAATTTGTACTATAGAATTATTTAGAGGGTAACAATAATCACTAGGTCAAGTGTTATTATTTTTATTTCTCAAATTTACTGGCTCATTGATTGTGGAGAAGAATACCATATACATGTAAGAAACATATACATATATACACATAACTATTTTAGGATGACATTTAAAAAAAAGGAATAAGATGATATTAACATAGAATTGTTTAACATTGATATTAAGCTTTAAATATTGATATTAGCAGATAATTATGATATCCAAAATATGATCTACCACAAAAAATATTAATAAAATGATATTTAAAGTTACTTTATCCGAACAACTATTGTTTATTTATCGTTAGTACTAAAATAAACTAATCTTATACCATGCACTTGCAAAAAAGGAAATATTGAACCAAATGGAAGGATTATGCCTTATAGATGAACTATTTTGTACTTTATAAAGTGAAAATGAATTTTATTAGAGGAATAGCTTGCGAGAAAAATTATAAGTTAAGAACTTAAATTAACTTGTATAAATTTAATTGTTAATAAATGTTTTCTTTTTGGCCTCCGTTTGGTTGCTCCCAATGTAACCTGAATTGTTAATAAATATTTTGTTTTAAACTCACTGAATCACATTGGATGTCTCAAATAAAGGAATCAATGGATTCGTCTATCTTATATGAATTAGATGTGATTTTTACATCACGCTTTTACTCGAGCCTTTATCTTAAACCAAGTGAGGAATTGTTTATGGTTAAAAGGAATAGGTAAGAAACTTGGATGATTGTGGTTTCATAGAAACCTAATTTCGATTATGCAAGCTAATTAATTATATTAAATCCTCTATGATAAAACAATTATGTGATCTTTTTAAAATACCTCTGAGAACTTTGATTCTTTCTAGCACTTCTGATTCTGAATAAAAAGTTTTTTCTCCCAAATTAGTTCTAAAGATAAGTTTAGAAAACTATTAGAGTGACTTTTGCTTAAGCTCGGGTATGTTAAAAATGAAAATAAACATATGCTTAGGATTCTTTGATAAACTTTGTAGGTAAGTTACAAATGAGTATTTGGAGTCCCTCTTGATGAACAGAGAGAAAAGTGATCACATAATTTTTGTATCTGAGTATGTTAATTTTGAATGCAGTCTTCATATAATAATAATAATAATAATAATAATAATAATAATAATAATAATAATAATAATAATAATTGTTTAATTCGTTACTTATGGTCCTACCTCCTTTCTGTTTGAGTACAATGTTTTGAAACATTAATGTTTTAGATTTCTTTAAGGATGCATGTGTGTCTTATGTATTTTGAATTTGTTGTTTGGGAACTCCAATAGGGAGGAGATCAACTGCATGACCAAGAACTACATTGAATTCAAGTTCCTTTCATAAAAAAGTCTCATCCATGGCACAAGGTATATATGCTTTTCTTACAGTACTCAAAATAATGAAAACATCCGTTGTGAAATGCCTAGGTGCACATGTAGCTGAAATACAATAGGATGAAACAAAAAATAAGGTGTTTTAATTTGCAAGACCTTTATTCTGCATTGTCACCAGGCATGCGTGTAACTAATTGAACATTAGTTGGTTTTAAGTAATGTCTACTAGATGCATATGTAGTTGACCGCAAAAAAACAGAAAAGATTAAACTGTTTAAATTGATGAAGAAAAAGATTGGTCTCAATGGCTATCATTGGCAGAGTAGTGGTACAACACAAGTTATCACTCTACCTTAGGATTCACCCCTTTTCAAGCCCTTTACTGTTATAGCCCTCCTAAATTAGCTTGGGATGCCAGTACATTGGCAAAAGTATCTATTGTGGAAGAGGTACTAAAAGACAAAGAGCAACTAAGCAGGCTTATGGTTGATCAATTGAAAAAAGCTCAACAAAGGATGAAACATTATCCTGACAAGCACCGAAGTGAAAGGGAATTTCAAGTAGGGGATAAGGTATACTTGAAACTACAACCCTATAAACAGACTTCCCTTGCACTTAGACAGAACTTGAAACTGGCATCTAGATTCTATGGACCTTACCCTGTAATTGCCAAGATAGGTTCAATAGCTTATAAACTACTGTTACCTCCCACTTCCAAACTTCATCCAGTATTCCATGTAAGTTTGCTGAAGAAGAAGATTGGAAGCAAAGTTGTTCCAAGTATTGCTCCTCCAGAGACAAGAGAAGATGGCCAGCCTATTGTATACCCAGTTAAAGTTTTGGATAAGAGAATGATTAAGAGGCACAACCAGGCTGTTACTCAACTATTGGTGGAATGGTTCAATTTGGGTCCAGACAATGCCACTTGGGAGGACTACACTGTGTTGAAATCTCAGTTTCCAGACTGTGATCCTTGGGGACAAGGATCCATTGGAGGGGGGGGCAAATGTGATGAATTTGATATGTGTTGAATTAGGAAAGGAGCCAAAGGACAGGCCTAACAACCTGGTGCAGAGGGCAACTAATCATTAGAGTGTTAGACAACTTTTATTTTATTCCTTGTTGTCCTATTTACAGCTCAGTAAAAGTACTGTTCATATAAATGAGGACCTTGTACAGAGCAAACGTTATGAAGGGAATATCAGTTTTTTTTCACTCCTAATTCTCTCTCTTTTCTAATTCTCTTTTCTTTTCTAATTCTCCTTTCTGCTTCACTCTTTCTTTCTATGACATTTTCACAGTCACCTAGCCTGTGACACTCTGTCACATCCAAGATGAGCATGGACATGATTAAATTCCTCACCATGCAAAGCATACAGGATAACTGTTTTTCTCCTAGAATTTTCAGCATCTTTCTTGACTTATTCATTCTTCTCCTTGAAGAAAGCAAATCTACCTTCTTATTTGTTTTTGGATATTCATATGAGAATCAAAGATAATGATTTGTGCTTGAATGCATGACAGTATAGATACTAAACAATGGAATTGTTCTATAAAATAATCATATTTACTATTTTTTGTGCATGTTTGAGAACTGCAAGCATAGTCTTTTGTAAAAGAAAATAAGTTACTATATATGATGCGTATAGAAATAAGAATGTCCCTTTTTTTCCTAGGTGTTTTCTCTCATGTTCTTAAGTGAATGTAGTGTTTTTAAGTTGATACAAAGTGTAAGTATATGTTTAATGTTAGAATCATAAAAGATATTTATCATAAATGTGTTATAAAAGACATCAAATAGTTATAGATTAAACAATTTTTCGAGAACTGCTTGATCTTGCGGCATTGTGGGGGCATATTTCTAGTTAACCTAAAAAGGATTTCAAAACCAATAGCTTTGTCATGTTAATAGGTTTAAGGATCATCGGCATTAATTTGCTCATAGTTTCTCTCTCAAAATCGAGGCAAGATTTAAATACATAATATTCAGTCTGTTTCCTTGTCTTATCCTCATCAGCCACAAATTTTAACAATAAACACCCTGAAAAGAAAAAAGAAATATCCCTCGTTTGAGTCGGTACTTCCACGTCGGTGAAAACTATTTTGATGCTTTAAGGTACGGATCATGCGAAAGAACAATGGCCATTGAAAGCGCTCTCCCACCGTCCAAATTCGATCTAACTTTGGTCAAAACATTTAATGGCTTATATCTTTGATTATCTCTTCTTGAAAAGAAAAATGTAAAAAAGAAAGTGGTCAACTGTAGCCATTTCTTTGAGTATCAATAGTATTGGTTTATATAATATAGATCAGGCTACAGTTCTTCGGACCCGTTCTGGTCAGACCTTAAGCACTAATTGGTTGCACAACTATCGTCAACTGTGTTTACTAATTCCTACAACGACCGGTTTTCAGGAAATTCTTCTATTGTTAACATAATAATAATAATAATATATAATACAAGATATTAATTATAATACTCCTGGGTATAAAATTCAACTCTCTGGGCGACATTTTTGTCTCGTTGTGTTATATTATACAAAATGTAAATCACTTCCATGAAAAGTAGAAGTTACAAAAAGATTTACTGCATCTTGCTTTTCGCACGAGGCATAGAAAAAGTCTCTTCAGGTACCGGCTGCCATATCTTCTTTTGGACATCTGTAATTGCCACGTTTGTCACTTGGCGTCACCATCCGATGCAGGATTTATTACTGTTTGCCATCATTAACTACGAAGGACGGAGGTGTCGTATTTACGTAAAGAGAATATATTTTCGACCGGCTTTTGTTTAAAATCATTTTCTAAAATCAACATTGCGATGCCAACCAATTCGGTAAGGATTAAATCTCCGTCAGTCTCAACAGTTTAATCGTTCCAAGTTATTTTGTTAATATGAATGGGATTAGTGAATACATTCGGCAGTTATTGGCTAAATCTATGTTTTGAAAGACATGTTTACCCCTATGAAGCAAATAATGCTGCCTTTATGGAAGGGCGGTTTTGGTTTTTGACGCCCTTATATATGATGGATAAGACAATTATAACACGAGAAAAAAAAAATGCCAAACTTGTATCAGGAAAATAAACTTTAAAAACTGGAAATGAGAAGCAAGCGACCAGGTTTTAATAGAGTTAAGCTTAAGACAAACAATTTTCCGCTGGATTAGTTGGCCAACTCACATAGATAAATAAGATTCTTTCGATGTAACTTTGACTGACCTCTCTCTTTCTCGCTCTCTTCAGGCGCTGGTTCAAGAACGCATTTTGCAACTTCCTCAGTGTTCATAGGCTAGAATTCTGAGCCAAAGCAAGAATAAACCGCGAAAACAGAGGAAAAGGGGAGCAGCGTGGAACCAGTTGAAACTCGAGATCTCATCAAATATGGGTGTAACAAGTCCACTCAATGGCCAATCTCAGTACTCTCATTCGTTCACCAAGAAGTTCTTGCCTTATGCTCTTTATGCTCTCCTTCCCATAGCTCTCTTTCGCTTGTATTTTCACTCTTTCGCTTTCCCTCAATATTCTACCACAGATCAGCTCTCCCACAACAATCGCCTCATCCTCACCACATCTTCTTCTGCTTCTCCTCCTTTATCTTCCTTCAAAGGTACTCTGAGTAAAAAAACTAAGTTGTCAGAACTTTTATGATCTTTTCCTGAATTATGGTCTTGGATTATGAGTGTTTGCTAAACAATTTTTTTTTTCTTATTTGCAGAAGTGGAAATAGCTAATGAAACTCCATGTGACTACACAAATGGCCGATGGATACATGACAAGATGGGGCCTTTGTACAATGGCACAACCTGCTGTACAATTAAGGACGGTCAAAATTGCATCTCACATGGGAGACCTGACTTGGGTTACCTTTATTGGAGATGGCAACCGAGCCAATGCAAGCTCCCAAGGTTTGATCCCAACACTTTCTTCCACCACCTCAGTAACAAGCATATAGCTTTTGTCGGTGACTCCATGGCTAGAAACCAATTGGAATCGCTTCTTTGCATGCTCGCCACTGCCTCCAATCCTAACCTGGTTTACAGAGACGGGGAGGATAACAAGTTCCGTAGATGGCATTTTGCTTCCCATAACATTAGTATATCAGTTTATTGGTCACCATTTCTTGTTAAAGGTGTTGAGAAATCAAAAACTGGTCCAGATCATAATGAATTGTATGTAGATACTGTTGACAACAGGTGGGGAGCCGACTTGGACCATATAGATATGATTGTACTCTCAGTGGGGCATTGGTTTCTCCATCCAGCGGTTTATTATGAGGGTGGTTCGGTGATAGGTTGCCACTACTGCCCTGGACTAAATCACACTGAGATAGGATTTTATGGTGTAATGAGGAAGGCCATAAAGACTGCACTCGAGACCATAAGGAAAGTGGCTGATGGTAACGCAATTGACGTGTTTCTGACCACATTTTCACCTTCACATTTTGAAGGTGACTGGGATAAGGCTGGTGCTTGTCCCAAAACAAAACCTTATAAAGAGGGAGAGAAGATGCTTGAAGGAATGGATGCAGATATGAGAGCAATTGAGGTTGAAGAAATGGAAGCCGCGAAGGTAAATGCTAAGCTGATTGAAGGGTTGAGGCTGGAGATATTGGATGTCACCAGATTATCATTGATGAGGCCGGATGGTCATCCAGGGCCTTACATGTATCCATTTCCATTTGCTAATGGGGTTAAGGAGCGCCTACAGAACGATTGTGTGCATTGGTGTCTGCCAGGTCCTATAGATACTTGGAATCTGATATTGTTAGAAGTTATTAGGAGATGGAGTATTCAATCAAGGAGAGAAGAGTGAGGCAATACAATACCAAATACTAGGTTTTGATTTGATTTGCTATCCTGCTTTATTTGGTTGGTGTATATTTTGAAACAAACAGATAAATGAAGAAATTTTGTTTGAGATCATCTGTTTCAGCTTTATCAACAAGGAAATGGTAAGAGTGTGGTTAATGACTTGATGAGAATGAGATGATTGCTCTGAGGGGTAACATAAGTTTGTTTATTTTAAAATGTGTACAAATGATATCAATGTGAAATGTACAGAGGAATTTTAAAGATGATTGGCATTTTTTTTCCTTTGGAAACAAGGGGGTTATCTTAGCCACTTCTCCAGGAATTTGCGCCCTCAGTTTTGTCTATTCTGGAATCTGCCCGGGTAGGTTTGTTGCATTGAATTTTGACCATTTGGGGCAGTTTTGATGGTCAGAGTTATTTACATTTCTCCGCGTGGCATGCCACTGAGCTTATAACGTTAAGTAATTTGAACCTTTTCAAATCATGATTCATTCAAACATGTTTCTTGCGCAACTAACACAAATTCTGTAGAATTGTATGAATTTTTCAATTTCAGTACTTACCACCCACCTAACACCCTCAAGATTTTCTCCTAGATCCCTCAGTTTATTGGAATTATGATTCATGAGTAATATAGGCATTTTGGGTGAAGGCTATTTTAGTCTTTTATATTGGACAAAGTGACAACCAAGATGTTGCAGCACTATCTAGTTCAGAGTTTTTTATACTGTTTATTTTTTTGGCCAAAATATTTGAATACTGTTGGAGTTCGTCTTAAAATGTTGGTGCTTGAAGCTACAATGATATAAAAATTGTTAATAACAAAAATAATTAGAATAAAATTCCATTTCAACAGCCGTGTTTCAATTACTGCTTTTATCTTTCAAAACTATGAAACCTTCTGGTGAATAAAACTGGTGATCTACTCGACCCAATCTTATTCATATTTACTTGCTTTGCTTATTGTCATTTTCAACAAGACCTTATCTGTTAACACTGTTGCTTGCCTTTGCAGTGAGATGCTTAAGAAGTAGATCAGGTTTAAGACAGAGAAACCTAGTTAAGAGGAAAGAGGAATTTCACCAATTTCTTTCTGATTTTTGATCATTTTTTACTGACTTGAAGTAATAGCGTTATGTTAGCAGCTATCCAAAACTTGGGGCCTTTTTGTTGTGTTATTATGCTAGACATAATCAGTACGATCATCACTTAACAAATTACATATCCATTGCAGATAAAAACTATGATGATACTTTGAATATACCCTTTTAAGTTAATTCCATCTCATTAATTTTCATGGAGCTAAATTATTATGATACTACATTTACTTTTAGACTATATTTGTATGTTGATATGCAAAAATCACCTTCTGTGAAGATTAGATAAATTGGAAAAAACCATCTGCTTTGGCTATGTCTTGTGCTGAGCTGTGCATTATTTCTCAAACTTACAAAGGGATATATAGGTTTTAATGAAGCAAAAAAGGAACACTATATAGTTAACTCACTACTGACAAACAAAAACATTACAGCTGCATCAACTTATTATGCAACACTATTAAGCAAATCATTTAGTGTAAAATTTCAAACATACATACATACATGCATACATACATATATATATATATATTTATATAAATATAAATGGTAAAAAGATAGGCCTTGGAGGTAACCTACTGAGTTACTTTAGTTATGGAATTATTTAGAGGACATGGACAAGGAGGAGCAGGAACCTGAATTATTCCCTCAAGCATCAGTACAACTTTCTTCATGGTGGGTCTGAGAGAGAAATCTTCCTGAATGCACCATATAGCAACCATCACAAACCTCTCCAGCTTCATCCTGTGACTTAAGGCCTCTGCATCATGATGAACAAGAGCATCTAAAGTGCCTTCAAAGAAGCAATCACAAGCCCAATCTGTCAAAATTGCTTTCTCTGCTACACCATTGTCCATTTCTACATTTCTTCTACAACAAATGATTTCTAGCAGCAAGACACCAAAGCTATAGACATCAACCTTCACAGTTACAGGCACAGTCTTGAACCATTCGGGTGCTACATACCCTTTTGTGCCTCTAATAGCAGTATTAGTATAGGATTGATTGATCCCTAAAAGCTTTGACAGCCCGAAGTCAGAGATCCGAGCTACATAGTAATCATCGAGAAGTATGTTTTGAGGCTTTATATCACAATGGATTATTTGGGGGCTGCATTCCTCATGCAAGTAAAACAGTCCCCTGGCGATTCCCAAAGCAATTTCTGTCCTTTGGTTCCAGCTGGGTTTTAGATCCCCAAAGAGAAAGCTTGATAATGTCCCTTTGCTTAAGTACTCGTATACCAGCATTCGGTATTCACCCTCATCACAATATCCAAGCAACTTGATCAGATTCTTATGATGTTTTTGAGCTATCACACTCACTTCTGCTCTGAATTCGTTGTCTTTGTCTCGAACCACCCTGTCTAACTTCTTAATTGCGACTAAAGTGGGATCTTCAGTATCTGTTTTTATTACCCCTTTATAAACGATGCCAAATGATCCCCTTCCCACCTCCTCCTTGAAACCATCTGTAGCTTCTTCGAGCTCCTTGTAATCAAAATACCTTAAACTGCTTTGGATGCCTTTTTTGTTAAAGTGATTTCTTGTAATCTTTTTGTGATACAAGAAAACTGATCCCATACATAAAATCCCAACCAATGCAAAGTTGACAAACACAGAGCTACCTAAGAGAACTGAAACCAGAATTATCAATGGATTTTGGTTCTTTTTATTGTTTGAGAATGGCATCGGAGGGTTTTTGAGGAAAAATTCAGGTTTTCTTACTTTGAGGAGGGAGATGGAATTCACTTCTCTGTCCTGTCTCCCATATGGAAGTGGCAGTGCCTTCTTCCAACATCCCCTTTCATTGAATACCGCCAGAATACAAAGGCAATCTTGCAAACAATAAGTTTTGCAGTCGCTTAAAGAATCGCAAGGGCTAATCAACTCATAATCCGCAGTTGGCCAATCTGTATGTGGCAGTTCCCGTATATCGTATAAATATTGCGGGGAACTCTGGGCATCTGCTTCACAACCCTGCATGAAATCTGCTTGGCAGTTGCCATACTCATCATCTGCATCAGATAAAGAATAACCTGGGGGGCATTGACAGGTTGGCCTTTTATCGGCTTTAAGTATGCAGATACTGTTATAGCCACAAGTTCCACTTCCCAATTCCCCAAAAGCAGTCGTGCAAATATCATCTGGAATGGTCGTAGTGACAGTCCAGTTTTCAGTGCTGCCAGTGAACTCCTTTGGGTAACTAGACAGGGTCAAAACACCATCAAAATTGAGAGTTACTCTGTGATAATGGTCTCCAGAGGGAACTTTTTCTGAGTTCAGTGAATAGCTCTGATTGTTGTTTCTCAGTATGTAAAAAGAGCCCTCTTCATCAAGCATCACTCGGAAACCTGAATTTGATTCATTTGCTGCATCACTAGTGCTACTATTATAGTATGCTACATAAGCAAAACCGGATTGCAAATTTATGGTATTGAGTACAGCATTTCCATCATCAAGAAAACGAAACTGGAATCTTCCCTTTGAGAAGTTGTTCTCTTTATGCCGAGAAGAAAGAAAACGATTTCTCTCCATTACCTGAGTTGGTAACAGCGTATCAGTATGATTCTCGAAGCTCTCCCACAGTCGTTGAGAACCAGTACCATAAACTACAAAATTGCCTGTATCATTCATTCTAGCATAGGCAACTTCACCTGTGGCAAAATCTGATCGCCATATCACTTGATCATTAGGATCAGTAAGAACTAGTCCGCGATCAGTGGTTAACTCGACCTTTGATCTTCTCGGAACAGGGTTGTCTCCATTTGCATACCAAACTATGGTGCGTCTTGGTAGTTTATAATACCATATGGCAAGTAGGAAAAGATCTTTATTTTCAAGTTGGTGAAATCCCAACGCAAAATCATTGGAAGGAGAAAGCCAGGGCTTTGCGTTCTCACTCGCACTGATGCTGCTTCCGGGCCCGATATTGCTATCAGTACTTTGAGCAACAACAAGAGGCAGTAGCAGCAAGAGGCAAGCTGAATGGAAAGGAGAAAAAAGAGAAGCCATTGCTAAACGTGTATTGAGTTTCAGATGGATTGAGTTGTTTCAAAGAAGACACTTATGAGATATAAGGCCAAATAATCTTATCAAAATAGATTACCACAACTTTATGACAGCCACAACTTTATCATATCAACCTTATTATATCAAGGAATATTAAAACCTGATGAAGCCTCTTAACCGCTACCTGATTGGTTAGAAGTCAACAAAATTTAAACGTGTATTGGGGGACATGCATACTGAGTCTTAAAATTGATTGTTTTTTTTTGAATTTTCTTCTGCATTGAAAGCACAGCCAATCAAGTTTACAGATGTTGATGATAGACAAAGATAGGTTTAGAAAATTGTACGATTGACAATTTTTTGGTCATAGGAAACTTTTCCCTCGTAACACACTAGCCATGCTCAATTTTTTCTACAATGATTGTTAGCTGTCACTAATTTCCTTATAAATGCGTCTGAACGTTGCGGATAAAACGTCTTTGTACACTTAAACAATAAGCCGTGAAGCACTTGGTTTGTTTCTTCCACACCAGTCAGCCAAATAATTTCCATAATCTGAACAAGCAACAAATTATACTACAGGAAAATAGTGTTTTAGCGGTGCTTTTCTTTTTATTTAGCTATGTTTTGAAACACCGCTAAAAGACTTGCGGCATTTTAGAAAGAAGAAACTTATGAGTTGCTAAACGTGTATTGAGTTTCAAATAGATTGAGTTGCTAGAAGAAGAAACTTATGAGATATGAAGAAGTTTAGAACGTGAAAGATACGAAGCAAAAAAAAACAAGAGAGAAAAATGAACAAAGACTTTTTAGATTTCAGTCAATGCCACTGTTTTGGTTACATTAATTGTTCATTAATTTATATAAACATCATACAAAAAGTTTAAGCTTAATAACTCTCAACTCGTAACAACTACTTAACATGTTTTTCTAATAAAATATGAATTACCACAACTTTATCATATTAACCTTGTCATATCAGGGCTACCCAAAACCTAATGAAGCTTCTTAACCGCCAACAAAATGGTTAAAGTCAGCAAAATTTAAACGTGTATTCGAGGACATGACTATTAAGGCTTACAGTTGCATGTTATTTTGAATTTTCACTATAGCAAAATGTACTTTTAGTGGTGTTTTTTTGTTATTTAACAGCGTTTATAAATACCACTAAACTATAACGGTACTAACAAAAAACGCCGCAAAATGCGCCGGCTTTGTAAGCGTCGAGAAACATATAGAAAACGCCGCTAACTTTGCGGCAATTTTACACCAATTAGCGGCGTTTATATTCGTTGCAAGTTAGCGGTGTTTTCAGTTAAAACGCCATGAATTTAGCGGTGTTTTTTTTGTAAAACGCCGCTAAATTAGGTTTTTCCACTATTTGATTTTTTTTGTCTGCACTGCGTTTACTTTTATATTTCATTTTTTCCGCTATTTCATTTTTTGCGTTTACTTTTTGTTCCTCTCTCGCTATTTCTTTTTTTTGCGTGTATCTTTTGCTCCTTTCCTGCTATTTCATTTTTTGCGTATACTTTTTTATGGTTGTTGCTCTTTCCCATTATTTCATATTTTGCATTTACTTTTTTATGGCTGTTGCTCGACGGGTTCAAGAAAAGTTTGGGAACTATCTAACACTTGTTACTTATTATCTTCAACACACAAAGTAGGCCTCCATTTTGCAAAGGTATAGTTCCTTGATGGTAATGATGAAACTAATAACTTTTCAAATCATATAACAATCCTTCCAACCACACGACTTGTATCATGCTTCACACAGCCATTATACAAACAATATTAGTAGAAAAAAATTATACAAACAATATTAATAGGGAATGATGAAACTATGAGCTTTTGTTTTCAATATTAAGAGTTGTCAAAACAAATGTAAATATATATTTATATATAAAATACATCTCCTAGTTGATATAAAAATAAATCTGTCCTAAACACTTGAATCTCTCAACATCTAATTAAGGAAAGCATATATAAGAAAAAAGAAAGAAAAAACAAAGATTAAAGTTACAGAATACTCAAGCTTTTACATCTAAAAGTTGCCCTTTCTTTCTTTAACAAGTTCCCTTATAACAAAAATCACGACATCCACTCTGCAACCACAAAACAGTAAAGAAAGCACAATTATTAGAATTAGCATTATCCTAAAAGAGCATATGTGTAACTAAATCAAAATAACTTAAAACAGTGTCAACCCTATCCTCAAAACTTATTAACTACATGTTTGTTAGTGTTGGGAACCATTGTAGAACATACAAATACAAAATTTGTTAGTTATGAAATACTTAGACTGAAATACAAATACAAAAAAAGAAAGTTATCTTTTATAGTTATCAGTTTTATTTTGTAGTTCCAGAGGCCCAATCACAATATGGTGTATCATTCCAGAGCTCTAGAATAAGTAACTATAAGCATGCCTAATATTCTACATTGGCATTCCTGGCTTCCGTATAACAATCATTAATCTGAATCTACAGACAACATTTCCTTAACACCTTTTTTTTTTTGGATAATCCTCAACACTTTTCAGGCTAAGTATTTGATGCTCAATGTAAAAAGTTGATCATGCAAATCCAATTAGCTCGACAAACAACCAAATTTATTAGATTTATTAGCTTAAATTTTAAATTTCTAGGCAGCAGAAATACAAAACTCAGAAAAAACTTTGGCAGCAAAACAAGCAAAAAAAAAGGTCAACAAAAAAAACTGCAAAATTTTCTCAATTAGAAACCAATTCAAGGTAAACCCATTTCTCAAAACACGGAAATAATCACAAATCTCCACAAAATTTTCACACATATAAAAACCTCAAATCCCAAATGTCCTCAAAACTCTTACTATAAAAAATGATTTTTTTTTCTCTCAAGAAAATGAACCCAGAAATATAAGAGACAAGAAACAAATAGATCATATCACATCACATCAAGACAAAGTCCAAAAAAAATTGAATCTGAAAAAAACATTAGCAACCCAGAAACTTAAAAATGTTTAAGATGAAAATGAAACATTAGCAATCCAGAAACTTAAAAATGTTTAAGAGGAAAATGACAGAGTTACACAAAGGTGTAAATATGCTAAAACTTTACAATTATAGAGAACCCTAACCTTAAAATTCACTGAACAAAAGAGCATCCAAACGAAGTTCAAAGGTTGTCTGCCCGGCTCTACAGTGCACATGCAACAAAACATGCACATCATTATCAGAATAATGAATCATAGATACATATTAAAAAAAAAAGGAAAAAAAGAAGCATAAATCCAGAAGCCAGTCCGAGGGAGGACGGAGACAACACATTGCAAGGTTCTAGCACAGATTTGTTCACACAACCTGTTAACATATCTGTGTTTGGGCATGTATCACGATATTAACTAACATGCAAAACTTAAGACAAAAAAAATTCCTAATTGTAGTAAATTGAAAATTTTCATCCAATAATGCAAATGAATATAGTTGTAGTGTGCACTTAGAAACTGAATTAAAAATAAAGAATCTGAACCAACCTAGCAAATAAAAATGGAAACAATGAACAAGAAGAAATTTAAAGAGAAAATAAAAGACAGTCATACATACCAAGAACAAGATCCTTGAAACTAATATAGAATTCCAAGCAAGAATTGTCTTCCACTTACAATCTCCTTTAAAAATCAAAGGCAAAGTAATACAATCAGTAATTCAATTCTAAACGTTGTACTGTAAAAAACATATCAGTATGAGATTTTCCTTCATATAAAATTACCTTTGCCTTAGCCCCTACCTCTTTAAGGGCATCTACAAAGTTTATGTTGCACAGAAAATGTCGATATCAGGAAATAGTCTAACAATTCTAGTGAAAATTTGCAGTAAACCCATTGCAGCAGTGGATGACTCCATTTTAGAACCTTTAGTAATATTCACCTTTACAAACTAGAAATTTTATAAACTACATTTGAGTTTTCACAGGGATGGCAAATTGGGAAACATATGCATTATTGGCAAGATGATATTTGTTCTTCATCAGTCATCACCATACATTTAGTAGAGTTGCCATCATTATTACATAATACCTATTATAATTCCACAATAAATATAGTAATGGGATTAAATACGATAAGGTACCCACTCATCACCTGGATGTGGAATATTCTTTTTGTTTTTCTCAGTAGTATATGCAGTTTGAAATTAAACAAATATATTAAACAATCAACATAAGGAGTCATATCTAAAAGAACTTAGTCATTTTAAATAAGCCAACAGGCATTCTAACCTGGCATCTGATGGTATTGAATAATCTGAAGTTCCATGGAAAAGTTTAATAGGAGGCAGAAGAGATGCAGCTCTTCTAAAGCTTGGATCTTTTATTCTAACTTCAGGAGAAAATTGTTGAAAGTACTCTTCTCCTTCCATAATGCTGTAACATCAAAAGAATTTTAGTAGGATAAAAAATGGTATGCGGGTTAATAAATGGAAAACGAAAAGTATATATATGGTTAACAGAAAAATATTTTAGGTAGAATACCTTAGAAAGATGGAACGATAGAAGCCTCGATTGTGAAAATGACCAACCAAATTGAATAAATTGTACCTATTCACACGATTTAAAAGGAAATAAACACATATTTTGTACAGCTATCAATCTGTTTGTGCAATTTAAACACAAATAAAACCATACAATGTACAACTATCAATCAACAGAAAAGATTAACTTTAAAGTTAGAGATCTATCATGCATGCAGGGTAGAAACAAATAGCAAAAGTTAAAAATCTATATCCAATTTTAGTAAGTAGGAAGGGATGGGAGCAGGAGAAGATGGAATGAACATAAATCAATTGAATTATCCCACTAAACTATTTTTAAACTACATGGTTCAGTATAAGTAAAAGAAGCAAAATAAGGATATTTACAAAACTTCCATAACAATTCTTAATTAAGAATGTTTTCAGCAATGTTTTTCCTAGACTTCACACCCCCTTTAACTTCTGGAATGAAATGCCAGGCTTGAATGCCACTTCCAATTTTCCAAACAAGATTCTTTCTATCTAAAACCATTTGGGCTTGGCCTCAAGCTTAACCCCCAAATAAGAAGCAATAAACACACCTTTGCTTAGCCATGAAGGATAATAATACTACATATTTCTGAGGTATTTATGAACATATTTTTTCCATTTATAACACCAAAGTTTTTACTTATTCTTTCTAAATCTTCTCTAAGTCCTTGCATATTCCTCGATAACTCATCCTTTCCTATTTTCGTTCCAAATCTTCCTCAAGAACTACACTATCGCATGTCATTTACAAATCAACTACAGCAATGAAGATTTATCTACTTCAATCATAACCCAAAATTACTCTTTAAAGAATATAACGCCATCCATTCGCTGAGCATAAAACTTATAATTTAATTGAATTTCTCATATGAAAAATTTCAACTTATTAAAAAACATCAAATAATATGATTACAACATCAACACATTCAACAAATCAATTAAAAAAAAAAGGAAAACATCGCAATTGAAAACCTTTAGCTCTATACTTCACATCCAAAACAAAAACATCAAACAAATTAGCTGAAACATAGAAATGAGTAGCCAAAGCGAAAAACATCAAATCAGACAGTAAAAAAATTATTAGAACGAAGCGATTGACGACAAAAATCAGTGTATGAAACACTAAACCATTAAAACGCAGAGAAGAAGCGTAGATCTATGGTTAAGGCTTTGAAATTACCTGAAAGTTTGAGATCAAATCTAGAGAAAGAGGAAACTGGAAGAGCAGTCTGAAAATCGGAGGAAGAGAGAGAGACGTGAGCTTGAGAATCGAAGAGAGAGGGACACGAGTTGAGAATCTAAGAGAGGGAATTTGGGATTGACGACCGGGAAGGGGAAAATGTTAAAACAGGGAATATATTTTTTTTACATAGAGGCATTTTTCATATAATAACGCTGTTAAGTGTAAAACTTAGCGGTGTTTTAGAAAACGTCGCTAACTTGTTTATATTTTCTAAAAAAAGTTATTTAAAATATTTATTATATAGCGGCGTTTTTAGGAAATAAACACCGCTATCTGTTAAATTTTACGACGTTTTATCGGAGAAACGCCGCAATTGGTTAAAATTTTTTTAATTAAACGGCGGTTTTTGTATAAAACACCTCGATTTGGTTAAAAACATGGAACTTGGTTTATTTAAAACGCCACTAAATATATGCTTCTAAAACTTAATTTTGATGTAGTGTTTCTTTCTGGCATTGAAAGCACAACCAATCAAGTTTACAAAAGTCAATGAGAGACAAAGATAGATTTAGAAAATTGTATGATCATGCACATTTTTTTCTACAAAATTTGTTTGGTGTCACTAATTTCCTTATAAACGTGTTAAATGTCATAGAGTTAGCTTCTTGCACATTCAAGCAATAAGTCATACGACACTTGGATGATCTCGTCTGCATAAGTCAGTCAAATAATCTCAATGATTTAAACATGCAACAAGTTACTATTAGGAATATAACGATATAGCGAGGCATAAAAATTCAAGTCCTCTGAATCTTCCTTTTCCTAATCATCATTACTCAGCTTATATGTATTCGAAGCTTTAGTCTTAAACACTACCCACTAATCATTTTGATCTCTTATTCTAGAAGGATAGTTTGTGTAACAAACTTGAACTACTTGTTGAGCCAAGACAAATGGTTCTTTAATAGCAAGAATTGATTTATAATTGACATCCACAACACCATGAGATGTATCTACATTAACTTGTTTCTTAGTGCAAACCAGTGACGTTTAAACAATATAACTTCATTTCTGACTTCAAAATATTCTAACTCAATTATTTCTTCTAATAGACAATAAAAATATGATTGTAACCATTGTAGCAGCTTCCTCAGACGCATACCCCATAATTCATTGTATTTCGATTTTGTTCATAATTCAATGTGTGAATCCTAAAACAATTGATAAAATAACCCTTGAAAGAACTTACCAATATAGTTATCAAAATTGTATGATATGTGATATGAATCGTACGATACGATACAATTTGATTCATTATAAATCAATACGTATCAATGCAAAAAATCAGGTTTATTATGAATAGGTAGTTTATCTATCGATACACAAACAAATCGATACGTATCGTACGATACACTAATACACTTTGATACACCTTATAGTGAAATTAGGCCAGACCCAATCAAATTCTAATCTAACTCAATTAATTAAAAATGCATTTTAATAGTTTTTTTAACTTAAAAAAACTTAAAAACATATTCTCTTTACAATTTAACCCTGAAAAATAAAAAAAATTAAATTTTTAGTTAGTAAATTTAAAATTTAAAATATTATTTAAAAATAAATACTATTGATGAGTATGTTAAGAGTTTGCAAACAATCATATTTCTTTTTTTTATTATTATATAGTCACTTAATTCTATTATCATGTATAATATTTTTCTTATATTTAATTGAAAAATTGAATTAAAAATAAACTTTTAGTTAGTACATTAAAAATAAAAAATATATACTCTTAATGAGCATATTAGGAGTTTATAAACAATCCTATTTCTTATTTTTATCATATACTCACTTAATTCTATTAATATGTATAATATTTTTTATTTTTATTTATCTTACATATGTATTATTTGTAATTAATTTTAAAATTATTTACCGTATTTTACGATACGATACGATACGATACAATACTCGATACTTGATTCTTAAAAATAAAATTTCAATTCACGATACGTATTTCGATTTAATCACTATGTTACCAAATGTGTAGAGCCATGAGCTATTTCGACAATATGTTGATCAATTTGCCCACTTTGATTCTCAAACTATGAATAATATTGACATCAATCAATTATAGTTGTCAAAATAAAGTATGAGCTTCATATACTAGTAGTAAATAAACTTATAAATTACCGAAGCCATTGTGAAAAGCTCTCATAACATGCTTTCTCCAATTCAGCTTCAATTTTATTTCCAAAATTTTTTCCAATTAACTTATCAAATATCCTATAAATTACCTTTGGAATTAGACAAATATGTATATATATATATATATATATATAATTATATGAGTAATGGTTGTGTCAATTAAATTATTTTGTAATAGTACTTACTCAATGGAGGGATTCATCTCTTCCTAGTTTAATAAAACAGACAAGTAAGTGTTTTAAGTTCAGTTGTAGATAACCACAAAGAGTTGTCTTATGGATTGAATTATTCTAATCAATTTTACGTTTATTCTTATTAATTTTATGTTTAATTTACACTAATTATCATAATTTTACACTTCATTATTTTAAACAATTTAACGTTTACTATCATCAATTTTACGTTTAATTTCTGCTAATTATAAGAATTTTATGCTTTGGCCTTTGTGTAATTCAAAACAGAAAAAATAAATAAGAATAAGATAACAAACAAAATTGAAAGGGGGGCAAGGTTGAATCCTAGAAGAAAGACAAAATTCTGATGTGATGGAAATTATAGATATTATAGAAGAGGAATAAAGGTGGAGGGATTCTATGACAAGTTAAAGAATAAATTGATAATAATTTTATATATTTTTAATTAATAATTAATATTTAATGATAATTTAAAAATTAATTGAATAACTTATCATATTAATATTTTTTACCTTAAAATGTAATCAATAATATAAATTAAGAAATATTATTGATTAACTTTGTAATAATATCAAAATTTTGAACTTCCTATTAGAAGTGGATAAAGTTGGCCTAAGCCCGTCTTTGAGACTGAACTCGAACAACCTATATTGACAAAAAAAGTCAAAAGTCCGAAATTGAAAAGCCTAAAACAAAAAAAGCTTGAAATCGAAAAAATTCGAACCCGAAAAAGCTCGAACCCAAAAAAACTGAACCCAACATAATTTGAAATCAAGACCGATTCGATTCAAAACCCGTTAAAAACTGAATTTATAGCCCGAAAAAAATCTGAATTATATTTATATGATTATTATTTAAAAATAAATAAATAAGTGATACACTATTTTAATTATAAAATTAAAGTATGAATAAAAACATTTATTTCTAATAGTAAACTGTAATTTAAAAATATATTATATTAGTATTATTGTGTAAGTGGTAATTTTAATAAAATACATAATTAAATCAAGCTATTGGTAATTAATTATTTTTTATATTAATAAGATTCTAATTTAGTATCTTATAACAATTATTCATATAATATATTATCATAATCTTTTAAGAATAAATTATGTAATCTCTTAACATACAAGTATTATTCTAATAGAAATAATTATTTATTAAAAATAATTTATTGATTATCTATTAAATATAAAATTGAAGTGGAGATAAAAATAATATTTTTAATAGTAAATTAAAGTGCAATTTAACCGAATTCGTTTGATTAGAACTAGATCAAACTTGAAAATATTCGAAACCAAAACTATCCGAATTAAAAAAAATCTAAATTCAAAATATTTGAACTTATAAAAACTCGAATCCAAAATAATTCAAATAAAAAAATAACTCAAACCAAACCTAAACAGATTCGCTTGCCATCTCTGCTTCCTATGAAAGTTCCTCAGCAGAGTCAAAATAAGAAAGACAGTCTTACATAGAAAAGACATTCATCAGTTAAAATATTTTATCCGATGATGTGTTCCACATTTATCTCGTCATCAACCAATTCTGATCTCAAATAAATCCCTTATATTTCTATGGCAACAAGAGCACTTTCACTGTCCCTTTTCTTAGATCCTCGACAATGGCAACACTTTCATGTCCACCTTAATCTAGAGCTAGTTATTAGGCCGAGTTGGCCCGATCCCACTCTGAATTGGATTGAGTCGACCCGGCTTGATAACTGGAATCGGTTGAAACTAGTTCCGAATCGGCCCAGCTCGGTATGATACCAAGTTGGGCCGGTTCAAAGGGCCCGGTAAGGCCCGTCCTGTTTAAGGACTGGGACCTACCCGAACCTAACCGGTTTCGGATTGAACTGGTTTGGTTCAATTTTTTTTTTAAAGTTAAAGCATACCACTGCGTAGGCCTGCGCAATGATAGGCTTGTTGCAGCAGCCTGCAAAAGTAGGCTGTTGCACATTTGATAGGCAACGGCTTAAAGGCCGTTGCTCATCTCATCATATCAGAGGTCGCTGCCTCCTTCCATTTTTTTTGAATTTTTTTAATTTTTTAAATTCTATATTTTTCTCTATAAATATCCATTCATTTCCTTTTTTTTTTTTACATTTTCTTCCATATTTTTTCTCAAACCTAAACACTCATCTACTCTTATTCTCTTAATACTCACTTAATACTCACTCATACTCTCTCAATACTCACTCAAACTCTCAAATTCACTTAAATTCTCTTATTCTAAATTTATAATATCATCATTTTCCTCTCCAAATTTCGTTTCTTTTTATTTTACAATTTTATAAATTTTACTTTTTAATTTCCAAGTTTTAATATATTATATATATCTTACATCTATTTTTTTTTAAAAATTTTAACATATATTTATTTTCAAAAAAATATAAAAATGTTAGATTTTTTTTGTCGTTCATGTTCTGTTTCTCGACCTTTTGGTTCTACTGAAATCCCTAATTTGGGTGACCAATTATTTAATGAAATCGAACCTGATATTCATCTAGAGGAGGAGGAGCTTCTTTCATTACCATCGATTGGTCGTAGTACTAGTCATTATGGTGGTCGTGGTCATGGAGGAGGTCGTGCTCAAACACAATCATCAGCTGCTACCACTGTCACTACATCATCAAGATCGACAAGACTGAAGATTAATAAAAAAAGAACAAGCAAAGCATGAGAGTATTTTGACATTGTAGTGAAAAAAGGTATGACGGATAAATATTCTACTATTTGTAAGTTGTGTAAAGGCGTTTAAGCTTATAGCTCTGATAGAAGTGGTAGTGGTACGAGTACGTATAAAAGACATTTAATTACTGCACATAAAATTAATCCTGATGCTGAAGAAAATGAAATTACTGAAGGTAAACAATCTCAAATTAATATACATGATGGTGGAAAAAAAATTAATTTTGATAATGTTCAAGCTAGACGTGGTTTAGTTAGATTTGTAGTTAGGACTCAACAACCATTCACAATTTGTGAAAAAGTAGGATATTTAGAATTTGTTTGTAAATATTTACAACCTGCATATAAATCTGTTTCTAGACATACATTTAAAAAGATTGCATGGATATGTTTAAAGAATATAGACAAGCTTTAATTGATAAACTTAGTAATATTTCATCTAGGGTTAGTTTATGTGATAACCGCAAATTTTTGAATTTTTATACAACTTATTCGAAAATTTAATTTTAAATGTGAAAGATAAATTAAAGTAAATAAAGGAATTATTTACAAGATGGAATATTGTTGGAAATTCCGTAAATAATGAAGTTAAGGAATTGATAAATTATATGGAGGAAATTAATTTGGATAAATGGAAATCCAAATTAAATAAGAAAATGAGAAAGAAAATATATATATTGTACATACAATATATATTGTATTATTTCATTATATAAATATATATATATAAATGTTATTCTATTTTAAAGTATATATGTATACATAATATATATATATATTAGATATATATATATATTTGTAATATAATATATATATATACATATTTTTGTATATAATACATATGTATATAGTACTATATATAAAATTATATATAGTATAATATGTATATAATAAAATTAAAACAAAAAAAATAGGGAGGAATTAGGACAAAGCCCGATCCCTTCCCAACCAAAGGCTGCGGCGGCAGGTGATGAGAAGAGAGAGGAAGGGAGGAGACGATGCCGACGAAGTGAAGCGAGGAGGCCGGTGACGGAAAGATGAAGCGAAACGAACAGAAAAGAGGTAGAAACTGGCGGAAGCCGAGAGGAAAAAAGGAAAGAGGATTTGGCGGTGTCGGTGGAATTGGCCATCGCCACTGCCACCAAAGCTTCGCCGGAGGGAGAGGAAGAGGATGGAGGCCAACCGAGGGGCGGTGAACGGCGGAGGAGGGCAGGCGAAGAGGCGAAAGAAACTGAAGGAAAATCGACTCGATTCGCCGCCGTGCCTCCGATCCAAGCCAAACGGAGACCACCAGCGGACTCGCCGTGCCGTCAGCCAGCTGAAGGGCGCCTGAACCGCCGGAGAACAGGTTGCCGGCAGGGAACTGGCGAGGAAGGAAGCTAAACCGGTTTGACGGGAAAGGAAGAGGAAAAGGAAAACAAAAAGGAAAAAAAAAAGAGAAAGAAAAGAAAGAGAAAGGAAGAAAAGAGGAAAAGAAGAAAAAGAGAGGAAAAAAAGAGAATTTCAGAAATTACGGGAAATCCCAAGAATTCGGAAACCTGGCAATTACGGGAATCGGTAAGAAATCCGGAAAATGCTAAATTATTTAAATAATTTATTATTTAAATAATTATGAAAAAATTCTAAATTTTAGAATTTTAATTCCAGAAAATTCCCTCGATGACCGAGCCGATGGAATCGGGAGAGGTGAACACGGGCACGATGAACGAGGCGATCGCCAACCCGAAATAGGTAAGGGATGCATGTGCAGTATTGTAAGGATATTCAGTCTGCATGTTTTAATTTCGAAATATTTTATGGAAATATTTTATGAAATTATTATGATGAATGATTGGTTGGAAATTTGGAATGAAGTACTGGTTGGAAATTATAAACTGTATTTTTCATGCAGGAGGCTAGCCAATCGGCAGCTGTTATACTGCCGAAAAATTATTGAAAAAAATTCTAGAAAATTTAATAAAATCATAATAAATGATTTTATTTCACAAGAAACAATTTTCAACCACGAAAATAGAGAAAATGATTATTTTTCATAAAACATGAATATAACGAAATTCATTTTAAAATATTCATGTTTTCGAAATTGGTGATAATGAGATCACCGAAAATTATCTCGATATATGAATTATAAGTGATATGAAATGAAAAATGAAAAGGGATAAAAAGAGTATTTTATAAAAGTTTTCTAAATATTCTCTCGATATATGAATTATACGTAATATGAAATGAAAGATGAAAAAGGGATAAAGTGAATATTTTACAAATATTTTCTTAAATATTCACTTGATTTATTATATAACCTTTATGGTTTTAATTATGAAATTATTATTTTTATAAATTCCATAAAGGTTTTTTAATGATGAAAAATACTGTTTTGAGACTAGTTGGCATCCTATCATGCTGATATGTGATAAGTGACATGTAATATGTAATATGTGATATGTAGTCCCGGCCGACACCTGATCAGTGATCCGTCGAGGACAATTATAGACTATGGCCATAGATCTGACATAATGATTTTATACCCTTCGGGGTCTATAGCATGATATGAGTAACGACCCAGTGGACGGGCTGGGCGTGTGTGCCTAAGTCTCCGTATATGATATGTTTTAAATGAAAATGTTTTACGTGATATGTGATATGTGATATGTAAATGTTTTACATGATATGTGATATGTAAAATGAAATGATTTATAGCATTTTTATAAAATGCTTATTTCAGTACTGATTTTAGTACTACGAGATGATTTTCAAATGATATGTAATATGAACATGTGATATGGTTTAGAAGGAAAAAGGAGGAAATTAAATCTAATATTCTTATTTTAATTTTTAAATTAAATATTAGATTTAAATGATTTATATGTTATAAAAAAAAGAGGTTTAATAGCTTATTTTGCTATTTTAAAGTACTTTACTGATTATGATTGTACAGTAAAATATGAAAAGAGTTTAAATAAGAATGATGATGATTTAACTAATATTCTTTTCAAAGAATATATGAATATTAGTTACTTTATTTAAATGCTTTGTTTTATAAAAGCATTATTTTGAAAAGAATATGGAAATGATATTAAATGAAAAGGTAAAAGGATATAAATTTCAAACGAAAAAAAATTTATTACTCTCTATAGTTGGTTCTAGGTTCCGGGACAAGATAGGTATTTCAAAATACCTACCTTACTCCATCCGGATCCTTAGCCGACTGTAGTATCTTTCCTACATGCGAGCTTAGAGCCCATAGGAAAAATGAAAAAGATTTTCAGCATATAGGAAGTTGAATATCAAGTATGCGTATAATTCTCTTACTGAGCCGTGGTTTGCTCACTCCTTAATTTTGACATTTCAAGTTTTCGAAGACCTAGAGTCTAGCAGTAAAAGGATTTTTGACTGCGCATTTGGGGACGATGTGACAGGTCGATTTATTTAATAAGGTATGATCATTTATTTTTTGTATTTAGACATATTCACAGTACCACTTTCTTATGAAGTAAGATAGGGGATGTAATTCGTATTATAATTTAATATGAAATTGTTTAGATGTAAAGGAAAAGTAAAGTATCGCAGACAGCCCAACCTTACAAGATGTATAGAATAAGGAAAAAAATAGGGTCACGGGCTGTGACAGATAATATGGTATCAGAGCACAGTTGGCCTGATGTCTGTCGATACTTTTGGAAAGAAAATGTGTTGAAAAGGTTAACATCCCCTGTAGTACTGTGTAGTCTAAATACATAGAGAAAATAAATGATTGTAAATTGAGTTAAGTGTTTAGAAGGGGGTGAGAATTATGAACTAAAGATATCAAAAACGGAAAACGGCTCAGGAATGTTAATTGAAATGGTGATCTTATAATCTAAATAAAGGTCGGTTTGTAAGGAACAGAAATGGACTTGGTGAGGGCCCCACCAGTACTTTTCTGTCCGAATCGAACTGAGACCTGAAAGTGATGATATAAAGGAGGGGAATGAAATATCATCATTAAATAGACCTTAAGATCACCGATTGAAGGTATTTGGAGGAGTGAGAATATTTTTGACCAAAAATGACCAAAATACCCCTACCTCTGAAATTTTACCGGGAGTCAAAATAGACCAACAGAAGTTGAAATTGATTGATCTGACAAAGAAATTGATGATGTAAAGCTGCATTTCATGCAAAATAATCTAATTATGGATTCTATTGTATTTCTCTGTCAAAATCGAAGGAGATCTTAAAATGCTGATATTGGTACGAGAAAGGGGTACTATCAGCAAATTGATAATAAGATTACTGATTTAAATGTATAATGAGGAGAAAGAAAAAAATGTGAAATGACGAAAATGCCCTTATGTGGGATTATGTTTTGAATTATGATAAATCAAGTCGATTTTGAACTTATTGATAGTAATGGAGTTATTGAGGGTATAAAGGACATAAAATGAGTATAATGATCCCGATTATAAATTTCACTACACTTGGAGTGCTGATGTGACTTGAATGGTTATAGGGAAGTCGTAGGATGAGCGACTCTATTATTGATTTTTGAGGGTCTGAATTAAAAAGTGTATTAACGGGATATAATTACGGGATCATGGGATATGATGAAAAGTAAAATGATTACTGATGATGAATGAGAAAGTGATCGGTATGGTTGATGAAATCCATAGCAGTATGATTGATTCTAGTTCTAAACAATCATACAATTTTCGAAATATTAAATGGACATTTATAAAACCGGAATATTTTGAAATATGTCTTGTAGAATAATGTACTGTATGGAGTATATGAAATTGGAGATATGTATAAGGGCAGTAAAGTGATGATAAGAGATGAGGAAGATGACAGCTAACTTGAGATTATTAAATGAGAATGATCTCTAAAGTAAAACATAGTGATAAATAGGTTAGCTATCAAAGGTGTTAATTAAACGGTTATACTTAATACAGCATTGCAAATTAAGAGGATTGATATGCTGTGTAGTATAAGTAAACAAGTGAATCAAGGCGGAGTAGATGTTAAAATGATTTGAATATTAAATGTCTTTGCCTTGAGGATGTACAGTGAAATGAACATAGGGATGAAATGTCTAACACAGTAAGAGATGTATGGTTAAAGAAAGTATCGGATGTAATTCCCGATAAATTTCAGAGTTATATAGATTGGAGAAATCAAGCTAACATTGACTCGATTGTTAATATAAAATCTATTCTAAATTTATATCGGAGAATATAAAGGAATCTGAAAAGCTTAAGAAAATAACTCGAGAAAATATGTGGATAATGAAATTCACATGTATAGATGAAATTGATGGAAATACGAATGATGTTAATGAGATGATGAAGTATAATTGGATATTAAATTCCTATTATGCAATAGAGTTCTTACTAAAAACAAATATTCATTTGTGTGGAAATTGATGCCTTATTTGATTTAATCAGAGAAGTATAAGGAGTTTATAAGAACCAATCTCTGTACAAGGCGTCATCAGATGAAAAGTTCAAGACTGATGGTTATAAGATGATAATGATTTGAACTCGATAAAATTATCACGAGTTCCTATTGAGGTTTACAAGGTTAATGAAATTCCTTACGAGGTGTATAAGCCTAATAAATGAGGCATTCATATAAGGATAAGTGATGAGATATTGATATAGTCTAAGATATCAATGGAAAATAAGCAGTATGGTGGTATGACCCTGCGGACTCTCAAAGACAATGAATTATATGTTGAGTATGGCAAATAAGAGATATGGCTAGACAGTATCTCTATCAAAGATATATGATCTCGAATGACAGAGCGATGTGGATCTGTCTATGATGAAGAGATAATGATTGAGATACGAAATGTACTGAGTCTAGCTAGATACTATTGTCAGTCTATAGGAGAGTTTATAGGTTAGCTGCTCTACTGACGTGACTAATAAGTAAAAAAGTTAAAGTCGGTGGACGAATAAATATAAAGATGATATGTAAAAGGTTAAAAGAATTTAGTAGTGGAATATTTTACCACTGAGGAATAGTGTCTGAAATAATGATGAAGGAAAAGATGAATATGTCATAAGAGGAAAGTACATGATGAAAAGGGAACACGAATATGAAATAGTTCTCGAATTTAAAACTAAAACTGATTTTGTGGTTATCACATGATTATGGTTAGATGTAAGATCGAGCCAAACTCGATGGAGGAAAAATAATTATACTTCAAGGAGTAAAGAAATGATTTACATTTTATTGCTAGTTATATAAATGGAAAAGGATATATATATATATATATATATATACCACCTCGAAATGATGGAAATAATGGATTTATATGGATAATGAGATGATTAAATTGATAATTATAGATTCAATAATGAAGTTAAATAATGAGAAGATTAAACTATAATTTGATTATGGCATTATGGAATCTAAATTATCAAAAGAGTATAATTTCGGGTATATTCTAAAATTAAAGTGATAATGAACATACCAGAAGAATAAAAGAGGTAATAAGAATGCTACATGAAAAGATGATATGGAGAGAAAATGATTGTCTCCTGATTCAATTATGGTAAAAGATGGTAAAAAGTAAAGTCTGCAAATGAACTGCAACAGTTGATGAAATAAATATGAAAAGAATATTGGAGATAAGAATGAAGAATCTATAAGAGATATGATAATATGGAAGTGATTATAGACTGATAGTCTAATGAAATCACTTCTCCATTATCAAACTCTTAGATTCTATAATGCTATAGTCGAAATATGATTATAAAAGGATGAGAATGTATGTGAGGTTCCAGTGAGCCTTATATGTGATGAGAATCTTTGAGTAGCTATATGTTTATGGGAAATAGCAAAAGGCTCTGAGATTCCAAATTTATAGACATCACCGCTCCGTACATGATATAGATATGTGAGCGTAGTATGAAACGCTCGATGATATGTTGAGTGAGCGGATGCACGAGATGTGAAAGCTACTGGACCATTACATAATATTGATTTAAATCAATAAACGATAATTATCGAAATGTATCGACTTGGCACCAAATAAAGAAGATGGATGATGAATAATATGAATCATATGTGATATGAAAAGGAGTGGAAATGGAGAACTCCCAACTGATAAGAAATTTAAAGGAGTATAAGTATATGATGAGAAATGATATATAGTGGTATAAAAGACGATTATGATCTTAAAGGCATACTGGCAGTATAATATGGAAGATGATCAAAAGGTCAAGAATGATGAATATACAGAACACTACCACCTTAGGAATTAAGTTAAATTCGGGGGACCGAATTTCTTAAGGTGAGGAGAATGTGATAACCGCAAATTTCTGAATTTTTATATTACTTATTCAAAAACTTAATTTTAAATGCGAAAGATAAATTAAAGTAAATAAAGGAATTATTTACAAGATGGAATATTGTTGGAAATTCCGTAAATAATGAAGTTAAGGAATTGATAAATTATATGGAGGAAATTAATTTGGATAAATGGAAATCCAAATTAAATAAGAAAATGAGAAAGAAAATATATATTGTACATACAATATATATTGTATTATTTCATTATATAAATATATATAAATGTTATTCTATTTTAAAGTATATATGTATACATAATATATATATATATATTAGATATATATATTTGTAATATATAATATATATACATATTTTTGTATATAATACATATGTATATAGTACTATATATAAAATTATATATAGTATAATATGTATATAATAAAATTAAAACAAAAAAAATAGGAAGGAATTAGGACAAAGCCCGATCCCTTCCCAACCAAAGGCTGCCGGCAGCAGAGCTGTCGCCGCCGGTGATGAGAAGAGAGAAGAATGGAGGAGACGATGCCGGCGAAGTGAAGCGAGGAGGCCGGTGACAGAAAGATGAAGCGAAACGAACGGAAAAGAGGTAGAAACCGGCGGAAGCCGAGAGGAAAAAAGGAAAGAGGATCTGGTAGTGTCGTCCGAATTGGCCACTGCCACTGCCACCGAAGCTTCGCCGGAGGGAGAGGAAGAGGATGGAGGCCACCCGAGGCACGGTGAATGGCGAAAGAGGGTTGGCGAAGAGGCAGAAGAAATCGAAGGAAAATCGACTCGATCGGTCGCCGTGCCGCTGATCCAGGCCGAACGGAGACCACTAGCGGACTCACCGTGCCGTCGGCCAGCTGAAGGGTGCCTGAACCGCCGGAGAACCGGCTGCCGGCGAGGAACCGGCGAGGAAGGAAGCTAAACCGGTCTGACGGGAAAGGAAGAGGAAAAAGGAAAAGAAAAAAGAAAAAAAAAGAGAAAGAAAAGAAAGAGAAAGGAAGAAAAGAGGAAAAGAAGAAAAAGAAAGGAAAAAAAGAGAATTTCGCAAATTACAGGAAATCTCGAGAATTCGGAAACCCGGGAATTACGGGAATCGGTAAGAAATCTCGGAAAATGCTAAATTATTTAAATAATTTATTATTTAAATAATTATGGAAAAATTCTAAATTTTAGAATTTTAATTCCAGAAAATTTCCTCGATGATTGAGCCGATGGAATCGGGCGAGGTGAACACGGGCACGACGAACGAGGCGATCGCCGACCCGAAACAGGTAAGGGATGCATGTGCAGCACTGTAAGGATATTCAGTCTGCATGTTTTAATTTCGAAATATTTTATGGAAATATTTTATGAAATTATTATGATGAATGATTGGTTGGAAATTTGGAATGAAGTACTGGTTGGAAATTATAAACTGTATTTTCCGTGCAGGAGGCTAGCCAATCGGCAGCTGTTATACTGCCGAAAAATTATCGAAAATTATCGAAAAAAATTCTAGAAAATTTCATAAAATCATAATAAATGATTTTATTTCCCAAGAAACGATTTCCAACCACGAAAATAGAGAAAATGATTATTTTTCATAAAACATGAATATAACAAAATTCATTTTAAAATATTCATGTTTTCGAAATTGGTGATAATGAGATCACCGAAAATTATCTCGATATATGTATTATAAGTGATATGAAATGGAAAATGAAAAAGGGATAAAGAGAGTATTTTATAAAAGTTTTCTAAATATTCTCTCGATATATGAATTATACGTAATATGAAATGAAAGATGAAAAAGGGATAAAGTGAATATTTTACAAATATTTTCTTAAATATTCACTTGATTAATTATATAACTTTTATGGTTTTAATTATGAAATTATTATTTTTATAAATTCCATAAAGGTTTTCTGATGATGAAAAATACTGTTTTGAGACTAGTTGGCATCCTATCATGCTGATATGTGATATGTGACATGTAATATGTAATATGTGATATGTAGTCCCGGTCGACACCTAATCAATGATCCACCGAGGACAATTATAGACTATGGCCATAGATCTGACATGATGATTTTATACCCTTCGGGGTCTATAGCATGATATGAGTAACGACCTAGTGGACGGGCTGGGCGTGTGTGCCTAAGTCTCCATATATGATATGTTTTAAATGAAAATGTTTTACGTGATATGTGATATGTGAAATGTAAATGTTTTACATGATATGTGATATGTAAAATGAAATGATTTATAACATTTTTATACAATGCTTATTTCAGTACTAATTTTAGTACTACGAGATGATTTTCAAATGATATGTAATATGAACATGTGATATGGTTTAGAAGGAAAAAGGAGGAAATTAAATCTAATATTCTTATTTTAATTTTTAAATTGAATATTAGATTTAAATGATTTATATGTTATAAAAAAAAGAGGTTTAATAGCTTATTTTGCTATTTTAAAGTACTGTACTGATTATGATTGTACAATAAAATATGAAAAGAGCTTAAATGAGAATGATGATGATTTAACTAATATTCTTTTCAAAAAATATATGAATATTAGTTACTTTATTTAAATGCTTTATTTTATAAAAGCATTATTTTGAAAAGAATATGGAAATGATATGAAATGAAAAGGTAAAAGGATATAAATTTCAAACGAAAAGAAATTTATTACTCTCTACAGTTGCTTCTAGGTTCCGGGACAAGATAGGAATTTCAAAATACCTACCTTACTCCATCTGGATCCCTAGCCGACTGTAGTATCTTTCCTACATGCGAGCCTAGAGCCTATAGGAAAAATGAAAAAGATTTTCAGCATATAGGAAGCTGTATATCAAGTATGCATATAATTCTCTTACTGAGCCGTGGTTTGCTTACCCCTTAATTTTAACATTTCAGGTTTTCGAAGACCTAGAGTCTAGCAGTAAAAGGATTTTCGACTGCGCATTTGGGGACGATGTGACAGGTCGATTTATTTAATAAGGTATGATCATTTATTTTCTGTATTTAGACATATTCACAGTACCACTTTCTTATGAAGTAAGATAGGGGATGTAATTCGTATTATAATTTAATATGAAATTGTTTAGATGTAAAGGAAAAGTAAAGTATCGCAGACAGCCCAACCATACAAGATGTATAGAATAAGGAAAAAAATAGGGTCACGGGCTGTGACAGTTTAACTAGTGATATATGGACTAGTACTAACGGTATGAGTTATCTTGTTATAACTTGTCATTGGGTAGATAAAGATTGGTGCATACAAAAACGAATTTTATTCTTAGATGTAATAGAAGAAGCACATAATTCATATACTATTCATAAATATATTACTAAAGTTTGTAAATCATATGGACTCGAAAATAATAAAGTTTTTCTATTACTTTTGATAATACTTCGAGTAATACTACAGTTATTCCTATGTTAATTAAAGCTTTAAACCTAGTTATGAAGGTATACTTTTTCATGCAAGATGTGCATGTCATATTATAAATTTGTGTGTTCAAAGTGGTTTTAGTTTACTAGTACTGGCAGTGGCATAGGTCCAATTGATAAAATTAAAATTTTAGCAAAATGGATCCGCACCCCAAATAATAAATGTGAATGGAAGCAACTTTGTATAGAAAATAATATACTTGTTAAAGCGTTTCCACTTCCCGTGAAAACAAGGTGGAATTTATTTCATCGTTTGCTTTCTTCTGTTTGACCTTATAAAGAACTTATTACTCCTTTTTATAACAATTATACAAGTAACCCAAATTTAGCACTTTATGAAGAAGATTGGATTTTTATTGAATTTTGTGTTAATTTATTATTCACTTTTAAAGATGTAACCGAAAGATTTTCTACTCAATTTTATCCAACTATACCTTATTTTGTTCCTATTATCTATACAATGTTTAATAAATTTGTAAAATTTAGGGATCATGAAACTTTACGTTCCTTTGTATATGATATGGAGGAAAAATTTTAAAAATATTGGGAAACAATTCCTCCTGTTTATTGTATTGCAACTTTGCTAGATCCTAGTCAAGGTGAGGAAAATATAAGGAATTTTTTTTATTGTTATAAAGATTTTCTTGGTCTTGATTCTATTGAGAATTAAAAGTCCTTAATTAACAATCATTTTCGAGAATTGTTTAATATTTATGAAGCAGAAAGGGAGCAGTTCAACTTTAATTGAGGACAAGAAGATTCATACGAAGAAACCGAGAATAGCAATAGCAAAGGAAAATGTATTTTGAACGCAATTAAGGAAGCAACAAAGAAGAGAATGAAGCTAAAAGGAAAAGTCAGCGGCTCTGGATCAACAACTCGATGAAGTTCTAACTTGAATGAGATAGGATTTTTCTTAAGTCAAGATTTTTTTATAGGTGAAAACTTTGATCTTCTCCAATGGTGGAAAGACAACCAAAAACAATTTCCAATTTTAGTTTCCGTGGCTTGAGATGTTTTTGCCGTGCAAGTTTCTTTTGTTGCGTTATAATCCGCATTCTCGACATGTGGAAGAATTATTGGAGACCATCGAACCACTCTTAATCTGGATTCATTGTGCATGTTAACATGCCTTAGAGATTGGTTTGATGCAGAATCCTGCAATGTTGAACTTGGAATGGCCAATGAATTCGCTGAAAATAATTCAAAAGAGGAGGAAGAAATTTCCAAGACAATCCGTATAAATTATGAAGAATAGGTAATAGGTAATAATCTTTTTTTTTTGTAAATTGTACGTAAAATTATAAATAAGTTTAGTCATAGTAAATATTTTCATGAATTACAGTCTCGTGGTTTTTACTCTTTTAACTTTTGAAGGGATTTTCGATGTAAAAAATCTTTATTCTCCTACTCTCTCCTTTTTCTCCTTTGTTATTTTAATAATAATAATAATAATAATAATAATAATAATAATTATTATTATTATTATTATTATTATTATTATTATTAAATACCAAATTAATTAATGATATGCTTATCTATGTTTAAAAAATAAATAAATATTTAAACTACAAAATGAAAGAATATTTTAAAAATATATTAAATAAATGAATAAATATTTCAAATCCAAAATGATATGCTTACTTATATTTTAAACGATAAGTAAATTATATTTTAAATGTAATAAATAAGTTTAATAAAGTTTAAAAATTTTAGAAGTAATATAATTTTTTTAAAACTAACAACTTTATTAAATAAGTAACTTTATCAATTTATCATAACAATATTATTTATATTTTGAATCATATATCAAATATCATAATAACTTTATCATAATATCATAATATAACTTTAGTTTACTATAACAATAATTTTATTAGATAATTTCATAGTAATTTATCTTTAAATTATTATTTCATTAATTAAATAAATTATTGTTAAAAATAAAATTTGAAGATTAAATTATAAAAATATATTAATATATATTTATTTTTATTAAATGAACTAATATAAAATTTAAAAATGAAAAAAAAAAATCGAGCTAGTTGGTTTAGCCCAGCTCGGCCCGATTTAGGATGAACCGATTCACTAAACCAAACCAGTTCATCTATATTAAAGTGATGAACTGGTTCGGTTCGACCCGGTTCATCAATCGATTCAAACCGGTTATGTGTGATAGTGAGCCGAAACCGGTCCAAAACTGGATCGTTCCAGCCCACCATCACCTCTACCTTAATCCCACCAAAGGCCTTCCATTTCTTTCATCTAGAAACCCTTTTCTCTCACTCCACAAACTTGACCGTTACAATTTCAAATGTTCCCTCCCTTCTTCCTCCACCAACTCTGTCACTCCCGCACAGTACTACTCCTTTCTTGACGATCCATTTAGGGGAAGTCGCTTTTTATCCAATGAAGAACTTGAAAAGCTCAAAGCTTTAGAGTCTTTTGTTTATCTTCAAGAGTTGGAATCTGGGTCGTTGTGGGTTCGGGTCATGAAGATGGAGGAGATGGATTTGACTGTTAGGTTGTTGGCTTTGTCATTTGCTGAGCCAATGTTCATGTCTTTGGGATATGAGGCTTTGTTGAGGTTCTCAGTGAAATAGTATTTGATTGAGAGGAGAGCTGCGATGCCACATGCTGTGACTCTTGTTGGATTTTACAGAGAGAAAGTTGGACAGAGAGGAGAGGAACTGGCTGGGACTGTGGAAGTTTGCTTTGACAAAAAGGCGCTAATGCTTCTCCCTCTACACCTGCACCTCCCAAGAATTCGCCATATATTTGTAACGTGATAGTCACAAAGCAGCTTAGAAGGTATAAAGTTCTTTTTTTTTTGGTTATACTTTTGCTAGTTTTTTGTATTCCTTATTTGTTGGATTTTAGTGGAAGGGAATAATGGCACGTTGAATTATATTCTTACGTGCTTCTGTGTGGTCAGGCTTTTTTATAGGTGAATAAGTAATTTAGGATTTATAATGTTAAAGCCATCTGATGACTAAGAAATTTGTTCTTGTGTTCAACGTGTTCTTATTCCAAGTTGAGTTTTTGATTTGAATAGTAGTGTCACACTCTTATTAGGATCAAGTTTATTAGTAGGTTAGTCACTAAGTGAAAGACAACTTCTTTGGCTCTAAAAGTAGGAAAAAAATGAGCCATAGAACGCACAATTCACACTTTGCTAAATCTGGAAACAGTATTGATTAAATAATGTTATAGGAATATCAAAGGTTTTTTTTTCCTGATTTTCTTGTTATATCTAAAAGTTTTGGTCAATGCTTGATTTCTTTTAGCTCTGTAAATCCATATCAAATCCGTGCATATAGAGTTTGCTAATTTGAGTCTAGAATCAAAAGGCTGACTACTTTGGTGCGGCTCAATGATATTTGCTATGCCCTGAAGCATTGTCCTAGTGCATTTGTTCTTTTCTGTACTTTAATAATTCTTATGACATGCTCTTTTATAGATATTTTCTCTGCACAACTTCTTCAGTTTAAACATGATAGCCTTTTTGTAACTAATCATATTCTTGGTGTCTGCATTTGAATAATTTAGGAGGGCCATTGGTTGGCATCTTCTCAAAGCAAGTGAAAAGATAATATCTCAACTGACTTCTTCAAAAGAGGTGTATTTATGTCACATCCCGTGACCACCTTTTTCTTGTAAAATACACAACTTATCCGGTTGGGCTGTCTGTGATACTTCACTTTTCATATTCATTTAACTATTAAATATAAAATGTATATTAACAATTACATCCCCTATTTTGATTCTCAAGAAAGTAGTACTGAAAGTAAGTCTAAATACAGAAAATAAATGATCATACCTCATATTATAAATCAAGCTGTCGCAGTGTCTCCAAATGCGCAGCTCGAAATCCTCAGATGTCAGATCCCTTAGTCCTCGAAAATCTGAAATGTTAATATTAAGGGGTGAGCAAACCACGGCTCAGTAAGAGAGTTATATGCAACACTTGATATTCAGCTACCTATATGCTGAAAATAATTTTTCACTTTCTTTAAATCTTCCTAGAGGCTTTAGGCTCATATGTAGGAAGGATACTACAGTCGGCTAGGGATCCGGATGGAGTAAGGCAGGTATTTTAGAATACCTGGCTTGTCCCGGAACCTAGAAGCAACTGTAGAGAGTAATCGTTTTCTTTTAATATTCAAATCCCAGTAAAACATTAAGTATTCACGTGATAAAATACTTAAGTAAATAAATAAGGAATTCATGTTCCTTTCACAAATACTCTTTTCCACACTTGTAAAACACCGTAAAATATTTAGTTTAACACGTAATATATCAAAAACTCAGTAGCTGTAGATAATTTAGTACCAGTAAAAGTTCAGTGAAAAGTACCATCATCAGTACAGTATCATGGAGACTAGGCAACACCCTAAATATATCATGCTATAAAATCATCCCAAATAGGGGAAACACATGAGATCTATGGCCATAGTCTATGGGGTCCTCAGTGTGCACTGATCAGGTGTCCACTGGGACGCTGATAATAGGATCAGTATCTATCAGCACTAACACGTGACACATGAGCATGATATGGGGCCTAACAGTCTCAAAGCAGTAAACACGTGATATAAACCCCATTTATTAAATCACTTTCATTGAATGTAAGTTCAATCAATCATAAATATTCATAAGGAAAATATTTTCATCTTATGAATAACAATTTATAAAATATTCATACTGGGGTCATCATTCCCGAAAATGTCTTAAACATTATAGAAAGTATAAATCACATTTTCCATACGGTGAAAACAGTTTATAAAATAATCACTGTAAAATATATAAAAGGTCATAACTGTCATTTTTCACCGTAACACATATACGCACACTTTTCCGTGCTTTCACTCGAAAACATGATTTTCAAAATTATAGGGATTCAAATCAATCATTTTTATGATTTATGAAAAATTAAAACATTTATTTTCCAAATCAACATTCTCGTCTCATATTTTCTCTGTAAACACATGCGGAGACTTTTTAGTCTCAAAACACTATTTTTCACCTTTAATTACCTTTATGGAATTTTCTATAAACACTTGTTCTCACCAATGAACCCATAAAGATTATTTATAAAATCAAGTGAATATTTGAAGAAAGATTAGTAAAATATTCACTTTGGTCCTTTTTCATTTTACACCTCGTTTCACGTGAAATATCACCTATCGAAATAAATTTAGGTGATTTCCTTTTTCACCATTTTCAAAACATGAATATTTTAAAATTAATTATCAATATATTCATATTTTATGAAAACTAATCGATTTCTCGATTTTCGTGTTGAAAATCGTTTCTCGTGATGAAAAATCATTTATTATGATTTTCGGTAATTTTTTTTTC
The DNA here is from genome assembly GCA_032173925.1 of Heritiera fomes. Lineage (NCBI taxonomy): Eukaryota > Viridiplantae > Streptophyta > Magnoliopsida > Malvales > Malvaceae > Heritiera > Heritiera fomes. The sequence goes on from JAPDPM010000003.1 coordinate 35,966,222, forward strand.
AATAATTTTCGACAGTATAACGGCTGCCGATTGGCTAGCCTCCTGCACAAAAATACAGTTTAAATCTCAACCGATAAATCACCACAATTCCAAACCGATAAATCACCACAATTCCAAACCAATAAATCACCACAATTTTCAACCAATCACTATCAATTGCATTTATAAAATTTAAATGCATAATTTAAAACATGTGTGCCGATATCCTTACAGGCTGCACATGTCTCCCTTACCTGTTTCGGGTCGGCAACTGCCTCTTGAAGGTCGCGCCCGTGTTCACCTCGCCTGATTTCATCAGTTCGGTCATCGAGGGAATTTTCTGGAAATTAAATTCTAAATTTTAGAATTTTTTCATAATTATTTAAATAAATAAATTATTTAAATAATTTACTATTTTTCGGGATTTCTTACCGATTCTCGTAATTTTCGAGTTTTCCGAGATTTCCCGAAATTTCCGAAATTTTCGAAGTCCGAAAATCTCCTTTTTCTCTCTCCTTTTTCTTCCTTTTTCTCTTTTCTTTCCTTTTCTTTTTCTTTTTCTTTTTCTTTTCTCTTTTCTTTTTCCTTTTCTTTCTTCCCAGCCGAACCGGCCACTCCCCCTCACCGCCGGTTCTTCACCGGTGGCCGGTTCTCCGGCGGTTCAACGGCTCAGCAGCTGGCCGGCGTGACGGTGAAGCCGGATCTGGCCTCCGTTCATCCCGAATCGGCGGCACGACGACGGATCTACTCGGTTTACCTTCGGTTTCTTCTCCTCCTCCGTCGGCCTTCCTCCGCCGTTCTCCGCCTCACCGGTGGCCTCCCACATCTTCCTCTTCCTCCGACGGTGGTGTGGCTGCAGTGGCGGCGGCTGGTTTGGCCGGCGCCGCCAGATCCATTTTCTCCTTCTCTTTCGGTTTCGCCGGAATTTTTCTTCCCTTCTCCGTTTCTCCTTTCTACCGCCGGTCATCGGCTTCTCCTCTCTCTCTTCCGGCGCCATTCCTCCCTTCCTCTCTCGCCGGCGGTGGCAGCTCCGCCACCGTCGGCCCTTTGGCTGGGAGGGTCGGGTTTGCTTCCCGATTCTCCCTTTCCATTTTTGGTTTATTTCTTTCTATTTTTGTTTTGTTTAATTAATTTAATTAATTATATATACATATGTATATATACATATATTATATATCTATAATACATATAATATTATTATATATATTATAGTACTATATAAGTATATTTTATATATATATATATATATATTTTATGTATTATCAAAATACATATTTAGTGTATATATATATATATATCTATCTATTTGTTTACTTTAAATTACTTAACATTTATATATTTTTATATAAATGTAGTAATAATAATAATGATAGTAATACAATATATATATATATATATATTGTATTTACAATATATATATATGTACAATTCAAATGTAAAATCATATTTACATTTCTTTTCAAATATGTATATACTCATATATACATATTATGTTATATTTAATACATAGGTATTATTTAAATTTATCAAATAGTATATATACTATATATACCTCTGTATATTAATATATACGATATAGTATATCAATACATATGTATTTGTATAAAAATACATTTATATAATTTATAATTATATAAATATATTTCTCTTTTATTTCTCATTTTCTTATTTAATTTGGATATTAATTTATCCAAATTAATTTTCCTCCTTTCCTTATTTTTCCGAATTTCCAATATTTATTTCCAATAAATGGAAAATTCACGGTTATCACAATTTACATTGCAGAATGATTGATGAGGTTCCATTCAACATGTACATAAAATCAGGATACAATGTTGTTCAGACAGATAGTATCTTTATCTTGTTGACATTACGGAGACGTAGGCACTTGATGTGCAAGAAACTTCCTGTTTTTAACAGTTCCCAGAATGAGATTTGTTAGACTTTGGTGAGGAACTTCCCTCATAAATGTGTAAGTGGAAATCATGCTATAATTGTAATCTTTTGAGCTAGATGCAGCTCAACTCACAAGTACAACCCATATGGTTATCTTGTACTACTAAAACTCTTGCTCCCTCGTCTTGTTGTTAATCACTGTTATACACTATTAATTTTTGCTGCATGTATGTGAAGATTACTTCATTGTTAGATCTTATTTGCTGCATTGTCTCTTTTCATGCATTGGGATTTCCTGGTCCTTAATGTAGTTCAACAAGCTTTCTCAAATCATGCTTTTGTGAGAATTTCTTACTAGGAATTTGATGACTAGTCACTATATCTCCTTGCTTTTAATTTATCATATGTATGGTAAGGACACTTTAAAGGTAAACTGTGTAACGCCCTCGGAAGCCGGATTTTCGGTCTAACTTTTTCTTTCACTTCCTATGTTTGTCTTTCGCTCAGTGTAGCTAAAAATCTAATGAGTAGTTCTACTTTTATATTTGTTTAAGACTAGTTGTCTACGGTCCCATTATAGTCTTCTCGTAAGACGTGTCGAAAACGACACTGAAAAACTCCGCCCCTATTTTAGTCTAGTATCCATCCCCATACTAATGTACATCATCATCTCAACCTGTAGAAATTTCAAATCTCCATGTAACTTCTAAAATACTAGACACCCATGTGATTCAACATATAAACATATCGAGATTACAACTTAACTACGAATCACACTGTGTTTACAGACTCGATATCACCTAGTACTTACATCCCGCATCCTATACATGGTGTGCACAAAAGAATTTAGTCTGGGATATAAACAAAAGAACAAAAGATTATACCTTGGCTCAAAATATAGCTTTTTACAGCTCAACAAAAAGACTCTCGATGCACCACGCTCGTGCCGAGTCTACCTGAAATAATCTGAGGTGGAAAGGGGTGAGCTTTGGGGAAAGCCCAGTAAGAAAACATACGCTAAATGATGTTAGGTTTCTACTATGTTAAATGCATGTGCATGCGTGAATGAACGTGCCAAAACTCATGCTCAAAGATGTTTTATCGGAAATAATACCAAATTGATAAACCATAGTTTATAAGCTACAAAATGTTATGCCGAGTAATTTCAAAACAGTTTAGTACTCAAGCATTCACCAAATCAAGATATAGTAGTTGTAGAAATGATACATTCGCTCGTCTTTGTAACAGTATCGTAATATACATTTAAAAACATTTTCACGAGACGAGCATTATGAGATTCGGTAACATAACGGGGATCTTTGGAAATATAACCAAGAAGCTTTCTATGAAAGCATCCACTGTAGCTAGCAGTGGTCGATGTCCCATACCAGGGCTCTATCCATGATCATGAATCATTCCAGCACCAGTGATCATCTAGTAGCTGAGGTACAAGTCACGACTAGTTGTCGGACAATCATACGTAATTACTGCTACCCATTTGCCACACATGCGGGATCCATGATGCAATTACGTATACGGCTTACTGAATGCCACACAGGCTTACTGAATGCCACACAGGCATAATAAAACGCCACACAGGTGAGTGCCACACAGGCATTTCCAAGTGCCACACAGGCATTTCCAAGTGCCACACAAGCATTATACATCATCACGTGTATCATGAGTCAAAACTCGTTTAGAAATAGATCTTACAAAATAGGTTGAGTACCAAAGGCATAAATCGTTTCACATACTTATAGTTTTAAAAATCTACTCGTACAAAATCTTGATAACAAGTAGCAGTGATTAATATGCATGAGGTTTTAAAGGCATTTAATAAATCTAATTTAATATCAAGAAACTTATTTAGACAATTTCTAACGAAATTTCGGCATTATAACGGCATAGGTAGAACACTACCCAGCGTCATAACCTCAATCAAATACCTGTAGAAAACTCAATCTAGCAATATATCTTCAATACACCAATTTCCAATAAAAATCCAAATCCAAATCCAGATCCAGATCCAAATCCAAATCTAAATCCAAAACATTATGTATTTAAAATTCAATCCAACATATTTGGACATTTAACCAAAAATGCATCTAAAACCATAAATATTTAATAACATTATTTAAACATGCATAAGCATAGTAGACTGACATGCATTTATCGTATATTCCCTTACCTAATGTGTACCACACAAATGTTGGTGTTGCACCTTGTACACCTTGAACTTTCTAATACTTCTTTGATTTTTCTTTACTTTAGCCTTTAGTTTAGGGTATTGAACATCATCTATCTCATAAAATTTCCTCCTACATTAAAGCACACAAAATATAAAAATTTATATTATTTATTCACTTAGGAAAATTTATAGTCTAACTTCTTTCATAAGATCATTACCTTAAAACTTCTTCTTTAGCTGTCAAAATATTTTCTTTAACCTCCTTGAATTTTATCTCCACTCAACCTACATCAACAACATTTTTTAGCCTTCTACTATCCCTTATAACCAACAATTTAAAGACTAATAAGGTAGCCATGCCTTTACCCTTTCAAACTTTGGACTGGCCGAAAGCCCCTGTTTTGCTTCTGCTCTTCCCGAATGATAGACCCACATTTTGTACCTTTTCTCTAGCAAAATGAGTACACAACCAACACCCTTTTTAAGACTAAGAAAAACCTACATTAGCCGTTAATGCTACTGCCAAGATCTGCTTCAGCTCTTTTGATCTTCGTGTGTCCTGCTTGTTGTCGTGACTTGTGTCCCCTTTTCTTCCCTATTTCCGGTACCAATCTGCTCTTCCAGGCCGCCTGAACAGCCTTTCCTTTTCCTTCTCCAAATTGCCGAACAAACCTTCCTTTTCTTGTTTCTATTTCTGTTGAGATGCCCAGCCACAACCTTGTCTCGCCATGTCCCTCACCCACGTCGCACCTCTCCTTTCCAGATCTGTTTTCTTCCTTTCCTTTGTTTATTATTTTGTTGTTTTGCTTTACTTTAAATCCCACGTGAAGTGGGGTAAGGCTGGAAGGTTTCATCAGATTATTATTTTATGTTTAGCCTTATTTTTGTCTTTTTGTGTATATATATTTTATGGGTTTTTTTTTGCTGCACTTTTCTTCTATCAACTCTACACATCTTATTATTTTTATGTTGACTTTTCTTTGCCTACTTTCTCTCTTTATATATATAATTAAGTGTTCATAGCATAGTTAAGTTATAACATAATGCTATTCCAAAAATATTTATTTTATTTTATTTTATTTATATATATTTTTATTTATAATGAATATTAAATAGTACACAACTAATGTAAGATTAGAGAAAATTTTTAGTTATTACTTTCCACCCACCTTAAGAAATTTGGTCCTCCAAATTTTTCATGTCCGGCTGGAATAGGTAGGGATACTTCTCCTTCATTAAGCTTTCAAGTTCCCAAGTAGCTTCTTCAGATGAGTGGTGCTGCTAAAGAACTTTTACCAGAGGAATAGTCTTTGATCTCAACACTTTCTCCTTTTTATCTACAATTCTGATTGGCCTCTCTACATAACTTAAGTCCTCTCTAATCTCAAGTGGTTCATATGCTATCACGTGAGAGGGATCCGAATGGTATTTCCTTAACATGGATATGTGGAAGACATTATGCACACTCGATAGCTGTGGCGGTAAGGCTAATCGATATGCAACGTCTCCAACCCTCTCTAAAATCTCAAATAGACCAATAAATCGAGGACTTAACTTCCCTTTCGTGCCAAACCTCATGATGCCCTTTGATGGAGAGACCTTCAAGAAGACACTATCCCCTACTTCAAATTCCAATTCTCTCTTCCGAGTGTCCGCGTAACTCTTTTATCAGCTTTGAGCTGTTCGGAGTCTCTCACATATCAATCTAACATCTTTTGAAGCTCGCTTAACAAGCTCAGGAGTAAACAACTTTCTATCACCCACTTCTTCCCAACCGATTGGAGATCGACATCTCCGTCCATACAAGGCCTCATATGGCGCCATTCCAATACTAGCATGGTAACTATTGTTGTAAGCAAATTCGGCTAAGGGTAAGTGGTCATCCCATGATCCTTTAAAATCAATAGTACATGCCCTCAACATATCTTCCAGGGTCTGTATAGTCCTCTTAGATTGTCCATTGGTCTGAGGATGGAAGGCGGTACTGAAATTGAGTTGTGACCCCAAAGCTTCTTGGAAGTGTTCCCAAAATCGAGACGTAAATCTTGAGTCTCTATCTGAAGTAATACTTGCTGGGACGCCATGTAATCGAACTATTTCTCTCACATAAAGGTTTGCCAATGCACTTAAGGGATCAGTAGATTTCATGGCAAGAAAATGGGCCGACTTAGTTAATCGATCTACTATCACCCAAATCGCATCATGATTCCTTCTCGTTCTCGGCAATCCCATGATGAAATCCATGGTGACATGTTCCCACTTCCATGTTGAAATTTCCAAAGGCTTAAGTAATCCTGCTGGCTTTTGGTGTTCAACCTTCACTTGCTGACAAACTAAGCACCTTGATACAAACTCAGCTATATCTTTCTTCATCCCTGACCACCAATACACTTGGCATAAATTCTGATACATCTTTGTACTCCCCGGATGCATGGTATACTTAGAACTGTGAGCTTCATCCAAAATCTGCTTCTTCAAGTTATCATCACTAGGGACACATATTCGGCTTCTAAACCTTAGTAGTCCATCTTCGCCTACTTTATACTCCGAATTTTCATTTTGTTCAGCTTGATTAACCATCTCCACTAATCTAGAATCTTCTCTCTGTGCTCGTCTAATCAGCTCCACTATACTCGGTTCGATTCTTAGACTAGCAATTAGAAAACCTTCAGAAGGCTTTACATTCACACTCAACTCGGAAAACTGTTTCATCAAATCCCATTCCTTGACCATCATGTATGAAACCAAGCCCATGCTCTTCCGAATCAAAGCATCAGCCACCTTGTTCGCCTTACCGGGATGGTATAAAATTTCATAATCATAGTCTTTCAACAATTCCATCCATCTCCGTTGTCTCATGTTTAACTCCTTTTGAGAGAACAAGTATTTGAGACTCTTATGATCTGTAAATATTTGAAACTTTTCTCCATAAAGGTAGTGGCGCCAAATCTTCAATGCAAACACTATGGCCGCCAACTCAAGATCATGAGTAGGGTAATTCTTTTCATGGTCCTTAAGCTGTCTAGAACCATAAGCTACTACTTTGCCATTTTGCATTAGCACACACCCTAGACCCTGAATGGATGCATCACTATACACCGTAAAACCTCCCGATCCATTCGGGATAACTAGGACTGGTGCTGTGGTCAACTTCTGCTTCAACTCCTGAAAACTACGCTCACACGCATCAATCCATTGGAACTTGACCTCTTTGCGTGCAAGGCGTGTTAATGGAGCTCCTATCTTAGAGAATCCTTCAACAAATCTCCTGTAATACCCCGCTAAGCCCAAGAAACTTCGGATCTCTGTGACGGTCTTTAGCCTTTCCTAATTAACCATGGCCTACACCTTGGATGGGTCTACGGATACTCCATCCTTTGTCACAATATGACCCAAGAAGGAAATTTGCTCCAGCCAAAACTCGCACTTACTAAACTTGGCATACAACTTCTTCTCTCTAAGTGTCTACAAAACAATTTGTAAGTGTTGAGCATGCTCATCATGAGACTTGGAATGTACTAAGATGTCGTCAATGAACACTATCACAAACTTGTCCAAAAATGGCTTAAAGACTTCATTCATCAAACTCATAAATGTTGCGGGTGCGTTTGTTAAACCAAACAGCATCACTAAGAATTCATAGTGGCCGTAACGTGTTCTAAAGGCTGTTTTCGGGACATCTTAGCTTCTGATCCTCAACTGATGGTATCCCGATCTCAAGTCAATCTTGGAAAATACCTCTGCACCTCGCAACTGATCAAATAAGTCATCTATTCTAGGTAGCGGGTACTTGTTCTTTATAGTGGCCTTGTTTAATAGCCGGTAATCCACACATAACCTCATACTCCCATCCTTCTTCACAAATAGTACCGGAGTGCCCCACGGAGACACACTGGGGCATATAAACCCCTTGTCTAAAAGTTCCTGAAGCTGAGTCTTCAATTCTTCTAACTCTACTAACGCCATTCTATACGAAGGCTTGGAGATTGACTGAGTGCCAGGAAAAAGGTCAATTGCGAACTCAGTTTCTCTTTCTGGGGGTAACCCTGGTAGGTCATCCGGAAAGACATCTGGAAAGTCTCTCACAATGGGAATTGCAGACAATGTCAGATGGTCCTTATTCGCATCTTCAACGAATGCTAAATAGCCTTCATAAGAATAACATTTCCACAAGTAAGATTCACAAAAGATATTAATTATATTTCATTTCTTACCTTCAAAATGTATTACAAGTGGTTCAGGTAGGGAGAAGGTTACAATCTTTTTATAGCAGTCTATATTGGCACGGTTAGCTGTCAACCAATCCATGCCTAAAATAACATCAAAGTCTAACATGTTCAACATAATTAACTCTGCTATTAAATTCCTACCTCCCACCTTAACCTTACAGTTCTTATATACTAGGTCGGTTGTTTGTGATTCTTTCATAGGAGTACTAACACACAATACGTAGTCTAAGTGTTCAGGCTCTATATGTAGTCTCTTAGCAAATGTAGGTGATATGAATGAATGCGTGGAACCTGAATCAATTAAAACGAATGCTTCTAAGTCATGGATTAGAAGTTTACCCTTGATCACATTGGTGGAAGCGTCAGCTGCTTCCCGATCTAAGGCAAAGACTCGCCCCTGTGTCATTGGTTTCTTCCCCTTATCCGTGGCCTTCTTTTGTTGACTGCTTTGCCCTTTAACTTGTTTTGGAGGAGTCGGAGATGGAGTAGTGAGTGTTGGGCAATCCTTCTTCCAGTGCCCATACTTTCCATAGTGAAAACAAGCCTGAGTTGACAGGTGATAAGGCTTATTCCCATGAAATTTACCACATATCCCACAAGTCTGAGATTTTGGTGTGGCATGGAATGGTGTGGATTTCGTAGGCTAATGTCGAGTGTCATAAAACCTCTGTCTCTTGAAAGGAGTTTGGTTCTGCTTATATTTTCCCATCTCAGGCCTCTTTCCTTGACTTCTTCCATGGCCCTTTCCCTTGGAACCATACTCATTTTGTGTGAGTTCTATATCATGCTCCGCTAGTTGGGCCTTTCTAAGGGCTTCAGGGTAAGTGGTAATGTCCAATACTGCAAGTCGACTTCGAATGGATGGTCTTAATCCCCTAATAAACTTTAGAGACATTTTAGTCTCATTACGGGAGATGTCAGAATCATATCGAGAGAGGGTCGTGAACTTGGCCTCATATTTGTCCACCGTCATACTCCCTTGAGTTAAGCTCAAAAATTCTGTTTGTCTCTTCCTTTGGGCTGTCTCGGGAATATACTGATTTTGGAAGTATTGTAGGAAGACTTCCCATGTAATCTCAGAGTGTTGTGCACTCAATATTTTCTCAGTGGATGTCCACCAATGTTCAGCATCCAATTGCAACATAAAAGTGGCTAAGGACACCTTTTCTGTACTACTACAACCCATAAACTTAAATGACTTCTCTGTTTGTAGGACCCATTCCTCTGCTTGCACTGGATCCTTTACTCCCTTGAATACCGGGGGACTTATTTTCTGAAACTGTTTGAGGAGTTCCATATTCTTCTTAACTGCGTCCCCAATAGAAGAAGATGATGCTGGTGGTTGTGAAGGCTCGGATTGTCGTTGTGGGGTATCCACTTGTGGTGGCGGAGGTACTTGAGTGCTCGGTGGTGGTAGCGGAGGTGCTTGAGTGCTCGATGGTGGTGGCGGTACTGTTGGGGCCAAAGGTGGCACCACCTAATCCTGATTAAACCTCACCATGAATTGAGTGAACATGGTAGACATGGCATCCATGTTTCGGGACATGGTGTCTAAGTTCCTCTCAACTCGAGTAATACGATCTCCTTCATTTTCTGGCTGAGGAGGAGGAGGTGGCGATGGCTCTGGAATCGGTGTTTCGGGAGCCTGCTCCTCTCGTCTCCTCCCAACTTTCCTCACGCTTCTATACCGTCTTTTCATTTCAGGTATACCTAAATAGGATAAACATGTTTAGTACTCTATTCGAAAAACACACAGTAATATCGTGTCAAAGCATCATTCACAGTTTATATCCAGACGCACACAGTTATATGGGATGTAAGACTAGTTCTAGCCTATCTACACTGACACGAGGCTAGACAAACTAGGCTCTGATACCATTCTGTAACGCCTTCGGAAACCGGATTTTCGGTTTAACTTTTTCTTTCACTTCCTATGTTTGTCTCTCACTCGGTGTAGCTAAAAACCTAATGAGTAGTCATACTCTTATATTTGTTTAAGACTAGTTGTCTACGGTCCCATTATAGTCTTCTCGTAAGATGTGTCGAAAACGACACTGAAAAACTCCGCCCCTATTTTAGTCTAGTATCCATTCCCATACTAATGTACATCATCATCTCAACCTGTAGAAATTTCAAATCTCCATGTAACTTCTAAAATACTAGACATCCATGTGATTCAATATATAAACATATCGAGATTACAACTTAACTACGAATCACACTGTGTTTACAGACTCGATATCACCTGATACTTACATCCCGCATCCTATACATGGTGTGTACAAAAGAATTTAGTCTGGGATATAAACAAAAGAACAAAAGATTATACCTTGGCTCAAAATATAGCTTTTTACAGCTTAACAAAAAGACTCTCGATGCACCACGCTCGTGCCGAGTCTACCTGAAATAATCTGAAGTGGAAAGGGGTGAGCTTTGGGGAAAGCCCAGTAAGAAAACATACGCTAAATGATGTTAGGTTTCTACTATGTTAAATGCATGTGCATGCGTGAATGAACGTGCCAAAACTCATGCTCAAAGATGTTTTATCGGAAATAATACCAAATTGATAAACCATAGTTTATAAGCTATAAAATGTTATGCCGAGTAATTTCAAAACAGTTTAGTACTCAAGCATTCACCAAATCAAGATATAGTAGTTGTAGAAATGATACATTCGCTCATCTTTGTAACAGTATCGTAATATACATTTAAAAACATTTTCACGAGACGAGCATTATGAGATTCGGTAACATAACGGGGATATTTGGAAATATAACCAAGAAGCTTTCTATGAAAGCATCCACTATAGCTAGCAGTGGTCGACGTCCCATACCAGGGCTCTATCCATGATCATGAATCATCCCAGCACCAGTGATCATCTAGTAGCTGAGGTACAAGTCGCGACTAGTTGTCGGACAATCACACGTAATTACCGCTACCCATTTGCCACACAGGCGGGATCCATGACGCAATTACGTATACGGCTTACTGAATGCCACATAGGCTTACTGAATGCCACACAGGCATAATAAAACGCCACATAGGTGAGTGCCACATAGGCATTTCCAAGTGCCACAGAGACATTTTCGAGTGCCACACAGGCATTTCCGAGTGCCACACAGGCATTTCCGAATGCCACACAGGCATTATACATCATCACGTGTATCATGAGTCAAAACTCATTTAGAAATAGATCTTACAAAATAGGTTGAGTACCAAAGGCATAAATCGTTTCACATACTTATAGTTTTAAAAATCTGCTCGTATGAAATCTCGATAACAAGTAGCAGTGATTAATATGCATGAGGTTTTAAAAGCATTTAATAAATCTAATCTAATATCAAGAAACTTATTTAGACAATTTCTAACGAAATTTCGGCATTATAACGGCATAGGTAGAATACTACCCAGTGTCATAACCTTAATCAAAAACCTGTAGAAAACTCAATCTAGCAATATATCTTCAATACACCAATTTCCAATACAAATCCAAATCCAAATCCAAATCCAAAACATTATGTATTTAAAATTCAATCCAACATATTTGGACATTTAACCAAAAATGCATCTAAAACCATAAATATTTAATAACAATATTTAAACATGCATAAGCATAGTAGACTGACAGGCATTTACCGTATATTCCCTTACCTAATGTGTACCACACAAATGTTGGTGTCGCACCCTTGTACACCTTGAACTTTCTAATACTTCTTTGATTTTTCTTTACTTTAGCCTTTAGTTTAGGGTATTGAACATCATCTATCTCATAAAATTTCCTCCTACATTAAAGCACACAAAATATAAAAATTTATATTATTTATTCACTTAGGAAAATTTATAGTCTAACTTCTTTCATAAGATCATTACCTTAAAACTTCTTCTTTGGCTGTCAAAATATTTTCTTTAACCTCATTGAATTTTATCTCCACTCAACCTACATCAACAACATTTTTTAGCCTTCTACTATCCCTTATAACCAACAATTTAAAGACTAATAAGGTAGCCATGCCTTTACCCTTTCAAACTTTGGACTGGCCGAAAGCCCTTGTTTTGCTTCAGCTCTTCTCGAATGATATACCCACATTTTGTACCTTTTCTCTAGCAAAATGAGTACACAACCAACACCCTTTTTAAGACTAAGAAAAGCCTACATTAGCCGTTAATGCTACTGCCAAGATCTGCTTCAGCTCTTTTGATCTTCGTGTGTCTTGCTTGTTGCCGTGACTTGTGTCCCCTTTTCTTCCCTATTTTCGGTACCAATCTGCTCTTCTAGGCCGCTTGAACAGCCTTTCCTTTTCCTTCCCCAAATTGCCGAACAAACCTTCCTTTTCTTGTTTCTATTTCTGTTGAGATGCCCAGCCACAACCTTGTCTCGCCATGTCCCTCACCCACGTCGCACCTCTCCTTTCCAGATCTGTTTTCTTCCTTTCCTTTGTTTATTATTTTGTTGTTTTGCTTTACTTTAAATCCCACGTGAAGTGGGGTAAGGCTGGAAGGTTTCATCATATTATTATTTTATGTTTAGCCTTATTTTTGTCTTTTTGTGTATATATATTTTATGGGTTTTTTTTGCTGCATGTTTCTTCTATCAACTCTACACATCTTATTATTTTTATGTTGACTTTTCTTTGCCTACTGTCCCTCTTTATATATATATAATTAAGTGTTCATAACATAGTTAATTATAACATAATGCTATTCCAAAAATATATTTTATTTTATTTTATTTATATATATTTTTATTTATCATGAATATTAAATAGTACACAACTAATGTAAGATTAGAGAAAATTTTCAGTTATTACAAATTGCATCTGCATCTCCATTGGTTATGTCAGATTTTGGCAAATTATAGTCTTAATCACACTTCTAATTCACTATCTTTCTCTTCTCCTCCTATTTACATGAGATTTATATATTGCATGTTTTTGATTTTGGACTTTTGAACAGCATAGGAAGAAAATGAGACATTTTTGTATGAGCCTTTGTTATTGTTGCTGCAAACAAAATTAAAGAGTATGAGTGCTATTTGACCACTTTTTTATTTTGGTGCAGAATACTTATCATTTCACCGTATAAAATATACAATGCATAGGCTAAGCTCTACTAAGCAAAACATTAGCAAACAAACTAGTGATTCTAGACTAGAACTAGACATATGAGAAAGCTTATTCCAAACAGACTTAGGAAAATATCAACATCAAAAAGTTTTGATACGAGGGCAAGATTGGCAGACACTGCATGAAAGAACATATCAACATAAGAGTGGACTTTTAGAAAAGAATTTTAGATTGACTTGATTGAAATTGTCAGAATGTTCATTAAATGGATAGTAAAAACCTTATTCCAAACATACTGTCCCATTGGTTTTTCTTGATTTCATGTTCCTTTTCTAAGAATGAATATCTATATCTATCATGATCATTTATTCCACCCCTATTATAAATTGAGGAGATGTATGAGTGCATTACATTGGTGGTCAAGTTGGAAGGAAAATAAATAAATTTTGGTAACCTTTTTTTAGGTAAATTTTTGAAAATAAATATTCTTTTGAGAAATCTTGCATTACTAAGAGAGAGAAAGAAACAAAAGTGAATGATGAATATATAAATCTGAAAACATGATGGCTAGTCTTTGGGCATAATTGGATCAAGACTTAATAGAATATGGGATAAGAAGTAAAGAAAGGAGATTTGAATGAGAAGAATCCAGCAGATATATGGAACTTGAGGAAAACGAGATGAGCTTGAGAATCTTGTTACCACAATTGAGATTGCATTTACATACATTCATGGAATAATTCAGGGGCATGACATTAACATGTGCATAACAATCATAGCATCCACAGTATTCAAGGCATTCATTATATTCATGACAATTTCATTATTGCATTTTGACATTGAACTATTTGTTAGCACATTAGGATAAGAAGTCTTGAATGATGAAAATTTTGAAGAAAAGAGAAAGTGTAAGAATACAATAGGATGAAAATATAAAAGATGGTAATTTGAAAAAATAATGAGGTATGAGAAGATGATGAGAAAAATATTTTTTGAAAAGCCTTGGATAAGAGTAAAGTCAGTTTACCTGACATCTTAGAGGTGGATGAAGCTCAATATTGTTGGCATTAAAATGAAAGTTAAGCCCAATCAAACCCATGGTAACTGGCATTCTGAAATGAAATTTTTATTTTCAAAGTCTCAGTGCCTCTGTTGAGAGGAGCTCTTTATTTTTCGAAAAGTCTCAATGCCTCTGTTGAGAGGAGCTCTTTGTTTCAAAAGTCTCAATGCCTTTGTTGAGAGGAGCTCTTTGTTTCAAAAGTTTCAATGCCTCTGTTGAGAGGAGCTCTTTATTTTTCAAAAAGTCTCAATGCCTCTGTTGAGAGGAGCTCTTTATTTTCAAAGTCTCACTGCCTCTGTTGAGAGGATCTCTTTATTTTCAAAAGTCTTACTGCCTCTGTTGAGAGGAGCTCTTTATTTTCAAAGTCTCATTGCCTCTGTTGAGAGGAGCTCTTTATTTTTCAAAAAGTCTCATTGCCTCTGTTAAGAGGAGCTCTTTATTTTCAAAGTCTCATTGCCTCTGTTGAGAGGAGCTTTTTGTTTTCAAAGTCTCATTGCCTTTATTGAGAGGTGCTCTTTATTTTCAAAAGTTTCATTGCCTCTATTGAGAGGAGCTCTTTATTTTCAAAAGTTTCATTGCCTCTGTTGAGAGGAGCTTTTTGTTTTCAAAGTCTCATTGCCTCTGTTGAGAGGAGCTTTTTGTTTTCAATGGTCTCGTAGCCTCTGGTGAGAGGAGCTTTTATTTCATGATCATTTTGCATTCCTTAGTCTTATGATAGGAAAGACCAGGAATTTCATTTCATGGTCCTTAGTCTTATGATAGGAGAGACTAGGAAAACTTCATTTTTTGCATTCCTTAGTCTTATGATAGGAGAGACTAGGAAATTTCATCTTGCATTCCTTAGTCTTATGATAGGAGAGATTAGGAATTTCATTTTGCATTCCTTAATCTTGTGATAGAAAAGATTAGGAAATCTCATTCTACATTTATTTCCTTAGTCTTATGATAGGAGAGACTAGGAAAATTCATGTTTTTGCATTCCTTAATCTTATGATTAGGAAATTCCATTCTTTAGTCTTATGATAGAAAAGACTAGAAAATTCCATTTTGCATTCATTTCCTTAGTCTTATGATAGGAGAGACTAGGAAAACTTCATCTTGCATTCCTTAGTCTTATGATAGGAGAGACTAGGAAAACTTCATCTTGCATTCCTTAGTCTTATGATAGGAGAGACTAGGAATTTCACTTTGCATTCCTTAATCTTGCGATAGAAAAGATTAGGAAATCTTGTGGTAGAAAAGATTAGGAAATCTTTGGAAATCGCATTCTACATTCATTTCCTTAGTCTTATGATTGAAGAGGCTAGAAAACTTCATTTTGCATTCATTCCTCAATCTTTATAAGAGAAGAAGATTAGGAAATTTCATTTGGCATTTATTCCTTAGCTTTATGTGAGAGAAGGCTAGGAAATATCATATTTTACAAAGAATTCATTGATAGGTCTTGTATTTGGACAAAATGGTTGTCTATGTCTTTGCACCATTACTGTTTCACAGCAAAGTGCAAAGAGGGGCAACTGTAGACACCTAATTTTGTCCGAACAATTTCTTTAAATTAAAAAAATAAAAAATAAAAAAAATGATAAAAAGAAACAAGTCAATTTTGGTCAAATCTTAAGTTGGAACCCCATGCATCCCATGCAAACTCTAAAATTAAAAATTTCAAATTTGAAAATCTCATGTGAAACACATGCAAAATTCACACCTTCAAGAGTTGACTAAAGTTGATATTGTTGCCAAAGATAAAAGAATTTTTTCGCCTAAAAAGAAAAAGAACAATCAGCCATTAAATCAATGAATAAATCAACAAAAGTAAGGAAATAAATTGGGTGAAATTAAATCCGAAAATTCATTGCCCAAAGTAAAAAAAAAAGAAACCTAGGTCTATTTAAACAAAATACAAATATATACAAAAGGGGGGGGGGGGGGAGGGGGGGCATCATCTTCTCTTCACCAATACCCATCCAGGAGGCCTACACACACAGCTATTGATTCACCAACATCTTGAACTCATCTTGATCGTGCTATCATTATCGCCAAGCACTGCTTTGCATCGTATCTTTGCTGCTGCTCCTCCACTTTGACGACCGAGGAGATTTTCTGTCCAGCCACCACGCAAGCTGCCTGCACCGCTTGTAGCTTCCTACATTACACCCCTATGCCTATCCTTCTCGCATCATCGCTTCATCTTTGCGTTGCCACCATCACCACCAAATTCAACACTATTTCAATTTCAGTCCCCGCTGCCTGTCGCCCACTGTTGCTATCGCTCTGCTGTGCGCCAAGCCTCGCTATACCACCATCTTGCTATTGCTTGAAGCCTGTTGCCTAACTCTACACTGCTGCTTTGTGTGAAAGAGAAAGAAAGCAAAGAATCAAAAGCAAACGTGAAGCAAATAGTGAAGATACAGAAGAGCTATCAGCCACGGTAAGCACTTACAATTTAAAGTTTAAATTTTTTTTCTTTTGAGATTCTTTGTGTGTTCACGTGCCTTTGGTTTCCTACAACATTCTATTCTCCAATCACGATGTTTCACTTTGCAAAAGTTGATACAAGTTTTGATTATTTTAAGTGTGATTTTATTTGTCTTTTATGGTATTTATAATGGTTCTTTTTTGTTAGTTCATTTAATTGTTTAATTTATTTGACTTACTCTTTTAGTTTATTTTGTAAATTATTCATTAGATTTATTAATAAAAGTTTAGATGTAGATTAAGAGATCAAAATTAAGTATAAAACTTTTAAGATGTTTTAAATAATAATAATAATAATAATAATAATAATAATAATAATAATAATTAATAATTAATTAAAATAAATAAAGATATAAAAAAAATTTTCCAACAACAGAATTCTAAAAGGACTGCACTTAAGCAGTACTTTTAGATGTCTTGAGGTGAGGAGAGTTCTTTTAAGTCTTGCCAGCTTGATAGAAGATTTAAAGGACATTTCCAAGATTTAATAAATTAAATTAGAAAAATAAAAATTAAATTAGATTAAAAATTAGTAAATTAAAATTAATTTTATTATAATAAAGAATAAAGATCAAATTAATAAATTAGAATTAAAATTAGAAAAGAATTAAAATAAATAGAAATTAAATTAAATTAAATATTTTAATAAATGTGAATTATTCCGAGGATAGAATTTAAAGGGAATTCGCTTGAGTAGTTTCTTTAAAAATTCCTAAGGTGAGAAAGTTTTTTAAGAGCTTGATGGAATGTCTTTAAGAAATTCTTCAACATCAAATAATTCATGTTTATTTAAAGATATAAAAATATATGAAATAATAATTTATATAAGAAAATAATAACAATAGAATAAAAGAAGATAAAATAATAAATAGAAATTGGATAGGAGTCAAAAATAAGATTTGCATAAAATATTTAAACAATCTGACAATGGAGCCTCTTCAAGAAAGGCAATTGGTCCTACTTGAATACTCTTGAGGTGAGGAAAAACTTTTAAGTTGTTCAACCAGCTTGATGGAAGAAACTTAAAAGATTTTTAAATATTTAATTATATCGAAATTAACGTAAAAGGCAAAATTACGATAACCTTAGATTATTTAGTACCATTTTAGGATGGGCGTTGTGAGGGTGCTAATCCTTCCTCACATGTAACCATACTCCCGAACTTAGAACTTTTAACGTAGACCAAGCCTTATCCTTAGTTTGAATAGGTGACCAATCACACCTAGGTTAGAATGGTTGGTGGCGACTCCATAGTTTTGTGTCTAGCTATTAGGTTTCTCGAAACTTAATACGTTATGACAATGATGATGATATTAAAGTCAATTGCTTTGGAAATTGTTAGAATTGTGGACTGTTGCTAGTTTCTATGTACTGTGTTTTTCAATGCAGGAGGGCTAAGTTAATAACAGTTGTTATACTGCCGAAAATTCTAATAATTCTAGGAAATCATCTTTTAACATTTTTAAATATTTGAAATAAGAGATTTACTAAGCTAATTTACTATTATTCATTAAATCTCATATTTTTACTATATACCAAAAAATAATATTTAAAAATTCATGTCATCGAATTTTACATACGTAAGGGTATTGACATATTCTTAAGACTCATTTATAGATAAATAGAGCATTTTTAGAAATGAACACTAAACTATGAATATTTTATGAATTGTCTTTATTGTACTGCTTATGTTTTTCCTTATATGCTTTTATAGACTAACTGAAGATTTTGATTATTGTAATTAATTTCTTTAAAGGTATTTAAACTACCTATAAATTGTTTTGAAACTGTTAGGCCCCATATCATGCTTACTGTTACTGTTACTACTACTGTTACTGTACTGTTTGCTAATAAACTTGCTAAGTCTTCAGCTTCCACAGTCATCACTGACAAGTGTACACTGTGGACTCATTGACTGTGGCCATATGTCTTACTGTTACTATTTCTCCCTTTTTGGGATACTATTATGACATGATATTTTTTGGGTGTTGCTTGGTCTCCACTGTACTGTACCATTTCAACTGAACTGGATTTCATATTGAAACTGAACTGAATTACTTATATATTGATTATATTGAAACCCTTAAATTGTTTATTGCATTGTCTATTGGATTCTCTTACTACATTGCTTGCTGAACTGATTTATCTAAACTGTTTATATACTGAATTTTATGTATAAGGATGATTTTAAAGTAATTTATATCATTAATTCATTTCGTCATCAACTATTTACTCCCTATAGTCGTAACTGGGACTATAGTATCCTTCCTTAAATGTCCTATAGTGTACTATTAGGAATTAAATGATTTTTATGCATATAGATTTCATAGTATTAATTTTTGCATACGAGTTTCTTATTGGGCATTGAGCTCACCCCTCTTTTTCCTCTCTCCACAGATTATCTGCAATGGTATACCGTTCCATGGATTGGTTGCGCTTTGGTACCCTCAGACAGCAGTTGTATGATCGTGGAGGTATATTTTATTTCCTTTTATATGTTCAAACATGTATGTACAGTACTACTTTTGTGTAAATTATATGCAGGGGATGTAAATGTGTGATGTACTAAAAAATGACATATTTTATGTAAATATTTATATTATAAACAAATAGTTTTATTTACAAACAGTGATTACAATGTTAAGTGAAGGGTATGAAGGCATAGCAGAGAGCCCAACAAACTGACTGTATATGTGATTATTGATATAGACTGTATAAAATGGAACGTTACATAAGATAAGAACTTAAAGCTTGATGGCATTTACTAAAATGGCCTTTGTCCATAAAATTTTTTTTTATAAGGTAGAAATATGACTGCAAGTGGAAGAAATGAAAAACAAACGTGTTTTGAATAATTTTTGTATGGAAGGTACAGACACTCTAATTAGAGGTATGGATACCTTGATCATAGGTACAGGTATCTTGGTTAGAGGCAAGGATACATTATTTAAAGGGTATTGTTACTCATTTAAAAGTTATTGATATCTTATCCCAAAAAAGGCTTTTTAACTAGAAAAATGTTGAGTTTTGACATCCAAAAGCTGAAATTGGATGCATTTTAAGCAATAAAGTACTAAAATCAAATCAAATACATCAATTTTGACTTGTGAGGACATAAGAACTTGAATGAAAAATATTTTTACACAATTTTTTGTAAGGATTTTAAGATTTGAACTCTAAAAATACAAAAGCTATGTCAAGGTTTTTCCAAATGCATGATAAGCACAAGAAATGAAGACTTCACACTCATTGGCATATTTAAATAACTTAAGCATATATTTAATCATATGGAAAATTCAAAATTATGTATAATTCAATCATAAACTATTATTCCATAGTCATAATCACAAAGAACCACATGCTCCATAGTCATAATCATAAAGAACCATATGCTTATTTTTCATTCAAGATCATTAACATTTATGACTAAGATAAGTTTCAAAACTACTATCTTACTTATATCAAAGCCATATACATAATCAAGTATGATCATATCATTTAAGGTACTAGGAAGTATATGCTATCACATCAAAATGCTTCTACTCAAGTAAATCAACATCATGCTAGAGAACTTAACCATTAAAGTTCACAATCTATGACTAGGATCAAACTAAGGTTCAAAAACTAAAATATTCTCAACTCATAAGCATGTTCATAGATTCACCCTAAGCATACTTTTGACCACTAAGTTCACACAATCATCTCAGCATTTACAAAAATATGCATGAATATCACTCAAGGTGCGTAGCTTCATGCTTATATACATTCTTTGCTTGTTGTGCTCATTTCAACTTAAAGTCTTCCATTCCAAAGTTGAGCACAACTTTAACGTCCTTAGGCTTGATGATGATATGCTTAGTTATTTTGATGCCAAATGAAGAATTACTTTGTCCATGCTTATCCTTGCATATAAATGTTAGTTCTTGACGCAAAACCATTAGTTGCACTTTAAGATTATAAAATCAAATTTCAACATTCAAATGCTATAAACTCAAACCAAAATAAGAAATTTATTTTAAAATTTCCACTTTCCAAAAAAAAAATATTCAACAAAAATATTAACTAAAGCAATGGGCCATATAAAAATTTAATTGACAACAAAGTTGTCACTAAAGCTCAAGTTTTCAATTAAAACACATATTTTTTGCCTATCAACTCTATATTCATAAATGACATTTATCATTCTAAAGGCTTAAGGCCAATATGTCATCACTAACTATAAGCAAAGGTCAAATATAATTTATGCAAAACATATAATCTTCATAAATAATGAATTTCAAACAAGTCATGTTCTATTTCAATCATTAAGGTTAAGTGGGATCAAATCATCATACAAGCATACATCTTGACCAAAATGACATATACTTCAAAAGAAAATATATCATAAAGCACAAAGGTAAATCTAAGTTAAATTATAAAACATAATTTAATAAGCATAATTGACAAAGACACAAGATGTGCCAAAGAGATAAATATCTCTATTAAACACAATTTCGTCATATTCACAACTACATATACAAATCATTAATTTAATCTCCACTCTATATTAAAGCACACATGAAGAGGATATTTCAAGATTATTGAAGATTAATGCACTTCACTAGAATTCTCATTAAGGAATGATTTTATATATGTGAGCATTATGATGAATTTTTAACATGGTAGGTATATGTTTAATCATTTACACCCTTTCAAATCTCTTTTAATCACACTATGGCCCAACTCACTTAAACCTTATGTTATTTAGTCAAAATTCTCCAATTAACTCCAGCGATAGCAAAACTTTAATTAATTTTCTATATTAATTTGCAAAGAATTAAAGGGCATGTCCTATATGGTTAGAAAAGCTCTCTGAGTTAACTTTCCAAAAAAATTTTGAATCACCTCAATCAAAGTTTCCTATCAAAAGTTATACATGACTCTTTAATGACTATTAGCTTATTTGAAATTCCTGCTCCTAACAAAAATTCAAAAATTTATTGGTATTGATCCAGAATTAATTAGAAAGTATGCTATATATGGTTGGAAAGCTTCCTGAGTTAGCTTTTAGGCAAATTTTGAATCACATTAATTGGTTTTTCCTACCAGGAGTTATACTCAACTATTTACAAATTGGTTTGTTGGTTGAATCCCTGCACTTACTGCAACTTCACAAATTATCTGGTATTAATCCATAATGAACTAAAATATTTAAGATAGCTTTCCAAAGAATTTTTACAATTTACCATTTGGATTCACTGATCAAGAGTTATAATCAAAACAAGACAAATTGCTCTTTAAATTCCTGCACTACAATCAAATAACATCTTAACTAATCAAGAATTATCCACCATAAGCTATACCCATGTAATTAAATTTCTCGGTTATCACATACCTTTGGTAATCTTTCCAAGAAAGAGTTAGTTTACTAATAATTAGAGATGGCAAATAGGTGAGTTGGATCGGGTTCAAGTTGGGCTATTTTGGATAGGATCATTTTGGGTTAAGATTATTTAGGGTTCAAGTCAGGTCGGATTTCAGTCAAGGAAAAATTGATCTATTTTGGGTTTGGATTATTTCATATTCGAATTAGGCTGGGTTTTGGTCAATTTGAATCCATGTCAATTTAGGTAAGGATCAATTTAAGTTTGAATTCGGTTGACTTTGGGTTGTTGAGTTTTTTAGTCAAATTAAGTTGGTTGGATTTGGGTTCATGTCGGACAGACAGGTTTTTTGGGTTAGGCTGTTACATTGGTGTGATTTGTCTGGTATTAAAATGAATTGGAACCATATTTCTAAGAATCACAAAACTCATCAAAATAAATTCTTCTCCTTGCATACCTATAATTAAATTGGGATTGAAATATTTATAATACATTTACAAATACTCATAAATTCATTACATCTTTTTTCATTTTGTTTTTGTTTTCTGTAATAATTTTTAACTCTAAGCATCGAAGTGATTTAATAATCCTTACTAAATATTATAATAAAATACTATACATCTCTTTAAGTTCTTTTGATTTTTTATAGAAGTGGTTGATGTAGCTTCTATACTCTTTGATAGATTAGCAAATAAATAATTCTACGTCAACTCTTGTAGAATTTTATTTTTGGTTAGGTTCAAATGATGTAATATAAAAGCAAACATTTAAGTTTTAGTAGGTTTAAAAAATATAACACTAGTGTTATTGAAAAACATTATTTTTATTATAATACTTTGATCATTAATTCTAACATTTAAAAATATTTACAATTAGTCTTGAATTTAAGTTTGAATCTTTTTGGGTTTACGTTAATTTGATTTAAATCAATTTGGGTTTGAGTCAACCTAGGTTTAGATCAATTCGGCTTCGGGTCAGGTCATGTTTGGGCTAATCTGAATTAGAATGAATTTAGGTTTAGATCTAATGGGTTCAGAATAATTTAGATTTGGATTGGGTTGGTTTGGGTTATTGACATTTTTAGTCAAATCAAATTGGTCGAGTTTGATTTTGGGGTTGTTAGGTTAGTTTTTCAAGTTGAGCCAGTTTTTGCCACCTCTATAAAAAATGGTAAACACTTGGAAAGTTTAAAATTTGGCAATTTGACATCATTTCATTCAATAGCAATGTCAGTCAATTCATTAACTTGATCAATTACAAAATTAGGCTATGTCATTTTAAAGTCTACACTTGTTCACAAGAAAAAAAACTTGTTTTTGACATCCTTATTCTCATACCTCTTCTTAATTGCATTCCATAATTCTAATGTGTGTTTGTGAAACATATTGAGGAGGGAACTGTTGAATGCTTGAAAGATTGTAAGTCGGCATATGTAATCCTCTTAAACCCACTTTTGTTGCCTTGTTGAAAATTGACTGTGAAATCCCCAATTTCATGAAATTTCCTAGTGATTGTAAAGTATTTCAGTCTAAATGAAGTAAATAAATATGAGAATTATGAAGTATGGATATGTATGGAACATGGAAGAAGTAATGAAATGGAAGGTCAAATAGTCAAAGAAGTAAATTCTAATATTATGAGAATGCTTAGAGTATGGCAAAATAAATGTAAGATTGTGTACAATTAAATATCAAAAATTAAGTGAAAGTAAAGACAAGTGTTATATGGAAGAAAGGGGACCAATTAAATGAATGGTTAAAGGTTAAGATGAATTGATTTAATTGGATGATAAAACAAATATTAGATTTTCATAATTAAATGATTATGTGTGGCTGATATGAGAATGGAAGAAAAAGGAATTAAATGGTCAAAGAAGGGTCAAAAGCATAGTAAAAAAGGTAAGGGCTGAGATGAGATGATTATGGGATAAAGAGGATTTGCATGCATTAAATGAAGGTTGCATGAGTCACCCACCAGCCATCACCCTACGGCAGCAACTCTTTTTAGCCCTCTCCCTCTCGTTCTCTCCACTTCTCCAAGCTTCCAAGTCTCCCTCCATATCTGCCTTAACAAACACCTTTGTTTAGTAATCAAATCGTTAAGTTTGTTAGACGAAAAAACAATCATAGTCACTAGACGAGGCTATATCTGAAGTTTGAGGGATCGATTCCAAGTAAATTGAGAGATCAGAAATCTTGAAATTTGGTGATTTATAAAGGTAAAAGATGGAAGTGGTTTTAGTTGATTTTATTCATGGTTTGGAGTTGAGTTGAGTTGGTATAGCATGTGTATGATGATTGTTTAAAAGTTTAATTTGATATGATGTTATAGTTTTGACGAAGTAAATCGAAAAGCTAAGATTGATGCGACCAAGCTTGAGAATTATTGGCAATCGAGGTAAGAAATTTATGTAACGGATGTAAGGCGGCTATGTCCGCATGGTTTATGATGTTTTTATGTGATTTGGAGAGAAACACCAGCTGTTTTGTGCAGGAAAAGTTGCATATTTGGTTTCTACTCCTAGTGCCAATTAGGCTAGGAGCAGCCGACTACCTTAAGTAGCAGCTGACTGCCTTAAGTAGCAGCCGACTTCCTAGAGACATCCAAAACGTCGTTTTTTCGAAAACTGATTCAAACCAGTCGACTGCTATTTACCCAGTAAGCATTCTGTTTCAAACCAGTCGATTGCTATATGGGACAGTCGTCTGCTATTTACTAAAATGCATTCTGTTTCAAACCAGCATACTGCCTATAAGACCAGTCGAATGCCATGTTTCCAGAACCATTCTGTTTCAAAAATAGTCGATTGCTATATGACCAGTGGACTGCTATTTTTTAAGAAGCATTCTGTTTGAAAACCAGTCGACTGCCCTCGTGTAATTTCAAAGATGAAAATATCGAAAGTTTAAATGAAAATAAATTCGATAGATGAAAGTATGAAGCAGCAGCCGACTGCCCTATGAGGCCAGTCGACTGCTCTGTTTTGAAAAGAGGTTTTCAAACCTATTTCAAGAAAGTATGAAATGTCATGGCAAAAAGCTATATAGCCTATGTTTTGAGATTATGCACTTTTATGCTTATAGTAGGTGCTCTGATCAAGTCCTGAAATGATGTATGTTTGGCTGAGGAACCATAAGTCAGGCCTCAGTCGCTACAGAAGGACACCTGACTAGTGTTACTGTAGCCCTCGACAGTTGGCCAAATTTTTCTTAATTACATGTTTGGCTGTGGGAGAAATCCTGGCCCTATGGGGTACGCCAATGATGATGATGATGCAGTGCATAACTTCATTAAAGTATAAATAGTTTTTATGTTATTTAAAAGCTATATGAATATGCGATTTCAAAAGAATAAAGAAATTGTAAGTATTTGATTTACTTGCATATAATGATGCAAAATAAGTAAATGAAGTATGTTTTAAATGAAGTATATGACGTATGTTTTCACATGAGGATTTAAAAAAGGTCGACGATGTATGTTTTAAGAAGGTATATGAAGTATGCTTGCATATGCTAATTTAAAGTACATGATTTATTTGTTTTACTCGATTTGCTTGAAGTATAAGCATATGCCATTATGACGAACGTTTTATAATAAATAAAGTATACGAGTATGCTTTATAATGATTTTACATGACATTATAGAGCCAAGCAGGAAAAATGCATATAGAGACATAATACGCTCTTTTACATATTTTTCTTACTGAGCGTAAACTCACCCTTTTACGACCATTTTTCCTACAGATTACATGAAGTGAGCCTCGCTCCGATTAGAGGAGCTTGTTTTTGAAAGATTGCAGTGTACCTTCTTGATACGCTTCCCGATTAGCATAGAAGGTATACTTATATGTTTATGTATAGTTAATTGTAATTTAGCTACGGTACAGTACAAGTAGAAATTATCTATATATGATGTCGGGGATGTAAGTTAAGATGATGTGTAAGATCCTGTGGAATGGAATGATATTTATATATATCATTTTATGTTTATGGAAAGTAAATAAATTTGTATGAGCTATTAGATAATTAGCTTAAGGGTAAGGAATGATTGGCATTGATGAACTAAATCAAATGATAAGGAAAAAGTTAGGTTAAGAGATGTAGTGGCGGGGACGTCACAGATTGGTATCAGAGTGAGTTGATTGGTAGTTGTCAGTATCAAGAAGATAGAAGTAGAGTATATCCCCAATTGTACTGTACTTGTCTGAATACATATACGATGTATAATTGTTTGAAGTTATACTAAATAGCTCAATCTTGTGATTTTATCGACAGAATGAGCTTAGGTAAAGGGGTATTGGTGAAGGAAGAGGAAGGGGTCATGTAGAACTAACCCCAGTACAGTCTCCTTTTTCATCTCCATCGTATAGCCCGAATACTAGGTTAGCGAAGATGGAGAAGCACATGGAGAATATGACCACTATGTTTACGCAATTTATGGCAAACTTTCCAAACGTGGTCACAAGTGTACCGTCCACTATTCCTACAGTACAGCCCCCACTGGTACCGATAGAGTTAACCCCACAAGTCCCAACCACTGAAAGGCGGAATCTCACAACTTATTGCAGCATGACCTTAATTAAGGAATTCAAGAAGCTAGATCCACCTAAGTTTAAGGGGGATAAGGACAAGTTGGCTGTAGTAAACTGGGTGAAGGCGATCACTAAATCCTTCGAGTATATGTCATGCTCCGGAAAGGAAAATGTGGGTTTGGCTGCTTATCTGTTAGTGGACGATGCAAAGTATTGGTGGCAGTCCACTCGGGCCTTTTTGGAAGTCCAACATGTTGAGGTTACGTGGGATAGATTTTTAGAGGCCTTTAATGAGCAATACATCCCACGCCATGATCAGACTAGGCTAAGGATCAAGTTTTTGAACTTGACTCAATGGACAATGTCAGTTAATCAATATGACTCGAAGTTCATTTCTCTAAGCGGATTCGATTTAGAGACCCTCAAAAGTGAAGGATATAAGATATACAGATTTATAGAAGGACTGAAACCTCTTATCAAATCCAAGTTGTATACCATGGGTATCACTACTTATAATGAGACAGTCTGTAAGGCTCAATTGTGTGAGCAGGATTACGAGCTTCATCAAACTGATTTCCGAGCCCAAGGTAGAGGCAAGAAACCGATAAAGCAAAAGTTAGAAAGGAAAACCTCGAGAGATGGATACTCATCTGGGAGATGTAAGCCATATGAAAGAGCCTCGATAGGTAACCAAGTAAATTATAAGAAAATGATCACTAATTTAATTAAATGGTTATGTGGAATGTATATTAAGTTGGGAGTATTATGATAATTATGGTACAGAGAATCCTAGAGCTACCGAGATCAAGATAAATGATGATAGATCCCGACATTCAGCCGGTAGTACTGCTAGTTCACCTGAGAGTATAAGACAAAGGTGTGAACATTGCGGAAAGTTCCACAAATAACAGCCATGCCAGTTGGCAGGTGGCGCATGCTTCAGATGTGGTGAACAGGGACAGATGATTAAAGATTGTCCCAAAAGGAACTAAGGGCGTCTGAGGAATCAGAGAAGACCCCTCAGCCCCAGCGTAAGGCCACTACTGAAGAAAAGGGGAAGACACCCGTTAATCATGATGTAAATGTTGAAGATGTCTAATATAAAAGTATGTGGTATTATCTGACTTATTTGTAAATGAAGTTAATAGAAAGTATGCATGGTTATGTGAAGGATTTTAACTTATGTCGTAGACGTAGAAAGGAAAAGTCCTGAACTTAATGAAATACAATAATTGACAAGAAACGATAGTTGGAATTCTTAAGTACTCATTGGTATAAAGTTTTATGATGTATATAGTGATATGTGAAAGGAGTTTAAATGAGAATGATGATTGACTTTTATTAGTCGATTTTACTTAAATGTTTTATTCTATGAAAGCATTTCTCCGAAAAGAATATGAATTAATGTGAAGAATGAGTTGTCTCAACAATGTTAATTATTCTCTATAGTCGCTTCTAGGTTTCGAAACACGACAGATATTTTAAAGTACCTTCCTTACTCTATCTGAATCCCTAGCCAACTATAGTATCCTTCCTGTTTGGTCCGTAGAACACCATAGGGAATCGAGGACGTCCATTCATTTGGCATGTTTGATGCTATTGGAAAAGAACATTTTGAATACGAGTTAAAAGAACTATGTTAATAGTTTAGAGTGTGATCAGTATATGGGTATTTAGAGAGCAAAAGAAAGAAATTATGGATAGCCATTGTGAATAAATTACGGCTATAATTCTGATTGAGATAGAAGAGATGGCTCGAGATTCCAAAGGATTGTGAAGGTGAAATTATATCACCTAAGGAAAGCCATTGTGGTGGCAAATGCTCTGAGCTGGAAGCATGAGAGAATAATGGTTTGTACGATGATAAGAAAGTACGAAGTACTTGAGTAATTTACAAGCCTTAAGCTAAATGTTATGCCTTCAAAGTAAATTGGGAATGATGGCTAGTATAATGATTAAGCCAGAATTGATGAACGGATCTGCTAAGTCAGCTCACTTCCTACCTATGAAGTCTACAGATACACTTAGTGCTTTGGCAGAAATGTATGTGAAAGAAGTCGTAAAACTACATGGAATTCCAGTGAGCAATTCATTTCATAGAGATTCTAGGTTTACTCTCACTTATGGGAGCATGCCAAAGAAGCCAGGGGATCTCTGTTGAATTTTGCATAGCTTTTCATCCAGAGACTGATGAGCAGTTCGAACGTATTATTTAGACGCTCGAGGATATGTTGAGAGCTTGTGCTATGGATTTTAAAGGCTCCTGGAATGACTATCTGCCATTGATCGAGTTGCATACAATAATAGTTACAATGCTAGTATCGGGATAGCACCATATGAAGCTCTGTATGGTAGAAGGTGTCGATTCCTGATTGGGTGGGAAGAAGTGGGTGAGCGTAAGTTATTAACTCCAGATCTAGTTGAGCAAGCCTAGGAAGATGTTAAGTTGAATTGTCTAAAGCTTAAAACAATGCGGAGTAGACAAAATAACTATGCGGATGCTCGACGGAGACAACTTGAATTTTGGTCGGAAACTATGTGTTCTTGAAAGTTTTCCATCCAAAAGGATTGAGAGATTTGGCTGACGAGGTAAGTTTAGTCCTCGTTACATCGGTCCATTTGAGGTCTTAGACCGAGTTAAAGATGTTGCCTATAGATTGGCATTACCTCTGAAATTTTTGGGAGTGTAATATATTTCATGTATATTTGCTTCAGAAGTATAATCCGGATCCGCCTCTTGTCATAGAGTATAAACCTGTGGAGATTTGATAAGACATAAGTTATACGGAAAAGCCATTGGGATTTTGGACAGAAAAGATAAGGTATTGAGGTCTAAGATAATTTAATTAATTAAAGTCATATGGCCAAACCATACCATGGAAAAATGCTACATGGAGCTAAATCACTTAATAAAGGAAAAGTATCTGAAATTGTTTGAGACATGACCTGATTTGAATTTGGA
The DNA here is from genome assembly GCA_032173925.1 of Heritiera fomes. Lineage (NCBI taxonomy): Eukaryota > Viridiplantae > Streptophyta > Magnoliopsida > Malvales > Malvaceae > Heritiera > Heritiera fomes. Next base: position 35,995,968 of record JAPDPM010000003.1, read on the forward strand.
GGACCAAATTCTCTAAGGTGGGGAGAATGTGAAATCCCAATTTCATGAAATTTCCCAGTGATTGTAAAGTATTTCAGTCTAAATGAAGTAAATAAATATGAGAATTATGAAGTATGGATATGTATGGAACATGGAAGAAGTAATGAAATGGAAAGTCAAATAGTCAAAGAAGTAAATTCTAATATTATGAGAATGCTTAGAGTATGGCAAAATAAATGTAAGATTGTGTACAATTAAATATCAGAAATTAAGTGTAAGTAAAGACAAGTGTTTTATGGAAGAAAGGGGACCAATTAAATGAATGGACAAATAATAATGGTCAAAGGTTAAGATGAATTGATTTAATTGGATGATAAAATAAATATCAGATTTTCATAATTAAATGATTATGTGTGGCTAATATGAGAATGGAAGAAAAAGGAATTAAATGGTCAAAGAAGGGTCAAAAAGCATAGTAAAAAAGGTAAGGGCTGAGATGAGATGATTATGGGATAAAGAGGATTTGCATGCATTAAATGAAGGTTGCATGAGTCATCCTCCAGCCATCACCCTACGGCAGCAACTCTTTCCAGGCCTCTCCCTCTCGTTCTCTCCACTTCTCCAAGCTTCCAAGTCTCCCTCCATATTTGCCTTGACAAACACCTTTGTTTAGTAACCAAATCGTTAAGTTTGTTAGACGAAAAAACGATCATAGTCACTAGACGAGGCTATATCTGAAGTTTGAGGGATCGATTCCAAGTAAATTGAGAGATCAGAAATCCTGAAATTTGGTGTTTTATAAAGGTAAAAGATGGAAGTGGTTTTAGTTGATTTTATTCATGGTTTGGAGTTGAGTTGAGTTGGTATAGCATGTGTATGATGATTGTTTAAAAGTTTAATTTGATATGATGTTACAATTTTAACAAAGTAAATCGAAAAGCTAAGGTTGATGCGACCAAGCTTGAGGATTATTAGCAATCGAGGTAAGAAATTTATGTAACGGACGTAAGGCGGCTATGTCCGCATGGTTTATGATGTTTTTATGTGATTTGGAGAGAAACACCAGCTATTTTGTGCAGGAAAAGTTGCATATTCGGTTTTTACTCCTAGTGCCAATTAGGCTAGGAGCAGCCGACTACCTTAAGTAGCAGCTGACTGCCTAGAGACATCCAAAACGTCGTTTTTTTGAAAACCGATTCAAACCAGGCGACTGCTATGTAAGCTAGTCGACTGTTATTTACCCAGCAAGCATTCTGTTTCAAACCAATCGACTGCTATTTGCTAAAATGCATTATGTTTCAAAACTAGCCGACTGTCTATAAGACCAGTTGACTGCCATGTTTCCAAAAGTATTCTGTTTCAAAAACAGTTGACTGCTACAGTCGATTGCTATTTTTTAAGAAGCATTCTGTTTGAAAACCAGTCTACTGTTATATGGACCAGTCGACTGCCCTCATGTAATTTCAAAGATGAAAATATTGAAAGTTTAAATGAAAATAAATTCGATAAATGAAAGTATGAAGCAGCAGCCGACTGCCCTATGAGGCCAGTCGATTGCTCTGTTTTGAAAAGAGGTTTTCAAACCTATTTCAAGAAAGTATGAAATGTCATGCCAAAAAGCTATATGGCATATGTTTTGAGATTATGCACTTTTATGCTTATAGTAGGGGCTCTGATCAAGTCCTGAAATGATGTATGTTTGGCTGAGGAACCATAAGTCAGGCCTCAGTCGCTACAGAAGGACACCTGAATGGTGTTATTGTAGCCCTCGACAGTTGGCCAAATTTGTCTTTATTACATGTTCGGCTGTGGGAGAAATCCTGGCCCTACGGGGTACGCCAATGATGATGATGATGCAGTGCATAACTCCATTAAAGTATAAATAGTTTTTATGTTATTTAAAAGCTATATGAATATGCGATTTCAAAAGAATAAAAAAAATTGTAAGTATTTGATTTACTTGCATATAATGATGCAAAATAAGTATATGAAGTATGTTTTGAAAGAAGTATAGAAAGTATGTTTTGAATGAAGTACATGACGTATGTTTTCACATGAGAATTTAAAAGAAGTCAACGATGTATGTTTCAAGAAGGTATATGAAGTATGCTTTCATATGCTAATTTAAAGAAGTACATGAGTTATTTGCTTTACTCGATTTGCTTGAAGTATAAGCATATGCCATTAGGATGAACTTTCTATAATAAATAAAAGTATACGATTATGCTTTATAATGATTTTACATGACATTATAGAGCCAAGCAGGAAAAATGCATATAGAGTCATAGTATGCTCTTTTACATATTTTTCTTACTGAGCGTAAACTCACCCTTTTACGACCATTTTTCATATAGATTACATGAAGTGAGCCTCGCTCCGATTAGAGGAGCTTGTTTTTGAAAGATTGCAGTGTACCTTCTTGATACGCTTCCCGATTAGCATAGAAGGTATACTTATATGTTTATGTATAGTTAATTATAATTCAACTACGGTACAATACAAGTAGAAATTATGTATATATGATGTCGGGGATGTAAGTTAAGATGATGTGTAAGATCCTGTGGAATGGAATGATATTTATATATATCATTTTATGTTTATGGAAAGTAAATAAATTTGTATGAGCTATTAGATAATTAGCGTAAGGGTAAGGAATGATTGGCATTGATGAACTAAATCAAATGATGTTGTATAAGAGAATAAGGAAAAAGTTAGGTTTGAGATGCAGTGGTGGGGATGTCACATTGATTATCATTACATTCATCTTGTGGAAAGTACTTATATAATACATATGCAACCTTTATGAAAATAATTTAGTAGTACATCATGCTCTATTTATTGTAAATTAGCCCATTGAATCATTCTAGTTTTTACACTTTGTAAACTTGAAGATTGATTGCAAGAGTCATCAACGTGAATTACTAGTGTTCTTAATTATTATGTGTTGGGTATGGTTGTTAGACTAATGCATTCAACTTGAACTTAAAGAAACTTTGAAGAAAAACAAGAAGAACTTTGGGTTGGTAAGGCATTTCTTAAGAATAGTAGTTTCTTTGCATTGGTACAAATTGTTTAGGAAACATTATTCTTGGGATACAATGCCTACTTTAAGAAGAATCCAATTGCACATTGAATTCTTCTTATAAACTCACTTGTACCAAAACCAGAAAAAAAGAGTGCAAGAAGGAAAATTTTGAAAATTTTAGAATTTGAGAGAAATTGTATGCAAGATTATTTGAAAATGAAAGTTAAGGAAGTATATATAAGGCTTAACTAGTGTTAGAGAAATCCTTTTATGACTAGACATTTTTTGTATGAAGAATGATGGCTAGATCCATTTTTTGAGTTTCTAAGATGGACAATTAAATGCTCGAGCAAAGGAGTCAATTGTCCTAATGTTTTTACAATTTTGGTCTTGGGAATTCGACTTCCTTAGGCTTATTATTAATAGTATGCTTTTTCTCTTTAGGCATCTAAGTTCTCATTTTGGGCATCCAACCTCCTTCTAACTTCTTAAGGCTGATTTTTTAACAAAAACCTATTTCTTCATTCTAAACTCAATTTTGTACTTCTAAAACTTCATTTTCTTAACACATACATTCTAAATGAATTTAAAACTTGTTTTCTCTTGAAAAAAAATCCATGCTTTTGGTAATATATACAACAATTAAGTGCTTACTTGAGGTTTTATGCCCTTACGAAGCTTTTTATACACCTCATACGTTCATAACTATCTATGAGATGATCATTCCTTGGTATTTGTCTTTAATGAGAATGTGGACAATTTTATTTGCCTTTGACAGGGACAAGAATGCTTAGGTATTCCTGTAAAGATGCTAATGTTGGGTGTCACGACCCGTGACCACATTTTTCATCTTCTTATACACATCTTAACCGGTTGGGCTGTCTGTGATACTTCACTTGTACTGACTGTTAAACAATTTTACAATGTATTGTTTATATTATACACATCCCCTATCGTAATTTATCAAATAAGTAGTACTGTTGACATGTCTAAATACAGAGAATAAATGATCATACCTCAATAAACAGTCGGTCTGACACATTGTCCTTCGTGTACGGCCAGGATCCACAATCCACTGAACTCACATTCATCAAAACCTGAAATGTTGAAAATTAAGGGGTGAGCAAAACCACGGCTCAGTAAGAGAATTATATGCCTCACTTGATACTCAGCTTCCTATATGCTGAAAATCTTTTTCTTCTTTTTTTTCCTATGGGCTCTAGGCTCGCATTTAGGAAGGATACTACAGTCGGCTAGGGATCCGAATAGAGTAAGGTAGGTATTTTAGAATACCATACTTGTTACGGAACCTAGAAGCAACTGTAGAGAGAAATTTTCATTTCGTTTTGAATTAATCAATCCTCTTCCTTTTTCAAAACTTCCATAATTTTTTTCATATTCTTTTCAAAATAATGCTTCTACGAAACAAAGCATTTAAATGAAATAATTAATATTCGTATATTCCTTGGAAAGAATATTAGTTAAATCAGCATCTTATTTCTTTAAAACTCATTTCATGTTTTAATGTACTCTTTCAATTAGTACCGTACTTTAAAAAGCAAAATAAGCTATTAAAATCTATTTCATTCTTAAGTTCACAAGGCATCATTATTTTTATTAGTATGATTAAGTGTGAAAGAAACGAACTTATTGTAAGGACCGGGAGTGCCTAGATCTCTGTTAACCAGGGATTTACCACCCCAGTGCCTTACTCATCCGATATATCACACACATCATATGTCATATGCACCAGATCTATTTCATCCTTTGACATTTGTCGAATTCACGAATCACAATCACTTACTTATCATCACAATATCCTACAGAATTTCTTACTAACTCATCAGAACTCGTGTAGCACTTAGTTCCCGAAGGACTCTAGAGGTGGCTCCCACGGTATAGTCGTCGAGTCTCTGCTCGGTTTGGCCTTTACTAAAACATCGGAACACGTGTAGCACTTAGTTCCCGAAGGACTCTAGAGGTGGCTCCCACGGTACAGTCGTCGAGTCTCTGCTCGGTTTGGCCTTTACTAAAACATCGGAACACGTGTAGCACTTAGTTCCCGAAGGACTCTAGAGGTGGCTCCCACGGTTCAATCATCGAGTCTCTGCTCGGTATGGCCTGTACTGAAACATCAGAACACGTGTAGCACTTAGTTCCCGAAGGACTCTAGAGGTGGCTCGCACGGTTCAATCATCGAGTCTCTGCTCGGTATGGCCTGTACTGAAACATCAGAACACGTGTAGCACTTAGTTCCCGAAGGACTCTAGAGGTGGCTCCCACGGTTCAATCATCGAGTCTCTGCTCGGTATGGCCTGTACTGAAACATCAGAACACGTGTAGCACTTAGTTCCCGAAGGACTCTAGAGGTGGCTCCCACGGTTCAATCATCGAGTCTCTGCTCGATATGGCCTGTACTGAAACATCAGAACACGTGTAGCACTTAGTTCCCGAAGGACTCTAGAGGTGGCTCCCACGGTTCAATCATCGAGTCTCTGCTCGGTATGGCCTTTATGCCATATGTACCTTCCACTGTCTTATCAGATCTCATGTGGTACTTATGATCTAATATTTCATTTGAGACCATAGAAAGAATATTAGAATTATCATTTCTTCCTTTTGAAAACATATTACCTATCATTTATGGAGTCTAAGATAGACATCAATCTTATCATACTATATACCTCGGAGGGTAAGGAAATACACCGGTCAAACCTATGACCATAACCTATATTGTCCTCGGTGGATCACTGATTAGACGTCGACCGGGACTAAACATATCACATATCATGCATCAGCATGATAAGAATACCAACCAGTCTCAAAACCGTAATTCTCATCATAAAATACACCTTTATGGAATTTATATAAATATAAAATTTCATAATTTAAAACCGTAAGGGTTAAAATCCTTTAGTGAATATTTATAAAAATAGTCGTAAGAATATTCACTATATTTCACTTCATCTTTCGTCTCGTATTTCGTGTAATTTATCTATTCCGAGATTTTTCGGTGATTTCATTATCACCATTCTCGAATACATGAATATTTTAAAATTCCATCTCATTTTATTCATGTTTTATGAAATTTAATAATTTCCTCATGTTTCGTGATTTACTATCAAAATTCGGAAATAAAATCATTTAATATGATTTTATAAAGTTTTCTAAAATTTTCGGCAGCATAACGGCTGCCGATTTACTAACCTCCTGCACGGAAAATACAATTTAAAATCTTTCAGCCAGTACTTCTTCCCAAATTATTTTCAGCAAATCATGCATCATAATAATTTTCATAAAATAATTGCATAAAATATTTCAAAGTAAATTATGCAGACTGAGTATCCTTACAGTGCTGCACATGCATCCCTTACCTTTTTCTGGGTCGACGACTTCCGCTTATTGATTGCTCCCGCACTCCATTTCTCCCGATTCCTTATCCTGATTGCTGAAAATAATTTCTGGAAATAAAAATTCTAATTTTTAGAATTTTTCATAATTTATTTAACTTTTTCTAAAATTAAAATCCCGAGAAATTTCTTACCGAATTTTGTAAAATCCCGGGTTGTCGAATTTCCGGGAATTTTCCAAATTCCCGAAATTCTCCTTTTCCTCTTTTTCATCCTTTTTCCTCTTTTTTCTTTTCTTTCTTTTCTTTTCTTTTTCTTTTTCTTTTCTTTTTCTTTTCTTTTTTCTTCTTCCTTTCCCGGTCAGACCGGTTCAGATCGGTCCAGCTCCTTTCCTCGCTGGTTCCTCGCCGGCGGCCTGTTCTCCGGTGGCTCGATGGTCCCTCAGCTGGCCGGTGTCGAGGCGAACTTGTCGGTGCCCTCCATTTGCCCTGGATCGGCGGCACGACGGCGGATCGAGGCGATTTTGCCTCGGTTCTTCTTCCTCTTCGCCGGCGTTCCTCCGCCGTCCATTGCACCTCCGGTGGCCTCCATCGGCTTCCTCTTCCTCCGGTGAAGCTTCGGTGGTAGTGGCGGTGTCTGGATCGGCCGGCACCGCCGTCCGCCATTTTCTTTTCTTCTCGGATTTCTTTCGTTTTCCGTTGATTCCATTTTCCGTTTCACCGCATTTGGCTTCTTTCCGTCCTTCCCCGTCACCGATCGACTTTCTTTCTCTATTTCCCTCACCGGCGACGGCCTCTAGCTCCTCATTTTCCGCCTCTCGCTCAGCCGGCGTCGTTCAGCTTCCATCGTTTCTCTTCTGTTTTACTTAACAGAAGAGAAAATGTGGGAATCGGGGACCCGATTCCCACTTCTGTTATTATTATTTTTATTTATTTATTTATTTATTATATATATAATATTTATAATTATATATATAATTATATTATTAACAATATATATAAACATATTTTATTTTAACAATATATATACATATATGTATTCACACTTTACTTAAAATTAATATATATTTCATATATATATTTATTTATATACAAAATTGTATATATAAAAATATACATGTGTTTATTTAAAACAAAATAGTATATATTTCATTTTATAACATATATTAAAATTCATATACATACATATGTAATTATATAAAAACATATCAAAATATATTTATATAATCTAATTATATAAATATATAATATACACATTTTATTTCATTTAATTGGATTTCTTAATAGCCAATTACTTTCTCATTTTTCTTATTTAATTTGGATTTTTTAATTTATCCAATTTAATTCTTTTTCCTCTCTATTATTTTTTTTATTTCACTTCCAATTTAGTTTCCTTTATACGAATTTTCCGATTCTTTCACTTCCTCGATTCTCGGGATTTTCACCAATATCCCGTCCTCGCAAATTTTCTTTATTTCCTCTTATTTAATTCCTCCGATATTTATTTTCAATTTTTAAAATTTCCAATAGATGGAAAAATTTACGGTTATCACATTGGGCCTTGTGGGTTCAATCTTATATTGGACCTCAGGTTTGGCTATATGTGTGATACCAAGTCTAGAGATTGAGATGTCAGGTCATCATTTGTGTAAATTACCATACTTTGATCTCATTGCTATGGATTTTGATTCTGTGACTAAAAAAAGGTGTTTTTGGGTGTGTTTTATGAAACACATGAAAATTGATAGAAAAAGTTCATTATCCTGAAAGACTAAAGGGACTTAGCTCAATTGATCTTATCTCATATTAACTCATAATTTATTGGCTAAGGAAATAATTACTATGGAGTGAATTTTGGTAGGACTAACATGGAAGATATAAAGTAGGTGTTGAATCATATATTATATTCTTAAAATTATTTGACAAAAAATTGAATTACATTGATGGTGCAATGACATTCAAATGGGACTTTAATTTTTTGCATATTGATAGCCAGAGCAATAGAAAAATAAGAGGAAATAATAGAAAAACTTGTTAGCTAGATGTGTGGGTATGTACACATATTACTAAATTAGAAATGTTTATCCATACTGTGAAGCTGAAGGAACATTAACCTAAAAAAGAGTTCAAAACCGATAGCTTTGTCATGTTAATAATGTTGTTGCACAAAACAACGAGTGATTGCTGATGTAAGTGTCTGTCTTTTTCTCTACATGTCTCCCAAAAACTTCTACAAAATAAGAAAAGTCAAAGGAACGCAGGGGGTGGTTCCCTACGTAGGCAATCTGATGCTTAAGTCAACTAAATATTCTTGAGTGTAGGAAACGTAAAAGCTAAAAGTCAAAAATTAAGAAGTGAAATAATACTAAATTACCAGTACTACAGGGTAAGTACCTGGAGGGCAATTTCATCCTTTTAGAGGAGTTTGTTCTCGGTACGGCACTAAAATGTTGTATTTCATCTAATCATGGCGGCAGGGGTGTCTACCGCTAAGCGAGAGGCTATCAAACGGGAGGCCACACTTCATTTGTGGTAGGCTATTACGTGGGAGGTTATTCAACGACTTGTCACAAGCGACAGGTCCTTATCGCAGGCGGGAGGGATCTCCTGCACATGCTCACGTGTGCCAAATTGTATCTCCTGCATGATGCCACATGGCCCAATAACTTTATGCCATGTGGCAGCCCCTGTCTTCTTTTGGGCCTCAGTCTAGTGGATTTAGGCTTTCCCATATCAACTGCTCTCCACACTCTTATTGGATTTTCTCCAATAAAGAGAGTATATATACTTGAATTGGGGATATTTTGGTTTTTTTTTTCATGAATTTTTGTCGTTTTTTGGTATTTTTTGCAAGTGAAAAAAGCATTACTATGTGGAGGTGAATCCAGGCACGCAACGCTTTGTATTCCCTGCAGCTGCTATATAAGCAGTAGAAGGTGAGCTGAATCGAGCAAGAAATCCTCTGTACCAGCGCTTTGCTGCACATCTTAACCTCCCGCATGTTCAATCTACTGCACATCTCACTCTTTCGCGACCTGGTCTCTCTCTTTTCACAGGGAGTCTCTTGCTCAACACCTTGTCATAACGTATCAAGTTTTGAGAAAACCTAATAGCTAGACACAAAACTATGGAGTCGCCACCAACCATTCTAACCTAGGTGTGATTGGTCACCTATTCAAACTAAGGATAAGGCTTGGTCTACGTTAAAAGTTCTAAGTTCGGGAGTATGGTTACGTGTGAGGAAGGATTAGCACCCTCACAATGCCCATCTTAAAATGGTACCAAATAATCTAAGGTTATCCTAATTTTGCCTTTTTACTTTAATTTCAATATAATTAAATATTGAAAAATTTTTTAAGTCTCGTCCATCAAGCTAGATGGATAACTTAAAAGTTTTTCTCACCTCAAGAGTATTCAAGTAGGACCAATCGTCTTTCTTGAAGAGGCTCCATGATCGGATTGTTTAAATATTTTATGTAAACCCTATTTTGACTCCTATCCAATTTCTATTTATGATTTTATCTTATTTTATTCTATTGTTATTATTTTCTTATATAAATTATTATTTCATATATTTTTATATCTTTAAATAAACATGAATTATTTGATATTGAAGACTTTCTTAAAGACCTTCCATCAAGCTGGTAAGACCTTAAAGAAACTTTCTCACCTTAGGAATTTTTAAAGAAACTACTCAAGCGCAATTCCCTTTAAATTCCATCCTCGGAATAATTCACATTTATTAAAATATTTAATTTAATTTAATTTAATTTAATTTATATTTATTTTAATTCTTTTCTAATTTTAATTCTAATTTATTAATTTGATTTTTTATTCTTTATTATAATGAACTTAATTTTAATTTACTATTTTTTAATCTAATTTAATTTTTATTTTTATAATTTAATTTATTAAATTTTGGAAATGTCCTTTAAATCTTCCATCAAGTTGGCAAGACTTAAAAGAACTCTCCTCACCTCAAGATCTCTGAGAGTATTACTCAATCGCAATCCTCTCGGAGTTCCATCGTCGGAATAACTCATGTTCATTTTCGTTTAATTATTAAATTGCATTTTTATTTACTAATAAATTTATAATATAAAATTCTACTAAATTCAGTAATCATAGTTTACCATAAACCAATAAAAACTAATTAATTCTTATTTCAATTTTTAGTAAATTTGAGTTTTAAATATCGGAAATAACTTTTTAAATCTTCTATCAAGCTGGTAAGACTTAAAAAGAACTTCCTCACCTCAAGATCTCTGAGAGTATTACTCAATCGCAATCCCCTCGGAGTTCCATCGTCGAAATATTTAGTTGAATTATTTTATCCTATTTCATTTATAAGTATATTAGTTTCTTTTTATGACTCTTTTTTCCCTAATTTGATTATTAAATTTTAATTGCAATTAATTCTAATTAATTTATATTTCAATTTTTAATAAATTTGAGTTTTGAATATCTTAAATGACTTTTTAAATCTTCCATCAAGCTGGTAAGACTTAAAAAGGACCTCCTCACCTCAAGATCCCTGAGAGTACTACTCAATCGCAATCCCCTCGGAGATCCTTCATCGGATTAAGTCATCTTCTATTTATCTTCTATTATGATTTTATTTTACTTATTTATTTTTTAATTTAAAGATTTAATTATATCTTCCTAAAGGATCTTATTTCCCCAAAATTTAATTTCTAAAATTTTATCATATAAATCATACAAACTACATTTTTTTAACTAAATCCTACTTACACATGCAAAATATAACACACCAATCAAATAAATCTAAGTATATGAATTTACAAACCATATTTCCATGCAAAATTAATGGTTCATGAAGCAAATTACTAATTTAATTATCATGGGAAAATACAAATATATAAATCATAATATCTTATCAACTTATTAAATTAAATCACATGCAAATTATTAAATTAGTTAAATCAATCAACATGCAACATGATTATAAGTTATATCACATCCTACCATGCTAATTATTAATCATCAATCAACCTTACCTTTCTAATTTTCTTTCTTCTTGCACATTGCTAACCACTTTCCTCTCCTCTCCACCTGTGCTCTTTTGTTTTTGTTCACTCAGCAACCTTTTATCTTTTTAATTTCATATACATATCTTCCTCCTTTCAAGGATAGTTGACATGAGCAAGGCTATTGGCTGGGTGCAAGAGCGGCAGCAACTTTGCAAGGAAACAGTGATTGGACTGCAGCTGCACTTGTCTTTCTTTCCTTCTCTTTTCTTTGTTGTAGCAGTCCACGTTCCTTTCTTTTCTGTTAGTCTCACGTGGCTTATGAAGGTGACGCTAAGAACAAGCAGCGATGGTGATGAAGCCGAACAGAAATGCAGCAGCAAGGAAGCGTAGCAAGATGAGCAGCCGAGGTAGGGCAATTGATGAAGATGATGAGTGGAGCGACGGCAAAGGCAATGGCGTTCTAGGGCTGCAGGACAAGGCAAGAGTGGCAGGAATGGATGGCACGGATGCAGCAGCTGTTGGCAGCAATGAGGAATGGTGCAGTGATGAAGAAGACAACCAAAACAAAGGCATGGTGCAGTGATGAAGAAGACGACCAAAACAAAGGCATGGTGCAACAGTGAGACAGAACCGAATGGTGATTGGCTCGGTTGAATGAATGGCATAACAGAAATGCCTGAAGAAGCAGTGGGGATGCTGACAAAAGCGACAATGATGATATGTAGCTGTTGGTCTCAATGGCAGCCGCTAGTGCAGCAAAATGGACAAGGCAGCGACGTTGGTGGTGTAACTTCGTCGTCAGCCGCTAGATGCATTGCTAAGAGGCGGCCATATACTTCTTCCAATCCCCCTCTCCGTCACGCTGCCTTCCCCCCCTTTTTAACCCTAGTTCTGTCTTCCTTTAATATAGGTGTTTGCCTCTTTTTTATTTAATTTCCTTCCTTTTTCTTGATACAGGTATTAAACCAATTTTATTTTCTTTCCATCCATGCACAAATTTGGGTTTGACTTGTATCTTCATTGATTCTCACTTGATTCACTCATTGATTTTGATTTTCTTTCCAAAATTTTCAAATTTTTGACTTTGCCTTTGTTTTAAGATTCTGATTCTTTTTTTTAGTTTCCCTTCTTTGATCACTTTATTTTTGTTATTTTTTTATTTTTGTTATTTTTTATTTTTTTCTATTTTTATTTTCTTTTCATTTTTATTTTTTTTAATAATAGTAAACAAGATAGTAATACAAAAATTAGATTCATCGTCTAATTATCAAACCCAATAGGCCTAATAACATTAAAAGACCCCAGACAAAATGAGGTGTCTACACACCTGTCGTCGAAAAGTAAGTCTCCGTTGTTTTTGCTCTGTCGCAAACAGTTTTCATCTCCCGCGACACCCTATAGTCTCTCGCAATGTCTTAGGTCTCCCGTAGGGTCTAGGTCTGCTGCTCGAAACACCTTTGCCTTCATTCATTTTGAGTTATTCCCACATGGGCAAAACACTAAGGAAGGGTGATGTTGAGTGTAAATTATCAAATGCAAACTTAGAAGAAATCAAAACTCGCTTTCCCCTTTCTGCAGGCTACCAATATAGACTCCCAACCAATAGGGAATATTCTCTTCACTTAGTCACCAGCGGCGTAGCTGTACATAAAGCATCCATAGTCTTCGATTTTCATTTTCCTCTTCCTGAGTTTGGTCTAGCTTTCCTTAGGTATAAGGACATAGCCCTATGCCAACTCCATCCTCATGCATGGGCTCAACTAGTAGGATTCTCCGTAGTATGTCATAATTTAGTCATCGTTCCTACCATTCTCCTTCTGAGTGCATTTTTTAGAGTCCGTGGGTTACCCGAGTTGGTCACATACTCTCTCCAGAGAATAACGGCCAAGGGGTTTCCCAACAAAATATTTTCTAACCTTCCCAATAAGTTGCATAAATTCGAGAGCGAGTAGGTCGTTGTTGAGGTTCCGAGGGATTTGAGAATCCGTACTAGATGGAACTATGATACCAGCGACCACTCAAAACGCTCAAAAAAATTTAGTCTAGCTTCCTTGAGGGACCACTTAGGCAAGCCCATTCGTCTTATTTGTTCTATCGGGGAGCGAGATTTGTTTTCCTTTTTAACCCTCGAGAACATTACAGCAGTTGGTTGGGGAGTAGGCAGAGTTATTCCCAGAACTTCCGCCATCCCTTCAAACCTTCCCTCAGCCTCACACATGTCTAGTCCCGGCTCTAGTTGTCCGATTGTGGTTTCAACACTCGAATCAACGAACCCCGTAGGTCGTCTAATAAATGAATCTTCTTCTGACTTGAGGGATGAAACACCTAGGACCACGGGTGCCAATGATTTATCAGAGGAAGATCTCGAGTGGAATCGAGGTGACACCTTTGGGAGTCCCTTCTATGACTTCTCATTGAATGAAACTTTGGCTAACTTAGACGATTTTGGTGATTTTTTAAGTTTTAGACAATATTTATTTTTTATTCTTGCACACGTGTTTAACGTCTTTCGACTTGGTATGCTAATTCTTTCTTCTTGTGTTACATAGACATGAGCTTCCTATATGCCATACACTGGAGGAAAACCTCTGTATCCTCCTCTAGAGTTCCTCCGAAAGCTCTCCTACCACGAAAATAGCTTCGTGTCGAGGCTTCTGGTTTGAAGCCCCCTCGCGCTCCAACTCCTCCTCCTCCAACTACTGGCGAGCCTAATTGCCCTACGCAAGAGGCCGAATAGGGTAAACGGAAAAAGCACCTTATTCGTGACCGCAACTCGGAGGATCACGAGAGCTCGGGGACACAAAGAAGTGAGTCCGCTCCCCAAGAGGGTGATTCCGAGACTACAAGTGATACGCGCACCCCTCGCAAGCCTCGTTGTAATTACTAAAAAAGGCTGTATATCGAAGATGCGATGCCTGTGAGGCCACTTTTTCCTAAGATGGTTGCTCCTACACTTAGGCGCTATCAAGTAGATGGAGGGAGGATTGTCGATAGGGATGATTTCTAGACCTACCCCGATGTCAATGACAATGACAGTATCGAGGAGTCGAGGTAGCTTCTCGTCTGGCTTGGAGCACAATACTCCTTCATGACGAGAAAGAGATCTTCAAAAACCTTTTCGCGGGCGAGGACACCTCTGATTATCTTATGATGAAGGTAAAAGCTTCGACCTTCTTTTATAATACGTATATCTTATCTTCCTTGGTCTAGGTTTTTTAATTATCTTCTTTCTATTTTGCCAAGTTGCACACCAAGTGGTGGCTGTCAATGCACAGCATCGAACCTAGAGAGAGCAAGTTGAGAAGCAGCTACATGAGCTTTGGGAGAAGTATATGGCGTTTCAGAATGAGGTCAATAAACTTCGTTCACTTCCCAATAGAGTGGACGAGTTGAAGAGAGACAACAAGGCTTTGAAATCTCAAATAACGGGCCTTGAATTGAAGCTCAGGGATGAACAAGTGAGGGCTAATTCTCTTCAGGGGTACTAGGAGGCTTTTGATAAAGCAACGAATGACTTGGAGGCCATGAGGTTGCAACGGGATGAGGCCATCGGTGAAATGCATAATGTACTAGAGCAACAAAGGGAAGTTCGAGCCCAAGCTATTCGTGAATACCACCTGTCCCAAGAATGCTTTGAGAAGAAGCAAATTTACTCGGCAAGATTCGTCAAGTATGGCTTCTATTTGGCCCGAGCTTGGCTAGAGACGCAAAGGCCTAATGAGACCTTCCAGGAGCTCTTATTCATTGAAGAGGCTGAATTCTATGACCCTCCTCCCTGAACAAAATATGAGCTTGATTCAATAGATCCCGAGGATTACTTAGAGCAAAGGGCCATAGATGACTTGAAAAACCTCGAAGGTCCCTGGGCCCCTCGCAAGCCACGCAGTCAGCCTGAGCCCATTAAGGCCTTACAGGGTTTGGATAGCGAAGATTTTCAACTCTCTAACTCTACTGCTACCGAACCTGCGCTAGACATTACGGCTGTTGAGATCACAGGGCCTTCAAATGATGTTCCTTCTCCCGAGGCTGCTTCTCCTGAAGATCTAAACACAAGTCTAGCTCTCCAGGATCTTATCATAG
This sequence comes from Heritiera fomes, assembly GCA_032173925.1. Taxonomy (NCBI): domain Eukaryota; kingdom Viridiplantae; phylum Streptophyta; class Magnoliopsida; order Malvales; family Malvaceae; genus Heritiera; species Heritiera fomes. The sequence continues at coordinate 36,011,392 of JAPDPM010000003.1, forward strand.
ACACAACACCTCCACTTCCAGCTGACTCTATCCTCACGATCGACTGACTATGATGTTTTTTCCTATTTTTCGTTGTTTTGTTCTTTTTGTTTTAGTTTGCAATTCGCACCAACCTTGTACAGTTGTAAATAATTCATTTACTTTTAATGAAAATTACAATTTCTTTTGCAATTTTCCCTTTCTCTGCATGTTTGTGATATTGTTGTGATATTGTGACGGAGTATAAGTTGTTTTCATGCATGGTATGTTATTAAAATGTGGCTATAATTGACATATTATAATATTCATCATAATTTTAGCATTTTATAGCCACAACACTACGTAGTATCCTAAAGTGTTACAAAGATATTTTACTGATAAAGTAGTAACACCTTTCAACGTGCCCCAACAAAGTTATAACATAACATACCTTACAGCATACCTTTTATCATGCCTTACTGTATTGCTTATTAAGTTTTTCTTAGAGATAGTGTTACTTCCTACTCAAAGAAGAACTTTTACTCGAGTATTATGCACGTCTCGTGCATTCTCCACTTAAGGACTTGTGTATTTTGCCCATTTCCTGCATTTCTCGCTTAGAGACTTTTTTGTTTTGTTTGCCCGTCTCACGCATTTTTCGCTTAAGGACTTTTTTATTTTGCTTGCCCCTCTCGCACATTTTTCGCTTAGGGACTTTTTTGTTTTGTTTGCCTGTCTCGCGCATTTTTCACTTAGGGACTTTTTCTCTGCCCGTCTCACACCCTTTTGTGCTTAGGGACTTTTTATTTTCCCGTCTCGCACCATTTTGTACTTAGGGACTTTTTAAATTTGGCCAGCTTTTGCCTCTGTTCCTCTTATTTTTGTAACACATGTATCAATTAAGCTTGTTACATCATAAAGTATAAAATATGAATGATTGGCCTTTATTCATAAATCAAGAAATAACATTACATGATATTTGCCATGTGCATAAAATAGCGACAGGAAAATAATAACAATAAAATAAAGAATGCAATGTTCTTATTGCCAGTATAACTTAAGATGATTAACATTCCAAGTCTTCGAGATCTTTTTTCATTGCAAAGTTTCCAAGGTGCACGTGCTTGGTCCAATCATCCTCCTGGTTCTGTAAGGTCCTTCCCAATTGGCTAGGAGTTACCATCTTCCCTGTGAGCATTTGTAATGGCTGACTTTCTCAAAACCAGATCTCCTTCTCGTAATTCCCTACTCTTAACTCGAGCATTATAATAAGCAGCTATCTGCTACTGATAGGCAGCCAACTTCATTTTTGCTGTGTCCCTTAGTTCATCTATTAGATTGAGATTCTCTCTAAGCCCCTATGTAACATCCCAATCCATAGTATAACACAATATTTACTTATAAATCTCGCTTATTCACCGGTTGGGCTATCTGTGATGCTTAACAACTCGTTAGCCCTTTAAGAATTTCATAGTACTTCCATTTACAATACTATAACAAAAATTATAAATATTACATTCAATTTATTTTAAGATTATTTAAATTCCCTCTTACTCAAAGTAGTACTGTACAAATTTGCTGAATATATAAAAGAAAATTTTATATCTCCGATATCGAATATCTGCTAACCCAAGCAGTTGATAACTCTGAAGGGTAAGTCTCTTAATCCAAATAACATATGGAGTGGAAATTGAAGGGGTGAGCGACAACGTGCTCAGTAAAGGAGTTGTATGCTGCTTTATAAATCAAAAACTATATACCACAAATATTTTATTTTCCCTAACAGCATACCCAGGAGGAAAACAATGGATATAGTGAACTGTCTTTAATATTCAAATCACTGGCTAAACAGTTTACAATATAATGTAGTAAACAGTAAACAGGATTCAGTAAATCCTTTCAGTAAACAGAAATCAGTAAGTTGAGACTAGACATTACCCTACAATTAAATCATGCTATCATTGTTCCCGAAGGAACATAGTAATCGTCCCCACTGGGACACAGTAGATCTATGGCCATAATCTATAGGTGGTCCTCGTGTACACTTGCCAAGTGACCTCGAGACCTCTGATGACTTGACAGGTCAATCAGCCATGTTAATAGTAACGCATGAAACTCGGGCCTAAAGTCTCAAAAATCAATTTATATCTCATAAAGAACCCTTAAGGAATATTTCACATATTTCATCATTTCTTTAAAATGATTGTTTTCCAAAAAGGTATTATATTTTCTGTTTACAAAACATAGTAAAAACAGCTAGTAATTTCACCATTTTTCGTGTGAGAAAAACACAAGTTAAACCGGCTCGGCCCTTATCAACTCGTCCATTACGGCTCGCCCATCGTAGTGGATTGAACTCGCATGTTTTCATACGCCCATGTGGTAAATTAACATCACCCACTGTGGCTCTCACACCGAGCTGAACTTGGGGGTCGCTCACAAAATGTTTCTCTTTAAAAAAAAACAAGGAATCGCCCACTGTTGGCTCACCCAGAATTATATTAAAGGGGTCGCCTATCTTTGGCTCACCCAAATTCAAAACAGTTTATCAAACTAAAGCAAGTCTCAAACCAAATCATTTTCTCAATATTTTTATAATATTTTTCTCCACAGGACATGCATTTCACTTTACATACTACTCCCTTACTTGGTCTTACGAAACCGAGCTTCCTGGTTGCGTCTATCGAAATCTGTAATTTTCGGCTGCAAAATAATTTTGTTGAAAATTTTTAATAATTTTCCTTTTAATTTTAAGCCACTAGCTTTTATAAAATGTAGCCACTAAAATTTTAACATGTATATAACCAGTATAAATTACACTGGTGCTAAAACCAATCTTGCTCGTTTTAGTTCTTTTTTTGATTTTGATTTCACCGATATTTCTCCTTCAATTTCTATAGTCAATTTCTGACCTCAAACCATAAAATTCACTATAGTACCATGGCCAATTCAACTATGGCCGAAATCTTCTCAAAGCCACTTTCATGATTTTAAACTTTATAATCATCTTATTCATGTTTCTTTAACCATGTCTCATCATTCAACTATAATTTCCAACAAGATTCTTATTTATTTTCACCAACACTAACATCCCATTTGATTTTATTTTCACATTCTAAAAAGATTTACTTAAGAACCATGCTATATCCATGTATATCCTATTTTAGATCATAGATATTTACCATGGAATACTAAGAAAACCATAAGGATTTACTAGCTTACCTTGACTGAATCACCCAACACTAGAGCAGTGTGGTTTTTTGGTCCACGTCAGTCCCCTCCTCTCATTGTTTTTAAGTGGTCTTGAGATGAAAGAAAGATTTAACAAAGTGGGTTAGGTAGTTAGCTAGCGAGGGGGATGAATTTTCTGCTAAAATTCCTTGGAATAACGAGAGCAAAACAGTCAAACCTCCAATTGCAACAGCAAGTTGGCGTGCAGCAGAATAATTCGGGAGAAAGAAGAGAATTGCTGGAGTATTTGATCCTATGGTTCCTTTTTATATTCATGTTACTCAATACCCCTTTGCCGCATGTTTGCTTAACTTCTTCCTTCATCAATTTTCTTGTCTTGTAATGTATTAATTCATGAAGAAAATCACAACACAAGAAATCGGATAGACTCTTTTTTTTCCTACACGTTGTTGACTTGTTTGGCTTACCTTTTGATGGCTACTTCAACCAATAAAGTCTGCCATTTCTCCAATCAAAATTCCCTTCCATTTAATTACCGTTTATGACTTTTATAACATGAACAAAAATACCTTTCAGCTTGCATCAAGCCGTATGGCATCTTACAACAGCATGTTTACCTGTGATCCCATTTGCTACATATTTTGCTTGTTTTCCCCATCACTTCATGTCTGATTTAGCATTAAAAACATGAAGAAAACTGCAGCAAATGGAATGACTATGGAAGGCAAATTGCTGCACGTTTTTTTACTATTCCTACCCTCTTTTGGAGACTTCAATCAATAAAGAAAATATGCCCATGTTGACTTTAAAGTTTCTCTTCCATTAAGTAATATATCTATTGCATTTTAATACTATGACAATTTGTATTTCAACAGCCTTTAAATGGCTGGACAGATATGGCACCATGGCAGCAGAAAGTGGCGTGTAAGTTTCTTAACTTCCTTCTCTTCTTATAAACTTCATCCAATAAGATTTTACCTCATGTAAATTTGTTAACTCTTCTCCCTTTTTATACTATTTATTCAGCATTTTTATTGTATAAACTATGGAAGATTTTCAACCAATTTTTTTTCCAGCTGAAAATCGATCTATGGCAGCCATGAAGAGTGGCGTACCATCCACACTTTGGTTACACTTCTTGACTTAAATTCCTCTCTTTCATGTGTATTCCAAAAATGTCAAATGTCTATTTATATCCCAATAATAAAATTCTCCTCTTTATAAATACATGTGTTTGCATTTCATGCCATGAAATATCCCTTTCATACTAAAATTTCAGATTTGTTTTCTTCCTTTATACACCCTACTATAAATTATAAATCCAATAATTAAAATGGAGAGTGGAAATCCACTTTCAATATTTATTTAATTCCATTAAATAATTTATTTCCATTATCAACAATTTACAAATTATAATGTACAGTGTAATAAAATCAAGTCTCACACCCTAAGAGTTGATTTCTTGAACGTAAGGGATTAACCTAGGTGATCCTGCTCCAATTTCAACCGGGATAAGGGCCTTAGTTCCATATACCAAATTAAATGGCGTTTCTCTTGTCGACACCTGACTCATTGTCCTGTAAGCCCATAGCACACTTGGGAGCTCATCCACCCATACTCCTTTTGCCTTATTCAATTTGGTTTTCAATCCATGCAGTATAGTTCGATTGCTCACTTTGGCCTGCCATTGGCTTGTGGGTAGGATACAAATAATATCCTTGGCTGGATACTCAGGCCTTTATAAAACACTTGAAACACGTCGCAATTGAACTACTTTCCATGATCGGCATTCAACACTTGAAGGATTCCAAATCAACAGATAATGTCTTTCCATACCATTGCCTCTACTTTCTTTTCAGAGATTGTTGCCAGAGGTTCTGCCTCTATCCATTTGGTGAACTAGTCAGTGGCTACTAGCAGAAACTTTCTTTAGCCAGTGCCTAAGGGAAAGGGTCCCAAAATATTGAGCCCTCCATTGTGCGAATGGTGTTGGTTGAAGGGTACTCTGGAGGGTCGAGATTGGTGTCGATGCTATGGGAGCAAATTTTTGGCATTTTTCACATCTTTGTACTTTCTCAATGGCATCTCTTTTCAATGTTGGCTAATAAAACCCCATATGCAGTACCTTCGTAGTTAATGCTCGAGCCCTTAAGTGTTCATCACATATGCCCTCGTGAACTTCAGCCAATGCATAGTTAGCTTGTTCAGGCTCTAAGCATTTCAACAAAGGCATAGTAAACCCACGCTTGTAAAGCTCCCCATTTACCATTGTAAATCTGGCACTTTGCAACTTTAGCCTCCGGGCTTCATCTTTGTCATCAGGGAGTTTTCCCTCCAAAATGTAATATTTGATTGAGTTTCTCCAAGCATCCCCAATCACAACATCGTAGACTTCCTCTTCTTCAGTGCTCAGCTTGGCTAGACACTCCACCTTTACTACTCTACCTTTCATTCCCCTAGAGGATGCTAACTTTGAAAAGGTGTCTACGTGACTATTCTCAGACCGGTTTATCTGGGTTAACCAGAAGTTCTTAAATGACTACACCAATAGCTGAACTTTCTGCAAGTAGGGTACTAAAGCTGGCTCTCGTGCTTCATATTCACCATAGAACTAATTCACCACCAATTGTGAGTCACTATGAACCATCAGATTACTAACTTCCAATTTCTCGGCTAGCTTCATTCTGGCTATCAAGGCTTCGTACTCAGCTATATTATTGGAGCTTGGAAAGTTAAAACCTAGGGAATACTTGTAGGCTTCCCCCTCAGGCAAAATCAATACAATTCCGACTCCACTACCATTTTATGCTACGGCTCCATCCACAAACAATTTCCACCAAACTAATTTTGGTTCTTCTTGGACCTTTCAGCCAGTGCATTCTACAATAAAATTTACCAATGCTTGCCCTTTTATTGCCTACCGAGGTTGGAAGTGTATGTCATATTCACTAAGCTTGACCACCCATTTAGTTAACCGCCCCGAGTGTTCTGGCTTTTGCAATATCTGTCTTAAAGGCTGGTCCGTTAGGACAGTCATTGAATGGGCCTGGAAGTACGACCTTAACTTTCGAAATGCCATCACCAACGATAAGGCTACCTTTTCCACTTGGGGATATCTTGTCTCAGCATTTAGCAAAACTTTGCTCATATAGTAGATCAGATAGTCCTTGTCTCCATCCTTTCTTAACAGGACTGCGCTCACTGCATTCTCTCTTACACCCATATACATAAAGAGTCTGTCTTCAGGTTGAGGCTGAGACAACAATGGCAACTCTTTCAGGTAATCCTTCAATTTCTCAAAAGCATCATGACACTCTTCAGTCCATTTGAAATTTCTTCCAGCCTTTGTTGCCTTAAAAAATGACAAACTCATTTCTACCAATTTGGACAAGAAGCGGTTCAAGGCTGCTATCTTCCCAGTTAGCCTTTGAACTTCTCTGACAGTGTTAGGCAGCTTCATATCCAAGATAGCTTGAACTTTTTAGGGGTTAGCTTCAATTCCCCGATTAGTGATCATGAACCCCAAGAACTTTCTTAACCTCACTCTAAACAAACATTTGTTGGAGTTCAACTTCATGATATATTGCTGTAACACCTTTGACATTTTCTTAGCATGTGATTCCTCCCTATGGCTTTTGATGATCATATCATCGACATACACTCCATGGTGTTACCCAACAAGTTCTTGAACACCTTGTTTACCATGCGTTGATATGTAGCACCCACATTTTTCAGCCCGAAAGGCATTACTCGATAGCAATATGTTTCGCTATCGGTAATGAAAGAAGTTTTCTCCTCATCATCTAGGTGCATCATAATTTGGTGGTACCTCGAAAAAGTGTTCAAAAAGCTAAGTAGTTCATATCCACAGGTCTCGTCTACTAATTTATCAATATAGGGTAATAGATATGAGTCCTTAAGGCAAGCCTTGTTCAAATCAGTGAAGTCCACGCACATCCTTAATTTCCCATTGGCTTTCTTCACCATGACTACATTAGCTAGCCATTCAGGGTAGTCAACTTCTCTGATAAACCCTGCTCATAGTAGCTTCGAGATCTCTTTGTCTATAACTTTTTATCTTTTCGGTGCAAAATTTCTTTTCTTCTACTTGATCGGTTTTGCTCTTGGAACTACATTCAACCGATGACAAGCAATCTTGGGTTCAATTTCGTGCATGTCGTCGGGAGTCCAAACAAAAACATCAGCATTCTCCTTCAAGCACCGAATCAATGATTCTCTTCCAAATATAACGTTGATCGCTGGCCTTGTGGGCTCGTTATCTTCCTCTTGATTTCTTCTATCCACCCTTCTATTATCATTTCTCCTGATATCTTCATTTCTGCTTACATTCCTCCTATTCTCATTGCTTCTGTCCCTAGGGTAATTCCCCTTGTTACGTGTGAGATAGTTGTTTCTGTCACTTCTCTATACAAATTGGTCTATATTACCTTCCCTCGCTAACTTCTCTACTTTATTCATCAACTCCCTACACTTCTTCGTGGAATGTCCATACGCCGAATGGTAGTTACAACATGAGTCTAGGTTACGACCCAGATTCCCTGAGGTCTTCTTCAAAAGTTGTATAAGACTTGACCCCTCAATAGCTGCCAGGACCGAAGCTCGAGATTCAGTGAGCGGGGTATAAGTGGTATATTTCAATCTTAGGGCCTTTTAAGGTTTGCTCGATTGACTGGAGGATGCCTCGAAGGTTTCTCTCCCTCACTTCCTTCCTTCTACTAACCAGCCCATGCCATTTTCATCACTTCCTCCTGAGTGATGTACTTATTTGTTCTAGAAAATAAATCAGAGATTGTAGTCAATTGGTCTAACGACAGGGACTCCTGCAACTTTTCAGACCTAATCCCCTGTAACATGGTTGCCACTGCTACTCCCACTTGCAAATCGTGTACCTCTAGAGTGGCATCCCTAAACCGATTTACATAACTCTTTAGTGACTCCTTACTTCCTTGCTTAAGGGTGAACAAATAAGTTGGCTCTTTCTTCCTTTGGCTATTCACAACAAATGCCTTGAGGAACTCATTTCGCAATTGGTCAAAAGAGGTAATAGATTTGTCAAGCAAGCTATTGAACCAGTTCATCGCATGCCTCGTTAGGGTGAGCGAAAAGGCTCTACATATTATCTCGTCTTCCCATCCATGTAGCAACATTAAGGCCTCATAGTTTTCCATATGATCGTAGGGATCCGTCTTCCCTATGTATGTGGTCATTTGCAGCATTTTCAATTTTGGGGCAGCGGTTTCTGCATGATGGTCGCACTAAATGGTACCCTTCTCCTCTGGCTTTCCTCTACAGACACTAGCTTTTTCTCTTCTAACACTTGTTCTATCATCTTCTTCATATCTACAGAGAGAGTGGGTTGATTTCTATCCTTTTCAGCACGGGACAAGTCAGGCTGGTCTTCGACAACTATCTCATTCCCTTTACCTCGAGGTGCACCGCCTCATGTCATCTGCGTGTTCCAAGAAGAGTCAAACTCTGATCCAGGCCTCCATGTGCTCTTGTCATCAACACTGATCTTTCTAGCACCTCCAACACCATGTCCCCAGTCAGTCCCAGCAAGACTTGATGGACTCCGACGTAAGGCAAAAGACCTTGCTGTAGATTAAGTACCCTGTCACCCAGAACTTTGTCGCACAACCTCTAGACCCTGCCTCCTAAGCCCTGCCGCAGGTTCCAACTCTACTGCATCCTCAGTTTCTCACTGAAAACCGGCGACAGGCCTCTTACTCCCCATTTCTACCGCATCTTACTGTTTGTGAGTCTTTTTCGTAGGAAGCACCTCTTGTCGTAATGATGGGTCTGTTGCCCTTTGTTACCCTACCCATGTCGCCTGCGACAATACTCCTTTGCTCGTCTCTCCCACCAGGTTCTGAACAGTCTGTGGTAGGCTCAACTGTCGGAAGACTCCCTTAAACAGATCCATCATGGCCCTCAGGGCTTGGATTGTTTCCTCACTCTGTCGCCTCAGAGCTTCAAATTTTGCCATAGACACTGTCATTTTCTCTTCTTCCCTGTTCACCTGTGTCCTGTGGCGGATCAGTTGTTCAAAGGAACTCACGGAGTTCTCATCGCTTCCATCTCTAACAGTAGTTGATCTTGTTCTCACCATCTTTAAAGTTTTGATTGGTTTTTATTTTGTTTCCCACAAACAGCACTAATTGTTGTTGCACAAAACAACAATGAGTGATTGCTGACGTAAGTGTTTGTCTTTTTCTCCAAGTGTCTCCCAAAAGCTTCTGCAAAATAAAAAAAGTAAGAGGAATGCAAGGGGTGGTTCCCTACGTAGGCACTCTGATACTTAAGTTAGCTAAATATTCTTGAGTGTAGTAAATGTAAAAGCTAAAAGTCAAAAATTAGGGAGTAAAATAATACCTGTGGCCTATTTATAGGCGAGTAAATTACCAGTACCACAGGGTAATTACCTGGAGGGCAATTTCATCATTTTAGAGGAGTTTGCTCTCAGTACGGCACTAAAACGTTGTATTTCATCTAATCGTGGTGGCAGGGGTGTCTGCCACTAAGCGAGAGGCTATCAAACGGGAGGCCACACTTCATTCGCGGTAGGCTGTTACGTGGGAGGTCATTCAACGACCTATTACAAGCGACAGGTCCTTATCGCAGGTGGGAAGGATCTCCCGCACGTGGCCCAATAACTTTATGCCACATGGCAACCCCTGTCTTCTTTTGGGCCTCAGTTTAGTGGATTTGGGCTTTCCCATATCAAATAGGTTTAAAGATCATCGACATTAATTTGCTCATAGTTTTCCTCTTAAAATTGAGGCAAGATTTAAATACATAATATTCAATCTATTTCCTTGCCTTTTCCTTATAAGCCACAAATTTTAACAATAAACACCACAAAAAGAAAAAAGAAATATCCCTCGTTTGAGTCAGGACTTCCATGTCAGTGTAAATTGTTTTGATTCTTTAAGGTACGGATGATGCGAAAGAACAATGGCCACTGGAAGCGCTCTCCCACCATTCAAATTCGATCTAACATTAGTCAAAACATTAAATACTCCAGTTTATAATGGCTTATATCTTTAATTATCTTTTCTTAAAAAGAAAAATGTAAAAAAAGAAAATGGTCAACTTTAGCCATTTCTTTGAGTACCAAACGTATTGGTTTATATAATATAGATCAAGCTACAGTTCATCGGACCAGTTCTGGTCAAACCTTAAGTACTAACTGCTTGCACAACTATCGTCAACTGTGTTTACTAATTCCTACAACGACCGGTTGTCAGGAAATTCTTCAATTGTTAACATAATAATAATAACAATGTTGTTGCACAAAATAACAATAAAGGTATGCTGACGTCGATGTTCGTACTTAGTCTCCACGTGTCTCCAAGAAGCTTCTATAAAACAAAAAAGTCAGAGAGGCGCAGGGGTGGTTCCTTACATAGACACTCCAATGCTTAAGTCAGCAGAAAGTTCTTCAGTATTGGGAAGCGTAAAAGCCAGTAGTCAAAAAATTAGAGAGTAAGATTGTACCTGGAGCCTATTTATAGGCCAATATTCTAGGTTAATTACTTAAGGATAAGTCCATTATCTTGCTGAGAGTTTGTGTCCCGATATAACACAAGTTCCTTGAAAATCGGGAGAAATTGAAGCCTGTCGCCAGCGAGAGACACATACTACGGGCACGTTGTGGCGTCAGGGCTCTCTTGCCAATGGGAGCCGAATATGATGCCATGTGTTGCATTATGATTATAGGCGATAGACCGAGAGTCTGTCGCCCAGCGACAGGTGTCATTCGCAGCATTGCCTTCTGTCGCCGAAGGCCACGTGGCCCAGTGATCCTTTGCCACGTGGTGATCTCTGACGCTATTGGGCCTGGCCCAATGTAGGTAGACTTTTTCATATCAATTGCTCCCCACTCTCTTGTTGGATTTCTCCAACCAAGAGAGTATAAATATGTTTTTGGGCCTTAGCCCATCGTGAATAGTCCTCTTTGTTTTTTTTTTTGTGATTTCTTCCAGTTGGAAAAAGCTCTATTTCGTGAGAGACGCGATCAGGCACGACATTTGGCATTCCCTGTCGCGGCTATATAAACCGCTGGGACCCGACTAAGAGTGCACGAAAACCTTTGAACAGCCGTCTGTCGCCAATTTTCAACTCTCTCACCAAAGAGTTTATCGCTAAAAGAATTTTTCGCTGTCATACCAGGAGTCTCTCGCTTACCTCAGTGACAGTAAGTACACATCTGTCATCTTATTTATCACCTCTCGCAACTAGATTTAGGTCTCTCGCAGGTGCTTAGTCTTCCGCGTAGAGTTTTTAGGTCTTCCGGAAGTGTCTTGGTCTTTCAGCGTAGAGTTTTAAGGTCTCTCGTGTAACATCCCAAAGCTACTGTCTATCATGATACATACTTATAACTTACACTTAATTACCGGTTGGGCTGTCTGTGATGCTTAACAACTTTTACTACATTATTATGTAAATATGAATTAATAAAGTCTCTTCCTTGAGATGTATATACATTCCCTTCTGTACAACTTTGCTGAATATATAAAAGAATATAACATACCTTCAATATCAAATCTCAAGAAGGTAAGTCTCTTAGCCAAATCAGTTATCTGTGGAGTGGAAAAATAAGGAGTGAGCGACAACGTGCTCAGTAAGGAAAGTGTATGCTGTTTTAAATTATATTTTCAAAACCCCTTAATGATCCTAACGATCAAACTCATTAGGAAGTAATGAATATAATTAAAATTAAATAAGATTTAACAGATCCTTTCAGAAATCATTTAATTGAGACTAGGCAACAATTTAAATCATGCAAGGAATATAAGTCATCCGCTTTTGGGGTGCACCCGTAGGCCATCGCCCCTCACGGCTATCTCATCTAGATGTATGGCCATAATCTGTAGGTGGTCCTCGGGTCCACTTGCCAAGTGACCTCGAGACCGCTGAAGACTTGGCAGGTCCATCAGCCCTGTGACGCCCTAGGGTGCACTCGTTGGTCTATTTGACCCGAGCCATCGCCCTAGATGGGTCACGCAAAGTATATGAATGATATGCATGAACTCATGGCCTAATGTCTCTAAATCAAGTTATTATATGTATCATTTCCATAAAATGATTTGATTTTCCAAAAGGTTTTATAACTATTAAAACAACCCTCAAATTCAACAGTCTCTGTGAGAGAAAGGCACGTTTTGGAGCTGGTTCGCCCATGGCTGGTTCGCCCATGGCTAGTTCGCCCAGGGTCAGCTCGCCCATTGGCCAACTCGCCCAATGCTCAACTCCCCTAGTGGTCAACTCGCCCGAGAGTCAACTCGCCCAAGGGTCTACTTTTCCAAAAAATTTCACATTTTCTATTTTTCAAAAATATTAATTGAAAGTTTATTTATTTATTTATTTAATTTGCGTTCAGAAAATATTCAAATCAGTTCGCCCACTGGTCAATTCGCCAAGGCGGCGTATTAGTATTCGCCCGCCATTTAGCTTTTCAATACAAAGTTTGGCTTGCCAATTAATAGCTCGCCCGCCTTTAATTTCAGGAAAGGGTCGCCCGCCCATACGACACAAAAAGTTCTCCTAACTTTTAAAACAAAAGGGCACTCGCCCAGGTTCTCATAAAGAATAGCTCGCCACTTGGCTAGCACGAATTTTAACTTAGAGCAAATCTACTCGCCCGCCCTAAGTAGCTCGTTCAACAAAACAACATATGGCGGCTTTGTAGCTCGCCAGGATCAAAACATTTTATCAACCATTGCATGTCAGAAAAAAAAAACAATTTTCTAATATTTTCTTAACACTTTTACTCCACAAGACATGCATTTTCATCACATACTACTTCCTTACCTCGTCTGATACAGCTTTGCTTCTCGCTCGCCTTCCTCAATTCCCGTATGCAAGTAAAATATTAATTTCATTAATATTTTCTTTTCTAATAATTTTCTAAAACTTGTTTTCAACTATTTTGGCGAAATAACCGCTCGCCCAACTAAGCTCGCCCTTCATTAGCGGCTTATTCATGGGAGTTCGCCCAACGTGGGAGCTCAACTCACCATGCTCATCCATTCAGTTCGCCAGCCGTGGCCTTTGTTCATAAATGGGCTCGCCCATAAATTGGATAGCCCTTGGCTATCTCGTCCTCTTGAACAACACTTTGGCGAGTTCTCTATTTCCTACTCGCCTCATTGGCGATCATTGGTTTTTGCCCGCCCGGACAGTTATTCTGACTCTCCCACACAACTGTCGAACACACATAACAATCCTTCAAACTCGCCCTATCCTTTGGGCGAATAGTCACCCATTTTGACTAGCAACTTCCTACTCGCCCATCGTGTTTCTTTACTCATTCTTAGTTATTTTTCCATTTAGTTTTCTTATATATTCAACAATATTCAACTACAACCAGGCTATATCTATAATTAAGTATCAAGAGAACTGCAAAACTATGAAACTCACCTTTACCAAGTTACTCCTCCAACAACAAACTGCTTTCTTATCTCTCTTAGCTTTAGTTTGCTTGTTCCTTAGCTCTTCAACGGTGAGGAAAAGGTTTAACTGATGGAAGGATAAAACTCTATGGCTATGAAAGAAACGGAAGAACAAGGTAATCTTTGTAGCAAACAGAATGGGCGTGTAACAATTCCTCAGGTATGCTACTTATATAGCCCCTCAAATCCACTTAGAAGTCGCCACCTATTCTTATCCTGTTTCATGTTATCATTGTACCTCTTTCACGTAATTAAGACCCAGAGAATTTGGTGACAAAAGGAATGATGGTAAGCTTCCCGTTGCAGTCCATTTTCTTCCTCCCTTTTTGATTCAGTTTTTCTCTTCTCCTCGCCAACATTTCTTGCAACCGCCCACGTTGATTGGCTCTCCTTTCACTCTTTTCTCCATTCGTCTAACAGCCCATTACTCCTCATTAAATGCTTTCATACTAGGCATTAATTTCATGGAGACTTTTGTAGTCAACGGGATCAAGTAGAACTCTTTTCTTCCCACACGTTATTGACTTGTTTGCCATGCTTTCCCACAAAAGTTCACTTTTATTTCACCTTTAATTTTTTCTCAATCCGTCTGGGCGATCAACGCCCTCGCCAGCTTGGGCGAACTGTTCTACTCGCCCTAACCAGCAACATTGGCGTTCTGTTCGCCAGCTAAGCTCGCCCATACATTATCACACCAACATTCTTCCATGCACATCTCAAGTTAAAGAGCATTTCATCCAAATAAAAATCAATACACAATATTTACTCTATTTACATTATGAAATTTGGTTTACAATAGTATAAAATCGGATTTTACATCCCGCGAGTGTCTTACTCAGCAGATCTATTGCCTAGTTGGTTTGTCACCCAACAAGTCTGTCGCCTATCGGGTCTATCGTCTGTAGGGTCTGTCGCCGGGTAGTTTTTACCTTTTTGCCATGTCTTTGCTACGCTCGGGTAAAACACTTAGAACGGGTGGTCTCGTATGTTCTTTGACAAATGCTGACTTAGAGGATATCAGGACTCGTTTCCCTCTTCCTTCGGGCTATAGCTATAGACTTCCAGTTCAAGGGGAGGTTACGCCCGACTTGGTTAGAAATGGTGTAGCCGTTCATAAGGCTTCTTTGTCTTTCGGTTTTTGCTTCCCTCTTCTGGAGTTTGGCGAAGCATTTCTTAGATATAAGGACATCATCCCGTGTTAACTTCATCCCCATGCATGGGCTTAGCTGGTAGTGTTTTTCATAGTGTGTCATAACTTGGGTATTGTTCCGACAGTTCCTCTCTTAAGTGCCTTTTTCAGAGTTCGTGGGTTAAAAGGGTTAATAACGTTCTCCCTTCAACGGTTAAAGGTCAACGAGTTTCTTAACAATAAAATCTTCTCGGATCTCCCCAATAAATTACGTGGCTTTGAGAGCGAGTAGGTCGTTGTTGAGATTCCAAGTGACTTGCGGATTCGCTCTAGATGGAATCGTGATACCTTTGACCACTTATAGCGCTCGAAAAGGTTCAAAATAGAAATTTTAAGAGACCAATTTGGTGAGCCTATTCGGCGATTCTGTTCTACTGGGGAGCGCAGTTTATTTTCCCTTTTAACCCGGAGAATATTGCCGTAGCCAGTTGGGGGGTGAGCAGGCCGTTCTTGGGGCTTCTGCTACTCCATCTAACCTCCCTACAACTCCACGTGTATCTAATGCTGGTCCTAGTTAGCCATCCCCGGTATTAGCAGCTGAAGCATCCACCCCCGTAGACCACTTTGTAGATGAATCCTCTTCAGATTCGGAGGACGAGACCCCTAAGGTTGCAGGTACTAGTGGTCAAATAGAGGAAAACCATGAGTGGGCTCAGGCTGATGCCTTTGGGAGTCCTTTCGTCGATTTTTCGTTGGATTCAAACTTGGATAGTCTAGAGGATTTTGGTGGTTTTCTAGGTTTCCAATCCTTTTTTACTTCTTGTATGCATGAGCGTGGCGTTTTACTTGGTCAGCTAATCCTTTCTTTTTATATTGCGCAGGCATGAATTTTTGAGATTTATTGCATAGGAGGGATGCCAGTGCTGCTGCTCGAGTGGCTCCTCCTCTTCAGTCACAGGTTAGAGCCCCATCTGGACTGGCTCGTGCTCCTACTCCTCCTCCGGCCACTGGTGAATCCAACCGTCCTACACAAGAGGCCGAGAGAAATAAACGGAAGAGGCCTCTTGTCCATGGTCGTGGTTCGGGCGATCGCGAGAGCTCCAAGTTGCAAAAGAGTGATTCAACCCCTCAAGAAGGTGGCTCTCGTGTTGTTGAGGGTAGGTCAGCTCCTCGCCAGCCAAGGCGCAAATATAGAAAATGGTTGATTATTGAAGCCTCAATGCCTACAAGACCAATCTTGCCTAAGGTGGCCGATCCTACTTTTAGGCACTATACAGTCGATAGCGGGGTCGTCGTTGGTGGAGAAGATTTCTAGACCTATCCCAGAGTAAACGACAATGATAGTATCGAGGATGTCGGGATAACGTCTCGACTGGCTTGGAGCACTATCCTTCCTCGTGACGAGGTGGGGCTTTTCACAAACATCCTAGAAGCGGAGGATAATTCTAATTATCTCGCTATGAAGGTAAGAGTTTTGTGCTCGTTTGGTAATTAATTTCCCCGTTTTAACCTTTTTCGTCAAGTTTTTTGAGTTACTTCTGTTTTTCGTCTTATCAGTCGGCTTAACAAATTGCAGCTGTCAATGCTCGACATAGGGCTCTCCGGGAGCAAGCTGACAAAGACATTTCACGAGCTTCGAGAGCAAAGAATGGAGCTTTTAAACGAGGTTGGCCAGCTTCGCCCTTACGCCAAAAGGGTGGAGGAGTTGGCAAAAAGGAATGCCGATCTCGAGCAGAGGCTCCAAGAAGAGCAAGCAAAGGTGGCTTCCCTTCAAGGGTATCAGGAAGTTTACAATAAGGCCATCAATGATCGGGGGCCTATGGAGAGGTAGCGAGATGAGGCCATTGAGGAGCTGCACAACGTACTGGATCGTCAAAGAGAAGCTCGAATCGAGGCCGTTCATGAATACCGCTTGTCCCAGCACTATTTTGACCAGAAAACAGAGTCCGCGACGGGATTTATTAAGTACGGTTTCTACTTGGCTAATGCTTGGCTGGAGAAGCATCGACCTAGTGAGGCTTTCCCTGAATTGCTCTTTACTGAGGAGGCTAGGTACTACGAAGCTCCTTCTTGGACCAAGTATGAGCCCGACTCGCAAAGTTTGAAGGCCTATTTAGCGGAGGGAGCCGCGGATGAACTGGACAATCTTGAGGATCCGTGGCCTCCTCGATAGCCACAATGTCAACCTGAGTCTTTTGAGTGACTTGATCGATCTGAGCCTTCAGCAGCGCGTGACGTTTCTAAGTCTATCGAGGCAGGCGATCAGCCTGAGTCTATCGAGGCACTACTGGGGTTAGACGGCGACAAGTTCCAAATTTCTGATTTTGCAGCCGTTGATCCCGTGCCAGACTCTGCGGCTGTGGTTGGGCCTTCAAGTGATGTTCCTTCTTCTAGGATGGCTTCTTCGACTCCCCAGGATCCTGATTCTTCGACTCCTCCAGTTTTTGAGCCTCAAGCTTCTAAAGATGCTAGTGCTGATGCAACGCCTTCTCAATCGGCTAACTCGGTCATTGCCGTAGATTAGAATTTAGTATTTTTTTTGTTTGTTAACTCCAATGAACAGATTCATTTTTAATGAAAAGTATCGTTTCATTCAGTAGCTCTTTCTTTTGCTTATGTGAATTCAGAATAATACCTTATATACCTTTACCTTTACACCATGTTGCTCCCCAAGTTCTACTTTGAGACAACGTTTTTATTCCTGTGCAAAGATGAATTTTTCTCGAGCATTGTGCCTATCTTGCGCTTTTTTCGCTTAAGGACTTTTTTGAATAATGACTGGATATCGCGTTTGTTTGTTGCTTGATGGTTTCGCGGTTTTGTCTTTCTCACGCACTTTTTGTGTTTAAGGATTGGTCTTTGCCCGTCTCGCACCTTTTGTGCTTAGGGACTTTTGGATATGCCCGTCTCGCGCATATTTCTCTTAGGGACTTTTTTGTTTGCTCGTCTCGTGCATTTTTCGCTTAGGGACTTTTTTGTTTGCCCGTCTCGCGCATTTTTCGCTTAGGGACTTTTTTGTTTGCTAGCTGTTGCCTCATTTCAATTCCTGTAGCACATAGTCTATCTCACATATTGCGTTAGAGAATATAGAAAATGATGGGCTGGCTTTTATTCATGAATTAGATAATTGCAAAACGATAATATCTGTAAGGCAACGGAGCAATAGATGGAAAAGTAAAGACAAGAATAATAACAATCAGAAAAAAGTACAATGTTTACTGCCAATACAGCTTAAGATGGTTGGCATTCTAAGTCTTTGAGATCTTTTTTCCTTGCAAGGTTTCCAAGGTGCATGTGCTAGGTCCGACCATATTTCTGATTCTGTATGGTCCTTCCCAATTAGCGCGGAGCTTTCCATCCTCCTTATGGGCGTTTGTAATTGCCGACTTTCTCAATACCAGGTCTCCTTCTTGCAATTCTCTGCTCTTCACCTGTGCATTGTAATAAGTGGCTACCCTCTGTTGGTAAGCAGCCAGTCTCATTTTTGCCTTGTCTCTCAGCTCATCTATCAGGTATAGATTCTCCCTTAGTCCCTGAGAATTAAGTTCCTCAATGTAAGGGACCAATATGGGTGACTCAGCTCCAACTTTTACTGGGATGAGGGCTTTAGTCCCATACACCAAATTGAACGGTGTTTCACCTATCGACACTTTGCTTGTCGTTCTGTAGGCCCATAGGACACTCGAGAGCTCATCTACCCATGCTCCCTTTGCCTTATCTAGTCTGGTCTTCAAACCATGTAGTATAATTCGATTACTCACCTTTGCCTACCCATTGGCCTATGGGTAAGACACAGGAGATATTCTTAGGAGAATATTCAGGCCTTTACGGAAATCTCGGAAAGCATCACAATCGAACTGCTTCCCATGGTTTGCATTTATCACACGGGGGATCCCAAATTGGCAAATTATGTCCTTCCACACCATTGCTTCCACCTTCTTCTCAGAGATTGTAGCCAAAGGCTCGGCCTCTATCCACTTCGTGAAGTAATCTGTGGCTGCAAGTAAGTGCTTCCGTTGTCCTGAGCCTAGTGAAAAAGGTCCCAAGATATCTAGTCCCCATTGTGCGAATGGAGTTGGCTGGAGGGTGTTTTGAAGGGCCGAAACAGGCGAGGTTGTTATAGGAGCGAATTTCTGACACTTTTCGCATCTTCTCACTTTGTCTGTGGCATCTTTCCTTAGTGTAGGCCAATAAAACCCCGCACGCAATATTTTCGAGGCCAAGGCATGACCCCCCAAGTGTTCACTGCATATTCCCTCATGAACTTCAGCTAAGGTGTACTCAGCCTGTTGGGGCCCTAGACACTTTAGCAAGGGCATTATGAATCCCCGTTTATAGAGTTTCTCTATTTACCATGGTAAACCTGGCACTTTTCAATTTCAACCTTCAAGCTTCGTCTCTGTTAGTTGGGAGTGTGTTTCCCAATATATAGTCTTTGATCGGGATTCTCCAATCATCTCCGATCTCGATATTGTAGACACCTTCTTCTTCGATACTTGGCTTAGCAAGGGATTCCACTTTGACCATACCCCCTTTGACTCCTCTTGAAGAAGCTAACTTTGAAAGAGCATCTACATGGTTGTTCTCTGACCGGTTTATCTGAGTCAATTGGAAGTGCTTAAACGACTGTGCCAACAATTGCACCTTCTGCAGATAAGGGACTAAAGCGGGTTCTCGTGCTTCATACTCACCCGAGAACTGGTTTACCACCAATTGCGAATCGCTATGGGCTATTAAGTTGCTGACTCCTAGTTTCTCAACAAGTTTCATCCCAGCTATCAAGGCCTCATACTCGGCTGTATTATTTGAACTTGGAAACTCAAAACGTAGGGAATACTCATAAGTTTCCCCTTCAGGCGAGGTTAGCACAATTCCAGCTGCACTGCCATCCATGTTACGAGCCCCATCCATAAATAATTTCCACCAGACTAACTCTGTTTCTTCTCGAACTTCTCGGCTAGTGCATTCTACAATGAAATCTACCAATGCCTGCCCTTTTATTGCTTGTTGAGGCTGGAAGTATATGTCATATTCACTCAATTCGATAGCCCATTTGATTAGACGTCCGAAGTGTTCTGGTTTCTGCAGTATTTGCCTCAAAAGCTGATCCGTTAAGATAGTCACCGAGTGAGCTTGGAAGTAAGGTCGTAACTTCCGAGTCGCCATCACCAAGGATAAAGCTAGTCTTTCAACTAAGGGGTACCTTGTCTCGACATCCAGCAAGACTTTGCTTACATAATAGATCGGGCAATCCCTGTCCCCTTCTTTCCTTAGTAGGACTGCACTTACAGCTTTCTCTCCTACACCGAGGTACATAAGGAGGTGGTCTCCGGGTTGTGGCCGAGATAATAGAGGCAACTCTTTCAGGTAGTCTTTCAAACTTTCAAAGGCGTCGTTGTACTCTTCCGTCCACTTGAAGTTCTTTCCTGCCTTTATCGCCTTGAAAAATGGTAGACTTCGTTCAGCTGATTTGGACAAGAAACGACTCAAGGCTGCTATCCTCCCTGTCAGCCTTTGAACTTCTCTTACAGTTCTGGGTGGCCTCATGTCCGAAATAGCTTGAACTTTCTCAAGATTAGCCTTTATCCCTCGATTAGTAATCATGAATCCCAGAAACTTTTCAGACCTCACCCCGAATGAGCATTTATTGGGATTCAACTTCATCTTGTACTGTCGCTACACATTGAATACCTTTGCCATTTTCTCAGCATGTGATTCTCCCTGTCGGCTTTTGATGATCATATCATAGACATAAGCTTCCATGGTGTTGCCCAACAAGTCTTGGAACACCCTGTTTACCATGCGCTGGTAGGTTGCCCCCGCGTTCTTCAAACCAAATGGCATTACTCGATAGAAATATGTCCCACTATCGGTAATGAACGAAGTTTTCTCCTCATCATCCGGATGCATCATGATTTGGTGGTACCCCGAAAAGGCATCCAAGAAACTAAGCAATTCATACCCACACGTTTCATCTACCAACTTGTCAATTCGAGGTAGTGGATACGAATCCTTAGGGCAAGCTTTGTTCAGATCCGTGGAGTCCACACACATTCTCCATTTCCCGTCGGCTTTCTTCACCATCACAACGTTAGCCAACCACTCTGGATAGTTAACTTCTCTAATGAATTATGCTTACAACAACTTCGAAATTTCTTCGTTTATTACCTGTTGCCTCTTTGGAGCAAAATTCCTCTTCTTTTGTTTTATTGGCCTTGCCCCCGAGACTACGTTCAACCGATGACAAACAACTTCAGGGTCAATTCCAGGCATATCAGCTGGGTTCCATGCGAACACATCACGATTCTCTTTTAAGCATCGGATTATTTCCCCTTTCACTTCTTCAGGCAACTGGCTCCCCACATACACTATTTTTTCTTCATCTTTTTCATCCAACTAGATTGCCTCCATCTCCTCTTCAGGTTTTGGCTTAGGTGGTTCTTCAATTGTAAGGGTTTCCTTCCTCTGAATCCCTTTACATGTGGTGGATGCGACATTACACGTCTTGGCTTTCCTTTGATCTCCCCTCACTTGTCCAACACCGTTGGGAGTCAGAAACTTTATTAACAAATAGTAGGGATGCACCACCACTCTCATGTCATTTAACAATGGCCGCCCAAAGATCATATTGTATGCCACGGAAGTTGATCCCACCACCATAAACAATGCTTGTCGGATGACATCTTTTGGGCTCTCCCCTAATGTAACAAGTAGCTGAATGGCACCTGTTACCTTTACCTTCTCTCCAGAGAAATCATATAAGGGTGTAGGTACTGGTTTCAACCTGTCCTCCGTGATATTCATCCTCTCGAAGCAGTTCCAATAGATTAAGTTCACCGAACTCCCATTTTCGACCAAGATCCGACTCACTGGGTGCTTTGCTACCACCGCTGTAATTACCATCGGGTAATCATGAGGAACCACCACATCCCCTCTATCGGCTGGTGTAAAGGTAATGGGTTCCTCATCATGCTTTTCCCCTATCATCGAGTTTATTTGGTGGGCCTGGCGAGCGTAAGATTTTCGAGATGAGGAAGAGGTACTAGCTAATGACTCACCTCCGGATATTACGTTAACAGCTAGCCCTGTGGGCTCATTATCTTCCTCTCGATTCCTTCATTCTGTCCTTCTGTCATTATCTCTCCTGTCACCTTCATTTCGTCTTACAGGTCCCCTGTTTTCACCTCTTCTGTCTCTAAATTGGTTTCCTCTGTTCCGCGCGGGATAGTTGTTTCTGTCACCTCTCCACATGAAACGGTTTATTTTTCCCTCTTGCGCTAGCTTTTCTAGCTGATTCATCAACTCTCTACACTTTTCAGTCGTGTGCCCATGCGTTGAGTGGTAATCGCAATACGACCTTAAATCACGGCCCAGATTCCCTGACGCCTTCTTTGGAGTCTGTATAAGCCCTGATCCTTCAATAGCTGCTAACACTAAAGCCCGAAATTCAGTGAGTGGGGTATAGGAAGTGTATTTTAGTGCGGGAGCTTTCTTAAACTTTCTCGGTTGGCTAGAAGATGCTTCAGTGACCTCTCTTCACCGTTTCTTTCCATCCTTGGATTCTACTATCGCCACCATTTTCATTACTTTCTCCTGGGTTACATACTTATGTGATCGGGAAAGCAGGTCTGAGATGGTAGTTGGTTGGTCTAGCGACAGGGATTCTTGCAATTTCTCGGACCTTGTCCCCTGTAACATGGCTGCTACGACTAAACCGACTTGCAGATCTCGCACCTATAAAGTAGCATCTCTGAACCGATCCACATAACTCTTTAATGACTCCTTAACTCCCTGCTTAATAGTGAGCAAATAAGTCGGTTCCTTCCTTCTCTGACTATTCATCACAAATGCCTTGAGAAACTCGCTTCGCAGTTGGTCAAAAGAGACAATGGACCCTTTAGGCAGGTTATTAAACCATTTCATCGCATGTCCGGACAGAGTTAAGGAAAAGGCCCTGCACATTATCTCGTCTTCCCATCCATGTAGCAACATTAGGGCCTCATAGTTTTGCATATGGTCATAGGGGTCCATCTGCAGCATTTTGAACTTTGGGGGCAGAGGTTTTTGCATGATGGTCATGCAGAATGGTACTCTTCTTCTCTGGCTCTCTTCTGCAGACACTAATTTTTTCTCTTCTAGTACCTGTTCTATCATCTTCTTCATATCCACAGGGAGAGCGAGATGATTTCTGGTATGAGACGAATCAGGTAGGTCTTCGACTATTTCCTTGCCCTTTGCTTAAGGTGCGTTTGTCCGTACCATTTGTGTGCACCAAGTGGGGTCAAACTCCGACCCGGCTCCCAAAGTGCTTTGATCATCCCCACCGTTCTTTCCAGCACCTCCAACACCATGTTCTAAGATGGTACCTGCAAAATTTGACAAGTCATGGTGGTGGGCGGTAGACCCTATCGCACGGTCAATGTCTTGTTGCCCAAACACCTACCGCCCTGTGTATGGAGCCTGTCGCCTGACCCCTATCGCAGGGTCTAAGCTTGCTGCTTTCTCAGTCTCTCGCTGGGCGCCTGCGATAGGCCTCCCGCTCCCCTGTCCTGCCGCATCTTGTTGAATGTCATGCTCTTCCACAGGGGGAACCTCTCGCCGATGAGAGGCGTGTGCCGCTGTCGCGTCCTCCTGTCGCCCAAACACCTGCGGTAGGACCCCTTGATTCATTCCTCCTACCAAATTCTGCACCACAGGCGGCAGATTCAATGTTGGGAGAACTCCTTGGAACATATCCACCATGGCTCGCAGTGCCTGGGTAGTTTCTTCACTCTGTCGCCTCAGAGTTTTGAATTCTGTCGCCAACACAGTAATTCTTTCTTGCTCCCTGTTCACCTGGTTCGTCTGGCAAATCTGCTGTTCAGGGGAGCTCACAGAGTTTTCCTCACTTCTGGTCCTTACGTTCGTCGATCTCGTTCTCATCATCTTAGAAAATCTTGATTGGCTTTTTTTACGCTTCCCACAGACGGCGCCAATTGTTGTTGCACAAAACAACAATAAATGTATGCTGAGATCGATGTTCATACTTAGTCTCCACGTGTCTCCAAGAAGCTTCTGTAAAACAAGAAAAGTCAGAGAGACGCAGGGATGGTTCCCTGTGTAGACACTCCGATGCTTAAGTCAATAGAAAGTTCTTCAGTATTGGGAAGCATAAAAGCCAGTAGTCAAAAAATTAGAGAGTAAGATTGTACCTGAGGCCTATTTATAGGCCAATATTCTAAGTTAATTACTTGAGGATAAGTCCATTATCTTGCTGAGAGTTTGTGTTCCAATATAACACAAGTTCCTCAAAAATCGGGAGAAATCGAAGCCTGTCGCCAGCGAGAGACACATACCGCGGGCACATTGTGGCATCAGGGGTCTCTCGCCAGCGGGAGCCGAATATGACGCCATGTGTCGCATTATGATTATAGGCGATAGACCGAGAGTCTGTCGCCCAGTGACAAGTGTCATTTGCAGCATTGCCTTCTGTCGCCAAAAGCCATGTGACCCAATGATCTTTTGCCACGTGGTGATCTCTGCCGTTATTGGGCCTGACCTAACGTAAATAGACTTTATAATATCAAATAATATAAGATGTTAATTATAATACTCCTGGGTATAAATTCAACTCTCTTAGCGACGTTTTTGTCTC
Organism: Heritiera fomes; assembly: GCA_032173925.1. Taxonomy (NCBI): domain Eukaryota; kingdom Viridiplantae; phylum Streptophyta; class Magnoliopsida; order Malvales; family Malvaceae; genus Heritiera; species Heritiera fomes. Next base: position 36,035,780 of record JAPDPM010000003.1, read on the forward strand.
CTTTTTTTTATATCATACAAAAAGTAAATTACTTTAAGAAGTTTTAAAAAGATTCACTGCATTTTACTTTTCGCACGAGGCAATGAACAAGCCTCTTCAGGCTCCGGCTGCTATATCTGCTTTTAGACATCTACATTGCCACGTTTGTCACTTGGCGTCACCATCCTATAGAGGATTTATTACTGTCAGCCATCATTAACCATGAAGGACGGGGGTGTCGTACTTATGTAAATAGAATAAATTTTTGACCGACTTTTGTTTGAAATCATTTTCTAAAATCAATTTTGCAGTGCCAACTAATTCGGTAAGGTCAGTATCAACAGTTTAATCATTCCAAGTTATTTTGTTAATATGAATGGGATTAGTGAATACATTTGGCAGTTATTGGCTATATCTATGTCTTGAAAGACATGTTTACCCCTATGAAGCGAATAATGCTACCTTTATGGAAGGGCAGTTTTGGTTTTTGACACCCTTAATTATGATGGATAAGACAATTATAACACGAGAAAAGAAAAATGCCAAACTTGTATCAGGAAAATAAACTTTAAAAACTGGAAATGAGAAGCTAGCGACCATGTTTTAATAGGGTTAGGACGACGTTGTCAAACAACAATTTTCCGCTAGATTAGTTTGTTGGGAAATTATTTAGTTGACTTACATATATCAATTAATTGTACATTACAGGCTATCTATTTAGTCCACTTAAAGGTGATCAAATAAAATTTAAGTTTTTGGATTTTAGGACATCTCAATTAGTATGGGCTTTGCAATGTGTAGAAACCCAATATTTTATTTTATTTTCATGATGTGCCAAAATAAAATAAAATATACTTCAAGTATAAATAGGTTATGGTCTCCAGTCTAAACATAACTTAATTCTCACAACATATCCCATCGTTGAGTGAGATACAGATTCCCTCAAAAGGTTTAGACGTGGAAGACTCTAACCTCAAGAAATCAATTCCAATGGATTCAGGTACGCTTCCGTATTAATCTTTTCTTGATTATTGAACATGAAATCCTGGATGTATTTATCTGTATTAATTTTCCTTCAAGTGGTATCAAGAGCCTATCATGTTTGATCATTGAGAATTAAAAATTATTGTGTAAAACCTTAGGGCTTTTATTCCTTATGGAATAAGGATTAAAATCATGTGAACAAGTTCTGAAATTTTGTTTCATGATTAAAGTAATTTTATCTTTAAATTTATAAATCCCAAAATTAAAATTGAACCAAAACAATAACCTTTTATGTGTTTTAATTCAATTTGATTGATGATAATTGTTTCTTGTGACTTATATGGTTGAATCAAAGTCACAATTTCGGTATAGTTTTTGTTTTGGTTGAAAGAAATCAAGAAAAGGGGTAAGGGTCTTTCATGGATATTTTCTTGTATCTTTCTTGATCAAATTCATCACAAATTTTGTTGTTTTGATCTGTTTCTTGGCCTAGGTTTTGTACAAAATGTCTTAATTAAATGATTAAAGGTTAAATTTTGTCAAAAATCACTAAAAATAGGTCAAAATTTTGAACAAAAACTAGAATAGACCTGTTCGGGTCTGTTCAAGAAGCCTACCGGGTCGAGTCGACCAGGCTAGGCAAAGAAGATGAGAAATAGTCTCGTTTGGGACTGTTTCCCACACGCGTAAGTGGCACGTGTACTCCGGTGGCCTTTCGGCCATTATTTTTTCTAGATCATTATATTTAATTATTTATTAATTTTTGGTGATTTTTATGGAATTTTTTGAAATTATTAAATATTTATTGTTTAATATTCATTGTAATTTCCGTGTTTTGATATATTATGCATGTATTTTCTGAAATTTTATTTCATAATAAAATATTTCATGATATTTTGAGTTGATTGACAGTACTCACTCTCTCTATTGATGTGAATTAATTTGTGCACTCTCAATATTTTGTATATGTGCATAATATATTAAAAATAAATAAAGTTCAAAATAAATTAAATTAATATAAAATGCCACCAAAGTGACCTTTTTTATGTTAATTTATTTATTTTGAAAATTAAGGTTGTCATTTAAGAATTTAAATGACTGTATTTTTAATCCCTGCGAAAAATAATCAGCCCAAAGGAAAATTATGTTTTGGCCGGATTACAAACATAATAAGGTAGTAAATATGTGATAAAATTATTTTTTACCATGCATGCAATATGTCGGCCCAAAGGAAGGCATGTTGTTGGCAAGGATATGATTATCAATATTTACTAATAAAGTTTAAGAGTACCGCTTACAAATTAAAATTTCTGTCCAAAGACTAAATTTTAATGTTGTGCTTGGTATCTTATATGGCCCAAAATTATTATTTGTTAATTGTGAGCTTATTATTGTTGTTTTTCTGTTTACAGTAAATGTTTCTTCTATATCTGTCAATCTGAATAATATCTCGGTGCTTAACAACACTAACTTCCAGAAATGAAAGGAGCATGTTATTATTGTGCTTGGGTGTATGGATCTAGACTATGCAATCAGGTCTGATAAACCTCCTGCCCTTGCTGATAATAGTACAGCTACGAATATGGCACTTTATAAAAAATGGAAGCGTTCAAACCACATGAGTCTAATGATCATGAAGCACTCAATTCCGGATGCCATCAGAGGCGTAATGCCTGAGGAGGAAAATGCTAAGAGTTTCCTACAACGAATTGCAGACAGGTTCACTGCAAATGAAAAAGTCGAAACAAGCACCATCCTGTCTAAGCTTGTTTCAATGTGGTATAGCGGTAAAGGAAACATAAGGGAATATATTATGGAAATGTCTAATTTTGTTACAAGACTAAAGGCACTAAAGTTAGAGTTGTATGAGGACATTCTCATGCACTTGGTCTTAATATCTCTTCCTGCACAATTCAGCCCTTTTAAAATAAGTTATAACACTCAAAAAGAGAAATAGACTCTTAATGAGCTCATTGCTCAGTGTGTGCAAGAGGAAGAGAGGTTGAAACAAGTGAAGATAGAAAGTGCTCACTTAGCATCTTCTTCCAATGACATTGCTGCCAACAAAAAGAGAAAAAAGAACACAGGAAAAGGTACTGCAAATACTGGAACTTCGCAACCTAAGGGGCAACAGAAACAAGATAAGGTGATCACTTGTTTCTTTTATCGTAAAGGTGGTCATGTGAAGAAGGAATGTTCCAAGTATGCTAAATAGCTTGCCAAAAAGGTTAAACTTCTCAACTTTGTTTGTTCTGAAGTTAATTTGGCTTTAGTACCTAATCACACTTGGTGGATAGATACAGGTGCAACTACTCACATAAGTGTGACTATGCAGGGTCGTCTAAGGAGGAGAAAGCCAATTGATGCTGAAAGATTCATCTACGTAGGAAATGGCGAAAGAGCTCATGTTGAGGCTGTTTGTTTATTTAGATTAAAGTTAGAATCTAGTTGCTATTTAGATTTGAAAGAGACTTTTTATGTACCGTTATTTAGACGGAATTTGATTTCTATTTCTTCTTTGGACAAATCAGGATATTCTTGTTCATTTGGAAATGGAAAATTTAGTCTTTTCCAGTATTCAATTTTTATTGGCACAGGTTCTTTAGTTGATAATCTATATAAATTAGATCTTCATGCCTCACACATTAATGAATCCTTGCATATAAATAATTGTGGTACAAAGCGCAAATTAATTAATGAGAATTCTTCCATGTTATGGCATAGGCGTTTAGCACATATTTCTGAACAACGAATAAAGAGGCTTGTGTCAGAAGGAATTCTTGATTCCCTTGATTTTTCAGATTTCAAAATCTCTGTTGAATGTATTAAGGGAAAGCAAACAAATATCAAGAAAACTGGTGCTAACAAGAGTTTAAACGTCTTGGATTTAATTCATACTGATATTTGTGGTCCATTCCCTACAGCTTCTTGGAATGGTCAACAGTATTTTATTACTTTCATAGATGATTATTCTCGTTATGAGTACCTATACTTGATTCATGAGAAGTCTCAGGCATTGGACGTTTTCAAAACCTATAAAGCTGAAGTTGAAAATCAACTTGGTAGGAAAATTAAAGCCGTTAAATCTGACCGTGGCGGTGAATATTACGGTAGAAACGACGGATCAGGTGAACAACGTCCAGGCCCTTTTGCAAAGTATTTAGCAGAATGTGGCATCGTTCCTCAATACACCATGCCAGGGACTCCAAGTCAAAATGGTGTAGCTGAGAGACGAAATCGGACCCTAAAGGATATGGTTAGAAGTATGATTAGTCATTCTTCTTTGCCAGACTCACTTTGGGGAGAAGCCTTAAAGACTGTAGTGTACATTCTTAATCGAGTTCCAAGCAAAGCAGTAGCTAAAACCCTATATGAATTATGGACAGGAAAGAAGCCTAGTATTAGTCACTTAAATATTTGGAGTTGTCCAGCTGAGGCTAGGCCATACAAGCCTAACGAAAGGAAATTGGACTCAAGAACAATAAGCTGCTACTTTGTTGGATACTCAGAAAGATCGAGGGGTTTCAAGTTTTATGATCCCTCAAATAGATCCTTTTTCGAAACAGGGAATGCTAAGTTTATTGAGGATGTTGAATATGATGTGGGTGCTAAACTCAGGAATTTTGTCTTTGAGGAAGAACATGTTACAGTTCCTACAGTTGCAATTGAGAATGATCAGACAATTATGTTTGACATTATTCAAGATGCAAATCCAAACTATCAAGACACTCCTGAGTTACCACCTAATCATATTGAAGAGCAACAACAACCTCAATTGGAAGTGCCATTAAGGAGATCCTCGAGAGAGAGGAGATCGGCAATTCCAGATGATTATATCGTTTATCTCCAAGAACACGAGTTTGATATAGGACTAGAAGCTGATCCAAAATCTTTTAGTGAAGCCAAACAAGGTGTTCACTCTCATAAATGGATTGAGGCCATGAAAGATGAGATGAAATCAATGGAGGATAATGACGTTTGGGATCTTGTCGAATTGCCTAAAGGAGCGAAACCGATTGGTTGTAAATGGATTTTCAAAACCAAGAGGGATTCGAAAGGCAATATCGAAAGATATAAAGCACGTCTAGTTGTCAAAGGTTTCACTCAAAAGGAAGGCATTGATTATAAAGAGACTTTCTCTCCGGTTTCATCGAAAGACTCTTTTAGAATCATTATGGCACTTGTAGCTCATTATGATTTGGAGCTACATCAGATGGATGTAAAGACAGCGTTTCTCAATGGTGACATTGAAGAAACAATTTATATGGAGCAACCAAAAAATTTCGTGTAGGATGAATCGAAACATCTGGTGTGCAAATTAAAGAAATCCATCTATGCTTTAAAGCAAGCATCCTGTCAATGGTATCAGAAATTTGATCAAGTGATCACCTCTTTTGGTTTTAAGGAGAACACTGTTGATCAATGTATTTATCACAAGATCAGTAAGAGCAAGTTTATTCTTCTGGTGTTATATGTCGATGATATCTTGCTTGCAAGTAGCGATATAGGCTTATTACATGAAACCAAGAGATTTCTTTCAAATAAATTTGAGATAAAAGATCTTGGGAATGCATCTTTTGTGTTGGGCATACAGATCCATCGAGATCGTTTTCGAGGAATACTTGGCTTATCACAAAAGGTTTATATCGATAAGGTGCTTAGTAGATTTGACATGAAAAATTGTGCATCAGGAGACACGCCCATTGCTAAGGGTGATAAATTCAGTTTTCTTCAATGCCCAAGAAATAGTGTTGAAAAGGAAGAGATGCAGAAGATTCCTTATGCTTCAGCAGTAGGGAGTCTTATGTATCTTCAAGTTTGTATGCGTCCGGATATTGCGTACATAGTTGGAATGCTTGGCAGATATTTAAGTAACCCTGGAGTAGATCATTAGAAAGCAGTAAAGAGGGTTTTGAGGTATTTATAGAGAATTAAAGATTACATGCTCACATATCGGAGGTCAGATCATTTAGAGATCATTGGGTATTCAGACTCCGATTTGGCTGGTTGCCTTGATAGCAGAAGATCCACTTCTGGTTATGTTTTCATGTTAGCTGGAGGAGCTGTGTCTTGGAAGAGTGTAAAGCAGTCACTCGTAGCTCTTTCTACCATGGAAGCAGAGTTTATAGCTTGCTATGAGGCATCGAACTAGGCAATATGGTTGCAGAATTTTATCACTGGGCTATGCGTTGTTTATGGCATTGAGAGGCCATTGAAGATTTATTGTGATAATGAAGCCGCAGAATTATACTCTAAGAACAACAGAAGCTCGTCGAAGTCAAAGCATATTGACATCAAGTTTCTTGTTGTTAAGGAAAGAGTTCAGAGTTTTAAGATATCTATTGAATATATCAATACGAACTCCATGATTGCGGATCCGCTCACTAAGGGTGTACCACCTAAGGTGTTTCATGAGCATGTAGCTCGTATGGGTGTGCTTCACTTTGATGATATGCTTGTATAGTGAGAGTTTGTTTCATTTATATTCATTTATTATTGAGACATTTTCTGATCAGAATAAAGTATTGTTGTTATTACTGAAACTCTGAAATAATGTTGAAAAGGAAGAGATGCAGAAGATTCCATATGCTTCAACAATAGGGAGTCTTATGTATGCTCAAGTTTGTACGCGTCCGAATATTGCATACATAGTTGGAATGCTTGGCAGATATTTAAGTAACCCTGGAATGGATCATTGGAAAGCAGTAAAGAGGGTTATGAGGTATTTACAGAGAACTAAAGATTACATGCTCACATATCAGAGGTCAGATCATTTAGAGATTGTTGGGTATTCAGACTCCGATTTGGCTGGTTGCCTTGATAGTAGAAGATCCACTTCTGGTTATGTTTTCATGTTAGCTAGAGGAGCTGTGTCTTGGAAGAGTGTAAAGCAGTCACTCATAGCTTCTTCTACTATGGAAGCAGAGTTTATAGCTTGCTATGAGGCATCGAACCAGGCAATATGGTTGCGGAATTTTATCACTAGGCTATGCGTTATCGATGGCATTGAGAGGCCATTGAAGATTTATTGTGATAATAAAGTCGTAAAATTGTACTCTAAGAACAACAGAAGCTCGTCGAAGTCAAAGCATATTGACATCAAGTTTCTTGTTGTTAAGGAGAGAGTTCAGAGTTTTTAGATACCTATTGAATATATCAATACGAACTCCATGATTGCGGATCCGCTCACTAAGGGTGTACCACCTAAAGTGTTTCGTGAGCATGTAGCTCGTATGGGTGTGGTTCACTTTGATGATATGCTTGTATAGTGGGAGTTTATTTCATTTATATTCATTTATTATTGAGACATTTTCTGATCAGAATAAAGTATTATTGTTATTACTGAAACTCTGAAATAAAGTATTATTCTTTCAAATTGCAGTTGAGTATAAAGTTTTGAAAGTAGGACCAGTTGGAAATAGACATGTTTAAGGGATCACGTTGCATGTAATTTCCATGCTACACATCCATACTTGATCTATGTCGTTGATTATATTAATATGCGTGACCATTGATGGGTCTAGTTACGGAATATATGTAACGAAGATCGCTTTGATCCTATGTTAGTATAATTGATGGACCAGATTGTTTAGAAATGTTACCTTGTGATGATAGCAAGTTTAGTGCTTTTAAAGTTATTTTAAAATGTACAATTATCAGGTGACATATGTGGCCCAAGTGGGAGATTGTTGGGAAATTATTTAGTGGGCCTACATATATCAATTAATTGTACATTACAGTCTATCTATTTAGTCCACTTAAAGGTGATCAAATAAAGTTTAAGTTATTGGACTTTAGGACATCTCAATTAGTATGGGCTTTGCAATGTGTAGAGACCCAATATTTTATTTATTTTCATGATGGGCCAAAATAAAATAAAATATACTTCAAGTATAAATAGTTTATGGTCCCCAGTCTAAACATAACTTAATTCTCACAACATATCCCATCGTTGAGTGAGATACAGATTCTTTCAAAAGGTTTAGACGTGGAAGACTCTAACCTCAAGAAATTAATTCCAATGGATTCAGGTACGCTTCTGTATTAGTCTTTTCTTGATGATTGAACATGAAATCCTGGATGTATTTATCTGTATTAATTTTCCTTCATAGTTGGCCAACTCACATAGAGGAATAAGATTCTTTTGATGTCACTTTGACTGCCCTCTCTCTTTCTTGCTCTCTTCAGGCGCTGGTTCAAGAACGCATTTTGCAACTTCCTCAGTGTTCATAGGCTAGAATTTTGAGCCAAAGCAAGAATAAACCGCGAAAACAGAGGAAAAGAGGAGCAACATGGAACCAGTTGAAACTCGAGATCTCATCAAATATGGGTGTAACAAGTCCGCTTGAAGGCTAATCTCGGTACTCTCATTCATTCACCAAGAAGTTCTTGCCTTATGCTCTCCTTCCCATAGCTCTCTTTTGCTTGTATTTTCCCCCTTTCACTTTCCCCCAATATTCTACCACAGATCAGCTCTCCCACGACAATCACCTCATCCTCACCACATCTTCTTCTGCTTCTCCTCCTTTATCTTCCTTCAAAGGTATTCTGAGTAAAAAAACTAAGTTGTCAGAACTTTAATGATCTTTTCCTGACTTATGGTCTTAGATTATGAGTGTTTGCTAAACAAGTTTTTTTCTTCTTTCTTATTTGCAAAAGCGGAAATAGCTAATGAAACTCCATGTGACTACACAAATGGCCGATGGATACATGACAAGAAGGGGCCTCTTTACAATGGCACAACCTGCGGTACAATTAAGAACGGGCAAAACTGCATCACACATGGGAGACCTGACTTAGGTTACCTTTATTGGAGATGGCAACCGAGCCAATGCAAGCTCTCAAGGTTTGATCCCAAGACTTTCTTCCACCTCTTTAGTTACAAGCATATAGCTTTTGTCGGTGACTCCATGGCTAGAAACCAATTGGAATCACTTCTTTGCATGCTTGCCACTGCCTCCAATCCTAACTGTTAGAGTATGCCCTACAATTAATTGGATTTGGATTAAGTAATTTTAAAAGGCCCAAAAGACCCAATTTAGTTGGACTAAGGCTAAGGCCTTTTTAGGGTTTTGTTAAGAGGGACTATAAAAACAACATTAAGTCTAAAAGTTAGATATAAGAAGTACAGAATATTTTTATAGTCGTTCTGCCTCTTGGAGCTAGCACTCTCAGAAAACAATTCCCTTCCTCCTCCCTTTGCTTCTGATCACATCTTGTCTTAGGCAAAGGTCTTGTTTTGCGTCCTACTCGTGTGGATACCGTTAGAGGGCTTCTCTCAACTAGGAGTCTTGAGTTAACGATAAATCAAGGGCTGTTCGTGGGCTGCCATAAGTCGAACATTCCTACACGAGTACACTAAAAGGTTAGATTTTATCCCGAAATTAATCTTATTGCATGATCTTGGTGATTTTGGTTTTGTTGATTTTAATCCGCTGCGTATTTTCGTATATGACATGATAAACCGAGACAACAAAACCTTACAGTGGTATCCGAGCCAGTGTGCAAATGGCTTTTAGGATAGCGAATTCGATTTGTGGTGATGCTGTTTTATTGTAAGTTGTTACAGATTTGATTTTAATTTTCAAAATTCGTTTGGGCAACCTAAAATAATTGTAAGACAATTATAGATTTAAAAAAAATTACTTGTTATTATTTTATTTAAAATATATAAAATAAATTAGGATAAAAGTTATCCTGATAAGGGTTTCAAATTAAATATATTTTAAAGAAAGATATTTTTTAAATTAAATTGGATAAGAGTTATCCAATCATTTTGAGATTTTAATAAGATTAAAATTTCAAAAATATTATCTTGATAAAATTGTTTTAAAATAAAATATATCCTTTATAAAATTGGATAAGAGTTATCCAATAGTTTTGAAATTTTAATAAGATTAATTTTGAAATTTTAATAAGATTAAAATTTCAAAAATATTATCTTGATAAAATTGTTTTAAAATAAAATATATCCTTTATTAAATTGGATAAGAGTTATCCAATAGTTTTGAGATTTTAATAAGATTAAAATTTCAAAAACATTATCTTGATAAAATTGTTTTAAAATAAAATATATATCCTTTATTAAATTGGATAAGAGTTATTCAATAGTTTTGAGATTTTAATAAGATTAAATTTTCAAAAACATTATCTTGATAAAATTGTTTTAAAATAAAATATATATTCTGTATTAAATTGGATAAGAGTTATCCAATAGTTTTGAGATTTTAATGAGATTAAAATTTCAAAAGGAATTATCTTAATAAAATTTTGTTTTAAAATAAATTATTTTCTATCTTAAATTGGATAAGAGTTATCCAACACTTTTGATATTTTAATGTGATTAAAATTTCAAAAGAATTTATCTTTATAAATTTTGTTTTAAAATAAAATAGTTTAAAATGGATAAAAGTTATCCAATGGTTTTGAGATTTTAATAAGATTAAAATTTCAATTAAGCCCAAATTGAAATTTGAGAATTAAAATTAAATTAAAACAACCCTTGATACCCATAATTAATTAAAAATTTGATTAATTAAAATTAGATTTTAATTAGGAAGCATGCAAATTAATATGTGATATTACTGTGTATGCTTGATGCTTAATTCTTATGTGATATGGAAGATTGCATGGTGCATGATTATGGGCCTAGGTTTACATGGGTTGTAATTTATTTAAATAAATTTAAATTGGGCCTGTGTTCCTTGCTTTATTTGTAATTTATTTATGTAATAGTTATATAGATAAATTAGGATTATCTTGTAAAATGTACAACATTTGGAGCCAAGATGATTCAGAGCCAATGCGAACCGAGGTGACGCTTGAAGGGAAATCGAGGAGAAAGCATATAAAAAAATAATGTATCCCTAGGTTCTTTTGTAATAGAAAGACCATAATCATGTCACGTTTAATTTTATGCTTTTACTTATATATATGTTGATATATATGTTAGAAAAGCATGCTAGGTGAGACGGTAAAATTAAAAAAATCCTTCAAAATAAATATTAAGTCAAAGATAACAAATAAAGATGCCTTCCGATACGATGCATGTGAAAGAGACTTTGTTCGGTATTGTGCTACTTTGGCTTAGTTAAGGCCATACCTACCTTAGGAATTCACATTGCATGAGATAATAGTTATCACCAAGTGTATTGGGTCAGACTTAACTAAATTAAATTAGGGCATTGGCTCAGTCAAACCTAATAAGATTTAGAGGCATAGGTTGGGCTTTAACCCATATGATGAGTTAGAACAAGAGTTGTTCACCCAACTATCCAGGAGTTGTATGAGATGCAATTGACAAGAGTTGTCTGCCTAAATAATCTCATTGGATGCATTAGCTCAGCTAAAGTTATAATGGGACCAAATATGGATCCTGGCCCACTAGGAAGTCTAGGCGAAAAGGCTTCCCGAGTTGATAGTGAGGGCTATTAGCTTGAGAAAAATAGTGGGAGTAATTCATTTAATTAAAAGACCATAATGAATTATTGTAATCACAATGTTACTTACTTGCATATTTTATGATTGTAGAATTATCATGGCAAACAACAATTTATCCCTTCATTCTATCCTTAAGAAGGATAACAAGTTGGTTGGGGCAAACTTCTTAGACTGGTACAGAAATTTGAGGATAGTCCTCACTCAAGAAGAGAAGTTATATGTTCTAGAGCATGCAATCCTTGCTCAACCCCGACAGAATGCTTCCACTACTGATAAGCAAGCTTATCAAAAGCATTTGGATGATGCCATTGACGTACAGTGCCTGATGTTAGCTTCCATGAGTTCTGAACTCCAGAAGCAACATGAGAATTTGAAACCGTTTGATATGATCGAACATCTCAAGGAAATGTTCCAAGAGCAAGCACGACACGAACATTATGAGGTGTCTAAGGCACTCTTCCAGAGCAAGATGGCTGAGGGAGCTCCGATGCACACTCATGTACTTAATATGATTAGGTACATTGAGAGGCTGGAAGCACTAGGCTTCACCATGCATAAAGAGTTGTCAGTTGATCTCATCCTCCAATCCTTACCGGATAACTATAGTTCATTTGTGTTGCACTACAACATGAACAGTATGGATAAGACACTGGTAGAATTGCTCAATATGTTAAAAACTGCTGAGCAGAACTTGAAGAAGTCAAGGCCTACTTCTGTTATGGTGATTGACAAGACCAAATCCAAAGGCAAAGGCAAGCTTAAGGGTAAGCCCAAGCCCAATGGTAACAAGAAGGAAAAGGCTAAGAAACTCAAGCCATTTAGTGGAGTTGCTAAGACAGGAAAATGCTTCCATTGCAGTAAGACTGGTCATTGGAAGCGAAATTGCATTATGTACCTTGAAGAGCTGAAGAAAAAGAAAGGAAGTGAGACTTCCATCTCAGGTATATATGTGATTGAGATAAATTTGTCTACTTCTTCATCTTGGGTATTAGATACTGGATGTGGTTCTCACATTTGCATGAATGTGCAAGGACTAACAAGGAGTAGAAAACTTGCCAAGGGCAAGGTGGTCTTACGAGTTGGAAATGGAGCAACGGTTGCTGCGTTAGCTGTAGGAATATTTAATTTATTGTTGCCTTCGGGCCTAATTCTAGAACTTGATAATTGTTATTATGTTCCAGCAATTGCCAAGAACATTATTTCTGTTTCTTATTTAGACAAGAAAGGTTTTTCTTTTAAAATAATGAACAATAGTTGTTCAATTTACTTTAATGATATTTTCTATGGCAATGCTTCCATTATGAATGGATTGTATGTTCTAGATTTAGATAATCACATATACAGTGTTGATTCCAAGAGGTCAAAGGGTAATAAGATTAACCCTACATTCCTCTGGCATTGTAGACTTAGTCATATAAACGAGAAACGCATATCTAGGCTCCACAAAGAGGGACACTTAGATTCATTTGATTTTAAATCATATGATGTATGCGAATCTTGTTTGCTTGGTAAAATGACTAAGGCCCCTTTTACAGGAATAAGTGATAGGGCTAGTGGTTTATTAGAGCCCATACATACATATGTATGTGGTCCATTAACCACACAGGCTAGAGGAGGGTTCCAATACTTCATCACATTTACTGATGACTACAATAGATATGACTATGTTTATTTAATGAGACATAAGTCATAATCCTTTGAAAAGTTCAAAGAATTCAAGAATGAAGTACAAAACCAGCTAGGCAAGAATATCGAGACACTCCGATCAGATCGCGGTGGAGAGTATTTGAGCTTAGAATTTATAGATCATTTAAAGGAGTGTGGAATAGTTCCACAACTCACTCCACCTGGTACACCTGAATGGAACAGTGTATCTGAGAGGAGGAATCAGACCTTGTTAGATATGGTTCAATCCATGATGAGTCTATCTGACCTCCCTGTCTTCTTTTGGGGTTATGCTTTAGAGACGGCAGCATTTACACTAAATCGTGTTCCTACTAAAGCTATTGAAAAGACACCACATGAGATGTGGACTGGAAAAAAGCTTAATCTGTCTTTTCTAAAGATTTGGGGTTGTGAGGCTTATGTCAAAAGACAAGTCTCAGACAAATTAGGACCCAAATCTGATAAATGCATATTTGTGGGGTATCCTAAAGAGACAAAAGGTTACTATTTCTATAATCCCACAGAGCACAAAGTGTTTGTGGCTCGATACGGTGTTTTTCTAGAAAATGACTTCCTTTTAGAAGAACTAGTGGGAAGAAAATAGAGCTTGAAGAGGTTCAAGAACCACAAAATGTCACTGAACCTTTAGTGGAACAGGAGCAAGTCCCACAAGATGTTGTGGAACAGGAAATAGCTCCAAAAACACAAGGCCCTCATAGGTCTAATAGGATACGTCGAGAGCTTGAGCTCGAAGCTGAAACATTCGTTTTGATGAGATAGTCAAAGAGTTTGGATTCATTAAGAACGAAAATGAACCTTGTGTTTACAAAAGGGTTAGTGGGAGTGCTGTCATATTCCTAGTGTTATATGTGGATGACATACTACTCATAGGAAATGTCATTCCTGCCCTACAATCTGTTAAAACTTGGCTAGGGAATTGCTTCTCCATGAAAGACTTAGGGTAAACAGCCTATATCCTTAGAATAAAGATCTATAGAGATAGATCGCGTAGGTTGCTAGGTCTAAGTCAAAGTACATATATTGACAAAGTGTTGAAAAGGTTCAACATGGAAGAATCCAAGAAAGGATTTTTACCTATGTCTCATGGCATTTATCTCTCAAAGGACATGTGTCCTAAAACATAAGATGAGAGAGATAAAATAGCTAAGATTCTATATGCTTCGGCTATTGGATCTATCATGTACGCTATGTTATGTACGAGGCTTGATGTTTCCCATGCTTTAAGCATGGCTAGTAGGTATCAAGTTAACCCAAGTGAGCATCACTGGATAGCAGTTAAGAGCATCTTTAAGTACTTGAGAAGGACTAAGGATGCTTTCTTAGTCTATGGAGGAGAGAATGAGCTCATTGTAAATGGTTACACTGATGCCAATTTCTAGTCAGACAAGGATGACTTTAAGTCACAATCTGGCTATGTGTTTTGCCTAAATGATGGCACTGTTAAGTTGGAAAAGTTCTAAACAAGTGACAGTGGCCAATTCTACAATCGAGGTTGAGTATATAACGGCTTCAGATGCAGCTAAGGAAGCTGTTTGGATCAAAAAAGTTCGTCACAGAACTTGGAGTAGTCCTTAGCATTGCTGATTCAGTGGCAATCTATTGTGACAACAATGGAGCCATTGCACAAGCTAAGAAATCTTGGTCTCACCAATGGTCCAAACAAATACTCAAGCCCTTCCATAATCGATTGCTGTAGTGCAAGTGGGAGAATGTTAGTGTATGCGCTATAAGCCAATCGGATTTGGACTTATAGTTCACTTAAGACATTGTGATTATTTATGTTATTTAATAATACATGGCAGTTATTTATCATTATTGACTATATTTAATTTGATCAAGTCATAATCAAATGATAAAGTCCCTAGAATAGTGGATTCGTATCAAAGGAATCAAAGTAATGACTTTGATAATGAGATCCTTATGATACAAAGAATACTATTCTTAAATATCCTTAGTCGTAGTATCATTGAGAAGGGACATCAATGATACGGTAAGACTAACATGTATTAGATTCCTTTGGGTGACTGATCTCATAAGTCATGGATATGGTGATATCCAAATCAACACATGGGTGATCATTGTGAATGAATACACTGGATTGACCCATCTTGAGAACTTTATGTGGATCGTTACATTGAGTGTCATTAGATGTTCTCAAATGGCAACGGTATATGTGATCCTTAGACTTGAGATCACAATGGTATCCTATGTGTGGATTGGTGTACTTTGATGCTGGTAAACGTAGCTCAATGAGGGTTGCAAGTAAGACAGTAATTGGGTACATCATGAATCATATGAGGGTTGTGAGTGATCAAGATAGGATTTGTCCCTCTTGGTAACAAGAGTCTATATCTCAAGGACTCTTAATAGAGATTAATGATTGAAAATTTGTGGCCACAGTACAAATGAGATTTAAGATGAGATCTTGAATTTATTTGATTAAATCATTTATCTTAAGATTGAGAAACAATGGAGTTGAACTTTAATAGAGATGACACGTTCCATACTCTATGTTCAATTGAGATATTAGGTGACAAAAGGATCGAATTATATGATAATTGCTCATTGAAAGGTTGTCGTCAACTCACTGACATTTTCATTACTTGGGTAGCCATGATGCATTGCTAGATGCCAATCTTGGCTTGTGATTTATGAATGAGATTCTAAATCACTGCCAACGTAATGGAAACCTAAAGGGTCACACACAATAAGGGTATGACTAAGACAAGGTAATTGGAGTTGGATCCATGTGATGAATCCTAGTACAAGAAGGTTTCCTAGTGAGACTAGAATCCTGTTCCAACTACAATTTGGGATTTAATTAATAGTAATTTTAGCCCGAGATTACTAAAGGGTATTTTGGTCTTTTCAATTATAAATGAGATTATAATTATGAATTATTAATATAATAATTCATTGGCAGACCAAATTATTAATCCAAATGCATAACCAATTGGTTGTAGTGCAAGTGGGAGATTGTTAGAGTATGCCCTACAATTAATTGGATTTGGATTAAGTAATTTTAAAAGGCCGAAAAGCCCCAATTTAGTTAGACTAAGGCTAAGGCCTTTTTAGGGTTTTGTTAAGAGGCACTATAAAAACAACATTAAGTCTAAAAGTTAGATATAAGAAGAACAGAATATTTTTATAGTCGTTCTGCCTCTTGGAGCTAGCACTCTCAGAAAACAATTCCCTTTCTCCTCCTTTTGCTTCTGATCACATCTTGTCTCAGGCAAAGGTCTTGTTTTGCGTCCTACTCGTGTGGATACCGTTAGAGGGCTTCTCTCAGCTTGGAATCTTGAGTTAACGATAAATCAAGGGCTGTTCGTGGGCTGCCATATTCAAAAGTCGAACATTCCTACACGAATACACCAAAAGGTTAGATTTTATCCCGAAATTAATCTTGTTGCATGATCCTGGTGATTTTGGTTTTCTTGATTTTAATCCGTTGCGTATTTTCGTATATGACATGATAAACCGAGACAACAAAACCTTACACTAACCTGGTTTACAGAGACGAGGAGGATAACAAGTTCCGTAGATGGCATTTTGCTTCCCATAACATTAGTATATCAGTTTATTGGTCACCATTTCTTGTTAAAGGTGTTGAGAAATCAAAAACTGGTCCAGATCATAATGAATTGTACGTAGATACTGTTGATAATAGGTGGGGAGCCGATTTGGACCAAATAGATATGATTGTACTCTTAGTGGGGCACTGGTTTCTCCATCCAGCAGTTTATTACGAGGGTGGTTTGGTGATAGGTTGCCATTACTGCCCTGGACTAAATCACATTGAGATAGGATTTTATGGTGTGATGAGGAAGGCCATAAAGACTGCACTTGGGACAATAAGGAAAGGGGCTATTGGTAACGCAATTGATGTGTTTCTGACCACATTTTCACCTTCACATTTTGAAGGTGAATAGGACATGGCTGGTGCTTGTTCGAAAACAAAACCTTATAAGGAGGGAGAGAAGATTCTTGAAGGAATGGATGCAGATATTAGAGCAACTGAGGTTGAAGAAATGGAAGCCACGAAGGTAAATTCTAAGCAGATTGACGGGTTGAGGCTAGAGATATTGGATGTCACCAAATTATCATTAATGAGGCCGGATGGTCATCCAGGGCCTTACATTTCCATTTGCTAATGGGGTTCAAGAGCACCTACAGAACGATTGGGTGCATTGGTGTCTGCTAGGTCCTATAGATACTTGGAATCAGATATTGTTAGAAGTTATCAAGCGATGAAGTATTCAATCAAGGAGAGAAGAATGAGGCAATATGATACCAAATACTAGGTTTTGATTTGATTTGCTATTCTGCTTTTTTTTGGTTGGTGTACATTCTTTCTGAAACAAACAGTAAATGAAGAAATTTTGTTTGAGATCATCTGTTTCAGCTTTATCAACAAGGAAATGGTAAGAGTGAGGTTAATGACTTAATGAAAATGAGATGATTGTTCAGTGGGGTAACAAGAAAGCGAATCTTTTGGAACATAAGTTGGTTTTTTTTTTTGCTAAAGGGTAAAAAAAAAACTCGAAAAAATAGTTATTGTAATTGAGTTCATATTTTTTTCGCAATTAATTGAGTCATTACATTTCAATTTTCACTTAATCGAGTCATTTTGTGGATGAAAATCGTTAAATCCAAAGGAAACTATTAAATTGGTAAAGTACACATGGTCAAAAAAATAACAGACCTAACGATTTTCGTTTAAGTAAGAGTTCAATAGAGTGAAATTGAAAATACAAGGATCTAATTGATTGCGAAAAAAAGATAGGTCTCAATTATGAAACTCTTTATTTTTGGGAGCTTTTTTTTTACCTTTTAACTTTTTTTTTTAAAAGTATAAGTTGATATTTTTTAAAATGTGTACAAATGGTATTAATTTGAAATGTATAGAGGAATTTTAAAGATGATTGGCATTTTTTATTTGTTTGTTTGGAAACAAGGTGGTTATCTTGGCCACTTCTCCAGGAATTTGCGCCCTCAGTTTTGTCCATTCTGGAATCTGTGTGTTTGTTGCATTGAATCCTGACCATTTGGGGCCGTTTTGATGGTCAGAGTTGTTTACATTTCTCCACGTGGCATACTATTCAGCTTGTAGTCTTAAGTAACTTGAACCTTTTCAAATCATGATTCGTTCAAACCTGTCGAATTGTATGAATTATTCAATTTCATTACTTATCACCCACTAAACACCCTCAAGATTATCTCCCAGATCCCCCAGATTATTTGAATCATGATTCATGACTAATATGGGCATTTGGGTTAAAAGGTATTTTAGTCTTTTACATTGAACAAAGTGAAAACCAGGACGTCCCAGCCCTATGTAGTTCAGATTGTCTTAAAGTTGTTGGAGTTTGTCTTAAAGTGTTAGTGTTAGAAGCTATGATAATAAAAAATTGTTAATAACAAAAATAATATAACAAAATAAAATTAGAATTAAATTCCATTCCAACAGCCGTGTTTCAATTACCGCTTTTATTTTTCAAAACTATGAAACCTTTTGGTGAATGAAACTGGTGATCTACTCGGTCCAATCTTATTCATATTTACTTGCTTTGCTTATTGTCATTTTCATCAAAACCTTATCTGTTAACACTGATGCTTGCCTTTGCAGTGAGATGCTTACGAAATAGATCAGGTTTAAGACAGAGAAACCTAGTTAATTGATGGCACACCTTGAATGGAATAATGTTTGTATCTGAAATTCATAAAAGAGGAAAGAGGAATTTCACCAATTTCTTTCTGATTTTTGATCATTTTACTAACCTGAAGTAAAAGCGTTATGTTAGCAGCTATCCAAAACTTGGGGCGTTTTTGTTGTGTTATTATGCTAGACATAATCAGTACGATCACCACTTAATAAATTACATATCCATTGCAGATAAAACCTATGATGATACTTTGAATATACCCTTTTAATTTAATTCCATCTCATTAATTTTCATGGAGCTAAATTATTATGATACTAAATTTTTTTTAGACTATACTCGTGTGTTGATATGCAAAAATCTCCTTCTGTGAAGATTAGATAATTTGGAAAGAACCATCTGCTTTGGCTATGTTTTGAGCTGAGCTACGCATGTCTTTCATCTGCGTTGAACATGTTTTCCTTATTTCTCAAAAATACAAGGGGATTTATAGGTTTTAATGGAGCAAAAAAGAAACACTATGTAGTTAACTCACTACTGACAAACGAAAACATTACAGCTGCATCAACTTACTATGCAACACTACTAAGCTAATCATTTAGTGTAAAATTTCATACATATATAAATGGAAAAAAGATAGGTCTTGGAGGTGACCTACTAAGTTACTTTAGTTATGGAATTACTTAAGAGGACATGGACAAGGAGGAGCAGGAACCTGAATTATTCCCTCAAGCATCAGTACAACCTTCTTCATGGTGGGTCTGAGAGAGAAATCTTCCTGAATACACCACATAGCGACCATCACAAACCTCTCCAGCTTCATCCTGTCACTTAAGGCCTCTGCATCATGGTCAACAAGAACATCTAAAGTGCCTTCGAAGAGGCAATCACAAGCCCAATCTGTCAAAATTGCTTTCTCTACCACACCATTATCCATTTCTACATTTCTTCTACAACAAATGATTTCTAGCAGCAAGACACCAAAGCTATACACATCAACCTTCACAGTTACAGGCACAGTCTTGAACCATTCGGGCGCTACATACCCTTTTGTGCCTCTAATAGCAGTATTAGTATAGGACTGATTGATCCCTAAAAGCTTTGATAGCCCGAAGTCACAGATCCGAGCTACATAGTAGTCATCGAGAAGTATGTTTTGAGGCTTTATATCACAATGGATTATTTGGGGGCTGCATTCCTCATGCAAGTAAAACAGTCCTCTGGCAATTCCCAAAGCTATTTCTGTCCTTTGGTTCCAGCTGGGTTTTAGATCCCCAAAGAGAAAGGTTGCTAATGTCCCATTGCTTAAGTACTCGTACACCAGCATTCGGTATTCACCCTCATCACAATATCCAAGCAACTTGATCAGATTCTTATGATGTTTTTGAGCTATCACACTTACTTCTGCTCTGAATTCGTTGTCTTTGTCTTGAACTACCCTGTCTAACTTCTTAATTGCGACTAAAGTGGGATCTTCAGAATCTGTTTTTATCACCCCTTTATAAACGATGCCAAATGATCCCCTTCCCAGCTCCTCCTTGAAACCATCTGTAGCTTCTTCGAGCTCCTTGTGATCAAAATACCTTAAACTGCTTTGGATGCCATTTTTGTTGAAGTGATTTCTTGTAATCTTTTTGCGATACAAGAAAACTGAGCCCATAAATAAAATCCCAACCAATACAAAGTTGACAAACACAGAGCTACCTAAGAGCACTGAAACCAGAATTATCAATGGATTTTGGTTCTTTTTGTTGTTTGAGAATTGTATCGGAGGGCTTTTGATGAAAAATTCAGGTTTTCTTACTTTGAGGAGGGAGGTAGAATTCACTGCTCTGTCCTGTCTCCCATATGGAAGTGGCAGTGCCTTCTTCCAACACCCCGTGTCATTGAATACGGCCAAAATACAAAGGCAATCTTGCAAACAATAAGTTTTGCAGTCGTTTAAAAATTTGCAAGGGCTAATCAACTCATAATCTGAAGCTGGCCAATCTGTATTTTGCAGTTGCTCTAAATAGTATAAATCTTCCGGGGAACGACGCGCAACTGCTTCACAACCCTGCATGAAATCTGCTTGGCAATTGCCATACTCATCATCTGCGTCAGATAAAGAATAACCTGGGGGACATTTACAGGTTGGCCTTTTATCGGCTTTAAGTATACAGATACTGTTAAAGCCACAAGTTCCACTTCCCATCTCCTGAAAACCAGTCGTGCAAATATTATCTGGAATGGTCATAGTGACAGTCCAGTTTTCAGTGCTGCCAGTGAACTTCTTTGGGTAACTAGATAGGGTCAAAACACCATCAAAATTGAGAGTTACTCTGTGATAATGGTCTCCAGAGGGAACATTTTCTGAGTTGAGTGAATATCTCTGATTGTTGTTTTTCAATATGTAAAAAGAGCCATCTTGATCAAACGTCACTCGGAAACCTGAATTTGATTGATCTGCCGCATCACTAGTGCTACTATTATAGTATGCTACATAAGGAAGACCGGATTGCAAATTTATGGTATTGAGTACAGCATTTCCATCATCAAGAAAACGAAACTGGAATCTTCCCTTTGAGAAGTTGTTCTCTTTATACCGAGAAGAAAGAAAACGATTTCTCTCCATTACCTGAGTTGGTAACAGTGAATCAGTATGGTTCTCGAAGCTCTCCCACAGTCGTTCAGAACCAGTACCATAAACTACAAAATTGCCTGTATCATTCATTCTACAATAGGCAACTTCACCTGTGGCAAAATCTGATCGCCATATCACTTGATCATTAGGATCAGTAAGAACTAGTCCGCGATCAGTGGTTAACTCAACCTTTGATCTTCTCGGAACAGGGTTATCTCCATTTGCATACCAAACTATGGTGCGTCTTGGTATTTTATAATACCATATGGCAAGTAGGAAAAGATTTTTATTTTCAAGTTGGTGAAACCCAAAGGCAAAATCATCGGAAGGAGAAAGCCAGGGCTTTGCACTCTCACTCGCAGTGATTCTGCTGCCGGGCCCGATATTGTTATCCGTATTTTGAGCAACAACAAGGGGTAGTAGCAGCAAGAGGCAAGCTGAAAGGAAAGGAGAAAAAAGAGAAGCCATTGCTAAACGTGTATTGAGTTTCGGATGGATTGAGTTGCTACAAAGAAGACAGTTATGAGATATAAGACCAAATAATCTTAACAAAATGGATTATCACAGCCTTATCATATCAAGGACCATTTAAACCTCATGAAGCCTCTTAACCGCTAACAGAATAGTTAGAAGTCAACAAAATTTAAATGTACAATTAATTGTTTTTTTTTTTAAATTTTTTTCTGCATTAAAAGCACAGCCAATCAAGTTTACAAAAGGTGATAATAGACAAAGATAGATTTAGAAAATTGTACAATTGACCATTTTTTGGTCATAGGAAACTTTTCCCTCATAAAACGCTAGCCATGCACATTTTTTTCTACGATGTTTGTTAGCTGTCACTGATTTCCTTATAAATGCATTTGAATGTTACCGACAAAACGTCTTGTACGCTTAAACATTAAGCAGTGAGGCACTTGGTGGTTTCGTCCACACCAATTCGCTAAATAATCTCAATAATTTGAACAAGCAACAAATTATACCACAGGAAAATAGTGTTTTAGCCACGCTTTTCTTTTCGTTTAGCTATGTTTTGAAACGCCGCTAAAAGACTTGTGGCATTTTAGAAAGAAGAAACTTATGAGTTGCTAAACGTGTATTGAGTTTCATATGGATTGAGTTGCTAGAAAGAAGAAACTTATGAGATACGAAGAAGTTTAGAAGGTGAAAGATACGAAGCAAAGAAAAACAAGAGAGAAAAATGAAGAAAGACTTTTGAGATTTCAGTCAAAGCCACTATTTTGGTTACATTAACTTTAATTTATATAAACATCATACAAAAGTTTAAGATTAATAACTCTCAACTCTTAACAACCACCTAACATGTTTTTCTAACAAAATATGAATTACCACAACCTGATCATATCAAGACTATCCAAAACCTGATGAAGCTTCTTAACCGCCAACAAAATGGTTAAAGCCAACAAAATTTAAACATGTATTCGGGGACATGACTACTAAGGCTTACAGTTGAATTTTATTTTGAATTTTCCTTCTTGCATTGAAAGCACAACCAATCAAGTTTACAAAAGTCGATGAGAGACAAAGATAGATTTAGAAAATTGTACGATTGACCATTTCTTTGGTTTTTGGAAACTTTTCCCTCCTAATACGCTAACCATGCACATTTTTTGTACAATGTCTGCTGTCACTAATTTCCTTATAAACACGTTGAATGTCACAGACTTAGCTTCTTGCACACTCAAGCCGTGCAACACTTAGATGATCTTGTCTGCACAAGTCAGTCGAATAATCTCAATGATTTGAACAAGCAACAAGTTACTATTAAGAACACAGCGATATAGCGAGACATAAGGATTCAAGTCCTCATAATCTTCCTCCTAATCATCATTACTTAGCTTATATGTATTCCAAGCTTTAATCTTAAACCCCACTCACTAAATCATTTTGATCTGCTATTCCAAAAGAGTAGTCTGTGTAGCAAACTTGAAGTACTTATTGAGCCAAGACAAATGGTTCTTTGCTAGCAAAAATTGATTTATAATTAACATCCACAAGACCATGAGATGTATCTACCCTAACTTGCCTATTAGTGCAAACCAATGACGTTTAAACAATATAACTTCATTTCCCACTCCAAAATATTTTAACTCAATTATTTCTTCTAACAAACAGTAAAAATCACGATTGTAACCATTGTAGCAACTTCCTTAGATGCATACCTCATAATTCATTGTATTTCGATTTTGTTCATAATTCAATGTGTGAATCCTAAAATCATTGATAAAATAACCTTTCTTACCAAACATAGTTATAAAAAATCATACGATACGTGATATGTATCGTACGATACAATTTGATTTATTATAAAATCATTATGTATCAATGCAAAGAATCGAGTTTATCATGAATCGATAGCGTATCTATCGATACACAAGCAAAATTGATACGTATCGTACGATACACCGATATACATCAATACACTTTATAGTGAAATTGGGCCAGGCTTATTCAAAATCTGATCTGACTTAATTAATTAAAAATACATTTTAAGAGTTTTTTAACTTAAAAAAAAACTTAAAACATATTCCCTATACTATTTAACCTTGAAAAATTGGAAAAAAAAAATAAATTTTTAGTTAGTAAATTTAGAATTAAAAATATTATTTAAAAATATACACTATTAATAAGTATGTTAAGAGTTTGCAAATAATCATATTTCTTATTTTTTTTATCATATACTCACTTAATTCTATTAATATGTATAATATTTTTTAATTTTTTTATATATCTTTGAAAAATTGAATTAAAAATAAACTTTTAGTTAGTACGTTAAAAAATAAAAAATATATTTAAAAAAATATACTATTAATAAGCATGTTAAGAGTGTACAAACAATTCTATTTCTTATTTTTATCGTATACTCACTAATTCTATTAATATGTATAATATTTTTTATTTATCGTACATGTGTATGTATTATTTATAATTAATGTTAATATTATTTATCATATCGTATGATACGATATAATACTCAATACTTGATTCTTAAAAATAAAATTTTGATTCATAATACATATTTCGATTTAACAACTATGTTACCAAATGTGTAGGGCCATAAGCTATCTCAACAATGTGTTGATCAATTTGCCCACTTTGATTCTCAAACTGTGAACAATATTGACATGAATCAATTATAGTTGTCAAAATAAAGTATGAGCTTTATATACTAATAATAAACAAACTTACAAATTACTGAAGCCATTGCAAAAAGCTTTCATCACATGCTTTCTCCAATTTAGCTTTAGTTTTATTTTCGAAATTTTTTCCAATTAACTTATCAAATATCCTATAAATTACCTTTGGAATTAGACAAATATATATATATATATATATTTATATATATATATTTATATGAGTAATGGTTGCGTCAATTAAATTATTTTGTACTAGTACTTGCTCAATGTAGGGGTTTATCTCTTCCTAATTCAATAAAAGAAACAAGTGAAATGCTTTAAGTTCAGTTGTAGATAACTACCAAGAATTGTCTTATGGATTGAATTATTCTAATTAATTTTACATTTATTCTTATTAATTTTATGTTTAATTTACACCAATTATCATAATTTTATACTTTATTATTCTAAACAATTTAACGTTTACTATCATTAAATTTAAGTTTAATTTATGCTAATTATCAGAATTTTATGCTTTGTGCAATTCAAAATAGAAAAAATAAATATGAATAAGATAACAAACTAAATTGAAAGGGAGGTGTTGTAACGATTTTTATCCGGGAACTCGATCGCTAGACGATTTTGAAAAACATAAAGAAGAGTCGCCACCAATCTTTTTTAGCTAGGTGTGATTGGCCACCTAAAAATATTTACATTTTCAATAAAATCTTAAAAATGATCAAGTTTTATTAAAAAGATAGTTTTTGGTCTACGAAAATAAAGCTTGGGTTCGGGAGTTCAGTTACGCATGAGAAAAGATTAGCACCTCCACGGTGCCCATTGAAGAATGACACCACTTAATCATATATTATCCTTTGATTTTAATAAAATTGTCTTAACTAAACATTTAAAAGAACTTCATTTATTTTGAAATCATTTTTTATTTTTTATTTTTATTTTGAAACCTCTTAAAACTTTCATATATTTTGAAACCATTTATTTATTCATTTTTATTTGATATATTAAATTTTATTTTTGATTGATGTTAAAATTTTTTAATTTGAAATAAAGGGGAATCTTTTGTATTGAAAATTATTCCGAAGTACCCTAATACTTCTGGTAGCATTTTGGATAACTTCCTCACCTAAGGATTTCTCGAAAATCGCTATTTGATATTTCTATAGAATCTCATCCTCGGGAGATTTGTACTTATTGTGAAATTTCATGAATGCAAATGATGCAAACAAAATATATATGATGCACATGAGAAATATATTATTTTATTTTATTATTATTATTATCTTTTATATTTATATTATTGCCTTTGAAATTTATTGATTTTATAAAATTTTATTTTTATTAAAAAATCACACTAAATATTTCAATACGCTGATAACATTTAGTAGATTTCTCTCACTTAGAGATCAGCTAGGAATCACTACTTGTGAATTCCGTAACATCTCATAATCGAAAATTATTTACATCTTATTTACTTTTAATTGTTATTACTCTTTATTTCCAAACAATTTTGCAATCTCGTTTATTTATTTGTTTAAAATTTTATTTATTTATTTATTTATTATTAGTTTATTTCATACAAGTTAATTATATTAGAAATCTTAATATCGAAGTGAAATTACTTGAATACCCCAATATGCTGATAATATTCAAATAATTTATTTCGACCCTAAGGATTATCAAAGAATCACTAGTAGTGATTTCTAAGAAATCCTATCATTGGGGATCCTTTTCTATTTACAATGTATATTTTTATTTATATTTTATTTTAATATTTGCATTTTTTGGTGTATTTACATTTATTTATTTTAATTCCTAGATTTTTATCTGTTTAAAAGTTTTTTATTTCTATTCACTTACTATTTTCTCATATTTACCTATTTTTTATATTTTTATTTTTATCACTATTTTTATATTTATTTTTATACTAAGAAATCTTATTAATATTTTCTTTATATCGAAATAAAATCATTTAAATGTCCCAATACGCTGGTGACATTAAAGATTTTTTTTCGACCCTAAGGATTATCAAAGAATCACTATTTGCGATTTCTAAGAAATCCTATCATCGGAAATTTTTTTAAAATTTTATATTTTTATTAGTTTCTTTGTATACCATTAATAATTCATTATTTTAGTAATTTTTTTAAATTTTCTTTTAATATTTAGAATTTTCATTTTGTTCATTTATTTTTATTTAGTCTTATCTTTTTAAAGTTATTGATTTTACATTTCTTTATTATATATCTTTATGCTTATATGATAATTCGATATCGAGATAAAATCAATTAAATGTTCCAATACATTGGTAACATCCAATCATTTTTTCTCGATCCTAAAGATAATCGATGAATCACTACTTGTGATTTTCTCATAATCTTATAATCGGAAAATTTTTATTTTAAATTCTTCCATAAATTTTTGTTTTTTTATATTTTATTCATTATATATATTTTAAAAATCTTTATTATAAAAAAATGAATGTAAGATTAAGCATGTGTGCCTAAACACCTTTTTCCATGGAAATATCCATCAATACGTCACATCCAATACTACTACTTTTAACAAATATAAATCTAAGATAAAAACAATACAACAAATGAATAAATATGCATACGCATACCTTAAAAGTTGCACTCAGTTGCAAAACGCAACTGACAAGCCTCTCTTTTATATGCTTTTATTCACGTTCTGTTTATACTTTCAACAGAACAAAGTTTACAGCAACTCCACAATAGCAACAGATGGACGATGCTGCAGGCTAGCAACGAGCAGTAGAAACTTGCGGCCAGCAGTGGGTTCGGACAAGGACAGTAGCTAGAAGCTAGGAGGTGCAACCACAGTACCAGGAGGTGGCACCGAAGCAGGTGGCGTTGGCAGAAACGAGACCGAAAAGGAGTTTTCACATGGGAATGGTACAACAAATGGAGCGGCGATAGGCTTAGGCAATGGTTTTGGTGATGATGAAGGCAATGCAGAGGTGGTTTGATGATGAATAGTAAAAAAGGCTGTCGAAAATTGTAAAATTTTTGATTTTTTTCTTTTTTTCCTGTAAAAGCCGTGTCCCCCTGAAAAGGCTTCTTCCCCCTTTATATAAATTTTTTGTATCTCAACTTTTGGAAACTGAATTAGAGAGTTTATTGATCCCATAATCATGGGATTTTATTTTCTTTATTTATTTCCTTTTTATTGTTTTTATTCTTGGTAATTGATTTTCAACTTTTATTTCACTTTGATTATTTCTTTTTTTTGCAGGATTTGTTTTCCTTTTATTGACTTATTCATATTTGGTCTAAATCTCTTAAGTCAACTTTGGCTTTAATTTGCATGATGCATGGGCATTGAAGAATTTATATTTATTTATTATTATTTTTATATTTTTGATTTTTTTTAAGTTTTTTTGGACAAAATTCGGTGTCTATAGCTGCCCTTCTTTGCACATTGCTGAGAATCGGGAATAGGGAAAATACTTTGACAATAATTTTGTTTGAACTTTTATTTTCATTTTTATTTTTTGGAAAATTCAAATTTGATTCCCGAAAATAATACCTTGACTCCATACCAAGGCTCAACCCACGAGAGCAATGGATTCGATTTTGGAACATGATACCTTGACTCTCTACCAAGGCTCGATCCACTTTTCAAAAAGAGAATTCGATTTGAAACACAATACCTTGACTCTAATACCAAGGCTCGATCTATTTTTGAAAATAGATTCGACTTTGGAAAAACAAAAATTATTCTTGAATGTTATCTTTTTTTTTCTAATTTAAAATGTTGCCAA
Organism: Heritiera fomes; assembly: GCA_032173925.1. Lineage (NCBI taxonomy): Eukaryota > Viridiplantae > Streptophyta > Magnoliopsida > Malvales > Malvaceae > Heritiera > Heritiera fomes. The sequence continues at coordinate 36,064,091 of JAPDPM010000003.1, forward strand.
AAGTCAAAATGAAGTGACCTGGATGAAACCAGAGATTGAAATGAAGTGACTCGGACGAAACCAGAAGTCAAAATGAAGTGATCTAGATGAAACCAGAGGTCGAAATGAAGTGACCTGAACAAAACCAGAAGTCAGAATGAAGTGACTTGGACGAAACCAGAAGTTAGAATGAAATGACCTGGACGAAACCACAGGTCGAAATGGAGTACTTAGATGAAACTAGAAGTTAGAATGAAACAACTCAGACAAAACCAGAAGTTAGAATGAAGTGACTCGGATGAAACCAGAAGTCAAAATGAAGTGACTAGGACGAAACCAGAAGTCAAAATGAAGTGACTAAGATGAAACTAGAAGTTGAAATGAAGTGACCTGGACGAAACCAGAGTTCGAAATGAAGTGACCTGGACACAACTAGAGGTCGAAATGAAGTGACTCGAACAAAACCAGAAGTCAAAATGAAGTGACTTGGATGAAACCAGAAGTCAAAATGAAGTGACTTAGACAGAACCAGAAGTTGAAATGAAGTGACCTGGATAAAACCAGAGGTCGAAAAAAAGTGATTCAGATGAAACCAGAAGTCAGAATGAAAATAATTTGATTGAAACAAAAGATTGGAAACAAAAGTTGACTTGGACGAAACGATAGGTCGAAATACAAAATTCTTATTTCTTGGCTAATTTTATTGAACTTAAAACCACACAATGGTGTCAGCTACATTAGGTTTAAAAAAAATATCACTTGATCTCCAATTTAGCGGGACTTAAGACCACATAATGGTGCCAACTATGTTAAATTAAAATCTCGTATAGTATCACGATCACAACCAACTATCAAAACAGTCTCATATTGAAACATTCTTCAAATTTTCTAAATTAGAAGACTCTTCTTATTAGTCCAAATTTCATCATCTATATTTCATTCTCTTTTTTTTTTTAATGCAAGTGTAAATGTATGCCCCAAAAATGTAGATGCAAGTATCTATCTCAATAATAAGAATGGTCTCCCATATGCACCAATAGAAATGCAAACTCGTTTATCTATCTAAGTGATGCAAATGCTTCCGATGCAAACACGTAAATTTATCCTAATGATGCAAATGGCTTTTATTTGGATGCAAATGCAAATTACTATGTAAATGATCTCTACTAAGATTTGATGCAAGTGACCTCCCTAAAGATGCAAACATTTATAGTCTCATTTAGGGTCATGAAGTTCATATCAAATCTTCAACTTTGTCTTTCTCCAGCATCTCTGCTTAGTTTGACAGAACTTCCTTTCCAAACACAAAGTCCTCATTTTCAATTGATGTCAATGCCTCCAAGGTTAAAACACTTCATGTTGTCATTCATTTATTCATCATCATTCAAATTCATGACAAACATAATACATTGTGAATTTCAAAGGATGGATAGATAAATCATAGGTAAGATTGAAAGGGTGAGAAAGGGGTATGAGTTTATCCAAATTGGGAAAGAAATCAATTGCGAGTGTATAATGATAGGTCAAAAGTTTAAACAAAAAGACAAGAGCACCATTACAGTGAAAATCCAGACTTTCACATCAATTAGCCTAAAATTTCTTTTTGAGCAAACTCTTGATCGGTATCCTTTATCCTTTCATGCCCTTAACTTACGGGGGTAGCTGTTAACAAGTGCGCCAAATCGTGCGATATCCTCAACCACCTCCTTTTTTTTTGGATTTTCAACTTTGCTATTGCACTTTTGGTTCGAGTTGCCCTTTCGGGTTTTTAACTCAAACCTTTCTCTTTTCTTTCTTTTTCTCTTTCTCTTTTCTTTTTTTTTTTGGGGCTATTTTCATTTTTTTGATGGTTTCATCATGCATTTGAATTCCAAGTTGATCTAGTAAGGGAAGGAATTGCAATCTTATTAGTCTTTAGTGATTTTATAAGAATATCAAAATCCAATGCACGATTCTCTAATTCAAATATTCACATTTGATCATAATGGACTTTTTAAAGCACGTAATGTAGGCCAGGGTTTAGGGTTCTAAAAGAATGGATAAATAGGCCCAAAATGTGTTTAAGGGTCAAAAAACCGAAGGATCATTTTTATCATTTGAAGCACCAATGCTAGTACTTATCTTATTCTTCGTAAGCTCCCTCCCATTTTTATTTTTTCCTTTTCTCCATTTTTCATTTTCCTTTTTTCCTTTTTTCATCTATCTTTTATTTTTTTTCATTATTTTCATTTTCAAGAAAAGAACTCAAAACTTCATTTCACAGTAACTCCTCCATATCAAAAGAAATCTCCTCCCTTTTTTTTTGCCCCCATCACTCACATTTCATAGCTTTTTCTTGGTCTTTGTTGAATAAGTCCCTCTTTGAAATTTGCCCCCCGTATGTGGAGGGTGATCCTTGGTTGGGTTTATTAAAGAAAATATCTTTGCAGGCTCAAATGGGGTATCAAATGGTTAATTTTTTCATGAGAAAGATATATGAAAGATGGCCATTCCCCATTTCAAATGTGAACAATTTCATTGAAAATTATGTATTGGAAATTGAAAAACTTATGGATGATCACAAAGAGACTATAAATTCTCCTCATTTTTTTAATCAACCAATTTTACTCAATGCAAGATGTAACTATCAAGCTCACTTGTTTTTCTTTTCTTTTCTTTTTTTTTTCTCTCTTTTTTTTTTTGATAAACTAAACCATTGATCCAACATTGTTATTGAGACAATTTGTCAAAAATTCCATGTATGACGATTGATAGACCTTTCTTTTTCTTGCCATCTTGAGTCCATAGACTGAGCATTTTAAGATCACATCTTAGATTTATTTATTATAGGGGTGCTCAAGAAAAGGATGAATTAATTAGAAAAATATATAGGTGTATGAAAAGTAATGGAACAACAAAGGAAATATTCCAAATTGCACTATACTTGTCATTTTTATTTAAATGATAAAGAACAAACAAAACATTCTTGCATAAAAGACTACACAACTAAAGAAAAAGAAGTCACTTCTGTCCCTCTTCATTTTTCCCATTTTTCTCAAAATCTAAGTACCCAGTCTTGATAAGTGCTTGAACTTTTTGTTTCAATGGCATGCAATTTTCTGTGGAATGGCCTCGAATCCCACAATGATAATCACAATAAGCATTTTCATCATACCACTTTACGTATGGCAGTTAGATAGGTGTCACCGAAACTTTGGCAAGAAGTTGATGCTTAATAAGTTAGGGAAGTAACTCAGTATGGGACATGGGGATTGGATCAAATTTTGGTTTCCCTAGTTTAGCCTTCTGCCCCTTCTGGCCATTAATTGAAGTGCTTGATCCATTTGCAAGTTGAGGTTGTGGTGTGAATATAAGTGTGGTTGCAGGAATTGAGATTAGAGTGGGATAACTAGTTGAATATATTAGATATGATCCTTGGGAGATATTGTTTGCATAGGGATAGTAAGGGTGGCATGTAGAGTAAGGGTAGTGAGGTGTGGGATTTGCTTTTGATTGTTTTTCAGTAGTAGCAGCCTGCACTTCTCCTTCTTTCTTCTTTGGGGCTGATGTGTCTTCAATTTTGCCACTTTTAATGGCATTTTCAATCATCTCTCCCTAAATAACCATGTCAGCAAAGTTGTTAGTAGCACTCCCCACAAGTCTATCATAATAAGGAGGTCATAAAGTACTAACAAATAGAGTTGTAGTCTCTTTTTCAGTTAAAGGAGGCCGCACCTGAGCTGCCAAATTCCTCCACCTTTGGGCGTACTTTTTGAAGCCTTCACCAGATTTCATCTTTAAGTTCTGTAGGGACAACCTATCCGGTGCCATATCTGACATGTGCCTATACTAAGCAATGAAAGCTTTTCCTAAATCCTTCCATGTATGGACATGACTTCGATCCAACTTATTATACCACTTGGCTGTTGGCCCAATCAAACTGTCTTGAAAATAATGAATGAGCAACTTATCATTACTTGTGTAGCCAGACATCTTCCAACAAAACATAGTAATGTGAGCTGCTGGGCATGTGGTTCCATCATACTTTTTGAATTCAAGAACTTTGAATTTTGGAGGTATAACCAAATCTTGGACCAGGTTAAGCTCATTAGCGTCTATACTCCCAAAGAAATCCATTCCTTCGATCACCTTTAGCCTTTCTTCCAGCAGATCGCATTTCTCCCGTGATTCCCAACTCTCCTTCCTTAACTTATCTTGTTCCATGGGATCATCCAAATTTGGTACGAAAATAGGATCAACGAGGCCAGATCCCGAGCACTGTCCTCGATTTTGTGGATGATTCACAAAAACTTGGGCTTGGGGATGAGCCTTTTGGGTAGTTTGGGCTTGAAGAGGTGTAAACCCAGATAGGTATAATGGGTCCTCTCTTAAAGGTTGAGGCTCCTCTCTTGAATCTTCAGCAACTCCTCTCCTCTTCATTAGGGTCATCATCATTTCCATGATCTTTGCCATGTGTTCCCGAGATTCTTCTTAGGATTTGACAAGTTCCAATTGAACTTTTTCGATTCTTTCAATTCTAGCTTATTGTTCCCCTTCCATGATATTTGCTTTAAGGTGAGTATTGTATGAGTGAACTATCCTTACACCTCAATTATCAGAATTCCCAACATTAGGACGATCTTCTAAATGAATGGATAGATGCATATGCATGAAGTATACTATCCTGTAGTGATAAAATGTATGAAATGTAATGCATAAAAAAATCATCTGAATGAATGCATATGCATGAGGTACACTATCTTATGGCGATGATATGTATGAAACGCAATGCATATAAGTATAAAAAATCCTTTTTTTTACAAGCCATGTAATGCAACAAGTAAGATTTTTTTTTTCGCTTTTGAAAAGCTTATGTAAATGAGGTAGGAAAGAAATGAGTGAAGAAAATAAAGAATGTTGGAAAATATCTATACTAGTTTTCTAGACCAAACACAAAACGAGAAAAACTTTTCATTAATGATGAAAGTGATCGAATCTCTATTTTTACATTTTATTATTGCCCATAAAAAATATTGCACGAGGATATTCCCCCATGTGTCCTAATTGCAAGGTAACTTCTATAAAATATAGGTTTGGCACTACCTAAGGTTGGCTCCCTAAGGCTCACTATATGTATGGTTAGGACTTATAGGGATCTAAAGGTTCCCAAATTGTTCCTCACTACTGTCAACATAGGACTAGTAAGGCACCTCGATCCTCACCCATGATAGTTACAAATGGAAAGGGTTCAATTTGAGTGAGAGTATTTCACTTGCCATTGCGGAGGTTATCACCTCACAAGAGCAAAGGTACTCTACTCTCCCCTAAAAGGGACAAACCCGGGTGTAGGGTTGATGAATGCAATGAATATGTCATGTTATGTGTGCAAAGGAACAAAATTTAGAATGCATCCAACAAAATACAAACAATGAAAATGATTCACACATTTTTTATTTTTGTTTTTTTATTTTGTTTTATGAAGAGTTTTATTAAATATTTATTAAGACCTTTAAATTAAAATTCAGGATAAGACATGATTAATTATGGTTCGACTCTCAAATGTCTCCAGTAGAGTCGCCAAACTGTCATAATGATTTTTGTCCGGGGACTCAATCGCTAGATCATTTTGAAAAACACAAAGAGGAGTTGAATAAATATGCATACGTAGAGGTGGCAAAAGTTGACCCGACCTGAAAAATTTGTCCAATTAACCGGAATCCAAACCCGATCGATCCGATTTGACTAAAAAAGTCAACAATCCAAATCCAACTCGATCCGAATTCGAATTGATCCGAACCCAAATTGACCCGAATCCAAATTTATCCAAATCCAAATTTAGCCAAACCTGAAAAGATTCAAACTTAAATTTAATATTATCAATAAATATTTAAATGTTAAAATTAAATATCAAAGTATTTTAATATAGTAAATATAATTTTTTCAATAATATGAGTGTTATATATTTTTGTAATCTAGTTAAATTTAAATATTTACTTTTATATTGCATTCATTTGAACCTAATGTATAATTATTTAATGGCTAATCTATAATAGAGTACAAAAGCTATATCATCTACACTAATGTCTCCAATTATTCTATAAAAAAACAAAATAAATTGAAGAGATATATAGTACTGTTTTATGATATTTAGTAGGGATTATTAAATCACTTTATTCAAAAGTTATTAATTATTGTAGATAATAAAAATAAAATGAAAAAAATGTAATTAATTTATGAATATTGGTAAATATATTATAAAGAACACTATCATACAGATTATTAATATTTTGATTATTTCAATCTCAATTGTACTATAGGTCATGTAAGAAGAAAATTTTATTTTCATGAGTTTTGTAATTCTTAGAAATATGGTTTCAGTTGATTTTCATATTAAATAAATCACATCAAGATGACCAAAGCTTAATCCAATAAATCTGTCCAATCGACCCTAATCTAAATCCGACCAACCCGAATTGACTAAAAAAGTCAACTGCCCAAACCCGACCTTATCTGAACCCGAAATGATCCGAACCCTAAATAGACCGATTTTTCCTTGACCTAAACCCGACCTTATCCAAACCTAAAATGATCCAAACCCGAAATAGACCAATTTTTCCTTGACCCAAACCTGACCTTATCTGAACCCGAAATGATCCGAATCCGAAATGATCCAAATCTGAAATGATCCAATTTTTCCTTAACCCAAAATGATCCAATCCAAACTTGATTTGACCCATCCATTTGCCACCTCTCAGCATATGCATACCTCAAAAGTTGCACTCAGTTGCAAAACCCAACTGACAAGCCTCTTTTTTATATGCTTTTATTCACGTTCTGTTTATACTTTTCAACTGAACAAAGTCTACAACAACTCCACAATAGCAACAGATGGACAACGCTGCAGGCTAGCGACGAGCAGCAGAAACTTGTAGCTAGCAGTGGGTTCGGATAGGGATAGTAGCTAGAAACGATGAGGTGCGACCACAATACCAGGAGGTGGCACCGAAGCAGGTGGCGATGGCAGAAACAAGACCGAGAAGGAGTCTTCACGAGGGAATGGTGCGGCAAATGGAGTGGCGGCAGGCTTAGGCAATGTTTTTGTTGATGATGATGAAGGCAAGGCAGAGGTGGTTTGATGATAAATAGTGAAAGAGGCTACCGAAAATTGTAAAATTTCTGATTTTTTTTCTTTTTTTTCCTGTAAAAGCCGTGTCCCTCTAAAAAGGCTTTTTCCCCCTTTATATAAATTTTTTGTATCTCAACTTTTGGAAATTGAATCAGAAAGTTTATTGATCCAATAATTTATGGGATTTTATTTTCTTTATTTATTTTTATTTGACCTTTCCATTTTATAATTAATTTCCTTTTTATTGTTTTTATTCTTAGTAATTGATTTTCAGCTTTTATTTCAGTTTGATTATTTCCTTTTTTTGCATGATTTGTTTTTCTTTTATTGACTTATTCATATTTGGTCTAAATCTCTCAAGTCAACTTTGGCTTTAATTTGCATGATGCATGGGCATTGAAGAATTTATATTGATTTATTATTATTTTTATATTTTTGACTTTTTTATTTTTTAAAGTTTTTTTGAACAAAATTCGGTGTCTACAGGAGGCAAAGTTGAATCCTAAAAGAAAGACAAAATTATGATGTGATGGAAATCATAGATATTATAGAAGAGGAATAAAGCTGGAAGGATTTCATGCAAAGTTAAAGATTAAATGAATAATAATTTTATATAGTTTTAATTAGTAATTAATATTTAATGATAATTTAAAAATTAATTGAATAACTTATCATATTAATATTTTTTACCATAAAATATAATCAATAATTTAAATTAATTATTATTAATTTAAGAAATATTGTTGATTAACTTTGTAATAAGATCAAAATTTTGAACTTCCTATTAGAAATGGCAACAGCTAGCTAGAGCTCGCTCAAGACTTAACGGGACCAACCCAAATTGACTAAAAAAGTCAAAGCCTCGAAACTAAAAAAGCTTAAAATCGAAAAAATCAAAACTCGAAAAAGCCAGAACCCAAAAAAACTGAACCTGGCACACCTCGAACCCAATATAACTCGAACCCGATACGATCTGAAAGTAAGACCGATCCAATCGAAAACCCCGTTAAAAACTGAATTTGTACTCTGAAAAATTTGAATTATAATTATATGATTATTATTTAAAAATAACTACACTTTTTAATTATAAAATTAAAGTATTGATAAAAATAATTATTTCTAACTGTAAAGTGTAATTTAAAAATATACTATAGTAGTATTATTGTGTAAGTAGTAATTTTAGTAAAATACATAAATAACTCAAGCTATAGGTAATTAATTATTTGATATATTAATAAAATTCTAATATGGTATCTTATAACAATTATTCATATATTATATTATCATAATCTTTTAAGAATAAATTATGTAAAATCTTTTAATGCGTAAGTATTATTCTAATACAAATAATTATTTATTAAAAATAATTTATTTATTATCTATTAAAAATAAAATTAAAGTGGAGATAAAAATAATTTTAATAATAAATTATAGTGTACTTTAACTGAATTCGTTCGATTAGAATCATACCGAACCTAAAAAAATTCAAAACCGAAACTATTTGAACCCAAAAAAATCCAAATTCAAAAATTTTAAATTTGTAAAAATTCAAATTTGAAATAATCTGAATTCAAAATAATTAAAATAAAAAAATCAAACCAATCCCATCCAAACATATCCGTTTGCCACCTTTACTTCCTATAAAAGTTCCTCAACAGAGTCAAAACAAGAAAGACAATCTTACATACAAAAGACATTCATCAATTAAAATATTTTATTTGGTAATTATGCGATGATGTGTTCCAAATTTATCTCGTCATTAACCGATTCTGATCTCAAATAAAACCCTCCTATTTCTATGGCAGCAAGAGCGCTTTCACTGTCCCTTTACTTAGATCCTCGACAACTGCCACACTTCCATGTCCACCTTAATCGTACCTAAGGCCTTCCATTTCTTTCATCTAGAAACCCTTTTCTCTTGCTCCACAAACTCGACCGTTACAACTTCAAATGTTCTTTCCCTTCTTCCTCCACCAACCCTGTCACTCGAGCATAGTACTACTCCTTTCTTGACAATCCATTTAGGGGAAGCCGCTTTTTATCCAATGAAGAACTGGAAAAGCTCAAAGCTTTGGAGTCTTTTGTTTATCTTCAATGTTAGAGTATGCCCTACAGTTAATTGGATTTGGATTAAGTAATTTTAAAGGGCCCAAAAGACCTAATTTAGTTGGACTAAGGCTAAGGCCTTTTTAGGATTTTGTTAAGAGGCACTATAAAAACAACATTAAGTCTAAAAGTTAGACATAGGAACAGAATATTTTTATAGCCGTTCTGCCTCTTAGAGCTAGCACTCTTAGAAAACAATTCCCTTCCTCCTCCCTTTGCTTCTGATCACATTTTGTCTCAGGCAAAGGTCTTGTTTTGCATTCTACTCGTGTGGATACTGTTAGAGGGCTTCTCTTAGCTAGGAGTCTTGAGTTAACGATAAATCAAGGGCTGTTTGTGGGCTGCCATATTCAAAAGTCAAACATTCCTACACGAGTACACCGAAAGGTCAGATTTTATCCCGAAATTAATCTTGTTGCATGTTCCTAGTGATTTTGGTTTTGTTGATTTTTAATCTGCTGCTTATTTTCGTGTATGACATGATAAATCGAGACAACGAAACCTTACAGTAGTATCCGAGCCAATGTGCAAACAGCTTTCGGGATAGTGAATTCCATTCGTCGTGATGCTGTTTTTATTGTAAGTTGTTACAGATTTGATTTTAATTTTCAAAATTCGTTTGAGCGACCTAAAATAATTGTAAGACAATTACAGATTTTAAAAAAAAAAACCTTGTAAGCAATCCTTAGTTGCCACCCTTGCAAAAAAAAAATTTAATACTTGTTATTATTTTATTTAAAATATATAAAATAAATTAGGATAAAAGTTATCTTGATAAGTGTTTTAAAATAAAATATATCCTTCATTAAATTAGATAAGAGTTATCCAATAGTTTTGAGATTTTAATAAGATTAAAATTTCAAAAACATTATCTTGATAAAATTATTTTAAAATAAAATATATCCTGTATTAAATTGGACAAGAGATATCCAATAATTTTGAGATTTTAATGAGATTAAAATTTCAAAAAGAATTATCTTGATAAAATTTTATTCTAAATTAAATATTTTATATCTTAAATTGGATAAGAGTTATCCAATACTTTTGATATTTTAATGAGATTAAAATTTCAAAAGGAGTTATCTTTATAAATTTTTGTTTTAAAATAAAATATTTTAAAATGGATAAGAGTTATCCAATGGTTTTGAGATTTTAATAAGATTAAAATTTCAATTAAGCCCAAATTGCATTTTGAGAATTAAAATTAAATTAAAACAGCCATTGATACCCATAATTAATTAAAATTTGATTAATTAAACTTAGATTTTAATTAGGAAGCATGCAAATTAATATGTGATATTACTATGTATGCTTGATGCTTGATTCTTATGTGATATGGATGATTGCATGGTGCATGGTTATGGGCCTAGGTTTACATGAGTTGTAATTTATTTAAATAAATTTAAATTGGGCCTGTGAGCCTTGATTTATTTGTAATTTATTTATGTAATAGTTATATAGATAAATTAGGATTATCTTCTAAAATGTACAACATTTGGAGCCAAGATGATTCGGAGCCAAGGCGAACCGAGGTGATGCTTGAAATGAAATCGAGGAGAAGACATTTAGAAAAATAATGTATCCCTAGGTTCTTTTGTAATAGAAAGGCCATAACCATGTCACGTTTAATTTTACGCTTTTACTTATATATGTTGATATATATGTTAGAAAAGCATGCTAGGTGAGATGGTAAAATTAAAAATCCCTCAAAATAAATATTAAGTCAAAGATAACAAATAAAGATGCCTTCCAATACAATGCATGTGAAAGAGACTTTGTTCGGTATTGTGCTACTTTGGCTCAATCAAGGCCATACCTACCTTAGGAATTCACATTGCAAGAGATAATAGTTATCTCCAAGTGTATTGGGTCAGACTTAACTAAATTAAATTAGGGCATTGTCTCAGTCAAACCTAATAAGATTTAGAGGCATAGGTTGGGCTTTAACCCATATGATGAGTTAGAACAAGAGTTGTTCACCTAACTATCCAGGAGTTGTATGAGATGCAATTGACAAGAGTTGTCTACCTAAATAATCTCATTGGACGCATTAGCTCAGCTAAAGTCATAATGGGACCAAATATGGATCCTGGCCCACTAGGAAGTTTAGGCGAAAAGGCTTCCCGAGTTGATAGTGAGGGCTATTAGCTTGAGGAAAATAGTAGGAGTAATTCATTTAATTAAAAGACCATAATTAATGATTTTAATCACAATGTTACTTACATATTTTATGATTGTAGAATTATCATGGCAAACAACAATTTATCCCTTCGTTCTATCCTTGAGAAGGATAACAAGTTGGTTGGGGCAAACTTCTTAGACTGGTACAGAAATTTGAGGATAGTTCTCACGCAAGAAAAGAAGTTATATGTTCTAGAGCATGCGATCCCTGCTCAACCCCGACAGAATGCTTCCGCTACTGATAAGCAAGCTTATCAAAAGCATTTGGATGATGCCATTGACGTACAGTGCCTGATGTTAGCTTCCATGAGTTCTGAACTCCAGAAGCAACATGAGAATATGAAACCGTTTGATATGATTGAACATCTCAAGGAAATGTTCCAAGAGCAAGCACGGCACGAACGTTATGAGGTGTCTAAGGCACTTTTCCAAAGCAAGATGGCTGAGGGAGCTCTGGTGCACACTCATGTACTTAATATGATTAGGTACATTGAGAGGTTGGAAGCACTAGGCTTCACTATGCATAAAGAGTTGTCAGTTGATCTCATCCTCCAATCCTTATCGGATAGCTATAGTTCGTTTGTGTTGCACTAAAACATGAACAGTATGGATAAGACACTAGCAGAATTGCTCAATATGTTGAGAACTGCTGAGCAGGACTTGAAGAAGTCAAGGCCTACTTCTGTTATGGTGATTGACAAGACCAAATCCAAAGGCAAAGGCAAGCTTAAGGGTAAGCCCAAGCCTAATGGTAATAAGAAGGAAAAGGCCAAGAAACTCAAGCCATCTGGTGGAGTTGCTAAGACAAGAAAATGCTTCTATTGCAGTAAGACTGGTCATTGGAAGAGAAATTGCACTGTATACCTTGAGGAGTTGAAGAAAAAGAAAGGAAGTGAGACTTCCATCTCAGGTATATATGTGATTGAGATAAATTTGTCTACTTCTTCATCTTGGGTATTAGATACTAGATGTGGTTCTCACATTTGCATGAATGTGCAGGGACTAACAAGGAGTAGAAAACTTCTTAAGGGCGAGGTGGTCCTACGAGTTGGAAATGGAGCAATGGTTGATGCGTTAGCTGTAGGAACATTTAATTTATCGTTGCCTTCGAGCCTAATTCTAGAACTTGATAATTGTTATTATGTTCCAGCAATTGCCAAGAACATTATTTCTGTTTCTTGTTTGGATAAGAAAGGTTTTTCTTTTAAAATAATGAACAATAGTTGTTCAATTTACTTTAATGATATTTTTTATGGCAATGCTTCCATTATGAATGGATTGTATGTTCTAAATTTAGATAATCACATATACAGTGTTGATTCCAAGAGGTCTAAGGGTAATGAGATTAACCCTACATTCCTCCGGCATTGTAGACTTGGTCACATAAACGAGAAACGCATATCTAGGCTCCACAAAGAGGGACACTTAGATTCATTTGATTTTGAATCATATGATGTATACGAATCTTGTTTGCTTGGTAAAATGACCAAGGCCCCTTTTACAGGAGCAAGTGAAAGGGCCAGTGGTTTATTAGAGCTCATACATACAGATGTATGTGGTCTATTAACCACACAGGCTAGAGGAGGGTTCCAATACTTCATCACATTTACTGATGACTACAGTAGATATGGCTATGTTTATTTAATGAGACATAAGTCAGAATCCTTTGAAAAGTTCAAAGAATTCAAGAATGAAGTACAAAACCAGCTAGGCAAGAATATCAAGACACTCCGATCAGATCGTAGTGGAGAGTATTTAAGCTTAGAATTTATAGATCATCTAAAGGAGTGTGGAATAGTTTCACAACTCACTCCACCTGGTACACCTGAATGGAACGGTGTATCTGAGAGGAGGAATCGGACCTTGTTAGACATGGTTCGATCCATGATGAGTCTATCTGACCTCTTTGTCTTCTTTTGGGGTTATGCTTTAGAGACAGTAGCATTTACACTAAATCGTGTTCTTACTAAAGTTGTTGAAAAGACACCACATGAGATGTGGACTGGAAAAAAGCCTAATCTGTCTTTCTAAAGATTTGGGGTTATGAGGCTTATGTCAAAAGACAAGTCTCAGACAAATTAGGACCCAAATATGATAAATGCATATTTGTGGGGTATCCTAAAGAGAGAAAAGGATACTATTTCTATAATCCCACAAAGCACAAAGTGTTTGTGACTCGATACGGTGTTTTCTAGAAAAGGACTTCCTTTTTGGAAGAACTAGTGGGAAGAAAATAGAGCTTGAAGAGGTTCAACAACCACAAAATGTCATTGAACCTTTAGTGGAACAGGAGCAAGTCCCACAAGATGTTGTGGAACAAGAAGTAACTCCAGAAACACAAGACCCGCGTAGGTCTAATAGGATACGTCGAGAGCCTGAGAAGCTTAACCTTCTCACCACTCAGCACAATGACGTATTGCTCATGGATAATGATGAGCCTACCACCTATGAAGAAGCAATTACGAGCCCAGATTTTGAGAAATGGCTTGAAGCCATGAAATTCGAAATGGACTCCATGTCTACAAACCAAGTATGGACCTTGGTTGTTCCACCTAGAGGGGTAAAACCCATAGGGTGCAAGTGGGTCTTCAAAAAGAAGATTGACATGGATGGTAACGTGCATACCTATAAAGGCCGATTGGTGGCTAAAGGTTTCAAACAAAGGCATGGTATAGACTATGATGAAACCTTTTCACCAGTTGCAATGCTTAAGTCCATTCGAATTTTGCTTGCTATCACTGCATACCATGATTATGTTATATGGCAGATGGATGTTAAAACCGCGTTTCTGAATGGAAACTTGTCGAAAGATGTGTATATGACACAACCTGATGGTTTTATCACTCTTGAGAATGCCAATAAGGTATGCAAACTTCAGAAATCCATTTATGGATTGAAGCAAGCTTCTCGGAGCTGGAACATTTGTTTTGATGAGACAGTCAAAGAGTTTGGCTTCATCAAGAACGAAGATGAACCTTGTGTTTACAAAAAGGTTAGTAGGAGTGCTGTCATATTCCTAGTGTTATATGTGGATGACATACTACTCATAGGAAATAACATTCCTGCCCTATAATCTGTCAAAACTTGGCTAGGGAATTGCTTCTCCATGAAAGACTTAGGAGAAGTAGCCTATATCCTTGGAATAAAGATCTATAGAGATAGATCGAGTAGGCTGCTAGGTCTAAGTCAAAGTACATATATTGACAAAGTGTTGAAAAGGTTCAACATGGAAGAATCCAAGAAAGGATTTTTACCTATGTCTTATGGCATTTATCTCTCAAAGGACATGTGTCCTAAAACACAAGATGAGAGAGATGAAATGGCTAGGATTTCATTTGCTTCAGCTATTGGATCTATCATGTACGCCATGTTATGTACGAGGCTTGATGTCTTGCATGCTTTAAGCATGGTGAGTAGGTATCAAGCTTACCCAGGTGAGCGTCACTAGATAGCAGTTAAGAACATCCTTAAGTACTTAAGAAGGACTATGGATGCTTTCTTAATCTATGGAGGAGAGAATGAGCTCATTGTAAATGGTTACACTGATGCTAGTTTCCAGTCAGATAAGGATGACTTTAAGTCACAATCTGGCTATGTGTTTTGCCTGAATGGTGGCGCTGTAAGTTGGAAGAGTTCAAAACAAGAGACAGTGGCTGATTCTACGACCGAGGCTGAGTATATAGCGGCTTCAGATGTAGCTAAGGAAGCTGTTTGGATCAAAAAGTTCATCACAGAACTTGGAGTAGTCCCTAGCATTGCTGATCCAATGGCACTCTATTGTGACAACAATGGAGCCATTGCACAAGCTAAGGAACCCAGGTCTCACCAGCGGTCCAAACATATACTCAGGCGCTTCCATCTGATCAGGGAGATCATATAAAGAGGCGAGGTGAAGATATGCAAAATACACACTGATGATAATATTACTAACCCGCTTACGAAGGCACTATCACAACAAAAGCATGATGCACATGTTAGGTCATTTGGTATTAGATACATGATCGATTGGTTGTAGTGCAAGTGGAAGATTATTAGTGTGTGTGCCCTAAGAGCCAATTAGATTTGGATTTGTATCACACTTATGACATTGTGATTATTTATGTTATTTAATAATACATGGCAGTTATTTATCATTATTGACTGTATTTAATTTGATCAAGTTATAATCAAATGATAAAGTCCCTAGAATAGTGGATTCGTATCAAAGGAATCAAAGTAGTGACTTTAATAATGAGATCCTTATAATACAAAGAATACTATTCTTAAATATCCTTAGTCGTAGTATCACTGAGAAGGGATGTCAGTGATACGATAAGACTAACATGTGTTAAATTCCTTTGGGTGACTGATCTCATAAGTCATGGATATGGTGATATCCAAATCAACACATGGGTGATCATTGTGAATGAATACACTGGATTGACACATCTTGAGAACTTTATGTGGATCGTTACATTGAGTGTCATTAGATGTTCTCAAATGGCAATGGTATATGTGATCCTTAGACTTGAGATCACCATGGTATCCTATGTGTGGATTCGTGTACTTTGATGCTGGTAAACGTAGCTCAGTAAGGGTTGTAAGTAAGACAGTAATTGGGTACATCATGAATCATATGAGGGTTGTGAGTGATCAAGATAGGATTTGTCCCTCTTGGTAACAAGAGTCTATATCTCAAGGACTCTCAATAGAGATTAATGATTGAAAATCTGTGGCCATAGTACAAATGAGATTTAAGATGAGATCTTGAATTCATTTGATTAAATCGTTTATCTTAAGATTGAGAAACAATGGAGTTGAACTTTAATAGAGATGACACGTTCCATACTCTATGTTCAACTGAGATATTAGGTGACAAAAGGATCGAATTATACGATAATTGCTCATTGAAAGGTTGTCGTCAACTCACCGACATTTTCATTACTTGGGTAGCCATGATGCATTGCTAGATGCCAATCTTGGCTTGTGATTTATGAATGAGATTCTAAATCACTGCCAACGTAATGAAAACCTAAAGGGTCACACACAATAAGGGTATGACTAAGACAAGGTAATTAAAGTTGGATCCATGTGATGAATCCTAATACAAGAAGGATTCCTAGTGAGACTAGAATCCTGTTCCAACTATAATTTAGGATTTAATTAATAGTAATTTTAGCCCGAGATTACTAAAGGGTATTTTGGTCTTTTCAATTATAATAAGATTATAATTATGAATTATTAATATAATAATTCATGTGTAGATCAAATTATTAATCCAAATGCATAACCAATTGGTTGTAGTGCAAGTGGGAGATTGTTAGAGTATGCCCTACAGTTAATTGGATTTGGATTAAGTAATTTTAAAGGGCCCAAAAGACCTAATTTAGTTGGATTAAGGCTAAGGCCTTTTTAGGGTTTTGTTAAAAGGCAATATAAAAACAACATTAAGTCTAAAAGTTAGACATAGGAACATAATATTTTTATAGTCGTTCTGCCTCTTGGAGCTAGCACTCTCAGAAAACAATTCCCTTCCTCTTTCCTTTGCTTCTCGATCACATCTTGTCTCAGGCAAAGGTCTTGTTTTGCGTCCTAGTCGTGTGGATACCGTTAGAGGGCTTCTCTCAGCTAGGAGTCTTGAGTTAACGATAAATCAAAGGCTGTTCGTGGGCTACCATATTCAAAAGTCGAGCATTCCTACACGAGTACACCAAAAGGTCAGATTTTATCCCGAAATTAATCTTATTGCATGATCCTGGTGATTTTGGTTTTGTTGATTTTTAATCCGCTGTTTATTTTCATGTATGACATGATAAACCAAGACAACGAAACCTTACATTCAAAAGTTGGAATCTGGGTCGTTGTGGATACGGTTCATGAGGACTGAGGAGATGGATTTGACTGTTAGGTTGTTGGCTTTGTCATTTGCTGAGTCGATGCTCATTTCTTTGTGATATGAGGCTTTGTTGAGGTTGTTGGTGAAACAGTATTTGATTGAGAGGAGAGCTGCGATGCCACATGCTGTGACTCTTGTTGGGTTTTACAGGGAGAAAATTAGATAGAGAGGAGAGGAACTGGCTGGGACTGTGGAAGTTTGCTTTGACAAAAAGGGTGCTAATGCTTCTCCTCCTACACCTACACCTCCCAAGAATTCGCCATATATTTGTAACATGACTGTGACAAACCAGCTTAGAAGGTATAAAGTTTTTTTTTTTTATACTTTTGTTGGTTTTTTGCATTCCTTATTTGTTGGATTTTAGTTGAAGGGAATAATGGCATGTTGAATTATATTCTTACGCGCTTCTGTGTGGTCAAGATTTTTATAGGTTAATAACTAATTTAGGTTTTATAATGTTAAAGGCATCTAATGACTAAGAAATTTGTTCTTGTGTTCAACTTGTTCTCATTCCAAGTTGAGTTTTTGGTTTGAATAGTAGTGTCACACTCTTATTAGGATCAAGTTTATTAGTAGGTTAGTCACTAAGGGAAAGACAACTTCTTTGGCTCTAATAGTAGGAAAAAAATGAGCCATAGAACGCACAATGGCTTAATAGCCAAATAAACCCTTAACCTTTAGCATAAAATAGAATTAAGCTCTCAATATTTTATTGCGTAAAAATTAGTCCATAAACTTTTATTTCATTGTAAATAAACTCTCAACCTTTTAAAATTATGCAATTAAGTCCAAATCTGTTAAATGACACTAACTGCTATTTGGACATCTAACGTGAAAGCTGACGTGGATAGCTTAGTTGGCTACCACGTGGCATGCCACATTTGCATTACTAACAGAAGTTAGTGTTATTTAACAAATTTGGACTTAATTGCATAATTTTAAAAGTTAAGGGTTTATTTACAATGAAATAAAACTTTATGGACTAATTTCTACGCAATAAAACGTTGAGAGCTTAATTTCATTTTATGCTAAAGGTTGAGGGTCTATTTGGCTATTAAACCAACACACAATTCACACTTTGTTGAATCTGGAAATATTATTGATTGAATAATGTTGTAGGAATATCAAAGGGTATTTTTTTTATTTCTTGTTATATCTAAAAGTTTTGGTCAATGCTTGATTTCTTTTAGCTCTATAAATCCATATCAAATCCATGCATATAGAGTTTGCTAATTTTAGTCTGGAATCAAGAGGCTGACTACTTTGGTGCCGCTCAATGATATTTGCTATGCCTTGAAGCATTGTCCCAGGGCATTTGTTCTTTTCTGTACTTCAATTATTTTTATGACATGCTCTTTTATAGATATTTTCTCTGCACAACTTCTTCAGTTTAAACATGATAGCCTTTTTGTAACTAATTATGTTCTTGGTGTCTACCTTTGAATAATTTAAGAAGGGCATTAGTTGGCATCTTCTCAAAGCAAGTGAAGAGATAATATCTCAACTGACTTCTTCAAAAGAGGTGTATTTACATTACAGAATGATTGATGAGGCTCCATTCAACATGTACATAAAAGCAGGATACAATGTTGTTCAGACAGATAGTATCTTTATCTTGTTGACATTACAGAGACGTAAGCACCTGATGTGCAAGAAAATTCCTGTTTTTAACAATTTCCTAGAATCAGATTTGTCAGACTCTGATGAGGAACTTCCCTCATAAATGTATACGTGGAAATCATGCTATAATTGTAATCTTTTGAGCAACGTGCAGTTCAACTCACAAGTAAAACCTATATGGTTATCTTGTACTACTAAAACTCTTGCTCCCTCTTGTCTCATTGTTAATCACTATTATACACCTGTTAACTTTTGCTGCTTGTATGTGAAGATTACTTCATTGTTAGATCTTATCTGCTGTATTGTCTCTTTTCACGCATTGGGATTTCTTGGTCCCTAATATAGTTCAACAAGCTTTCTCAAATCATCCATTTGTGATGATTTCTTACTAGGAATTTGATGGCTGCTCAATGTATCTCCTTGCTTTTAATTTATCATATGCATGGTAAGGACACTTTAAAGGTAGACTGCATCTGCTTCTCCATTGGTTATGTCAGATTTTGTCAAATTATGGTCTTAATCAAACTTCTAATTCTATCTTTCTCTCCTCTTATTGTTTACATGGGATTTATATATTGCATGTTTTTGACCCTGAACTTTTGAACAGTGTAGGTAGAAAATGAGACATTCTTTATGTGCCTTTGTTATTGTTGGTGCAAAAGAAATTAAAGAGCATGAGTGCTTTTTGACCACACTTTTATTTTGGTGCAAAATACTTATCATTTCACCTTATAAAATATACAATCCATAGAATAAGCTGTCCTAAGCAAAACATTAGCAAACAAACTAGTGATTCTAGACTAGAACTAGACATATGAGAAAATATTGTCACTTAATGTTTCTCAGTTCTCCAATAGTTCATTGCCTTGAAACCATTCTGAACATGACCCTACTAAAATTTCGTTTGTTTTGACTCACATATAACTCAAATACCTAATCCTTTTCATGCCTCTAATGAAATTTCCATGGTAATAATGTTTTCTCATAATTCAGAGCATCCTTATTTTGATATGATACAGTTTCACTACCGGTAGAAAGTTCGCAATTCTCAACCCATCCTAAAAGCCATGCCAAGGCCTTTTGCATATGTACAGAAAAATAGTTGGATTTCTTTTACACACTCTAGCATTGAGGGTCGCTCCCCACTCTCAACATGGACAGCGTGAAGCCAAGTTTGCGAACTTAGCTATATATTCAATGGTGTATGAACTTTGAGCCATATCTAGATCAATCACCTTACGTAACTTCTTCCTGTCATTTAGTATGTGCCTAACCTGAAACGTGGAGCACCCAGTTATTATTCCATTCATTTTCACTAGCTAATATGCTGAAGTCCTTGAAACTTTAGAGTCATAATCTAAATGAGTGGTTGTAACATACCTGGAGCACAAGGTTTTGATCATTTGGTCCCTAGTTTAAGCTTACAGCTTTACGTCCTGTCAAAAGCTCTAGAAGAACCACTCCGAATGTATAAACATCACTTTGTAAAGTTAGTTTTCCTGTCTGTCCTTGGAGAAGAAAAAAAATTGGGATCAAATTTGCTATTGCTAATTAAATTTAGTTGAACGAAATATGACATCTACTATTATTTCATTGAATGCAAGAGAATAAGATATTTTCTTGTAAAAGATCTCCTTCCTAGTATTTTATACTTATAGTACTTTTTATTAGGAGAAGAGAAAAATTCACGTAGAACTTATCTGACTTTGGAGAATTATGGATGAGATTATGGGAGGATTTGGATTGCACAAACACAATGCAACGATAAAGGGGGTTGTGGTTAAGTAAAACTGTCACAGAAAGTATGATGAAATGCGGAGTGGATTAAGGGATGGAGGATGATAAAAATAAACCAAAAATGGGTTTTTGGAAAAGTTAAAAACACAAGAAAATGATGAATATCAAAAAATATGATGAGATAATGAAGA
This sequence comes from Heritiera fomes, assembly GCA_032173925.1. Lineage (NCBI taxonomy): Eukaryota > Viridiplantae > Streptophyta > Magnoliopsida > Malvales > Malvaceae > Heritiera > Heritiera fomes. Next base: position 36,084,885 of record JAPDPM010000003.1, read on the forward strand.
CGAGGAGTGAAAAAGATGAAAAATGGTGAAATAATAATAAAGTTTGTCGAAGAAATGATCAAAAAATCAAGGTTGTGTGAAATAAGGGTTTTGGGAGAAAAATAGGCGAAAGGAATATGAAAAATGGATTTTATCTTTGAAAAATTGGGTTTTTAAGACCCTTGAGTAGTTCTTGATGAGGAGGGGATCGATCTCTTCCAAACAAAGTCTTAAGAGGATCGATCCCATAGGTAATGGGATCGAACTCTCAAGCTGAAACCTAGAATTTTGGCAAAATTAGACAAGAGGATCGATCCTATCCCGCAAGGGATCAGTTAAGTGCCTTAATAATTATACAGAAAAATAGTTTGAAAATGATTGACATCATGCATTTTTAGTCTTTTAAGCTTAAGAATAGATTTAACCAAGTTGAAAACATGTTTTATGACTTATATGAAGTGAAAACAAGGAGGAAAATTCATTTGAGATCATTTTTGTATGTTTTGAGAAAATTTGAACAAAACTTGCATTTTTAAGAAGTTAAATGGGTATTTGGAGAAATACATGCAATTGTTCAACACAAATGAGTAAGGAACTTCATGCAAGGAGTTCAAAATGTGTTAATGCAAGTTTCAAAAAATAAATTCAACAAATCATGCTTGAGTTAATCAATCATCAAAAATAGGCATATTGAGCAAAATGGGAATTTTGGCACGTGTGAGGCAAGTGATTCAAATATGCACCATACTTTGGACTTGCAATCATCATTACGAACTTAAAATAACACCAAAAAAAGATAACTAAGTAGCAAGCAATATCATGGTGCATTCATTAATCCAAGTTCAGCTCTAAATGTGTAAAATCTTTCTCTATCAAGGGGTTTGGTGAAAATTTCAAATAGTTGGTGCAAAGTATCCACATTTTCTAAAACTATATCATCTTTATGCACATGATCTTTTATAAAATGATGCCTCATTTCAATTTGCAAAGTTCTAGAATGTTGAATGATATTCTTGGTGAGGTTTATGGCACTAGTATTGTCACATTTAAAGGGAATTTTGTTCATTTCAATTCCATAATCTCTCATTTGTTACTTAATCCATAACACTTGGGCACAACAACTACCAAAGACAATATATTTCGCTTCGATGGTGGATTGAGCTGCACTATTTTGTTTCTTAGAAAACAATGAAATGAGCCTATTCCCTCAAAATTGACAAGTGTCGAATGTGCTTTGTCTATCAACCTTACATCCACCAAAATCTGTATCAAAAAAAAGCATGAAAGGTAAAAGTTAAGTCTCTAGGATACCATAGTCCTAAGGAAGAAGTGTGTCTAAGGTATCCAAAGATTCTTTTAATGGCATGTAAGTGTGATTCTCTAGGAGATGACTGAAATCTAGCACAAAGACCTACACTAAACATTATATCAAGTCTACTTCAGTAAAATAAAACAATGAGATAGACCTATAAAATTTAGTGTTTACATATTTACCTCTTTCATCTTTATCAAGCTTAATAGATGTGCATATTAGAGTGGATTGAGGCTTGCTCTCATCCATACCAAGTCTCTTTATCAAGTCCTTCATATATTTAGCTTGATTTATGAAGATTCCTTCTTCACTTTGTTTTACCTAGAATCCCAAAAAGAATGTGGGCTCCCCCATCATGCTCATCTCAAACTCACCTTGCATAATGTAAAGAAATTATTGCACAAAGACTCATTTGTAGAACCAAAAATAATATCATCTACATAAATTTGGACTACTAACAAGTCACTACCCTTGGATTAAATAAACATGGTTGTGTTTACTTTGTGTCTTAAAAATCCATTTTCAATCAAAACTTGAAAAGTCTTTCGTACCAAGCTCTAGGAGCTTGTTTTAAACCATACACAGCTTTTGAAAGTTTATAAACATGATTTAGAATTTTGGATTTTCAAAATCAGGAGGTTGTTTTACATAAACCTGTTCATTTATAAAACCATTCAAGAAAGCACTTTTGGCATCCATTTGATAAAGTTTAAAAGTTTTGTAAAATGCAAAGGAAAGTAGCATCCTCATAGCTCCTAATCTAGCTACTCGAGCATATGTCTCATCATAATCTATCCCTTCTTCTTACTTATATTCTTGTGTCACCGATCTTGCTTTGTTTCTCAATATCACACTATTTTCACCCATTTTATTTTTAAATATCTATTTAGTTCCAATGATTGGATGATCATTAGGTCTTGACACAAGGTTCCAAACTTTACTCCTCTCAAATTGATTCAATTCTTCTTACATGGACATAATTCAATTTTCATCTTCTAAAGCCTCTTTCACATTCTTTGGTTCAAATTGAGAAACAAAGGCTACATGTTAGCAAATGTTTCTAAAGGATGATCTAATCCTAACTCTAAGATTTGGATCACCTACAATGTCATCATATATTTGAGTTCTCTTGGACATCTAAGTTCTCTCTCAATTACTTATTGATCTAAGGACTCCTTTTTCTCATTTATATCAAGATCTCCTAATTAGTCACTAACATCTTTTTCTTGCTATGTTTCAACTATACGTTCATCAAATATTTCCACATCTTCATCATCAAGTCTTGGATTTCTACTAGAATTTGACTTATCAAAAATCACATGAATGGACTGTTTTACAACAAGTGTTCTTTTATTGAAAACTCTATATGCCTTAGAATTTAATGAATATCTTAGCAAAATACTTTCATCACTTTTTGCATCAAATTCCATTATTCAAAACAAAATATATGCAACCAAAAGGATGAAAATAACTTCTGTTAGGTCTTTTCGTTTATAAAGCTCATATGGTGTTTTCTTTAAAATTGATTAACCATAACTCTATTTATAACATAACATGAAGTGTTAATGCCCAAAAATATTTTAGTAAATTATGTTCACAAAGCATGCTTGTAGCCATTTCCTCTAAAGTCCAATTTCTCTTTTAAACAACCCTGTTTTGTTAAGGTGTTCTAGGAGTGGAAAAATTATGGTTAATTCTATTGTCATTACAATATGCATCAAATCCAAGATTTTGAAACTCCTTTCCATGTTCACTTTTAACGCTAGTGATTGAATAACCTATTTGATGTTGAGCTATTTTTGAAAAAATAATGAATTTTTCTAATGCTTCATTTTTGACACTTAAGAAGAGTACCCATGTGAATCTAGTGAAGTCATCTACTATGACAAATCCATGGTGCTTTCCACCTAAGCTGGTTGTTCTAGTTGGTACAAAGAGATCTAAATGAAGTAGTTGATGTGGCCTAGAGATAGAAACACACTTCTTAGATTTAAAAGAGACTCTCTTACGCTTACCTCTAACACATGCTTTGAACACTTGATTATTTTCAAATTGAAGCTTAGGTAATCTTACAATTAAATCTCTTTAGCTAGCTTATACAAAACATGCATGCTAGCATGGCCTAATCTCTTATGCTACAACTAAGGTTCATCTTCTTTTGTGGCCATAAAGCATACATTTTTGTTACTTAGCTCATTTAGATGTACTATGCAAATGTTTCCTTGTTTATGCCCTATGAAAAGTATTTGATTGGTTTTAGCATCATCAACATGGCAACACAAAGCATCAAAAACAATGTTAAATCCCTTATCACAAAGTTGACTAATGTTAAGCAAGCTACGTTTTAAACCTTTGACATATAAAACATTTTCAATAATAGAGGAAGAGTTACCAATGGAGCCAATTCAATCAATTTACCCTTTAGAGTTTTCCCCAATTATGACTTCTTCATCACTTTTAGGCTTTAGGATCTTGAATTAGCTCTTGTCATCGATTATATGCCTTGAGTAGAGGTGCTTAACGGATCGGGTTGGCTCAAACTTGACTTAAAACATGCTCGGTTCAGCTTGGCCCGTGATCAGAATAGGAAATAGTGGTTCCCGAACCGACCCAATTCAGTCTAAAGACGAATCGAGCCAGTTTAACAAAAGTTGAACCCAGCTCGTTAAAAGCTCGGCCTGTTAAAGGCTCAGGTCATTAAAGGCTCGATCCAGCTCGGTAAAAGCCCAACCTGGCTAATTTTTTAAATTTTTTCTTTTTTTTTTAATTTTCTTGGTTTCATTTATTATTATTGTTAAATACCAAATAAATTAATGTTATAAGTTTAGAAAATAAATAAATATTTAAAATGCAAAATGACAACTTTACTTATATTTTAAATGATAAATGATAAGTCTAATTATATTTCAAATGTAATAAAAAAGTTTAACAAAATTAAAAAATTTTAAAAGTATTATAATTTTTTTAAACTAATAGCTTTATTAAATAAGTTATAATAACTTTATTATAATATCATTATTTATTATTTTTTATAACGATAACTTTATAAGATAATTTTATAATAATTTTATCTTTATTTCAATTACTTTAATCTTAAATAAGTTATAGTAACTTGATTTATTATAAATTTATAATTACTATTAACATTGTTTATTATAAAAATAGATTTATTAGATTAAATCATAAAAGTATATTAATAAATATTTATTTTTGACTAAAATGAATTAATACATAAATTTAAAAAATTAAAAAATAAAAAATCGAGCTAGCCAATTCGACCCAGCCCAACTTGGTTTTTACTGAATTGGGCTGCCAAGCCGGGTCAGTTCAAGGCTTTGACCGTGTTGAACTAGTCCAGCTCAACCCGATTCATTAAACCCTATTCAACCGGTTTACATATCTTATGGGCCGAAAACTGGTTTCTCCTGCCTTAGACACAACTCAGTTCGACTCACAGCTCAGCTCAGAGTGAGTGTAGAACTTTAGACTATTTTATAATGGTTACTTTGGCTTCCCAAGACTTAGGTAAGCTATTGAGGATTTTCTTTACCATCTCCACATTGGAATAAGTTTTACCCAATGATTTAAGTCCATTGATGCTATCGGTGAACCTAGTGAACATGTAACTAATGGACTATTCAGATTTAATTCTAAACGACTCATAATCATGAGTCAGCATCCCCACCTTAGTCTCATTAACTTGAGTCGTTCCTTCATGTGTGATAGCTAATTTGTCCCACACTTGTTTTACATTCTCACACAATGAGACCATATTATATTAATTAAGCCACAGAACACAAAAAAGGATGTGCATGGCCTTGGCATTTAATTGTGCCATTCTAAAGTCATTTGTGTCCCACTCATCTTCCTTCTCAAGGACTTCTTCCTGATCAATCTTCTTAATTGGGATAAGGCTTCTTTTAACTATAATTCTCCATACTTCATAATCATTAGTATAAATGGATAACATCATCCTAGTCTTTCTCACCATTAAATAGTGGTGGCCTAACTGTTGAGTGTCCTTCTCCTACTAAAGTTGTAACTATACTAGTTTGAGCCATCTAGATCATTTAAACTCAATGGATGATAATCCAAATCAATCTTGAGCCCAAGCTCTAATACTAATTGTTGGCTCTTTTGAGAAGGGGTGAATTGATTTTTCGACTAAATTCGATTTCTAAAGGATTTTCTAGTAACCTGCACAATTAACATGATAAATTCAATAATGTAAGAGCCAGAAAATGAAGAGTGCAAGGAAAGAAGTTACAAACATAACAGTTTATAGAGGTTCGGGCAATCTCTTTAATATGCCTCTCTCCTTGATTCTTTTTTCAAGGTTGTTGATTTCACTCTTTTTATGAATAAATAAACACCACTTCAAGGTATGGTGAAACTTCTTACAATTCATTTTGATGGATAAGGAAGAAACCTTTTTAGAACCTTTCTTATGAGACTACCCACTCACTCACAAGTGAACCTCATAAGATTACTCTCCCCTTGAATACAAAAAGTGATTTAGAGAAAGGTTGCGTACAATATAAAACCTCTTGAAGGTTGGATTACACAAGTTGAAGAACAAGAGATTGGGAAACGAAGGAATTTGAGCTTTGAATGCTTGTTTAGAGATTGAAGATGATAAATTGTGCTTCTTGTTGCCTTCAAAGTCTTTAATGCCTCTATTTATTCTTCATTGATGGCTAAGGACGGTTGTTAGGGCATTAATTGCATTTCTTCCTATTGAAACCCTCAAAATAAAATCGTTGGGAAGACTTTCACGTAGAGGGGATTGATTCCTTTAAGGGAGGATTGATCACTTTATGTGTACTACCAACAAGGGATCGATCCCTTCATGTAGGGGATTAATTCTATCGCTTATATTGCACTTTCCTGGGCAGTTTAATGTTGAAAAATGACTATCTTTTATGATTTTAAAAGCATTTCAACACTATTTTTTAACCTTTCTTATGTAGACTTAGACCAAATAAATTACTAAGTAAGTTTCTAAATTTATATTCCATAAGTTTATGAGAAAATTACTTAATAAACAATTAAAAATGATTTTCAAATATGTTAAGACCAATAAAATATTCAATGAAAATTGTGGTCTTATACTTGATATGGTTTGTAAACGTTATGAACAACTTATGCAAATTTACAAATGAATTAAGTATTTAATTGTGCTTAAGTTTTTGTTATTTCAAAATAAATATTTTTCAATTTAAGGCTACAACTATAAATGAACCAAACACGAGTGAATGAAATGATGTCTTTGTTCGTTCATTTAATTTTAGTACTCTTCGTGTTCGATTCATGTTTAGTAAAGAAATTGATTTTCGTGTTTGAGTTCGATTCAAACTTTAAGTGTTTATCCTCTTGAATGCTTGTATTTATATCCATTGAACAAATTTTGACAATTAGTGAGTATTTAATATGATTCTTCCCATTAGCTCTCTCTAAGACTAGCTGAGATCACTTGCCAAACTCAATGGATATTGATACCTTACCTTAGGGTATCAATATCTTACCAAGAAATCTTGCATTCAAAACACAATAGGTATCGACACTAAAACATAGCATTTAGCGTCTATTTGATGGTAACAATAGAGGTGCAATATTGACCTGATACATATCTAAATCGATACCTTTATCGAAAGCATCATCGATACCTTGGATATGAAATTCACAATTTTGGCTAGGTTAAATATGAAATTATTCATCCAAGGCAACAAAAAGACTACCAAACATCCAGAGACATAATTCATTACTCAATCATATGCATATTTAAGTATTAATAAATCTCCAATCATTTTACACTATTAATTCACTTAACTTTTTCTTAGTCCTATCAAAATTTTAAGTATTTTAAAGCTAACAATTTTTATTCTTTTTTACTTTTTACTTCTTGAACCATTATTTTTTATGTCCTAATAACAATTCTAAAAAAAGGTTCATTTAATAGAAAAAATTATTTTTATATTGAGTATCAATTGACTAATTCTCTTGTGTCTTCCCATGAATCAAGTGTTGGAAAACTCTTTCTTTTGGAGCCGTTGAGGATTGTTTGGGGGTGAATATAGCCATAACAAATCTATTTTTTGCATTCTAGACGAAAAAGTATCAATACCTTACCTTGAGGTATCGATACTTGGTTGAAAAAAATCAAAAAATAGTCGTTAGAATAGTAAGGTATCGATACCTTTATAAAGGGTATCGATGCACTAGCTTTTTAGCCAAAGAAGATAGCAAAATCAGGTTTGATTACTACTTACTAAATCAACTATATCTTGAGTTAGAAGACTTGAAATCACCATCTGTTTGAAGTTTTGAAAACTTGCTTAATTATATTTTCATAAATATAAAGATCAATGTTTGAGTCATTGCAGAAAAGATTTAATAAAATTCCAATACTACCTCTTGTGCATTTGTCAGACAACCTACAAACTCTTTAGTAAAAACTTACTAACCTTTTGTAGGAAACTTGGATTGTGATTTTGTTTAATCCATTTGAAGTAGACTCAAAAAATTTTCAAACATATATAATTTTCATATTAAGACATTATAGATTAATACAGAAAAATAAAAACATTTCAGAGCTCAAGGAAATCCCTCTTTCTCAAAACTTATTTGTTAAAAGAAAATTTACTTTGTAAACACATTTAAGTACATTTATGTTTTTGTTATTTCAAAATATTGATCAATTTAAAGCTAACAATCTCTCTTTTTTTAATATAATAAAACTTAAGATAAATTTACTTTGAAAATTCTCCCCCTTTATTCAAGCATAATTTTCAAAACAATATTTTAGGCATTAACAAATTTATCACATAATTTTTCCTCTTTTTGTCATAGAAAAGATGAGATGGTTCCCAAAATATGTTCTCCCCCTAAAAATAAGGCTAATGTTTTGCAAAGTCTCCCCTTTAACAAAAGGTTACTATTAAAATAGTTTTCTCTGAACTTGAGTTCTAACAAACCATGAAATTTTAGTGCAATGGGAGTAAAAGTATAAAAATGTATATCACAATACAACAATAAATCAAGAGTAAGTTTATGTCCAAGTAATGATCTATGTGAAATGATGTGCATGCAAAGACATAAATATCAAGTACTCATTCGTTTCTAATAGACCTCAAAATATTCATGTAAGTTCACTTAAGCACACCTATATCTATTAAGTAGACATATGATATATGCCTGTAATCATCTTTGAGGCACATTGAGTTGAAAAATATATCTAATAATCCTAGAATTTGCTCAATTCAAATCAACTCAATAAAGCACCAAGATATGCAAATAGTCAAGTAAATCACTCAGGGTGCATGATGCTTGTATGATGATTATGAGCCTAAAAGATAGAAGATTATTCATAATGCTCATAAACCATGCTCAATTATTGCATTTAGAATATTAAAAAATATAGCAATCAACTATGTACTTTAGCACATTAATCAAATTGTATCTCATGCAAGTGTGTTTCCTAGTGTTCTTCCTTATCTGTCATTTCAATTTGAGATGAATCATTTTATAGCTCACAATTGTTGCATGTAGTTAAGTAACATATATATGATACGTTCTCGCCAAGGCATTGTCAATGTATACAAGCAAGAACATACTCAACAATAAGCATCCATAAGAGCAATTGATATAGAATGATTATTACATATGGAGCATGATTAATTCCAAAAATGGGGTTATAAGATAAAAAATTAAAGCTTGATGGCATTTACTAAAATGGCCTTTGTCCATAAAATTTTTTTGATAAGGTAGAAATATGATTGTAAGTGAAAGAAATGAAAAACAAACATGTTTTGAATAATTTTTGTATGGAAGGTATAGATACCATAATTAGAGGTATGGATCCCTTGATTAGAGGTATGGGTTCCTTGGTTAAAGGCATGGATACATTATTTAAAGGGTATTGTTACTCATTCAAAGGTCGTTGATATCTTATCCCAAAAAATGCTTTTTTAACTAGAAAAATGTTGAGTTTTGGCATCCAAAAATTGAAATTTGATGCATTTTAAGCAACAAAGTGCTAAAATCAAATCAAATACACCAATTTTGACTTGTGAAGGACATAAAAACTTGGATGAAAAATATTTTTATCCAATTTTTTGCAAGGATTTTTAAGATTTGAACTCTAAAAATACAAAAGCTATGTCTAGGTTTTTCCAAATATGCATGACAAGCACAAGAAATGAAGACTTCACACTCATTAGCTGTAAGAGTCTCGCCCGTCTCACTAGGCCATCGCCCGTCTCACCAGGCCATCGCTCGTCTCACCAGGCCATCGGCGAGCATCTCCTAGGCACCCTCGCCCTAAGTTTACTCTTACATGCGAGATAGATGATCGCCCACTCTCACGTGCGTATTGTCCGCTTCGACGGTTACCCATCTCACGGCTTTGCCTCAAGGGTCCTGAAGAACTCAAGAATAATCCCTTAAGCGTGTTTTCGAGGCTCGAACCCTGGTACTCTTCAAGTACTTGAGCCTTACACTCATAGTCGGTCGGGGAAATCCACTTGGAGCATGGAAGGTATTTTGGAATACCTGTCTTGTCCCAGAAACCCAGAGCTACTATAGGGAGTAATTTATAAATTGTCTTAATAAAACAATTTAATACCCATTTCTCCATAATTATAAACAAGATAAACCATTTATTTTCCTTCCTTTCAGTATGATTCAAAACACTTGACAATATAGTGGTAAAACAGTAGTTACAGTAAACAGTCTTTTCAGTACAGTAGCTTATAAATATCCAAATCACTGGATAATAGTTTGGTAATTATTTCTATTTTAGAAATAATTTTCAAAGTATTCTTTCTCGATAACAGTAAATTTCCTTTCAGTTCAGTAAAAAGTATTCCGTACAATTCAGTTCAGTAAACAATAATCAGTAGGTTTCAGTTCAGTAAACCGTAATCAATAGCTACTAGTTCAGTAAACAGTAATCAGTACAATTCAGTTAAGTAAATAGAGATCAGTAGCTACCAGTTCAGTAAACAGTATTTTTCAGTGTAGTACAGTTCAGTAAAATAGTATTTCGGTACGGTTCAGTTCAGTAAACAGTAATTTACAGTGCAGTACAGTAAAACAGGATTCAATAAATCCTTTCAGTAAACAGTAATCAGTAAGTTGAGACTAGGCATCAGTCTACATCATATCATGCTATCATCGTCCACTAAGGGACACAGTAATCATCCCCGAAAGGAAACAATAACAGTATACAGTGAGATCTATGGCCATGATCTATAGGGTTTCTCGGTGTACACTTGTTAAGTGACATCCAGGACCACTGATGACTGGCGGGTCAATCAGCCACGTGACAGTAACAGTAACAGTAGCAAACATGAATCTCAGGGCCTAAGTCTCAAAGCAGTATAAAAACCGTACCACAGCCTTTATGGATCTTATTCAAAATAATTTGAAATATTTCATGTTTATCCATAAGGCTCTCATATTTTCATATATCATTACCTTTATAGAATTTATAAAATAAATAAGATCAGTATTTAGTTCCATAAAGGTATAAAATCATTTCTTTTTTCGTAAAAATAACTTTAAGGAAATCCCATGAATCAAATCATTTATTTAAGTAATTATTTCCAAAAAAAGGTATTTATTTCTCATTGCCACATACCGTAAATCAGTCGGTAAATATTCATGTATTAAGTGAGAACACAATAAATATTCATCTTGAATATTTAATATCATATAAAACATAATTAATTTCTCACTTTAATGAAAATATAAAACATGAATATTTAATTTTATAACTTTCTCATAATTTTCAATTTATGGAAAATTTGTGGAAATTATATTCAAAATTTCCCATTTAAATCATTTCATGCATCTAAAATATTTTAGAATACTTTTGGAAATTTTCCGACAGCATAACGGCTGCAGATTCCTAACCTCCTGCACACAATTCATAGTATAAAAACCAGCTTATCAACCACAATTTTGCATGTTTTCAAACCAAACCATGCATTTAATATTCTCATAAAATTTAGCTCAAGAAAACATGCAATTCATTATATCACTACAACTCACACACTTCCTCCTTACCAGTCTTATGAAACCAATCGTCCAGGTTTCGCTAACCAAAATTAGTCAACTCGAGTTGCAAAATAATTTTATCAAAATTTATTAATATTATTCCTTTTAATTTTAAGCCACTAGTATTCATAAAATGCAGCCACTAATGTTATAATATAAGCACAATCAGTATAATTTATACTGGTGCTAAAACTTAACTTCCTCATCCTATCTTCTTTTTCGGTTTTAATTTCACCAATTCTTCTCTTTTAATTTCTATAATCATTTCCTACCAAAATCCCTAATTTTCAGCATTAATTCATGCAAAAATCAAGTCATGGCCGAACCCTTCTTTGGCAATTTTGTTGACTTTTCCATCTTTTCTTCAATTTTCTTGTTTCCATTTGGTTCTTTATAGTCCACGTGAGCCTCCTTTGACCTACACTTACATGGAACCATAATTTTCCCTCATCTTCTCATGTCAACCGAATCCTTCATAAATTGTCAATTTTTTTATTCTTCATCATTTCAAGTTTTCAAGCTTCCCATTTATTTCATCTAATTTCTTTTAACCATCTTACATCATCTTCCTATGATTTCTAGCCTAATCTTTTTATTGTTCTCATCTATGCCAAATTCTCTTCTTGTTTAAATTTCTACATTCCAACAAGATTTAACTAAAGCCACATTATAATCATGCTTCTCATATGAAGAAACGTAGAAATCTATCATTTATTATCAAGGAATCATGAACATCTAATTTGCTTACCTTGACTGAATGGTGCACTCCCAAAACAGAATTTTATTTGTCTCGCGTTCAACCCCTCTTTTTGGCTTTCTTGGCTATTCAATTGATGGAGGAAGGTTGATGGTGAAGGCTTAGATGCTTAAGTATCATGTATGTATAATTTTTTGCTGCTTTTCCTTAGATGAACGGAAGCCAAACAGAACCAAAATGCAATCACAAAACTGATGGCTCGTAGACAGCGTGGGATCGGTGAGGAAGATGTAGAAATTGTTGAGTTTTGCTTCCATTTGGTCTTCTTTTTATTCAAGACAACTAATAGGAAATGGCCATTTAGTTTCTTATCTCTTTTCCTTCATGATTTCATGTCTTATTAAGCATTAAAATCTGCAGAAAAACTGTAGCAAAAGGAATGGCGTGGAGCTCATTTTGCTGCTCGATTTTGACTAATTTTCCTTTCCTTTTTGGTAGGCTTTAACCAATAAAAATTAGTCACATGTTAAATTTTAAGCTTCTCTTCCTTTAAATACCACTTACATTGTGTTTTATACTATAAAAATTATATTTCAATTTCCTTTAGATGTTTTCCAGCTGAGCATCACCACGGTAGTAACAAGGTGTGGGTGTAGTCCAATTTGCTGCACAATTTTAACTTATCTTCCCTCTCCTTTATATATTCTAACCAATCACCATTGATCACTTGTCCAATTTATCACTTTCCTTCTCCAAAAAAAATCATTTCTTTTGTATTTCATGCCATTGAAATTGTATTTCAATTCCAAATTTTCATATTTACTTCTTTGTTTATTTCTATACCTTAATTTCATCCTTTAATATTAATTTCACCTCATATACATCATATTATAATTCATAATTCCAATAAATTCAAAATCCAAAGTGGAAATCCAAATTATTTATTTATTTAATTTCACTCAATAATTTATTTCCACTATCAAGGATTTACAAAAATTATGGTGTACAGTGTTATAAAACTGGGTCTCACAAACGTGAAATAGACAAAACTAGAATATTGCTTGATAAATTCATCGATAGCCCATCTCCATAAATACATACCCTTTGGTTCAATTCTCTCTTTGTCAAGACTCATCAAAGTACCACATCAAATAATACTTGTACATGTGGAAAACTGCTATCAGATTATAAGAATGGTATCTGACCAACTTTAAAAACATTGGCTTAGTAGTTTTTCTTAGATGCTTACTCGTGATCTAGAATTTTTTCAGGCACCCCACTACTTGATGTTTTGTATATCCTTGGAAATTGTGTTGTGTGTTTTTAAGTATCCTTACAACATCTAAATTTCTCTAGAGTTCATCGACTTCTTTCTCTCCTGATGCAAAATGACTACACAGGAAACAAAAGCTTGTATTGCTGAAAATCATGCTCACAGAAATACACCCCTACATAAATTTAAATTGCTATATATAAGATTTTGCTACATAAAAAGATTATGTTAGCATGAAAGTAAGCAATTAAAAACCCAAATTTGTTGTAGTTGTTACTAATATTCTTCAAAGAGGGTTATTATTTTTTATTCTACACTTTTAAACTTAGGAGTTTTCATGTATTATCAAATACAAAATGATCCTTACGAGATGAAAGAAGACAAACAATCATAATTACAGATAAAATATGCTGATATACTCACACCGATAAAGTAGAACTTTTTGGAGAAAATTATAGTATTTCTTTTTTTTTTATTGAATTCCAAATTTTTTAGTTTTGTTCTATTTGGTTTATGGAAAATCTAGATTTGACTTCTTTAATGGTTTTTTTTTTCTACTTTAATGGTTCTCTTGATGGAAAATTTTTTTGGCTTTGCTCTCACATCTTTGGCTTCTTTAATGGTTTAGGTATGGCTGACAAAAGTTTGATGGATATTTCTGATAGATGACTGCCTCAATATGAGAAAGGAGTTAACGAATTTCTTGAATTTGTGTTTGAAAATATTGACGAAGGAAGAGCAGTTCGTTGTCCATGTAAAGAGTGCAACAACAACTTATTCAGGACACGAGAATCTATTTATGAACATCTGATCATACATGGGATAAACAAAGATTATAACCGTTGGTTTCATCATGGAGAGCATTTGTACAATTCTGATGAAGAAAGCGATAATGAGATTGTTGATGAGAGTGAGGAAAATGATGATGCTGGAATGCATGATATGGTGCATGATTTTGGACGTGCTACTGCAAATTTTGCTAAACAGTTTGATGTTGAAATGGGTGATGGCGAGCCTAGAAGAAATAGTTCTAATGTTTCCGTCAAGGAATTTAATGAATCTATCAGAGTTAGTTCTACTACTCCGAACAAAGAAGCTGCTAAGTTCTATAGATTACTATGAGAAGCAGAACAACAACTATATCTTGGTTATGAGGAATTTTCCAAGCTTTTATTTGTTGTTCAATTATTGAATTTGAAGTGTCTCTATGGTATTAGTGCAAAAGCCATTGATGCTCTATATAAAATCCTAACAAGAGCATTTCCTAAAGGTAATAAAGTTCCTCATTCATTCTCTGAATGTAAGAAAATTATTCAAGACTTGGGGCTTAAATATGTGAAGATAGATGCTTGTGTAAATGATTGCATTCTTTTTAGAAAGAAATGCGAGAATGCTCAAAATTGTCCAACTTATGGTGAATCTAAATGGAAAAAGGATGGAAAAGATGGGAATATGAATAGTGAGAATGGTAGGGAAATTGATTGCGCAAAAATTTTTACAATATTTCCCATTAACTCCACATTTGCAAAGGTTGTACATGTCATCAAAGATTGCTAAAGAAATGAGGTATCATAAGGAAAAACCTTGCAATGATGGATCTATGGGACATCCTGCAGATTCTCCAGCTTGGATAAGCTTTGACTCATTGCATCCTTCTTTTGCAGCAGATCCACGTAATGTTAGACTTGGCCTAGCAAGTGATGGTTTCAGCCCATTTGGGAATATGAGCACTTCTTATAGTTTATGGCTAGTTGTATTGATTCCTTATAATTTACCACCGTGGATGTGCATGAAGGATCCTTATTTCATGATGTCACTTCTCATTCCTGGTCCTAAAGCTCTTGGAAATGATATTAATGTGTTTTTAGAACCATTAGTAGATGAGTTGAAAGAGTTATGGGAGAAAAGTGTAGAGACTTATGATGCATTGTCACAGAGTAATTTTCAATTACATGCAGCTATTTTATGGACCATAAATGATTTTCCTACCTATGCTAATTTATTAGGATGGAGCACCAAAGGTAAATTAGCATGTCCTTTTTGCAATATGGACACATTATCTCATAGGCTTCCAAATGGACATAAAACATGTTATCTATCTCATCGTCATTTCTTACCGCTCAATCATCCATGGAGAAACAATGTTAAGTCCTTTGACGGTATAAAAGAAAAAAGATGTGCACCAAAACAATTATCAGGGTATGATGTGGTTGAACAATATAAGCAATTTTCTCAAGTGAATTTCTTTAACTCTTTAATTGTTCATTTTTGACGTATTATTATATTCTTAGCTATTTATTTTTTTAATATTTTTTGTACATCTTTTTTTCTAAAACATGTGACATTTGGTAAAACTCCAAGAAAAAGAAAGCGTGGAGAGGTTCTATTGCTTGGTAATTGGAAGAAAAAGAGTATTTTTTTTAATTGCCATATTGGAAAACACTCAAATTACGACATAATCTAGATGTCATGTACATTGAGAAAAACATTTGTGACAACGTGCTTGGGACTTTACTAAACATTGAGGGCAAAAGCAAAAGATAATATCAATGCTCGTTTTGATTTAGAGTGCATGGGTGTACGGCCTGAGCTTCATGCTACCCCCACAAGTGATGGCAAGTATGTGTTTCGCCCTGCATGTTATACAATGTCAACAGAAGAAAAACGAGCATTTTGTAGTTCTTAATTGATCTAAAAGTTCCAGATGGTTATTCTTCCAATATTTCTCGTTATGTGAATTTTAAAAAGCTAAAGGTTTTTTTGAATGAAATGCCATGATTGTCATGTATTTTTGCATTGATATCTTCCTTTGGCTTTACATGGTTTGTTATGTAAAGAGGTATCTGAAGCATTAATTGAGTTAAGCGCTTATCTAAGAAAGTTATGTGTTAAAACCATACAGGTTGAGAACTTAAAGAGACTAGAGCAATCAATTCCATTAACTTTGTGTAAGTTAGAGAAGATATTTTCTCCTTTATTTTTTGACATAATGGTGCATTTAACAATTCATTTAGCAAGTGAGGCAAAAGTTGCTAGGCCAGTACAATTTCGATGGATGTATCCTGTTAAGCGATTTTTACATAAGCTAAAATCTTATGTTAGAAATAAGGCACGTCCAGAAGGATCAATTGCTGAAGCATAAATTGTGCAAGAATGCATGCATTTTTGTTCAAGGTATTTATGTCAAACTGAGATTAGATTGAATCGAGTTGGAAGAAATGATGAGGGAAATGATAGCCATTCTTATACAGGATTATATGTTTTTCTCAAGTTAGGAGACCATTGCTTGGAAAAAAATATGACAAGTTGAGTTTGACTGAATGGTCTCAAGCCAGAATGTATGTTCTAGAAAATTGTGAAAAAATAAGAGAATTTGTCGAGTAAGTGATCCAACTTTTATAGTTAAATTTTATGTGATTTGTTTATGGTTTATATTTTTATTCTAAATATTTATTTGTATTTATTTCTCATAAAATGTGAAGGATGCATAGGGAACAACTCAGAAGGGAGAATCCTAGAAATGTGGAGAAAAGGCATGCTGTCACGACCTGTGACCACATTTTTCATCTTCTTATACACAACCGGTTGGGCTATCTGCGATACTTCACTTGTACTGACTGTTAAACAATTTTACATAATACTATTTATATTATACACATCCCCTATCGTAACTAATCAGATAAGTAGTACTGTTGACGTGTCTAAATACAGAGAATAAATGATCATACCTCAAATAATCAGTCGGTTTGACACATTGTCCTTCGTGTACAGCCAGGATCCATAATCCACTGAACCACATTCATCAAAACCTTAAATGTTGAAAATTAAGGGGTGAGCAAAACCACGGCTCAGTAAGAGAATTATATGCCTCACTTGATACTCAGCTTCCTATATGCTGAAAATTTTTTCATTTTTCCTCTGGGCTCTAGGCTTGCATGTAGGAAAGATACTACAGTCGGCTAGGGATCCGAATAGAATAAGGTAGGTATTTTAGAATACCATACTTGTTACGGAACCTAGAAGCAACTGTAGAGAGAATTTTTCATTTCGTTTTGAACTAATAAATCCTTTTTTCCTTTTTAATCTTCATAACCTTTTCATATTCTTTTCATAATAATGCTTTTATGAAATAAAGGGTTTAAATAAAATAACTAATATTCATATATTCTTTGAAAAGAATATTAGTTAAATCATTATTATTTTTCTTTAAAACTCATTTCGTACACACACAGACGTCTCAAACTTGTTCATACTTTCATTCCATTCTTAAGTTCACAAGGCATCATTCTTTTTATCAGTATGATTAAGTGTGAAAGAGACGAACATTCAAGTAGCACATGTTTGAGTGGCATATATAAACATAATCCGATATATCACACACATCATATGTCATAGGCACAAGATCTATTTCATCCTTCGACATTTGTCGCATCCCCATCAGCACTTAGACTGATTACTAACACATTAGAACTTGTGTAGCACTTAGTTCCCGAAGGACTCTAGAGGTGGCTCACACGGTACAGAAATTTCTTACTAACATATTAGAACACGTGTAGCACTTAGTTCCCGAAGGACTCTAGAGGTGGCTCCCACGGTACAGAAATTTCTTACTAATATATCAAAACACGTGTAGCACTTAGTTCCCGAAGGACTCTAGAGGTGGCTCCCACGGTACAATCATCGAGTCTTTGCTCGGTTTGGCCTTTACTACCACATCAGAACACGTGTAGCACTTAGTTCCGGAAAGACTCTAAAGGTGGCTCACACGGTACAATCATCGAGTCTTTGCTCGGTTTAGCCTTTACTAACACATCAGAACACGTGTAGCACTTAGTTCCCGAAGGACTCTAGAGGTGGCTCACACGGTACAATCATCGAGTCTTTGCTCAGTTTGGCCTTTACTAACACATCAGAACACGTGTAGCACTTAGTTCCTGAAGGACTCTAGAGGTAGCTCACACGGTACAATCATCGAGTCTTTGCTCGGTTGGCCTTTATGCCATATGTACTTTCCACTGTCTTATCAGATCTCATGTAGTACTTATGATCTAATATTCCATTTAAGACCATAGAAAGAATATTAGAATTATCATTTCTTCCTTTTTGAAAACATATTACATGTTTGTATCTCATGTCTTATGAGAATCATCTCACGGTACTATAATCAGTACCTAAATGAGCATTTTGTAAAAATGCTATAATTCAATTGATTCTCTTATCATATTATATAAAACATGTTCTTTTCACATGTCACGCATCATATTTCACATTTTTCATTTGACATATTCCACATCATGTAAAATGCTTTCCTTTTTAACATTTCACCTATCATTTATGGAGTCTAAGATAGACATCAATCTTATCATACTATAAACCTTGGAGGGTAAGGAAATACACCGGTCAAATCTATGACCATAACCTATATTGTCCTCGGTGGATCACTGATTAGGCGTCGATCGGGACTAAACATATCACATATCATGCATCAGCATGATAGGAATGCCAACCAGTCTCAAAACCGTATTTTCATCATAAAATAAATGGAATTTATATAAATATAAAATTCCATAATTTAAAACCATAAGGGTTAAAATCCTTTAATGAATATTTATAAAAATATTCATAAAAATATACACTATATTTCACTTCATCTTTCGTCTCGTATTTCGTATAATTTATCTATTTCGAGAATTTTCGGTGATTTCATTGTCATCATTCTCGAATACATGAATATTTTAAAATTCTATCTCATTATATTCATGTTTTATGAAATTTAGTAATTTCCTCATGTTTCGTGATTTACTATCGAAATTCGGAAATAAAATCATTTAATATGATTTTATAAAGTTTTTCTAAAATTTTAGGTAGCATAACGGCTGCCGATTTACTAACCTCCTGCACGGAAAAATATAGTTTTAAATCTTTCAGCCAGTACTTCATCTCAAAATTTTCAGCAATTCATGCATCATAATAATTTTTATAAAATATCTGCATAAAATATTTCAATTTAAAATATGCAGACTGAGTATCCTTACAGTGCTGCACATGCATCCCTTACCTTTTCCGGGTAGGCGACTTCCTCTTCTCGGTCGCGCTCGTACTCCATCTCTCCCAATTCCTTATCTCGATCGCTGAAAATAATTTTTGGAAATAAAAATTCTAAATTTTAAAATTTTTCCATAATTTATTAAATTTTTTTCTAAAATTAAATTTTCGTGAATTTCTTACCGAATTTCCGTAAATTCCGGGTTGTCGAATTTCCTGGAATTTTCCAAATTCCCAAAATTCTCCTTTTTTTTTCCTCTTTTTCTTCCTTTTTCCTCTTTTCTTTTCTTTCTCTTTCTTTTTCTTTTCTTTTTCTTTTTCTTTTTCCTTTTTCTTTTCTTTTTCTTTTCTTTTTTCCTTCCTTTCCCGGTCAGGCTGGTTCAGACCGGTCCAGTGCCTTTCCTCGCCGGTGGCCTCCTTCATCTTCCCCTCACCTCCGCCGAGGTTCAGGTTGGGGTGGCGGTGCCTGCAACGGCCAGCACCGCCGATTCCCTCTTCTCTTTCTTTCCTCTCTTTTTCGCTTCACGTCGCTCCTTTCTCTTTCGTTTTTCCCGTCGCAGACGTCGGCTTCTTCTTTCTCTCTTCTCGCCGACGAACTCTCCTCCTCTTCCTTCTCCTCCCTCAGCCGACGGTGGCAGCTATTGCTGCCGTCGGTTTTGACTGGGAAATGGAATCGGGGTCTTTCCCGATTTCTATTCTGTTTCTTCTCTTTTTTTTCTTTCCTCTTTTAGTTTTTATTTCATTTCCCTTTTTAGTGTATAATATACTACATATTATATACTATAAATTATATATTATACCTATAATATACACTATATATTATACATATATTATTTCATATATAATGAAATACAATATATATTATATATAAGTTATATATATTGTTTAAATTAAATAACATTTATATATTCCATTATATAAATGTTATAATACAATATATATACATATAGACTTTAATATAAAATCACAATTACCTTTCTTCTATATGTATTTATATAATATATATACACATAAAACATTATATTTATATATATATATGTATTATTTGAATTTATGAAATAGTATATATTTCTATATATATAACAACGTATATTAAAATATACTATATAATATTTTGAATACATATGTATTTGTATAAAATACACTTCTATAATTTGTAATTATATAGACATATTTTATTCTCATTTCTCATTTTTCTTATTTAATTTGGATTCTAAATTACCCAAATTAATTCTTTTTCCTCTCTCTATTATTTTTATTTTTCACTTCCAATTTAATTTCCTTTACACAAATTTCCCGATTCTTTCACTTCTTCAATTCTCAGGATTTTCACCAATATCCCGTTCTTGCAAATTTAGTTATTTCCTCTGATTTATTTTCTCCAATATTTATTTTCAATATTTCTAATTTCCAATAAATGAAAAATTTACGGTTATCACACATGCAAAAGAATTTCATGAGTGGTTTAAGAAATATGTAAGTATTAGATATGTTTTGAAATATTATTTTATCTTTAATGTTAAATTTATTGATATTTAATTATTACCGTTTATCACAGGTCACTCAATTATATGAGGAAGGAAGTGAATTGGTCAATGATCAATTACTAAATCTAGCTCTTGGGCCTGATAAACGAGTTTTACGTTATACTAGCTTTCTTATCAATGGTTGGAGGTTTAATACAAAGGAGCGAGACATGTAATTGAAATCACAAAATAGTGGTATTTTAGTGACAGGGGATGAGAATACAGGTAACTTAGATTATTTTGGTGTGTTGACAGATACATACAATTAAACTATCCTGGAGAAAATAGTATGATTTTGTTTAAGTGTGATTGGTGGGATGTGTATCATAAAGGAGGGTTTAAGAAGACAAGTTTGGGTTTTCTATGGTCAATGTGACTCATAGATTGAAAATTGATGAACCATATGTTTTAGCTTCTCAAGCTAAACAAGTTTATTATGTAAAAGATATTAAAGATACCAATTGGCAAGTTGTGGTAAAGACAAAACCTCGTGATTTGTACGGTTTGCCTATTGAAGAGGTAGGAGAAGAGCCATGCCAAGAAAATGAGGAATTAGGTTTCAGATTCCATGACCCTAATGTGAATGATGAGGATGATGATGATGATGTTGTACCTATAGATAGACCTAATGAATTAGTCAGTACAAATGTTGAAAGAAGTCCATTAAATCTTGATATGTTAGGTGTTGAGGATGATGATGAGTCTGATTATGATGACTTTATTTCTATCGATGATGATGATGAGATAAACTCAATAAATGAAGAGGAGATAGAAGACGATGATTGAGAATAGATTATTTAGAATTAGATTTTTGAAGGTTAGTTTGACACTTTTGTTTATTGTTATAGTACAAGATTTTTGTTTATTATAAATTTTAATTTATTGTATTTTTTTAATATTATGTCAAAGGTACTCATGCTTTGTAAAACTTCAATATCATGTTTAAGCTTTTTGCTTGCTTACTCATCCATGATTAATTTAGAATTCATTTGAAAATACATATGAGATATGAATTTCAACTACTTTTACATAAAGGTTATGAAATCGTCAGTCATAGAGAAACAGCTTGAACTTTTACATGAGTAGAAAGTATTGTTTAATTAAGAAAAGTATGAATATACTGAATTTTAGGAGTGTTTGAAATGTCTATTGAGTCAATGTGTTTATGTGATGCTATTAGTTTGCAGTTATGGCATCTCATTATTAATCTCATAAGAAATTGTCTCAGTATTTTTCCCTTGGGTTTAAGATGTTTCTTAAAAGTGTAATTGGTTTCAATAAGGAGATATCTACATTTGGGAATTAGATTAATTTGCTTTTTCTTCTTAAGTAATATCCATTAATGGATATTATTGTTGATGAATTTTCAATATTAGTAGTATGAATTATTTTTTGTTAAAAAATCATTCACAATTGTCATCCAATAAAAAAAATAAAATTATTGATGTCGTAACGATTTTCGTCCGAGGACTCGATCGCTAGACGATTTTGAAAAAAAAACACAAAATGGAGTCGCCACCAATCTTTTTTGGCTAGGTGTGATTGGCCACCTAAAATCATTTATCTTTTTAATAAAATCTTCAAATTAATTGAACTTTATTAAAAAGAAAATTCTTGGTCTGCGAAAACAAAGTTTGGGTTCGAGAGTTCAGTTACGCGTGGGGAAGGATTAGCACCCCCATAGCGCCCGTTAGAAAACGGTACCACCTAATCATTTATTATCCTTTGATCTTAATAAAATGGTCTTAATTAAACATTTAAATAGAATTCCATTTATTTTAAAATCATTTTTATTATTTTTTTTTGACATATTAAAATTTATTTTTATTCGTGTTAAATTTTACTTTTTATTTGAAATAAATGAGAATCTTTTATATTGAAAATTATTCCGAAATACCCCAATACTTCTGGTAGCAATTCGGATAATTTCCTCACCTAGGGATTTCTCAAAAATCGCTACTTGCAATTTCTACAGAATCCCATCCTCGGGAGATTCACACTTATTTTTAAATTTCATGGATGCAAATGATGCAATCAAAATACAGATGATGCACATGAGAAATCCATTGTTTCATTTTATTATTTTTTAATTCATTTATACTTATATTATTATTTTGTAATTTATTTATATTTATAAAATCTTGTTTTTATTGAAAAATCATACTAAATATTCCAATACTCTGGTAACATTTAGCATATTTTTCTCACCTAGAGATCAGTTAAGAATTACTACTTGTGAATTCCGTAACATCTCATCATCGGAAGTTATTTATAATGTATATCATGTTTATTTATCTTTAATTATTATTATTATTTTTTTATCTTCATTGTTATCGTTATTATTTATTCCAAAAGATTAATTGTAACAATTTTATATTCTTGTTTACTTATTTGTTTAAAATTTTTATTTATTTATTATTTATTAATTTATTTCATAAAAGTTAATTGTATTAGAAATCTTAATATCGAACTAAAATTACTTGAATACCCCAATACGCTGGTAATATTCAAATAATTTATTTCGACCCTAAGGATTATTAAAGAATCACTACTTGTGATTTCTAAGAAATCCTATCATCGGAGATCCTTTTATATTTAAAATGTATATTTTATTTATATTTTATTTTAATATCTATATTTGCATTTATCGATGTATTTACATTTATTTATTCCTAGATTTTATCTGTTTAAAAGTTTTTATTTCTATTCACTTACTATTTTCTCATATTTACCTATTCTTTATATTATTATTTTTATTATTACCATTTTTATATTTATTTATATACTATGAAATCTTACTAATATTTTTTTATATCAAAATAAAATCACTTAAATGTCCCAATACGCTGGTAACATTAAGGATTTTATCTTGACCTAAAGGGGATTATCAAAGAATCGCTACTTGCGATTTCTAAGAAACCCTATAATCAGAATTATCTTTTATTAATAATTTTATTCATTTCCCTTTTTTTTAAAAACCACTACTTAATTATTTTATAAATCCCACATTAAAAAAATATTTTTTATTATTATCTAAAATATATCTACACACACGTATATGAACAAGCCTTAATATAGGGAATGCTTTGAGGATAATGAAATATATTATTAGCTATTCTCCACTTATGCAAAGAGAAGCAAAAGCATGTATATATGAATAAAATGTATTTACCTCAACTGACTTGGAACCAAGGCTGTGACGTTTACAAAGGGCTTTCTTCTTTTTATTTCTTTGCGTCACTCAGAATAGAGCATGGGCATGACGTAGACAGAAACCTGGAGCCAAGTGTGGGATCAAACTAACAGCAGCGGCTAGCAGGCGATGAAGATGGTGTTGGAGCAGCCGCGCAGTTCAGGAAACAAGGCAGTGTCGTCGGATGCAACAGAGCAGCAGGGATGCAGAAAGTGGCGACGGAAATGTAGGGTAGCGAAGGGAGTGAACGGTGCGTAGAGACAGCGACACTACAGGCAGGATTGGTCCGGGAAAGCAGAGGCATAGATGGTGATGATGAATAGAGACATAAGTACGGACAGAGGCGGGGCAATGGCAGAGGAACGATGAAGGTGTGTTGGTCAGATGATCAGGTTTGCAAAGCAAGGAAAGAAGACAATGGGGAGCTAAGAAGAATGCAAGGACAGTGAAGAGAGCCGAGAACGAAGATGTAGAAAGGCAGCAAAGGTGTGGGTAGACGCGAGGTTGAGTTGAAGAAGATGATGGACAGTGGCTTTTTGGTGAAGACGCAGTGAAGATGAGTGGTGATGGAGAGATGATGATGGAAGAGGTTCGGATCAGGATGATGACTGTGATGATGGTGGTCGAAGGTAGAGTGGCCCGGGTGAAAGAAAAAAAAGGCAGTAACCAAATTTTCTAGGGTTTTTTTCTCCTCTAGGTTTTTCTCCTTTAGGCTTTTTTTCTAGGTTTTTTTAGTTTTCTTCCTTCCCCTTTAGCTTTTCTATCTCCTCTTTATATACATATATTTTTTTTATCTCCTTTTGGAAAATGAATCAATGAGTTTATTCATCCCATAATCATGGGATTTTCTTCATTTATTTTCATTTGACCTTTCCATCTTTTTTTATTTATTTCCTTTTCATTATTTTATTTTTGATAATTTATTTTTAGACTTTATTTCACTTTGATTATTTCCTTTATTATTATTATCTTTCTTATGGCAACAAATCATTGAAGTCAACTCTCTTTTATTTTATGGTTTGTTTCTTTTATTTATTTTTTTTATTTTTATGTTTTTTTTTATATATAAAAAAAATTTGTTCGGACAAAATTAGGTGTCTACAGCTGCCCCTCTTTGCGCTTTGCTGTGAAACAGTAATGGTGCAAAGACATAGACAAACATTTTGTCCGAATGCAAGACCTATCAATGATTTTTTTTGTAAAATATGATATTTCCTAGCCTCTTCTATCATAAGGTTCAGGAATGCAAAGTGAAATTCCTATTTTAGTCTCTACTATCATAAGACTAAGGAATACAAACATGAATTTTCCAAATCTTTTCTATCATAAGATTAAGGAATGCGAAGTGAAATTCCTAGTCTCTCCTATCATAAGACTAAGGAATGCAAGATGAGGTTTTCCTAGTCTCTCATATCATAAGACTAAGGAATGCAAAAAATGAATTTTTCCTAGTCTCTCCTATCATAAGACTAAGGAATACAAACATGAATTTTCCAAATCTTTTCAATCATAAGATTACGGAATGCAAAGTGAAATTCCTAGTCTCTCCTATCATAAGACTGAGGAATGTGAGATGAAATTTCCTGGTCTTTCCTATCATAAGACTAAGGAATGCAAAGTGAATGGGATTTCCTGATCTTTTCTATCATAAGATTAAGGAATGCAAAGTGAAATTTCCTAGTCTCTCTTATCATAAGACTAAGGAACGCAAGCATGAATTTTCCAAATCTTTTCTATCATAAGATTAAGGAATGCAAAGTGAATGGGATTTCCTAATCTTTTCTATCACAAGATTAAGGAATGCAAAGTGAAATTCCTAGTCTCTCCTATCTATCATAAGACTGAGGAATGCAAGATGAAGTTTTCCTAGTCTCTCCTATCGTAAGACCAAGGAATGCAAAAAATGAAAATTCCTAGTTTTTCCTATCTTAAGACTAAGGAAATGAATGTAGAATGAGACTTCCTTATCCTTTCTACCACAAGATTAAGGAATGCAAAGTGAAATTCCTAGTCTCTCCTATCATAAGACTAAGGAATGCAAGATGATCATGGAATAAAAGCTCCTCTCAACAGAGGCTTTAAAACTTCTGAAACACAAAGAGCTCCTCTCAACAGAGGCAATGAGACTTTGAAAAATAGAGCTCCTCTCAACAGAGGCAATGAGACTTTGAAAAAATAAAGCTTTCATTTCAGAATGCCAGTTAACATGGGTTTGACTGTTGACTGGGCTTAACTTTCATTTTGATGCCAACAATATTAGGCTTCATCCTCCTTTACGGTGCCAGATGAACTGGACTTTGCTTTCATCTAAGGTTTTTCAAAAAGTTTTTTTTTTCATCATCTTCTCATCATTTTTCAAATTACCATCTCTTATACTTTCTCTTTTCCTCAAAATTTTTCATCATTCAGAATTTCTTATCCCAATGTCTTAAATATTTCAATGTCAAAATGCACTATTGAAATGTCATGCATGTCATGAATATAATGAATGCCATGAATACCATGAATGCTATGAATGTTATGCACATGTCAATGTCATGGCCCCTGAATTATTCCATGAATGTATGTAAATGCAATCTCAATTGTGGTAACAGGATTCTCAAGCTCATCTTATTTTCCTCAAGTTCCACATATTTGCTGGATTCTTCTTATTCAAATCTTCTATCTCCACTTCTCATCCCACCTTCTAATGAGTCTTGGTCCCATTATGCTTGAAGACTTGCCATCATTTTTTATTTTTGTTTCTTTCTCTCTTTTAGTAATGCAAGATTTCTCAAAAGAATATTTTTTTCAAAAATTTACCCAAAAAAGGTTACCAACATTTATTTATTTTCCTTCCAACTCGACCACCAATGTAATGCACTCATACATCTTCTCAATTTATTATAGGGATGGAATGAATTTAAAATAATCATGAGAGATATGGGTATTCATTCTTAGAAAAGGAACATGAAATCAAGAAAAATCAATGGGCCAATTTGTTTGGAATATGGTTTTTAGTATCCATTTAATGAACATTCTGACAATTTCAATCAAGTCAATCTAAAATTCTTCTCCAAAAGCCCACTCATATTGATATGCTCTTTCATGTAGTGTCTACCAATCTTGCCCTCTGTATCAAAACTGTTGGTGATGACCTTCTTCCTAAGCCGCCCTTTCAGGTTTTCAACTTAGGTGCCCCCTTATTTGATTCAAACTGCCCTTCTCGAGTTTTCAATTTGAATCCTCCTTTTTCTTTTTCTTTTTCTCTTTTTTTTTCTTCTTTTTTTTCTTTCTTTTTTTTCTTTCTCTTTTTTCATATATTTTTTTCTTTTTTTCTTTTTTTTTCTTTTCATCTTCGACTTCATTGGCTTTGACAAACTTCAACCTTCAGTGCTCAATCCAAATTCAACCCCTAATAGGCGTTCTTGATTTCGATCCAAGATATCTTCCAAAGCTCATGGGTTTCTTCATTCAACTTGATCTACTTCCTTCAAAGGATCATTATCTCATTATACAAGTATGTTTTCATTCAACGCATGATTCTTCAATTCAAGCATTTACATTTGATCAAAATGGGCTTTTAAAGGTACGTAATGTAGGCTCAAGTGAGGGTTTACAAGAAAAGGATCAAATAGGCCCAAAATGTGTTTCAAGGTTTACAAACCAAAGGATCACTTTCTTATGAAGTAAATCATTTGAGCATTTTGCCCCATTCTAATTCACTCATATCTTTTTCTTTCATTCTCTTTTTTTTGTTCTTTTAGGGTTCTTTGTATTCAAACCCTTTTCTTCTTATTTTCTTTTCTCCTTTTTTTTTCACATAAATGGGCACTTTCTTTTTCTTTCTTTTGCCCCTCATGAATAATTTTTCATCTTTCTTGCCCTCCATTGTGGAGGGTGATCCTTGGTAGGTTACATCACAAAAAAAAACATAATAGGCTCAAAGGGGTAATCAAAGGATAATTTTACTCTCGCTTGAAGGATAGTGAAAGAAAGCCATTTATCATTTCAAATGCAAATATTCTCCTTGAAGGTCATTTACTGAACAAATACAAACTTGTTAGAAACTTCTATAAGAGATTCACCTTTTCTTATACCATCAAATTTGGGTGAAAATTGTGAACAAATTTTCTTCTTTCTTACTTGGACACCTTGGCAGATTGATAATCCATAAGCAAAAGTGGTTCTTTCAAATTTGAATCTCAGATTTATTGACATCATTATCATCATGTTCATTATTTTGATACTTGTGAATGAAAGATATGGTGAGTATGTGAGAAATGGCAAATGAATAGAATGAATGAGAAATTGACAGTGCATCACACTAGTCGCTTTATTGAAAGGGAAATAAATAAAAGTTAGCCCATACATAAAACTTTATTTCGTGCTTATGGGCTTAAGCACTTTAAAAAAAACTGTCTTGCATTACTAAAAAAAAAATTCTGATAAATCTCCAGACTTGCATGGCTTAAACTCCTTTCACCTCAAAAGAATCATCCCTCATTTCCATGGTTGGGCAATGGATTCGCATTCACAGTCGGTTCCCCCTTTGTTTCAAAGTGCAATATACCGGCTTTTATCAAACCTTGCACCCTATACTTTAAAGCAGTGCAATTCTCCAAGGAGTGACCCGAATTTCCAAAATGATACTCACATCGAGCATTCTCATTATACCATTTTGGATATGGAGGCTTGAGAGGTTCCACATAAACTAGGGCAATGAGTTGCTCTTTGATTAGTTTTGGGTACAACTCGGTATAGGTTATGGGAATTGGATCAAGGGGAGCTTTTTGTTGTTTTGGCCATGCCCCCTAGGATTGCTTTCTTGTTTGTTGGATTGGGCAACTTATTGGGTATTTGGTGCAGGTGTTTGAGGGTGAAAGTTAGGCTGAGCATTAATTTGCGGATATGATTGGTAAGGGTAATGAACAGGATAATATGGTTGTAGCATGGGATAAGAGTGTCGTGGAGTGTGTCGTCCATGTTGCCCCCCATGTATAACAGCATGGGCATCTTCTTCCCTCCTTCTGTTGGCTCCTCCTTTCTTCTCAGTATTGTTAGGAACTTCAATCTTGCCACGCTTGATCGCATTCTCTATGATCTCCCCGGATAACACCATATCAGCAAAATTCTTGGTGGCATTGTGTGATGCCTCGGATTTGCCGGTCTCAAGCCAGAGGGGCCCGAGCGCCACCACTCAACCGAATTGTCCGCTCTGAGGTGCCACACACGGGCCGTCTGCCTCTCACGGTTTTATCTGGAATAAATTCCCAATTCGCGTCCGCCATGACTTGAACCCCTTACCACTTGTAAGTGTCAAGTCATGACTAACCATTGGACCTAGGTCCAATGGTTAGTCATGACTTGACACTTACAAGTGGTAAGGGGTTCAAGTCATGGCGGACGCGAATTGGGAATTTATTTCCGATAAATCCGTGAGGGGCGGTGGCCCGTGTGGTGCACCCCAGAGCGGACAATACGGTTGAGTGAGCTCGGGCGGTGGCCTGTGGGTGCACCCGAGTCGTCACAATAAAACGCGCGTTTTTTTGTGACGCCCCGGGGTGCACCCGTTGGTCCACCGACTCGAGCCACCGCCCCAGGCATGTCACTCATCCGTATTGTCCGCTTTGGGGTGCACCACACGGGCCACCGCCCCTCACGGATTTATCGGGAATAAATTCCCAATTCGCGTCCCCCAGGAGGTTCGAACTTAGGACCCTTAAGTACCTAGTTCTTACACTCCTGGTACCATTGAGACAAAGTTGTCTCAATGGTACCAGGAGTGTAAGAACTAGGTACTTAAGGGTCCTAAGTTCGAACCTCTTGGGGGACGCGAATTGGGAATTTATTCCCGATAAATCCGTGAGGGGCGGTGGCCCGTGTGGTGCACCCCAAAGCGGACAATACGGATGAGTGACATGCCTGGGGCGGTGGCTCGAGTCGGTGGACCAGCGGGTGCACCCCGGGGCGTCACACATTGCCTATCATCCTATCATAATATGGAGCCTTTAAAGTGTTCACAAATAGGATGGTGAGCTCCTTTTCTGAAAGAGGGGGTTGCACTTCTGCAGCTACATCGCGCCACCTTTGCGCATATTGCTTGAAGCTTTCATTGGCTTTCATCTCCATGTTTTGAACTGATAAACGGTCAGGGGCCATATCAGCAACATGTCGATATTGGGTCGTGAACGCCCTTGCTAAGTCATTCCATGTGGTAATCCGGGTTTTGTCTAATTGATTGTACCACTTTGCAGCAGATCCAGTGAGACTTTCTTGAAAAATGTGAATAAGGAGCTTATCATCTTGAGCAAAAGCAGCCATCTTTCGACAATACATGATAAGATGAGACCTAGGGCAAGAAGTTCCATTGTATTTCTCAAACTCTGGTGCTTTGAACTTGGGTGGAATAACCAAGTCTGACACCAAGCACAACCCAGTAGCATCCATGGAACCATAAAAGTCTAAGCCTTCAATAGCTCGAATCCTTTCCTCCAGCATATTAATCTTTTGTTGTGACTTCGCCTCATCTTTCTCTTCTACTTGTTTGGCTTTCTCAATTTCCCTTGGGTCATCTAAGTCGGGCACCTCAATGGGATCAGTAGATTTTGCGCCTTGGGAAGGATGGGTGGGTCCTTGGAATTGAGCTTGTCCAAACACCTGGGGTATAGTAGTGTAAGCAGGTGGATATCTTCTTTCTTGGGATGTTTGATTTGGATAAGGACCGAATCCAGGAGGATAGATAGGATCTTCCATACTGTGTTGTTGAACCCCTTCTTGGACTACAACTTCCTCTACTACTCCTTTGCCCTTGCTTAGATTTTTCAATAATTCTGTAATTTGGGCCAGTTGCCCCCTCATTTCCTCTTGAGCTTTTTCCATCTTCTCAATGCGCATGCTTGATTCTTCTTCCATAATCTTAGCTCGATAACGAGTGTTGTGTGAATGAACTTTTGGTCGAGCTATCTTCAAATCTTTATTACCACAATTAAGAATTTATCATTTCACATGTGGTGATGCTTGAAAAAAAGAAAAAAATGAATGAAGATGAATGGATGAACAAAATGCTACATGTGTTTGGAAAAATCATGCATGGAAATGTTTTGCTAAGAACCTATGATTCCCTATTAGTGTCTCACATGTCAAACAAAAGCAAACATACATGATCAAAGATATGTCCTAAGTAATAGGGTTAACATGACTCTATCCCAAGTTGGTCCTCTTAAGTTTACTATATGTATGCTTTGGAGTTCTAAAGGACAAAAGGTTCCCAAATTGTTCCTTACTGACGTCCATACTAGACTAGTAAGGCACCCCAATCCTCACCCATGATAGGCTCCAGACGGAAAGGGTTCAATTTGAGTGAGAGCATTTCACTTGCCATTGCGGAGGTTATCACCTCACGAGAGCAAAGGTACTTTACTCTCTCCTAAAAGGGACAAACTCGGGTGTAGGGTTGATATATGCAATGAATATGTCATGTATGCAAAGGAATAAAATTTAAGATGCATCCCAACAAAACATAAATGATGAAAATGATTCACACATTTTTTTTGTTTGTATTATTTTTTGCTTTTTTTTTATTTTTTATGAAGAGTTTTATTAAATATTTATTAAGACCATTAATTAAGATTTTGGATAAGACATGATTAATTATGGTTCGACTCTCTAACTTCCCCAGTGGAGTCGCCAGTCTGTCGTAACGATTTTCGTCCGGGGACTCGATCGCTAGACGATTTTGAAAAAAAAAACACAAAATGGAGTCGCCACCAATCTTTTTTGGCTAGGTGTGATTGGCCCACTAAAATCATTTATCTTTTTAATAAAATCTTCAAATTAATTAAACTTTATTAAAAAGAAAATTCTTGGTCTACGAAAACAAAGTTTGGGTTCGGGAGTTCAGTTACGCGTGGGGAAGGATTAGCAACCCCACAGCGCTCGTTAGAAAACGGTACCACCTAATCATGTATTATCCTTTGATCTTAATAAAATGGTCTTAATTAAACATTTAAATAGAATTCCATTTATTTTAAAATCATTTTTATTATTTTTTTTGACATATTAAAATTTATTTTTATTTGTGTTAAATTTTACTTTTTATTTGAAATAAATGAGAATCTTTTATATTGAAAATTATTCCGAAATACCCTAATACTTCTGGTAGCAATTCGGATAATTTCCTCACCTAGGGATTTCTCAAGAATCGCTACTTGCAATTTTTACAGAATCCCATCCTCGGGAGATTCACACTTATTTTAAAATTTTATGGATGCAAATGATGCAATCAAAATACAGATGATGCACATGAGAAATCCATTGTTTCATTTTATTATTTTTTAATTCATTTATACTTATATTATTATTTTGTAATTTATTTATATTTATAAAATCTTGTTTTTATTGAAAAATCATACTAAATATTCCAATACGCTGGTAACATTTAGCATATTTCTCTCACCTAGAGATCAGTTAGGAATCACTACTTGTGAATTCCGTAACATCTCATCATCGGAAGTTATTTATAATGTATATCATGTTTATTTATCTTTAATTATTATTATTATTATTTTATCTTCATTGTTATCGTTATTATTTATTCCAAAAGATTAATTGTAACAATTTTATATTCTTGTTTACTTATTTGTTTAAAATTTTTATTTATTTATTATTTATTAATTTATTTCATAAAAGTTAATTGTATTAGAAATCTTAATATCGAACTAAAATTACTTGAATACCCCAATACGCTGGTAATATCCAAATAATTTATTTCGACCCTAAGGATTATCAAAGAATCACTATTTGTGATTTCTAAGAAATCCTATCATCGGAGATCCTTTTATATTTAAAATGTATATTTTATTTATATTTTATTTTAATATCTATATTTGCATTTATCGGTGTATTTACATTTATTTATTCCTAGATTTTATCTGTTTAAAATTTTTTATTTCTATTCACTTACTATTTTCTCATATTTACCTATTCTTTATATTATTATTTTTATTATTACCATTTTTATATTTATTTATATACTAAGACCAGTATATCATGTGGGGCCGGTCGCACTCAACCGTATTGTCCGCTTTGGATTCTAGAGGTGGCCTCCGTCAGTTCAGCTGACGTGGCACTTAGGTCATCACGGATTTCTTTTGCGTCCGCCGCTACTCGAACCCTTGACATCCAAGCGATTCGAGTAACGACTAACCATTTAAATCTGTCACGACCCGAAGGCCGTGACTTTCCTTTAATACTTGTACTTTTCTTAGTCTACAAATTTATAGACTAAATTTTTCGTTTTCATTTTAAGGTTTGTATTCGGTGTCAGTGTAGTCACTATACTATTTAGGTGACCTATAGTCATTTCATTTAAATATTTAACAAACACGGAAATGGTTCTTAGTTACATCCCAACTTGTTAAACAGAATATGTACTGTGCATCAATTTAAGTCTTACATATAAACAAGTGTTTTATAAGAAACATATACCTCAGAAGACTAGTACCAAGTCTATATACCGTCTTCGATGCCCACTGAGCAGCTCACATGGCAGATGTTAACTTCAATAATCTGAAAGAGATGAAATTTAGTGGGGTGAGCAAAACCACGGCTCAGTAAGATACTAATATAAATACAAGAGTAGGATTACACTGTCTTAAACTGCAACGCTTAGAACTTGCAATGATGCAATTACAGTTAATCCTTCCTCATCGATAACATCTCATTATCACTTCTTATATTCACCTTTCATTTCATAATCATACTTATGTATTCTATCATCTAATATCAATTCTCATATTTACTTTTAATTTCATAATCATACTTCGGTATACTATCATCTCTTATCAAGTCTCATATTATGGATCATGATCACGGTGGTACTAAGTCATAATTCTCTTCGTGTATCTCTATATTCATGTTTTATCTCATATCATGACTTCATATCGATGAAATATCACTACCATCCAGTCATGACACTCCTCATATATTCTCCATGTTTAATGCAGATGTCCTATCGAATTCACTTTACATTTAACAATCATATTCCCGTATTACATCAATTCATATCATTTATCGTCTGGGAATTTATGATCATGATAGAGTGAGATCAGAATTCTCTTCATATCAATCTTATGTTCATATATCATATCATATCATGTCATCGTATAGATGAAACATCATTAACGTCGAGTCACGACATTCCTCATAGAATTCTCACGCACTAAGCACATTATCATATCCAGGTTTAATATGCAATGTATGAAATTTTACTGTATAAACCGCTATCATTTTAAATCATATCATATATACTTTAGAACATGCTCAACATATAAATTTTCAATTCATTTCAAATTTGCCTTTAAAGCATGATAGAAACATGTTCGATTTTCAATTCATGTATTCGTTTTCAGAGCATGTCTAAAACATGTGCGGTTTTAAAACATTTTTCATATATTATAAGTTATATCAGGTCTAGAGTTCATATCAAATCAATCTATACTCTAGACCGCATATCCTTTTAAATTCGACACAAAATCGTATGTAAATCATGTAAGTGTCGAAATCATTTGTCATTTACTTTTAAAACATATACTGTAAATCATATCAGGTCTAGAGTTCATATCAAATCAAACTATACTCTAGACCGCATATCATGCCATGTTCGACACAGAATCGCATATAAATCATATAAGTGTCGAAATCATATCTCATGGACTTTTAAAACATGTTTAAAACATGTACTGTTTCAAAACAGATTTCATTTCAAATCTGTTTCATGTATAGTATAAATCATGTCAAGTCTAGAGTTCATATCAATAAAATTATACTCTAGACTTCATATTATATCAGTTAGAGACTAGGCTAGATCCCTATCATCTCTCTATCAATAAAGACTTAAATCACTGTAGCTAGCAGTGAAAATCATGTCATCGTCCCCTAAAAACCAACTAAGGCGCTATCTATGGCCATAGACCTCATCTCTCTCAACCCCACTGATCAGGCGTGACTGAGACCTGTCCACGACTATTGTCGAACAAGCATATCTGCCTAATGAGCAAAGCTCCAATTAGGCAGTTTCCACTATGCTTTATTGAATTTAATTCTTTTAGGGTGCCTACAGTCTCATAAAATATTTAAATCTTTAGCTTTTCTTTTTAAAATCATGTAAAGCATATGGTGAAATTCTTTAAGAGGTTTCATATATAAAAATACGTATATATACCATATACTTTCTTTTTAAAGCTAATCTATACTTTATAGCATTTATATAAATGCTATTATGACATCTGAAACTATAGCAAATTATGCTTAAAAGCGATACTATGAAATCATTTCCGTATATAATTTTGGTAATAATTTCAAATGTCCATATAAGTAATACCTTCATCTAATACGGTGAAACAATTCATTTAACTTTATCATCATCAATCATTCAATTTCAAACTATCCTTTTGACACATCAGTAAATCAGTATTCAAATCATTCAAGATTCATTTCATTCAATATTCAGATTGCTCATTACTCTAATTATTCAATAACCAGATCACTTGGCATTCAAACCATTCGGTATTCAATATCATTTTTCGATAATTATCGACTATAATAATCATTTGTACATTTTATTATCGATACTAGAACCACATCATCAGTGTGAATCCTCTTAGTATCTATGAGCATCTAAATATCATGTTTCCATATAGCCATCGTATTTCCATATAGCCATCATGATACTGAAATTATGAAATACTAATATCCTCATTCGATATCTATTTCAAAGTCGACATCGAGGATCATAGAACCACAAGATCAATAATCGCTTATCAAATCCATTTATGGTTTGACCTATTGGTACATATTCAGAATTTTCAACTTGCGGTTCAATTTCATTCACTATCATAAAATCATATCACAATCCTCAATTCACTTTTCATATAGCCTGTAGAATGTAATATCATGCTAAAATTATCTATAAAACATCCTCAATTCAATTTTTGATTGGCAATTTACCATTTAAAAGAATTTGCCAATTTTTCACTATCAACAGTGTTTCAATCATTTAAGTCGCTTTGCGACTATCCATATTATTGCAAAAATCTCAGTTCATACCACTAAGACGGTCCATTTATTTGAATCTATCAATTCCATAATCATCACTCGATTGATAATTCCGCACTTCTATCATTCGACCGTCTAAATCACAACTTCAATTTTTTTCTCTTTTAAGTTGTATCCTATCATCATCGTCACTTTTATCAGTGATCCGTCTAATAAATGATTTCACCTCAATCTCAACTTGATACCATTTGTGATATTAAAATTACTTGATTTATCAATTCTGTAAGGTTTAAACCATATCATTCATCACATTATCGTGTTCAATGATCTATCTTCTCATCGATTTCAATATCAAACCTTTCCGGTAATACCACAAAGTCCTTTCAATGTTTATTTTCAATAGTTATTTCCAAGATTCCATTTATGTGAGAAACTTAATCTATTTCCTCAAATATTTTCCTAAAATTTCGGCAGCATAACGGCTTAATTCTTACTAAGCCTCCTGCAAGGAAACCACAATTTATAACTACAGCTGTTGATTCTCACAATTCCTACATCTCTACTAAGACCCCCACCATTAGTTGTGGGTCCTCTTAGCATTTTTAATATCAATTAAATCAATGCATCATATATAAAAATATCACAATTCCATTAAAATCATTTCATCAATGCATCATATAAAAATCATAAATCCCACATACAATATGATGCTACTAATGCTTTATAAAAGTATCTTACTTGGTGCTGAAGCTTAGCGCCTTGACAAGCTCCTAGCATCGTCGAACCCCAAATCATGCCTGTCACTTCCGCTACAATTTTCACAACACCAATGCATTTACGTGAATATGTGACAATAAAAATTATTCAATAATATCAATAATTTATTTTTCCTCAATTTTCCTTACCTTTTCTTTCTTCTTCTTCTTCCTTTTCCTTTTTCCTTTTTCTTTTCTTTTCTTCTTTTTCTTCCTTTTCTTTTTTTTTCCTTTTTCTTTTCTTTTCTTCTTTTTCTTCTTTTTTCCTTTTCTTTTCTGTTCGGTTTTTTTTTTCTGGCCTGAACCGGTTCGAACCGGTTCAGGCCGGTTCGGGCCGGTTCATTTCTGCTGGCTGGTTCAGCCTCTTCCCGCCGGCATCACCATCGGTTCGCACCTCCCTCAACTGGCCACGGTTGCAAGGATGCCGGATCTGCCCTCAGTTTCGCCCCATCATCGGTGACGGCGCCGGATCTGGAACGGTGGCTCTCGATCCTTTTCTCCACTGTTTCTTCCTCCTCCCGCCGTCCTTTGCCTCACCGGTGACCCTCCTTTGTTTCCCCTCAGCTCCGCCAAGCTCGGGGTTGGGGTGGCGGTGCCTAGACCGGCCGGCACCGCCACTTCCTTCTTTTCTCTTTTCCTCTTTTTCCTTCGGTTTTCTCTTCTGTTTTCGCACTGCTTCTTTCTCTTTCCGCCTCGGTCTACCGTCATCGGCTTCTTCCCTTGTCGGCGACGCCGCTCCTCCCGCTTCTTCCTTTCTCCGGTGGCTGGCGTCGTCAGGCCCTTTCTATTTGCTTCTCTTCTGTTTTTAGCTAACAGAAGAGAAATGTGGGAATCGGGGGAACTCGATTTCCACTTCTGTTTCATTTTTTTTTTCATTTCATTTTCATTTTTTTATATATTTATTTGTTTATTATATATATAAAATTAGATTTATATATATCATATACTATTAAATTTTAATATATATACATATATACATACTTTATCTTAAAATATATGTATATATATATATATATACTTTGATTTAAATAGTATATATATTTCATATATATATATACCTATTAAAAAAACGTATAAAAATATATTATATAATCTATTTATATAATTATATTTTTATTCACATTTTTATTTCTTTAACATTTAAAATATATTTATATAATATAATTTTATAATTATATAAATATATACCTTTTTATTTCTTTAAATTTTTTTGAATTTCCTAATATCCAAAATTATTTTCTCCATTTCTTTTCTTATTTAATTTGGATTGCAACTTATCCAAAGTAAATTTTCTTAGATATTTGCTATTT
The DNA here is from genome assembly GCA_032173925.1 of Heritiera fomes. Classification (NCBI taxonomy): domain Eukaryota; kingdom Viridiplantae; phylum Streptophyta; class Magnoliopsida; order Malvales; family Malvaceae; genus Heritiera; species Heritiera fomes. The sequence goes on from JAPDPM010000003.1 coordinate 36,123,070, forward strand.
ATTTTTTGAAAATTCTCGATCTTCACATCCTCCCCACCTTAAGAAATTCGGTCCTCCGAATTCAACTTAAATTATTTGGTGGTGTGTATGCTTATAGTTCCTGTCCTCTCAATCATCTTTTAAGTAATATTACTAGCATATTCTCAACATCCGAATCGCCTCTTATACCATTACATATCATTTTTCCACCATATATTCATACTCCCTAAAATTTCTCATCACCTTGGGAGTTATCACTTTCTATCTCTTTTCACATAGTAGTTGTTTCACACCATTTATCATTCGTTTCTCTCATTTGGTGCCAAGTCGATATAATTTGGTAACTATCGTTTACCGATTTAATCAGTAGTATGTGATTGTCCCAGTAGCCTTTAAATCTCGTGCATCCGCTCTCTAAACATATCTTCGAGCGTTTCCACATTACGCTCCAATTTTCATATCAGTATGGAGCGATGCCGTCAATAAATTTGGAATCTCAAAGCCTTTTACTATTTTTCATAAACATATGGCAATTCAAGATTCCATCACATGTATGCTCACTAGAACTTCACATATGTTCTCATCATTCTATAATCATGTTCCGACTATGGCACTAGAGGAATTTAGGAGCCTGATAATGAAAAGTGATTCCATTCAGACAATCAGTCCTTAATCACTTACATATCATCATATTTCTTTTGGGTTTCGTATTATCCCACAACACTCATTGTCACATTGATAAATCAAGGTTGCACCTCATTGCAAACTTTACTGTTAATTATCTCTTCCCATAAATGCAACATTTATCAATCATCTTTTCTCTATATCTCTTTCCACGTAGTATTCTTATTACATCTCGATGTGATAACCAAAGCGAAATCACTTTCAGTCTTAAATTCGAAAACTGCTTCATATTCATGTTCCCTTATAACTCGAAATCATATTTTCAATTTCCAATAATCTTCATAATTAAAGTGAGATTGTACTTTCAATCGAGCCATATGTTTGGGTTCGATCATTTTTTGTTGGTTATTTCTTTACTTCTTTCAATCCTTTTCAATTCACATATCGATCATATTCTATGCAATCATTCCATTATCTTCCATATAGCTGCCACAATTAATCCTTCTCGATCATTCATATTCTATTCCTTTAAGGTGATACACAATTCTTCTATACCGTATCGATACCATTCATTAACGGTTTCCAGTCCATTTCAATAGGCCATCGATTGGCATTTTTATGTCAAAGCTCAGCCTGTTTCAATAGGCCGTCAACTGGTATCATCCAAACCAATGGCTGATCAATCTTGGTATATATATTGAAAATCAACAAGTTTACATGTAGACACTACACAGTACATGAGATGTAACACTGTTATACTCTCAACTACACCGACACGTACTAGACAAACCGTGCTCTGATACCATTAATATGAGACTTGATAAGAGATGATAGTATACTGAAGTATGATTATAAAATTAAAAGTAAATATGAGAATTGATATGAGATGATAGAATACAAAAGTATGATTATAAAATGAAAGGTGAATATGAGAAGTGATAATGAGATGTTATCGATGAGGAAGGATTAACTGTAATTGCATCATTGCAAGTTTTAAGCATTGCAGTTTAAGACAGTGTAATCCTACTTTTGTATTTATATTAGTATCTTACTGAGTCGTGGTTTTGCTCACCCCACTAAATTTCATCTCTTTCAGATTATTGAAATTAACATCTGCCATGTGAGCTGCTCAGTAGGCATCGGAGACGGTGTATGGACTTGATACTAGTCTTCTGAGGTATATGTTCCTTATAAAATACTTATTTACATGTAAGACTTAAATTGATGCACAGTACATATTCTGTTTAACAAGTCGGGATGTAACTAAGAACCGTTTCCGTGGTTGTTAAATATTTAAATGAAATGACTATAGGTCACCTAAATAGTATAGTGACTACACTGACACCGAATACAAACCTTAAAATGAAAAAGAAAAATTTAGTCCATAAATTTGTGGACTAAGAAAAGTACAAGTATTAAAGGAAAGTCGCGGCCTTCGGGTCGTGACAGCGTCGCAATCCTCCGATATAGCGTTTTGTAACGGCCGCTATCAACCGTTACGGGTGTGATCCGTTGTCACACCCGCTTTTTCCACAGTAGCGGTGGCGGCTTCCCAAGCTACAGCGAGATAGCGGCCGCTATTTAAAACCGTGCATCCCATAACATTAGTATATCAGTTTATTGGTCTCCATTTCTTGTTAAAGGTGTTGAGAAATCAAAAACTAGTCCAAATCATAATGAATTATACGTAGATATTGTTGATAACAGGTGGGGAGCCGATTTGGACCATATAGATATGATTGTACTCTTAGTAGGGCATTGGTTTCTCCATCCAACAGTTTATTACGAGGGTGGTTCAGTGATAGGTTGCCATTACTGTCCTGGGCTAAATCACACTCAGATAGGATTTTATGGTGTGATGAGGAAGGCCATAAAGACTACACTTGAGACAATAAGGAAAGGGGCTAATGGCAACGCAATTGATGTGTTTCTAACCACATTTTCACCTTCCCATTTTGAAGGTGAATGGGATAAGGCTAGTGCTTGTCCCAAAACAAAACCTTATAAGGAGGGAGAGAAGATGCTTGAAGGAATGGATGTAGATATTAGAGCAATTGAGGTTGAAAAAATGGAAGCCGCGAAGGTAAATGCTAAGCAGATTGAAGGGTTGAGGTTAGAGATATAGGATGTCACTAAATTATCATTGATAAGGCCGGATGGTGATCCAAGGCCTTACATGTATCCATTTCCACTTGCTAATGGGGTTCAGGAGCGCCTACAAAACGATTGTGCGCATTGGTGTTTGCCAGGTCCTATAGATACTTGGAATCAGATATTGTTAGAAGTTATCAGGAGATAGAGTATTCAGTCAAGTCAAGGAGAGAAGAGTGAGGCAATACAATACCAAATACAAGGTTTGATTTGATTTGCTATTCTACTTTATTTGGTTGGTATATATTCTTTTTGAAACAAACAGATAAATGAAGAAATTTTGTTTGAGATCATATGTTTCAGCTTTATCAACAAGGAAATGGTAAGAGTGTGGTTAATGACTTAATGAAAATGAGATGATTGCTCTGTGGGGTAACAAGAAAGCGATTCTTTTGGAACATAAGTTGGTTTATATTTTTGCTAAAAGGTCAAAAAAATCTCCCAAAAAAATGGTTATCACAATTGAGCTCCTATTTTTTTCACAATTAATTAATCCCTTACATTTCAATTTTCTTTCAATTGAACTATTTCATGGATGGAAACAGTTAAATCTGTAAGGAAGTTGTTAAATTTGTATAGTACACATGGTCAAAAAAATAACAGATTTAACGGTTTCCGTCCAAGTAAGAGTTCAGTAGAGTGAAATTGGAAATATAATGGTTTAATTGATTGCGAAAAAACATAAGAGCTCCAATCCGACACTCTTGATTTTTCAAGGGTTTTTTTTTACCTTTTAGCCTTTATTTTTTTAAGTATAAGTTGGTTTATTTTAAAATGTGTACAAATGATATCAATCTGAAATGTATAGAGGAATTTTAAAGATGATTGGCATTTTTTATTTGTTTGTTTGGAAACAAGATGGTTATCTTTACCCCCTCAGTTTTGTTTATTCTGGAATCAGTCTGTGTGGGTTTGTCGCATTGAATCCTGATCATTTGGAGCAGTTTTGATGGTCAAAGTGATTTACATTTCTCCGCGTGGCATACTATTGAGCTTATAATCTTAAGTAATTTGAACCTTTTCAAATCATGATTCATTCAAACATGTTTCTTCCATGACTAGCACAAAATCCTGTAGATTTGTATGAATTATTCAATTTCATTACTTACCACCCACCTAACTAGAGATGATAAAAGCTAGCCCGAGCTCGAAAATTTGTCCGAACATATTCGAGATCGAACTGGGACCAGCTCAAATTGACCAAAAAAGTCAAAGGCCTGAAATCGAAAAAGCCCGTAATCAAAAAAGCTCGAAACCGAAAAAACTCGAAACCAAAAAAGCTTGAAATTGAAAAAGCCTAAATCTGATGCAACCTGAACTCGACACAACCCAAACCCAATACAATCCAAAACTGAGATTGATCCGATCCAAAACCCGTAAAAAAAATGAATTTATAACTCGAAAAGCCCGAATTATAATTATATGATTATTATTTAAAAATAAATAAATAATTGATACACTTTTTTAATTAAAAAATTTAAAATTTTGAAAACAATCATCATTTATTATACAATTATATCAATTATATATTATCAACAAAATAAATATTGAATATTTTTAATTCAATTATTAAATTAATTTAAAACACCATAGTAAATGATATCAAATAATCTTTAATATTATACTTATTGTATTTATAATAATAAATATATTATTAATTTAACATTTGAATTTATTATAAAAGTCATTTTAACATTATATTATTTTTATTTTATAGTAAAATTTTAATTTTAATACAATAATAAATCAAATATATCAAAAAATTATATAATTTCAATATTTGTTTGAAACTTTGAATTTAATATTTTGTGTAACATATTAAGAACATTTTTAATAAAATTAAATTTAAACTATATTTTCTTAAAGTTTGAAGTATAGAAAGATATTAAATTTATCATTAAAAAACCTAATCTTAAAATTAAAATTCAAGTCCTTAAGATTAGAAAAAATTAAGTAATTAAATTAAACAATACAAGTACAATTTTTTTATAAGCTTGGACATCATTGAAAGAGAAAATTATAAATCAAGCTAGTGGTATTTAAGTATTTATTATTTTATAATAATCTTATACATGAAGAAACCAATTTGGTATCTTATATTAATGATTTGTATATTATATTATAATAATCTTTTAAGAATAAATTATGTAATCTCTTAGTGTGTAAGTATTATTTTGATAGAATTAAGTATTTATTAAAAACAATTTATTTATTATCAATTAAATGTAAAATTAAAGTGTGGATAAAAATAATAATTCAAATAGTAAATTAAAGTGTAATTTAATAATATATTAAAGTAGTATTATTATGTAAGTGGTAATTTTAATAAAATTTATTTTTTTATACTTTATTAATATTATTATTAATTATATTTAAATAACTAGCATTATAGTAATTAATTTAGTAATATCTACTATTTAACATTTTAATTAGATATTCGATCAGTTGGTGTATATCTAATATTATTATGTTAAAGTGAACATGAAAAAATTAGTACTCAATTTGTGTATAACTGTATAAGATATGATTATATCAAATGTTATTATTTATAATATAATGTCAATTGGTGTATATAACTTGTTTAATTCAATGTTTTAAATTTTTAATGAGATATTTGATTGATTAATGCGTACAAGGACAATTATATTGAATGTAATAACGTTATATTATGATTTATGTACAAACCAAAAACAAAATAAATATAAAATTAAGGTAACTAGTTAACCAATTACTCATAATGTTAAGTATTTTTTAATGTATACTATAATTTTATTTAACATTATAATTGAACAATTAGTTAACTTATTATACGGTTAGATTTAATTTAATTACTAATTATGTTGGTATTTAAAAGACAAAATAAATGTAAAAAAATTCTTAAAAATTTAAAATTTTATTAAAAATATAATATAATTATTAAAAAAAGCTAATAAAACAAAGTAAAAAAAAAAAGAAATTTATTGAACTAAGAGTATTCAAATTCTAATGGTCCAATGTTGAAAAGAAAATACAATAACCCAATAAATTATTGTTAAGAGTATAAAGCCATTTATATAAATGTTTAATTGTTTAGTGTCATTTATTTGTAATTTGTTAGTTATTTATTTGTATAGCTAATACTTTCGGATTTTCACTTTCCTTTAATTTTACTCTATCTATATATTTGGCTTACTTAAAAAATAAATTTTTATATAATTATGAATATATAATTATATATTTTATTACAAATGTGAATATTGTAGGAAATTAAAAAAATAAATAATAATTGTCAAGTAATAAAATCATTAAAATGTAAAAATTTATATTTCTATAAATTTATTAAATTTTAACTTTAATTTAGCATTTCTATTATATTTTTATTTAACTATATAAAATTAAATTAATTATTACATTCAAAATTATAAAAGTATTTATAATTTATAAAATTTCAAAATAATTTGACTAAACTTAATAAGCCTACCCAATTAAAATTGGACTGAACTTGAAACTAGACCGAAATAGAAAATAACCAAACCTGAAAATACTCGAAATCAAAAAAACCCAAGAAAATCCGAAACCAAAAAAATCGAAACAAAAAAACTCAAAACCGAAATAATCCGACGCCAAATATAACCCGGACCGAATCCGCTCGAACCGACCTGTTTGCCACCTCTACTGACCTAACACCGTCAAGATTATCTCCCAGATCCCCCAGTTTATTTGAATCATGATTCATGAGTAATATGGGCATTTTGGGTTAAAGGTATTTTAGTCTTTTACATTGGACAAAGTGACAACTAGGTCGTCCCGGCACCATCTAGTTCAGAGTTTTTTATTTGAATGCTGTTGGAGTTCGTCTTAAAATGTTGGTGCTAAAAGCCATAATAATAAAATTGTTGATAATAAAAATAATATAATAAATAAAATTAGAATTAAATTCCATTCCAACAGCCGTGCTTCAATTACTGCTTTTATTTTTCAGAACTATGAAACCTTTTAGTGAATAAAACTGGTGAACTACTCGACCCAATCTTATTCATATTTACTTGCTTTGTTTAATGTCATTTTCATCAAAACCTTATCTGTTAACAGTGTTGCTTACCTTTGCAGTGAGATATTTAAGAAGTATATCAGGTTTAAGACAGAGAAACCTGGTTAATTAATGCCACACCTTGAATGGAATAATGATTGTATCTGAAATTCATATAGGAGGAAAGAGGAATTTCACCAATTTCTTTCTGATTTTTTATCATTTTACTAACTTGAAGTAATAGCGTTATGTTAGCAGCTAGCCAAAACTTGGGGCATTTTTGTTGTGTTATTTTGCTAGACAGAATCAGTACGATCATCTTAATATATTACATATCCATTGCGGATAAAAACTATGATGATACTTTGAATATACCCTTTTAAGTTAATTCCATCTCATTAATTTTCATGGAGCTAAATTATTATGATACTACATTTATTTTTAGACTATACTCGTATGTTGATATGCAAAAATCTCCTTCTGTGAAGATTAGATAAATTGGAAAAAACCAACTGCTTTGGTCTTGTGCTGAGCTGTGCATGTCTTTCATCCGCATTGAACATGTTTTCCTTATTTCTCAAAATTACAAGGGGATTTATAGGTTTTAATGGAGCAAAAAAGAAACACTATATAGTTAAGTCACTACTGACAAACAAAAACATTACAGCTGCATCAACTTATTATGCAACATTATTAAGCAAATCATTTAGTGTAAAATTTCAAACATATATAAATGGAAAAAAGATAGGCCTTGGAGGTGACCTACTGAGTTACTTTAGTCATGGAATTAATTAGAGGACATGGACAAGGAGGAGCAGGAACCTGAATTATCCCCTCAAGCATCAGTACAACTTTCTTCATGGTGGGTCTGAGAGAGAAATCTTCCTGAATGCACCATATAGCGACCATCACAAACCTCTCCAGCTTCATCCTGTCACTTAAGGCCTCTGCATCATGGTCAACAAGAGCATCCAAAGTGCCTTCCAAGAAGCAATCACCAGCCCAATCTGTCAAAATTGCTTTCTCTGCCACACCATTATCCATTTCTACATTTCTTCTACAACAAATGATTTCTAGCAGCAAGACACCAAAGCTATACACATCAACCTTCACAGTTACAGGCACAGTCTTGAACCATTCGGGTGCTACATACCCTTTTGTGCCTCTAAGAGCAGTATTAGTATAGGATTGATTGATCCCTAAAAGCTTTGACAGCCCGAAGTCAGAGATCCGAGCTACATAGTAATCATCGAGAAGTATGTTTTGAGGCTTTATATCACAATGGATTATTTGGGGGCTGCATTCCTCATGCAAGTAAAACAGTCCCCTGGCGATTCCCAAAGCAATTTCTGTCCTTTGGTTCCAGCTGGGTTTTAGATCCCCAAAGAGAAAGCTTGATAATGTCCCTTTGCTTAAGTACTCGTATACCAGCATTCGGTATTCACCCTCATCGCAATATCCAAGCAACTTGATCAGATTCTTATGATGTTTTTGAGCTATCACACTCACTTCTGCTCTGAATTCGTTGTCTTTGTCTTGAACCACCCCGTCTAACTTCTTAATTGCGACTAAAGTGGGATCTTCAGTATCTGTTTTTATTACCCCTTTATAAACGATGCCAAATGATCCCCTTCCCAGCTCCTCCTTGAAACCATCTGTAGCTTCTTCGAGCTCCTTGTAATCAAAATACCTTAAACTGCTTTGGATGCCATTTTTGTTAAAGTGATTTGTTGTAATCTTTTTGTGATACAAGAAAACTGATCCCATACATAAAATCCCAACCAATGCAAAGTTGACAAACACAGAGCTACCTAAGAGCACTGAAACCAGAATTATCAATGGATTTTGGTTCTTTTTATTGTTTGAGAATGGCATCGGAGGGTTTTTGAGGAAAAATTCAGGTTTTCTTACTTTGAGGAGGGAGGTGGAACTCACTCCTCTGTCCCGTCTCCCATATCGAAGTGGCAGTGCCTTCTTCCAACATCCCAATTGATTGAATAACCCCAGATTACAAAGACAATCCTGCAAACAGTAAGTTTTGCAGTCGCTTAAAGAATCGCAAGTGCTAATCAACTCATAATCTGCAGTTGGCCAATCTGTATTTGGCAGTTCCACTAAATCGTATAAATCTTCCGGGGAACTCTGGGCATCTGCTTCACAACCCTGCATGAAATCCGCTTGGCAGTTGCCATACTCATCATCTGCATCAGATAAAGAATAACCTGGGGGGCATTCACAAGTTGGCCTTTTATCGGCTTTAAGTTTGCAGATACTGTTAAAGCCACAAGTTCCACTTCCCATATCCCGAAAATCAGTCGTGCAAATATTATCTGGAATGGTCTTAATGACGGTCCAGTCTCCAGTGCTACCAGACAACTTCTTTGGATAATTAGATAGGGTCAAAACACCATCAAAATTGAGAGTTACTCTGTGATAATAGTCTCCAGGGGGAAAATTTTCTGAGCTGAGTGAATATTTCTGACTGCTGTTTCCCAATATGTAAAAAGAGCCATCTTCATCAAGCATCACTCGGTAACCTGAATTTGATTCATTTTCTGCATCACGAGTGCCACTAATATAGTATGCAACATAGGCAAAACCGGATTGCAAATTTATGGTATTGAGTACAGCATTTCCATCATTAAGTAAACGAAACTGGAATCTTCCCTTTGAGAAGTTGTTCTCTTTATGCCGAGAAGAAAGAGAACGATTTCTCTCCATTACCTGAGTTGGTAACAGTGTATCAGTATGATTCTCGAAGCTCTCCCACAGTCGTTGAGAACCAGAACCATAAACTACAAAATTGCCTGTATCATTCATTCTAGCATAGGCAACTTCACCTGTGGCAAAATCTGATCGCCATATCACTTGATCATTAGGATCGGTAAGAACTAGTCCGCGATCAGTGGTTAACTCTACCTTTGATCTTCTCGGAACAGGGTTATCTCCATTTGCATACCAAACTATGGTGCGTCTTGGTATTTTATAATACCATATGGCAAGTAGGAAAAGATCTTTATTTTCAAGTTGGTGAAATCCGAAGGCAAAATCATTGGAAGGAGAAAGCCAGGGCTTTGCGTTCTCACTCGCAGTGATGCTGCTGCCAGGCCCGATATTGCTGTCAGTACTTTGAGCAACAGCAAGAGGTAGTAGCAGCAAGAGGCAAGCTGGAAGGAAAGGAGAAAAAAGAGAAGCCATTGCTAAAGGTGTATTGAGCTTCAGATGGATTGAGTTGTGACACTTATGAGATATAAGGCCAAATAATCTTAACAAAATGGATTACCACAGACTTATCATATCAAGGACCATTTAAACCTGATGAAGCCTCTTAACCACTAACAGAATGGTTAGAAGTCAACAAAATTTAAACGTGTATTTGGGGACATGCCTACTGAGTCTTACAGTTGATTGTTATTTTGAATTTTCTTCTGCTTTGAAAGCCCAGCCAATCAAGTTTACAAAAGTTGATGATAGACAAAGATAGATTTAGAAAATTGTACAACTGACCATTTTTCGTTTATAGGAAAATTTTCCCTCGCAATACACTAGCCATGCTCCTTTTTTCTACGATGTTTGTTAGCTGTCACTAATTTCCTAATAAATGAGTCTGAATGTTTCGGACAAAACGTCTTGTACACTCAAACAATAAGAGATGAAGCACTTGGTAGGTTTTGTCTGCATCAGTTAGCTAAATAATCTCAATAATCTGAACAAGCAACAAATTATAGTACAGGAGAATAGTGTTTTAGTGGCGCTTTTCTTTTCATTTAGCTGCGTTTTGAAAAGCCGCTAGAAAACTTGCGGCATTTTAGAAAGAAGAAACTTAGGAGTTGCTAAACGTGTATTGAGTTTCAGATGGATTGAGTTGCTAGAAAGAAGAAACATATGAGATATATAACGCCAAATAATCTTAATAAAATGGATTACCACAACTTTATGATTACCACAACTTTATCATATCAACCTTATCATATCAAGGACTATTAAGACCTGATGAAGCCTCTTAACCACTAACATATTGGTTTGAAGTCAACAAAATTTAAACGTGTATTCGGGGACAGGCATACTGAGTCTTACAGTTGATTGTCATTTTGAATTTTCTTTCTTGCATTGAAAGCTCAACCAATCAAGTTTACAAAAGTCGATGAGAGACAGAGATAGATTTAGAAAATTGTACAATTGACCATTTTTTTGTCATTGGAAACTTTTCCCTCATAATATGCTAAGCATGCACATTTTTTCTATAATGTTTGTTTGCTGTCACTAATTTCCTTATAAACGCGTTGAATGTCACATACTCAGCTTTTTCCACACTCAAATAATAGGTAGTGTGTAGACGTGGCAAAAATTGGTCCAAGTCCGAAAATTTGTTCGAATCCGTCCGAAATTGAATCGGAACCGGTCTGAATTGATCAAAAAAGTCAAAGGCTCGTAACCGAAAAAATCCAAAACAGAAAAAACTCGAAACCGAAAAAGCTCGAAACCGAAAAAACTCGAGTCCGACACAACCTGAACTCGACATAACCTGAGCCCGATACGATCCAAAACCGAGATCGACCCGAACCGAAAATCGAAAAAAAAACCGAATTTATAACTCGAGAAAACCCGAATTATAATTATGTAATTATTATTTAAAAATAAATAAATAATTGATACACTTTTTTAATTAAAAAGTTTAAAATTTTGAAAACAATTATTATTTATTATACAATTATATCAATTATATATTACCAGCATAATAAATATTGAATCTTTTTAATTAAATTAAATTAATTTAAAACACCATAATATATGATATAATATATGATATCAAATAATCTTTAATATTATCCTTATTGCATTTATAATAATAAATATATTATTAATTTGACATTTGATTTTATTATAAAAATCATTTTAACATTTTATTATTTTTATTTATAATAAAATTTTAATTTTAATACAATAATAAATCAAATATATAAAAATTATATAATTTCAATATTTGTTTGAAACTTTGAATTTGATATTTTGTGCAACACATTAAAAATATTTTTAATAAAATTATATTTAAATTATATTTTCTTAAAGTTTCAAGTATAGAAAGATATTAAATTTAGATTAAAAAAACCTAATCTTAAAATTAAAATTCAAGTTTTTAAGATTAAAAAAAGTTAAGTAATTAAATTAAACAATACAAGTACAATTTTTTTATACTTGGCTATCATTAAAAGAGAAAATTATAGTGGTAATTTTATTTTTAGCCTTAAAACAAAAGACATTAAAAAATCAAGCTAGTGATAATTAATTATTTATTATATTATAATAATCTTATACATGAATAAACTAATTTGGTATCTTATAATAATGATTTGTATATTATATTATAATAATCTTTTAAGAATAAATTATGTAATCTCTTAGTGTGTAAGTATTATTTTGATAGAATTAAGTATTTATTAAAAATAATTTATTTATTATCTATTAAATGTAAAATCAAAGTGTGGATAAAAATAATAATTCTAATAGTAAATTAAAGTGTAATTTAATAATATATTAGAGTTGTATTACTATGTAAGCGGTAATTTTAATAAAATTTATTTTTTATACTTTGTTAATATTATTATTAATTATATTTAAATAACTAGCATTATATTAATTAATTTAGTAATATCTATTATTTAACATTTTAATTAGATATTTAATCAGTTGATGTATATCTAATATTATTATGTTAATCTAATATTATTTGTTAATGTGAATATGAAAAAAAATTAGTACTCAATTTGGAATAGTTTTTTTCATAACAAATAAAATACATAATATAGTTAATAAATAACGCCTTATCATAACGATTTGTATGTTATTATAACTTTAAAAATAATATCTTATCATGTGATATATAATCAACTATACAAGCTCTTAATTATATAAAATAGATTATTAATATGTTTATCTTATCATAATGATTTGTATGTTACATTATAATCATCTCTTACCATGTAATATAGAATAAATTAAACAATCTCTCATAGCATATTATAGTTTTAATTTCAGATATTTTTCATTCCAATTTCTTATCATGCTTTTAGAATATACTCTTGTTTTTAATTTCAAACATTTAATCTCTTATGATGTATTCATGTAATTTAGTTTAACTTGATCAATTAATAATCATAATATTGGATGATTAAATAGATAATGACCTTCTCAACTACTTTTTTAGTCAAAAAAGTGTTTTTTTTAATTTATTATAATGAGTTACAAATAAAATAATAAACATAATATACTATATATATATATATATATTAAGATTTACATTATAATAAATGTCATATATGTTAAATTATCAATATCTTAAGAATTGTATCTTAACATATTATGAAATTTCTATTAATTTAATTTTAGTACTTTATGTCTAAAATTTTAAAATCTTATTATCTTAAGAATAAATTATTATTATTATTATTATTATTATTATTATTATTATTATTCAGTAAACTATTTTTTTGGCCAACAATGTTTCAGTAAATTTTAAATTGCAAGTTGTGTTAAAATAAAAATAAAATTTACAACAAATATAACAAATTCCCAATCTAGCTCACGTGGTTAAACATATAACAATAAATATAAGAAGCCATGGTTCAAATCTTTGTACAAGAATATAATTTTGATTACTTTCATATAATTGATGAACAAGTTCAGGTACCAGATACTGCTTGATCAAAAATTAATCGGGTATAGCGTACGTTAAGGATATTACCCGAATCCGATACAGGTAATAAGAACACTATCCGAACCTTATAATTATTTGATTATAGAGTCGGGTAGTGTCGGGTACCTGATTATATATTACCTATTTACATCATTATATCAAATGTTTTTTTTATACATTATATCAAATGTTATTATTTATAATATAATGTCAATTGGTGTATATAACTTGTTTAATTTAACGTTCTAAATTTTTAATGACATATTTGATTAATTAATGTGTTTGAGTATGATTATATTTAATAAAAATAATGTTATATTATGATTTATGTACAAACTAAAAACAAAAAAATATAAAATTGAGATAATTAGTTAAGCAATTATTCATAATATTAATTATTTTTTTAATGTATACTATAATTTTATTCAACATTATAATTGAAGAATTAGTTAACTAGTTATGCTGTTAAATTTAATTTAATTACTAACTATGCTGGTATTTAAAAGACAAAATAAATGTAAAAAAGATTCTTAAAAATTTAAAATTTTATTAAAAATGTAATATAATTATTAAAAAAGCTATTTGAACAAAGTAAAAAAAAAATTATTGAACTAAAAGTATCTAAATTCTAATGACCCAATATTGACCCAAAAAAAAACACAATGACTCAATAAGTTATTGTTAAGAGTATAAAGCTATTTATATACATCTTTAATTATTTAGTGTGATTTATTTATAATTTGTTAGTTATTTATTTGTATAGCTAATACTTTTGGATTTTTACTTTCTTTTAGTTTTACTATATATATTTGGCTCATTTAAAAAATAAATTTTTATATAATTATTAATATATAATTATATATTTTATAACAAATGTAAATATCATAGGAAATTAAAAAAATAAATAATAATTATCAAGTAATAAAAACATTAAAATGTAAAAATTTATATTTATATAAATTTAGTCAAAACAACAAAAGAAATTAAAAATAATGAATAATGATAGTTTATTTATGAGAGTTTCGTGTAAAAGGAGATCTGTTTGATTTTCATTTTTCAATTCCCTTCAAACAAGCTTTTCCCACATTACCAAAAAATTTCAAATTCTTTGGGAATATGCCTTTTCCCTCCCTTGAGAATCACACGAAAAAACTTCAAAAGCAAACTTTGAAATATCTTTATCTCAATATACTGTTATGCAATGTAAATATGATAATTAAAAAAAATGAACGTGACATTGAATCAAATTTTGATAAAAATTAGAAAAAAAATTGTGTTTGGTATATCAATATAAATTTTAATACAATAATTTTTATATTTTATATGATATAAATATATTTGATGCAATACGAATACAAAATATATATATATATGAATTATTAATTCTAATATAATGTAATGTCTATTATAATTGTTTTAATTATAATCGAAATTCAAAGATGATTTTTTTTATTACAAGGGAAATATTAAATAACTGGGGATGGAGGTGTTGGATTCAAACCTAAGACTTAATATGCCACAACTCATTTTTAACCACTAGGCCAAAGAGGTTGTTGGCAATTCAAAGATGATTTTTAGTAGTTGGAGTTTGTAGACAAAAAAATTAATTAGTACAGAAATCCAGATGCTTCCAAGGCAGAAGTTTACAATAGCAGAACTGCTTTCATTTCTTGCAAATGCAATGCAAGATTTAAAACTTTTTTAATGTCTTTTACGTCTTCGAGTATTTTACTTGTAATTCATTTTACGATAATTAATCAATTATAATTAAAAATTATGTACTGGTCCATCATTTATGTGATAACCGTAAATTTTTCATTTATTGGAAATTATAAATATTGGAAATAAATATTGGAGCAAATAAATATTGAAAATAAATAAATAAATAAAATTATGAGAATGTGATACTAGTGAAAATCCCTAGAATTGAGAAAAAAACGAATGGTGAAAATTTGAGTGAAGAAAAGTTAAATTGGAAATTCGGAAAATAAGGAAAGGAGAAAATTAATTTGGATAAATGGAAATCCAAATTAAATAAGAAAATAAGGAAAAGAAAATGAAATATATTTATATAATTTTATATTATATAAATGTATTTTTATGTAAATACATATGTATTTAAATACCGTATGGTATATAGTATATATTAAATATACATTGGTATATATAAGTATATATACTATTTGATAAATTTAAATAATACATATGTATTCAAGTATGACATTTTATGTATATATAAGTATATACATATTTGAGAAAATGCAAATATTAAATTATATTAAAGTTGGAAAATATATATATATATTGTAAATACAATATATATGGAATTTTCTACATTTATATATAAAGAAATATATAAATGTTAAGCAATTTAAATTAAACAAATATATATATATATACTAAATATGTATTTTGATAATACATAATATATATATCTTTATATACATATATAATATATAATTATATAGTAATATAATATATATAATAGTAATATTATATGTATTATGTATATATATAATATATGTATATATGGATATATAATTAAATTAAATGAATAAAAAAAAGAAACAAAAATAGAGGAAAGATCGGGGAAGGATCCCGACCTTCCCAGGAGAGACCGACGGTGGCCAAGCTGCCACCACCGGCGAGGTAGAAGGAAAGAGGAAGGGACGTCGTCACCGGCCAGAAAGGAGGAGACGATCGGTGACGGAAAAGGAAGGAAACAGAATCGAAAACAAAGGAAAACCAGGCGGAAGCCGAGAGGGAGAAAAGAAGAGAAAGTGGTCGTGCCGCCGGAATTGGCCATCGCCACTGCCACCGAAGCTCCACCGGAGGAAGAGGAAGACGTGGGATGCCACCGGAGAGGCGGGGAACGGCGGAGGAAGGCCGACGGAGGAGGAGAAGAAACCGAGGGAAAACCGACTCGATCTGCCACCGTGCCGTCGATCCAGGTAGAGCTGAGGCCACCGGAGAGTTTGCCTCGACATAGGCCAGCTGAGGGACCATCGAGCCGCCGGAGAATCGACCGCCGGAGGAGAACCAGCGACGAGGGGAGGGGACCGGTCTGAAACCGGTCTGAGCCAGGAAAGAAAAGAAAAGAAAAGAAAAGAAAAAGGAAAAAGAAAAAAAAAGAAAAGAAAAAGGAAAAAGAAAGAAAAAGAAGAAAGAGAAAGAGAAAAAGAGGAATTACGGTAATTTGAAAAATTCTCGAGAATTCAAAAATTACGAGAAATCTTGAGAATTACGGGAACCGGTAAGAAATCTCGAAAAGTATTAAATTATTTAAATAATTTATTTATTTAAATAATTATGGAAAGATTCTAAATTTTAGAATTTTTAGAATTTGTGGATTACGGCTGCACATAATGGACAATGTGACAGACCGACTAAGATATATCAAGTACGATCATTTATTTTCTGTATTTAGACATGTCTACAGTACTACATATTTGTAATTAAGATAGGGGATGTGTATAATGTTAACAATATTTTATTAAATTGTTCAACATCAAGTGTAAAGCGAAGTATCACAGACAGCCCAACCGGATAAATTGTGTAAAATAAGGTGAAAATGTAGTAACAGGGTGTTACAGATTTAATGGTATCAGAGCATGGTTGGCCTGATGTCTGTGGATACTTTGGAAGAAAAAGTGTTAAACATCCCCGATAGTACTGTGTTGTCTGAATACATAGAGAAAATAAATGATTGTGAATTAAGTAAAATGATTTAAAGGGAGTGAGAAAGTGTAAATTGAGAATGTTAAAGAAGAAAATAATAGGCTCGGAAATTACCAGAAAATTGATGATTCTTATAATCTAAATGAAGGCCTATTCGGTAAGGAACCGAAAGGACTCGATGAGGGCCCCACCAGTACTTTACGGTCCAGATCGAACTGAGATCTGAAAATGATGGTATGAAGGAGGGGATTGACATATCATCATTAAATAGACTTTAAGATCACCGATTGAGGGTAATTTGAAGAGAGAGAAAATTTTTAGCCAAAAATGACCAAAATACCCCTACCTCCAAAATTTTATTGGGAGTCAAAATAGACCAATAGAGGTTGGATTTGATTGATTTGACAGAGAAATTGATGATATAAAGCTGAATTACAAGTAGAATAATCTAATTATGGATTTTAGTGGACTTCTCTGTCGAAATCAAACAAGATCTTAAATGGCTGATATTAGTATGAGAAATGATACTATCAACACATAGATAATGAGATCATTGATTCAAAAGTATACTGAGGAGAAAGCAATAAATGTTGAAATGACGAAAATGCCCCTATGTTGGCGATGTTCGGAACAGTGCAAAACCGAGCTGAATTGGAATCCATTGATAGTAATGGAGTTATAAATGGCATAGAGGATGTCATATGAATATAACGATCCCTATTACTGACTTCCACTTACACTTAGATTACAGACGCGACTGTGAGTGACCTAGTGAACGGGCTGTGCATTCTCAAAGAGGACAGTACACATATGTAAAGGCGGACGGTGGACGGGCCGAGGCCTTATATGATGCGATCCGATAAAAGTGTAGTGGAATGTTATCAGATGATTGGCCCGATATTGACTGTAAGGGCCTGAATTATGAGTGTATCAACGCGGATAATTATTATGGGATCGTTGAATATTATGAGAAGTGAAATAATTACAGAAAATGACTGAGAAGGTGAATAGTATAGATAATGAAATCCATAACAGTACTGTTGACTGAGGTTCTATATATTTATACTAGTTCTGAAGTATTAAAAGAATAATTAATTATAGAACCTGAGCATTTGAAATATGCCTTGCAAATTAATGTACTGTATGGAGTACTGTGAATTGGTGAATATATATATATATAAGAACAGTAAAGTGATAAAAAGAAGATGACAGCTAACCTAAGTTCTTTAGAACCCTTGAGACAGAACTGTGATGAGCTACCCAATGATGGGCGACCCGTAGTGGATCATGTGTTGTGAGATGCAGGCGAATTATGTTATCACTGACTCACTAGTAAGGGTAAACCTGGGGCGAAAGGATCGCCTAGGGGATGCTCGCCGACAGTCGATTCGAACGAGCGGGACTCTTACAAGGAGCTTAATGATAACACGAGTGTAAGGAACTAGGTACGTAAGGGTGCCAGGGTTCAAACCTCGTCGATAATATGCTCAAGGGAGTCAAACCTGAATTTATTAAATGAACTTGATTTCAAAGTAAATTACAGTGGTAATAAATTGGTTAGCTGTAACATGTGTGATAACTGTTGTACTTACTACAGCTTACTGGAATGAGATTTGTAAGGCTGTAAAGTATGAGTAAACAATGAAATCAAGGTAGAGTATGAGTCGAAATGAATCGAATAGTAAATGTCTCTGCCTTGAGAATACACAGTGTAAATGATAGGACATGAGGATGAAATGTCCGAATTAATAAGAAATGTGTGATTAAAGAAAGTATCGGATTTGATTTTCGATAGAACTTCCAGAGTTATATAAATTGGAGGAATCGAGATAACATTGACTTGATTTTGAATATGAAATCTGATTCTAAGCTTATATCGGAGAACTTAAGAAAATTCGAAAGCTTAAGAAATCCACTCTGAAAAATTGAGAATAATGAAATGCATGTGTATAAGGTGTGATTGAGGGAAACACAGATATCGTAAATTGAGGATAAGAAAGTTATCTGTATAAGTGTAAGTGAGAGAAGCACAAATGACTTTAATAAGTAGATGAATTGACATGATATAGTAAATGGTTACTATGTAATAAAGTTTTGTGAAGAACAAATATTCATCTACATGATGAAATAGACGCTTTATGGATCTGATTCGATTTGCATGAGGAGTTTATAAGACTAGCTTCGTATAAAGCGTCCTTAGATAAAAGATGAGAGATTGATGTCCGTAACATGATGATTAGAACTCGGAGTGAATTTTACGAGTTCCTATTGATGTTACAAGGTTAATGATTTGCCTTGTGAGGTATATAAGCCTAAAGAATGAGGCATCCATACATGAGTGATGAAATGTTGATAGAGCCTAAAGTACAAATGAAACATGAGCAGCATTGTGGTATAACCCTTAAACTCTTAAAGACTGTGGAATTATGTTAAGATTGGTAACTAAGAGATTTGGCTAGATAGTATCTCCTCCTGAGATATATGATCTCGAGACGACAAGATGACAGTGAACCTGTCTATGATATAGAGATAATGATTGAGATACGAGATTAATAAGTCTAGCTAGATACTACTGCCAGTCTATAAAAGAGTGATGAGACTAGCTGCTCTACCAATGTGATGTAATTAAAGAAAGAAATTTAAGTCGGTAAAAGGATAAGTGTAAAGAAAAGATGGTATACAAGATTTTAAAAGATCTTAGCAGTATAGTACCATACCAATCGAGAAAACCGACTAAAAGGATGAAAATATATATTTATATATATATTTATATATATATATATGAAGAGATAAAAGTGGGAATATGAAAACCAAAAATGAAAGTGGAATAAGGAAATAAATTGCATGATGAGAAGGGAACATCAATATGAAACAGTTCCCGAAGGTAAGATTGAAAGTGGTTTGTGTTGGTTATCACATAACTGTGGCAAGATGAAAAAAATCAGGCCAGATTTGATAGTGAAAGTAATGATACTCAAAGTAGTAAAATGAATGACACGTGTTATTTTACTGCCGGTATATAAATGAAAAGTGATTATATATATAACCACTGTAACATGATAGAAATGGTGGAAATATATAGATGATGTGGTGATTAAATATATAAATTGAGGATTCAATTGTGGAATCTAAATTATGAAAAGAGATTTAAAGACCATACTACATGAAGAGAACATGATTTTCTCATGAGCTATGATTGTAAGAGATGATCAATAGTAAAGTCTGCAAGTGAGATGCAGCCTTGATAAAATGAATGTTGTGGACAATAAAGAGTCCAAAAGAGATATAATGATATGGAAGTGATTAAGGACTAATGATCTAAATAGAATCACTTTCCATTATCAAGACTCTGATATTCTCTAGTGCCTTAGTCGAAGTATTAGTGTGAGATAGTGAAAGTATGTATATAGTTCCAATGAGCAGTACATGTGATGGGAACCTCTAAGTTGCCATATGCTTAATGAGAAATAGCAAAAGGCTTCGAGATCCCAAGTGTATTGATAGCACCGCTCCATACTGATATATAAATATATATAAGTGTGAGATGTAAACGCTCCATGATGTTGAGAGAGCGTGTGCATGAGATGTATAAGCTACTGGGACAATTACATATAACTGACTGACATGTGTAATTGATAGTTTTAAACTATATCGACTTGGCACTAAGTGAGAAAAATGGATGATAAACAACATAGAGTAGCTATGACATGAAAAATACTGTGCATGAACTCTTATGTGAAAAAAGGAATGAAATGAATAACTCCCGATTTGAGAAATGAACTTACGGGAGTATAGACATATGTGATGAAAGACAACATGTAGTGGTCTAAAGTAATCTTGAATGCTAAAAGTGAACTGGCAGTAATTACTTAGAGGATGACCTAGAGGTCAGAAGTCGTAAGTATACGAAATGTATCACCTTTGGACTTAAGTTAAATTCGGAGGACCGAATTTCTTAAGATGGGGAGAATGTGATAACCGTAAATTTTTCATTTATTGGAAATTATAAATATTGGAAATAAATATTGGAGCAAATAAATATTGGAAATAAATAAATAAATAAAATTATGAGAATGGGTGATGGAGACCCATCAAGCTCACATAGCTCAAGTCATGTTCGTGATGTTCGTGATCCTTTGAGCATCCATGGAGGTCCAATTACAAGAGCTAAATCAAAGATAATGCAACAAGTCTTGGCTGGTTTCATTAATATTGCTAGAGAGAAAGCCCAACAAAGCTTGAGCATGGAGGATGATAAAGTCTTCTACAATATGATCCAAGCCCAAGTTCAACCTTCTTAAAGACATACACACAAGTATTAGGCTGAAATGCAATTAGGCTGGATGCATATTTTATTTAGTTAAGTATTATTGGGCTGAACGTTGTCTTAATTTAATTTAAACCCAATTCCTTTTTAAATAATATATTTTATAGGACTTCTATTACTTGTTCTGCAAGTTAGGAGAGTAGGATTCTTATTACTTGTTCTGCAAGTTTGCTATTTCCTATTCTGCAAGTTAGGAAAGTAGGATTCCCATTACTTGTGCTGCAAGTTAGCTAGTTGCCTATAAATAGTTATGTAACCCTTTGGGGAGAACACAATTGATTTTAGTAATAAAATTGAGAGACTTCTTCTCTTTGGTTCTCTTGAGAACTCTTGAACTTATCAAGGTTTTCCTTGTGGCGTTCTTCTACCTTCCACCAATATATACCATAGGTTCTTGCTTTTCTAAGCAACGGGTCTTGGTCCAATACCATAGGTTCTTGTGTTTCTACACAACGGGTCTTGGTTTTACTTCTAATTTTTGTTTTCCTTTACTGCGTTTTTAACTTGTTATTGTTTCTCTTCAAGTGTTCTTCGTCTTCTTCATTGAACCTCATTTTCTTTCGGTGAGGTCCATATCAATGGGATACTAGTGAAAATCCCGAGAATTGAGAAAGGAACGGATGGCGGAAATTCGAGTGAAGAAAAGTTAAATTGGAAATTCGAAAAATAAGGAAAGGAGAAAATTAATTTGGATAAATGGAAATCCAAATTAAATAAGAAAATGAAGAAAAGAAAATGGAAAAAGAAAAAAAAGAAAAGAAAAAGGAAAAAGAAAGAAAAAGAAGAAAGAGAAAGAGAAAAAGAGGAATTTCGGGAATTTGAAAAATTCCCGAGAATTCAAATATTACGGGAAATCCCGGGAATTACGGGAACTGGTAAGAAATCCCGAAAAGTATTAAATTATTTAAATAATTTATTTATTTAAATAATTATGGAAAGATTCTAAATTTCAGAATTTAAATTCCAGAAAATTCCTTCGATAACCGAGTCAATGGAATCGGGCGAGGCGAACACGGGTGCGACCTTCGAGACGTAGTCACCGACCCGAAACAGGTAAAGGAGACATGTGCCGCCTGTAAGGATATTCGACCACATGTTTTAAATTATGCATTTAATTTATAAATGTAATTTATAATGATTGGTTTTGGAATTTGTGGTGATTTATCGGTTTT
The DNA here is from genome assembly GCA_032173925.1 of Heritiera fomes. NCBI lineage: Eukaryota > Viridiplantae > Streptophyta > Magnoliopsida > Malvales > Malvaceae > Heritiera > Heritiera fomes. Next base: position 36,145,704 of record JAPDPM010000003.1, read on the forward strand.
AAATTGTGGTGAAATACCGGTTGAGAAATATAAACTATATTTTTCGTGCAGGAGGCTAGCCAAATCGGCAGCCGTTATACTGCCGAAAAATTATCTAAAAATTACTGAAATTTACCGAAAATCACCGAAAATCATAATAAATGATTTGATTTCACGTGAAATGATTTTCAGGTACGAAAATTGAGAAATCAAGTAAATTTCATAAAATATGAATATAGTGATATTTAATTTTAAAATATTCATGTTTTCGAGTCTGGTGAAAAGGAAATCACCGAAAATTCATCGATAGGTGATATTTCACGTGAAACGAGATGAAAATGAAAAAGAGACCGAAGTGAATATTTTTATAAATATTCTTAAATATTCACTTAATTTAATATAAAACCTTTATGGTTTTAATTGTGAGATAAATAATTATATAAATTCCATAAAGGTTAAGAAATGATGGAAAACTATGATTTCGAGACTAGAGGTCTCTACATGTGTTTTTAGAAAGAAACATGGTTACGTGATTTATGAATTTGGAAAAATAAATATTTTATTTTTCATAAATTATTGAAAAACCATGTTTTCAAGTGAAAGCAAGGAAAAGCGTGCATACATGTTTTACGATGGAGAAAGGATAGTTTTGCCCTTTTATATGTTACATTGATGATTTTGCAAACTGTTTCACCGTGAGGAAAACACGATTTATACCTTTATGAAATATTTTGAGAAATATTATTTAAATTATAAATTTCATAAAGGTGATGATTTTATTACTTGTGAGCCTTATGGATATTTGTGAAATATTTCGATTTACTGTATTTAAAATCCATAAAGGTTATGGTACGGTTTATACTGTTTTGAGACTTAGGCTCCGAGTTTCATGCATCACACTTATACTGTTATTGTCACGTGGCTGATAGACCTACCAGTCATCAGCGTCCCGGATGTCACCTGGCAAGTGTACACCGAGGACACCATATAGATCATGGCCATAGATCTCACTGTTATACTGTTACTGTGTCCCTTCGGGGATGATGATTACTGGTCCATTATTGGACGATGATAACATGATTTAATTGTAGGGTAATGTCTAGTCTCACATACTGTTACTGTTTATTGAAAAGATTTACAAAATCCTATTTATTGTACTATACTGTACTGTTTACTGTACTGATTACTGTTTACTGATGAAAAATCGTACCAAAACACTGTTTACTGAATTGTACTGTATATTGAAATGGTAGCCACTGATTACTGTTTTACTTAACTGAAAGCTACCATTTACTGTTTACTGAACTGAAAGCTACCATATACTATTTACTAAATTGGTAGCTACTGTTTATTGTTACTTACTGAACCGTATCGAGATATTGTTTTACTAAATATTGAATATACTATTTTACTGAACTGTACGATACGGTTACTAATTTGAAAAGAGAAATAAATGTTTATTCTAAAAGAATAACATAAGAATTATTTCTAAGAAAGAAATAATCGAAGAAGTAACTATCCAATGATTGGATATTTACAAATCATTGTACTGTCACGTGTTTTATTGTACTGAAGAGAAGAGAAGTAAACCACTATTTTTATTACTGAACTGCCACGTGTTTTAAAGTATACTGGATGTGAAAAGAAATAGTGGTTTACTCCGTGGAAAAACGAAAAATTATATCGTTTTGAAAACAACAGAAATAGTACTCTCTATAGTTGCTTCTAGGTTCCGGAACAAGTTAGGTATTTCAAAATACCTGCCTTACTCTATCTGGATCCCTAGCCGACTGTAGTATCCTTCGTACATGTGTGCCTAGAGCCAGTTAGGAAGATTTTAAAGAAAATGAAAAAAATTATTTTCAGCATATAGATAGCTGAATATCAAGTGTGACGTATAACTCTCTTACTGAGCCGTGGTTTGCTCACTCCCCAATTTTAACATTTCAGGTTTTGATGATGGTGAGATCCAATATTTGTGGATTACGGCTACACATAATGGACAATGTGACAGATCGACTAAGATATATCAGGTACGATCATTTATTTTCTGTATTTAGACATGTCTACAGTACTACATATTTGTAATTAAGATAGGGGATGTGTATAATGTTAACAATATTTTATTAAATTGTTTAACATCAAGTGTAAAGTGAAGTATCACAGACAGCCCAATCGGATAAATTGTGTAAAATAAGGTGAAAAATGCGGTAACGGGCGTTACAATTTACAAGTGCGAACTTTATGTATTATTTTGATAGATCTCACGTGACTTTAAATTTTGATTAATTAATTATAATGTAATAATTATAGATGATATGTTCTCTTTTATTATTGTAGATAACTATATTCTTCATTGGTCCACTCCCAATGTTTTCAAAATCATCCCAACCAAATTTCTCAATATATATATAAATATATATATATTATATAATTCCTATTTATTAAATTTTAAATTTAATTTAGCGTTTCTATTATATTTTTATTTAACTATATAAAATTAAGTTAATTATTAGATTCAAAATTATAAAATATTTATAATTTATAAAATTTTAAAATAATTTAACTAAGCCCGCTAAACCCGGCCGATTAAAACCGGACTGAACTCGAAATCGGACCGAAACTGAGAAAACCCGCAATCGAAAAAACTTGAAATCAAGAAAACCCGCAACCGAAAAAACCCGAGACCGAAAAAACCCACAACCGAGAAAATCCAAGTTTGCCACCTCTAGTCGTGTGACACTTGGATGATCTCATTTGCACAAGTTAATCAAATAATCTCAATGATCTGAACAAACAACAAGTTACTATTATGAACACAATGATATCACGAGGCATAAAGATTCAAGTCCTTTGAATCTTCCTCCTCTTAATCATCATTACTTAGCTTATATGTATCCTAACTTTAGTCTTAAACACTACCCACTAATCATTTCAATCTCTTTTTCTAGAAGGGTAGTCTATGTAACAAACTTGAAGTACTTGTTAAGCTAAGACAAATGGTTCTTTGCTAGCAAGAATTGATTTTTAATTAACATCCACAAGACCATGAGATGTGTCTACCCTAACTCACCTCTTAGAGCAAACCAATGACGTTTAAACAATATAACTTCATTTCCGACTCCAAAGTATTCTAACTCAATTATTTTTTCTAATAAACAATAAAAATCATGATTGTAACCATTGTAGCAGCTTCCTCATACGCATACCCCATAATTCATTGTATTTCGATTTTGTTCATAATTCAATGTGTGAATCCTAAAACCATTGATAAAATAACCTTTGAAAAAACTTATCAATGTAGTTATCAAAATCGTACGATACGCGATACGTATTGTATGATACAATACAATACGATTCAATTCATTATAAAATCAATACGTATTAATGCAAAGAATCAGGTTTATTATGAATCGGTATTGTATCTATTTATACACAAGCAAATCGATACGTATCGTACGATACACCAATATACTTCGATATATCTTATAGTGAAATTAGGCCAGGCCTAATCAAAATCTGATCTGACTCAATTAACTAAAAATGCATTTTAATAGTTTTTTTACTTTAAAAAAACTTACAAACATATTCTCTTTATGATTTAACCTTGAAAAATCGAAAAAAAAAATTAAATTTTAGTTAGTAAATTTAAAATTAAAAATATTATTTAAAAATATATACTATTAATTAGTATGTTAAGAGTTTGCAAATAATCATATTTCTTTTTTTTTATAATATACTCACTTAATTCTATTATTATGTATAATATATTTTTTTTATATATCTTTGAAAAATTGAATTAAAAATAAACTTTTAGTTAGTACATTAAAAATAAAAAATATATTTAAAAATATATACTATTAATGAGCATATTAACAATTTACGAATAATCCTATTTCTTATTTTTATCATACACTTACTTAATTCTATTAATATGTATAATATTTTTTATTTTTTATTTATCTTACATATGTATTATTTATAATTAATTTTAAAATTATTTACCGTATCTTACGATACGATACAATACTCGATACTTGATTCTTAAAAATAAAATTTCAATTCACGATACGTATCTCAATTTAATAACTATGTTACCAAATGTGTAGGGCCATGAGCTATCTCGACAATATGTTGATCAATTTGCCCACTCTAATTCTCAAACTATGAACAATATTGACATGAATCAATTCTAGTTGTCAAAATAAGGTATGAGCTTCATATACTAGTAGTAAATAAACTTACAAATTATCGAAGCCATTGCAGAAAGCTTTCATCACATGCTTTCTCCAATTCAGCTTCAGTTTTATTTTCGAAATTCTTCCCAATTAACTTATCAAATATCCTATAAATTACCTTTGGAATTAGACATATATATATATATATATATATGTATGTATATATGAGCAATGGTTGCGTCAATTAAATTATTTTGTACTAGTACTTACTCAATGTAAGGGTTTATCTCTTCCTAGATTAATAAAACAAACAAGTGCTTTAAGTTCAGTTGTAGATAACCACCAAGAGTTGTCTCATGGATTGAATTATTCTAATCAATTTTACATTTATTCTTATTAATTTTATGTTTAATTTACACTAATTATCATAATTTTATACTTCATTATTCTAAACAATTTAATGTTTACTATCCAATTTCATGTTTAATTTATGCTAATTGTCAAAATTTTATGCTTTGGCCTTTGTGTAATTCAAAACAGATAAAATAAATAAGAATAAGATAACAAACTAAATTGAAAGGGAGGCAAGGTTGAATCCTAGAAGAAAGACAAAATTCTGATGCGATGGAAATCATAGATATTATAGAGGAGGAATAAAGATGGAGGGATTCTATGAAAAGTTAAAGATTAAATTGATAATAATTTTATATATTTTTAATTAATAATTAATATTTTATGATAATTTAAAAATTAATTGAATAACTTACCAGACTAATATTTTTTACCTTAAAATATAATCAATAATTTAAATTAATTATTATTAATTTAAGAAATATTATTGATTAACTTTGTAATAAGATCAAAATTTTGAACTTTCTATTAGAGGTGAATAAAGATGGCCTAAGCCCACCCGAGACTGAACTCAAACTAAGTTGAATTGACAAAAAAAAATTAAAGGCCTGAAATTGAAAAGCCCAAAATCAAAAAAATTCGAACTCGAAAAAGCCCGAATCCAACAAAACTGAACTCGACACACTTCGAATCTAACATAATCCGAACCTGATACAATCCGAAATCAAGACCGATCCGATCCGAAACCTGTTAAAAACTGAATTTATAGCCCAAAAAAATCTGGATTATAATTATATGATTATTATTTAAAAATAAATAAATAAATGATACACTTTTTTACCTATAAAATTAAAGTATGAATGAAAATAATTATTTCTAATAGTAAAGTATAATTTAAAAATATACTATAGTAGTATTATTGTGTAAGTAATAATTTTAATAAAATACATAAATAAATCAAGCTATTGGTAATTAATTATTTGTTATATTAATAAGATTCTAATTTGGTATCTTATAATAATTATTCATAGATTATATTATCATAATCTTTTAAGAATAAAATATGTAATCTCTTAACGTGCAAGTATTATTCTAATAAAATTAATTATTTATTAAAAATAATTTATTTATTATCTATTAAATAAAAATTAAAATAGAGATAAAAATAATATTTTTAATAGTAAATTAAAATATAATTTAACGAAATTCGTTCGATTATAACCGGATCAAACTTGAAAATATTCAAAGCCAAACTATCCAAATCTAAAAAAACTCAAATTCAAAATGTTTGAGCTTATAAAAACTCGAATCTAAAATAATTCGAAAAAAAAAAAAACTAATCCAAACAGATTTCGCTTCCCACCTCTACTTCCTATAAAAGTTCCTCAGCACAGTCAAAATAAGAAAGACAGTCTTACATAGAAAGGACATTCATCAATTAAAATATTTTATTTGATAATTATACGATGATGTGTTCCAAATTTATCTCGTCATTAACCGATTCTGATCTCAAATAAAACCCTCCTATTTCTATGGCAGCAAGAGCACTTTCACTGTCCCTTTACTTAGATCCTCGACAACAGCCACACTTCCATGTCCAGCTTAATCCCACCAAAGGCCTTTCATTTCTTTCATCTAGAAACCCTTATCTCTCGCTCCACAAACTCGACCGTTACAATTTCAAATGTTCTCTCCCTTCTTCCTCCACCAACTCTGTCACTCCAGCACAATACTACTCCTTTCTTGACGATCCATTTAGGGGAAGCCGCTTTTTATCCAATGAAGAACTTGAAAAGCTCAAAGCTTTGGAGTCTTTTGTTTATCTTCAAGACTTGGAATCTGGGTCGTTGTGGGTTCGGGTCATGGAGACCGAGGAGATGGATTTGACTGTTAGGTTGTTGGCTTTGTCATTTGCTGAGTCAATGTTCATGTCTTTGGGATATGAGGCTTTGTTGAGGTTCTTGGTGAAACAGTATTTGATTGAGAGGAGAGCTGCGATGCCACATGCCGTGACTCTTGTTGGGTTTTACAGAGAGAAAGTTGGACAGAGAGGAGAGGAACTGGCTGGGACTGTGGAAGTTTGCTTTGACAAAAAGGGTGCTAATGCTTCTCCTCCTACACCTACACCTCCCAAGAATTCGCCATATATTTGTAACATGACAGTCACAAAGCAGCTCAGAAGGTATAAAGTTTTTTTTTTTGCTTATACTTTTGTTGGTTTTTTGCATTCCTTATTTGTTGGATTTTAGTGGAAGGGAATAATGGCATATTGAATTATATTCTTACACGCTTCTGTGTGGTCAAGCTTTTTTATAGGTTAATAACTAATTTAGGATATAAAATGTTAAAGCCATCTGATGACTAAGAAATTTGTTCTTGTGTTCAACGTGTTCTCATTCCAAGTTGAGTTTTTGATTTGAATAGTAGTGTCACACTCTTATTAGGATCAAGTTTATTAGTAGGTTAGTCACTAAGTGAAAGACAACTTCTTTGGCTCTAAAAGTAGGAAAAAACTGAGCCATAGAACGCACAATTCACACTTTGCTGAATCTGGAAACAGTATTGATTGAATAATGTTGTAGGAATATCAAAGGCTAGTTTTTTTTTTCCCTGATTTTCATGTTATATCTAAAAGTTTTGGTCAATGCTTGATTTCTCTTAGCTCCATAAATCCATATTAAATCTGTGCATTTAGAGTGTGCTAATTTGAGTCTGGAATCAAGAAGCTGACTACTTTGGTGCCTTTCAATGATATTTGCTGTGCCTGGAAGCATTGTCCGAACGCATTTGTTCTTTTCTGTACTTCAATTATTCTTATGACATGCTCTTTTATAGATATTTTCTGTGCTCAACTTCTTCAGTTTAAACATGATAGCCTTCTTTGTAATTAATCAAATTCTTGGTGTCTGCATTTGAATAATTTAGGAGGGGCATTGGTTGGCATCTTCTCAAAGCAAGTGAGGAGATAATATCTCAACTTTCTTCTTCAAATGAGGTGTATTTACATTGCAGAATGATTGATGAGGCTCCATTCAACATGTACATAAAAGCAGGATACAATGTTGTTCAGACAGATAGTATCTTTATCTTGGTGACATTACAGAGACGTAAGCACTTGATGTGCAAGAAACTTCCTGTTTTTAACAGTTTCCCAGAATCAGATTTGTCAGACTCTGGTGAGGAACTTTCCTCATAAATGGATAAGTGGAAATCATGATCACATTTTTATTTTGGTGCAGAATACTTATCATTTCACTGTATGAAATATACAATACATAGAATAAGCTGTACTAAGCAAAACATTAGCAAACAAATTGGTGATTCTAGACTAGAACTAGACATATGAGAAAATATTATCACTTAATGCTTCTCAGTTCTCCAATAGTTCATTTCCTTGAAGCCACTCTGAACATGACCCTACTAAAATTTCATTTGTTTTGACTCGCATAAAACTCAAATACCTTGTCCTTTTCATGCCTCTAATGAAATTTCCATGGTAATAATGTTTGCTCATAATTCAGAGCATCCTTATTGTTGATATGATGCAGTTTCAGTGCTGGTAAACAGTTTGCATTTCTCAACCCATCCTAAAAGCCATGCCAAGGCCTTTTGCATTTGTACAGAAAATCAGTTGGATTTCTTTTACACACTCTGGCATTGAGGGTCGCTCTCCACTCTCAACACGGACACAGCGTGAAGCCAGGTTTGCAAACATAGCTATAGATTCAATGGTGTATGAACTTCGAGCCATATCTGGATCGATCACCTTACGGAACTTCTTCCTGTCATTCAGTATGTGCCTAACCTGAAACATGGAGCACCCAGTTATTATTCCATTCATTTTCACTAGCAAATATGCTGAAGTCCTTGAAACTTTAGAGTCATAATCTGAAAGAGTAGTTGTAACATACCTGGAGCACAAGGTTTTGATCATTTGGTCCCTGGTTTAAGTCTACAGCTCTGCGTCCTGTCAAAAGCTCTAGAAGAACCACTCCAAATGCATAAACATCACTTTGTAAAGTTAGTTTTCCTGTCTGTCATTAGAGAAGACAAAAGAAAAAGGGATCAAATTTGCTATTACTAATTAAATTTAGTTGAACAAAATATGACATCTACTATTATTTCATTGAATGCTAGAGAATAAGATATTTTCTTATAAAAGATCTCCTTCCTAGTATTTTATACTTGTGGTACTTTTTATTAGGAGAAGAGAAAAATTCACATAGAAGTTATCTGACTATCCCATCTGTTTCTGGTTGGAACTTGAACTACATGGTAGTTTTACTTTTGGAATCATCAGGCTCTCACTTAATTTATGCTAACTTTTTCAAGTGGATCACAAACTACTCAATTCTTTAACCAATTCAGGAAAATGTTTATAGTGTGTTAAATAATAATAGTTTTAAATGCAAGGCTGGTGGCTAGATGCAAACCCCCATATTTTGAGTGTTGTGGTATGGCAAGGTTAGATCTATACTTTGACAGCATATCTTGGTTCTGAGTAACCTTTGAGGTCCAAGGTTCTTTTTTAGGGCTGGGTAAATGAGTAGTGTGATTTGATCGCCGTTTACAAACCTTCTAAAGGCTGAATGTATTTCTTTGTTGGATTTTTGGATTATGTTCAGCTACATGTTTTGCACAGCAAACCAAATTACAACTCAAAAGTCTCAAGCAAAACATACAATTCATTCTTAGAAAGCAAACAACTCTGTTGTAAATGTCTTCCCTCAATGACCTCTATGTTATATGCTTTCATTAAGACTTGAGTTACCAAGTACTTTAAATGCATATGTTAGTGTTGTGGTATGGCAAGGTTAGATCTATACTTTGACAGCATATCTTGGTTCTGAAACCTTTGAGGTCCAAGGTTCTTTTTTAGGGCTGGGTAAATGAGTAGTGTGATTTGATCGCTGTTTACAAACCTTCTAAAGGCTGAATGTATTTCTTTGTTGGATTTTTGGATTATGTTCAGCTACATGTTTTGCACAGCAAACCAAATTACAATCAAAAGTCTCAAACAAAACATACAATTCATTCTTAGAATGCAAACAACTCTGTTGTAAATGTCTTCCCTCTGTGACCTCTAGTTATATGTTTTCATTAAGACTTGAGTTACCAAGTACTTTAAATGCATATGTTAGTGTTGTGGTATGGCAAGGTTAGATCCATACTTTGACAGCATGTCTTGGTTCTGAGTAACCTTTGAGGTCCAAGGTTCTTTTTTAGGGCTGGGTAAATGAGTAGTGTGATTTGATCGCCGTTTACAAACCTTCTAGAGGCTGAATGTATTTCTTTGTTGGATTTTTGGATTATGTTCAGCTACATGTTTTGCACAGCAAACCAAATTACAACTCAAAAGTCTCAAACAAAACATACAATTCATTCTTAGAATGCAAACAACTCTATTGTAAATGTCTTCCCTTTGTGACCTCTATGTTATATGTTTTCATTAAGACTTGAGTTACCAAGTACTTTAAATGCATATGTTAGTGTTGTGGTATGGCAAGGTTAGATCCATACTTTGACAGCATGTCTTGGTTCTGAGTAACCTTTGAGGTCCAAGGTTCTTTTTTAGGGCTGGGTAAATGAGTAGTGTGATTTGATCGCCATTTACAAACCTTCTAAAGGCTGAATGTATTTCTTTGTTGGATTTTTGGATTATGTTCAGCTACATGTTTTGCACAGCAAACCAAATTACAACTCAAAAGTCTCAAACAAAACATACAATTCATTCTTAGAATGCAAACAACTCTGTTGTAAATGTCTTCCCTCTGTGACCTCTGTGTTATATGTTTTCATTAAGACTTGAGTTTCCAAGTACTTTAAATGCATATGTTAGTGTTGGTCAGCACTTGCTGCGTAATTGTGTTGCATTTGCATTCCATGATCCTTAAAGCAATTTTAGTTAGACTGATGACTCTCACATTTTTTTTAACAAGTTCTTTTGCATTAGGACAGTTAAAATGCATGAAGCTCGAATTTTAACATACAATAGTGATTGAAAAACAGAGAATCTGATAAAACGATATTCAACACTCTTCAAAGATGAGTAAAATTGTAGGGAAAGGTTTTGTGACATTAAGATGCGTACTGATGTATACTCAGGATCAAAATAGCCAAACGTGCCAAGAACTCTGGCTGTCACATAAGTCTCATGACCCTCTGGCATCAGTTTGGCTAGTCCAAAATCAGATATCTGTGCAGAGTAGCGAATTGAGTTTTAGTTAGAAATGCTTTAAAATGTCCGTGCTTCATGAAAACGTGTCTAAGTTTCTTACCTTTGCTTCAAAGTTGGCATTTAGAAGAACATTGGTGGACTTGAAATCTCTGTGAACTATTGGAATTCCAACAGTAGAACTAGAATGGAGATAAGCAAGCCCCCGGGCTGCGCCAAGTGCCACTTTGAGCCTTGAAGGCCAATCCATCTTTGTTTCCCCAATGCCTAGTGAGCAATTTAAGGTTGATAGATGTTAAATGGGTGAGTGAATATATTAGAAACAGATTTGCTTAGAAACCAACCATTTAAGTGATCTTGTAGGTTCCCTTTTTGCATGTATTCATAGACTGATAGATGTTAAATGGGTGAGTGAATATATTAGAAACAGATTTGCTTAGAAACCAACCATTTAAGTGATCTTGTAGGTTCCCTTTTTGCATGTATTCATAGACTAGAAACCGGTGTTTCCCATCAGCGCAATAACCTATCAAAGATACCAGATTCGGATGGTCAAGTCTGCTTAAGATATCAACTTCTACACGAAACTCACGTTCTCCTTCAGCTTCTTTGAATGGTGGCAGCTCCATTTTCTTGATTGCAACAACCTTCAGGATTCAAAAAGAGAAAATATGTATGTTTCTATCACTCTTTGTTTGATTACTTCCTATAATAAAGTGTTTAATTAAATGAATTAAATAGAAAATCTTTAACTTGTTCAGGATAACACAATAAATGATGCGACTGACTTATTGAAGTAGCCTAATTCATTCATGGAACAAGCATTCTATACTGGAATAACATTAAAAAATCCTAAATACCTCTCCTGATCGCAGAGTGCCCTTGTAGACTCGGCCAAATCCTCCTTTCCCAAGCAGATTCTCATCACTGAAAGAGCACGTTGCCTCCTCCATCTCCTTGAGTGTGAAAACTGATGAACCATGGCGTCTTTTTGTTGGCCGGGGCATTTGATCCTCGATTTGCCAGTACTCTGCTGGTTTATAAATCCCTGAAAAGTAGGTAGGTAACATGTTGGAGCCGAAAAAATCGATTGTCTAGGGATGAGCTAGTTGTCAAATGAAGGAGAACAACATACATGGGTCAGTATGATCATGGGACTTGCTTCTCCGGCGCTTGTTCCATGCTGAGACTAACCCAAAAGGCATTCTGTCGTCTCTTCCTTGGCTGGATCTATCTTTTTTGATGATTGGATTGACAGATTATATTACTTGAAACAGACAATAGGACAAAGAGTCTACTTGCATGACCCCTCTGGAATTATGAGAAATAGCTTGGTATCATCCAATAGATGATGGAGAGCACATGAAAAGATCAAATTTTAGCCTAATTTTACTGTTTGAGTGTTTTTAGTCATTTCTTGAACAATATGAAGATATGGAAATGATTCTAAGGGTTTGGCTAAAGAAGAGGTTAGATAGTACAGGGATCTCCACAAGAGTACGTATTGAGCAAGTGAAGTTAGATTTAGAGAATACTCAACAACATTTTTCCAACAACTTTAATGCAGATAGAGAGAGAGATGTACTTGAAGGAAAAGAAAAAGCAGAAGAAAGGCAAAAGTTGGTTTTCCTTGCTTGCTTTCTGATGTGTAATGGTAGGCTGTCTTTGGTTTGGTTAAGGAATAGAAGCTACTACTATCTCTCCCTCCAATTTTTTTTTTGGAGATTGAGGGTAGCCGTTGAGAGGGTGCTTTCATTCGTTTGGTTTTAGTGCTGGAGTTGTGTGATTATTTTCTTCCAAACCATCTCATTATCTTGAAATTTCAAAATATTATTGCTGTTATGAAAATGACAAAGTAAGAGATTGGTCATAATTATTTCATTTTAATACCAAAGTGGGACCTGAGATACCAATGCATTCAAGATAACGTTATGGGATAAAACGGGTTCTTACAAACGCTATCGAATTCGGACAAGATCCTGTGTAGATATTTCTCTTTATTTGCTTCGATCTATTATCAAGGGAAAACGGCAATTTTTACAGTAAGATTACAAATTTTGATTTTACTGTAAGGTCAACATAAAAAAATACATGATTAAATGTAAATTTAAAGTCATTAATGGTAAAATATGTTAGAAAAATCATAAAAATATGATTATCAATGTAAATATTAGTATCAATAGATTTAAACATATATAATTTTGCTATAATGTATGTTTATGTTAATTATCATGTTTTTACATACTTCTAATATATTTTACACCTAATAACTTTAGATTTATGCTTAATCATGTATTTTTTATATTAACCTTAAGTTAACTATCAACTGTTTACGATACTTCTAATATATTTTACGTCTAATGACTTTAAATTTACGCTTAATCATGTGTTTTTTATGTTGACCTTATAGTAAGATCAAAATTTATGATCTTAATGTAGAATTCTCCGAAAAGTAAGGAATGAGCTTTCGCTAAAGAAACATGTATTATACTCTTCTTTTGCCATGCCCTGAGGCAAATATTTTTATAGAACTAATCCTCACAATACATAATTTCAAGGTTTAACTTTAAAAGTGGACGAGAGATATAAAACTAACTTATTAATTACATGGCTTTTTCTAAAAAAAACATAGATATGAAGACATTAAATTAGGACTTTTTTTTTGTTACAACATTAAATAGGACTTAAAAACTGGAGGATCATGCCAAAACTTTAAGTAAGATTTACATATACGTATAGCAAGATGACATAATCTTGCAATAACTCAATTAGCATTAGTTTATCGACAGATTACCTTAATAGAAGGACAGATGGGCTGCTTAATTAAATAATTATCTAAAGGACATCAGTAAGTCAAAACCCATTTGAACCTAGCATATTGAACTTCTATTTGTGCTCAAAAGTGCTCTAGCTTTCCTACTCCATCTATACAATAAGACAAGGCTAGCTATCTTCTTCATCCTTTTCTTCGTCGTAGATCAGTTTGCTCCATAGATTTCATTTGGAAAAATTCTATACACAATCCATTAATTATTTTTTTACAACCTATTACTAAATACATCCCAAACAAAATTAGAATTTCTCTTTGCAACCATTACAACCAAAAGTAATCTCTCATTTTTTTCTAATCTTTTCTCCTTGATAAATCAAAAATTTTCGTTCCCCTACAACTACTACCGGACCACCCAAGTCTCATCGAAAATCTCCCTAGAAATTATCAAAGATTTTCACCGCAAGGTATGTTTTATGATGTTTTATTATTATTATTTTCTTAAGGATTAATATCCAATATAACGTCCATGAAGTTTTTTTACTCTAAAAACAGAGTTAGGTTGATGATACATGTCTTTTAAAAATATTAAGAAAATAATAAATAAATAAAATATGATATGTGTCATAATCCTAACTTTGTTTAAGAAAAAAAATTTCACTGACATTTTATTGGATTTTGTCAAAAAAATTAAAAATATGAAGTTCTTAAAACTATAGATTAAGGGGAGACCCTAGGCCATGAGGAAGTTCGATTCTCCAAGGTCTAAGCTTTGACAAAAATATGTTTCCGTGAAGCTAAAGGACTCACAAGAGTTTGGTTCCATGAGGCCTAATGTGTAACGTCCTTAGAAGTTAGGATTTCGAACTAACTTATTCATTTACTTATCATGTTTGTCAAAAAGCAAGGTAGGTTTCACTGTACAAGTAAATTACTACTCGTTTAAACGTTTAAGACTAATTGTGACATGAGCCTCATTGAAAAAGACAACGAAAAACATGCCAAAATATGAAGAACAAAAATAACAAATCAAAAAGGCAGCAAAGAAAAACAAAGAATTAAAGACAGAAACTAAGGACCGTTGTGTAGAAACACAAGAATCTATGGTATTGGACCTAGACTTATTGCTTAGCAAAGTAAAAACCTAATCTATGATTTGATGGAAGGTAAAAGAACACAAGGAAAACATTGATAAGTTCAAGAGTTCTCAAGATAATTAAAAAGAAAAGTCTCAATAAAATTTGAAAACTATATTTTCTTAATTTTCCCTAAAGAGTTACATGCCTATTTATAATTTTAGGTTATTTCCCAAGATAAAAACCTAGAACAAATTAAACCTTAAATCAAGTAGAACTGTCAGGGTATGCAATCCTAGCAGGCATAAGCCTAATAAAATAATAAGCCTAAAGAAATCCTAATAAAATAATAAGCCCAATACTTATAAATCTTCAAGAAGGTTGGACTTGGGCTTAGATCAAGTTCTAGAAAACTTTATCATCCACCATGGTCAAGCTTTGTTGGGCTTTCTCTAGCAATATCAATGAAATTAGCTAAGACTTGTTGTATCCTCTTAGTTTTAGCTCTTGTCATTAGACTTCTATGGATGCTCATAAGATCACAATGATCACGAATATGACTTGGGTTGGTGAGCTTGATGGGCATCCATAATTCCCCTTCTCCTCAAAAGGATTTGTCCTCAAATCGGAATTACTTGAAACGGTCTATCTCCTCGAGATTGCAACTTGGAACGATGTTGAGTAAGGAATCTCTCTTTGCGCATATGAATACAAACACAACCACCATGGTCAAAAACAACTTTCTTAAAATCCTACAAAAAAGAATTAGTAACACTAGGGAAAGAATGGTTAATCTCGTTAGTGTCAAAGTAAGAATCTTTATGCAAAAGTATAAATATAGTCTATCTTGCTAGAAATGCAGCCTTGAAATCACTTTCTTTTGCATAAACACTCACAAATTTTCTCTTTTTTTTTTCAATACTTTCAGCTCCATCTTTATTTCAACTCAATCTCAGTTGTTTTCTCTTTTTGCTTGGCCTCAGTTTCACTCACTATTTTTTCCTCACTCTCTTTTAATCTCAATTGATCCTTGTCTTTCACTTGCACACTTAAAGCTCGATATGCTACAGATATCTTTCCTTCCATAGGTAATTGCATACTATCCTTGTCATCCTCTAACGGCGGCATAGAATCATCATCGAATTTTTCTCCATAGTTGCTATCCAACTCATCATTAGCAAAATTACCACGTGCATTAAGAGTCTTATGTTGCTGCTCTTGACATAAAGTAGTTATGGCAGCCTTAGTTCTCTATTTTGTCAATAATCTCTTTAAACATAATGTTTGTCCTCTCAAATTCCGGTAGCATGGCTTTGAACATGAATGATATATTTACACTTTCCTTCTCAGCTACTCGTTTATCTTTGCTTACTAACATGATTGAATTTCAAAAATAATATTAAAAAGAACCTCACTATTCTCTCTCATGTGTTTCACTCCACACCTCTTTGTATGAAACTCACACTTGTGTTTTACATGTAATTAAATTGGCTTTTCTCTACTAATGTTACTCAGCACTCTTGCCTTTTTCCTCACACAAATTTTCTTTCGTAGTTCTTTATTGAACTAATAAATCTCAATAAAAAAATAACCTTGTAACGAACTAATCTCAACGAATCAAAATGAAAAGTCACAAAAGAAACTCAAAGAAGATCAAGAAAACAATAAAGAAGGAATAATTAAGAATCACAATATAAGTAGATTGTTGTTAGGAAGAATAACCAAATCAAGAGCGAGAGATGCATAGAAAAGATTTAATTAGACTCAATGAATAAAGTTTAGAAATCCCTATCTTCCTTTTTGAAAGAATTCAAACAGAATTAAAATTCTATCTTCCTTTTTTGAATGAATTCGAGTAGAATTAAGACTCTACTTTCCTTTGAACAATCAATTAGAATTTTCTTTTTTTCTTTTTTAAAAAATAACACTAATTAATCAAAATCAATAGAAACCTCAAGATTACAATTAGCATAGTCTAAAGAGATGTCAAAATTTAGGGTTTGATTTTTTTAGCAGCTAAGGTTGTAGAGGTTTTAGAGTTAGGGGAAGACAAATGCAAAATAATCAACTCTTGAAAAATTTTAAGATTAGGGTTTAAGGGTTTAGAAAGAAAAACAAAGAATAACTTGAAAAGATTTAAGATCTAGGGTTTAGGGCTTAGAAAGAAGAATTGAGTACTATTGGAAAAAGATTTGGGGTTAGGGTTTAGAAAAAAATTTGAGTAAACTTGAAGACTTAAGGGAATTAGCCAAGAAGAAGAACACAAAGAAAAACACACTAAAACCCAACAAAAAACAAGACTCCCACAAATCAAACCTAAGCTTTGATACCAAATGATATGAACCTTATAGAAAATTTTGAGATTCAATGAAGAACACATGAAGAACATGAAGAACAAATCAAAAACATAGCAAAGAAAAACAAAGAATTAAAGATAGAAGCCAAGACCCGTTGTGTAGAAACACAAGAACCTATGGTATTGGACCTAGACCCGTTGCTTAACAAAGTAAGAAGGAAGGTAGAAGAACACTACAAAGAAAACTTTGATAAGTTCAAGAGTTCTCAAGAGAACCAAAGAGAAAAATCCCTCAATAAAATTTGAAATCTGTATTGTTTTGTTTTCCCTAATGGGTTACATGCTTATTTGTAACTAAATAAAATGCCATAAAAACTAAAACTCTAAAATAATAATAAAAAGCTAAAACATTATAATATTAGGTTTTTTCCCCAAGATAAAACCCTAAAACAAATTAAACCTTAAATCAAATAGAACTGTTAGGGTATGCAATCCAAGTTGACATAAGCCTAGTAAAATAATAAGCCTAAAGAAATCCTAATAAAATAATAAGGCCTATACTTATAAATCTTCAAGAAGATTGGACCTAGGCTTGGGTCAAGTTGTAGAAAACTTTATCATCCACCATGTTCAAGCATTATTGGGCTTTCTGTTTAACAATATCAATGAAACCAATTAAGGCTTATTGCATCTTCTTAATTTTAGCTCTTGTCATTAGACCTGTATGGATGCTCATAAGATTACGATCATCACGCACATGACTTGAGCTTGGTGAGTTTAATGGGCGTCCAAATTGTCTAAGGTTCCACCAACTTTCTCATGATACGTGCCAGTTCTTAAACCAGAAGATTTAGGTTCTCTATTTATACCTAGTTTCCATCCATAATTCACATCTGAGTCATATCACAAACCCCAAAACAGATATCGATGTAATAACCTTCCCAAACTATTACCTGGCACTATACAAATATCATCCATAAGTTACATCACGGGGTAAAAGTTCTCTTATATGTACAATATTGGTCCTACGACTTACATCCTTTCCAATACATACTGTGCATACAAACACTTATAGTCTAGAACATAAAAAAAAGTACAAAAGAGGCTATACCTCAACTAAATAATCACAATGCTCCAAAACTTGTGGAGCACTTACTTAGCCTGTACTATAGCGTTCAAACCTATCGAAAATATAAGAGTAAGAGAAGGGAGACTGAGTTTTTTTCTTTTTTGAAATTTAAAATTTTATTTGATTAAAGAAGAAACAAGTTACAACCAAGCAACTCAATTAGAGTTGCTACAAACAGCCTTTTTTGCAAGTGAGTCAGCTAGTGAATTTGCCTCCCTAAAGACATGGACAAAAGAAACATCACCCAGATTCACTAGAAGATTAAGCAGATTGTTAATCAAATTGTTGTAGAGCCAAGGGCAGTCCTGCATCCTTTTAAGCCGTGAAACATTAACTTGAGACACTTTCGATAATGATTCGAGAAAGATGCTTGATTTTAGCATTAACAATAATAGGAAGATCTTCCACAACAGCCATGAGTTTAGCGAGGATAAAATCTGTAGAACCGACATCCTTGGAAAAGATCATTTAAATATGTCTTTTGTTGTTTCTAATGACACCACCAATACCGACGGGCGCTGGGTTTTCCAATAGCCGAACCATTTATGTTTAATTTCCAAATGCTGGATGGAGGAGGAGATTAAGGAGAAATGATTATTTTGATTTTGGATTGAACTAGTAACGACACTCCTTGAAGATTAATGGAAAAATTGAGATCTGGAAATTTAGCTTTAAACCACCAAGTTGTTCTTGAGATAATGATATGCCAGTGTTACTCTGCTAAACAGCATTTATCTTTGAAAATTTTCTCATTCTGTTTTAGCCATAGGGACCACAATAATGCATAAAAAATGGTCCTCCAGATAATAAATTGATTTGGTTTGCTGTAAAAAGAATCCTAGCTTTGAAACAAATCTTCAAGTCGGTTGGAATTGACTAGGGAATTTTCCAAGAAAGAAAACAGAAGTTCTAGATTTTCTAAGCAAATTTACAATGAAGAAGAAGATTGTTTACTGATTCAATCTCACAACAGAGAGGGCATTTGACATCCTGACTGTTGGTGCATTCGCGCTTATGAAACACTTCCTTGACAGGGATGTTTTTTTTAAGGGCATTCCAACAAAATAATTCCACTTTTAGAGGGGCTAAGCCTTTCCAAATAAAACTTTCAATTTGATTGCCTTGGAGGGTTGAATTATTAATCTTCTATCCGAAGGATTTAGTTGTATAGAGGCCATTAGAGTTGTGAGTCCAAACAATTCTGTTAGAAGCAAAAACGGAGATGACCATCGAGTTTATTAAATTGAGAAGATTATTCCAGGAATCTAATTCCTAGTCAAAGAGAGTTCTTCTAAGAGGGAAGAGCCATTCCTAATTCAAACCATTCCAAAATCCATGATCTTCGATCAAACCATATTTAAGGATAGCAAGTGCATAGATCCGGCTAAAACTATCTTTTAGAGAACTCATGAGTCAAGTTATCATTCTAGAATTTAATCCTCGATCCATTACCTGAAAAAACAAAAAAAAACTTGATTTTATGAGGTTAGAAAACTCTCCATTCTCCCATACCATTTGAATGTCACTCCACACTCTCGAAACCAGTCTAGAAGAGTAGGGAAAAGGCCACAAATCCTTTGGAGGAAGCCTATATTTTTCACAAACAACTTTTCTCCATAGAGCTTGATTTTCTCTACTGAATCTCCATGTCCACTTTAGTAACAATGCTTGATTGCAAACATTAAGATCCAGAACACCAAGACCTCAATTCTTCTTACTTAAACATATAGTCTTCCAATCAACCAAGCGAATCTTTCTTTTTGTCTCCATATCTCCCCAAAAAAAGTTGTTTTTGAATCTTCTCGATTTGTTCTCTCACATCAATTGGCATATTGAATAAGGACAAGTAGTAAATTGGGAGGTTGGAAAGTGTTAATTTAACTAAGGTCAGCCTTCCTACTACTGAAAGAAGTTTGCTTTTCCAAGTGTTAAGCTTGGATTTGAAGAAGTTTATGACTGTTCCCCATGTAGAAACACGTCTTGGATTAACACCAAGAGGAAGCCCCAGATAGGTACATGCGAATAAGGCAGCTTTATAATGTAATTTTAAAGCCCAATCTTCAACTTATTGATTTAAAACTTTAGTCCCATAGAGAGATGACTTAGAAAAATTGACTTTAAGACCATAAGATAGTTGAAAATATCTCAGAATTCTCTTCACTATCATCAATTGCTTTTCCTCTGGTTTAAGGAAGGTAATAGTATCGTTAGCAAATTGGAGATGCGTGATGCTCAGATTACTACCTCCCATTTTGATACCCTTAATCAGCCCTAGCTGAAAAGCTTTTGATAGAAGGATGTCCAAGCATTCTGTCACCATAATGAAGAGAAAAGGGAAAAAAGGATCTCCTTGCTTGATTCCTCTTCTTAAGTAGGCGAGCCATTAATTAAAATGAATATCGAAGCTGAGGTAATGCAACATTTGATCCAATGAATCCACTTGGTGCCAAACCCCATAAACTTCATCTCCTGTAAGAGAAAATCCCAACAAACCTTATCAAAGGCCTTCTCAAAGTCAAGTTTAAGAGAAATTCCATCCCTTCTAGGTTTTTTCATGGCATCTATCACCTTGTTTGTAGTTAAGCTGCAATCCATAATATGTCTTCCTTTGATAAATATGTCGACCCTAAAAGGTATCTATACGCAAGTGCACGTGGTCTTCAAGTAATACGGAGGGGAGTCTGAAAATATCGTCCCACAAAGACTAGTGTCGCGAAGCTTAGCTAAGTACCAGATACTATTACCTATGGTATATCTTAGCAAATTTGAAATTAGTTAAATGTGTGATCTACAAAGGCTAATAAAATAAGATAAAATAAATAGAAATACTAAAATAAAATAAAAGAAAATGAAATTAAAAAGAAAATAAGAAATACTTACAGTGAAGATGATCAAAATCAAATAACTACAAAAGAAAGGAAACAAAATTTTAAGTTAGTAAACTATAAGGATAAAAATGTAATTTCTAAAAAAAAGCAAATAATGAAATTATGTATGAAATTCCTAATATGAAACTAATAATGCAAAAAATAATTAAAAATAAATTAAAAACTAATTTAAGAGAGAAAATGATGTATGAATTTCATAACCCTAATGTAAACCCTAAAAATCCTAGATGAAACCATAATCAACCCTAACCCTAATTATTCCCAAAATACAATCCTAAACTACAAGCTAATCTAAATGAAGCCTAAATTACTTAAATGCATGAATAACTAATGTACCTTAATTCAACTAATGCGTAAAAGAAAATGTATTTTTAGGTATTTGGATGAATGAAACTAATGAAACCTAAGCTTAACCCTAACTCTAACTACACCCTAATGCATGAATTAACCCCTAAACTAATACACTTAATAACTAAACAGTAAATAAAATGCATCTAAAACAGCCCCTAAAAATTGAAACATGAAAATGCGGCATACCCCTAGATAATGCATGGAAATGCTAATGAGAATGGCCTAGAAACTAACTCAAACTTTACCTATCTTATACCCTAAACTTATACCTCCTAGCAACTACTTAAAATACTTGAAAACAGTAGCTAAATGGACTCAGAACAGTAGCACACACTGACCTGGACAGATTTAAAAATTGAATGCAAAATGAGCCTTAAATGCAATGAAATATGCTATAGATACTAAACATAATAACTCCTAATCATTAACCTCTAAATACATAATCTAAATCTAACTTAAACTTAATTAAATGAAGCTTAAAAATGTGAAAAACAGACCTGGAATTAACTCAAACAGATTAAAAAAAAACTGATCAGGAATTTACAAATAACATGATTAAATGTAAAGAAATGACTAAGTAAACTATAACAATTAAATTCTAAGAAAAATTCTAAAAATAATATGACCCTAATGTGACAAAAAGCTAATGGAAATGCACTTAAAACAACTTAAAATCAGCCCCGAAAATATCTTACAAGTCACGCCAAACAAGAGCAGAAAAACCAAATGCATGACATTAATGGTGCTAACCTACGACATTCAACAAACACTTAATAAATATGCTCTCTAAATTGATGAAATAAATGCTATACTAATGGACAGATAAGAGATCATGATCATGCTCCAAAACAGTAGCCACAACTCTCACAAAACCGAACTAAAAGTGGCTGAAAAAAAAATGAATCCCGAAATTGCATCAAGGCATGCCATTCACGCCACTTCACTGCACTACTCCATTGTACGAATTTTTTATATTTTCTGTTTATGAGAAATACTTAAAACTAAAAACATGACATTAAAATAGACATGAAACAGTAAAGAAAAAATTATAAACAAAAAAATACTGGAAAACAGTAAAAAAAAATCACTAAAGAAAAATGTAGACAAAGTTCAAGAATAAGAACTATGGAGGTATTGAATCCCCATTCTCATAGAACCTCATCAATAACCAAAATAAAATAAAAAGATAGAGTAGAAGAAGATATCATTGCAAGAAATATAAATGAACACTAAGATTAAAAGAGAACTTGAAAGAAACTTTACTAAGCTTAAAGGAAATGTAAACAAAGTAGGTAAACTTGCATGAAAAAGGGAAAAAAAGCTTAAAAACGTAAAAAAATGATGGCTGCTTCTAAACTTCTCAAGACATAAAAGAAATGCTGGAAAGTAAATAAAATTAAACCCTAGGCAGCCCACCCTAGGTTAGGTCTCATAAAGTTGCTCATATAGTCACTTAATATAGGGATACAATGGTAATTTCCTATCCTAGATGAGTTGGCATTAATTGCCACTTGTCTTCATGTCCTTAGCTCTTCAAAATGGATATTTCCATGTCATTTAAGTGCTCACATCAGCCATGGACATCTCATCCCTTCTAGCACCTTCCTTTTTGTCCTCTAGTCCACATAAGCATGCAAAGGGGCAAGGGCATGTGTCCTCCATGTGTTGGCATGTGTCTTTCATTCTTATCCATTAAGAGTGAGTAGGATGATGACATGTGGCATGCTAGATGTCAAAAGAAGAGAGAGAAAATGAAGAGTCATGCTCCCTTGTCTTGTAGTGGTCCAATCTCCTTTCTTGCTCATTTCCAGTCTATTTTCTACCGAAAAGACAAAATTCATCTAGAATTTATTTTTCTGCAAAACATGAGGAATTTAATAAAATTAGGAGAATAATTAATAAAATAATGAGGGAATTAAATAATTATTAATCAATAAAATACTAAAATAACTCTATTTTCATAGAGTTATCACACCCCCAAACTTGAGCTTTTGCTTGTCCTCAAGCAAAATAAAACATAAGTAGGAGATGACAAGTACCAAACATATTTATTCTCTCGATCATCCTTAAAGATAAAATACAAATTCCAATCTCAAAGACTCACAATCATAGATCAAACACTAGGTGTCATTCAATCATAAGTCTTAACCCAAATTTGAATCCTTTTGTGTATGTGTAATGTCAATCTCACTTCAAAGTACACAATTCGGATTAGTTTATGCAAACATAAAGATGCAAAGTCAATGATAAGTGATCACTTCCATATGTTTGCTTTTCACTTCTCTCTCTACTAATGTAGTCACACTTAACCAAGAATCAATAGGTCTTTATTAAGCTTGTAATGTAAGGCTAGGGCTAAGGTATGATAAAGGAAATTTAGGCTCAACCCCTAATCAAGCACTACTCACTAGGATCTATGATGT
This sequence comes from Heritiera fomes, assembly GCA_032173925.1. NCBI lineage: Eukaryota > Viridiplantae > Streptophyta > Magnoliopsida > Malvales > Malvaceae > Heritiera > Heritiera fomes. The sequence continues at coordinate 36,169,320 of JAPDPM010000003.1, forward strand.
TTAGAGCTCTAACCAACCGCCCCAAACTTATTTCCGTTGCTATACACTTTATTTTCTTTTTCTTTTTCTTATTTTTTTCTTTATCTTTTTTTTTTTGAATTTTTTATTTTTCTATTTTTTTCTTCTTCTATTTTTTTGTTTTTTTTATATTTTTATTATTATATTTTTTTGCTTTTTCCATTTTTTTTCTTTTCCTATACCCATGTGTACATAGCTCTAATGATTGCCTAGTTAGTCACATGCTTTTGGGGTAAAAGGTAAGAGAATATAGTTATTTGGCTAAGGGAGAGAAACTATTTGGGTGCATATACAAAGAAAAACTAATTTGACTCAGAGAGGTGACTAAGGATAAAATATGTACAAGGTTAGCTAGAAAGGCTCAAATGATCCAAAGATGGCCTAAATCACTTTCCTAATCAAGTGTGATCTAATAATTTTGCCTCAAGAGAAGATAAAGCAAATTCTAGAATATGATACACAAATCAAATGAACCAATGCGATCCTATATCCACATAAGCTTTCTCTAAATATGCATACAATTCCATGATTATGACATGTGCATAAAAGTGAGGATATCACAATCAGAATCAGGACAAATTCAAGAATTCAACTTCATGCTTTCACCACAATCATGCTTCTTAATCAATTAGAATCAGACCAAATCAAGGCGTAATATCATAGGATTATGAGAAAATAACATGCTAAGTACTCAAATCATCTCAAAACAATTCATTGAAGCCCAAATTTTCAAAAATTTTGAAATATTTTTTTTTCAATTTTGCACAATTTTTTTCTTAAAATGCTCAAGTTAATCCCCTTCCCCAAACTTAGAGTGCACAATGTCCTCAGTGTGCAGATAAAATAAAGAAATGAAGCACAGAATAGGAAACTCCCCTAACATCCCACGGATGATCACTGTGAAGCTCGAAAAGGGGTGCTGCTATAAAGAGTACCTACAAAAGCAAACAAAGAAAAACAAGCATCACATAAAAAAAGAACTATATAAAAATAAAAAGAAAATAAAATAAAAGAAAATAATAAGGAAATAATGAAGCTAGGCTGAGTTTATAGTCCTCAGCAAGACTTTGAATCACTTTGCATCAATTTGGATCTGGAGCAATAGTAGGCGGCCATGATCTCTACTGCCCCATGTGGAAAGACTTGTGTAATGGTGAAAGGCCCTGACCACCTAGAGCTAAGCTTGCCTGGAAACAACTTCAAGGGGGAATTAAATAACAGAACCTGCTACCCCGGCTCGAAGTGTTTCTCCTTTATCTTTCTATCATGCCACAGCTTAGTCTTTTCCTTGTAGAGCTTAGCATTCTCATATGCTTGTAACCTAAATTCATCTAACTCGTTTAACTGTAACAACCTCTTCTCACCAACTGCTTTAAGATCAAAGTTCAGGTTCTTAATAGCCCAGTAAGCTCTATGTTCTAACTCTACAGGTAAATGATAAGCCTTCCCATAGACCAGTTTATATGGTGACATCCCTATAGGTGTTTTGAATGTAGTCTTATGGGCCCACAATGCATCATCTAGCCTAAGAGACCAATCTTTCCTATGAAGATTCATAGTCTTTTCTAAAATTCCCTTAATCTCTCTATTGGAAATCTCTGCTTGGCCACTGGTCTGAGGATGATAAGCAGTAGCTACCTTATGCTTGAACCCATACTTCTTTAAAAGCGCCTCTAAAGTCCTATTGCAAAAATGGGATCCCTCATCACTAATGATTGCCCTAAGTGTACCAACTCTAGAAAAGATATTTCTTCTAAGAAATTTCATCACAACCCGAGCATCATTAGTGGGTACTGCTATTGCTTCAACCCACTTAGAAACATAATCTACCGCTAGTAGAATGTACAAATTCCCATAGGAAGGAATAAAGGGTCCTATAAAGTCAATACCCCACACATCAAATAGTTCCACTTCTAAAATGTTTGTCAGAGGCATCTCATTTCTTCTAGATATATTGCCCGTCCTCTGACACCTATCACACCTCAAAGCAAATAAGTGGGCATCCTTAAATCGAGTAGGCTAGTAGTATCCACACTGAAGTACCTTGGTAGCTGTCCTACTACCGCCAAAATGTCCCTTATACTCAGAAGAATGACAGTGTCTAAGTATACTCTCTATCTCCTCACTAAGGACACACCTTCTTAAAATGTGATCTTTACACTGCTTGTACAGATAAGGCTCATCCCAAACATAACTCTTGACATCATTTAAAAACTTCTTCTTTTGTTGGGTAGACAAATCAGGTGGTAATACATTACTAACCAGGAAGTTAACGTAGTCAGCATACCACGGTAAACTCAAATGACCATAAGCAAATAACTGTTCATCTGGGAAGGATTCATTAATCTCTATCCTATCCTCCATTGCTCTACCCTCTAACCTAGAAAGATGATCAGCTACTTGGTTTTTTGTGCCTTTCTTATCCTTAATCTCTAGGTCAAACTCCTGAAGAAAGAGGATCCATCTAATCAACCTAGGCTTAGCATCTTTCTTAGCAATAAGATATTTAATAGTTGAGTTATCAGTGTATACCACCACTTTAGTCCCTATGAGATAGGAGCGAAACTTATCAAATGCAAACACTATTGCTAGCAACTCCTTCTTAGTGGTGGCATAGTTTAGCTGAGCATCTGTCAAAGTCTTACTTGTATAACACAAAGCTCCTCATAACTATTCTTTAGGCTGCCAATCTTTTCCCAAAGCAACTTTCTATCTTTAACATCATTTGGAGCATAAGCATTTATGGAATTGAAAACTTAAGTGAACTTGTAGAAATTCCCTTTAAGCCAAATCTACCTATCTCTAATCAAAATAAGGGATAAACTGAATTCTTTGTCACACCACACTAAGATCAAACCACCTGTAGAACCAACCGTGTCCTTGTGAGCAAACATAATCTCCTTGTTACTCCAGAGTTGCTTGATCAGCTTTCCATTAACCCCTTCCAATTTTGTTTCCTAAATGAAGACTAAATTTGGCTTTTCTTTGTTAATGAATCTCTTGAGAACCCTTATTTTTTCCTCAGAGTTAGGCCTCTAATTTTAAAGGAAATAATCTTCATAATGCAAATAAAAACCCCAACAAGAAATAGAAAAACTTACACCAAACTTTCATTAGCCATTTACATTTTTTCCAATTCCATAATTCTATCTAGGATCTCTTCTTCATCCACTGTTGGAGTTAGACCCGGGAGCTTAGCAACTTCTATTATTTCTTTATCTTCTAGTGTAATTTCCCTGTTCCGACTTCTAATGTCCTTATCCAATACTTCTGCCTCTTGTTGGATCAGTGCTTCAATTGTAATCTTCTTTTTTCGCTTTAATTTCATTCTTTCTTAAACTCTTCCCTCTTCTGTTTGTAACCTTTTGAGAAGTAGGTTATGAACCAATACACATGAATTTCCTGTTCTTCCTGTTTCATGATTTACATTGCACCCCAAACTCTTCCACCAAAATGCTATGTTTAGGAGATTCCCTCAGAGACATCACATCTTCGATATGATCTTTGTCTCCAAATGGGCTGTTTAACAAGTCAAGGCTCGGTTGAAATGGGCTTGGCTCTAAAACAAGAATAGGGTTAGCAATAATTGGAGAAGAGATAATACCTGGCCCAGAACAGAAGGGGGAGCCCTAATAAAAAATGCTTTTATCACCAGCCCATAATAATTCATCAAAAACTATCTTATCATCCAAGAACACTCTGTTGACTTCAGAGTCAGGTCCAGAATATTCATTTATAGTAATGTCAACTTTCTTATCTTTCTCCCAAGAGTGCTTTTTTTCTGACTTGTCATTTGTTCACCGTTGATATTCAAAACATTCAACTTCCCCAAAAGCTGCTCATTAAGATTTTGTCTGTCACTTTCAAATGAAGAGATTGGTGATGATTCCTTTCTTGGTAACCCAGGGCTAGTTTGCAACTGTTCATCTTCTACCACCATGACCGCCCATTGAACGTCAAGATTAGTAGTTGGAACATTCTGATAGGACTTCTTTAAACATAATTCTTATGACGAGATTGATTTTGCTAGGCTTTCTTTATTGACTGTATTAACATATTGGTTCCAGAAGAAATCTAAACCTTCTTCAAACTTCAATTTAATTAGAAAGTTTTTTCCATTCAACGATATTGGTACTTATTCTGGTATAGTGATAGTTTTCCATGTAAAAACTAGAATTTTGGCTAGATCAGGTTTTTTCCTCCTCATTACACTATCATTTAGTGAGATGAATTCCCCCAGAGATCACCAAATTTCTTGAAGAAAACTAAGTTCCATGCATGAAGTGGCAAGTCTTCAATCCTGATCCACACGAATCTATCCTCACTAACAAGCTCCGAGCTCTAAAGTTTTACCCAATCAAACCACTCACTTAACCAACTTTTCCTTCTTCAATCACACCCTACATATCATCATGGGAGTTAAATGATAATAGGACCCAACTTCCTTCAATTAAAGAAATCAAAAAGTCGATAACCCCTTTTTGAAGGATTCTATGTTTGAGAGATCATATAGACTCTAGATAACAAACTTTGGCCATCGCTGTGCATTCTAACCTCTTTGTATCCATTTTGTCAACATTCGAACAAATCAAAGTGGGATTAATTTGATTTTCGGTATTGCGATCCCCGTTGTTATGTTTTTTTATCTTTCTCCTTCGCTTCTGTTTCTTGAATCATTGATGAAACTTTCCTCATAGCATCCGCATAAGACAACTTCCCAAACTCTCCATTTGATCTGTGAACACTTTCATTCTTCATTAAGCTCGTCTCTTGACTTACAATCCAGTTTGCTACCTTTCTCCTTTCTGTTATGACTCTCTTTCCATTCATATTTGGCTAGGTTTACTTTTAGTTTCACTCCATTCCATGAAAAACGATCCAGAGCTCTGATAACAGAGAGTGATTCTCTAAGATCTTTGAATCTGAAAAAGCCAAATTGCTTCTGTTACAGTTTCTCCGGTTTAGGGGAATGTAAAAATCCATCACTATTCTATGTTTCATAATCAATTTCTGCAAGTCCACTTCTCTACCAAATGGGCTGATGTTGCCAACAAACATCATAACTAGCTTCTTTCTCCACTTACTAACATCCTTCTTTGTTGAGAAAAAGGATTTGGACTTCTCGTAAGAATTGTAATCTGCTCCCTGATTTGTGAGACCTCTCTTTTTCTCTACCTTTCTCTCTCATGGCTCTACAAATTTCTCTCTTCCAATGCTTTATCTAGTACGGAGAGTGAGTAAATGCTCAATAAAATATACACAAAAGGATGTTAGGCTTATATCGTATTAATGAACATAAATGCATGCTAAAAACAAAGTTTAGGTGGTATAAATCATGCCATATGCAATCATGAGAGGTCAACCTAGCTATTCCTTAACCTTCCCCTTCGTATCCTTTAGTAACTAAGTGCATATGCCATGCATAAATATTAATGCATCAAAATCTGTATTTTGAATGCAGCTTTCAAAAAACACTTGGAACTTTCACATGAATATCATTATAAAGCATAAAACAATTATGTAATAAATTGTAAAAACTCATGTTTGGTGTTCCAAAACAATTATCAAGTTTGAGATCCAATTCACAAAGAGATAAGAACACATTCTTTTATTTCACATTTAAATCAAGATGCATCGTTAAAACATCATAGTGAGAGACAAGGCAATATATCCCTATTTGGCAATCTAACCCAATAAACTTCTTACAAAGCATTCATGGTAGCCAACCATGGTCAATTTCCCATTTAAGGTATCCATGATCATGAATCATCCTAGCACCGATGATCATTTGGTAACTGAGGTAACTATCTCGACTAGTTGTCGAACATTCACACAATTGCAATGTTAGGCAATTCTTTGTCATATATAAATATATATACCAAAACCCCTTGATCACACAGCCAGAGTCTGTGATCTATATATACGTTGAACAGTGACATATATATATATATATCGATACCTTTTGATCACACAAGTAGGATTCGTGACATATATATACACACTAGATGCCACACAGACATTTAATAAGGTGCCACATTTGCATAATGTATTATTACTTATCCACAACCATCCATAATTCATCAATGATCAACATATTATATATATATGCATCTAACATTTTAAATTAAGGATATGGCACCAACACCAATACAGTATAGACTTCTTATATATATATATATACATATAATCATCATACCATGACCAAATATCATCCCTTGCCATAACATGTATCCAAATCTCCATATCAATCCATACATATAGCGTACATTATATACATTTGCCATCTTATACAAGGACTCGTGGCTGAATCATAAGCATCTCATACACTAAACATTTATTCACATTTCCACATTAATCCACAATCTTCCCAAAAGTTATCATATTGCATAATTTATCATTCTATCAAATTTATACTAACAATATAATACTAACATATTCTTTGTATACATCCTTATATATATTTTTTAATTACTTTAAAATACCATCACAAGTAACTTATGACATCCCATTCTTACCTTATATAAAAATATCTAACTTCATACACATTTCTTACTTGCCCCTTAATACGAAACCAACTATACTAACCTCTGTTACTTGCCATATTATCATCATATCACAACTCTAAGGTCTCATAACATAATTAACATTCACCATTAACCATTGACGATGTCACCCACAATAGGATACTATCAACCATTTATATATATATATCACTTACATTATCACTAATAGCATGAACATAATATTTTCTTCTATATAATTTCTTACCAAAACGTCTCAAAGTTAAAGATTTAGCCTCCCAAAAGCTTGGTCAACCTCAATTCATGTCATTCTCATTTTTTTTTATGCTTGTAGTAGCCTTTGTACCGATGACCATAAGGAAGACATAAGCATCTAGCCATCATGGTTAAGGAGAGGCTAATTCATGTCATTCTCTACAAATCAAGTTCACATACATATTCACTTAGAAAATGATCAAATAAATTGTACAAAATTTTATAGAAATATACCAAATTTATTAATTTTCTTAGCCATTTTCAACTTAAAAATTCTAGTAAAATACCATAAATTTTTTGCTCATTTTCCTTTTCTTTCTTTCCCTTTTCTTTTCCCTTTTTTTTAATTTCTCTTCCATCTCTTTCTTTACTGCCAAACCTCCCAAATTGGCCTCCTCTGCCTTGGCTCAACTCCCCTATCCAACAGCCTCTGCTTCAACCTAAATCAACGCCTGTTTTCATCCCACAAAGGCCTTTGTTTTCAAGGTTTAAGCATCCTCAAAATGACCAAGATTAGCCTTGAAAACGCAACTTCTCTAGCACCCAAACAGTGCCTGACAGCATCCATTGATAGCATTGAACCCTCCTATGCGTCCCCTGTCCTAGTGTTATGTTTCCTCTCTATTTCAGCTCAAAGAATCACCCAACACAACCCTTGTCCAAGCCAGAAAACAGCCCTTGCCTCAGCCTATTGCAACACCCGAATGCCACTATTTTAGCCCCTTCCTTGCTTGGTTCAACCTCCCTTTTATTCTCCTATAACTTCTCTCTCATTCAAGCTCTTTCTTTTCCTTTCTTTCTATTTTATTTTATATCTTCTCAGCTCACTCTTCACTCTCTCATCGGGTTCAATATAGGGGGTAAGGGGGTCTGCTTCATGGCAGACAGACATGACTTTGGTGGGAAAATTCCCACAACCTCTAGTTCGTTATTGTATATATATTATATTTATTTATTCATTATATATATATATATATATTCTTTTTATCTCTTTAATACATATATATATAGATATATATATATTTGTTTAATGTATCTATATTTTATTTCCTTAAATCTAATACTTAATATTTGATATATTTAATTTCCTAAAATTTAACAATCACTTAAATAAATTAATTCCATGTAAATAATCAAATACTTTAATTCACTAAATGAATCCTTTATTTCACTTCAATATGTTTATTATGACCCTTAAATAAAATTTCATAACTTGAATTTCGTAAGTTCATTTCCAATAATTTCACTACAATAGTACAAAACAAAAAATTGCAATAAGCCCTTGAATTTGTTAATTTCCCATGATTCCATTTCACATCAAATGAGGGAATTTCAATTCAAATTCTCTTATTCATCATACTTGATTCTCTTAATTATAATTTTCTCATAACTTCACAAGTCTAATCTACCATGAGTCCTATAATTCTTACGCTTAACTTGTCACTTCGTAATTCACAAATAAATTCTCAACAACTACATTACTCTCAAATATCACATTTATCAACTTTTCCGAGTGTAGAAAATTTGTGCTTATCACATAAGGTCTCATTGAAGCTTGATTTTGTGAGTGCAAATCCTCATGGAGACAGGCTCTTGTGAGGATCTATAACTCAAATGTAATGATGATTAATAGCTAGTGAAGTAGTCATTATGTGAGATTTGAAATTCTCAAAAATCTTTAACAAAACTGTATCATTGTTTTACTTTTTGTTTCTGCTATGCATTCATAATAACATAATACATTCTTGTGATTGGTTGAATGAGGTTACTATATTAAAACCAGATACATGAAGTTAAAATTAGTTCTTCAAGGTCCAATATTGATTCCTTATCTTCATTTGGATTCATTTTAGAGTTAGTAAGCTCCAACTCAAGGCATTAAAGGCCCCTTTTATTAATTAATTTCAACATCACGAAAATATTCCAACTTTCTTAATTATTCTTTAGTTACACAAATTCATCGTCAACCTAGGCTAACTTTTGCTACCAAACCAAACCCACTATAGCTCACTTTAAGCCTTTTTTTCTTCACTATTCCCATTTAATTTCATTTTTCTATTTAATCATTAATATGTCATTTTTAATCCTTATATCCCTAGTTAAAGGTGTTGATTAGCTAAGTAATCATCAAATAAGTGGAAAAGAAGAAATGACAAGAAAAACTTTTTGGTCACCTCAATTGGGCATTCTGCTATTTCTTTGTGCTGGTTACTTCAAATATTCTCACCCTTTTTCCATGGAACTTTTCCCTCCATTTTTGGACATGTTAATAACGACTTCATTCTTTATAAACTTCAATTGTTTACTAAAAGTTTTGCCATTACATTTTCATCAAAGGGCATGTTGCTTTGAAGGATTTTAAGATGGAACATGTTAATACCAAAATGCCTTTTAGATTGATTTGAGGTAAGCCAGAATCAATGAAGAAATCCTAATCGTCAAGTTTCTTACAAACTCAATTTCATACTTCCAATCAACATCAGATCTTTCTTGATTTGGCAAAACACTTTCATTGTCTATACATAAGAATTGAAATTAACATTTTCATCTATAATGGAATAGCCACAAACCATTTTCATCTATATTTGTTAAGAAAAGAAATAAAATGTATCTTTTTCTTTTACCCTCGAGTAGTGAGGTAGTAACAACCCTTCTCTCTATTTGTTTTTTAACAAGAATGCAACATAGGCCCAAGATACAATCAGGGGGTTAACAACTAAGACACTTGATCTTTGTTATCAAATAGGACCTAATGAACAATGATACCTAGCACCTACCATTTTGCCATTTTAAGGAATTGAACCCTGCTAAAACAAGGCGTTGTCCTTTGGTAAAGGCACATAATCCTAGATATGCTAATAGAAGCAAAGGAGAAAGGAATAAGGTTATTTAGACATGTTGGCATATCCCTTGATCACAGGTTGGCAGGTTGACAAAATCTGGTTATTGCCATATATAACCTGTGATAATCAATGCCAAATATATGGTCTATTATTTCACTGATTCTCTGACCATAAAAACACAGTTTTATGATGGTTTGAATGTGATGAAGTTTGGTCAGCATATTTGAGGCTCCAAGTTTTACAAATAGAGAGCAAATCCGGTCCCCAAGCATCACTTGCTCTATTATACAACATCTAGTGAGCATTCGAGTGCTTGAAGGCCTGTAATAGATACAAAGAAGACTGTCAAATTCAAGAATCATTCAACAGTAGATTACAGAGTGCAATGGTTGGAGGTTAGATCCTGTTGCTTTCGCATTTTGATTATTTTAACATGTTTCATATTGTGTAGAAGCATGTCTAAGTCTATATGAGTATTTACATTTGGCATCAAAGCGATATTAACCTCTGTCTTGCGTTAAGATATATACTCTGTAATTTGTTAATCTGCTAAAATTGTCTGCGTTTGTTTCTGTAAGTTTTGGTTATAATGTGGGCGAAACCAAGGATTTCTGGAAAATTGGAATTATGTTTTAAGACATTTTCAGCCAAAACCAAATTCAAAAAACCTGTTTTTGTTTCCTCCTCATTGATTTGGGATCAATAACCACTCAAATCAAAGCAGGGAAGATCGGTTTTCCTGTCTGGTCACAATTTGAGTCGAAACTAGGCGTTCAAGCGAAGAAGATGGTGTTTTGGTGAAAAAGGAAGCGGCAAACGACGTTGATCGCTGTTTGCCATAGAGGAAAAGATGGGCACGCTTGCCATTTAGTTTTGCTTCCTCGATTGCCGTTTGCCATAAGGGGAAAGAGGGCAAGTTCATTTGCCATTAAGTTTTACTTCCTCGGTCACCATTTGCCATAAAGGAAAAGGCGGGGTCATTTGCCATTAAGTTCTGCATACTCGATTGTCATATAAGGGAAAAGGTGGCACGATCGTTCGCCATTATGTTCTTCTTCTTCGATCGCTGTTCGCCATAAAGGAGATTGAGGGCACGTCGTTTGCCATTCTGTTAAAGGCGGAATGGCGGGTACGCCGTTCACCATTTGATTAAGGCGAAATGTGGGCACGCAGTTCGCCATTCAATTAAGGCGGAATGGCACACACACAGTTTGCCATTCAACTAAGGGCGAAATGATGGACACGTCGTTCGCCATTCAGGTAAGGCGAAATGGCTGGCACGCGCATTTGCCTTAAGACTAGATCGCCTTTCGCCATTAAGACCCGCCTTGAAATTTAAAAAAAAAATGGAAGGGCATTTTGGCATAATTATTTATTTATTATTTTCATGAATTGTGTGAATTATCATTTATGAATTTATGTGTAATTTAGAATTTGATAAATAATTCATAAATGAATTGTGGAAATAATCATGAAAATTTATAGAATTTGAATTTGGATACTATGTGTGCTTATTATGATTGTATAATTTTTGTTATTTATATACTGTGATTGATTTAAACACATGTAATAGAGTTTGTTTATATTATTTGGAATTAAATTGTCTTGTGTTAATTGCAATATTTTAAAATATGAATAAACTTGAAATTTTGACAATATGTCTAAGTGATCCATAATTTGTTTAATTAGGGCCTAGCCACAACAGCCTTAATTAAACAAAATTATATTTGTCAGAATCACATAACGGTATTAGACATAAATTGTGATTAGTTATAAGGTTATAATAAATTTTATCATACATAAATTTTTATTATAATTTTAGAGCTAATTAGGATAAAATATCAAATTAGTTTCTTAATTTACCCACAGGGATTAGGAAATGATATAATTTGATAGTTTTATCATAATGATATGAATATATTAGAATAAGAACTTTAGCCCATAAGCAAGTTTTATGTTTAAGATTCATAATTGATTAATAAAATATGTTTACATTAGTAGACATAATTAAGTTTGCCTCAAAAATTCTAGTTACATAAGCATGTTTTTTTTCTATATGTTGTGTTTCCTTAAGCTAGTATTAACTTGGAAGTTCCCGAATTGGATGGAGAGAACTATAAGGTTTGGAAGGAGAGAGTTCGCCTCCAATTATGGTGTATGGTTATAGACTATGCTATAAGGAAAGACGAGCCTGTATTGACCGAAACCAGCATTCCTACTCAAGTAGCTTTACATGATCGCTGAGAGCGATCTAATCGCCTTAGTGTCATATATATTAAGACAAAGATATCTGCTAGGACACGTGGTTCTATCAAACAGCATACCAATGTTAGGAATTTGGTAATAGATGATCAGTTTGTCACTTCAGACAAAGTGCTGGCCATCACCCTGATAATGAAGTTGTCTTCAATGAGGCTCACTGATGTGAAAGGAGTACGCAAGCACATAGTGGCCATGAGAGATATAGCGGCCCAACTCAAGAAGCTGGAGGTAGAGATGTCTAAATCTTTCATTATGCACTATATACTGAACACTTTTCCAAAGCAGTACGAACCATTTAAGATATCCTCCAACACACATAAGGATAAGTGGACCATCAATGAATTGATGACCATGTGTGTGTTCAAGAGAAGGGAAGACTACTTATGGAATCAAGTGAAAGTGCATTTTTGGCAAGCCAAGGAAAAAACAAGGATCGAGCCAAGACCAAGGGAAAAGGGAAAATCCCTGCCCAAGCTGACATTAAGAAAGAGTCTAAGTGTTTCTTTTAGAAGAGAACATGATAGTCTCATGAATTATGATTGTAAGAGATGATCTATAGTAAAGTCTGCAAATGAGATGCAGCTTTGGTAGAATAAATGTGTGAATATGAATATTGTGAACAATAAAGAGTCCAAAAGAGAAATGATGATATGGAAGTGATTAAAGATTGAAGATCTAAATAGAATCACTTTCCATTATCAGACTTCTAGATTCTCTAGTGCCTTAATCGAAGTATACGTGTTAAACGGTGTGAATGTGTATGTACAGTTCCAGTGAGCCTTACATGTGATAGGAGTTTCTGAGTTGCCATATGCTAATGAGTCCCAAGTGTATTGATAGCACCGCTCCATACTGATATATATATATATATGAGCGTGAGATGTAAACGCTCCATGATATTGAGAGAGCATGTGCATGAGATGTGAAAGCTACTGGGACACTTACATATAACTGATTTACATGAGTACATGATAGTACCAAATTATGTCGACTTGGCACTAAGTGAGAAGAATGGATGATGAACATCATAGATTAGTTGTAATATGAAAAATATTGTGTATGGACTCTTATATGAAAAGAGTAAAAGTGAATAACTCCCGATTTGAGAAATGAACTTACGGGAGTATAGACACATATGATGAAAGACAGCATGTAGTGGTCTAAAGTACTCTTGATGTTGAAAGTGTACTGGCAGTATTACTTGGAGGATGAACAAGAGGTCAGAAGTCGTAAGTATGCGGCATGTACCACCTTTGGACTTAAGTTAAATTAGGAGGACCGAATTTCTTAAGGAGGGGAGGATGTGATAACCATAAATTTTTCACTTATTGGAAATTATAAATATTTGAAAATAAATATTGGAGAAAATAAATCAGATGAAATAAATAAAAATTGTGAGAACGAGATATTGGTGAAAACCCCGAGAATTGAGGAAGTGAAAGAATCGGGAAATTCGTGTAAAGGAAATTAAATTGGAAGTGAAAATAAAAATAATGGAGAGAGGAAAATTAATTTGGATAAATTAAAATCCAAATTAAATAAGGAAAATGAGAAATGAAAATAAAATATGTTTAGATAATTGCAAATTATATAAATGTATTTTATACAAATACATATGTATTTAAAATACTATATAGTATATTTTAATATACGTTGGTATATAAATGGAAATATATACTATTTCATAAATTTAAATAATACATATGTATATAAACATAATATTTTATGCGTATATATAATTATATATATACATATAGAAGAAAGGTAAATGTGATTTTATATTAAAGTTATATATATATATATATATATATATATTGTATTATAACATTTATATAATTGTATATATAAATGTTATTTATTTTAAAGTATATAAATATACATAAATATATACTAGATATATATTTTGTAATAATTTATATATAATATATATTGTATTATATAATATATGAAATAATATATGTATAATATATGGTATATATTATATGTATAAAATATATTTTACAGTGTATAGTATATAGTGTATTATATACTAAATATGGAAATAAGACAAAAAAAAAAGAGGAAAGAAAACAGGAAACATAAGGAAAGGAAGGATCGGGGAGGATCTCGACCCTCCCAGCCAAGGAGGACGGTGGCGGAGCTGCCACCGCCGGTGAGGGAGGAAGGAGAAGGGTGAGACGCCACCGGCCAGAGAAAGGAAAGAAGCTGCCGGCGATGTGAAGAAACAGAAAACAGAAGCGAAGGAAACGGAAAAAAAAAGAAACCCGAAAAGAAAAGGAAGAGGAGATCGGTGGTGCCGGCCGATCCGAGTACCGCCACTCCCCCCACAAGACCAGCAAGAACCAGGGGAAGGTGAGAGGAGCCACCGACGAAGGGGAAACCGACGGAGGAAGGAGAAAAGAGGAAGGAAAGGAGCCGAGACCCACGGACCTAGATCCGGCACCGTCGCCGGTGATGGGGCGAAACGGAGGCCAGATTCGGCATCTTCGCAATGTCGACCAGCTGTGGGAGGCGTGAACCGACGGAATGGAGGACCGCCGGCGGTCGAACCGGTCGAACCGACTGGAGGAGGCACTGAACTGATCCGGCCAGAAATGGGAAAAAGGAAAAGAAAAAAAAAAGGGGGAAGAAAAAGAAGGAAAAAGAAAGACGAAAGAGAGAGAAAAAGAGAAGTTTGAGAATTTAGAAGATTCTCGAGAATTCAATAACTCAGAAATTTACGGAAATTCGGTAAGAAATTTACGGAAATTAATTTTTAGTAAAATTTAATAAATTATGAAAAAATTCTAAAATTTAGAATTTTAATTTCCAGAAATTATTCTTGGCGATCGAAATGAGGAATCTTGAGAGATGGAGTACGGGCGCAACCGATAAGAGGAAGTTGCCGACCCGGAAAAGGTACGAGATGCATGTGCAGCACTGTAAGGATATTCAGTCTACATGTTTTAATTTCGAAATATTTTATGGAAATATTTTATGACATTATTATGATGAGTGATTGGTTGGAAAATTGGAATGAAGTACTGGCTGGAAATTATAAACTGTATTTTTCGTGCAGGAGGCTAGCCAATCGGCAGCCGTTATACTGCCGAAAAATTATCGAAAAATTCACGAAAATTACTGAAAATCATAATAAATGATTTTATATCACCAGAAATAATTTTCAACCACGAAAATTGAGGAAATGAATATTTTCATAAAAACATGAATAAAATGAAAGTGATTTTAAAATATTCATGTTTTCGAGAATGGTGAGAATGAAATCACCGAAAATTCTCTTGATATGTAAATTACTCGAAATACGAGATGAAAAACGAAAAGAAATAAAGTGAATATGTTTATATATATTTCTTAAATATTCTCCAAATGGTTTTATAACCTTTATGGTTTTAAATTATGAAATTATATTTTTATAAATTCTATAAAGGTTTATTGATGATGAAAAATACTGTTTTGAGACTAGTAGGCATCCTATCATGCTGATGTATAATATGTGATATGTTTGGTCCAAGTCGACACCTGATCAGTGATCCACCGAGGACGATATAGATATGGTCATAGATTTGACATGTTTATTTCTTTACCCTCCGGGGTCTATAGCATGATATAATTGATGATTGTCTTAGACTCTATATATGATACGTGACATGTGAAAAGAATATGTTTTATATGATATGAGAAGAAGATCAATTGATTTATAGAATTTTCACAAAATGCTCATTACGGTACTAATTAAAGTACTGTGAGATGATTTTCATAAGACATGTGATACGAACATGTAATATGTTTTCAAAAAAAAGAATTGATAAATCTAATATTCTTACCATGATTTTAAATTGAATAGTAGATTATACATGCTACAACGATCTTTGTACGGTGTGAGCCACCTCTAGAAGACTCAAGGGACCTGAGTGCTACATAGGTTCTTCGGAAACTATGAGAGCCACCTCTAAAATCCTTTGAGCACTAAGTGCTACACGAATTCTGATGAGATAGTGGAAAGTATATGGCATAAAGGCCAATCCGAGTAAAGACTCGATCTTTGTACCGTGTGAGCCACCTCTAGAAGACTCAAGGGACCTAAGTGCTACATAGGTTCTTCGGAAACTATGAGAGCCACCTCTAGAATCCTTTGAGCACTAAGTGCTGCACGAATTCTGATGAGATAGTGGAAAGTATATGGCATAAAGGCCAATCTGAGTAAAGACTCGATCTTTGTACCGCGTGAGCCACCTCTAGAAGACTCAAGGGACCTAAGTGCTACATAGGTTCTTCAAAAACTATGGGAGCCACCTCTAGAATCCTTTGAGCACTAAGTGCTACACGAGTTCTGATGAGATAGTGGAAAGTATATGGCATAAAGGCCAATTCGAGTAAAGACTCGATCTTTGTACCGTGTGAGCCACCTCTAGAAGACTCAAGGGACCTAAGTGCTACATAGGTTCTTCGGAAACTATGGGAGCCACCTCTAGAATCCTTTAAGCACTAAGTGCTACACGAGTTCTGATGAGATAGTGGAAAGTATTTGGCATAAAGGCCAATCCGAGTAAAGACTCGATCTTTGTACCGTGTGAGCCACCTCTAGAGAACTCAAGGGACCTAAGTGCTACATAGAATCTTCGGAAACTATGGGAGCCACCTCTAGAATCCTTTGAGAGCTAAGTGCTACACGAGTTCCGATGTTATAGTAGGAAGTCTGTGTCATAAAGGCCAACTCGAGTAAAGACTCGACCCTCGTACCGTGTGAGCCATCTCTAGAGAACTCAAGGGACCTACGTGCTACATAGGTTCTTCAGAAACTATGGGAGCCACCTCTAGAATCCTTTGAGAGCTAAGTGCTACACGTGTTTTGATGAAATATGAGGAATCATAGGTTATTGTGACAATAAATAAATGATTGTGATTCGTGAATGTGACAAATGTCAGTAGATGGAATAGATCTTATACATAAGACAGAGAATGTGTATGATCATTGAATTATGCTTATATATGCCATACAAACATGTGCTATTTGAATGTTTGTCCTCTTTCACACTTAACTCCATTGCTAGTTAGGATGGATGTCGTAACTGAATCAGTGAACTGGGGCTTACGCCTAAAGTGATTAAGTAATCGATTATTTTGAAACTGTTTTCAGTAAGTTAAGCTATATACATAAATTTTATTAATTTATGTTTTGTGAATGGATTGATTTATTAACTTGCATAGTAATCGATTTATCGACATGTGTAGTGACTAACCTACCGAAGTGCTTGCTGCTTTGCTAATGTGATAAGTGGAATAGATTTTTATAGCTTACTTTGCTATTTAAAGTACTGTACTAATTATGACTGTAAAATAAAACATGAAATGAGTTTTAAAGGAAAATGATGATGATTTAACTAATATTCTTTTCAAAGAATATGAATATTAGTTATTTTATTTAAATGTCTTATTTCATAAGAGCATTAATTTGGAAAGAATATGGAAATGATATGGAATAAAAAGGAAAAAATTTCAAAAGAAATTTATTACTCCCTACAGTTGCTTCTAGGTTACGGGACAAGGCAGGCATATCAAAATGCCTGCCTTACTCCATCCGGATCCCTAGCCGACTGTAGTATCCTTCCTACATGTGAGCCTAGAGCCAACTAGGAAGATTTAAAAGAAAAAGAAAAAAAAATTTTCAGCGTATAGAGAGCTGAGTATCAAGTGAGGCATATAATTTTCTTACAGAACCGTGGTTTTGCTCACTCCTTAATTTTAAACATTTCAGGTTTTGATGATTGTGAGATAAGTTGATTATGGATCACGACTGTACACAAAGGACAATGTGACAGATTGACTGATTTATTTGAGGTATGATCATTTATTTTCTGTATTTAGACATGTCTACAGTACTACTTATCTAATTTATTAAGATAGGGATGTGTATAATATAAACAATGTTATGTAAAATTGTTTAACATTTAGTACAACTGAAGTATCACAGACAGCCCAATCGGTTAAGTTGTGTACATTAAGGATAAAAATGTGGTAATGGGTCGTTACAAATTCAATTGATTAATTTGACTAAAATCAAAATATACAAGGAATATAAGATTTTTAATATCAATATCAAAATAAACGTGACAAAAGAATAAGTTATTACTTTTGTTGCAAGCTTGGCTACGGACTCGTTTTTTAGTACATCCAGGGCCCAAGGACCCTCATCCATTGGCACACTACCAACTGGTTTCTACTTTGGCGACTTATTAATTAAGGCCCAACCATATTCCCATACACTTCAAGGACGTGATTTTGAGAAAGTTATTGTACCGTGGAAAATTTTTGTCGTTAAAATTTTTTTTATGGACGACCAAACAGTAAAAAAAGTAATATATTAACGATAATTTTGTCGTTAAAAGTTTTTTATGGACAAAATTTTTATTATTTTTGACGAAATTGGTTGCAAAATTTTTTTTAATTTTCCAACAAAATTATAGACCAAATTTGTATAATTGAGTTTTTTCTTGTAGTGGGGTATTTTAAAATATTTATTCCTTAACTGTTGTAGTTCTAAATTTATTTCTTAAAATAAGGCACTCTAAATCATGCAATCATCTCCTTTCTTCAAGAGTTTTCCTTTCTGTTTTCATTGCAATTTAGAATATGAAGTAAAGATTCTAAGTAGTTAGAGCTTTGCCGGCAACGTTTTAATCGAGTAGTTAAGAAAGTAATAGTAGACAGAATCCATCATCCCAGCGTAAGGTGGTCTTGGCCTTCTCTGGTTGCGCGGCTTTCTCTTATCCTCGGGACGGACGGAGATTGTCCCTTTAGTGCACATAATTTGCGTACCATTGCACTAAATCAAGTCCGCGTTTTAACGACCAAACACTTAAAAAAAATTTTAACGACAATAGCTCCTCCCACAAACTCAATTTACGTTGCCAACTGAGACAAAATCTTTAGATAATATGAATTTATTTTCATAAGACGATATTGCATTTTGATGATCTGTTTAAACTTATCATGATGAACATTCATATTTTAATTCATTAAATTTATTTATTTTAAATCACAATAAATTTATCTCTTTAAACTTCCATATTTCTATTTGAAGTTGTAATGTTTCTAGTTATCGATCAATATTGTTATGTATCACTTTATTTTGGATCTGATAAATCTAGACACAACACAAAAAAAATCGTGTATGGGTTTGAGAAATACATGTTTTGTGTTTAGCAGTTTCACCACGAATTTTGACACAACACTTTTCGTGTTTTTACTATTTTCACGTGTTTGACATGTTACACGAATACACGATTAACACATATACGGCACAAGAAGCACGTTTAAATAAATTGTGTTACATGGATACACGTTTAACATGTGTAAGACGCTGTAATCATGTATGCTTTTAGTAAGAATTGAACATTGGCCAAAAACACTTAGTGAGTCTTTTATCAAGTTAACAACTATATTATATTGATTTAATATATTATGAAAATTAATTTATTAAAACAAACTAATGTTTTAATTGATATTGCAAGAAAACAAATTAACAAAAGTGATTATGAAATTAAATTAGTTAATTGTGGTTAAGATAATAAAATTGTAAAATTCTGAAAATAAAGCATTAAAATTATGAAAAAATTATTGTAAGTTAAGATACAATTAGTAATTCTTTCCATATGTGATATTGTAATGTATAAATATATATGATATTTTATTATAATGTATAAAATGTAAAAATTGTATTGTACTAATATAAGATTATATAATTAATTAATTATTTTATACCATTGATTGAGTACTAACTCTTTGAATTGTTGTCTCTTGCGTTGTTAATGAATTAATGTTTGAATGTTTTATTGAATTATTTATATTTGTTGACTTAATGTTAAGTCTTTATATTTTTTTTGTATGTTTTGCAATTTTTAATATATATTATGGATTGTATGGATTCAAAATATTATTATTTTGTTATATTTGAATGTTAATTAATATGGATGTGAATATATATATATATATATATATATAATTAAATTACTGATCTAAATATTATGGTTTTTTTTCATTTTTGATTATGTTTTTTTTAATCGTGTCATCCGTGTCATGTTTGTTCATGTTGCGTCTATTCGTGTCATATTTGATTATGTTTAATTATGTCTATCATATTTAAACTTGTTATGTCGTGTTAATTGTACCGTGCCATGTGACACGGATAATTATAACGTATCAATCGTGCTGTTTCACATGTAACACTTATAAAATATGTGTCGTGTTTATATTTGCTATTTAAATACATTATATAATTCATGTCGTATTCATATTTTGATAATTCATGTCATATCTTGACTCATATGTGTCGTATCGTGATAAGAAGATTAGGATAGTCAGATTTACTTTCCTTTTACTTTATTTGTTGATAAGAACGTTGAAACTTGATCAGAGTAATAGAAATGAAACAAATTAAGACATTTATAATGAGTTTGTCAAATGATATGTAGCGACAGATGGAGGATTTACAATGAGTGAGAAAATTTTTAGGTATTATTTTTTTATATAATGTTTCATAATTATTATAACTTAAATTAGATTTGATTAACTCCTAATGTCAAGTACTTATAGAAATATAAAATAATAAAAGATTTATATAAAAATCAAAAACAGTGTAAAAAGTCATATATATATATATATATATATATATATGGCAAAGAATTTTTTTTATTAATAAATACTTGTTTTAGAAACAGTTGTTTACACAAAAGTTTAAAGGGATATTAGCTAAGTTCACTTCTCCAATTTTCTAATTAAATATATTCATCATACAAACAGTAATAAAATTTATCACATAATTTCAAAGAATAAAAGAAATTGATATAATAACTTTATAAAATGTTAAATCTTTATATCATACTACCAAAATTAATCTAAATCTAAGAACATAAACAAAAAATAAAACATACTTGATTAAATTAAGATGGAAAAAATGTTAAAAAGTGAATTTTTATTTTTTTTTGCGTAAAAATCTTATTTAAAATTTTAAACTAAATGAATTTACATTTCCTTTTCTACAAGCTTATTTTTGTATCTTTTTTCCATTATAATTTTCTTTTTTTTTCTATAGTTTTCTTAACTTTTGAATTTTTTTAGTCAATTTCAACTTATGTGAAGAGAAGTTATTACTACCAATAATAATTTTATATTTACATTGTGAACTATTACTTTACTCACTTATCTTTTATTTTATTTTATTAATACATACATAAACCTTTCAATATTATTGTAGACTGTGTTTAAATGATTCTTTTACAATTTATTATGAATAAAAAACAAATAACTCAAAATTTTAGGTTTATTTCTAATAATTTTAAATTTTTTTAAAAAGATTTTACTGGAGGCAAAATACACAAATCATTAAATTTTTAATTTGATAAAATAATCACTAAATTTTGAATATGATATTAGCTAAAAGTTTTTGTCAGTCGAACTTGGCCGAGTTTAAGCAGGATATTAAAGGATTGAAGGTAAGCTTAAGTTCGACCTAGCTCAAATTTTGGAACCTAATTTTTCATACAAGCTCGTTTTTACATATGAGTAAACTCAAGTCCGCCCAAATACTATTAAATTTTATTAAGGAAATAAAATAAAATCTAAAAAATATATAATATACTTAATAATTATTAATTATAACACAATAAATTAAAATAAATTCTTACAAAAAATACAAAAAATGAAAATATAAACCAAAGTTTAAAAAATTACAAACTCAAACTAAATTGCACTAAAAAAATAAAGAAATTAAAAATTCATTAGTATGTTTTTTAATAACTTCCTTCTCACTTGATATATCTTTAAAAGTCTTTTTAAAGTATACCGAATATAACACCATATTTAAATTAACTATCAAACCAAAAAGAGGTATAAAAAAATAAAAAAAATTATAATTATTGGGTCAGGCCGTGCTTGGATTTTACTTGGTAAACCCAAGTTCAATCCGATTTTTATATTGAGCCTCAATTTTCAAGCGTAAAACTCACTTAATAGATTGTTATTTTTATCCCAATCTGTCCAACAATAGAAACAAACTTCGGTTTGAACAGATGGTCCAATCCATGGACAGATCTAATACTAATAGTAATATTCAATTTTCAAAATTCTAATGGGATCAGCTGCCCCATTGTTCTCACCCTACATCTGTTCCTGCTGCTAAACTGATTTGGCTATAAATGAAGGAAAAAGCTTGCATATAGCCAAACACTAAAACGTCAACCTGATCTCACTGTGCACTACCATCCCATAGTTGTCGCTTCACCGACTAGCATTAAAATTGCATCAATGACCGGCATAAATAATGGGGCCCGGCCAACTCCCTTTCTAGGTGGCCAGCTAGTACCAGAGAAATTCAATGACCTCAGTCCTCGTTTAGAAACCAAATGTCTCTTCAACTACTATATATACAGGCCTATGCTAAGCTGCAAGGCAAGAAACCTTCTCCTCTAAGCTAAGAATTTTGCTTTCCTTTCAGTATATAGTACCTTAATAGCAATGGCTTGCAGTGGGAAGCTTCAAGTGGAGGTTGAGCTAAAGTCTTCTGCGGAGAAAGTCTGGGGAACCATTAGGGACTCAACCAAAATTTTTCCTGAAGCCTTGTCCCATGATTACAAGAGCATCGAAGTGCTCGAGGGCGATGGAAAGGCCCCTGGATCCATCCGCCTCATTAACTATGCTGAAGGTAATTAATATATATATATATATATATATATATATATTATATAGTTATAATTTGGCGTCTTTGAGCTACATTAGTCATTGATCAGTTGACATTTTATACTAATCTCACTCTTGGACAAGATAATCTTAACTGTTAATAGGGTCACAAAATCCATTCACGATCAGAAATTATATTTATTATAATTTCGTTCTTCGCTCATGTTTTTGAAAATGCAAATAAGCAACTCCACATTAACAATTTCCCAGAAGTCGATGAATCTCCCATGCCTGTGTAAAGTTACCTTAAATTTCTTTGGACATTGAACTTGACCATAGGAAATTTAATTAAGTTTTGCCTTATTGAAAAGTATAAAATCCATCAATAAGAGAATTTTTTTTCTAAATATTTGAATATGGTTTGAATTCTGAAATTGTTATTGTTTAGGGATCTTACCATTTACTATTCTCATTTTGAATATGATTAGTTTCATTTCGTAAAATGGATAAAGATACCTAAAGTTACACAAAGAAAGAAGAGTATAAAATCCACCCTTTTGACACCGAATGCAATACGTGGCATTTATGCAAATGTGACTAGCCATATTATTGTGGGTCTAACTGAAATTTTGTTTTTTTTTTTTAGGGTCTCCAGTTGTTAAGATATCGAAAGAGAAAATTTTATCAGTGGATGAAGCTGGGAAGATATATGTTTACAGCATCATTGATGGGGATCTCATGAAATACTACAAAAGTTTCATTAATAAGATCATTGTGGTTCCAAAGGGCGAGTCGAGCTTCGTTAAATGGTCTTGTGAATTTGAGAAGGCAAGTGAAGAGATCCCTGATCCAAGCGTCATTAAGGAATTTGCAGTGAAGAACTTTACGGAGATCGATGACTATCTTCAAAACAAGGCATAGAGGCCAGGGCACCTACCCCTTTTAATTAATGGGTTGTCTAATGTTTTATTAGTAAATAATATGCAGTGTTCCCACTTAGGAATATTTGTCTCAGTAATTAGTTCACCTTCTTCAGTAGTGACCTCTTGCCAGCAATAAGAGACGAGGGATTTATTAGTTTGTTGCCTCGTATTTCCAGGATTAATGTACTGGATTTTCTTAATTATCCCTATATTGTTTGTTATCCAAGAGTTTCGTTGCCACTATTGGATATTTTTTCATTATTTTTATTTTTGTCGAAAAAAGAGTTCGTAAAAACAATACTTTTATAGATGGAAAATTGTCTGACAAAAGAAAATTCCGTTGCTAATACACTTTTCCAAGAAATTTGCATCAAAATTTTCTATTGTTAATTTCAACGTGAATAAACAAGTCGCTGAAATCCTTTGATAGTAAAGAAATTCATTGTTAATTCCATCGATAATCTGCGTTGTCAACTGAGACATAATCTTTGGGTAATATGAATTTATTATCATAAGACAATATTGCATTTTGATGATCTGTTTAAACTTATCATGATGAACATTCATATTTTAATTCATTAAATTTATTTATTTTAAATCACAATAAATTTATCTCTTTAACCTTCCATATTTCTATTTGAAGTTGTAATGTTTCTAGTTATCGATCAATATTGTTATGTATCACTTTATTTTGGATCTAATAAATCTAGACACAACACGAAAAAAATCGTGTATGAGTTTGAGAAATACATGTTTTGTGTTTAGCAGTTTCGCCACGAATTTTGACACAACACTTTTCGTGTTTTTACTATTTTCACGTGTTTGACATGTTACATGAATATACGATTAACACATATACGGCACAAGAAGCACGTTTAAATAAATTGTGTTACAGGGATACACGTTTAACATGTAAGACGCTGTAATCATGTATGCTTTTAGTAAGAATTAAACATTGGCCAAAAACACTTAGCGAGTGTTTTATCAAGTGAACAACTATATTATATTGATATAATATATTATGAAAATTAATTTATTAAAACAAACTAATGTTTTAATTGATATTGCAAGAAAACAAATTAACAAAAGCGATTATGAAATTAAATTAGTTAACTGTGGTTAAGATAATAAAATTGTAAAATTCTGAAAATAAAGCATTAAAATTATGAAAAAATTATTGTAAGTTAAGATACAATTAGTAATTCTTTCCATTTGTGATATTGTAATGTATAAATATATATGATATTTTATTATAATGTATAGAATGTAAAAATTGTATTGTACTAATATAAGATTATATAATTAATTTAATTATTTTATACCACTGATTGAGTACTAACTCTTTGAATTGTTGTCTCTTGATTGTTAATGAATTAATGTTTGAATGTTTTATTGAATTATTTATATTTGTTGACGTAATGTTAAGTCTTTATATTTTTTTTTGTATGTTTTGTAATTTTCAATATATACTATGGATTGTATGGATTGAAAATATTATTATTTTGTTATATTTGAATGTTAATTAATATGGATGTATATATATATATATATATAAAAATTAAATTACTGATCTAAATATTATGGTTTTTTTTTCATTTTTGATTATGTTTTTTTTAATCGTGTTATCCGTGTCATGTTTGTTCATATTGCGTCTATTCGTGTCATATTTGATTATGTTTAATCATGTCTATCATATTTAAACCTGTTATGTCGTGTTAATTGTACCGTACCATGTGACACGGATAATTATAATGTATCAATCGTGCCGTTTCACATGTAACACTTATAAAATATGTGTCGTGTTTATATTTGCTATTTAAATACATTATATAATTCATGTCGTATTCATATTTTGATAATTCATGTCATATCTTGACTCGTATGTGTCGTATCGTGATAAGAAGATTAGGATAGTCAGATTTACTTTCCTTTTACTTTATTTGTTGATAAGAACGTTGAAACTTGATTAGAGTAATAGAAATGAAACAAATTAAGACATTTATAATGAGTTTGTCAAATGATATGTAGCGACAGATAGAGGATTTACAATGAGTGAGAAAATTTTTAGGTATTTTTTTTTATATAATGTTTCATGATTATTATAACTTAAATTAGATTTGATTAACTCCTAATGTCAAGTACTTATAGAAATATAAAATAATAAAAGATTTATATAAAAATCAAAAACACTGTAAAAAGTCATATATATATGGCAAAGTGTTGTTGCACAAAACAACAATAAGGATATGCTGACGTCGATGTTCCTACTTAGTCTCCACGAAGCTTCTGTAAAACAAGAAAAGTCAGAGAGACGCAGGGGGTGTTTTCCTGCGTAAACACTCCGATGCTTAAGTCAGCAAAAAATTCTTAGATATTGGGAAGCGTAAAAGCCAGTAGTCAAAAATTAGAGAATAAAATTGTACCTGGGGGCCTATTTATAGGCTAACATTCTAGGTTAATTGTTAAGGATAATCACCTTATCTTGCTAAGAGTTTGTGTTCTAATATAACACAAGTTCCTTGAAAATCGGGGACTTCTGGAGCCTGTCGCCGGCGGGAGACTCACTACACGTGGCACGCTATGGCGTCAGGGGTTTGTCGCTAACGGGAGCCGAGGTCAGGAGCCACGTGTCGCCATATGACTATAGGCGACGGACTATGAATCTGTCGCCAGGCGATGGGTATAAGAGCGCCACGTGTTGCCTAACGATTGTAGGCGATAGACCTCGAGCCTGTCGTAGGCGACAGATATGATCACTCACCTCTAACTCTTTCGCCAAATGCCTTGTTGGCCAAAGAGCCTGTCACCAAGCGACAGGTGTGATACGCCCCACCTCTGTCGCCGATGGACACGTGGACCATTTAGTCTTTGCCATGTGGTAATTTCTGACGCTATTGGGCCTGGCCTAATACGGGTGGACTTTGTCATATCAATTGCTCCCCACTCTCTTGTTGGATTTATCCAACAAAGAGAGTATAAATGTATGTTTTTAGGCTTTAACCAATTGTGAATAGTTCTTTTTGTAACTTTTTGTGTATTTTTTGCAGGTGAAAAATTCTACTCTGCGACAGGAGCGATCAAGCGCGACGTTTGGCATTCCCTGTCGCGGCTATATAAACTGCTGAGACCCAACGAGAGAACGCATGAGAAAACCTCTGAGTAGCCATCTGTCGCCCATTTTTCCGCTCTTTCGCCACAAAGAGTCTTTCGCTCTCTCGTCCGGAGTCTCTCGCTTACCTCATCATCAGTAAGTATACCCCTGTCGCATTATTTATTCGCCTACCGCACTAGTTTTAGGTCTCCTGCAGGTGATTTGGTCTTCCGCGTAGAGTTTAGTCTTCTGCAAGTGTCCTTTTCAAGGTGTCTGTCGCCCAAGGTGTCTGTCGTCCAAGGGTCTGTTGTCTTACTAGGTCTGTCGCCTAAAGGGTCTGTCGCCCAAAAGGGTCTGTCGTTTGTAGAGTCTGTCACCGGGTAGTTTTTGCTTTCTTTTGCCATGTCTCTGCTACGCCCGGGTAAAACACTTAAGACCGGTAGTGTTGTGTGTTCTTTGACAAATACCGACTTAGAGGATATTAGGACTCATTTTCCTCTTCCCTCTGGTTACGGCTATAGACTTCCAGTGCAAGGGGAGGTCACGCCTGACTTGGTTAGAAATGGTGTGGCCGTCCATAAGGCTTCTTTGTCTTTTGGTTTTCGCTTCCCTCTTCCGGAGTTTGGCGAAGCATTTCTTAGATACAAGGATATCGTCTTGTGTCAACTTCACCCCCATGCATGGGCTCAATTAGTAGCGTTTTCGATAGTGTGTCATCACCTGGGTATCGTTCCAACAGTTCCCCTTTTAAGCGCCTTTTTTAGAGTTCGTAGGCTGAAGGGATTGATAACGTTCTCTCTTCAACGGTTAACAGTCGGCGAGTTTCCTAATAATAAAATCTTTTCGGATCTCCCTAATAAGCTGCGTGGGTTTGAGAGCGAGTGGGTCGTTGTCGAGATTCCAAGCAATCTGCGGATTCGCTCTAGATGGAAACGTGATACCTCTGACCACTCACAGCGTTCGGACAGGTTCAGGATAGAAATTTTGAGGGACCAATTTGGCGAGCCTATTCGGCAAATCTGTTCTACCGGAGAGCGTAATTTATTTTCTCTTCTAACCCCGAAAAACATTGTCGCTGCCGGCTGGAGCGTAAGCAGGATCGTTCCTTCTGCTGCCCCCTCTAACCTACCTACAACTCCTCGTTTATCTAATGCTGGTCCTAGTCAGCCATCCCCGGTCCTAGTAACCGAAGCGTCTACCCCTGTGGGCCACCTTGTAGATGAGTCCTCTTCAGATTCGGAGGACGAGACCCCTGAGGCTGCGGGTACTAGTAGTTATTCAGGGGATGGCCCTGAGTGGGCTCAGGCTGACGCCTTTGGGAGTCCCTTTGTTGATTTTCCGTTGGACTCGAATTTGGATGGTTTAGAGGACTTTGGTGGTTTTATAGGTTTTCCATCTTTTTTTTATTTCTTGTACACATGTGCGTGATATTTCACTAGGTCGGCTAATCCTTTCTTTATCTACTGTGCAGGCATGAACTTCCGAGATTTGATCCGTATAAGGGATGCCAATGTTGCTGCTCAAGCAGCTTCTCTTCCTCGGTCGCCAATTGGAGCTCCATCTGGACCGGCTCGTGCTCCTACTCCTCCTCCTCCCACTATTGGTGAATCCAGCCGTCCTATACAAGAGGCCGGGAGAAATAAACGGAAGCGGCCCCTTATCCAAGATCGAGGTTCGGGCGATCGCGAGAGCTCTGAATCTCAAAGGAGTGAGTCAGCCCTTCAAGAAGGTGGCTCTCGTGCTGCTGAGGGTAGGTCAGCTCCTCGCCAGCCTAGGCGTAAATATAGAAAGTGGCTGAACATTGAAGCCTCAATGCCCACGAGACCAATCTTACCCAGGGTGGTCGACCCTACTATGAGGTGCTATACGATTGATAGCGGGGTCGTCGTCGGTGGGGAGGATTTCCAGACCTATCCCAGAGTGAACGACAACGACAGTATTGAGGATGCCGGGATAGCATCTCGTTTGGCATGGAGCACCATTCTTCCTCGCGACGAGGCGGGGCTTTTTACAAACATCCCTGAAACGGAGGATAATTCTGATTATCTCGCTATGAAGGTAAGAGTTTGGTGTTTGTTTGGTAACTAATTTCCCCGTCTAAACTTTTTTTTTGTTAAAATATTTTTTTAATTACTTTTGTTTTTCATCTTTTCAGTCAGCTCAACAAATTGCGGCCGTCAATGCTCGGCACAGGGCTCTAAGGGAGCAAACTGACAAAGAGATTCACGAGCTTCGGGATCAAAGGATGGAGCTGTCAAACGAGGTTAACCAGCTTCTTCCTTATGTCAACAGGATGGAGGAGGTAAACAAAAGGAATGCTGAGCTTGAGCGAGAGAAGGCTGATCTCGAGCGAAGGCTCCAAGAAGAGCAGGCGAAGGTGTCTTCCCTTCAAAGGTATCAAGAAGCATATAATAAGGCCATCAATGATCGGGGAGCCATGGAGAGGCAGCGAGATGAGGCTATTGAGGAGCTGCACAATGTATTGGATCGTCAAAGAGAAGCTCGAATTGAGGCCGTTCGTGAATATCGCTTGTCCCAGCACTGTTTTGACAAGAAAGCAGCGTTCTCGACGGGATTTATTAAATACGACTTCTATTTGGCTCGCGCTTGGCTGGAGAAGCATCGGCCTAGTAAGGCTTTTCCTGAGTTGCTCTTCACCGAGGAGGCTAAGTACTATGATGCTCCTTCTTGGACCATGTATGAGCCCGACGCACAAAGTCTAGAGGCCTATTTAGCGGAAGGGGCCGTAGATAATCTGGACAACCTTGAGGGTCTGTGGCCTCCTCGACAGCCACTACATACGCCTGAGTCTTCCGAAGCACTTGATCGATCTGAGCCTCTGGCAGTGCGTGACGTCTCTGAGCCTATCGAGACAGGCGATCAGCCTGAGTCTATCGAGGCACTGCTGGGGTTGGACAGCGAGGATTTCCAAATTTCATATTCTGCTGCCGTTGATCCCGTGCCAGACTCTGCGACCGTGGTTGGGCCTTCAAGTGACGTTCTTGCTTCCGGGGTGGCTTCCTCGTCTTCCCAGGATTCTGGTTCTTTGACTCCTCTAGTTCCTGAGCCCTAAGCTTCTCGATACGCTAGTGCCAATGTAGCGCCTTCTCAGCCGGCTGACTCGATCGTTGCCGTGGATTAGAGTTTTGTATTTTTTGTTTTGTTTGTTAACTCCCATGTACATATTAATTTTGAATGAAAAGTATTGTTTCTTTCTGTAGCTCTTTCAGCACTTGTACAAGTTTTTGAGTGAAAAGTATCGTACCGTTTTATTCTGTAGCTTCATTCTGTAGCTCTTTCTTTCTGTTTATGTGAATAGTTTGTATACTTTTATACCCTGTTGCTCCCCAAGTTCTACTTTGACATAGCATTTTTATTCCTGGATATTGCGTTTATTTGTTGCTGGAGGGCTTCTAGGTTTGCTTTTATCACGGATTTTTTGTGTTTAAGGACTGGTCTTTACCCATCTCGTACTTTTCCGTGCTTAAGGACTTTTGTTTGTCCGTCTCGCGCTTTTTTTTCGCTTAGGGATTTTGTGTATGCCCGTTTCTCGCATTTTTCGCTTAGGGACTTTGTTTTTTTTTTTTACCCGCCTTGCGCATTTTTCGCTTAGGGACTTTGGTTTGCCCGTCTGGGGTCTTATTTTGCCCTTCTAGCGTCTTCGTCATGCTTAGGGTTTTATTTTGTCCGTCTAGGGTCTTATTTTGCCCTTATAGCATCTTCGTCGTGCTTAGGGTCTTATTTTGCCCGCTTGGGGTCTTATTTTGCCCTTCTAGCTTCTTCGTCATTTCAATTCCTGTTAAACACATAATCTGTCTAACAAATTGCATTAGCGAATGGCTGGTCTTTATTCAGGAGTCAGATGATCACAAAACGATAATATCTATAAAGTAACATAATAACAGATGGATAGATAAAGACAAAAATCATAAGAGGTGTACGATATTTTACTGCCAGTACAGCTTGAGATGGTTGGCATTCCAAGTCTTCGAGATCTTCTTCCCTTACAATTCTCTGTTGTTAACCCCTGCAATGTAATAAGTGGCCACCTTCTGTCTCTTCATCCAGTTTTGGCTTAGGCGGTTCTAAGATGGTGAGGGTTTTCTTCCTTTTAATCCCTTTACACGTGGTGGACGCGATATTACACGTCCTAGCCTTCTTTTGGTCTCTCTCACTTGTCCAACACCATCAGGAGTTTGGAATTTCATTAACAGATAACAAGGATGTACCACCGCTCTCATATTATTCAACAATGGTCTCCCGAAGATCATATTATACGCTACTGACGTCGATTTCACCACTATGAATAATACTTGACAAATGACACACTTCGGGCTTTCCCCCAATGTCACAGATAGCTGAACTGCCCCTTCCACCTTCACCTTTTCTCCTGAGAAGCCATACAGCGGCGTGGGTACTGGCTTCAGCCTATCCTTCGAGATGTTCATTTTCTCAAAGCAACTCCAGTATATCAAATTCACCAAACTCACATTATCGACCAGGATGCGACTTACTGGATGTTTTGCTATCACTACTGAAATTACCATTGGGTCATCGTGAGGGATTATTATATCTCCTATGTCCGCTGGCGTAAAAGTAATGGGCTCTTCATCATGCTTTTCCTTCATTACTGAGTTAATCTGATGAGCTTGTCGGGCGTAAGACTTCCAAGACGAGGAAGAAGAACCAGCTAACGATTCACCTCCGGATATCACATTAATAGTTGGCCTCGTGGGTTCATTATCTTCCTCTCTGTTCCTTCTATCTGTCCTCCTGTCATCATCATTTTGCCTTACAGTTCCCCTGTTTTCACCTCTTCGGTCTCTAAAGTTGTCTCTGAAGTAGTTTCCTTTATTTCGTGCAGGATAGGCGTTCCTATCACTTCTCCACACAAATCGATTTATTTTTCCATCACGTGCTAGCTTCTCTAGTTGATTCATTAAATCCCTACATTTTTTCGTCGAATACCCATGTGTTGAATGGTAGTTACAGTAAGAATCTGTGTCCCGGCCCATAGTTCCAGATGCTTTCTTCGGGAGTTGTATAAGACCTGATCCCTCAATAGCTGCTAACACCGAAGTTCAAGATTCATTAAGTGGGGTATAGGTGGTATACTTCGTTGTAGAGGTTTTGTCAAACCTCCTTGACTGACCAGAGGATGTTTCAGGGATTTCTCTTCCCCTTTTCCTTCCATCCTTGGATTCTCCTATCGCCACCATTTTCATTACTTCCTCCTGGGTTACATACTTATGTGCGCGGGAAAGTAGGTTTGAGATGGTTGTTGGCTGATCTAGCGACAAGAATTCTTGCAATTTTTCAGACCTTGTCCCCTATAACATGGCTGCCACGGCTATACCGACTTGCAGATCTCGCACTTCCAAAGTAGCATCTCTGAACCGATTCACATAACTCTTCAATGACTCCTTAGCTCCCTGCTTAATAGTGAGCAGGTAGGTCGGTTCCTTCCTTCTCTGACTATTTACCGCAAATGCCTTGAGAAACTCACTTCGCAATTGGTCGAAAGAGATAATGGACCCTTCAGGCAGGTTATTAAACCATTTCATCGTATGTCCCGACAGAGTTAAGGAAAAGGCCCTACACATTATCTCGTCTTCCCATCCATGTAACAACATTAGTGCCTCATAGTTTTGCATATGGTCGTAGGGGTCCATCTTTCCGATGTAGGCGGTCATCTGCGGCATTTTGAACTTTCAGGGTAGAGGTTTTTGCATGATGGTTGTGCAGAATGGTACTCTCCTCCTTTGGCTCTCTTCTGCAGACACTAACTTTTTCTCTTCCAGTACCTGTTCTATCATCTTCTTCATGTCCACGGGGGGAGCGAGCTGATTTCGGGCATGAGACGAATCAGGTAGGTCTCTGACTACTTCCTTGCCCTTAGCTTGAGGTGCGTTTGTTCGTATCATTTGCGTGCACCAAGTGGGGTCAAAATCCGATCCGGTTCCCCAAGTGCTTTGATTTTCGACCCCGTTCTTTCCAGCACCTCCAATACCACGGTCTAAGTTAGCACCATCAAAATTTGACAAGTCATGGTGGTGGGCGTTAGACCCTGTCGCCCAGTCAACATCCTGTCGCCCAGACATCTGCCGCCCTACATGTGGGACCTGTCGCCTGAGTCCTGTCGCAGGATCTAACTCTACTACTTCTTCATTCTCTCGCTGAGTTTCTGCGACTGGCCTCCCGCTCACCTGTCGCCTGACCCCTGTCGCAGGCTCTAAGCCAAATGCTTCCTTAGTCTCTCGCTGGGTGCCTGCGACAGGCCTCCCGCTCCCCTGTCCTGCCGCACCCTGATGAGTGTTGTGCTCTTCTACCGGGGGAACCTCTTGCCGATGAGAGGGGTCTGCCGCTGTCGTGTCCTCCTGTCGCCCAAACATCTGCGGTGGGACACCTCTATTTGTTCCTCCTACCAAGTTCTGCATGGCAGGCGGTAGATCCAATGTCTGGAGAACTCCTTGGAACAGATCCACCATGGCTCGCAGCGCCTGGGTGGTTTCTTCGCTCTGTCGCCTCAGAGCTTCGAACTCTGCCGCCGACACAGTAATTCTTTCTTCCTCCCTGTTCACCTGGTTTGTCTGGCGAACCTGTTGTTCAGGGGAGCTCACAGAGTTTTCCTCGCTTCCGGTCCTTGCATTTGTAGATCTTGTTCTCACCATCTTAGAAAATCTTGGCTTTTTATATGTTCCCACAGACGGCGCCAATTGTTGTTGCACAAAAAAACAATAAGGATATGCTGACGTCGATGTTCCTACTTAGTCTCCACGAAGCTTCTGTAAAACAAGAAAAGTCAGAGAGACGCAGGGGTGTTTCCCTGCGTAGACACTCCGATGCTTAAGTCAGCAAAAAGTTCTTAGATATTGGGAAGCGTAAAAGCCAGTAGTCAAAAATTAGAGAATAAAATTGTACCTGAGGGCCTATTTATAGGCCAGCATTCTAGGTTAATTGCTTAAGGATAATCACCTTATCTTGCTAAGAGTTTATGTTCTAATATAACACAAGTTCCTTGAAAATCGGGGACTTCTGGAGCCTGTCGCCGACGGGAGACTCACTACACGTGGCACGCTATGGCGTCAGGGGTCTGTCGCTAGCGGGAACCGAGGTCAGGAGCCACGTGTCGCCATATGACTATAGGCGACGGACTGTGAATCTGTCGCCAGGCGATGGGTATAAAAGCGCCACGTGTTGCCTAACGATTGTAGGCGATAGACCTCGAGCCTGTTGTAGGCGACAGGTATGATCACTCACCTCTAACTCTTTCGCCGAATGCCTCGTTGGCTAGAGAGCCTGTCGCCAAGCGACAGGTGTGACGCGTCCCCACCTCTGTCGCCGATGGACACGTGGACCATTTAGTCTTTGCCATGTGGTAATTTCTGACGCTATTGGACCTGGCCTAATACGAGTGGACTTTGTCATATCACAAAGAATTTTTTTATTAATATATACTTGTTTTAGAAACAGTTGTTTACACAAAAGTTTAAAGGGATATTAGCTAAGTTCACTTCTCCAATTTTCTAATTAAATATATTCATCCTACAAACAGTAATAAAATTTATCACATAATTTCAAAGAATAAAAGAAATTGATATAATAACTTTATAAAATGTTAAATCTTTATATCATGCTACCAAAATTAATCTAAATCTAAGAACATAAACAAAAAATAAAACATACTTGATTAAATTAAGATGGAAAAAATGTTAAAAAGTGAATTTTTATTTTTTTTTTGCGTAAAAATCTTTTTTAAAATTTTAAACTAAATGAATTTACATTTCCTTTTCTACAAGCTTATTTTTGTATCTTTTTTCCATTATAATTTTCTTTTTTTTCTAGAGTTTTCTTAACTTTTGAATTTTTTTAGTCAATTTCAACTTATGTGAAGAGAAGTTATTACTACCAATAATAATTTTATATTTACATTGTGAACTATTACTTTACTCACTTATCTTTTATTTTATTTTATTAATACATAGATAAACCTTTCAATATTATTGTAGACTGTGTTTAAATGATTCTTTTACAATTTATTATGAATAAAAAAACAAATAACTCAAAATTTTAGGTTTATTTCTAATAATTTTAAATTTTTTTAAAAAGATTTTACTGGAGGCAAAATTCACAAATCATTAAATTTTTAATTTGATAAAATAATCACTAAATTTTGAGTATGATATTAGTTAAAAGTTTTTGTCAGTCGAACTTGGCCGAGTTTAAGCAAGATATTAAAGGATTGAAGGTAAGCTTAAGTTCGACCCAGCCCAAATTTTGGAACCTAATTTTCCATACAAGCTCGTTTTTACATATTAGTAAACTCAAGCCCGCCCAAATATTATTAAATTTTATTAAGGAAATAAAATAACATCTAAAAAATATATAATATACTTAATAATTATTAATTATAACACAATAAATTAAAATAAATTCTTACAAAAAATACAAAAAATGAAAATATAAACCAAAGTTTAAAAAATTACAAACTCAAACTAAATTGCACTAAAAAAATAAAGAAATTAAAAATGCATTAGTATGTTTTTTAATAAATTCCTTCTCACTTGATATATCTTTAAAAGTCTTTTTAAAATATACCGAATATAACACCATATTTAAATTAACTATCCAACCAAAAAGAGGTATAAAAAAAAATTATAACTATTGGGTCAGGCTGTGCTTGGATTTTACTTGGTAAACCCAAGTTCAGTCCGATTTTTATATTGAGCTTCAATTTTCAAGCCTAAAACTCACTTAATAGATTTAATATTTTTATCCCAATCTGTCCAACAATAAAAACAAACTTCGGTTTGAACAGATGGTCCAATCCATGGACAGATCTAATACTAATAGTAATATTCTCCAATCAAAAAAAAAAAAAGTGATATTCAATTTTCAAAATTCTAATGGGATCAGCTGCCCCATTGTTCTCACCCTACATCTGTTCCTGCTGCTAAACTGATTTGGTTATAAATGAAGGAAAAAGCTTGCATATAGACAAACACTTAAACGTCAACCTGATCTCACTGTGCACTACCATCCCATAGTTGTCGCTTCACCGACTAGCATTAAAATTGCATCAATGACCGGCATAAATAATGAGGCCCGGCCAACTCCCTTTCTAGGTGGCCAACTAGTACCAGCGAAATTCAATGACCTCAGTCCTCGTTTAGAAACCAAATGTCTCTTCAACTACTATATATACTTTAGACACTCTATTTTATCAGATTTTTAATTTGTAAAAATAATTAATTGATTTAGGTGACATAATATTTTAGAATTAAACTAAAATTAAATTAAATTTTTTTTAGATGTAGAATTAACATTAATTAGGGAATTAGAATTAAAATAAGATTTAGGAATAATTCAAAAAATGATCAGAAAATAAAATAAAAATTAATTTTAGGATTAGATAATTAGGATAATTAGATTTTTAGGATAATTATTAGAATTTATTAATAGGAGAGTTGTTATTAGATTAAAATTAGATTACTAGAGTTAGATTAGTGTAGGAATTAATATATAAAAATAGATAAAAAAAAAGAGAAGATAAAGACTAATTGTTATCTAATTAAATTAAAACTCTAACTCTTTATGACTATAGAAAGAGGACACTGCTATGCCTTAAGAAAAAAAGAAAAAAATTCCTGCCCTGCTTCGATCGATCCACCTTGCCTGCTGCGGTTCTGATCTCCACCTTTCTGGCATCGTTTCATCTTGCTCGGCAGTCATTACCACCGTTTCTTGCTTCTCCATTTGCTGCCTCCATCTCTCACAACTTTGCAAGTATCCACGTGAAATCAAGAAACAATACAAAAAGGGCCTTAATCAATATCCAGGTTTCTTTTCTTACTTTATTTGTTTTATTAATTAATTAATTAACAAGTTAATTTAACCTCATAATTAATTGATATATGTTAACAATGTTGTACTTTAATATATGATACTAAATAGTTTGATAAATTTATAATTTTATAATAATTTAGATACTAACATTTAATTGGATAATAAAAATACAATTTATTTGATAATGTATATAGGGGTCTAAAGATTGGTATGTGCTTTAATGATAATTTGCATGTTGAATTTTAATTGGTATAAATTTGCACGATAATTAAAATGAATAATTGATTTTGTACTGATTTTTATATGCATAATGTGATTTATCTGCTTGACAATGTTATGATCGGAAAATTTGATTTGCATGTCTAACTAGTATTTAATTAAATAGTATAATTTTGCATGATTAAGTGATGTGATTTAATATAGGATTATGATAGATGATTTATGATCTGGCCTGATATTCGTTTTATTAGATAGGAATTAGATAGAAAATAAAAATGATAAAAAAATTTTGGAAAGAAAGATATAAAGGTAAGGTCAAAAAGGATAGTTAAATAAAGACAATTTAAAAAAATAAAAAAGATGAATATGGATTATGCCGATGACGAAACACCAAGAAAGTCAATTGGTACTCATTGGTTTTTCTAGGTGAGAGGATTCTTCTTGAGTTGAGCTAGATTGATGGAATACTTAAAGGAGAAGTTTCAAGAAAACATAATTCATGTTCATTTTAAATATAATAATAATAAAAATAAAATAAAATAAAATAGTTAACCGAGAATAAAGAATATAAAATAATACCATAATAAGGTAATAGGATTATAATAAAAGAAGTAAATGTGACATACGCCGATGATGAAATTTCAAGAAAGTCAGTTGGTACTCCTTGGAATTTCTAGGTGAGAGGATTCCTCTTGAGTTGAGTCAGATTGATGGGATACTTAAGAAGAATTGTCAATAAACCATATGTCCTATTTATTTTAAAGACGTAAAAGAAATTAAAATAAGATAAGAAATAAAAGATAGGAATTTTAAAAATAAGATTAGAAATTATTTAAAGATAAGAATTTCATAATGTACTCAATCAATTCGACGATGGAGTTCAAGAAAGTCGATTAGTACTCCTTAAACATCTTGAGGTGAGGGGAGTTTCTAAGATTGGAGCCAGATTGATGGAATAGTCTTAGAAACTTTCCCAATATTTAATTATTGAAACTAATACAAACATAAAGGCAAATTTAGACTAAACTTAGAACTAAGTGGTACCATTTTAGAATGGGCGTCGTGGGGGTGCTAATCCTTCCCCACACGTAACTGTACCCCCGAACCCTAGATTCTTTGAACGTAGACCATGCCTTATCCTTAGATAAGAATAGGTGACCAATCACACATTAGGTCTGAATGGTTGGTGGTGACTCCTAGAATTTTAAAGTCTAGCGAGTTAGGTTTTAGGCCTGACACGTTATGACAGTTTGGCGACTCCGCTGAGGACATCAAAGAGTCAGGCCAACATATATTTTAAGTCATTAGAAATTTGCTTAGAAATAGTGTTGATTTCATAATACTTAATAATCATTTAATACACACACTTCCCATGCATACATGCATAAGCGCTCAACCCGGGCTCTATGCTTGTTAGGAGGGAGAAAAGTACCTACGCCTTCGTGAGGTGATAACCTCCGCATGGGCTGGTGAAAAACTCCCACTCAAATTGAACCTTTCCACTTGTAGCCTATAATGGGTGAGGATTGGGCGCCTTACTAGTCCAGTGTGGATGATAGCGAGGAACAATTTGGGAACCTTTAGAACCTTGAATTATCCAAACCCAGCATATAATGAAACATAAGACTTAGCCTTAGGGTGGAACCATGATATAAACCCAAGATAGGACACATGAAAGACCAATTTTTTTTTACTCCCCTTGTTCACACATTTGTTTTTACAATAAAAAAAATTCAAAAAAAAAGAGAGTGAGTTTTTCTTTCCATTTGTTTCAAAAAAAAAGGTGAATTTGCTATCATTACGTCATGCATAATTGTGTTTGATTTTGCATTGTATAACATATCATGCACATAAGTTTGCATTTGTCTTAAACATATCATGCACATAAGTTTGCATTTGTCTTATCATGAGAATGAACATACTTTTGATTGTTAGGAGAGATTGTTAGACTTAAGTGCATTCCATATGCATTTATTTTTATGCATAAACATATCATCACATGAAGTATAATTTCAACTTAATTGTGGCATTCAAGGTATCAAAATTGCATCCACTAGACGATCTGCCCTCCACAGATATCATACAAGGTATCAAGCACGCATAATGGAAGAGGATCAAAATATTAGGATAGAAAAGTTGGAAAGGGAAAATACAGAGATGAGGGGGCAATTGAGTGAAATTACCCAGTTGCTAAAAGCCATGATTAAAGGAAAGGAGAAGATGGGTAATCAAGAGGAGTCTGTCCAAGAGGCTCAACAAAGCGTGCGAGACAACCCCATTTTTTTTTCCGAAAGAAGTACTGTTAAAGCTCCAACGCCTCTACAGATGCAAGTTCGAAACCCAGCGGAAGTTCCAAATTTAGATGACCCATAGAGTTAGAAAAGTTAAAGCATAAAGAAGAATATAGTGGTACTAAAGCTCAGCTGAGCTTGATAGAGGAAAGACTAAGCGCCGTGGAAGGCGTTGACTATTTTGGGCCCGTTGATGCTAAAAGGTTGTGTTTGGTACCTGGCGTTGTGCTTCCACCAAAATTTAAGGTGCCTGAATTTGAAAAGTTCAACGGAACATCGTGCCCAAAAGATAATCTCACCATGTACTGTAGGAAAATGGCGGCATATGCATGGGATGACAAGCTATTAATTCATGTTTTTCAAGATAGCTTGACTGGGTCAGCTGCTAAGTGGTACAACCAATTGGAAAGGAGCAAAGTTTCCTCTTGGTCTGAGTTGGCAAGAGCTTTTATAGCTCAATACAAACATGTGTCTGATGTAGCTCCTGACCGCTTATCTCTCCAAGATATGGAAAAGAAGAAGGAGGGGAGTTTAAAAAAATATGCCCAACGGTGGAGAGATGTGGCGTCGCAAGTTCAACCTCCTTTAACTGAAAAGGAAGTCACCATGTTCTTTTTGAATACTCTCAAAGCGCCTTACTATGAGCGTATGCTTAGCAGTGTAACTAAGAACTTTGCAGACATGGTGTTAACCGGTGAAGCCATCGAGAATGCCATCAAGAGTGGTAAGATCGAAGCACCAGTGAATGATAGTAGAAAGGGTGGATTCTCGAAGAAGGAATGAGATGCACAAGCTGTCTCAAATAATTCACATCACCCTTATAACCTTTACTCACCCTCAGTGAATTACACCTATTCTCAATCTTACCCACAAACCCATCCCCAAAACACATATCAACAAGTATCCAAATAATGAACATGATAATGATGATGGCAATGAGTATAAAATTCAATTCTGAAAAGGACTGCTTTGGTTGGTTTAATGTATTTTTAGTTTGCCAAGATTGTTCAAGCAAGAAGAGAATGTGTTAGCTTTAAATTGCCATATATATTTTGAAATGAAAAAAACTTAAGTAAGCTTTAATGTTTTAATACATATTGTAAATTTGCCTTATCACACATGATTTTCTCAATCCATTTTTAAGTGTTCATATGAAACATTAAGACAATGATTTAATGATATATATTCTTATTGGTCTTAATACTTTATAAAATGTCTTGAATATTTTAGAAAATTACTTGATGAATATTTGGACTATGTTTTCATTTGAGAAAGTCAAGAAAAACTCCCACAAAATATTGGGTTGAATTAAGATCAAAGACTATATCATTTCTAACCCAAAAGTGCAGGAAAATGCCCTCTGGAAGCATGGGATCGATCCCATAGGGAAAGGGATCGATCCCTTTTTGGCAGAATACCCTGGAAGCCTAGAATGAAGAAAAGGATCGATCCCTTTGGTGAAAGGATCAATCCCTTTAAGT
Organism: Heritiera fomes; assembly: GCA_032173925.1. Classification (NCBI taxonomy): domain Eukaryota; kingdom Viridiplantae; phylum Streptophyta; class Magnoliopsida; order Malvales; family Malvaceae; genus Heritiera; species Heritiera fomes. Next base: position 36,209,744 of record JAPDPM010000003.1, read on the forward strand.
CAGAAAGTCCCCAACGGCTAATTTCTGTGAGATACAACGACTAGTTTCTGTGAGATACAACGGCTAGTTTCTGTTTTGGCTCCAACCAACGTCCACAAACCATCCAAAGGACTATAAATAGAGGCTTAGAAGCTAAAGGAAGTAAGAGGAACTACTCAGCAACTCCGAAACACATATTCCTCAAATCCATAAGCCTCAAACAACAAATCAAGAGCTCCAAAGTCTTCATCTTCTATCATTCTCTTATTTCTTGTAGTGCTTAGCACAAATCTTGTATAGGTTTTCCTTGTGCTTAAACATCGTAAACACTTGCCTATCTAGAGGCCCTTCTTTGATTACACAATTGTAAACACATTCAATCCTTGTAAAAAGGGAGGTTTCTCTTTAGCCTAAGAAAAAGAGGGAGGTTTCTCTTTAGCCTTAGAAAAAGAGGGAGGTTTCTCCCGAGCCTAGAAAAAGAGAGAGGTTTCTCTTGAGCCTTTAAAAAGAGGGATTGTAAAAACAAATTCAAGGATAGTGAATTTGGAGAAAATCCTTGGGAGCGTCTCAAGGTAGAGGACGTAGGCAAGTTGCCGAACCTCTATAAATCGCTTGTGTAAATCTCTTTCCCTATTCTCTTTACTTGCAATTATATTGTGCTTATTGAATTGAATTTATATTGCATGCTTGAGTAGTCTAGAGAACTTAGAAAATATCAATCTAAGCTAGAGAATTTAAAGGAACCGAAAAACGAACCTAAGGTTAGTAAAAACCAATTCACCCCCCTCTCGGTATAGCCTATAAAGCCAACAATTGGTATCGGAGCTTGGGCTCGAGATTGATTTAGACTAACCTCTATCGAGCAAAACGATCTTAAATTGCTCACTTGAATGTAGGCACACCCCTAGGAGAAGAGGGACACTCATTAGTTAGACCTCCACTCTTCAATGGTGAGAATTACTCCTATTGGAAAATTAGGATGATGTTATTTGTGCAATCCAATGACTATGAAGTGTGGAGAGTAATTGTTAATGGCCTTAGAATCCCAATAAAGAAAGTGGATGGAAAAGATGTCCCTAAGAGTGAAGATGAGTAGGACACCAATGACATGAGATTGGCACAATTGAATGCCAAGGCTATGCACACCCTCTTTTGCGCTTTAGGTCCCAATGAGTATAATAGAGTATCCTTATGTGAGAATGCTAAACAAATATGTGATAAACTAGCCATTACACATGGAGGGACAAATCAAGTTAGAGAGACCAAAGTAGGAATGCTCACACATGATTATGAGCTATTTAGGATAAGAGAAAATGAGTCCATTAGCGAAATGTTAACTAGGTTTAATGATATAATTAATGGACTTAAGGCTCTAGGCAAGGCTTATTCTAATGTTGAAATGGTAAAGAAAATTTTGAATAGCTTGCCTAAGTCTTGGGAGGCAAAGGTAACCGCAATAGAAAAGTCTAAGGATCCAAATACCTTGTCTCTAGATGAGCTTATGGGCTCCCTACTTACATATGAAATGAAAATGAAAAGAAATGAAGAGCTTTCAAAGAAAGTAGGAGTAGCACTTAAGTCTTACACTCATGAGGTCATTGAAGATAATAGTGATGAGAGTGGAAATGAGGAAGAAAAGGAAATGACAATGTGTGCCAAAAGATTTAATCGATTTATGAGAATGAAAGAGAGAGAGCAAAATAGGAGACATCATAGGGGAGAGTCAAGTAGAAGAGAAAAAGACCACTTAGTGTGTTATGAATGTAATGAACCGGGTCACACTAAGTTAGATTGCCCCTTACTTAGGAAGGAAAAGGATAGGAAGCCTAGGAAGAAAGCATTTGTGGCTGCATGGAGCGATAGTGATAGCTCCGATGAGGAAAATGTAGATGAAGAGGTAGCCTACTCATGCTTTATGGCGATTAGTGATGATGAGACTAGTAGTAATTCTAGTGAAGATAATGATTATACCTTTAGTGAACTACAAAATGCCTTTAATGATTTAGCAAATGAATTTCAATGCCTGAACTCCAAATATAAGAAAATCATTGCTAAATTAAAAATAGAAAATGAAGCCTTGATAAATGCTAAGCTAGAATTTGAAAAGAAATTAGAAAAGGCTAACTTAGAAATAAATGAGTTGAATAAAAAGAACTTAAATTTGCATAACTCATTCTCTAGGTTCTATATGGGTCAACAAAAATTAGATCACATGCTTGAGACCCAAAGAGCTTTCTTTGACAAAGATGGGTTAGGATATAATGCAATACAAAAAGAAACTCATCTAAAGAATTTCCTTGTGAGCAAAAATGCTATGCATGATTTATCTCTTACATGCTCACTATGCAATAGAATAGGACACTCTTCACAAGCATGCACAAATAGAAAAACCACATTTAGGGGAAGAGTTGTTAGACAAATGTGGGTACCAAAGCATGCAATAAATGATGATGATTTGAGTTTGAAATGGATCCCTAAAGGATCAACAATTATTTGCATTAACTCTCATGGACCCAAGAAAATTTGGGTACCAAAACATGCTTAAATTGTTTGTTGTAGGGGTGTTAGAGCATAAGAATACAAAGAAGCAATGGAGATCAAATGCTCTACACACTCCCCCATGGAGATTGCTTATGCCAATGAGAAAGAGGAAGAGCTTGGAAATCCATCCTTGGCAAGGTCACAACAATCCTTCAAGAAAGTCCTAAGGTGGATTCAACAATTCAAGGCAAAGCATTCTCTAGCAAAGAAGTATTGTAAGCTTAATTCCTTACTCCTTAAAAATTTTATTTGATTAGTTGTGCTTTGATGAGAAAATGTGTTAATGATTAATGATGCATTGTGAATGAGCAAAAGGCATGATGAATGATAGTTGAGTGTTTGATGAACAATTCATGATGCATTGAATGAAAACCATGATTTATGATTTTGAAATGATTATTGGATTTCTGCATTTTGAGCAAGTCTTCTATGTGTTGATAATGTATTTACTTGCCTTAAATTGCCAAATATGTCATATATGCAAAATGCCTTGTCATAAGCCTTAATGAAGAATATGCATGTTAGAAATCATGGCATGTTGTTCACAAGATGTATGTTTTAATGATATATATATGCTTAAAATCTATGTGAACAAGTTTGTTTAGACATATTTATGTAATTCAATGCATTGGTTTGGTCAAAATATACTTAAATCTCAAAATGACATCCTTTGAGGCTAAAAATGCATTTTATTGTGTAAATTCTTCCAAAATTGCAAAATCTTTTGTAGAATGGTTTTTCATTCATGTTTTTCATTCATACAAGTCCAAAATCATGTTTTACAAATGTTTAAACCTTTACTTGGACTTAAAATACTCAAAAACGAAGTTTTGGTACTCACAAATTGGATTTTCTGTCAAAAATCTGCAGAACCAGGATGAGGGATCGATCCCTCTACATGCAGGATCGATCCCTTTGGAAAAACATGCAGAAGACTAGTTTCTGGAGTTTAGGGATCGATCCTTTTGCTCATAGGATCGATCCCTCTAGGCAATTTATGCCCTTTTCTGCATTTTTAAGCCTTAGTTGAGAAGTTTTCTTAATTCTCTTGATATCTTCTTTCTTCTTAACTTAAAATTCAATATTTTAACTTCCTTTTGATGATATTTAGAATATGAAAAATCATTTTTCATTGATATCATGCCTCAACTCCATCAATTTGTATCATTTCCAACAAATGGCATCACTTTCAACAATCAATATCATTTTTCATTGAACTCACAAGTGCAAAATCATTCTTCTTGTTGAAAACATTCATGAATCTTGAAATAATCTTGAAATATATTTTCAATGAATGCTTAAACATAATTTTGAGATTTATTTCAATGATTTGAGAATTTGATGAACTTGTGCATTCTTCATCTCCTTTTGTTCATCGTAGTCAAGCATGATTATAGGATTATGTCTCTTAGCTTGACTTATCATTCCACACTAGGTTTCATGTTAATTATACATCTAGTGGATTGATACCAAATGTAAATTCAACAATTGGTAATAGTCATTGGCCTACAATGTGTGATGATAAAAGGATCCTAAATGTTCAAATGCATGAAACTTTATCATCCATGTACTTAAATTTTTCTTATGGCCAAATTAGTAAAGAACTTGGGCTTTAATGACAACACCAACTATTGATATACATGCATTGTATCTTGATTATTTTGATGTTGAACATGCATATTTACTTAAGTTGAATCAATAATCATGCCTGTGAGATGAGAATAGTTGTTTTCATGATATTATGTGCTTAACCTCACTCATAGTTTATGGATTTTAATGATAAAATATATTTTAGCTTGATAATATTGATTCTCTTAGGTGAAGCCATTTTAGTTAAAATAGCATATACCCTTTAGAACATTAAATGATGATAACAACTAGGGATATAGCTCTTAATTGATTAAAATGGTAATTTTGAATCTTTCCTTGCTCATAATTGGTTAAGGACTTGAATTGGAAAATGAGCATAGGATTTTTGTGCTTGAAACCATGGAAGAAAATGTGTTTGCTTGAATTCCTTGATTTTTTGAATCTTCCATATGGTATAAATTTGTGAATATGAATATGGATTGATACTTTATGATAGTATGCTAATGATTAATTGATCCATATGCATATTTGATGATGTGTGATTGTGTTCTTGCATATTTAGAATGATTATTTTCTTGACATGAACACACTACACATAGATATTGGATTCATGCAAAATGCCTAAGTCAACCATTAGTAACAATTGGTATTTAGATTGAAATAACAATTAGTATCATTGGCAACCATATTTTCAACAATTGGTAAGCCAAAACTAAATTGCCAATTGCCATGAGCTTTAAATTGACAATTCTTCTTATGCTCTTTAGTTTAAAATGACAAATAGAGGAGAATTCTCTTAGGATATTTTTGCATGAAACTCTTGTGTGCTAGAATTTGAAGTTAATTGCTATATGTCTTGATTCTATACACACTCTTGCTTGAACGTGATTTATGAGCTCATGCATATGATATGTCATCTAATTTTAGCTCATAATCATGATGTCTTGCCATGCACCTTAGTTGGACTTAAGAGAACAATTGATGTACTTAGGTGCTTAATAGGATTGAAATGAGCAAGTCATAGACCTTCGTAGATATTTATACTCAACTTGCTTCATTTCTTACCAATTGAGACCTTATTGCAAAATTATTTATAAACAATTGGTTTAGGATCTTAAGTCATATTCTTTGCATGAATATTTCATACTTTTTGTGAATATTGACTTATTTATTTGTGCTATGAGTCCCATGTACTAACATGTTTCTTGTTGGATGGAGCATATTCTTTTATCTCTTCTCACATAGCCATGATTTTAGGGGGAGTATATTTTTTATTATTATTTTTCCTTCTTTTTGCTATGACAAAAAGGAGGAGAGATAGATATTAAAACGGAGAGATATTAAAGGGGAGAGATAATGGGGGAGAAATAGTTGAAAATTCATTTTCAAAACCCATGCTTATATTAAGGGGGAGCTTTACAAAATCCTGCTTTATTTGAGGGGAAGTATTTTATGAAAGAATTTCAAAGCAAATTTACATTAAGTTTTGTCATATCAAAAAAGGGGAGATTGTTAGCTTTAAATTGCCATATATATTTTGAAATGACAAAAACTTAAATAAGCTTTAATGTTTTAATACATATTGTAAATTTGCCTTATCACACATGATTTTCTCAATCCATTTGTAAGTGTTCATATCAAACATTAAGACCATGATTTAATGATATATATTCTTATTGGTCTTAATACTTTATAAAATTTCTTGAATATTTTAGAAAATTACTTGATGAGTATTTGGACTATGTTTTCATTTGAGAAAGTCAAGAAAAACTCTCACAAAATATTGGGTTGAATTAAGATCAAAGAATATATCATTTTCTAACCCAAAAGTGCAGGAAAAATGCCCTCTGGAAGCATGGGATCGATCCCATAGGGAAAGGGATCGATCCTTTTTTGGCAAAATACCCTGGAAGCCTAGAATGAAGAAAAGGATCGATCCCTTTGGTGAAAGGATCGATCCCTTTAAGTCAGAAAGTCCCCAACGGCTAGTTTCTGTGAGATACAACGGCTAGTTTCTGTTTTGGCTCCAACCAACGTCCACAAACCATCCAAAGGACTATAAATAGAGGCTTAGAAGCTAAAGGAAGTAAGAGGAACTACTCAGCAACTCTAAAACTTATATTCCTTAAATCCACAAGCCTCAAACAACAAATCAAGAGCTCCAAAGTCTTCATCTTCTATCATTCTCTTATTCCTTGTAGTGCTTAGCACAAATCTTGTATAGGTTTTCCTTGTGCTTAAACATCGTAATCACTTGCTTATCTAGAGGCCCTTCTTTGATTACACAATTGTAAACACATTCAATCCTTGTAAAAGGGGAGGTTTCTCTTTAGCCTAAGAAAAAGAGGGAGGTTTCTCTTGAGCCTTAGAAAAAGAGGGAGGTTTCTCTTGAGCCTTAGAAAAAGAGGGAGGTTTCTCTTGAGCCTAGAAAAAGAGAGAGGTTTCTCTTGAGCCTTTAAAAAGAGGGATTGTAAAGACAAATTCAAGGATAGTGAATTTGGGGAAAATCCTTGGGAGCGTCTCAAGGTACAGGACGTAGGCAAGTTGCCAAACCTCTATAAATCGCTTGTGTAAATCTCTTTCCCTACTCTCTTTACTTGCAATTATATTGTGCTTATTGAATTGAATTTATATTGCATGCTTGAGTAGTCTAGAGAACTTAGAAAATATCAATCTAAGCTAGAGAATTTAGAGGAACCGAAAAACGAACATAAGGTTAGTAAAAACCGATTCACCCTCCCTTTCGGTATAGCCTATAGAGCCAATAGAATGGAAGAAATTTGTCTAAAATCTTCAACTATAGAATGTTACGAGTAAAGGTGAATCTCTACATGAAATTCTAAGGAATTTGTCTTTGTTCAATAGATGACCTTTAATGAGAGTACTTGTATTGAGATGAGAAATGGCCTTCTTTCATTACCTTTCAAGCGTGAGTATAATTATCCATTGATTACCCCTTTTGAGCCTATTATATTTTTTTTGATATAACCTACCAAGAATCACCCTCCACACTGGGGGGCAAAGTGAATAGAAGATGAAAGATCAGTGAGGCAAAGAAAAACCCTTTTGTGAAAAAAAAAGAGAACAAAAAAGAAAAAGAGAATGAAGAAGGAATGAGGGTTTGGATCAAGAAAATGAAAACCCTAGTCACATTTGAATAAAAAAGGAGAAAGCAAATTAGAATGGGGCAAAAGTCAAAATGCCTAAATGATTCATGAAAAATGATTCTTGGTTTGATGAACCCTGAAACACTTATTTTGGGCCTATATTATCCTTTCTTTCATGAACCCTCACCTGAGCCTACATTACGTGCCTTAAAAGTCCATTTTGATCAAATATGAGTACTCCTATTGAAGAATCATGTGTTGAATAAAGGCATACTTACACTATGAGATGATGATCCTTTGGATGGAATTAAGACAAGCAGATCAAGATTAGTAAAAAGATTTCGTTTAGATGGAAGAAGTGAGATTCCAAAGACTCTCTTGGATCCATGTGAGCATTAAATTGGGTGAAGAAATATTTGATGTAGGGGCATGAATCAGAATGGAGAACAGATAAGAGAAGTTTCATCAAGGACAATGAAGTTGAAAATGAAGAGAAATGAATAAAAAAAAGAAAGAAAAGAAAATGAAAAAGAAGAAAAGAAAAAAAAAGAGAAAAAATGAAAGGAGGATTCAGATCGAAAACCCAAAAAGGGCAGTTTGGATCAATGGAGTGCATCTAAGTTGAAAACCTGAAAAGGCGGCTTGGATACGAGAAAAGCTAGATGTCAAAGATACTGTTGATAAACTCAACATGATCAGATAAAGTAGACATTTGGAAGGGAATTTTGTATTCGTTGACCAAAATCATTTGAATTTTTGTTATTTGGATACTGTTACCTAAAACTTAACCTAATAATTCTAGCTTTTCCTTTCTAGCCTTTTTTCCTTCAAGCTTGGCTACCCCTTGTAATATTTTCAGATATTGAATACTACTATTGTTTTCACCTATCATTCCTTTGCTATATCTTTACCTTGAGGGATTGAGAAATTGTGTTGCATTGATCTTGAAATTAGAATGGTAATGAATGTTTGCTTGGCAAAATATGTGAAAGACTCCTATATTATTTAGGAAAATGAAAGAAAAGGAAACTTGTGAATGAATGAAAATTGGAAATCAAGGAAAACCAATGAAAAAGAAAGAATGAATGATGAGGTTTCAGTAAAGATTTTAATGAGCAAATGAATGACCAAAAGAGTGAGTGAAGGAAGAAACAAGGGATAAGATAAGATATAGAGGGCACGAAGACAAGAGATTCATTGGGAAAGATGGAAGAAGGAAAATGAGAAAAGAAATAGGAAATAAAAGGACAGGATGACAAATAGAAGAATGCATGAGATGGACTGATACAGAAAAACTTTGTTATTGCCACAGTTAAAGTTGAAATGCTTTTCAAAGAAAACATTGCATGAATAAAATAGAGTGTCTGAGTAATATTGCATGAATGGCATTACACAAATGATATTGCATAGATAGGATAGAATGCATGCGTAGTTGCATACATGATGCATTGCATGAGAAAAACTACAGACAAGGTTCCTTGAGTACAATCTATAAGACCTTCGAGCATGATTCCTCCAAATTTTGGAGGAGCTATTGGACAAGATTTTAAAGTTTGACTGCCTGCCTGTTTAGGAGTAGCTTTTGGACAAGATTTTAAAGTTTGACTGCCTGCCTGTTTAGGAGGAGCTTTTGGACAAGATTTTAAAGTTTGACTGCCTGCCCGTTTAGGAGGAGCTATTAGACAAGATTTTAAAGTTTGATTGCCTGCCTGTTTAGGGGGAGCTTTTTGACAAGATTTTAAAGTTTGACTGCCTACCTGTTTAGGAGGAACTTTTAGACAAGATTTTTAAAATTTGACTGCCTGCCTGTTTAGGGGGAGCTTTTTGGACAAGATTTTAAAGTTTGACTGCCTTTCTGTTTAGAGGGAGCTTTTTAAAAAAAAACGAAAAAAATAAAAAAATTTAAAAAAAAAATTTCTAAGATGTCAAAAATTTAAAAAAAAAAAAGAAGAAAAAGAAGTCGGACAAAATAGGTGTCTATGTCTTTGTGCAAATACTGTTTCACAGCAAATGCACAAAGAGGGGCAACTGTAGACACCTTATTTTGTCTGGATTCTTAATTTGTAAAAATAATTAATTGATTTAGGTGACATAGTATCTTAGAATTAGGCTAGAATTAAATTAGGATTTTTTTTAGGTGTAGAAATAACATTAATTAGGAAATTAGAATTAAAATAGGATTTAAGGAATAATTAAAAAAATGATCAGAAAATAAAATAAAAATTAATTTTAGGATTAGATAATTAGGATAATTAGATTTTTAGGATAATTATTAGAGTTTATTAATAGGAGAGTTGTTATTAGATTAAAATTAGATTACTAGAGTTAGATTAGTATAGGAATTAATAGATAAAAATAGATAAAAAAAAAGGGAAGATAAAGACTAATTGTTATCTAATTAAATTAAAACTCTAACTCTTTATGGCTATAAAAAGAGGACACTGCTATGCCTTAAGAAAAAAAGAAAAAAATTCATGCCCTGCTTCGATCGATCCACCTTGCCTGCTGCGGTTCTGATCTCCACCTTTCTGGCATCGTTTCATCTTGCTCGGCTATCATTACCACCGTTTCTTGCTTCTCCATTTGCTGCCTCCATCTCTTACAACTTTGCAAGTATACACGTGAAATCAAGAAACAATACAAAAAGGGCCTTAATCAATATCCAGGTTTCTTTTCTTACTTTATTTGTTTTATTAATTAATTAATTAACAAGTTAATTTAACCTCATAATTAATTGATATATGTTAACAATGTTGTACTTTAATATATGATACTAAATAGTTTGATAAATTTATAATTTTATAATAATTTAGATACTAACATTTAATTGGATAATAAAAATACAATTTATTTGATAATGTATATAGGGGTCTAAAGATTGGTATGTGCTTTAATGATAATTTGCATGTTGAATTTTAATTGGTATAAATTTGCACGATAATTAAAATGAGTAATTGATTTTGTACTGATTTTTATATGCATAATGTGATTTATCTGCTTGACAATGTTATGATAGGAAAATTTGATTTGCATGTCTAACTAATATTTAATTAAATAGTATAATTTTGCATGATTAAGTGATGTGATTTAATATAGGATTATGATAGATGATTTATGATCTGGCCTGATATTCGTTTTATTAGATAGGAATTAGATAGAAAATAAAAATGATAAAAAAATTTTGGAAAGAAAGATATAAAGGGAAGGTCAAAAAGGATAGTTAAATAAAGACAATTTAAAAAACTAAAAAAGATGAATATGGATTATGCCGATGACGAAACTCCAAGAAAGTCAATTGGTACTCCTTGGGTTTTCTAGGTGAGAGGATTCTTCTTGAGTTAAGCCAGATTGATGGAATACTTAAAGGTGAATTTTCAAGAAAACATAATTCATGTTCATTTTAAATATAATAATAATAATAATAAAATAAAATAAAATAGTAAACCGAGAATAAAGAATATAAAATAATACCATAATAAGGTAATAGGATTATAATAAAAGAAGTAAATGTGACATATGCTGATGATGAAATTTCAAGAAAGTCAATTGGTACTCCTTGAAATTTTTAGGTGAGAGGATTCCTCTTGAGTTGAGTCAGATTGATGGGATACTTAAGAAAAATTGTCAATAAACCATATGTCCTATTTATTTTAAAGACGTAAAAGAAATTAAAATAAGATAAGAAATAAAAGATAGGAATTTTAAAAATAAGATTAGAAATTATTTAAAGATAAGAATTTCATAATGTACTCAATCAATTCGACGATGGAGTTCAAGAAAGTCGATTGGTACTCCTTAAACATCTTGAGGTGAGGGGAGTTTCTAAGATTGGAGCCAGATTGATGAAATAGTCTTAGAAACTTTCCCAATATTTAATTATTGAAACTAATACAAACATAAAGGCAAATTTAGACTAAACTTAGAACTAAGTGGTGCCATTTTAGAATGGGCGTCGTGGGAGTGTTAATCCTTCCCCACACGTAACCGTACTCCCGAACCCTAGATTCTTTGAACGTAGACCATGCCTTATCCTTAGATAAGAATAAGTGACCAATCACACATTAGGTCTGAATGGTTGGTGGCGATTCCTAGAATTTTAAAATCTAACGAGTTAAGTTTTAGGCTTGACACGTTATGACATATACAGGCCTATGCTAAGCTGCAAGGCAAGAAACCTTCTCCTCTAAGCTAAGAATTTTGCTTTCCTTTCTGTATATAGTACCTTAATAGCAATGGCTTGCAGTGGGAAGCTTCAAGTGGAGGTTGAGCTAAAGTCTTCTGCGGAGAAAGTCTGGGAAACCATTAGGGACTCAACCAAAATTTTTCCTGAAGCCTTGTCCCATGATTACAAGAGCATTGAAGTGCTCGAGGGCGATGGAAAGGCCCCTGGATCCATCCGCCTCATTAACTATGCTGAAGGTAATTAATATATATATATATATATATATATATATATATATATTACATAGTTATAATTTGGCGTCTTTGAGCTACATTAGTCATTGATCAGTTGACATTTTATACTAATTTCACTCTTGGACAAGATAATCTTAACTGTTAATAGGGTCACAAAATCCATTCACGATCAGAAATTATATTTATTATAATTTCGTTCTTCGCTCATGTTTTTGAAAATGCAAATAAGCAACTCCACATTAACAATTTCCCAGAAGTCGATGAATCTCCCATGCCTGTGTAAAGTTACCTTAAATTTCTTTGGACATTGAACTTGACCATAGGAAATTTAATTAAGTTTTGCCTCATTGAAAAGTATAAAATCCATCAATAAGAGAATTTTTTCTCTAAATATTTGAATATGGTTTGAATTCTGAAATTGTTATTGTTTAGGGATCTTACCATTTACTATTCTCATTTTGAATATGATTAGTTTCATTTCGTAAAATGGATAAAGATACCTAAAGTTACACAAAGAAAGAAGAGTATAAAATCCACCCTTTTGACACCGAATGCAATACGTGGCATTTATGCAAATGTGACTAGCCATATTATTGTGGGTCTAACTGAAATTTTGTTTTTTTTTTTTAGGGTCTCCAGTTGTTAAGATATCGAAAGAGAAAATTTTATCAGTGGATGAAGCTGGGAAGATATATGTTTACAGCATCATTGATGGGGATCTCATGAAATACTACAAAAGTTTCATTAATAAGATCATTGTGGTTCCAAAGGGCGAGTCGAGCTTCGTTAAATGGTCTTGTGAATTTGAGAAGGCAAGTGAAGAGATCCCTGATCCAAGCGTCATTAAGGAATTTGCAGTGAAGAACTTTACGGAGATCGATGACTATCTTCAAAACAAGGCATAGAGGCCAGGGCACCTACCCCTTTTAATTAATGGGTTGTCTAATGTTTTATTAGTAAATAATATGCAGTGTTCCCACTTAGGAATATTTGTCTCAGTAATTAGTTCACCTTCTTCAGTAGTGACCTCTTGCCAGCAATAAGAGACGAGGGATTTATTAGTTTGTTGCCTCGTATTTCCAGGATTAATGTACTGGATTTTCTTAATTATCCCTATATTGTTTGTTATCCAAGAGTTTCGTTGCCACTATTGGATATTTTTTCATTATTTTTATTTTTGTCGAAAAAAGAGTTCATAAAAACAATACTTTTATATCTGATGATGGAAGCTGGGATTTTAATCTGTTTGGAGCACCTATTCCAAAAAACATTCAGGATAGGATTGTTGCAATACCGAAATTATCTGATCCTAATGCAAAGGACACCTTTAATTGGAAATTCTCCCAAGATGGTGAGTTCAACACCAAATCTGCATACAGGTTAGCAAGAAATGGGGAGCAACATAACAAACAAGGATGGACAGCAATATGGAAAACTCCTACATTACCGAAATTAAAGCACTTCTTATGGCAATGCAGTCATAAGAAAATAGCTACCAGGGATATTCTAAATAGCAGAGTAATTCAAATATCTCCTAACTGTCCAAGATGCGACCTACACAGGGAAACACCAATTCATTGCCTTAGGGATTGCACAATGATCAAACAGATTTGGGAAATGTTCCAAATTCCTTCCGACGTCAGACAATCGTTCTTAATGGAGATAGACGACTGGATAACATTCAAATGCAAGAACTTGGGCAATTCAAGTTTTTCTGGGGTTCCATGGAGCACTGTCTTTTCCTTCATCATTTGGTTTATTTGGAAAGATAGGAATAACTTGGTCTTCAGAGGCACCTTAGAAAACAGGGATAGATGGTTTCAGCAAGTCCAAAACAGCTTTAAAGAATTTTGGGCGGTCAAAGGAAATTCTACTCACTCCATTTGTTCAGTTGAAAAACATATTGGCTGGACTACTCCTCCCCAAGGATTTCTCAAACTTAACTCTGATGGATCTGCAAGAGGAAGTCCTGGTAAGGCAGGTGCTGGTGGGGTTTTCCGAGATCACACAGGCAAATGGATCTGTGGATACATACGATCAGTAAGAGTGGCTACTAGTTGCTGTGCAGAGCTATGGGGACTTAGAGATGGACTAAAGATCGCAGTCGACCGTGCATTCAACAAGATTCAAATTGAAGTGGACTCTCAAATAGTCTACAAGTTAGTTAGTAGTGGAGTTAATGACACCCATCCTTACAGTACTCTTGTGAATGAATGCAGGTGGTGGCTGGGAAGAATCCAGGAGGCGAAGCTGAGTCACAAACACAGAGAAGCTAATTCTGTTGCATATCACTTGGCTAAGTTGTGGACGAACTATCATCCTTTTTGCTATCTGATGGAAGAACCCCCTATTGATCTTTTGTTAACGTTAGATGCTGATAGAAGGGGAACTATTTTCCCCCGTTTTGTTAAGGTTAATTATGATGTTATAAGTGAAGACTCTTAGATGTAGCCCTGTCTCAGGGTCTTGTATCTGTAATGAAATTCAGTTATTCATAAAAAAAAACAATACTTTTATTGATGGAAAATTGTCTGACAAAAGACAATTCCGTTGCTAATACACTTTTCCAAGAAATTTGCATCAAAATTTTCTATTGTTAATTTCAACGTGAATAAACAAGTCGCTGAAATCCTTTGATCGTAAAGAAATTCATTGTTAATTCCATCGATAATCTGCGTTGCCAACTGAGACATAATCCTTGGGTAATATGAATTTATTATCATAAGACAATATTGCATTTTGATGATCTGTTTAAACTTATCATGATGAACATTCATATTTTAATTCATTAAATTTATTTATTTTAAATCACAATAAATTTATCTCTTTAACCTTCCATATTTCTATTTGAAGTTGTAATGTTTCTAGTTATCGATCAATATTGTTATGTATCACTTTATTTTGGATCTAATAAATCTAGACACAACACGAAAAAAATCGTGTATGAGTTTGAGAAATACATGTTTTGTGTTTAGCAGTTTCGCCACGAATTTTGACACAACACTTTTCGTGTTTTTACTATTTTCACGTGTTTGACATGTTACATGAATATACGATTAACACATATACGGCACAAGAAGCACGTTTAAATAAATTGTGTTACAGGGATACACGTTTAACATGTAAGACGCTGTAATCATGTATGCTTTTAGTAAGAATTAAACATTGGCCAAAAACACTTAGCGAGTGTTTTATCAAGTGAACAACTATATTATATTGATATAATATATTATGAAAATTAATTTATTAAAACAAACTAATGTTTTAATTGATATTGCAAGAAAACAAATTAACAAAAGCGATTATGAAATTAAATTAGTTAACTGTGGTTAAGATAATAAAATTGTAAAATTCTGAAAATAAAGCATTAAAATTATGAAAAAATTATTGTAAGTTAAGATACAATTAGTAATTCTTTCCATATGTGATATTGTAATGTATAAATATATATGATATTTTATTATAATGTATAAAATGTAAAAATTGTATTGTACTAATATAAGATTATATAATTAATTTAATTATTTTATACCACTGATTGAGTACTAACTCTTTGAATTGTTGTCTCTTGCATTGTTAATGAATTAATGTTTGAATGTTTTATTGAATTATTTATATTTGTTGACGTAATGTTAAGTCTTTATATTTTTTTTGTATGTTTTGTAATTTTCAATATATACTATGGATTGTATGGATTGAAAATATTATTATTTTGTTATATTTGAATGTTAATTAATATGGATGTGAATATATATAAATTAAATTACTGATCTAAATATTATGGTTTTTTTCATTTTTGATTATGTTTTTTTTAATCGTGTCATCCGTTTATTCATGTTGCGTCTATTTGTGTCATATTTGATTATGTTCAATCATGTCTATCATATTTAAACCTGTTATGTCCTGTTAATTGTACCGTGCCATGTGACAGATAATTATAAAGTATCAATCGTGTCGTGTCACATGTAACACTTATAAAATATGTGTCGTGTTTGTATTTGCTATTTAAATACATTATATAATTCATGTCGTATTCATATTTTGATAATTCATTTCATATCTTGACTCGTATGTGTTGTATCGTGATAAGAAGATAGGGATACTCAGATTTACTTTCCTTTTACTTTATTTGTTAATAAGAACGTTAAAACTTGATCAGAGTAATAGAAATGAAACAAATTAAGACATTTATAATGAGTTTGTCAAATGATATGTAGCGACAGATGAAGGATTTACAATGAGTGAGAAAATTTTTAGGTATTATTTTTTTATATAATGTTTCATAATTATTATAACTTAAATTAGATTTGATTAACTCCTAATGTCAAGTACTTATAGAAATATAAAATTGTTGTTGCACAAAACAACAATAAAGATATGCTGACGTCGATGTTCGTACTTAGTCTCTACGTGTCTCCACGAAGCTTCTGTAAAACAAGAAAAGTCAGAGAGATGCAGGGGTGGTTCCCTGCATAGACACTCCGATGCTTAAGTCAGCAAAAAGTTCTTCGATATTGGAAAGTGTAAAAGCCAGTAGTCAAAAATTAGAGAATAAAATTGTACCTGGGGGCCTATTTATAGGCCAATGTTCTAGGTAAATTGCTTAAGGATAATGACCTTATCTTGCTAAGAGTTTGTGTTCCAATATAACACAAGTTCCTTGAAAATCAGGAGCTTCCGGAGCCTGTCGCCGACGAGAGACTCATACCACGTGGCGTGTTGTGGCGTCAGGGGTCTGTCGCTAGCAGGAGCCAAAACCGTGCGCCACGTGTCGTCATATGACTACAGGCAACGGACTGGGAATCTGTCGCCTGGCGGTAGGTATATGCATGCCACGTGTCGCATTATGATTGCATGCGATAGACTCTGAGTCTGGCGCCAGACGACAGGTATGATCACGCACTTTTACCTCTGTTGCCGATGGCCACATGGAAGAGTGACTCTGTCGCCCAGCGACAGGTGTGATGCATTAAGCATTTATCGTCGAAGGCCACGTGGACCAGTGACTCCTTGCCACGCGGTAATTTCTGACGCCATTGGGCCTGGCCCAACACGGGTAGACTTTGTCATATCAATTACTCCCCACTCTCTTGTTGGAATTCTCAAACCAAGAGAGTATAAATATGTGTTTTTAGGCCTTAACCCACTGTGAATAGTCATCTTTTTTTGTGTATTTTTTGCAGGTGAAAAAAGGTCTATTTTGCGAGAGACGTGATCAGGCGCGACGTTTGGCATTCCCTGTCGCGGCTATATAAACCGCTGGGACCCGACGAGAGACCCCACGAAAACCTCTGAGTAGCCATCTGTCGCAAACTTTCAGCTCTTTTGCCAAAAGAGTCTGTCGCCGAAATAGCCTGTTGCTCTCCCACCAGAAGTCTCTCGCTTTCCTTAGCGATAGTAAGTATACATCTATCGCCTGTTTATTGCTTCTTTGCAACTGGATTTAGGTCTCCCGCAGGTATTGTAGTCTTCCGCTTACAGTTTTTAGGTCTTTCGCGTGTAGTTTTGGATCTTCCGCAAGTGTTTTGCTCAGTAGGTATGTCGCCCAAAAGGTCTGTCACCCTAATAGGCCTGTCGCCTTATTGGGTCTGTCGCCGGGTAGTTTTTTGCTTTTTTTTTCTTTTCTGCCATGTCTTTGCTACGCCCGGGTAAAACACCTAAAACAGGTGGTCTCGTGTGTTCTTTGACAAATGCCGACTTAGAAGATATTAGGACTCGTTTCCCTCTTCCTTCGGGTTATGGCTATAGACTTCCAGTGCAAGGAGAGGTCATACCTGATTTGGTTAGAAATGGTGTAGCCGTCCATAAGGCTTCTTTGTCTTTCGGTTTTCGCTTCCCTCTTCTGGAGTTTGGAGAAGCATTTCTTAGATATAAGGACATCGTTCCGTGTCAACTCCACCCTCATGCGTGGGCTCAGCTGGTAGCGTTTTCCATAGTGTGTCATAACCTAGGTATTGTTCCAACGGTTCCCCTTTTAAGCGCCTTTTTTAGAGTTCGCAGGCTGAAAGGGTTAATAACGTTCTCCCTTCAACGGTTGACAGTCGACGAGTTTCCCAATAATAAAATTTTCTCGGATCTCCCCAATAAACTGTGCAGTTTTGAGAGCGAGTGGGTCGTTGTCGAGATTCCAAGTAACCTGCGGATTTGCTCTAGATGGAATCGTGATACCTCTGACCACTCGCAGGGCTTGGTGAGGTTCAGAACAGAAATTTTGAGGGACCAATTTGGCGAGCCTATTTGGCGAATCTGCTCCACTGGGGAGCGTAATTTATTTTCTCTTCTCACCCTGGAGAACATTGCCGCTGCCGGCTGGGGGGTGAGCAGGACCGTTCTTGAAGTTTCTGCTGCCCCATCTAACCTGCCTACAACTCCTTGTCTATCTGATGCTGGTCCTAGTCAGCCATCCCCGGTATTAGTAGCCGAAGCATCCACCCCTGTAGGCCGTCTTGTAGATGAGTCCTCTTCAGATTCGGAGGACGAGACCCCTGAGGCTGCGGGTACTAGTGATCCTTCAGAGGAGAATCCTGAGTGGGCTCAGGCCGATGCCTTTGGGAGTCCTTTCGTCGATTTTCCTTTGGATTCGAACTTGGATAGTCTAGAGGATTTTGGTGGTTTTCTAGGTTTCCAATCCTTTTTTACTTCTCGTACGCATGTGCATGGCGTTTTACTTAGTCAGCTAATCCTTCCTTTTTATATTGTGCAGGCATGAATTTTCGGGATTTGCTTCGTAGGAGGGATGCCAGTGCCGCTGCTGCTCGAGCGGCTCCTCCTCCTCAGTTGCAAGTTAGAGCCCCATCTGGACCAGCTCGTGCTCCTACTCCTCCTCCACCTTCTACTGGCGAGTCCAGCCGTCCTACACAAGAGGCCGGAAGAAATAAACGGAAGCGACCTCTTATCCATGATCGAGGTTCAGGCGATCACGAGAGCTCTGAATCTCAAAGGAGTGAGTAAGCCCTTCAAGAAGGTGGCTCTCGTGCTACTGAGCGTAGGTCAGCTCCTCGCCAGCCTAGGCGTAAATACAGAAAGAGGCTGATCATTGAAGCCTCAATGCCCACAAGACTAGTCTTACCCAAGGTGGTCGACCCTACTGTGAGGCGCTATACGGTTGATAGTGGGGTCGTCGTCGGTGGGGAGGATTTCCAGACCTATCCCGGAGTGAACGACAACGACAGTATCGAGGATGCCGGGATAGCATCTCATTTGGCTTGGAGCACCATTCTTCCTCGCGACGAGGCGAGGCTTTTTACAAACATCCCTAAAGCAGAGAATAATTCTGATTATCTCGCTATGAAGGTAAGAGTTCTTGTGCTCGTTTGGTGATGATTAATTCCCTGTGTTGTTTGTTTTTTTTAGCTACTTCTGTTTTTCGTCTTATCAGTCGGCTCAACAAATTACGGATGTCATGCCCGACACCGGGCTTTCAGGGAGCAAGCTGACAAAGATATTCGCGAGCTTCGTGAGCAGAAAATGGAGCTTGCAAATGAGGTTAGCCAGCTTCGTCCTTACGTCCAGAGGATGGAGGAAATGAATAAAAAATATGCTGATCTCGAGCAGAGGTTCCGGGAAGAGCAGGCGAAGGTTGTTTCCTTTCAAGGGTACCAAGAAGCTTACAATAAGGCCGTCGATGATCGGGAAGCTATGGAGAGGTAGCGAGATGAGGCTATTGAGGAGCTGCACAACGTACTGGATCGTCAAAGAGAAGCTCGGATTGAGGCCCGGATCGAGGCCGTTCGTGAATATCGCTTGTCCCAGCATTGCTTTGACAAGAAGATAGAGTTCGCAATGGGATTTATTAAGTACGGTTTCTATCTGGCTCGTTCTTGGCTGGAGAAGCATCGACCTAGTGAGGCTTTTCTCGAATTGCTCTTTACTGAGGAGGCCAAGTACTATGACGCCCCTTCTTAGACCAAATATGAGCCCGACTCACAAGGTCCGGAGGCCTACTTAGCGGAGGGAGCCATAGATAAGTTGGACAATCTTGAAGGTCCATGGCCTCCTCGACAGCCACAACATCAACCTGAGTCTTCCGAGGCACTTGATCGATCTGAGCCTCCAGTAGTGCGTGATGTTTCTGAGTCTATTGAGGCGGGCGATCAGCCTGAGTCTATTGAAGCACTGCTGGGGTTGGACAACGATGAATTTCAAATTTCGGATTTTGCAGCCATTGATCCCTTGCCAGACTCTGCCGCTGTGGTAGGGCCATCAGATGATGTTCCTTCTCCCGGGATGGCTTCTTTGGCTCCCCAGGATCCTGATGCTTCGAATCCTCCAGTTTCTGAGCCTCAAGCTTCTCAAGATGCTAGTGCCGGTGTAGCGCCTTCTCAGCTGGCTGACTCGGTCATTGCCGTGGATTAGAGTTTTGTATTTTTTGTTTTGTTTGTTAACTCCTATGTACAGATTAATTTTGAAGGAAAAGTATTGTTTCTTTCTGTAGCTCTTTCAGTACTTGTTCAAATTTTTGAGTGAAAAGTACCGTTTTATTCTGTAGCTTCATTCTGTAGCTCTTTCTTTCTGTTTATGTGAATATTTTGTATACTTTTATACCATGTTGCTCCCCAAGTTCTACTTTGACACAACATTTTTATTCCTGTGCAAAGATGAACTTTTCTCGAGCAGTGTGCCAATCTTGCGCTGTTTTCGCTTAAGGACTTTATTGAATAACGACTGAAATGTCATAATTTGTTGAAAATTTCAACGTACCTCGTAATACCTGGATATTGAGTTTATTTACGGATTTTTCATGCTTAAGGACTTTTGTTTGCCCGTCTCGCGCTTTTTTTTTCGCTTAGGGACTTTGTGTTTGCCCGTTTCGTGTATTTTTCGCTTAGGGACTTTTTGTTTGCCCATCTCGCGTATTTTTCGCTTAGGGACTTTAGTTTGCCCGTCTCGCGCATTTTTCGCTTAGGGACTTTGTTTTTTTGCTTGTCTCGCGCATTTTTCGCTTAGGGACTTTGGTTTGCCCGTTTGGGGTCTTATTTTGCCCTTCTAGCATCTTCGTCATGCTTAGGGTCTTATTTTGCCCGCTTAGGGTCTTATTTTGCCCGCTTAGGGTCTTATTTTGCCCTTCTAGCGTCTTCGTGATGCTTAGGGTCTTATTTTGCCCGCTTGGGGTCTTATTTTGTCCTTCTAGCATCTTCGTTATGCTTAGGGTATTATTTTGCCCGCTTGGGGTCTTATTTTGCCCTTCTAGCGTCTTCGTCATGCTTAGGGTCTTATTTTGCCCTTCTAGCGTCTTCGTCATGCTTAGGGTCTTATTTTGCCCTTCTAGCGTCTTCGTCGTGCTTAGGGTCTTATTTTGCCCGTCTAGGGTCTTATTTTACCCGTCTAGGGTCTTCGTCATGCTTAGGGTCTTATTTTGCCCGCTTGGGGTCTTATTTTGCCCTTCTAGCGTCTTCGTCATGCTTAGGGTCTTATTTTGCCCGCTTGGGGTCTTATTTTGCCCTTCTAGCGTCTTCGTCATGCTTAGGGTCTTATTTTGCCCGCTTGGGATCTTATTTTGCCCTTCTAGCGTCTTCGTCGTGCTTAGGGTCTTATTTTGCCCGCTTGGGGTTTTATTTTGCCCTTCTAGCATCTTCGTCATGCTTAGGGTCTTATTTTGAAATGCCCCCAGCATCGCCCACACATCAAAACGATCAGCCACTACCAAGATAGATCCCCATCTATCATGCGCGCGCAATCCTACCTGAAACAAAGACTCCCTTAATCTGCCTAAAGTCTGTAGTGGTTGAAACAGCCCCGTCTGTCTCACTAGCTCAGTCATCACAATGGTACGGACATAAAACCCCATGTCTCCTAGCCAGAAAATAAAATCAATCATCCTTCCTATGCTTGGAAATTCTGCAATCATCCTTGGATCATGCGCTAACACGCGCGTAGTTCTCCACTCATAGGAACCCAACTCAGTCTGTTCCCTTCCTCTAAGGATCTGCCTAATTGATTCCCCTGAATCGAATTAATTCCTCCTTAGTCCACTGCCGTACATGACTATATTTATAGGCAATACTGAGGCTGACATCTCCAGCCATTAGGAACTCTAGTCTATCTAAAATTCCTAGGAGACCAAGCTCAACAGAAACTCTTCACCTGCCAGAGTCCTTGCCGCACAATGCCTCTGCCCAATCTGTTTAGTGCTGGCGGTCGCCAACTCATATCTTGAGTGCCAGGTGTGCACACTCATCCAGGGTCCGTCTTTAGCTATTAGAATCCCTCTTGGACTCATCTAGCTATCCGCGCGTCTCAGATCGCACCTGGAAGTGTTTCGTCTGCCAGCTGACTTCTCTGTCGCAGTCCTGGTCGAAACAACAATAAAGATATGCTGACGTCGATGTTCGTACTTAGTCTCCACGTGTCTCCACGAAGCTTCTGTAAAACAAGA
This sequence comes from Heritiera fomes, assembly GCA_032173925.1. NCBI lineage: Eukaryota > Viridiplantae > Streptophyta > Magnoliopsida > Malvales > Malvaceae > Heritiera > Heritiera fomes. The sequence goes on from JAPDPM010000003.1 coordinate 36,231,752, forward strand.
AAAGTCAGAGAGACGCAGGGGTGGTTCCCTGCGTAGACACTCCGATGCTTAAGTCAGCAAAAAGTTCTTCGATATTGGGAAGCCTAAAAGCCAGTAGTCAAAAATTAGAGAATAAAATTGTACCTGGGTGCCTATTTATAGGCCAATATTCTAGGTAAATTGCTTAAGGATAATGACCTTATCTTGCTAAGAGTTTGTGTTCCAATATAACACAAGTTCCTTGAAAATCAGGAGCTTCCGGAGCCTGTCGCCGGCGAGAGACTCATACCACGTGGTGTGTTGTGGCGTCAGGGGTCTGTCGCTAGCGGGAGCCGAAACCGTGCGCCACGTGTCGTCATATGACTACAGGCGACGGACTGGGAATCTGTCGCCTGACGGTAGGTATATGCGTGCCACGTGTCGCGTTATGATTGCAGGCGATAGACTCTGAGTTTGTCGCCAGACGACAGGTATAATCACGCACTTTTACCTCTGTCGCCGATGGCCACATGGAAGAGTGACTCTGTCGCCTAGCGACAGGTGTGATGCATTAAGCATTTATCGTCGAAGGCCACGTAGACCAGTGACTTGCCACGCGATAATTTCTGACGCCATTGGGCCTGGCCTAACACGGGTAGATTTTGTCATATCAAAAATAATAAAAGATTTATATAAAAATCAAAAACACTGTAAAAAGTCATATATATATATATAGATATATATATGGCAAAGAATTTTTTTTATTAATATATACTTGTTTTAGAAACAGTTGTTTACACAAAAGTTTAAAGGGATATTAGCTAAGTTCACTTCTCCAATTTTCTAATTAAATATATTCATCCTACAAACAGTAATAAAATTTATCACATAATTTCAAAGAATAAAAGAAATTGATATAATAACTTTATAAAATGTTAAATCTTTATATCATACTACCAAAATTAATCTAAATCTAAGAACATAAACAAAAAATAAAACATACTTGATTAAATTAAGACGGAAAAATTGTTAAAAAGTGAATTTTTATTTTTTTTTTGCGTAAAAATCTTATTTAAAATTTTAAACTAAATGAATTTACATTTCCTTTTCTACAAGCTTATTTTTGTATCTTTTTTCCATTATAATTTTCTTTTTTTTTCTATAGTTTTCTTAACTTTTGAATTTTTTTAGTCAATTTCAACTTATGTGAAGAGAAGTTATTACTACCAATAATAATTTTATATTTACATTGTGAACTATTACTTTACTCACTTATCTTTTATTTTATTTTATTAATACATAGATAAACCTTTCAATATTATTGTAGACTGTGTTTAAATGATTCTTTTACAATTTATTATGAATAAAAAACAAATAACTCAAAATTTTAGGTTTATTTCTAATAATTTTAAATTTTTTTAAAAAGATTTTACTGGAGGCAAAATACACAAATCATTAAATTTTTAATTTGATAAAATAATCACTAAATTTTGAATATGATATTAGCTAAAAGTTTTTGTCAGTCGAACTTGGCCGAGTTTAAGCAGGATATTAAAGGATTGAAGGTAAGCTTAAGTTCGACCTAGCTCAAATTTTGGAACCTAATTTTTCATACAAGCTCGTTTTTACATATGAGTAAACTCAAGTCCGCCCAAATACTATTAAATTTTATTAAGGAAATAAAATAAAATCTAAAAAATATATAATATACTTAATAATTATTAATTATAACACAATAAATTAAAATAAATTCTTACAAAAAATACAAAAAATGAAAATATAAACCAAAGTTTAAAAAATTACAAACTCAAACTAAATTGCACTAAAAAAATAAAGAAATTAAAAATTCATTAGTATGTTTTTTAATAACTTCCTTCTCACTTGATATATCTTTAAAAGTCTTTTTAAAGTATACCGAATATAACACCATATTTAAATTAACTATCAAACCAAAAAGAGGTATAAAAAAATAAAAAAAATTATAATTATTGGGTCAGGCCGTGCTTGGATTTTACTTGGTAAACCCAAGTTCAATCCGATTTTTATATTGAGCCTCAATTTTCAAGCGTAAAACTCACTTAATAGATTGTTATTTTTATCCCAATCTGTCCAACAATAGAAACAAACTTCGGTTTGAACAGATGGTCCAATCCATGGACAGATCTAATACTAATAGTAATATTCAATTTTCAAAATTCTAATGGGATCAGCTGCCCCATTGTTCTCACCCTACATCTGTTCCTGCTGCTAAACTGATTTGGCTATAAATGAAGGAAAAAGCTTGCATATAGCCAAACACTAAAACGTCAACCTGATCTCACTGTGCACTACCATCCCATAGTTGTCGCTTCACCGACTAGCATTAAAATTGCATCAATGACCGGCATAAATAATGGGGCCCGGCCAACTCCGTTTCTAGGTGTGTTCCTGATCCTTGCGTTACTTGCGTATGGCTAAATTCAATCGGGCAGTTGAACTAGTACCAGAGAAATTCAATGACCTCAGTCCTCGTTTAGAAACCAAATGTCTCTTCAACTACTATATATACTGTAGACAATCTATTTTATCGAATTTTTAATTTGTAAAAATAATTAATTGATTTAAGTGACATAATATCTTAGAATTAGACTAGAATTAAATTAAAATTTTTTTAATTGTAGAATTAATATTAATTAGGAAATTAGAATTAAAATAAGATTTAGGAATAATTAAAAAAATGATCAGAAAATAAAATAAAAATTAATTTTAGGATTAGATAATTAGAATAATTAGATTTTTAGGATAATTATTAGAATTTATTAATAGGGGAGTTGTTATTAGATTAATATCAAATTACTAGAGTTAGATTAGTATATGAATTAATAGATAAAAATAGATAAAAAAAAGGGAAGATAAAGACTAATTGTTATCTAATTAAATTAAAACTCTAACTCTTTATGACTATAAAAAGAGGACACTGCTATGCCTTAAGAAAAAAAGAAAAAAATTCCTGCCCTGCTTCGATCGATCCACCTTGCCTGCTGCGGTTTTGATCTCCACCTTTCTGGCATCGTTTCATCTTGCTCGGCTGTCATTACCACCGTTTCTTGCTTCTCCATTTGCTGCCTCCATCTCTCACAACTTTGCAAGTATCCACGTGAAATCAAGAAACAATACAAAAAGGCCTTAATCAATATCCAGATTTCTTTTCTTACTTTATTTGTTTTATTAATTAATTAATTAACAAGTTAATTTAACCTCATAATTAATTGATATATGTTAACAATGTTGTACTTTAATATATGATACTAAATAGTTTGATAAATTTATAATTTTATAATAATTTAGATACTAACATTTAATTGGATAATAAAAATACAATTTATTTGATAATGTATATAGGGGTCTAAAGATTGGTATGTGCTTTAATGATAATTTGCATGTTGAATTTTAATTGGTATAAATTTGCACGATAATTAAAATGAGTAATTGATTTTGTACTGATTTTTATATGCATAATGTGATTTATCTGCTTGACAATGTTATGATAGGAAAATTTGATTTGCATGTCTAACTAGTATTTAATTAAATAGTATAATTTTGCTTGATTAAGTGATGTGATTTAATATAGGATTATGATAGATGATTTATGATTTGGCCTGATATTCGTTTTATTAGATAGGAATTAGATAGAAAATAAAAATGATAAAAAAATTTTGGAAAGAAAGATATAAAGGTAAGGTCAAAAAGGATAGTTAAATAAAGACAATTTAAAAAAATAAAAAAGATGAATATGGATTATGCCGATGACGAAACTCCAAGAAAGTCAATTGGTACTCATTGGGTTTTCTAGGTGAGAGGATTCTTCTTGAGTTGAGCCAGATTGATGGAATACTTAAAGGAGAATTTTCAAGAAAACATAATTCATGTTCATTTTAAATATAATAATAATAATAATAATAATAAAATAAAATAGTAAACCGAGAATAAAGAATATAAAATAATACCATAATAAGGTAATAGGATTATAATAAAAGAAGTAAATGTGACATACGCTGATGATGAAATTTCAAGAAAGTCAATTGGTACTCGGAATTTCTAGGTGAGAGGATTCCTCTTGAGTTGATTCAGATTGATGGGATACTTAAGAAGAATTGTCAATAAACCATATGTCCTATTTATTTTAAAAATGTAAAAGAAATTAAAATAAGATAAGAAATAAAAGATAGGAATTTTAAAAATAAGATTAGAAATTATTTAAAGATAAGAATTTCATAATGTACTCAATCAATTCGACGATGGAGTTCAAAAAAGTCGATTGGTACTCCTTAAACATCTTGAGGTGAGGGGAGTTTCTAAGATTGGAGCCAGATTGATGGAATAGTCTTAGAAACTTTCCCAATATTTAATTATTGAAACTAATACAAACATAAAGGTAAATTTAGACTAAACTTAGAACTAAGTAGTACCATTTTAGAATGGGCGTCATGGGGGTGCTAATCCTTCCCCACACGTAACCGTACTCCCGAACCCTAGATTCTTTGAATGTAGACCATGCCTTATCCTTAGATAAGAATAGGTGACCAATCACACATTAGGTCTGAATGGTTGGTGGCGACTTCTAGAATTTTAAAGTCTAGCGAGTTAGGTTTTAGGCCTGACACGTTATGACAGTTTGGCGACTCCGCTGGGGACATTAAAGAGTCAGGCCAACATATATTTTAGGTCATTAGAAATTTGCTTAGAAATAGTGTTGATTTGATAATGCTTAATAATCATTTAATACACACACTTCACATGCATACATGCATAAGCCCTCAACCCGGGCTCTATCCTTGTTAGGAGGGAGAAAAGTACCTACGCCTTCGTGAGGTGATAACCTCCGCATGGGCTGGTGAAAAACTCCCACTCAAATTGAACCTTTCCACTTGTAGCCTATAATGGGTGAGGATTGGGTGCCTTACTAGTCCAGTGTGGATGATAGTGAGGAACAATTTGGGAACCTTTAGAACCTTGAATTATCCAAACCCAGCATGTAATGAAACATAAGACTTAGCCTTAGGGTGGAACCATGATATAAACCCAAGATAGGACACATGAAAGAACAATTTTTTTTTACTCCCCTTTTTCACACATTTGTTTTTACAATAAAAAAATTCAAAAAAAAGAGAGTGAGTTTTTCTTTCCATTTGTTTCAAAAAAAAAAGAGGTGAATTTGCTATCATTACGTCATGCATAATTGTGTTTGATTTTGCATTGCATAACATATCATGCACATAAGTTTGCATTTGTCTTAAACATATCATGCACATAAGTTTCCATTTGTCTTATCATGAGAATGAACATACTTTTGATTGTTAGGAGAGATTGTTAGACTTAAGTGCATTCCATATGCATTTATTTTTATGCATAAACATATTATCACATGAAATATAATTTCAACTTAATTGTGGCATTCAAGGTATCAAAATTGCATCCACTAGACGATCTGCCCTCCACAAATATCATACAAGGTATCAAGCACGCATAATGGAAGAGGATCAAAATATTAAGATAGAAAAGTTGGAAAGGGAAAATACAGAGATGAGGGGGCAATTGAGTGAAATTACCTAGTTACTAAAAGCCATGATTAAAGGAAAGGAGAAGATGGGTAATCAAAAGGAGTCTGTCCAAGAGGCTCAACAAAGCGTGCGAGACAACCCCATTTTTGTTTCCGAAGGAAGTACTGTTAAAGCTCTAACGCCTCTACAGATGCAAGTTCAAAACTCAGCGGAGGTGCCAAATTTAGATGACCCATAGAGTTAGAAAAGTTAAAGCATAAAGAAGAATATAGTGGTACTAAAGCTCAGTTGAGCTTGATAGAGGAAAGACTAAGCGCCGTGGAAGGTGTTGACTATTTTGGGCCCGTTGATGCTGAAAGGTTGTGTTTGGTACCTAGCGTTATGCTTCCACCAAAATTTAAGGTGCCTGAATTTGAAAAGTTCAATGGAACATCGTGCCCAAAAGATCATCTCACCATGTACTGTAGGAAAATGGCGGCATATGCATGGGATGACAAGATATTAATTCATGTTTTTCAAGATAGCTTGACTGGGTCAGCTGCTAAGTGGTACAACCAATTGGAAAGGAGCAAAGTTTCCTCTTGGTTTGAGTTGGCAAGAGCTTTTATAGCTCAATACAAACATGTGTCTGATGTAGCTCCTGACTGCTTATCTCTCCAAGATATGGAAAAGAAGAAGGAGGGGAGCTTCAAAAAATATGCCCAACGGTGGAGAGATGTGGCGTCGCAAGTTCAACCTCCTTTAACTGAAAAGGAAGTCACTATGTTCTTTTTGAATACTCTCAAGGCGCCTTACTATGAGTGTATGCTTAGCAGTGTAACTAAGAACTTTGCAGACATGGTGTTAACCGGTGAAGCCATCGAGAATGCCATCAAGAGTGGTAAGATCGAAGCACCAGTGAATGATAGTAAAAAGGGTGGATTCTCGAAGAAGGAAGGAGATGCACAAGCTGTCTCAAATAATTCACGTCACCCTTATAACCTTTACTCACCTTCAGTGAATTATACCTATTCTCAATCTTACCCACAAACCCATCCCCAAAACACATATCAACCTGTTTTCCATCGACAAACACCTACAACCTCAACAAACCACACTTTCCCACTTAATGACCAAAGGTACACCCGACCTAGCCGAAATGTTACCATAGACCCTATACCCATGACATATGCCGAGCTATTCCCAAAGTTGGTAGAGGGTTATCTCATTGCCCCTATTTATATAGAACCCTTGAAACCTCCTTACCCAAAGTGGTATGACCCCAATACACAATGTGCCTATCATAACGGCAATTTTGTTCATTCTATTGAGAATTGCATAGGTTTGAAGGTGAAAGTCCAATAGCTGGTCAAAGCTGGACTCTTAAGTTTTGGGAAGAAAGGTGAGCCAGATGTTAATGTAAACCCATTGCCCGATCATGCTGTGGCAATGGTGAATGTGGTTGACGAAGAAGGGAATTGAGGGTTTGATATTGATCAGTTCGTGTACCCTTCAGATGCAAAGTTAGGAAATTGGACTGTTTATGAGATACCAGTTGTTTATGCCACCCAAGAGTAATGAATTTTTTTTTCATTTTCATTTGTCTTAGGTTTTCTTAGAATCTTTCAATTTTTAGGATCTGTAGGAGTGCTTGTGCCCAAAAGCACTAAGATTTTCTTTTATGTATTGGGCCAACTTTCATTTATTTTCATTTTCAATAAAGGATTAGTGCGATGCATATTTCTTAATTCCTCATTCCAATCTTGTTCTTTAATGCAAAACACCAATACCCATATTCTCTACATTGTTACCAAGCTTAAAAGTATCCAAATAATGAACATGATAATGATGATGGCAATGACTATAAAATTCAATTTTGAAAAGGACTGCTTTGGTTAGTTTAATGTATTTTTAGTTTGCCAAGATTGTTCAAGCAAGAAGAGAATGTGTTAGCTTTAAATTGCCATATATATTTTGAAATGACAAAAACTTAAGTAAGCTTTAATGTTTTAATACATATTGTAAATTTGCCTTATCACACATGATTTTCTCAATCCATTTTTAAGTGTTCATATCAAACATTAAGACCATGATTTAATGATATATATTCTTATTGGTCTTAATACTTTATAAAATGTCTTAAATATTTTAGAAAATTACTTGATAAATATTTGGACTATGTTTTCTTTTGAGAAAGTCAATAAAAACTCCCACAAAATATTGGGTTGAATTAAGATCAAAGACTATATCATTTCTAACCCAAAAGTGCAAGAAAAATGCCCTTTGGAAGCATGGGATCGATCCCATAGGGAAAGGGATCGATCCCTTTTTGGTAGAATACCCTGGAAGCCTAGAATGAAGAAAAGGATCGATCCCTTTGGTGAAAGGATCAATCCCTTTAAGTCAGAAAGTCCCCAACGGCTAGTTTTTGTGAGATACAACGGCTAGTTTCTGTTTTGGCTCCGACCAACGTCCACAAACCATCCAAGGGACTATAAATAGAGGCTTAGAAGCTAAAGGAAGTAAGAGGAACTACTCAGCAACTCCGAAACACATATTCCTCAAATCCACAAGCCTCAAACAACAAATCAAGAGCTCCAAAGCCTTCATCTTCTATCATTCTCTTATTCCTTGTAGTGCTTAGCACAAATCTTGTATAGGTTTTCCTTGTGCTTAAACATCGTAATCACTTGCCTATCTAAATGCCCTTCTTTGATTACACAATTGTAAACACATTCAATCCTTGTAAAAAGGGAAGTTTCTCTTTAGCCTAAGAAAAAGAGGGACGTTTCTCTTGAGCCTTAGAAAAAGAGGGAGGTTTCTCTCAAGCCTAGAAAAAGAGAGAGATTTCTCTTGAGCCTTTAAAAATAGGGATTGTAAAAACAAATTCAAGGATAGTGAATTTGGGGAAAATCCTTGAGAGCGTCTCAAGGTAGAGGACGTAGTCAAGTTGTCAAACCTCTATAAATCGCTTGTGTAAATCTCTTTCCCCACTCTCTTTACTTGCAATTATATTGTGCTTATTGAATTGAATTTATATTGCATGCTTAAGTAGTCTAGAGAACTTAGAAAATATCAATCTAAGCTAGAGAATTTAGAGGAACCGAAAAACGAACCTAAGGTTAGTAAAAACCGATTCACCCCCTCTCGGTATAGCCTATAAAGCCAACAATTGGTATCAGAGCTTAGGCTCGAGATTGATTTAGACTAACCTCTATCGAGCAAAACGATCTTAAATTGCTCACTTGAGTGTAGGCACACCCCTAGGAGAAGAGGGACACTCATTAGTTAGACCTCCACTCTTCAATGGTGAGAATTACTCCTATTGGAAAATTAGGATGATGTTATTTGTGCAATCCAATGACTATGAAGTGTGGAGAGTAATTGTTAATGACCCTAGAATCCTAATAAAAAAAGTGGATGGAAAAGATGTCCCTAAGAGTGAAGATGAGTGGGACACCAATGACATGAGATTGGCACAATTGAATGCCAAGGCTATGCACACCCTCTTTTGCGCTTTAGGTCCCAATGAGTATAATAGAGTATCTTTATTTGAGAATGCTAAACAAATATGGGATAAACTAGCCATCACACATGAAGGGACAAATCAAGTTAGAGAGACCAAAGTAGGAATGCTAACACATGATTATGAGCTATTTAGGATAAAAGAAAATGAGTCAATTAGCGAAATGTTCACTAGATTTGATGATATAATTAATGGACTTAAGGCTCTAGGCAAGGCTTATTCTAATGTTGAAATGGTAAAGAAAATTTTGAATAGCTTGCCTAAGTCTTGGGAGCAAAGGTAACCGCAATAGAAAAGTCTAAGGATCTAAATACCTTGTCTCTAGATGAGCTTATGGGCTCCCTACTTACATATGAAATGAAAATGAAAAGAAATGAAGAGCCTTCAAAGAAACTAGGAGTAGCACTTAAGTCTTCCACTCATGAGGTCATTGAAGATAATAGTGATGAGAGTGGAAATGAGGAAGAAAAGGAAATGACAATGTTTGCCAAAAGATTTAATAGATTTATGAGAATGAAAGAGAGAGAGCAAAATAGGAGACATCATAGGGGAGAGTCAAGTAGAAGAGAAAAAGACCACTTAGTGTGTTATGAATGTAATGAACCGGGTCACACTAAGTTAGATTGCCCCTTACTTAGGAAGGAAAAGGATAAGAAGCCTAGGAAGAAAGCATTTGTGGCTGCATGGAGCGATAGTGATAGCTCCGATGAGGAAAATGTAGATGAAGAGGTAGCCTACTCATGCTTTATGGCTATTAGTGATGATGAGGCTAGTAGTAGTTCTAGTGAAGATAATGATTATACCTTTACTGAACTACAAAATGCCTTTAATGATTTAGCAAATGAATTTCAATGCATGAACTCCAAATATAAGAAAATCATTGCTAAATTAAAAATAGAAAATGAAGCCTTGATAAATGCTAAGCTAGAATTTGAAAAGAAATTAGAAGAGGCTAACTTAGAAATAAATGAGTTGAATAAAAAGAACTTAAATTTGCATAACTCATTCTCTAGGTTCTATATGGGTAAACAAAAATTAGATCACATGCTTGAGACCCAAAAAGCTTTCTTTGACAAAGATGGGTTAGGATATAATGCAATACAAAAAGAAACTCATCTAAAGAATTTCCTTGTGAGCAAAAATGCTATGCATGATTTATCTCTTACATGCTCACTATGCATAGAATAGGACACTCTTCACAAGCATGCACAAATAGAAAAACCACATTTAGAGGAAGAGTTGTTAGACAAATATGGGTACCAAAGCATGCAATAAATGATGATGATTTGAGTTTGAAATGGATCCCTAAAGGATCAACAATTATTTGCATTAACTCTCATGGACCCAAGAAAATTTGGGTACCAAAACATGCTTAAATTGTTTGTTGTAGGAGTGTTAGAGCATGAGAATACAAAGAAGCAATGGAGATCAAATGCTCCACACACTCCCCCATGGAGATTGCTTATGCCAATGAGAAAGAGGAAGAGCTTGGAAATCCATCCTTGGCAAGGTCACAACAATCCTTCAAGAAAGTCCTAAGGTGGATTCAACAATTCAAGGCAAAGCATTCTCTAGCAAAGGAGTATTGTAAGCTTAATTCCTTACTCCTTAAAAATTTTATTTGATTAGTTGTGCTTTGATGAGAAAATGTGTTAATGATTAATGATGCATTGTGAATGAGCAAAAGGCATGATGAATGATTGTTGAGTGTTTGATGAACAATTCATGATGCATTAAATGAAAACCATGATTTATGATTTTGAAATGATTATTGGATTTCTGCATTTTGAGCAAGTCTTCTATGTGTTGATAATGTATTTACTTGCCTTAAATTGCCAAATATGTCATATATGCAAAATGCCTTGTCATGAGCCTTAATGAAGAATATGCATGTTAGAAATCATGGCATGTTGTTCACAAGATGTATGTTTTAATAATATATATGCTTAAAATCTATGTGAACAAGTTTGTTTTGACATATTTATGTAATTCAATGCATTGGTTTGGTCAAAATATACTTAAATCTCAAAATGACATCCTTTGAGGCTAAAAATGCATTTTATTGTGTAAATTTTCCAAAATTGCAAAATCTTTTGTAAAATGGTTTTTCATTCATGTTTTTCATTCATACAAGTCTAAAATCATGTTTTACAAATGTTTAAACCTTTACTTGGGCTTAAAATACTCAAAAACGAAGTTTTGGTACCTCACAAGTTGGATTTTCTGTCAAAAATCTGCAGAACCAGGATGAGGGATCGATCCCTCTACATGCAGGATCGATCCCTTTGGAAAAACATGCAGAAGACTAGTTTCTGGAGTTTAGGGATCGATCCTTTTGCTCATAGGATCGATCCCTCTAGGCAATTTATGCCCTTTTCTGCATTTTTAAGCCTTAGTTGAGAAGTTTTTTTAATTCTCCTGATATCTTCTTTCTTCTTAACTTAAAATTCAATATTTTAACTTCCTTTTGATGATATTTAGAATATGAAAAATCATTTTTCATTGATATCATGTCTCAACTCCATCAATTTGTATCATTTCCAACAAATGGCATCACTTTCAACAATCAATATCATTTTTCATTGAACTCACAAGTGCAAAATCATTCTTCTTGTTGAAAACATTCATGAATTTTGAAATAATCTTGAAATATATTTTCAATGAATGCTTAAACATAATTTTGAGATTTATTTCAATGATTTGAGAATTTGATGAACTTGTGCATTCTTCATCTCCTTTTGTTCATCGGAGTCAAGCATGATTATAGGATTATGTCTCTTAGCTTGACTTATCATTCCACACTAGGTTTCATGATAATTATACATCTAGTGGATTGATTCCAAATGTAAATTCAACAATTGGTAATGGTCATTGGCCTACAATGTGTGATGATAAATGGATCCTAAATGTTCAAATGCATGAAACTTTATCATCCATGTACTTAAATTTTTCTTATGGCCAAATTAGTAAAGAACTTGGGCTTTAATGACAACACCAACTATTGATATACATGCATTGTATCTTGATTATTTTGATGTTGAACATGCATATTTACTTAAGTTGAATCAATAATCATGCCTGTGAGATGAGAATAGTTGTTTTCATGATATTATGTGCTTAACCTCACTCATAGTTTATGGATTTTAATGATAAAATATATTTTAGCTTGATAATATTGATTCTCTTAGGTGAAGCCATTTAGTTAAAATAGCATATACCCTTTAGAACATTAAATGATGATAACAACTAGGGATATAGCTCTTAATTGATTAAAATGGTAATTTTGAATCTTTCCTTGCTCATAATTGGTTAAGGACATGAATTGGAAAATGAGCATAGGATTTTTGTGCTTGAAACCATGGAAGAAAATGTGTTTGCTTGAATTCCTTGATTTTTTGAATCTTCCATATGGTATAAATTTGTGAATATGAATATGGATTAATACTTTATGATAGTATGCTAATGATTAATTGATCCATATGCATATTTGATGATGTGTGATTGTGTTCTTGCATATTTAGAATGATTATTTTCTTGACATGAACACACTACACATAGATATTGGATTCATGCAAAATGCCTAAGTCAACCATTAGTAACAATTGGTATTTAGATTGAAATAACAATTAGTATCATTGGCAACCATATTTTCAACAATTGGTAAGCCAAAACTAAATTGCCAATTGCCATGAGCTTTAAATTGACAATTCTTCTCATGCTCTTTAGTTTGAAATGACAAATAGAGGAGAATTCTCTTAGGATATTTTTGCATGAAACTCTTGTGTGCTAGAATTTGAAGTTAATTGCTATATGTCTTGATTCTATACACACTCTTGCTTGAACGTGATTTATGAGCTCATGCATATGATATGTCATCTAATTTTAGCTCATAATCATGATGTCTTGCCATGCACCTTAGTTGGACTTAAGAGAACAATTGATGTACTTAGGTGCTTAATAGGATTGAAATGAGCAAGTCATAGACCTTCGTAGATATTTATACTCAACTTGCTTCATTTCTTACCAATTGAGACCTTATTGCAAAATTATTTATAAACAATTGGTTTAGGATCTTAAGTCATATTCTTTGCATGAATATTTCATACTTTTTGTGAATATTGACTTATTTATTTGTGCTATGAGTCCCATGTACTAACATGTTTCTTGTTGGATGGAGCATATTCTTTTATCTCTTCTCACATAGCCATGATTTTAGGGGGAGTATATTTATTATTATTATTTTTCCTTCTTTTTGCTATGACAAAAAGGAAGAGAGATAGATATTAAAACGGAGAGATATTAAAGGGGAGAGATAATGGGGGAGAAATAGTTGAAAATTCATTTTCAAAACCCATGCTTATATTAAGGGGGAGCTTTACAAAATCCTGCTTTATTTGAGGGGGAGTATTCTATGAAAGAATTTCAAAGCAAATTTACATTAAGTTTTGTCATATCAAAAAGGGGGAGATTGTTAGGTTTAAATTGCCATATATATTTTGAAATGACAAAAACTTAAGTAAGCTTTAATGTTTTAATACATATTGTAAATTTGCCTTATCACACATGATTTTCTCAATCCATTTTTAAGTGTTCATATCAAACATTAAGACCATGATTTAATGATATATATTCTTATTGGTCTTAATACTTTATAAAATGTCTTGCTATTTCAAAAAATTACTTGATGAATATTTGGACTATGTTTTCATTTGAGAAAGTCAAGAAAAACTCTCACAAAGTATTGGGTTGAATTAAGATCAAAGACTATATCATTTTCTAACCCAAAAATGCAGGAAAAATGCCCTCTGGAAGCATGGGATCGATCCCATAGGGAAAGGGATCTATCCCTTTTTGGCAGAATACCCTGGAAGCCTAGAATGAAGAAAAGGATCGATCCCTTTGGTGAAAGGATCGATCCCTTTAAGTCAAAAAGTCCCCAACGGCTAGTTTCTGTGAGATACAACAGCTAGTTTCTATTTTGGCTCCAACCAACGTCCACAAACCATCCAAGGGACTATAAATAGAGGCTTAGAAGCTAAAGGAAGTAAGAGGAACTACTCAGCAACTCCAAAACACATATTCCTCAAATCCACAAGCCTCAAACAACAAATCAAGAGCTCCAAAGTCTTCATCTTCTATCATTCTCTTATTCCTTGTAGTGCTTAGCACAAATCTTGTATAGGCTTTCCTTGTGCTTAAACATCGTAATCAATTGCCTATCTAGAGGCCCTTCTTTGATTACACAATTGTAAACACATTCAATCCTCGTAAAAGGGGAGGTTTCTCTTTAGCCTAAGAAAAAGTGGGAGGTTTCTCTTGAGCCTTAGAAAAAGAGGGAGGTTTCTCTTGAGCCTAGAAAAGGAGAGAGGTTTCTCTTGAGCCTTTAAAAAGAGGGATTGTAAAGACAAATTCAAGGATAGTGAATTTGAGGAAAATCCTTGGGAGCGTCTCAAGGTAGAGGACGTAGGCAAGTTGCCAAACCTTTATAAATCGCTTGTGTAAATCTCTTTCCCTACTCTCTTTACTTGCAATTATATTATGCTTATTGAATTGAATTTATATTGCATGCTTGAGTAGTCTAGAGAACTTAGAAAATATCAATCTAAGCTAGAGAATTTAGAGGAACCGAAAAACGAACCTAAGGTTAGTAAAAACCGATTCACCCCCCTCTCGGTATAGCCTATAGAGCCAACAGAATGGAAGAAATTTGTCTAAAATCTTCAACTATAGAATGTTACGAGTAAAGGTGAATCTCTACATGAAATTCTAAGGAATTTGTCTTTGTTCAATAGATGACCTTTAATGAGAGTACTTGTATTGAGATGAGAAATGGCCTTCTTTCATTACCTTTCAAGCGTGAGTATAATTATCCATTGATTACCCCTTTTGAGCCTATTATATTTTTTTTTGATATAACCTACCAAGAATCACCCTCCACACTGGGGGGCAAAGTGAATAGAAGATGAAAGATCAGTGGGGGAAAGAAAAACCCTTTTGTGAAAAAAAAAGAGAACAAAAAAGAAAAAGAGAATGAAGAAGGAATGAGGGTTTGAATCAAGAAAATGAAAACCCTAGTCACATTTGAATAAAAAAGGAGAAAGCAAATTAGAATGGGGCAAAAGTCAAAATGCCTAAATGATTCATGAAAAATGATTCTTGGTTTGATGAACCCTGAAACACTTATTTTGGGCCTATATTATCCTTTCTTTCATGAACCCTCACCTGAGCCTACATTACGTGCCTTAAAAGTCCATTTTGATCAAATATGAGTACTCCTATTGAAGAATCATGTGTTGAATAAAGGCATACTTACACTATGAGATGATGATCCTTTGGATGGAATTAAGACAAGCAGATCAAGATTAGTAAAAAGATTTCGTCTAGATGGAAGAAGTGAGATTCCAAAGACTCTCTTGGATCCATGTGAGCATTAAATTGGGTGAAGAAATATTTGATGTAGGGGCATGAATCAGAATGGAGAACAGATAAGAGAAGTTTCATCAAGGACAATGAAGTTGAAAATGAAGAGAAATGAATAAAAAAAAGAAAGAAAAGAAAATGAAAAAGAAGAAAAGAAAAAAAAAGAGAGAAAAAATGAAAGGAGGATTCAGATCGAAAACCCAAAAAGGGCGGTTTGGATCAATGGAGTGCATCTAAGTTGAAAACCTGAAAAGGCGGCTTGGATACGAGAAAAGCTAGATGTCAAAGATACCAGGGTAAAATGATGTTTTGATAAACTCAACATGATCAGATAAAGTAGACATTTGGAAGGGAATTTTGTATTCGTTGACCAAAATCATTTGAATTTTTGTTATTTGGATACTGTTACCTAAAACTTAACCTAATAATTCTAACTTTTCCTTTCTAGCCTTTTTTCCTTCAAGCTTGGCTACCCCTTGTAATACTTTCAGATATTGAATACTACTATTGTTTTCACCTATCATTCCTTTGCTATATCTTTACCTTGAGGGATTGAGAAATTGTGTTGAATTGATCTTGAAATTAGAATGGTAATGAATGTTTGCTTGGCAAAATATGTGAAAGACTCCTATATTATTTAGGAAAATGAAAGAAAAGGAAACTTGTGAATGAATGAAAATTGGAAATCAAGGAAAACCAATGAAAAAGAAAGAATGAATGATGAGGTCTCAGTAAAGATTTTAATGAGCAAATGAATGACCAAAAGAGTGAATGAAGGAAGAAACAAGGGATAAGATAAGATATAGAGGGCACGAAGACAAGAGATTCATTGGGAAAGATGGAAGAAGGAAAATGAGAAAAGAAATAGGAAATAAAAGGACAGAATGACAAATAGAAGAATGCATGAGATGGACTGATACAAAAAACCTTGTTATTGCCACAGTTAAAGTTGAAATGCTTTTCAAAGAAAACATTGCATGAATAGAATAGAGTGTCTGAGTAATATTGCATGAATGGCATTACACAAATGATATTGCATAGATAGGATAGAATGCATGCGTAGTTGCATACATGATGCATTGCATGAGAAAAACTACAGACAAGGTTCCTTGAGTACAATCTATAAGACCTTCGAGCATGATTCCTCCAAATTTTGGAGGAGCTATTGGACAAGATTTTAAAGTTTGACTGCCTGCCTGTTTTGGAGGAGCTTTTGGACAAGATTTTAAAGTTTGACTGCCTGCCTGTTTAGGAGGAGCTTTTGGACAAGATTTTAAAGTTTGACTACCTGCCTGTTTAGGAGGAGCTATTAGACAAGATTTTAAAGTTTGATTGCCTGCCTGTTTAGGGGGAGCTTTTTGACAAGATTTTAAAGTTTGACTGCCTGCCTGTTTAGGAGGAGCTTTTGGACAAGATTTTAAAGTTTGATTGCCTGCCTGTTTAGGAGGAGCTTTTGGACAAGATTTTAAAGTTTGATTGCCTACCTGTTTAGGAGGAGCTTTTAGACAAGATTTTTAAAGTTTGACTGTCTGCCTGTTTAGGGGGAGCTTTTTGGACAAGATTTTAAAGTTTGACTGCCTTTCTGTTTAGAGGGAGCTTTTTGGACAAGATTTTAGAGTTTGACTGTCTTTCTGTTTAGAGGGAGCTTTTTCAAAAAAAAAAAACGAAAAAAATAAAAAAATTTTAAAAAAAATTTTAAAGATGTCAAAAATTTTTTTTAAAAAAAGAAGAAGTCGGACAAAATAAGTGTTTATGTCTTTATGCAAATACTGTTTCACAGCAAATGCACAAAGAGGGGCAACTGTAGACACCTTATTTTGTCTAGATTCTTAATTTGTAAAAATAATTAATTGATTTAGGTGACATAGTATCTTAGAATTAGGCTAGAATTAAATTAGGATTTTTTTTAGGTGTAGAAATAACATTAATTAGGAAATTAGAATTAAAATAGGATTTAAGGAATAAGTAAAAAATGATCAGAAAATAAAATAAAAATTAATTTTAGGATTAGATAATTAGGATAATTAGATTTTTAGGATAATTATTAGAATTTATTAATAGGAGAGTTGTTATTAGATTAAAATTAGATTACTAGAGTTAGATTAGTATTGGAATTAATAGATAAAAATAGATAAAAAAAAAGGGAAGATAAAGACTAATTGTTATCTAATTAAATTAAAACTCTAACTCTTTATGGCTATAAAAAAAGGACACTGCTATGCCTTAAGAAAAAAAGAAAAAAATTCATGCCCTGCTTCGATCGATCCACCTTGCCTGCTGCGGTTCTGATCTCCACCTTTCTGGCATCGTTTCATCTTACTCGGCTATCATTACCACCGTTTCTTGCGTCTCCATTTGCTGCCTCCATCTCTTACAACTTTGCAAGTATCCACGTGAAATCAAGAAACAATACAAAAAGGGCCTTAATCAATATCCAGGTTTCTTTTCTTTCTTTATTTGTTTTATTAATTAATTAATTAACAAGTTAGTTTAACCTCATAATTAATTGATATATGTTAACAATGTTGTACTTTAATATATGATATTAAATAGTTTGATAAATTTATAATTTTATAATAATTTAGATACTAACATTTAATTGGATAATAAAAGTACAATTTATTTGATAATGTACATAGGGGTCTAAAGATTGGTATGTGCTTTAATGATAATTTGCATGTTTAATTTTAATTGGTATAAATTTGCACGATAATTAAAATGAGTAATTTGATTTTGTACTGATTTTTATATGCATAATGTGATTTATCTGCTTGACAATGTTATGATAGGAAAATTTGATTTGCATGTCTAACTAGTATTTAATTAAATAGTATAATTTTGCATGATTAAGTGATGTGATTTAATATAGGATTATGATAGATGATTTATGATCTGGCCTGATATTCGTTTTATTAGATAGGAATTAGATAGAAAATAAAAATGATAAAAAAATTTTGGAAAGAAAGATATAAAGGTAAGGTCAAAAAGGATAGTTAAATAAAGACAATTTAAAAAAATAAAAAAGATGAATATGGATGATGCCGATGACGAAACTCCAAGAAAGTCAATTGGTACTCCTTGGGTTTTCTAGGTGAGAGGATTCTTCTTGAGTTGAGCCATATTGATGGAATACTTAAAGGAGAATTTTCAAGAAAACATAATTCATGTTCATTTTAAATATAATAATAATAAAAATAAAATAAAATAGTAAACCGAGAATAAAGAATATAAAATAATATCATAATAAGGTAATAGGATTATAATAAAAGAAGTAAATGTGACATACGCCGAGGATGAAATTCCAAGAAAGTCAATTGGTACTCCTTGAAATTTCTAGGTGAGAGGATTCCTCTTGAGTTGAGCCAGATTGATGGGATACTTTAGAAGAATTGTCAATAAACCATATGTCCTATTTATTTTAAAGACGTAAAAGAAATTAAAATAAGATAAGAAATAAAAGATAGGAATTTTAAAAATAAGATTAGAAATTATTTAAAGATAAGAATTTCATAATGTACTCAATCAATTCGACGATGAAGTTCAAGAAAGTCGATTGGTACTCCTTGAACATCTTGAGGTGCGGGGAGTTTCTAAGATTGGAGCCAGATTGATGGAATAGTCTTAAAAACTTTCTCAATATTTAATTATTGAAACTAATACAAACATAAAGGTAAATTTAGACTAAACTTAGAACTAAGTGGTACCATTTTAGAATGGGCGTCGTGGGGGTGCTAATCTTTCCCCACACGTAACCGTACTTCCGAACCCTAAATTCTTTGAACGTAGACCATGCCTTATCCTTAGACAAGAACATGTGACCAATCACACCTTAGGTCTGAATGGTTGGTGGCGACTCCTAGAATTTTAAAGTCTAGCGAGTTAGGTTTTAGGCCTGACACGTTATGACATATACAGGCCTATGCTAAGCTGCAAGGCAAGAAACCTTCTCCTCTTAGCTAAGAATTTTGCTTTCCTTTCAGTATATAGTACCTTAATAGCAATGGCTTGCAGTGGGAAGCTTCAAGTGGAGGTTGAGCTAAAGTCTTCTGCGGAGAAAGTCTGGGAAACCATTAGGGACTCAACCAAAATTTTTCCTGAAGCCTTGTCCCATCATTACAAGAGCATTGAAGTGCTCGAGGGCGATGGAAAGGCCCCTGGATCCATCCGCCTCATTAACTATGCTGAAGGTAATTAATATATATTATATAGTTATAATTTGGCGTCTTTGAGCTACATTAGTCATTGATCAGTTGACATTTTATACTAATCTCACTCTTGGACAAGATAATCTTAACTGTTAATAGGGTCACAAAATCCATTCACGATCAGAAATTATATTTATTATAATTTCGTTCTTCGCTCATGTTTTTGAAAATGCAAATAAGCAACTCCACATTAACAATTTCCCAGAAGTCGATGAATCTCCCATGCCTGTGTAAAGTTACCTTAAATTTCTTTGGACATTGAACTTGACCATAGGAAATTTAATTAAGTTTTGCCTCATTGAAAAGTATAAAATCCATCAATAAGAGAATTTTTTCTCTAAATATTTGAATATGGTTTGAATTCTGAAATTGTTATTGTTTAGGGATCTTACCATTTACTATTCTCAGTTTGAATATGATTAGTTTCATTTCGTAAAATGGATAAAGATACCTAAAGTTACACAAAGAAAGAAGAGTATAAAATCCACCCTTTTGACACCGAATGCAATACGTGGCATTTATGCAAATGTGACTAGCCATATTATTGTGGGTCTAACTGAAATTTTGTTTTTTTTTTTTAGGGTCTCCAGTTGTTAAGATATCGAAAGAGAAAATTTTATCAGTGGATGAAGCTGGGAAGATATATGTTTACAGCATCATTGATGGGGATCTCATGAAATACTACAAAAGTTTCATTAATAAGATCATTGTGGTTCCAAAGGGCGAGTCGAGCTTCGTTAAATGGTCTTGTGAATTTGAGAAGGCAAGTGAAGAGATCCCTGATCCAAGCGTCATTAAGGAATTTGCAGTGAAGAACTTTACGGAGATCGATGACTATCTTCAAAACAAGGCATAGAGGCCAGGGCACCTACCCCTTTTAATTAATGGGTTGTCTAATGTTTTATTAGTAAATAATATGCAGTGTTCCCACTTAGGAATATTTGTCTCAGTAATTAGTTCACCTTCTTCAGTAGTGACCTCTTGCCAGCAATAAGAGACGAGGGATTTATTAGTTTGTTGCCTCGTATTTCCAGGATTAATGTACTGGATTTTCTTAATTATCCCTATATTGTTTGTTATCCAAGAGTTTCGTTGCCACTATTGGATATTTTTTCATTATTTTTATATTTGTCGAAAAAAGAGTTCATAAAAACAATACTTTTATTGATGGAAAATTGTCTGACAAAAGACAATTCCGTTGCTAATACACTTTCTAAGAAATATGAATCAAAATTTTCTATTGTTAATTACACGTTAATAAACAAGTCGTTGAAATCCTTTCATCGTAAAGAAATTCATTGCTAATTCCATCGATAGTTAACAGTGGTATTTTTTGACGAAATATTCCTTCTCTAATTAGTGGTGGAAAATTTCCTTTGCCAATGACCTAAAATTTGTTGCTAGAACTATTTTGTTGTACTTTTGTTTTTTATTTAAATAAAATATCCATCGCTAAATGTAATTACTGACTGGATTTCTAATCACTAAAACTTATTTTTTGCAAAAAATAAAAAATGTATTTTTAATGTTAATTCCATTTGCAATGACAAACTTCATCAGTAATTATATGAATTTCGTTGCTAATATTTTTTTTTCCAATTGTTTTGAAATTTTTTGTTGGGTATTTCTTTCAATGAGGGATTTTCCGTCTTAATAAAAAAATTTGTCTCTAATGCTTTAGTTTTGTCCTTTTGGGGGGTGGGGGGAGGGTTTGAAAAAAACATTTTAAACCTAAAAAGTTCATTCAACATCATCTAACATTAAATTCACCAAACCCATATACACAATGCAATTGTTTAATAGATCCATTTGCATTACAAGTCAAATCCATATATTTAATCCATCAACACATCAAAAATATCCATCCAAAAGCATCCATAACATTCATAACATTACCAACAAATGGTTGGAATAACTGAAAGTGGATTTCTTCCTCAAGTATTTAAATATGGTTCAAATCCTAGAGTCGCCACTATTGGGGGCTTTACCGTTTATCACTTCCGATCAAAACAAAATTAATCTCAGATCATAAAATGAATAAAGATATCTGTGATTACACAAAATAAAAAAACAATCATAACATTCATAGCATCCATGAAATCCATATCCAATAGAATAAAGAAAGAAATGAAATTTCACTAAACATTATCTCCCGATCGAGAAGATTTTATTCTGAGGTGTGGTGCATGAAACATATGTGTTGTATGAAAATCTCTTTAGTGCGGATGGTGTACTGCTGCAAACAAGTTGAAGAAGAAATTTGGGTAGGCAAGGCACTTCTAGAAAGCTATCTTAAAAACAATAGTTTCTCTATACTAGTGCAAATGGTTTAGGAAACGTTGTTCCTATGATAAAATGCCTACTTTGAGAGAAAATTAATTGCACTTCGAGTTTCTCTTTAGAACTCACTTAAACCAAACCAAAGAATAAAGAATGCAAGAAGAGAATATGATTTTAGAGCAAAAGAATGTAGAAGATTGTGTTAAATTCTATGAAAGTGAAAGTATTTATAGACTCAAAACAGTGCTAGAAACATCCTTTCATGATTAGACGTCATTCGAATAAAGAACCATGATTTTTGAAATGAAGAAACATGTCCAACAAGCACATTTTTTGAATTTCTAGAATGACAAGTCGGATGCCTGAGAAGGGGAGTCGACCTCCCTAGTGTATTTTCAAAAATAGAAGCCATTTTCACTTGTGAGAAGTCGAATGCTCGAGAAGTGAAGTCAACTTCCTAAGTGTATTTTCAAAACAGAAGCCATTTTCACTTGGGGCAATTGGTTGTCCCTCTAGGGCAGTCAGCTGCCTTATATGGAAGTCGAATTCCAATGCTAAAAATATCTGCAAAAGGCTTCAATACATAGGGAAGTCGACTGCTCTTTTAGGTAGTCAACTAACCAGTATTTCCTTCATTCCAAACTCATTTTTTATACTTCCAATTCCATTTTATTTAACAAAAATGCAATCTAAATGATTATAAAACATGTTTCTTGGGTAATATATACATCAATGCCCCACTTATTACCAAAGTATACAAGTCTATTCAATTTATGCAATCTTAAGAAAAATGCAAGTTTGTTCTTATGTAAGGTGTATGTCTAACGGTGGCCAAGGTTTGAACCTTTAGATTGAGTATCAGACACTAGGAAACAATTCACCCCTTACACTGGTTCGTGAGTTTCTTAAAAAAGACAACACAATTTTGTCATGGGACTCGCTTTTATCTTGTGTTAGCAAGTACTCTAGGATTAACTAAAAATCCATAAAAAGCGTACTCTCACTTCTCTACTTGCATAGGAAAAATTATCAAGAGTACATCACAACCTTCCTTTTTTACAAACAATCCACTCATAAAGCTATAAGTTAATTACAGACTTTAGTCCAACTGATCGTTGTGATTAACAATGCATTTAGATATGGAATCTTATTAGGAATAGACTTTAATTAATTACCCCTACTATTCCAAGAAGTGATGTATTGGGAATATCATATATCTCATATATGAATTCCTTGGATAATTCATGATTGAAAGCCTTTTGAACTCTCATACACAAAGATCATCAAATGAGGAGTTATCCTTTAAACTTAAAGAATCAATGTCCTAAATGACATCAATGAGATAGAGTTGGAAACAATCAAGATCATCTCTAGTAACCGATAGTAATCCCATAACTCTCATAGTGTTAACAATTTTATCACTTGATAAGGGTTTTGTTAAGGGATCAGCTAACATTTGCTTGGTAGATAGTACCTTACCCATTTTTACAACACATAATTGTTTCTCATAGTAATATGGTTGCTACTTTTAAACAACCTTTTGATCTTAGTGTTGTTTCTTATAACTATCTAAAGTGATCTCATCACTTAAGATAAATAATCAACCACTTGTGGATTTAGAATTCATCTCATCCAAATTTCAACTTAGTTTCACCATGAGAGATTTAAAATCCATCTTCTCAAAATTAACATACCTCGTAATAGGACAACTTTTGATTTGATCTTCTTCATTTGTCTTACCTTGTCTTCCTGTTTAGAATTCCTACCTTTCACTTAATGAATTTAAGTCTTCATCCACATCATCATTATATCTTTATGCTTCCACTTGGAGTTTTTCAAGCTTGTAGATTAGAGTATCAATATAACTTCTATAAAAATAATTTTAATCACAAAAGAAAAGATTTTAAGTAGTCCATATCTTCCTTTAAACTATAACCTTTGGTTATAATTATCTTCCTTTGAATTTTCTAAATCACTAATTGGTTTGAAATAGAAAATTTCAAACTCATAATTTAAACTCAACAAGCTAGAGGAAGATCTCATTGCAACTTTTGAAGGTGACTCGTGGCATGTTACTCTTGAATAATCATTCACTAATATTCATTCATCCTCACTTTCACAAAGTGAATTTTAGTGAACATTATAACCATGTCATCACCCACATTAATTTGTTTCCACATTAATCAACTTTGCTTAAATGATACACTTTTTAAGTGTTCATTTACTTGATATGGACTTAACTCAAGATTCCTCAAAAAAATGTTAGTAACACAAATCTCAAAATATATATATATATATATATAAATATTTAATCATGAATATGATTAAAGTCTTGATGCATAAATATCACAATATAGTTCTTAAGTTTAACAATATATCATAATACCACAATGCATGTAAACTTCAAGGTTTACAACAATCATGCATCAATAACATATTCATGATTAAAACTACATTTAAATATATTTAACCAACTCATAAAAATATTCTTTTTTATTTCTCTATTTTCATACTTGTTAAATTAATGTTAGCAGTATGCATGTTCACAATAAACAACTATATAACATTCTAAAATGATTTTTAGAATAATCATACAATAACTAACAAAATTGTGAATAACAATTTAAATCAAATAAGAACACATTATGCTAACTTATCAATTTTTCAAAAAATAATAAAACGATCTCAAGTTATAAGTCATAGCATTTTATCATAACCTTTCAATGTATATTATAATTATTATTACCATTAAATATGTTTGGTAACTTTTATAATTCTGTTATAAAACTTTTGGTGTTTTTGACCAAAGAAACATATCTTTTCAAATTGTGTTGATTAATCAAACAATTCATATCTCCTGAGTTCACAACTTTTGAAACTTAATAGTTGTCATTGACAATTCATATATTTATCTAGCCACTCTTTCAAACTTCAGCCCATGATTTAAAAAAAAATTAAAATCACTATCAAGCAATTAAACATTCAAACATATAGATATAGTTTATATGATTACTCCCATATAAAGTAGTGTAATAAATATTAATTGCATACCTCGATATTTCGAAGAAATATTTACTCTTCATAGCACTTACAAATTTTCTTCTTCATTATTGAATCATACTTACACTTGTTTAAGTTCAAGATTTCAAGAAGAACAAATCTGGAAGATGAACTTTATGTCATACTTGATCATTTTCAAAAATTTCTTCACATAATCAATAGGAGATTTAATTGTAGAGTCACCATCTTGAATTACTATTGTTCTTAAATTGTTGTATGAAAATCTCCTTAGTGTGGATGGTGTATTGCTACAAACAAGTTGAAGAAGAAATTTGGATAGGCAAGGCACTTCCAGGAAGATATTTTAAGAACAAGAGTTTCCCATATTGGTGCAAATGGTTTAGGAAACGTTGTTCCTAAGATACAATGCCTACTCTAAGAGAAAATCAATTGTACTTTGAGTTTCTCTTTAGAAATCACTTGAACCAAACAAAAGCATAAATAGTGCAAGAAGAGAATATGATTTTAGAGCAAAAGAATGTAGAAGATTGTGTTAAATTCCACGAAAGTGGAAGTATTTATAGACTTTAAAACGGTGCTAGAAACACCTTTTCATGATTAGACATTATTTGAATGAAAAACCATGATTTTTGGAATGAAGAAACATGTCCAAAAGACATATTTTTTGAATTTCTAGAATGGGAAATCGGATGCTCGAGAAGGGGAGTCGACTTCCCTAGTATATTTTCAAAATATAAGCCATTTTCACATGTGAGAAGTTGGATGTCTGAGAAGGGAAGTTGACTTCCCTAGTGTATTTTCAAAATAGAAGCCATTTTCACTTGGGGCAATTGGTTGTCCTTTTATTGCAGTCGGCTGCCCTATATAGAAGTTGAATTCCAATGTCAAAAATATCTCTAAAAGGCTTCGATACATAGGGAAGTCGACAGCTCTTTTAGGCAGTTGACTAACTAGTATTTCTTTCATTCCAAACTCATTTTTTATACTTCTAATTCCATTTTATTTAACACAAATGCAATCTAAATGATTATAAAACATGTTTCTTTGGTAATATATACATCAATACGAGCATAAAATATCTAACTAATCTCAAATATAACTGCTTTCATTCCCTTTTGGTCTTAGTTCATTTCCTCCTGTGATTATGCTATGGTTTTGATTTGCTCTTGCACATCTAGCTAATTTTCTTTTACATCTTGAAAATCCATGAAACATGTCCCTCGAGATCTAAGGTCATATAACGATGACAAGTTGAGTAGGACGAACTAGAAGTGTAGGATCATTTTGAAATATATATGTGACATGTGGTTTAGTCCCAATTCTATAGACATAATAAGTGCCTCTGATCGGCAACCCTCCAATAACTTGACACCAAGCTTGTAGATCAAACTTAGGAAGAGCAAAGCAGTCCTCACCATACTTTTGACACAGTGAAAAAGTTTTGTTTTCCTTCAAGTATAATTGAAATTAGTTTGAGTGAGAATAAAAAATAAAAATATTAAAATTATTATATTGCCATAAAAAACAGAAAAATACAAAATTCACATGCGTTAACAAATTTGGATATGTTGTCCACACATTCCCTTGAACGTTTATAAGTGCAATCAAATACTTCCTTTTATGGAGCTTGTCTATCCAACTCTTATGACTACATTAAATTACAAAAATAGTGTTTTATAAAAATAATAAAATAACTAATAGCAAAGATTATAAAAATTATATATTTAACACTTTTAGCTCAAGCGATTAAATAAGCCAAAAAGGAGAAACTTGGTTTATACATAAATTTTTATAAACTCAACGACCAATTTAAATTTTCAACATACATTTGACGTTCGACCTTTCACTAGCCAACATCTTTTCTATTGACTTTCCTCTGTCAAGGAGTTCCAACTCATTATTTTTCAAAAATGTTATGATTACCTTATCTAGGTTAAGGTATAGCCTTTAATCTCACCAACTCCAAAGAGTTCTACCCAAACCTTTACAATAACCACTCAAGAGTTGGACCTCCTTAGGAATAAGAAATTTGTTTTTGTCAAACTAATAATGCCTTTTGTTGTAACGATTTTGTCTAGGGACTCATCGCTCGATAATTTTGAAAACATTAAAAACAAACTCTTAAAAATAATTAAATTTTATTAAAAAGACAATATCAGGGCTTTTGAAAAACAAAGTTAGGTGTGAGAATACGGTTATGTGTGGGTAAAGATTAGCACTCCCATGATGCCTGTTAAAAAATGGTACCATCTTAATCATATGTGTTGACACCTAATTTTGTCTCATTTTTGTTATTATTATTATTATTATTATCATTATTATTTTCTTTATTATTATTATTATTATTATTATTATTTTCTTTATTATTATTATTATTCTTATTATTCTTATTATTATTATTATTATTATTATTATTATTTGTATTTTATTTTATTTGTATTTTATTTTTTTTGTTGTTTTGTTTATTTTGTTGTCCAATCCGCTGCCACCAACCCCTGCCAATCCAATCCCCTCAGCCTGTGACCCATCCCATCGTCGGCTAGCTCTCCTACCTGCCGCCAGCTACTTTGCCCCCATCCTATCATAGCAAACTCTATACCACTCCTTCCCTCTAAAAGCCAGAGGATACACACACAACCATGGGAAGCCATTTTACCAGACACAGAGGGAAGCTTCAAGCGTTCGACCACCCAACTGTGAGCCATCATCCCTCTGTGAATCCCGAACCCCTACCGATCATCCTCACTACCCCCTGTCATTACCTATGTTTCACTATCCAACCCAAACAACACCAAAACACCACCATGAACCACCTCGGTCCTAGTCTCCATTATCACGAAACCCCAACCAATGAACACACACACATGCGACAACCACCCAAGCCATCAACCATTGCCTACCCGAAACCCTTAGCTCTCAACCATTGGACCAATACAGCATCATCATCACCGAACCAAAACCCAAAAGCCTCAACCCGAGGCTAGCTAATACCCACAAACCCCCATTACCACAGCCCCATTCGACCATCACCATCCCCACCTGCAAAAAACACAAAAACAACAACAAAAAATCACCACCAGATCCAACACCAGATTTAAAAACAAATACAAAAAAAACACAAAAACAAAAAAAATAAAAAAAGAGGAAGGAAGCTTTCGGTGAAGTCAGATCCATGGGGTTAGAAAGGGTTTCGAAGGAAAAGGAGGTCATAATCGGAAAGAGGAGATTGAAAGCTTTAGGAAAGGCGAAAACTTTTCGGGATTTGGCCACCGAAGACGGCGGTCGACGGCGGCCGGAAATTGCCCCAGTCGAGAGCTTTGAGAAGCTCTGAATTTTTTTTTGAGAAAACAGGTAGAAAATGAAATGAAAAAAAAAAGGTTGGAATTTATAGTTGAAAAAAAAAAGAAAAAGAGGGGAAGGATCCGCGCGTGGACCCGGATCCGACCCGGGTCCGCGCGCTTGACCCGCGAAGGGGGCTACCCAAGTCCGACCCGCTGCGGAGCCACGACCCGACCCGATCCGTCTAGCACCAGCACACTTGCTTTGGGCTTCACTCCCACCTCAAGGCCCAATCAGCAGTGATCGCTTCAAAGGCCCTACAATAGTTTGGGTTTTAGGTCAAATTGTGGTATCTTCTTTTATTTATTTATTTATTTATTTTAATTATTTATTTTTTTAATTTAAACTTAACAATATTTGTTTATCTGTTTGTTTGTTTATTCGCATGATTGTTTAAATCTTTAAAATAGCAAAGTTTCTTGATTCTTTAATATAATATGCATAAAAAAAACTAAAAATATATGTTTGGTCAAAATAACTTGCAAGTTAAATTGTATTATCTATGTGAAAATTAATTAGTTTTTGGAAATAGAATGACGTCCGATGATGGGATGTTGTGAAACTCACAAGTAGTGATTTCTTAACTGATCCCTAGGTGAGAAGAGTCGTACTAAATGTTACCAGAGTATTGGGATACTTAGTATGATTTTTCAATAATTTAAATTTTTATTAAAAATAAAATAAATAAGTTTTTTAAAAGAAAATAGAAAAAAGGAAATTAATGATAAATTCCGATGATGGGATGTTATGAAACTCACAAGTAGTGATTTCTTAACTGATCCCTAGGTGAGAAGAGTCGTACTAAATGTTATCAGAGTATTGGGATACTTATTATGATTTTTCAATAATTTAAATTTTTATTAAAAATAAAATAAATAAGTTTTTAAAAGAAAATAGAAAAAAGGAAATTAATGATAAAGTCCGATGATGGGATGTCATGAAACTCACAAGTAGTGATTTCTTGACTGATCCTTAGGTGAGGAAATTATCCGAAATGCTACCAGAGTATTGGGGTACTTCGGAATAATTTTCAATACAAAAGATTTTCACTTATTTCAAATAAAAAATAAAATTTAAATGTTTCAAAATTAAAAGAATAAAATTGATTGCAATAAAATAGGAATTATTTTTAAATATTAAGTTAAGACCATTTTATTAAAACCAAAGGATAACACATGATTATTATGATACCGTTTTAACGGGCGTCGTGGGGGTGCTAATCCTTCCCCACGCGTAACTGTACTTCCGGACCCGATTTTGTTTTCGCGGACCAAAAAAATTATCTTTTTAATAAAACTTAATTAATTTTGAGATTTTGTTAAAAAGATAAATATTTTAGGTGGCCAATCACACCTAGTCAAAAAAGATTGGTGGCGACTGCCTTTGTTTTTAAATGTTTTCAAAATCGTCGAATGCGAACCCGTTACGACAATATGTTATCCTTTAGCTTTAATAAAATTATCTTAAATTTAATATTTTAAAATAATTCTTATTTATTAACAGCCAAGGCTTGGCCTAACGATTGTTACCCCTCCTTAAGAGGGATTAGGCCCGAGTTCGATTCCCCCATTCCCCCTTATACCTTCTATGAATAATAAAATAATTCTTATTTATTGCAATCAATTTTATTTGTTTGATTAAAAATCATTTATTTATTTAAAAAAAAAACTAGATTTCATTTTTTTGAAAATAAATGTGAATCCTTTTTTATTGAAAAATTAAAACAATACCTTAATACCTTTGGTAATATTTAAAATAATTGTCTCACCTAATGGTTTTTTAAGAATTGTTACTTACAATTTCTATAGAATCTCATCCTCAGAGGAATTCATATTTTTATTTTTTGTAAATTAACATGAATGCATATGATGCGAACATATTATAATGATGCACATGCCATTTTTACTTTTATTACAATTTTTTTTATAAAACTTTAATTATTTATTTTAAATAAAAATTTGCATTATTGAAGAATTGTACTTCATATTTTAGTACTCTAGTAATATTTAGTGACTCCTCTCACATAAAGATCAGTTAGAAATTTTTGCTTGTGAATTTCGTAATATCTTATCATCAGACAAATTTTCTTACCTTCAAACTTTATTATTAATTTTTTTAAAGAAAAAACCTTATTCATTTTTTTAACTAAAATCCACATTATTGAAAAATCACACTAAGTATTCCAATACATTGGTAATATTTAGTAGACTTCTCTCACCTAGGGATCAATTAAGAATTAGTACTTGTGATTTCTATAACATCCCATCATTAGAAGATATTTAATTACTTTCAAAATTAAGATGGATGCATATAGTGCAAACATATAAAACAGGATGTGCATGCAATTTTTTTATTATTCTCTAAAACTTATTTGTATGTATTTTTATAAAAAATTAAATAAAAATTCGTATATTGAAAAATCAAACTAAATATTCCAATACTTTTGGTAACATTTGAATGATTTCTCTCACCTAGAGAATTCTGAAGAATCGCTACTACAAGTTCTATGAAACTTCACCATTGGAAAAATTATTATTTACATTATTTGTAAAAATATTTTATTTTTAAATAAAACTCAATCAAGAAAATTCATAAATAAAATAACTAATAGATTGTAAACTTAAAATTTATAATTTTTATTTAATTCATAAAATATATTTCCATGTGCAATTCAAATTTACTATTTTTATTTTTTAAATCAGTTTTGTAATTAGTTACAAATCAATAGTACATGACAAATAAAAATGTATAAAATTGTAAAATGAAGATGTTCAACACGGACTCATGCAAGACTAGAGTTATAAACGATACATTAGTGCTCGCAGGCTACTCAGGCTCGACTCGAGAAAAACTTGAACTCGATTCGATTCTTGTCTAGCCGAACTCGAGCTCGAGCTACTTGAGCTATTGAGCAAGCCGAGTTCGAGTAATAAGATACTCGACTCGAATAGCTCACGAGCCTTATTGAGCTTTTAATATTTTATTATATTTTTATTTTTTTAATATTTTATTATATTTTTATTTTGTTATTAAGTTATATATATACTAGAAATAAACCCGCGCGACGCTGCGGGTCTATTTTTATTTTGCAATTTTTAAAGTTAATAAAATTGATTGTTTAGTACAAAAGAAAAACATGTTTATTAAGTATAGAGTTTATATATCAAACAAAATGTCAAAAATAATTTTTTGAGAAAATTGGATTAGCCTGAATTAAAAAAAATGCAAAATACTTAAGTTAAAAAGTATGACAAACAGATAATCTATTCTGGAAACAAACAAATTGAGATAATTATGCTATAACAATAAAAAGTAAAAGCACTAAAATATATATGCGGCATAGTAGTTCAGACAATTTAACGAATAAGTAAAAAGAATTAGCTAATAATGCTTTGTTCATAGAAAAATTAGCTAAGAATACTTTGTTCATATTATTAATCAAGTGTAAAGTTTTAAACTCATCTGTATGCATTTTTATTTTAAGAATAGCTAATTGAATTATTTATATTTACTACAAAGTACAATATGCAAAGGAAAAGGATTTTTTTTTTGAAAAAGTTAGAAGTAAAAACCTTTTAATATAATAATTTTCATTTGAAAGCAAAATATATGCAAGTAAAAGAAGCAAATAGATAAAAATATAAAGTAATATCATAAAACAACAATAAAGGACTGGATTAAAAAAAGTTAAAAAGCCATACAAAAAACATGTTAAGGATTTAACTAAAAAAATTGTTAAGAAAACAAAATAAAAGGACCTAAGTAAAAAAAAATTGTTGAGAGCAAAAAAAAAATGGACAAGTGTCACACTATGGGAGAGGAGGAGACAAAATATATATATATATGTACTAGACACAGACCCGCGCAATGCTACGGGTCTATTTTTATTTTACAATTTTTAAAGTTAGTAAAATTGATTATTAGATAAAAGTTATTGGTCATAAATATATTTATTTCTTTGATATTGTTTAGTACAAAAGAAAAACATGTTTACTAAGGATAGAGTTTATATATCAAACAAAATATCCAAAAATAATTTTTTGAGAAAATTGGATTAGCTTCAATTAGAAAAACACAATACTTAAGTTAAATAGTATAACAAACAGATAATCTGTTCTAGAAACAAACAAATTAAGATAATGATGCAATAACAATAAAAAGTAAAAGCACCAAAATATATATATGGCATAGTGGTTCAGACAATTTAACGAAGAAGTAAGAAAAATTAGCTAAGAATGCTTTGTTCATATTATTAATCAAGTGTAAGGTTTTAAACCCATCTGTAAGCATTTTTATTTTAAGAATAACTAATTGAATTATTTATATTTACTACAAAGTACAATATACAAAGTAAAAGTATTTTTTTTTTGAAAAAGTTAGAGGTAAAAACCTTTTCATATAATAATTTTCATTCGAAAGCAAAATATATGCCGGTAGAAGAAACAAATAGATAAAAATATAAAGTAATACCATAAAATAATAATAGAAGACTGGATTAAAAAGAGTTAAATAGCAATACAAAAAATATGTTAAGGATTTAACTAAAAAAATTATTGAGAAAAAAATAAAAGGACCTAAGTAAAAAAAAAAGTTGTTGAGAGCAAAAAAAATAAATGGATAAGTGTCACTCAAAGAGAAAGGAGGAAACAAAAATATATTATAGTATAGAAACTCTAAACTAAACCTTAATACACTTTGCTTATTCAATATTCCATTCCACTCTTCAAGTCTTCAGGTTACAAGCCCACGTTGTACGATCTCCCATTCAGCACTGTCCACACTCCACACCGACGACATTCGCGACATGCTCAGCCCCTTGCTTCAACAAATCTGGCCTCCCCTCACTAGACAAGTGCCATCAAACCTATATCCAAAGCCGACGAGCCCTTCAGCCTTTAAAGACAGATCCAGCACCAACGAGCCTATATTTGTCAGATCCGACGCCAACGAACCCCTAAGCCCTCAGATCCGGCACCCCTTGGTCATCGTTTATACCTCTTAAGCCAGCAACGAACTTTCTAAGCCATGGACGCGTGGTTGCCTCTCCTCCCTCACGAACGCAGCAAGCTCCCTTCACTAGCCCTCTTTCAGTCACGCAGCAAAAGCCTCATTGGCTTGTAATTTTTTTAGTGACAACTGCTGTCCTATATCATCTTCTGTTTAGGAGTTAAGGGAGTTTGGTTCTTGTATCGTTTTGCGAAGGTTCTATGGTGCTCTTTAAAGTTTTTATCTTCTCTGTTTAGTGTTGGTAGTTGCGGGTTTTGTGTCAATGGTTTAATTGAAGATGTTGAGTGGGGTTGACTTTCGGGTCAATGGATTAATTCTTCTAATACTTTTTGCTCAGCCATGATGCTGTGTTTCAACTTCTATTTTATCTTAAAGTTGTGTTGATTTGAAGTTCCTGTCGTGTGCTATGATCAGGTTTTCTTTGTTGAGGCTACAGTTGACTCTTGTGGTGTTTGATCTTTTGCCACAATCAATTGCATATGATGATTGGATTTGGTTTTTGAATGACGTTTAGTGTGTGTTAGTGGACAAAGTTTGTAAGAATGTTTCTTTCTTTTTTTGAATTCTGTCTCATCTCAAAGTCAAAGGTTGTCATAATCTATGATGGTTGGATATCTTGATGTTAGAAAGTTCTTCTATTACTAGTTTCCTACCTTTGTTTTGGGTTTGGGAGTGTTTGTTGTTTATTTTTAGTTATTATTACTAAAAAACATTATATTTTATTTATTTAATTGATAGTATTATTATATATAAAAATAAATTCGAACTTGTGTTTGAGCATGAGATTCGAGTTCGAGTTCAAGCATAACAATCGAGCTTAGATAAATTAGTCTAATTAAACAAGTTTGAGTAACTTGATTTTAATTTTGAACTGAGTTCGAACTCAAAATTTAAAGTTTGATCGAGCTCGAACCAAATATTGAGTATCGAAATTTCAAGTCGAGCTCGAACATCTCAGTTTATCAACTCAGTTCAGCTCATATCCTATGCAAGACAAAGCTCTTAATTAATATTTCAAACAAATCAAAAGCCAAGTGAAATCAAAACACATTAAATAAGTAATAAAACAAATAAAATAGATAAAGAAACAGGCAATAAAGGCATATATTAAGTAAATAGTAAAGTAAACTTGTCAGGCTGGAGTCTTTTCATCTTCCATTCGTTACTCCTTTCTCAAGCCATCCAAGTCTTCAAGTAGCTAATCTCTCTTCCTTTTAAGCTTCTTTTTGCTTGAGCCCCCTTTTTTATTTTTGTATCTTTTTTTTTTCACAATCCCATCAAATAACCTTTTTTTGTTCTAATTAGGTCACTTCCAAAAGTAAACCCCAAAAAATTTCTAAACAAATTTTTTTTGTTACAAAGATATGCTGGCTGTGTTTTCGTTTATTAATGTTTCCCTGTAAGAGGGAATGTGTTTCTGAATATTCTTTGTTTCTCTCTCTTTTTTGTAGATCTAGAACATTGAGTTTGGGTTTTAGATCCGGAAGTCTTTGGGGTCTTGGGTTTGAGTTTGGGGCTTTGGGTTTTGGATTTAGTTTATGGGTTCTAAGTTTAGTGAAAGTGATTGATGAGATTTAGGTTATGATAGCAGAGGGTTTTTGGTGAAGATGATGGTAGTTGGGTTTTTAGGTGGTCTCGGGTTTGGTTGGGAAAGGGGCTATGAGGTGGTGATTTTCAGTGAAGGGTAGGGTTGTTTGGTGAATGGCGAATGGTGAGATAGAGTTGAGAAAGGCGGTGGCTTTTCTGGTGGCAGTGTTTAGGTTGTGGGGGTGAAAAGCTGTGGTTTGTGGTCAAACAGGCTGGTCGTTGGTTTGGCGATTCACGATGGCAGAAAATTGGAAAAATGCTGAGAATTTTCTGTTGTTAATTACCGGTTTTCTTTTTTGTTTTTGCTTGGTTGCCTTGTTGAATGATTTCTTTGCTTGGTTGCTTGATTGTTTGTTACATGCCAAATTATGAAGAAGTCGAAACGCAATACATTTGTTCGTTTTGCTTAGGATATCAATTAGAAATAATCATTAGTTAGTTACAAAAACTAAGTATATAAAGTGTAAAGCTGAACATTGTGAGGAAGGAAGGATCATAGCAGAAATTACAAAGAATTCTCTCTCTCTCTGGTCTTTATCCCTTTAACCTTCTCCCTTTCTTCTTCCCTCTTCTCCTCTCTTTTTTCTACTCTGTTCTTCATAGATCTGGAAATTCCAGATTTCATCCAGGCAAAGCACATCTCAATTTCGATGTAGTACATACTTAAGCTATCATTTGAGAACCTCCAGCGTTCGGCTTGCATCATTTGGTATCAGAGCCAACGATTCTTGGCGATGGCGAACAGTGTGATAATGCCGATGTATGAAAGAGTTCTTCCGAGCATGGATGACCAACAACGTGTGTTGCTACAAATTGATTTGGAGTATTTCCAAACGAGAATAGCTCAATTGTTTGAAGAATTTAAGGAGGATATGTTGGCAAGAATTGATAAGGTATTTGATAATGTCAAGGCTGCTATAAGATTTGAGAAATCTGGAGCTAACGATTGGTTTGATATTGTTGACGATGAAACAGAAGAAGCAAAACAGGAGTGTATTAACTCCATCTACGATGGAAACCTCACTACCAATTTTGAAGTTCAATATGATCAAGATGAATTCAAGCCGTTGACTCGCTTTTCAGTTGGTTTGTTGGATCCACCTAAAAACTAGTCGCAGTGTGCTTCGATTGAGAAGATTAACAGTGATGATAGGGATTTATCTTTCATGATCTACTTATCGGAAGGTTACGAAGCGGTTATCTGCCATAATTCGTTTGAGAATTACACAAGGAAGAAAGTAGGTAACCGATACACAATTTCATTGATTTCATTTGAGTTATTTGATTTCTCTGAACAATTGAAAGTAAAAAAAGAGGAGGTAGAGAATGTTGATTCTATGTTTGATGAGCTTGATATTTTGAGGATGGATATTGATCATACTAGGGGAAAGGGAAATTTCACTTGGAATAAGTTGTTTCCACATCCACATGTGATCCAAGGTAAGCTTGTTGTCCTTAATGAACCGTATAGGTTTAGACTCTTGCTAATGGAAAGGAAGAGTAATGGTGCTGCGTTTTTGACAAAGGAGAGCTGTCTTGTTGTCAAAATTGGGAAGCTATGTATTGGGGTTACTCTTGTCTCAAAGATTGTTTTTTCTCTTTGAGGAGTTGTTCGTTGGTTGTATTACTTGGAGTGTGCTTGACCAAAAAGACAAAAGAGAGGCCGAGGAAGAAATCTTGGTTGATTATCAACCGAATCAGGTTATAGACTATAAGGTTGAGAATTTACTTGGTGGAGAGCTCCAGAGAACTGCTACTATTGTTGAAAATATATGGCCTAGTTGTATGAAACAGTTTGCATCAAAGAAGACCTTATTTGCAAATGAGAATGAAGGTGCAGATGCTCTAGAGTGGGGTGCTTTATTTGCATCATATGGAATCCATAAGGAGGCAAAGTCGGTAGAAAGGGATGCAAATTCTCTTTTTGTATTACAGCAGCAGAATATAGGGCATTATGTGTTACTTTCCAACATTCACATGGTTGCTAGAGTGGCACATTATGATACAACATTGGCATACCTTGTTCAGTTTCCAGGTGTGTTGGACAACCAACCCTTCATAGTTATGGACAACATTGCTATTCATGACCCAGGCTTGGTACATTTGAAAATGGTTTTCAACCTCGACAATGAGCTTCATGCTTATCTCACTTCATGTGGAGTGGATGGAGTAAAGGTAGACCCAATTGTTTGCTACAAGGTTCTAGATGACTCATCCACAATATGGAACTTACTAAAACGCAGTGCAGTAGCTCTTGATGTTCTATCAATTGTGTTTGGGAAAGAAATTCTTCCTACTTTGATGCCTATTATTCAGGCCAAGTTATCTGCTAGCGGTGAAGAAGCCTGGGAAGATAGGGAAGCTGTTGTTTTGGCTCTTTGTGCCACTGCAATTGATGAAGGATTCTCGATGCTGTTGGTGGCAATCCCTCAAGACACTATTGTAGCGTTTGGAGGTTTGACAGTCGGTCTCGATGTACTTACTAATGGAACTGGTCCTACAGGTTCTGGTTTATTAATCTTTGCAACTTTTGTTTGCCCACCTTCAATCATTATCTTGGCTGCTTTTGGTGTTACCTTCCCAAAGACAGAAATTGTCCAAGCTGCATGTGATTGTGAACGACACATTGGAACACTGTCTTATGGGGTAGATCAAGCAATCTCGATGATGGTCAAAATTGGATTTGTTAAACTAATACATTTCAATCTTATTCATGCAATTGATGTTCAATGCCTTATTAGGGGTGCATTTGTGATAGCCCATTCATCGACTGCTGTTGTGCTTGGTATGAAACTTGGAACGAAGCCACAAGAGGAATTCTTAAGGGAAGAAACCTGTTGTATATGCTGTGAGCACAATATCTATTTCTTAACATACAAATATTGGCAAAAGTGCAAGTGCTCAAAATGTGCGAATGAGTTGATCCAAGGTGGGGGAAAGTGTAACACAGTGGATTGTGTGGTAACCATGATTTTTGTGTTATCTACAGTAGTTCCAAAGAAGATGCCTTTAGCCTTGCTGAACATCCACGAGGTCCTCGAGCCAATTGGTTATATGCTGTTTCGGGACTATCCTATTGGTCACCTTGCTCAGGGAAGGTTCTCTAGCAAAGATAACAAATTCAGTGAAAACTTCTATGTTAGCATAATCAGGCTTGGCAAAAGTGTTCATGACGTTATGATTAGAGTGGCTTCCAGGTCTATGTCTGTGTTGGCAGTGTCTTGGGTATCATGAATTACAAGGCACGGGGAATGGTTCAGATTCAAGTTTATGAGAGGATCAACTCTGCAACTGTAGCTGCTGGACAAACCATCAACAATGCTTAGTCTGCTAACATGAAGAATTGTTACGTCTTGATTGGAACCTCACGGGTCACTGTTGCATTTAACAAGCTAGCTAAGACAGTAGGTGGTATGGAGCAGAAGAAAAAAGTAGTATTTTGGTTGAAGAACAAGTTTTCATCCTTGAGGACAAGGATGTTTTGAAGGGGCGGGTATTGTTACATGCCAAATTATGAAGAAGTCGAAACGCAATACATTTGTTCATTTTGCTTAGGATATCAATTAGAAATAATCATTAGTTAGTTACAAAAACTAAGTATATAAAGTGTAAAGCTGAACATTGTGAGGAAGGAAGGATCATATCAGAAATTACAAAGAATTCTCTCTCTCTGGTCTTTATCCCTTTAACCTTCTCCCTTTCTTCTTCCCTCTTCTCCTCTCTTTTTTCTACTCTGTTCTTCATAGATCTGGAAATTCCAGATTTCATCCAGGCAAAGCACATCTCAATTTCGGTATAGTACATACTTAAGCTATCATTTGAGAACCTCCAGCGTTCGGCTTGCATCATTGTTCCTCCTTTTTATAGTATAGTTTCAATTGTTTTAAACAAGATTTCTTTCCATTTTTTGGGTCGACAGTGATCAAATCCCCAATATTTAGGGGTAAGATTAGGGTGGCAAGGCAGTGGCTGGAGGGGAAGACTACGGTGGGCTAGCAGCGTGATTTTGGCTACCAACCACCCTATTCTAGTGCCGTACAGGGCACCAGCCTGTTTCATTTTTTTCGATTTTTTAATTATATTTTCATATATTTTATATATTTTTACTAAAAAGAAGAAAATAGCAAAAATAATAAAATAAAAACAACAATAATAAGAATACCAAACCCCAAAACAAGAGCAAAGCCCAAAACCAAAACTTGGGCTTTCTAAAAGATAGTCTTAACTAGGTTTTAAATGGGCTTTCAAACTCATATTAAAAAGGGTTAATATCCAAATATGTATTTCATGTTTGTCACAAAATAAAATTAAATTTTTAATATTTAATTGCATAAAAATTAGTTCTAAACGTTTCAAAATAACACATTTAAGGACATTTTTATTAACTTTCTCTAACGTCGTTAAGTTTTATTACTGTGCAAGGGTAACGAAAATTAAAAAATTTAACGAAAATATCTTTAATTTTATTATTTTAAATGTTGAGGATTTAATTTTATTTTGTGACAAACATAAATGACATATTTGGAGTATTAAGCTTATTAAAAAACCAAACAAAACTAGCCTAATAAAAATTGGATCCTAACTATTGGACTCGTGCAACTTGATCCAATATAAATTTAGATTAGATCTTAACCTATGAATTGATTCAAATAACTTGACATTTGGAATAGAGTGTTGATCAAGATCGAGTTATTTTAATTTATTTCAAAATAGCACAAATCAAATTCAGATAAAATTAAGTGTCTACATCTCTAGAAGGTTGAGTGTTGCAAGTTAAGTACAGTATGGGAGAATATGTGAGTGATAGAAAGATACAAGAAATTTTGCCCTAGGATACTTGAATGCTTTTAGTGACTTTGCTCTTGGTTGTTCAAGTTGTTCTCTCTTCATACAGATGTTCTTTAATACTTCAATTTATACTTTGGAGGTGATTGTGGCTATTAGTGTAGCATTTATTACAAAATTTATCGTTAAAAGACACCAAAAACTAGTCGTTGCTTGCTACAAGGCTTGAGGGATCGATACCTTAACCTTGGGTATCGATCCCTAAATTGGGGAGTAGCTACAGTTTTCGAGGGGATTGATACTTTCTTCAAAGATATCTTATCCCTCCTGCAAAACTTCAGTAATTTTGTTAGTAAGAGATCAATGCCTCCTATCGTGGTATTGATTCCTAAATAGAGTTTAGTTATTGACTTGTGGAGGATCCATACCTAGCTTAAGGGTATCAATCCCTTCTTCATAAATCACGAAAATTTAATTAAGGGGATTGATGTCTTGACCCTAAGTATTGATCGCTCCTATTTCAACCTTGAATCTTTTACTATGAAACACTCAAAATTAATTCCAAAAATATTTTTCTAGGATCCCATGATTACTCAAATGATTTTCAACACTTAGTAACCTGTATCTTTGAGCTTTAATGATTTTCATAATCTTGAGCAGTAAGACTAATAATACAGCATTCATAACAATAGTTTTGTAGCCTCTCATAAGAAAGTCTCTTTACACACTAAATCACTGGAATCCAATCCATCAATTGTAAATGACTAAGCGGCTTAGTTACATCAATATGGACTCGTATTCGTAAAAACTACTCACAAGCAACCTGTGATATAGCCCATTCAGTTTTAATAAATTGTCCCAATTTATTGCCAATCTTTTCTGCAAATTAGGATTCATCGTTCGTAAGGGAAAGCCTTTGATACGAACCCAAAAACAAGCCATTTCAATGACATAATCCTCTAGGTTTTTTAAAAAAAATTGTAATTTGTCATAGTTTTTTAAGCTTGCTTATGAAATTAAAAAAAAAAAACTTCACTATCAATTTATGAGATAATTATCCAAAATTTTTAATATTAAAAGAATCTTATTATTTTATAGTTAACACTAGCTTGTGATTTATGTAATATATGAATTAATTTTATTTACTTAAATATGTGCATAAACATAGAAATTAGCACTATTTTAATTACATGTGTTAGCTGAAAATTGATTGAGAGAGGGTAAATCAGTTTTCTACACTAATTTGGATTTTCAAACTTAATCTATTACCAGCTTTGAACTTACCACAATTTCAATTCAATTAAATAGATCAATATAAAAGTGAAATTTTAATTAAAAGACATAAGGTGGAGAAATGTACACATAATGTTTCTAAAGGTTTGGCTTTTCTTGCCTACTTTCTCTTTTTTGAGATTCCCTTCTAAGAGCTCACCAAATTCACTATGAAGGCTTATGAGGAACCATTTATAATCCTTTCTTTTTTAAGCTCAAGGGAAACTTTTACAAACCTCCCTTTTTAAGGCTCAAGGAGGAATCTCTAATCACTATCCAAATCTCGTAATTATAATTAGGCACTCATGGGTAACTCCTCTTTTTCTGCAAGACTTGATATTGGATAAACATTTGGTAATCTTTGGTACCTCTACAAAGGTGGGTGATTACAAATTTTGGCACAATAAATGGCTATAAGATGAGTACAATAAAAGAATACAAGAACTTTTGCCTCTTGTGAATACTAGAGCAAAAAATGATCACTAGTTAATGATTGGAAGTTGAAGCTCTTGAAGTTGAACCTCTTGAATGCTTGTATTAATACCACTTGATCAAATTATGGCGGTTAGTGAGCATTTAATTTAATTCTTATTGTTGAATCTTTTAAAAATTGGTTGTTACATCTTGCCAAACTAAAAGGGTATCGATACCTTACCTTAAGGTACAGATACCTTAAGAGGAAATCTTGCATTTCAAACAATGAGATATTGATACCATATCCTTTGAGTATCAATATCAAAACCTAGCATTTACCTTTGTTTGATGATAACGATAAAGGTATCGTTACTATCCTTTTATACAACCAAAAGTCAAATGAGCCTATCGATACTTTTATCAAGAGTATCGGTGTCTTTGGACATAAAACACATGATTTTGGCTAAGTATGCATTTATTCATACTTTTATCAAGAGTATCGGTATCTTTGGACATAAAACACATGATTTTGGCTAAGTATGCATTTATTCATCCAAGGTAAGATTAAGATGACTAAACATGCAAAAACAACATTTATCATTAAATCACATGCATATTTAGGTCTTGCAATTTCTTCAATCATTTTCTCACTATATCTACATATATCATTCTTCAAGTAATTCCAAGAAATATGCCAAAGCATTAATAAAATCTAACTCACTTAAAATTTTCTGTCATATCAAAAACTATATATTTCAAAGCTAACAACATGTTTAAAGTATAAGTAAAATACATATAATATAATAAAGATATTAAATCATAAGAAAATTTATATTATTTAATTTAATATTTTCAAATTATTTAAGTTTTATTCTTTTATTGAGGTATTTTTTGATTGATAGATTTAGATAAACCTAATTTTTATCCTAAAGTACTTTTTGAAATATTTAAAAATTAAATAACTAATTGAATATTCAAACATAAATATTTATTAAATAATTTAATCTTGATTTTAAATGAATAATAATAATTTTATGTGTTTAGTAACTCAAAAAATAAATTTAAATGTATTTTACCTGTGATGTTCCCCGTAAACTGTGACGAAAATAGTTACATTTGGGGCCAGCCTAGGCTTGAAACGTACTTCCCAGGCCCAATCCAAGAATGGAGCCCTTGGTGTGGAAAGCTACAGGCTACCCAAAAATCAAAATCGTGCAAACAATGCCAATGGCCCGTGGTTAAGCAACCGTCGGGGGCCGCCAAGAAACCCAGGAAGCCTCGATTGAGTGAAGCCGAGAGGTCGGCTAAATTTGCCTGGAGAGAGGCGGCGAACAGTCCGTTCTCCGAGGAGACACTCGTCGACGAGCCATTGTCTCCGTGAAGTCGCTCGTTTATGGAGTTCTTGTCTGTTAAGACATTATACTAATAGTGCTTACTAAAGCATTAATGATGCTAACAATCCAAGCTTGGCAAAATAATTGATATCTTTTTTTTAGGAGAGGTTAAGTCTAAAATTCAATTCTTTACCTCTTATGAACAAAAATAAAAAACCCATTAATGATGCTTATGTTCAGGCTCAAAGAACTTCTGCCTTCTAAGAAACTTTTATTTCGAAGTTTAATAAGTAAATATGCTTATTGAGTTACCTATTTCTTTTGAAGTTCTGAGTGTCTAAGACTGTCTTACTGAGTTAATGTGATGAAGGGAGGTATGCATTGCTGAGGAGTCGTAGCAATATTTTTATGTAAGGGTTTGGCAATTATTTGCCAAAGGTTTATACTATCAATGTGCTATAGCTTCCGAAGCTCTGTATCTATGTTGTTGCATATGTGTGGTACTCTTGCGGCATGAATTCTAAATTCCAGGAAAATTCATTTATTGGTGATGCAGAGAAATTTCCTGTGCGGTAGAAATTTATCTTTTCAACCTGCTCAGCTTTTACTGAGGAAAGAGGTGAAGCGCGATGAAGACTTGATAGATCATTAGCAAACTCCTAGTATGTGTTTAAGTAAGACGTTTTCTTACATCCAAGTGCATCATTCCATTGTTTGTTAAAAAATTCTTTGATGTCTGGCTTACTTGTCTATTGTAGACGTTTCAAAGCTTGGTTTTGTTCGATTAAACACTCTTAAATTGGGTGTTGTTTCTGCCTTTGTTGAATTGGGGAAGCAATGCATTGTACTTTCTAAAACCTATGCTAAAGCTAAACCTTAGTGCGGCATAGTCGAT
This sequence comes from Heritiera fomes, assembly GCA_032173925.1. Lineage (NCBI taxonomy): Eukaryota > Viridiplantae > Streptophyta > Magnoliopsida > Malvales > Malvaceae > Heritiera > Heritiera fomes. Next base: position 36,275,314 of record JAPDPM010000003.1, read on the forward strand.
TATTTTTAGTATTTTCATAGTAATATGGATGATGAGTGAAGTGAGTGCACGATGACATCAACCCGAGTTACTCTCTAAAGCAACTTTGAATACGTTTCCCATTGCTGCTTGTTTGCTATCATATTTTCGGTGATTCGACTGTATATTCAGTAAAATATTTGTATCGTCATTGTATAATAATAATAATAATAATAATCTTGAAAATAGTTGAAAAATACATTGATGAGTAAAGCCCTGGATCACAATTGAATTTGTTTACCATCCAAAACCATTGTGGCAAGCTGAAATTAAACCAGCTTCCCCTAGCGGAACCACAATAACAGATTAATTATCCATGCTACCTTCTTCATATGCCGTCCTTAATAAGCATTCAGACGCGGTGGATGGGCATGAATCAAATAACCGAAACCCTTCATCACTAAGAGGATCTTGTAAAAGTTGACAAACATGTTCGGCATTTAGCGTTTCAAAAATGCCCTCAGATGAGATCACCAAATAGCTATCGTTTCTGGCCAGAGTTTTCCAATCACTAACCGCCGGTACTGCTATAACGCCCTAGCTGTATAATGCAAATAAATAAATAAATAAAATAAACGTTAGTAATAATACTCATTAAGTAATCTATTAGCATAAAATCTTCTACTAAAACAGTTTAAGAGCCAAATTAAAAACTCAGATAAAAAAGAGATACGGCCAGCTCACCATTGACTCGATGAACACAATTCACTAATGCTTGACAATCCAATGTAGTCCTTTAAGGAGGGGCCTTTGACTTTATTTCTTCTTCTTCTTCGCCTATACTTCGACCAAATCATCATATTATAAAAATTGTAGAAAATTCTGCTTTCACGTTGCGCCACGTTTTTTGCCCCTTTTTTTCCAGTGCTTGCCCTTCTTTCCCCTGGCTTGGTCTGTGTTTGTTCGTCTCAATAGGTAATTTCAGAAGGGTTTTTCACTGGATTGGTGCTTGCTCTTCCTACGTGATTCTCTCTCTCCAATCTGCCTTTATCTCTATAGGTTAGGTTACTTTGCCGCTCAAATCACACGACCACCCTCATCTCTATCTCTCGCCTGTTTTGCTTTTTAGTACATGATTTGGTCATGTACAGTTCTTCTCTTCCTGCTTTCTCCACTTTCTCTTTAACTATTCTCTACTGTGCTTTGGAGCCCAATGCTCTTGGCGTGTTATTGGGAATTGATTTTCACTTGGTTGTACTCCCACTTGCTTGCTTGATTTGATTTTTCCTTCAATTGCAGTCGATTTTTGGTTCCGAGCCAGTTCCTCTCGATGGGTCTTGAAGCAATTCACTCATTTGAGGCTTCTCTTGGAAAAATGTTGGATCATCCTTCCAACCTAGGTTCAACTTTGTTCTTCCACCAATCTCTTATTTCTTTTTGTGCTTGCCATCCCTTTTCTGTTTCATCTTTTCCCGCTAAACGGGGTTTCCAATGTTTGTACCGTTTTCCCCTCGAGCTTTAGAACCTCCAGTTCCACTTTTTGGGTTATGTAGAAAAATAGAGAAGAAATTGTTCTCTAAGATTTCTCCGAAGCGTTTGCAAGTAAGCATCCTTTTCCTCTAGGCCATTTCTGTTGATATTTTTAGAAAAATTGTCTTGCTTTTACCTTGGTGATTTACCTATTCATTTTGTTTTTTGTTGAATTCTTCTGGAATTTTAGTAGCATTGTCAGAAAAGGTGCAGTTTGGTTTTGGACAGGTTACTTCCCTCTTGAGTAGGTCATCTCTGCTCCTCTTTTTTTTTCTTTTTCTACTTTGTTCTTGCTCGAGGTAATCACAAACATTTTTTTGTTTAGTTTGAAGGTTGCTAAGTTAGAGGTTGGAAGTTGATTTTCTTTAATCCTAACTTAAAAACAGTTTTCTCATCACTCCTGATTTTTATTTTTGTCAAAATTCTTTTGGGTTTTCCCAGCACCCTCATTATGGGTACAATTTGGTTTCAAGAGTTCCTCCTTTTTTTTCTAGGTAATCTCTACCTTATATTTTGTATTTACTTGCTTTGTTTCTTCTCAAGATTGTGATAAACCTCCTTTACCATCATGCTTGGTTGGAGCTTAAGTAGAATGCAGTTAATTATCCATTATTTCCTTTTCTTTTAGCTTCTTGAATTCCTATAAATAATAAGTACCCAAATAACAAACCCAACTTCATCAATATCCTTTAATCACGGCAAGATAAAAATCTCCAAATAATGTTCTAAAGACTATACATAGCTAGGTATTACTGATTCAAGAAAGCAAAAAACACAAGAACCAGGTGGTCCATGTTAGTTAGTTCCTCTGCGTAAATTATTCATGGAATCTAAACTATGTAAGGTTTTAAATCCAATTTAATCTAACAATTAAACTAATCACATTGAACATCATTTCCAGCTTAACTGTCACGACCCGAATGTCAATGACATCCACTTAACACTTACTAGATTTGCTTACGAAAATTTCGAACCAAATTTTTCTTTTTCTACTTACGGTTTGTATTCGGTGTTAGTGTAGTATCTAAATTCCGATCCTATCTTACTCATTTTATTTCTCGAGCTATGACACGTTTCTCAAAGAGGTTTTTCTTATGATTTTCGTCTTATTTTACTATTCCCAAAAGAAACAGATCGAAAACCTCCCCTTTGTATTTTATCAATTTCCCCAGGTATAATTCCCTGCACAAAACGCATTTCTAAATCACATAATACAACAGCTGGTGTTTCTCCACAATTTCATGCAATCACGTATTTCAAGATCTCGAGAGTTTAACCGTTACTAAGTTCGTATCTACCACATTTATACATAATTCAAAACATAATTTAAGACCTGGATCGGACTCGATAACCACCTAGACTCTCATAGTCATCTAATGCGATCCATAGTTACATCCCACATATTATCTTAGTACTGTGAAAGTTAACGTACACATAATTATCAAAATGATATACTATCAGTATACCTCAAAATACAAAATGCTAGCTCTGGAGAACGCAATGGGTACCACTACTAGGTACGATTTCCCAGGAGCCTACGCGAAGCCTGAGCCGGCTATCAACTCGTATGATCTGCAGTTGTTAAATTAAGGGGTGAGCAATCCACGGCTCAGTAAGTAGTTTAAATAAAACATACTAGGCTCATATCGTAAAACACGATCATACATGCTTGAGTTATTGTAAATTAGCATGTATGGGTTATACTAAGGTTTATTACCCTTTTCGTAAGTGTACACACGTCATAACTTACTCATACTTACTTTTCATCCTTAGTTACACCAGTCATCGTTCTTATTAAAAATATAATTATGTGTGGAAGCACGAGTATTCAAGTAGCACATGTTCAATGACATATATAGACATAACTCAAATAATCGAAAGAAACGAACATTCAAGTAGCACATGTTCAAATGGCATATATAGATATCATTCAATAATCACATACATCATGTGTCATATGCCTAAGATCTATGTCATCCTTCAACATTCATCGCCTTCATGAATCACAATCACTTACTTACTTATAATCGCAATACCCTACGATTTCTCATATTTCGTCGAAACTTGTGTAGCACTTAGTTCCCGAAAGATTTTAGGGGTGTGACGAACCAGCACAATCGGCCATGGCAACCTCTCTGGGCCCATCAGACAACGATTGCCTAGCTTCATCACTCATCCGTACTGTCCTCTATGGCCCAAAGTCCACTCGAGGTTTTAGAGATTATGACGAACCAGCACAATCGGCCATGGCAACCTCTCTGGGCCCATCAGACAACGATTGCCTAGCTTCATCACTCATCCGTACTGTCCTCTATGGCCCAAAGTCCACTCGAGGTTTTAGAGATTATGACGAACCAGCACAATCGGCCATGGCAACCTCTCTGGGCCCATCAGACAACGATTGCCTAGCTTCATCACTCATCCGTACTGTCCTCTATAGCCCAAAGTCCACTCGAGGTTTTAGAGATTATGACGAACCAGCACAATCGGCCATGGCAACGATTGCCTAGCTTCATCACTCATCCGTACTGTCCTCTATGGCCCAAAGTCCACTCGAGGTTTTAGAGATTATGACGAACCAGCACAATCGGCCATGGCAACCTCTCTGGGCCCATCAGACAACGATTGCCTAGCTTCATCACTCATCCGTACTATCCTCTATGGCCCAAAGTCCACTCGAGGTTTTAGAGATTATGACGAACCAGCACAATCGGCCATGGCAACCTCTCTGGGCCCATCAGACAACGATTGCCTAGCTTCATCACTCATCCGTACTGTCCTCTATGGCCCAAAGTCCACTCGAGGTTTTACTCGGTTAATGCCTTTAGCACATCGAAGCTCGTGTAGCACGTAGTTCCCGAAGGATCCTAGAGGTGACTCCCACGGTTCGGAATTCGAGTCTTTACTCTTGGTACATAAAACTAGGTGCTAATTGAGGTCTATGGACTCAACATCGAGACGATAGGTGTATTTGGTACTCAACTCACGTATTCATACCCAAGCATAACAATATGTTAACATATTCAATGATCATGAGAGTGCCATAACACATAACACATTACACAATACACGACAAAGATCACCTTTTAAATAAGGGCATTTCACAGGCACATTATGTTCGGTTTAAAACTCTTGCATAATTATTCTAATTATCTTACCCGTAATGCTCAACCAATATCCTATATAATTTAATTAATTATTTAATAAGGATTCCTTCATCTCTTACGAGACGATGCTAGTAAGATTTATTTAACCCACTTACCTCGGTGCTTGGTAGATTACCTTTCCTCGATCCTCAACTCAAGCTAAACTCCTACACCGCTCCAAATTCACTACAATTAAATCAAATGATGTTTCAATAACATGTCTTAATTATATTTTGATCATATATCAATTATATGTCTTAGGATCTAAACTATTCTAACTCATTTCTTGGTTCCACCTCTTAACAGTCCACTTATTGACTAACATTCTACCATTTATTAAAATCAGTCAACACAATCAGATTAGCCCCCCCCATATCTGTTTCGGTTCAGCTTTGATTTCCTTTGTTTTCACACCACCAAAACTCCATATTTATACTTCTTAAAATTTTCAGGCTCAGCTGCAGCATGGTTTCTTATTTACATTTATATCTCTAATTTATTTTCATGTTAGATCTTAAACTCTGTTCTTCACTTACACGCATGAACAACAGAATTTTTTCTGCTTCATTAATTACGCCACTCATTCATGTAACAGCAGTATTTTACTCAGCTATTAACATTACCAATAATCAAGGATTTCTGTCCTAAGAAATTACCATACATTTTCCTTCCAGACCTTATCCTTACCTATCATCTACCCAACCAATAACATCATCAACCAACAATCAAGTGCATAAAACGTGGACTGGAGAGTTTCTTACCTGTCCTACGCCAACATTCAGCTGCAGGGGAACCTCTCTCATGCTGTTTTTGGTTGAGGTTTTTAGATTATTATAGAGCTATGGAGGTGGGGATCAATTTATGTGAAGGAGCCTAGGTCGAATTGTGATGAAACGATGGTGATTCAAGGCTGGAACATGGAGAACGGTGGAGGAAAGGAAGAACACAACGTGACTGATGCAGCCGAAATGGCTGAGGCGGTGCTACTCCAGCTGGAGAAATAAATGAATCAGCCTTGTTGCCCTGTTTTCATTGGCTCTAAATTGATTGTAATTATAAAATTTTCTGGTATGAATTATTTAAAGTCTAAAATGTCCTCTAATTTCAGCTAAATTACTCATTGTGCCACTGTACAGTAAAATTCTGTCCAGCCCATATTTTAATTACATTTTCATTTATTTAATTTACTTCTTAAGCCAAATTATGGCTTATTTGGTCCACTTTGACCACTTCATGAGAAAAGTATTTTTGCCCTTATACAACTTGAAAATTTTCAATTCTATCACACCTTTCTTTCGATATTTATAAAATATCAAAAATTTATTTATTTAAAATTTATTATTCCGTACATGTACAGTATAAATTAACGAGTTCTCACATTCTCCCCACCTTAAGAAATTTGGTCCCCCAAATTTTCTGTGTCTATCTGAAATAGGTGAGGGTATTTCTCTCTCATTAAGCTTTCTAACTCCCATGTGGCTTCCTCTGAAGAGTGGTGCTGCCAAAGCACTTTGACTAAAGGGATTGTCTTAGACCTCAATATCTTATCTTTCCTGTCTAAGATCCGAATTGGTCTCTCGACATAGCTTAAGTCCTCTCTAATCTCCAGTGGCTCATACTCGATCACATGAGATGGGTCCGGATGATATTTCCGTAGCATCGACACATGAAAGACGTTATGCACACCCGATAGCTCCGGGGGTAATGCTAGTCGATATACTACGTCACCCACTCTCTCCAATATCTCAAACGGACCAATGTATCGAGGACTCAACTTCCCTTTCTTGCCAAATCTCATTATGCCTTTAGACGGAGAGATTCTCAAGAACACTTTATCACCCACTTGGAACTCTAAAGGCCTCCTTCGACAGTCGGCATAACTTTTCTGTCTACTTTGGGCTGTCCTCAGTCTATCACATATCAATCTCACATCTTCGGAAGCTTTCTCTACAATCTCCGGAGTGAATAACTTTCTTTCACCTACCTCTTCCCAGCCAATGGGAGACCTACACCTACGCCCATACAATGCCTCGTAAGGTGCCATCCCAATACTAGAGTGAAAGCTGTTGTTATATGCAAACTCCGCTAGTGCCAGATGATCATCCCATGAGCCTCGAAAATCCATAACACATGCCCTCAACATGTCCTCAAGTGTCTGAATAGTCCTCTCTGATTGCCCATCGGTTTGAGGATGGAAGGCTGTGCTAAAGCTTAGTTTAGTTCCCAAGGCATCTTGGAAGTGTTCCCAGAAACGGGAAGTAAACCGAGAATCCCTGTCCGAAACTATGCTCACTGGGACTCCATGTAACCTCACAATCTCCTTAACATACATATTTGCTAAGGCACTAAGCGAGTCAGTAGCCTTCATAGCTAGGAAATGAGCGGATTTTGTCAATCTGTCAACTATCACCCAGATCGCATCATGATTCCTACGAGTCCTCGGGAGCCCCATAATGAAGTCCATAGTCACATGCTCCCACTTCCATGTAGGTATGGGCAAAGGCTTTAGTAAGCCCGCTGGCCGCTGGTGTTCAATCTTAACCTTTTGGCACACTAGACACCTCGACACAAAGGTCGCTATATCTTTCTTCATACCAGCCCACCAAAACACCTTTCGTAAATTCTGATACGTCTTCGTATTCCCTGGATGCATAGTGTATTTGGAGCTGTGTGCCTCTTCTAAAATTTGCCTCTTCAACATCTCATCATTCGGGACATAAATTCTACCCCTATATCTCAACAACCCATCATCTGAAACCCTAAACTCTGAGTCTTGTCCCGGTTGTATTCCACCAATGATCTCCACAAGTCTAGGATCCTCTTTCTGAGCTTGTCTAATTTGATCCATAATGTTAGGCTCTATCCTCAAGCTAGCCATCAAATACTCACCATCGGGCTCTAGGTTGATATTCAACTCTGAAAATTTCTCCAGCAAATCCCATTCCCGGACCATCATGTAACTAACAAAACCCACACTCTTCCTACTTAATGCATCCGCTACCCGGTTTGCTTTACCCGGATGATAGAGAATCTCGCAGTCATAGTCCTTCAATAGCTCCATCCATCTTCTCTGTCTCATATTCAACTCTTTCTGCGAGAATAGGTACTTTAAGCTCTTGTGGTCTGTATAAACCTGGAACCGCTCACCATACAAATAATGGCGCCATATCTTTAGCGCAAACACTACCGCTGCCAACTCCAGATCATGAGTAGGGTAGTTCCTCTCGTGGTCCTTCAACTGTCTTGAACCATATGCCACTACTCTACCATTCTGCATCAACACACACCCTAGACCCTGTAGAGAAGCATCACTATACACTGCAAATCCTCCGGATCCACTTGGAACCGTCAACACAGGAGCCGTAGTCAACCTTTGCTTGAGTTCTAGAAAGCTACGCTCACACGCATCATTCCATTCAAACTTGACATCCTTGCGTGTAAGTCGGGTTAGTGGAGCAGCAAGCTTGGAAAACCCCTCTACAAATCTCCTATAGTAACCTGCAAGCCCTAAAAAGCTGCGAATCTCGGTCACTGTTTTAGGCCTCTCCCAATTCATCACGGCCTCTATCTTAACTGGATCAACTGCTACACCATCCTTGGATACCACATGCCCCAGAAAACTGATTTGTTCCAACCAAAACTCACACTTGCTGAACTTCGCGTATAGCCCTTCCTTCCTAAGAGTTTGGAGTACTATGTGGAGGTGGTGCTCATGTTCTTCCCGGGATCGGGAATACACCAGTATGTCATCTATGAACACAATGACGAACTTATCCAAGTGAGGCTTGAATACTTCATTCATCAATGCCATGAATGCTGCAGGGGCATTCGTTAGGCCGAATGGCATAACTAGGAATTCGTAGTGGCCATATCGAGTTCTAAAGGCTGTCTTTGGCACATCTTCCCCTTTAATCCTCAATTGGTGGTACCCCGACCTGAAATCAATCTTCGAAAATATTTGGGCACCTTTCAATTGATCCAACAGATCATCAATCCTAGGCAGGGGATACTTATTCTTCACCGTTGCTTGATTCAACTGCCTATAATCGATACATAGCCTCAAACTGCCATCCTTCTTTTTCACAAACAACACTGGAGCTCCCCATGGCGACACACTCGGTCTTATGAACCCTTTGTCCAACAACTCTTGTAATTGCTTTTTCAACTCCTCTAACTCAACTAAGGCCATTCGATACGGGGGCTTGGATATGGGTTGAGTGCCTGGGAGTAGCTCTATAGCAAACTCCATCTCTCTTTCCGGAGGTAGCCCTGGTAGCTCATCCGGAAATACATCGGAGAAGTCCTTGACAACTGGGATGTCAGACAGTTCCGATTGGCTCTTTTCGGCATCCTCGACAAACGCGAGATAGCCTTCACAAACAAATCAATCTCATACTAGTGAGACACCAATAAAATCATAATTATTCTATTCATTATCTCCAAGACGTAGTACAAGCTTTTCAGGTAAGGAGAAAGTAACAACTTTGCTATAGCAGTCCACACTGGCATGGTGGTTGGTTAGCCAATCCATGCCTAGTATTACATCAAAGTCATACATGTCTAATAACACCAAATCTACCACTAGGTATTTATCTCCCACCTTTACTTTACACTTACGATACACATGTTTGGTCATTTGAAATTCTTTGAGCGGAGTAATCACATGTAATAGATGTCCTAAGGGCTCACACTCTATATGCAATTTACTAGCAAACATAGGTGAAATAAAGGAGTGTGTTGAGCCTGGATCAACAAGTACAAATGCTTCTAAATTACAAATAGTAAGCTTACCCTTAATGACCGAACCAGAAGCGTCGGCTGTTTCTTGGTCGAGAGCAAACACCCTTCCATGCTCCATGGGTTTCTTACCCTTATCTTGGGCCTTCTTCTGCTGGGCTATCGATGGTCTATCATCTCGTTTTTCTGTGGCCTTAGGATGGGGGCAATCTCTAATCAAGTGGCCTCTTTCACCACAATTAAAACAAGCTCCGGAAGATTTAAGACAAGGTCGATCCCTATGAATTCTGCCGCAAGCAGTACACGGCTGAGAAGTATCAATGGGTGTTGTAGTTACGGCTCGAGTAGTGGGTGTAGCTGTAGTAATAGGCCTAATAGCCTGTGGTCGAGGCGCAACAAACTTCTGCCTCTTACTAGGGCCCTGATATCTTCTTTGTTCTGGCCTCCTTCTATCAAATCTTTTATTTGGGGGCTGGTTCGGCTTGGGCTGTCTTCTAGCATCATATTCGGCCTGAGAAGCCTCAATTTCTTGTTCGACTGTCAACGCCTTCCTCACAATAGCCGCATACTCCGTAAGCTCAAAGGGCCTAACTCTACCCCTAATATTGGACCTCAAACCCGAAGTGAATTTCTCTGCCTTCTTCTCATCATTGTTGGCATAATCCGCATCATATTTGACTAAGGCAGTGAATCGGGTCTCATACTCCTCTACTTTCATAGACCCTTGCTTTAGTTCAAGAAACTGTGTCTTCTTCTTTCGTCTTGCCACTGCCGACATATAATAATCCATAAAGGTCTCAACAAACTTCTCCCATGTAATAATGGGATCTTTGGCCAATACCAAGGGCTCATTAGTCTTCCACCACTTCTGAGCCTCACCTCTCATCATATACACGGCTAAGGATACCTTCTCGGTGGAATTGCAGCCCATGTATTTAAAGAGGAACTCCATCTCCTCTATCCACTCTTCCGCCTTAGTGGGATCTTTTTCCCCCTTGAACTGTGGAGGAATCATCTTTTGAAATTGCTTCAAGAGAGACATATTCCGATCCACTAGACTCCCAACCTGAATAGTAGCTGGCTGCGGCACGGCTACTTGGGGTGTAACTGGAGGAGGAGCAATCTGTGGCTCTACGGGAGTCGGTGGAGGCGGTACCTGTGGTGGTGCAGGTGGAGGCACTACGGGAGCAGATGGAGGCACCAAAGGTGCTGAAGATGCATGTGGAGGTGGCGGAGCCTGAGGTACACTAGTTTGGTTTGCCACAAGTTGTTGTAGCAAGGCTGTCATAACCTCATAATTCTGCTCCATTCTAGCCATCCTCGCCTCCATGTTATCCGGTGGTGGTGGAGTCGGATGTGGAGGAGTCGGATGTGGAGGTGATGGAGGTGCAGAGGGTGAAGGAGTCGAGGGTGGTATTGCTGACCCCCGAGATGGCCTCCCGGGTCCACCTCTACGTCTCGTTCTCCTCATTCTACTCAAATTTCAAGTGCCTATACCAAGAGCAGATCAATCTCAGTATAAGTCAAATTTGGAAACTTTCACATAAATTTCACAGTACATGGGATGTAACGCTACAGACAATCTAACTACACTACCACGTACTAGACAAACCATGCTCTGATACCATTTAATCTGTCACGACCCGAATGTCAATGACATCCACTTAACACTTACTAGATTTGCTTACGAAAATTTCGAACCAAATTTTTCTTTTTCTACTTACGGTTTGTATTCGGTGTTAGTGTAGTATCTAAATTCCGATCCTATCTTACTCATTTTATTTCTCGAGCTATGACACGTTTCTCAAAGAGGTTTTTCTTATGATTTTCGTCTTATTTTACTATTCCCAAAAGAAACAGATCGAAAACCTCCCCTTTGTATTTTATCAATTTCCCCAGGTATAATTCCCTGCACAAAACGCATTTCTAAATCACATAATACAACAGCTGGTGTTTCTCCACAATTTCATGCAATCACGTATTTCAAGATCTCGAGAGTTTAACCGTTACTAAGTTCGTATCTACCACATTTATACATAATTCAAAACATAATTTAAGACCTGGATCGGACTCGATAACCACCTAGACTCTCATAGTCATCTAATGCGATCCATAGTTACATCCCACATATTATCTTAGTACTGTGAAAGTTAACGTACACATAATTATCAAAATGATATACTATCAGTATACCTCAAAATACAAAATGCTAGCTCTGGAGAACGCAATGGGTACCACTACTAGGTACGATTTCCCAGGAGCCTACGCGAAGCCTGAGCCGGCTATCAACTCGTATGATCTGCAGTTGTTAAATTAAGGGGTGAGCAATCCACGGCTCAGTAAGTAGTTTAAATAAAACATACTAGGCTCATATCGTAAAACACGATCATACATGCTTGAGTTATTGTAAATTAGCATGTATGGGTTATACTAAGGTTTATTACCCTTTTCGTAAGTGTACACACGTCATAACTTACTCATACTTACTTTTCATCCTTAGTTACACCAGTCATCGTTCTTATTAAAAATATAATTATGTGTGGAAGCACGAGTATTCAAGTAGCACATGTTCAATGACATATATAGACATAACTCAAATAATCGAAAGAAACGAACATTCAAGTAGCACATGTTCAAATGGCATATATAGATATCATTCAATAATCACATACATCATGTGTCATATGCCTAAGATCTATGTCATCCTTCAACATTCATCGCCTTCATGAATCACAATCACTTACTTACTTATAATCGCAATACCCTACGATTTCTCATATTTCGTCGAAACTTGTGTAGCACTTAGTTCCCGAAGGATTTTAGGGGTGTGACGAACCAGCACAATCGGCCATGGCAACCTCTCTGGGCCCATCAGACAACGATTGCCTAGCTTCATCACTCATCCGTACTGTCCTCTATGGCCCAAAGTCCACTCGAGGTTTTAGAGATTATGACGAACCAGCACAATCGGCCATGGCAACCTCTCTGGGCCCATCAGACAACGATTGCCTAGCTTCATCACTCATCCGTACTGTCCTCTATGGCCCAAAGTCCACTCGAGGTTTTAGAGATTATGACGAACCAGCACAATCGGCCATGGCAACCTCTCTGGGCCCATCAGACAACGATTGCCTAGCTTCATCACTCATCCGTACTGTCCTCTATGGCCCAAAGTCCACTCGAGGTTTTAGAGATTATGACGAACCAGCACAATCGGCCATGGCAACCTCTCTGGGCCCATCAGACAACGATTGCCTAGCTTCATCACTCATCCGTACTATCCTCTATGGCCCAAAGTCCACTCGAGGTTTTAGAGATTATGACGAACCAGCACAATCGGCCATGGCAACCTCTCTGGGCCCATCAGACAACGATTGCCTAGCTTCATCACTCATCCGTACTGTCCTCTATGGCCCAAAGTCCACTCGAGGTTTTAGAGATTATGACGAACCAGCACAATCGGCCATGGCAACCTCTGGGCCCATCAGACAACGATTGCCTAGCTTCATCACTCATCCGTACTGTCCTCTATGGCCCAAAGTCCACTCGAGGTTTTACTCGGTTAATGCCTTTAGCACATCGAAGCTCGTGTAGCACGTAGTTCCCGAAGGATCCTAGAGGTGACTCCCACGGTTCGGAATTCGAGTCTTTACTCTTGGTACATAAAACTAGGTGCTAATTGAGGTCTATGGACTCAACATCGAGACGATAGGTGTATTTGGTACTCAACTCACGTATTCATACCCAAGCATAACAATATGTTAACATATTCAATGATCATGAGAGTGCCATAACACATAACACATTACACAATACACGACAAAGATCACCTTTTAAATAAGGGCATTTCACAGGCACATTATGTTCGGTTTAAAACTCTTGCATAATTATTCTAATTATCTTACCCGTAATGCTCAACCAATATCCTATATAATTTAATTAATTATTTAATAAGGATTCCTTCATCTCTTACGAGACGATGCTAGTAAGATTTATTTAACCCACTTACCTCGGTGCTTGGTAGATTACCTTTCCTCGATCCTCAACTCAAGCTAAACTCCTACACCGCTCCAAATTCACTACAATTAAATCAAATGATGTTTCAATAACATGTCTTAATTATATTTTGATCATATATCAATTATATGTCTTAGGATCTAAACTATTCTAACTCATTTCTTGGTTCCACCTCTTAACAGTCCACTTATTGACTAACATTCTACCATTTATTAAAATCAGTCAACACAATCAGATTAGCCCCCCCCATATCTGTTTCGGTTCAGCTTTGATTTCCTTTGTTTTCACACCACCAAAACTCCATATTTATACTTCTTAAAATTTTCAGGCTCAGCTGCAGCATGGTTTCTTATTTACATTTATATCTCTAATTTATTTTCATGTTAGATCTTAAACTCTGTTCTTCACTTACACGCATGAACAACAGAATTTTTTCTGCTTCATTAATTACGCCACTCATTCATGTAACAGCAGTATTTTACTCAGCTATTAACATTACCAATAATCAAGGATTTCTGTCCTAAGAAATTACCATACATTTTCCTTCCAGACCTTATCCTTACCTATCATCTACCCAACCAATAACATCATCAACCAACAATCAAGTGCATAAAACGTGGACTGGAGAGTTTCTTACCTGTCCTACGCCAACATTCAGCTGCAGGGGAACCTCTCTCATGCTGTTTTTGGTTGAGGTTTTTAGATTATTATAGAGCTATGGAGGTGGGGATCAATTTATGTGAAGGAGCCTAGGTCGAATTGTGATGAAACGATGGTGATTCAAGGCTGGAACATGGAGAACGGTGGAGGAAAGGAAGAACACAACGTGACTGATGCAGCCGAAATGGCTGAGGCGGTGCTACTCCAGCTGGAGAAATAAATGAATCAGCCTTGTTGCCCTGTTTTCATTGGCTCTAAATTGATTGTAATTATAAAATTTTCTGGTATGAATTATTTAAAGTCTAAAATGTCCTCTAATTTCAGCTAAATTACTCATTGTGCCACTGTACAGTAAAATTCTGTCCAGCCCATATTTTAATTACATTTTCATTTATTTAATTTACTTCTTAAGCCAAATTATGGCTTATTTGGTCCACTTTGACCACTTCATGAGAAAAGTATTTTTGCCCTTATACAACTTGAAAATTTTCAATTCTATCACACCTTTCTTTCGATATTTATAAAATATCAAAAATTTATTTATTTAAAATTTATTATTCCGTACATGTACAGTATAAATTAACGAGTTCTCACATTAACAAATTAACTACCATGCATTATAAATCCAACACACTTATGAAGTGGGCAAAAAGCATACTTTGTTGAGTTAGAATATGTCTATGCAAAAACATACCTTTTTAACGAAAAAGAAATAAATAGAAGTTGTGTGAAATGGTTATTCATGATTTATTTTTTTTCGGAATATGATCATCACCCCATTATAATCAAGGCTGGCTAACTCAAGGTTTAGCCTAAAGCCTAGCTTGCAAGAATTACATATTTAAGCATGTCTCAAGGTGCTGAGGACAATTTTGCATGATTATGACTTTCAATGTACTCTTGGATTATTCCCTAGAATTTTGATTTGTAATCCCCTTTTGCTTCCTCGCTTTAGCATTTGGTGTGCTTCCTTTTCCTTTGTTACTCTCTCAGCTCTTAGATTTGTTATATTATGTTGTAGCAAGTTTGTTTTTTAATTGTTTGATCTTGAGTTAAGACCATTTTCTCTATTCCATGATTTAGAATGGTTTGAGTAGTCCCCTAATTGTTATTTATTAAATAAATAAATAAATAATAATTTTGATGAATTCATTCAATCTTGAGGGATTGTTGAGAAGTGTTTTGGGAAAGTTAAGGAAGCAACTAAGGTGCAATGAAATTGGAATTTGTTGGTGGATAAGGGGAAAAAGGGGTATTAAAATGAAATGCAATTGGGAAAGAAAAGGAAAAAGAATAAATTTGAATAAAGCATGCTTTGTCTTGGATCATTCAAAATAAGGGTCCATGAAAGTGTTGTTTAATTCGATTAAGCTTTGTTCCTATAATTAGCATGTATATTGGTAAATGATTGGAGTTCAACATTAAAAATTAAACGATAGACTTCATAATGTTGCAAATAGCACAGTGAAGGTGGCAGGTGAAAGTAAAATATGATGAATTTAGAAAATGTATCTCAAGTCTCTCATTGCACAAAATAGAAAGTGAAAAAAATGTTTTTTAAGTCTTTATTGCATGAAATAGAAAGAGTGACGAATAAATTTAATACGAATCATGTATGGTGAATGGGTTCTTGATGCATGAAATTTGATTGGTGTAGGCTTTAATTAAATTTAAAGTGCATATTTAATAATAGAATTAAAAAGAACCTTAAAAGTCCTCCTTGGATAGAATATATATGTATCTATATACACACATATAGCTGAAATGAATTTTACACGAGATGAATAATTATATTTGGATGGTTGGAAGAACTATTTCCTGTTATAGTTACTGAGAGTTAAGTTGGAAGATTATTAAGCATCTCTTATTCTCTGTTCTATTATCATTTGAAATCTTTTTGTGTTATGTTTGGCAGGTACTAAATGCAAATTTCATTTAATTCACTTTTCGCCTGATGGTAAACAAAAAAAAATGGAAGAATTAATTAAGTTAGCAAAGAACATGCTGTTAGGAGACCAGAAGAGGTCCCTTTCATTTTCATTTTCAATGTGCCACATGGATAATCTCTTGGAATTTTCCTTTGTGGCTCCTCTTCGCCTACTACATTTATTATGCTATGTCCTTTCTCTTTGTTTTCTGATTTTAGAATTCCTTGATTTGTCATGTTATATTGTTTGAAGCTTGGAAGTTCATCAGTTAATCTTAAGTGAAAACTGCTCTGTTGTTTTATTATGCTTCTTTATATTGATTGTTGTTATAGATTTTTTAGTTTTGCTTTATTCTCGCAGAGCCGCAACGCGTGCACTTTGATTCCAAGCAGGTCCTTCCTTTTTTGCCCAAGTAATTTCCAGTCTTTCTTTTATTTTAGTCTACTTTGTCTTTTCCTGAGATTGTGAGACACATTTCCCACTGTGCTTGCTTGGAGCTTAATCTGAGGGTGATAAATTATCTGTTATTCCCTTTTTTGTTATTATTTTGAATTTGTTTTACATGTATGGCATGCTTGTCAGTACAAGATGTTTGTTCCTTTTTTATTGTGAACAAGAAAAAAAAATCCATGCATGTATGCTTCCTTACCCTTTCTAACCTTTGTGAGCTCTTAGCTTTGTTATGTTACATTGCATCATGTTGATTGTTTAATCTTGGTTTAAAACTGTTTTCTTTCTTCAATCATTGATAATCGTTAGCTTAATCTTTTCTTGCTTTACACCTTTGTTAAAATAAATGAAACAAAATTTGGATAAATTAATTGAGTTTTAAGGGATTGTTAGGAAAGATTTTTGAATGATGACATGAGAACTAAGGTGAGATAAAATTCGAGATAATAGATAGAGAAAAAGGGAAGAAAGGGTAAAGAAATGGAATGCAAGTTGTAAAGAAAAGGGAAAGGGATAAATCTAAGAAAAAAATGATAGTTTATTTTAGTTCCTTAAAAGTGAGGAGTCATGAAAATCATATTTACTTTATCCTTTTTTCTTATTACATCTGTTTTTGATATATCAATGAGTTGTTTCTTTTCATTGTGTTCTTTTAGTCACTTTAGATAATTTATTTTATTGATAAATCTACTATGTTTAGACATAAATTGTTACCTCTTTTTTGATTGATTCTATTATTGAAAAAATTTTGTGATTTACTCATTCAATTCATTCTTTTTTAATTGATTCTATTATAGCCATCTTCACAAAAATTTCCACAAGAGCAAAGCATTCAAATCACACATGCTTTTTGAATTGATCCTCTCTGATATGATGACAATGTTCGATATCTTCTCTATTATGATGAACATTTTTACTGGGTTCATCTTCATAGCTGTTTATATCCTGCAACAATTTCCTTTATTATTGAACTTTGATATCTTTTGTATTAGATTTCACCTTACATTCAATAAAATATATTAACATATTAATACAGCACATGCTTCCATTTAACAAAAATATGTATCTCTCTTGCAAGCCCTTTCCTCCTTTTATATGCTGCCACAATTTTCGTTGTGAAACTTTGATGCCACCAACGTTAGATTTAAGTTTATGCCTGATGGAACCTATATTAAGATCTTAATGTTGCACATGCTTTCCATTAGATGCAAAGATGTATTTTTAATTATCATCCCTTTTCATATATTTGTAAAATTTAACCGCATTAGTAAAATAACTATCCTTTATCATTCCTCATAATGCAGCTGTTGGTATTTGAAGTTACCATTTACCGTTGTAAATCTCATCCTTAAATCTTTGTTTGTACCAAAATGAATTCGTAATTCTATTGCATCTTCCATCGTTTTCCATCTTTTACACACTCTATCTGCCTATCTTTTCCAATGTATCATGCAGCATCGCGAGGGCATCATTCTAGTGCCTATAAAAATTGGTCAAGCAATTTTATTTTTATTTTTATTTCGAAAAGAAAGTTAATTTTCTAAATAAAAAGATGCATGTACTTACTATTAAATCAAATTTAAATTATTTACACAAATAATGAAATAAAGATTATAATAGATTGCAAGTATTAGAAGCAAATAACAACCTCCAATGATTTGGCGGGAATGGAGTTTTTGCGAGCATAAAACAACCTTTGAGTCACCAACATTGGCCACCAAAATTTGATTATCTGCTATTACAACTATTGCTGCTGTACATCCTGAAACAAAACTTTCTTGGAAGCTTCCTGGAGAAGGATGCAATCGTAATGGTATGCGAATTTTAAGTAGATAAGAAGAGATATTATTATTTATTTTTAAGGGGTCATGAATTTCGTTACTTTTTTCTTAATACTTGAAACTATTATGAATTAAACTATCGTGATAATTAAAACTAAAAACCGATCACTCTACTAATTTTATTCAAGTATGAGATTAAGGGATTAGACAAGCATATATCTCCCTTTTGTATAGCCCAAATCCAATATTTTTTGCACGTACCAAAAAGAAGCAAGCCATAATTAACATTAATTAAAGAGGCAAACAAGTATGTACCATATTATTAATAAAACTTTTAAGGTTTTGTTCTCTGGTTTATCATGTCATATATGAAAATAAGTAGGGAATTAGAAAAACAACAAAACTGAAATCATCAAGATTATGCAACAAGATTGTTTTCGGGATAGAATTTAACTTTTTTGGTGTCACTGGTGTAGGAAAGTTCAGCTTGTGAATATAGCTGATTTATCGTTAACTCGAGACTAGCTTTATAAATATATTAGAATTTAATCAATACTTTTATAGGCTATTTATATTGAGAGATACCAAAATTAATATAATTTAGCCTAAGAACTGACTTTGACAGCTTGCACATGTGTAAGACCTGATTCTACACTACTGTAGACCTTAATCTCATAAAATGGATATTGGAAATTAAGTAAATAATAAATAAAGATTTACATTTTGGTGAAACTCTAAGGGCGAGATGGTATAACTTGCCAATGGGCGAGCACATCGCCAATGGACAATGATGAGGGTGAATTGGTGAGTTCACCACAATGTTGATAACCTAGTTGGCAAGTGAGGCAGCAAGGTACTCGCCAAAAATTACACTGCCAAATCAATGTAATCGCTAACTTGTGGCTTGAGCATAGCAATTAAGCAAGTAGAGACAAATGTTAACGCCAATTGGCAAGTTGAGCACTAATGGGTGAGCGTGAGGGTATTGACGAAGATGAAGGTTGGCGAACTGATGTAGTGTGGCGAGCTGAGGCCTCAAGTTGACCAGACGAACTGGTATCAGCATAGACAAAATAAGAAAGAATAAAGTCAATAAAAGAAGTAATCTTATTGGTTGAGGAATAAGAC
Organism: Heritiera fomes; assembly: GCA_032173925.1. Classification (NCBI taxonomy): domain Eukaryota; kingdom Viridiplantae; phylum Streptophyta; class Magnoliopsida; order Malvales; family Malvaceae; genus Heritiera; species Heritiera fomes. The sequence continues at coordinate 36,294,649 of JAPDPM010000003.1, forward strand.
AAATGGAGTAATAAGTCAAGAAAAGAGGCTGTGAACTTCACGCCATTGGCCTGTAGGTTTGGACAATTAATGGCAACAGAAGTAAGTCAAAATGTGCAAAGAATGGCTTCTCATAGCCGTTGCTTTTGCTGTAGTTTTTCTTCATGCCTTAAATGCATGAAGGACGTGAACACTGATGAAGGAAGCAGATAAGGGACAGGCGGTAGCTAGTGATTGGTTGAGCAGGGTTATATAAGAAGAAACACTTGAGGCAAATCTGTTTAGCAAAATTCATTTTCCTTACGAGGGTTATGCAACTGTAAGGTTCTGTTTCTTCCATTTCTCTGCTATGGTTGATCTAATAGGCTTCACCCTTAAGCTGGCTAAACAAGCAAAACAGCTTGCAAACCTTTTCTTCTGAACTTGATGGGCTAAAAGAATAGGCAAAGGAAGGCCAACATGAGATGGAAAACAACCTGTTCAGGAAGTGCAATTGGTTGAGGTGAGTTTCATATTTCTGAGATGTTCTTGATGCTCAAATGATATATTTCTATGTTTTATGAAGTAATAAACATAGAAACAGTCTTGTTTTTAGTTAGATCTTTGGAGAATATGGAAAACAAGGAAAATAATGGAATAAGTGACGACAATGGCGATTACAGTGATCGCCCATGTCGAAAAGTAAGTAATCGCCAATGAGGAGAGTAGAATATAAGGAACTCGCCAAGGTAAAGTCTGTGTTTAAAGGGCGAGAACGCCCAATTCTAGTGAAGTGAAATAATGGGCGAGCTCAAATGCGTAAGGCACTGGGCGAGAATAAATGTGGGCGAACTCCCATATTGAAGCCAATAAGAGCTTGGCGAAGTGAATGTTGGGCGAACTCCCAATAGATTAGTGTCGAGTAATGGCGGGCGAGCTCCCACGTGTAAGCCATATGATGAATGGCGAGCTCGGTTAAGAAGCTAGTAAAATATCTGTGGGCGAACTGGTAGATTTACCTGAAGTCTCGCCCAAGTAATGGAAAAATATATAAAGAAAATATTAATGGAATTTATATATAATTTGCAGCCGATAATTGGGAATGGCTATGGGCGAACAGAGAGCAGGGCGAAGCAAGGCTTCATTGGAACAGGTAAGGGAAGTAGTATGTGATGCAAATGCATGTCCTGTGGAGTAAAAATGTTTAAGAAAATATAAAAAATTGTTTTATTTTCTGACATGCATTGGTTGACAAATTGTTTTGATCTTGGGCGAGCTACAAGCTGCCATATGTTGTTTCGTAGGGCGAACTGGTTATAGCGGGCGAGTAGTTTTGTTTTAGACAGAAACTCGGGCGAGCCAAGTGGTGAGCTCTCTTTTATGAGAACTGGGCGAGTGCCCTTGATGTCAAGAGAAATCCCTTAAGCCAAAGTCGGGCGAACTCTTTTTGACATGTTTGGGTGGGCGACCCTTGTTTTAAATATAAGGCGGGCGAACCGCTATCAACGAGACATACTTCTGTTTTGAAAATCTAAGTGGCGGGTGAATAATAGTTCGCCGTCTTGTCGAGTTAGTCAGGGGCGAGCCGTGAAGGGCGAGCTGGCTCTGGCGAACAGTTTTAAAGAGAAATTTCTTTTGCGAAAAATAAGATGTTTTAATATTTTGAAAATAGAAATATGAATCATTTCTGGGCGAGTTGACTAATGGGCGAGCCACTGAGGGCGAGCCAGTTTGCTTGTCGATTTAAAGGGCGGGCGGGCGAACACATGTTCTCCGCCATGGGCGAGCTGCCATGGGCAAGCCATAACGGGCGAGCGGACCATGGGCGGGCAGGTTTGAAAAGTTGAGATTTTTGAATGTTTTCAAGGTGTTTTGTAAACAAAAAGCCAAAACCTTTTTGGGAATTAAATCATTTGAGTAAATGATAATGTGGGTGAGATAAGCCCTTAAAGGTTTCCATGAGATATAAAAGAGATTTTCGAGACTTTAGGCCATGAGTTCATGCATTATTATTCATATACTTTGCGTAACCCATCTAGGGCGATGACTCAGGTCAAATAGACCAACGAGTGCACCCTAGGGCGTCACAGGGCTAATGGACCCGCCAAGTCATCAGCGGTCTCGAGGTCACTTGGCAAGTGGACCCGAGGACCACTATAGATTATGGCCATAGATCTGAGATAGCCGTGAGGGGCGATGGCCTACGGGTGCACCCCAAAAGCGGCAGATTCCGTTCTCGCAAGGGAGAGGGGAAACGATGATAGCATGATTTATTTGTTGCCTAGTCTCAACTTTACCAATTTCTGTTTACTGTGAGGATTTATTGAAATCCTATATAGTGTTTACTACATTTTAAAGTAAACTGTTTAGCCAGTGATTTGAATGGTGTTCTAAGAGAGTTGATTTCTATATATCCACTGTCTTTTCTACTGGGTTATTGTTGAGAAAAGAATAAATGCGTTGTGATATATAGTTTTGCTTTATTTAAAGCAGCATATGTTTCCTTTACTGGGCGTATGAATCGCTCATCCTTTTGTTTTTAACTCCACAGATAAGAAATACACGGAGTTGAGAGAATTAGCTCTCAGATGGGTATAGTTACGTTTAAAGCGCTGAGGCATGTTATGTTAAACGTGACAGGTACAGTCTCTTCTCTTTTACATTCTAGACATATGTATACAGTACTACTTTATTGAAATAAAGACAATAGGGGATGTCAGATGTAAGGAAATATGAAAAGAATTTTCATATTCCGTTTTTATTAAATAAATGTTTATCATTTATTACTGTTACTGTGAAATGTTAAGGGCATCGCAGACAGCCCAACCGATAAAGTTGTATAAAAATACGTGTCAAAAGTGGTAACGGGATGTTACAACATGTCTCAAAAAGATAATTATATTTCAAACTATAGAAAACTAGTTTTCTAAATTGAAGGTCAAATCACCTTAACTAGATGAAATGCGAAACTTGAATGAAAATTTAGCTAAATTAAAGTCAACACCTAAAAGACTCATCAACCACCCTAAGGCCAATTAATTAAACTATTTTTAAGGTTGTAATACATATTTGAAACGAGCTTAGTAAAACTGAAACTAGTTTAAACCTAGAACCACTTAACTAATTAACAAAGAAAATTAAATTAAACAAATATTAGAACTGGATTAGACATTAAAGGCTTGATTTTCTAATGTTAAATTACTATGAACTTAAGCCAAAACTTGACTTAATGTGCTAAAATAAAAATCTGAAAAGTTTAGAATAGTTTTTCTTAAGAATACCGTGACCCATGCAAAGTTAGAGACAAATACATAATTCCCATGTTCAATCAACGCAAAAATCTTCCTTATATTAGACCAATACCCCAAAACTCATTTTAAAGTTCCAAGAAGAGTTTTAAAAAATTACAACTTTACATTAAAGGATAATAAAATAATTAAAAGGGATATATCAGCTACAAAGATTCTTTAGATACTCTTAGTTATGCTTCTAAAGTGATAGAGACGGAAATGGAAACAAAAAGGATTAAAGAAGAGCAAGGAAGCAATGATAACTTTTTTTTATGTGTCGACAGTTCTTAGCTTTTAAGTTATGTTTAGAAAAGGTTTGGGGAAGAAAATTACTATTCTACCCCTAAGTGTCTTTTAATATTACTACTCTATGCCATCTTTTATAGTATTACACATAAGGATCTCATAATTATGACCATTTATAATACCTTTGCAATGCCAATTTTATTCCATGGGCTACATCATATTCAGTGACAAATAATCTCTATTATTATTGATCTAAATAGTGAAGGAAAACATTTATGCCACTTAGCGTAAGTGATCACGTGTTGCTATGGTAACAATTAACATGCCTTTCACTAAGTAAGTTGGCTCTAGGACATACACTAACAAGATAAGGCCAAGAATGACGCCAAGAATTTGCTTAGTGAAGCAAGACTTATAACCATGGGTTCATTTTTTCTTAGAGAATGTTAGACAAACTGTGGGTTCACCGTTAGAGACTATCACAAATGTGGCGGTTTGTAAATCAATAAGGAAATTTAGCCTCTTCAACTAGGGAGACATCTTAGATTACAATATTTAATGGTTAGGTATGTTTCTTGAACTCCTTTTTATGATTCTTCTATTATGTTTGGTTGATCAAGGAAATCCATCGAATTTCAGTTTCTTGGTTGAAGTTTTTTATTTTTTGTTATTGCATACTCTAGAAAATCATGTGTTCATCCATCAATGCATTACCCTAGAAACCTACATAAAGTTGATCAATAATGGACAGTGGATTAGTTTTTTTGTTATTTATTTTTGGATAAGAAAATTTTCGGTTTTCTATTGACTTGATAGCGAGCTTTTGAGAATATATGAGGTTTTTTGGTAACTGATAGGAAGGTTTTAGTGTTTTTGTCATTTTGATTATATATGTTCAATGGCAAAAGTTTATCTAGAATGATGACGAGAACTAGTCGTGTTAGAGGATAAAGAGTGCTTTTGCTTGTTCAAATATATAATAGATTGAGTTTTTAGATTTCTAGTATGTAGTATATTTTGGCTAGGTAACTTACGTGTGGATAGCATAATAGGAATAGCAAAAATACGACTCAAGGCTCGATAAGTAGTCTAGATGGGAATAAAATAGTGGCAATATGAATGTTAATGGGTGATGTTTGATCGACATGTTTTAGGATTAATCAGCTAAAGGTCATGGGTAGGTTTTTATTTGTTTTGGTGGAAAATAAGGTAGATGCTCGAGTTAAAAAGGCATAGGCTATGGGGAAGGCTAGCTTATTTGTTTAGAATGGTTAAGAAGGGTGATTTAAAGTCTACAAAAGAATAGCGATTTTACTAGAACTTTAGGAAGATTTTGGGAGAAATCTAACGAACTTGAGGAAGGGTTTAAAGTTGGACATGGTATTCAATCATTGGAAATAAGGGCCAAGAAAAACCTATTGATAGTGGAAAGCTATAGGAAGGATGGGATAGTTGAACTTCATCTTCTACCTAATTAATCCAAGGATAATTATCCTTAAATTTATCTAACTTATGATTTAAGAGAATTATTACCTTTAATCTTACTTAACAAATCCAAACAAATAAAAAGAGGACACTATCGTCCGGTATATCCCTTTTACCAATAAAAAATTGTCGAAATGTGTCTAAATTCATTAATTGAAAGTGGACTCTTTCCCTTTGATCGATAGACATGTAAGCTGACCATTGGCCTCTTCCTAGGCCCATTCTAGCCCTAAATTTGCCTCATTTCAAATCTTGTACCAAATTAACCTAAAAAACTCAATTTTATTTGGCCTGTTATCGACAAAGGGTATGTTGTGTAAAGTTGCCAATGCATGGATCACTGCAAGTAATAAAGTGATAAGTGAAATATCACAAGAATTGGTGTATGTGTAAGACTAAATTAAGTATCAAAATTAACATCTCAATTTTATCCAAACAATTCAATAAAACGTGCTTTGCATTAAAAAAATAAAATAAAATAAAATAAAATAAAATGAAATAAAGGAGGTTACCAACTATTCTGATGAAGATAAAGACCTACAAATATATATATATATATATATATATATATAAAACAAACTATTAAATCTTAAATTTTTAAGAAAAGAAAATAAAGGAAACTTCAGTAACATAAAAGATGGAAAATAAATTATGGTGACTTACCAACTAAAATTAATCTTATCAAGAAAGATATTGATTTTAAATTAAATGCTATCTTAATTACTATCCTAATAGTAGCAAATTTACCTAATGTAGACTCTTAATTTGATTGTGTTGGCTTAATTGACTAACCAAGAGGAGGGGTGAATCAATTTTGACCTAAACTTATCTTCGCTTTGCAATTCTAAGTTCTCTACACTACTTATCCTACGATTCAAGCATAAAACAATATAAACAAATAAACAATAAGTAAAATAAAAGTGTAAGGATGGAGAAGTTGTACTCGAAGATTTATAGGGGTTCGACACCTATGCCTACATTCTCTGCCTTGAGACATTCCCAAGAATTTTACCAAATCACTATTGAAAATGGTCTTTACACCCTCTTTTTGTAGGCTCAAGAGAAACTTTCCATTTTCACGGGCTTAAGGATAACCTTCACCTTTCCTTTTCTAGGCTTAAGGAAGCAACCTCTACAATGTCTCCCTTTTATGGCTCAAGGAGAAAAGCTTTACAAAGTGTTCGTTTTGTGGCATAAGAAGAAAACCTTTTCTCTACCCAATCCTTACTTACAATGTTTACACTAAAGGGTTTACTCCCTTTACAATATATGGATAGGTATACAAGTGGTGCAATCAAGAATACTTCTACAAAGGTTGGGTGATTACAAGTTTAGTTATTTTGAAGAAATTCAAAGATAATACAATGAGATGTGCTTGAAATACAAAAGAAAACTTGATATGAGTGTTATATAAGATGTAGAATTGTTGCTTTCTTTTTTCTTCTTATTCTTCTCATCTTTCGTCACTTGGAAACTCCCCTTTTATATTAAAAATGGTGAATATAGCTATTGGAGAAGATGGAGATGAGAAATTCTCATTATAGGACACAAGAAGAGAGTTGTTAGGACATTGTGACTTGAGGGGGATCGATCCCTTCTACATGAGAGATTAGTTCCTTTCAATTTTCTTGAACAAATTAGCTTAAAAACAAGTGAGGGATCAATCCCTCTATGAGGGGGAATGATCCCTTTGTTAAAAAAACAAAGGAAAATGGGGTATTTAAGCTTAGGGGATCGATCCCTTCATAAAGGGGATGGATCCCTTTGTGTTGAAAACAAGGGAGATGCTACTGACTTGTTGAGGGATCATATAGAGAGAAGGATCAATCCCTTTAACTTAAAGGGATGTTCCTGGGCCATTTAATTCTTTAAAATGACATTTACATCAATTTCAATTTCTTTTACATATTTTTCAACTTTAAATGCTTGAAATTAAACTCAAAATTTACCAAGTAATTTTTTAAATATTTTCAATAATTCTATGAGAAAATTGCTAAGTATTATATTCAAAAATAATTTCTAAATGAATTAAGACCAATTAAAAAAGTTATTATTTAAAATATGGTCTTGAATTGATAAAAAGATTAGATATGGTTTGTGAAAAACTTGACTTAAATGAGCAAATTTACACTATAGATCATATATGTAAATATGCTTAATATTTGTCATATAAAAATAAATATATCAATTTAAAACCAACAATCTTTCCATTTTTGATACAACAAAACTGTTAGCTTTAAATTGACATATATATATATATATATATATTTTGAAATAACAAAAACTTAAGTAAGCTTTAATGTTTGAATTCATATTGTAAATTTGCCTTATCACACATGACTTTCTCAATCCATTTTCAAGTGATCATATCAAACTTAAGACCATGATTTATCGATACACTCTTATTGGTCTTAATACTTTATAAATGTTTTTGAATATTTTAGAAAATCACTTGATGAATATTTAGACCATGTTTTTATCAAAGAGAGTCAAGAAAAACTCCCACAAAAGTACCAAAATATTTTGAGTTGAATTAGGATCAAAGACCACATCATTTCTAACCCAAAAAGTGCAGGAAAATGGCTCTCTGGAAGAAAAGGATCGATCCCGTAAGGAAAGGGATTGATCCCTTTTTGGCAGAATGCCCTGGAAGCTTAAAATGAAGAAAAGGATCGATCCCTTTAGTAAAAGGATCAATCCCTTTAAGTCAGAAAGTCCCCAACGGCTAGTTTTTGTGAGATACAACGGCTAGTTTTTGTGAGATACAACAGCTAGTTTCTGTTTTGGCTCCAACCAATGTCTACAAACCATCCAAGGGACTATAAATAGAGGCTTAAAAGCTAAAGGAAGCAAGGGGGAACTACTCAGCAACTCCAAAACTCATTTTCCTCAAATCTACAAGCCTCAAACAACAAATCAAGAGCTACAAAGTCTTCATCATCTATCATTCTCTTATTCCTTGTAATGCTTGGCACATATCTTGTATAGGTTTTCATTGTGCTTAATTTCTGTAATCACTTGCCTACCTAGAGGCCTTTCTTTGATTACATTATTTGTAACTCATCATTCCTTGCAAATGGGAGGTTTCTCTTAAGCCTAGAAAAAGAGGGATGTTTCTCTTTAGCCTTAGAAAAAGATGGAGGTTTCTCGTGAGCCTTAGAAAAAGAGGGAGAAGAGGTTTCTCTTGAGCCTAGAAAAAGAGAGGTTTCTCTTGAGCCTTGAAAAGAGGGAGTGTAAGACAAATTCAAGTATAGTTGGGGAAAATCCTTGGGAGCGTCTCAAGGTAGAGGACGTAGGCAATGTAGCCGAACCTCTATAAATCGATTTTGTAAATCTCTCTCGCCCTACTCTTTATTTACTTGCACTTATATTGTGTTTATTTCATTGAACTTGAATTGCATGCTTGTCTAGCCTAGAGAACTTAGAAAATATTAATATAGGCTAGAAAATTTAGAGGAACCGAAAAACGAACCTAAGTATAGTAGAAACCGATTCACCCCCCTCTCGGTATAGCCTATAAGAGCCAACAATTGGTATCAGAGCTTGGGCTCGAGATTGATTTAGACTAACCTCTATCGAGCAAAACGATCATAAATGGCTCTTGGTAATGATTTTGAGACTAGCTCACAAACTTTAGAAGAATATTCATTTGATGAGCTTCAAGATGCATTTAATGAGCTAAGTGATGAATATAAATCAATACATGCAAAATATAATAAAAAGTTAAACAAATTTAGAAAAGAGAATGAAATTTTGATAAATATTAAGTTTGAGTTGGAGGAGAAAATAAAAGATCTAGGCTTAAAGAATGATGAACTCACCAAGGTGAAATTGGAGCTAGAAAAGAAATTAGAAGACATTAAAGATAAATTAGCAAATCCTAGCTCCTTGACTATCGAGGATGAAAAGGAGAAACCTAGCTCTAGTGAATGTAATGACCATTCCTATGACGATTTACAAAATGCCTTTGATGAGCTAGCTAGTGAATTTGAATACATGAACTCAAAATACAAGAAAATGATTACAAAATTAAAAATGGAAAATAATGAGCTATTGAATGCTAAGTTAGAATTTCAAAAGAAATTAGAAGAGGCTAACTTAGAGATAAATGAGTTGAATGAAAATAATACAAATTTGCATAACTCATTTTCTAGGTTTTATATGGGTCAACAAAAATTAGATCATATGCTTGAGACCCAAAGAGCTTTCTTTGATAAAGATGGGTTAGGATATAATGCAATTTATAAAGAAACTCATCTTAAGAATTTCTTACTGAGCAAAAATTCTATGCATGATATATCTCTTACATGCTCACTATGCAATAGAATAGGACACTCTTCACAAGCATGCACATATAGAAAAATCACATTTAGAGGAAGATTAGTTAGAAAAATGTGGGTGCCAAAACATGTAAACAATGATGAATTAAGTTTGAAATGGATTCCTAAGGGATCTAAAATTGTGAACACTAACTCTCATGGACCCAAGAAAATTTGGGTACCAAAACATGCTTAAAATGTTTGTTGTAGGAGTGTTAGAGCATGAGAATACAAAGAAGCAATGGAGATCAAATGCTCTACACACGCCCCATGGAGATTGTTTATGCCAATGAGAAAGAGGAAAAGCTTAAGGATCCACCCTTGGCAAGGTCACAAAAATTCTTCAAAGGATAGCTCAAGGTTGACTCAACAATTCAAGGCAAAGCATACTCAAGCAAAGGACTTTTGTAAGCTTATATTCTATCTTTTCAAAACTCATATGTATTAAAATCATTTGTTTGATTTAATGAGGCACTTGGTTGATGATTCTTGATGCATTGTGAGTTGAATGATTAAACAAAAAGGCATGACAAAGATTTTTGAATGTTTGATGAATAGTACTTGATGCATTGAATGAAAAGCATGATTTATGATTTTGAAATGATTATTGGATTTCTGCATTTTGAGCAAGTCTTGTATGTGTTCATAATGTATTTACTTGCCTCAAATTGTCAAATATGTCATATATGCAAAATGCCATGTCATGTGCATTAATGAAGAACGTGTATGTTGGAAATCATGGCATAATTTTCACAAGTATGATGATTTGATGTTATATGTGCTTAAAATCTATGTAAACAAGTTTGTTTTGGCATATTTGTGGTATCCAATGCTTTGGTCTTGTCAAAATATACTTAACTCTCAAAACGACCTCCTTTGAGACCAAAAATGCATATATTAGTGAAAATCCTTCAAAATTGCAAAATCTATTGTAAAATGGTTTTTCATCCATGTTTTTCATTCATACAAGTCCAAAATCATGTTTTAAAAATGTTTAAACCCTTACTTGGACTTAAAACATTCAAAAACGAAGTTTTGGCACTTCAAAGGTTGGATTTTCTGTCAAAAATCTGCAGAAACAGGATGAGGGATCGATCCCTCAACAAGCAGGATCGATCCCCCCTTGAACAGAATGCAAAATCTGTATTCTGGAACTAAGGGATCGATCCCCCCAGGCCAGAAAGGGCTTTCCTGCATGTTGTCAACCGAAATTGAGAAGAACTTTTCATTGTTTTGATACTTTCTCTCTTCTCAACTTAAAATTCATTATTTTAACTTCTTTTTGATGATCTTTAATATATGAAAATTCATTTTTCATTGATATCATGCCTCAACTTCATCAATTAATATCATTTCTAACAAATGGTATCACTTTCAACAATCAATACTATTTTTCTTGAGCTCACAAGTGCAAAATCATTCTCCTTGTTGAAAACATTCATGAATCTTGAAATAATCTTGAAATATACTTTCAATGAATGCTTAAACATAATTTTGAGATTTATTTCAATGATTTGTGTATATTTGAGAATTTAATGAACTTGTGCATAATGAATATTTATCATACTTTTTGTTCATCTTAGTCAAGCATGCTTATAGGATTATGTGTATTAGCTTGACTCAACTACTCCACTCTAGGTTACATGATAATTATACATCTAGTGGAAGAATAATTAAAACTTGACCTTAAGGATTGACTTCAAATATAAATTCAACAATTAGTAATGGTCATTGGCCTATAATTTGTGATGGTAAATGGATCCTAAATGTTCAAATGCATGAAACTTTATCATCCAAGAACTTAAACTTCTCTTATGGCGAAATTATTAAAGAACTTGAGCTTTAATGATAACACCAACAATTAATATACATGCATTGAATCTTGATTGTTTTGATGTTGAACATGCATGTTTACTTAAGTTGAATCAATAATCATGCCTATGGGATGAGAATAGTTGTTTTCATAATATTATGTGCTTAACCTCACTCATAGTTTATGGATTTTAAGGATAAAATATATTTTAGCTTGATAATATTGATTCACTTAGGTGAAGTCATTTTAGTTAAAATAACATATCCTCTAGAACGTTAAATGATGATAACAACTAGGGATATGGCTCTTAATTGATTAAAATGGTAATTTTGAATCTTTCCTTGCTCATAATTGGTTAAGGACTTGAATTGGAATATGAGCATAGGATTTTTGTGCTTGAAACCATGGAAGAAAATGGGCTTGCTTGAATTCCTTGATTTTTTGAATCTTCCATATGGTATAAATTTGTGAATATGAATATGGATTAATACTTTATGATAGTGTGCTAATGATTAATTGATCCATATGCATATTTGATGATATGTGTTGTGCTCTTGCATATTTAGAATGACTGTTTTCTTGACATGAACACACTACACATAGATATTGGATTCATGCAAAAGGCCTAAGTCAACCATTAGTAACAATTGGCATTTAGATTGAAATAACAATTAGTATCATTGGCAACCATATTTTCAACAATTGGTAAACCAAAACTAAATTGCCAATTAGTATAAGCTTTAAATTGACAATTCTTCTCATAGCTTTAAATTGACAATTCTTCTCATACTCTTTAGATTGAAATGACAAATAGGGAAGAATTCATATAGGATATTTTTGCATGAAACTGTTGTGTGCTAGAATTTGTAGTTCATTGCTATATGTCTTAATTCTTTGCACACTCTTGATTGAACGTGATTCATGAGCTCATGTATTCATATGTCATCTACTGTTAGCTCATAATCATGATGTATTACCATGCACCTTAGTTGGACTTTAGAGAACAATTGATACACTTAGGTGCTTAATAGGATTGAAATAAGCAAGTCATAGACCTTAGTAGATATTTATACTAAACTTGCTTCATTTCTTACCAATTGTGAACTTCTTGCAAAATTATTTATAAACAATTGGTATAGGATCATAAGTCATGTTCTTTGCATGAATATTTCATACTTTTATGAACAATTGACTTATTAATTTGTACTATGAGTCCCATGTACTAACACATTTCTTGTTGGATGGAGCATATTTATTTATTCTCACATAGCCATGATTTTAAGGAAAGCATATTTTTTTATTACTTTTCCTTCTTTTTGCTATGACAAAAAGGGGGAGAGATAGATATTAAAAGGGAGAGATATTAAGGGGGAGAGATAATGGGGGAGAAATAGTTTGAAAATTCATTTTCAAAACCCATACTTATATTAAGGGGGAGCTTAAATCCTGCTTTATTTGAGGGGGAGTATTTTATCAAAGAATTTTCAAAGCAAATTTACATTAAGTTTTGTCATATCAAAATGGGGGAGATTGTTAGCTTTAAATTGACATATATATATTTTGAAATGACAAAAACTTAAGTAAGCTTTAATGTTTGAATTCATATTGTAAATTTGCCTTATCACACATGACTTTCTCAATCCATTTTCAAGTGATCATATCAAACTTAAGACCATGATTTATCGATACACTCTTATTGGTCTTAATACTTTATAAATGTTTTTTAATATTTTAGAAAATCACTTGATGAATATTTAGACTATGTTTTTATCAAAGAGAGTCAAGAAAAACCCCCACAAAAGTACCAAAATGTTTTGGGTTGAATTAGGATCAAAGACCACATCATTTCTAACCCAAAAAGTGCAAGAAAATGGCTCTCTGGAAGAAAAGGATCGATCCCCTAAGGAAAGGGATCGATCCTTTTTTGGCAGAATGCCCTGGAAGCTTAAAATGAAGAAAAGGATCGAATCTTTTAAGTCAGAAAGTCCCCAACGGCTAGTTTCTGTGAGATACAACGGCTAGTTTCTATTTTGGCTCTAACCAACGTCCACAAACCATCCAAGGGACTATAAATAGAGGCTTAGAAGCTAAAGGAAGCAAGGGGGAACTACTCAGCAACTCCAAAACTCATTTTCCTCAAATCTACAAGCCTCAAACAACAAATCAAGAGCTACAAAGTCTTCATCATCTATCATTCTCTTATTCCTTGTAGTGCTTGGCACATATCTTGTATAGGTTTTCATTGTGCTTAATTTCTATAATCACTTGCCTACATAAAGGCCTTTCTTTGATTATATTATTTGTAACTCATCATTCCTTGTAAAGGGGAGGTTTCTCTTAAGCCTAGAAAAATAGGGAGGTTTCTCTTTAGCCTTAGAAAAAGAGGGAGGTTTCTCTTGAGCCTTGGAAAAAGAGGGAGAAGAGGTTTCTCTTAAGCCTAGAAAAAGAGAGAGGTTTCTCTTGAGCCTTGAAAAGAGGGAGTGTAAGACAAATTCAAGTATAGTGAATTTGGGGAAAATCCTTGGGAGCGTCTCAAGGTAGAGGACGTAGGCAAGGTAGCCGAACCTCTATGAATCGATTGTGTAAATCTCTCTCCCTACTCTTTATTTACTTGCACTTATATTGTGTTTATTTCATTGAACTTGAAGTGCATGCTTGTCTAGCCTAGAGAACTTAGAAAATATTAATATAGGCTAAAAAATTTAGAGGAACCAAAAAACAAACCTAAGGTTAGTAAAAACCGATTCACCCCCTTTCGGTATAGCCTATAAGAGCCAACAAAAACCTAAGGTAAATTTGCTTTGAAAATTGTGATAACCGCAAATTTTCGATTTTTGGAAATTAATATTTAAGAAAATAGATAAGAGGAAATAAATAAATTAAAGTAAATAAATAAAATTTATTTACGAGATAGGCTATCGTTGAAATTCTCGAAGTTGATGAAGTGAAAAAGTGGAGAAAATTAATTTGGATAAAATTGAGGAAATTTAATTTGGATAAATGGAAATTCAAATTAAATAAGAAATAAAAAGGAAAATTAAATTGGAAATAAGCAATGAAGGAGGAAATTTAATTTGGATAAATGAAAATCCAAATTAAATAAAAAAGGAGAAAAGAATATAAAATATATTTATATAATTATATATTATATAAATGTAATTTTATACAAATACATATGTATTGAAATAGTATATAGTATATATTAATATACATTAGTATATATATGTATATATACTATTTAATACATTTAAATAATACATATGTATATAAATATGATCTTTTATGTATATATATAAATATATACATATATAAGAAAAGTAAATATTATTTTTATCAAAATTTATATATATATATATATTGTAATACAATATATATCTATAAATACATATATATATGAAAAATATATTAATTCAAATTAAAATATATATATATATATATATCTGTATTTTGTGTATATATATGTGTGTGTGTTATATTATGTTATATATATAATATAATATAAGAAAAAAAAAGAAAGAAAACGGAAGGAAGGAATCGGGGAAGCAAACCCGATCCTTCCCAGCGGTGAGGCCGACCACCGCCGGCGAGGCAAAAAGAAAGAGACGGCCCCGGCGAAGAAAGGGAGGCCAGTGACCGTTCGAAGTGAGGAAAAATCGGGAAGAAAACAGAAACGGAGGAAGGAAATTTTCGGCGGAAGCCAAGAAGGAGAAGAGAAGAGGAAGTGGCGGCGCCAGCCAAATCAGTTGCCTCCACTGCCACCGAAGCATCGCCGTGAAAAAAGGAAGAGGATTGAGGTCACGATTGAGGCGAAGAACGGCGGAGGAAGGCCGACGGAGGAGGAGAAGAAACCGAGACCTACACCGCCAATCTGTCACCGTGCCGCTGATCCAGAGCAAATGGAAGACACTGGTAGCTTCGCCAAGCCGTCGGCCAGCTGAGGAGCCAGTGAACCGTCGGAGAATCGGTCGCCGGCGAAGAACCGGCGAGGAAGGACACTGACCGGTCTGACCGGTCCGACTGGAAGAAAATAAAAGGAAAAAGAAAAAGGAAAAAAAAGAAAAAGAAAAAGAAAAAAAAGAAAAGAAAGAGAAAAGAAGAAAAAAGAGGAAAAAGGAAGAAAAAGAGGAAAAAGGGAGAAGTTCGGGAAATCGGAAGATTCCCGGGAATTCGACAACCTGGAAATTTATGGAAATTCGGTAAGAAATCTCGGAAAGTGATAAATTATTTAAATAATTTATTTATTGAAATAATTATGAAAAAATTCTAAAATTTAGAAATTTAATTTCCAAAAAATTCCCTCGATGACCGAGCCGATGAAATCGGGCGAGGTGAATACGGGCGCGACGGACGAGGCGGTCGCCGACCTGAAACAGGTAAGGGATGCATGTGCAGCACTGTAAGGATATTCAGTCTGCATGATTTTAATTATGAAATATTTTATAAATATATTTCATGAAATTATTGCGATGAATACATATAATATGAGACGAAAAATAAAAAGAAGTAAAGTGAATATTTTTATGAATATTTTCGTAATTATTTCTCAAATATTCAGTAAATGGTTTTATAACTTTTATGATTTTAAATTATGAAATTATATATTTTATAAATTTCATAAAAGTTATTTTATGATGAAAACATGGTTTTGAGACTAGTTGGCCCTCTATCATGCCGACATGTGATATGTAATACGTGATATGTGATATGTAACATGTGATATGTGATATGTAGTCCTGGCCGACACCTGATCAGTGATCCGCCGAGGACAATTATAGACTATGGCCATAGATCTGACATGATTATTCATACCCTTCGGGGTCTATAGCATGATATGAGTAACGACTAGTGGACGGGCTGGGCGTGTGTGCCTAAGTCTCCATATATGATATGTTTTAAATGAAAATGTTTTACATGATATGTGATACGTGAAATGTAAATGATTTATAGTATTTTTATAAAATGCTTATTTCAGTACTGTTTTAAGTACTATGATATGATTTTCATATGATATGTGACACAAATATGTGATATGTTTTCCAAAAAGGAAAGAGGAGGAAAAATAAATCTAATATTTTTATTTTGGAAATTTAAATTGAATATTAGATTTAAATGATGTATATGTTATACGAAAATGATTTAATTGCTGATTTTGCTATTTAAAGTAATGTACTAATTATGGTTGTACAGTAAAATATGAAATGAGTTTTAAATGAGAATGATGAGAATTTAACTAATATTCTTTTCAAAGAAAATATGAATATTAGTTACTTTATTTAAATGCTTTATTTTATAAAAGCATTATTTTGAAAAGAATATGAAAATGTTATGAAATAAAAAGGTAAAAGGGATTAAAATTCCAAACGAAAAGGAAATTATTCTCTACAATTGCTTCTAGGTTCCGAGAGAAGATAGGTATTTCAAATTACCTACCTTACTCCATCCGGATCCCTAGCCGACTGTAGTATCTTTCCTACATGCGAGCCTAGAGCCCATAGGAAAAATAAAAAAAGATTTTCAGCATATAGGAAGCTGAATATCAAGTATGCATATAATTCCCTTATTGAGTCGTGGTTTGCTCACCCCTTAATTTTAACATTTTAGGTTTTCAAAGATTGAGAGTCTAGCACTTAAAGGGTTTTCGACTGCGCATTTGGGGACGATGCGACAAATCGGTTTATTTAATAAGGTATGATCATTTATTTTCTATATTTAGACTTACTTACAGTACTACTTCCTTATGAATTAAGATAGGGGATGTAATTCATATTATCATTTAATATGAAATGGTTTATATGTAAAAGTAAAAGTAAAGTATCGCAGATAGCCCAACCATATAAGATGTATAGAATAAGATAAAATAGTGTCACGGGCTGTGACAAAAATACTCCCCCTTAATTTAAGCATGATCATGATTTTCAATGAAATTTTCAAACCATATTTTCTTTCCCTTTTTGTCATAGCAAAAAAAAAAGGGATGGTTGCCAAAAATTGTTCTCCCCCTGAAAATAAGACTAATTTTTTTTTTAAAACCTTTCTCTTTATCACAAGATATCATAAAAAAATTATGCTCCAACCTTAAGTTCCATATAAAATTCTAGCAGTTTGGGAGTTATAGCACAAATAATTTGATGTCCAAGTAATGAGTGTGAAGTGATTGTGCAAGCAAAGGACATTGTGCATGAAAGTGAAGCAAGTTTAAAAGAGATATATCCATTAATCCTAGAACTTGCTCAATTTAATTCTATCAAGCACCAAGATATATCAATATTTCATGAAAGGTTAAGCAAGGTGAATGATACTACATAATGATTATCAGCCAAAATTATATGGACATCATGCATTATGCTCATAAATAAAGTTCAAAATAGAATGTGCTTAGAATTTAAACATATAACATTTATTCTAGCACAATTTTATCTCATGCAAATGTGTTCTCAAGAAATCTTCCCTATTTGTCATTTCAATTTAAGAGAATCATATCAATTTAAAGCGCACACATTTTGCATGATCATCAATCATCTTGTATGTTATGTTAATGCCAAGGAAATGGACACAGTCATACAAGTAACAACATAATCAAACATACATATGAAATAAGGATAGGAAATTAAGCATATATATGGATTGAGATGGGCATAAGCATTCAATCACAAAGCATTCTTCCATATTCATAATCACAAAGAATTATATGCTCATTTTTCATTGAAGATCTTTACCATTCATGAGTAAGTCAAGGTTTAAAACTACCATCTTACTTACATCAAAGTCATATACCCAGTTAAGTATGTTTCGATCAATTTAAGGTTCTAAGAGGTATATGCTACTTCAACAAAATGGTTTTACTTTAGTGAATCAATATTATGCTAAAAGATTTGGAAACTTAAGTTCTCAAGCAATGAGTGAGATCAAACTTAGGTTCATGAAATCAAATATTCTCACTTCAAGACATGTTAGTAAATTCAATCTAAGCATTCTTTCAAGCATTAAGCTCACACAACATTAAAGAATTCAAGAAAATATGCATGATTATCATTCAAAGTGCATGAGCTCATGCTTAAATTTATCGTTTACTTAAAATGCTCTTTTCAACTTGAAGTCCTTTATTCCAGAGGTGAGCACAACTTTGATGTCCTTAGGCTTAATGGTGATGGGCTTACTTATTTTGATGCCAAATGAAGAACTACTTCTTCCATGTTTATCTTTGCATAAAAATGTTAGTTCTTGACACAAAGACCATTAGTAGCACTTTTAGATTATAAAATCTATTAGCTTTAAATTGACATATATATTTTGCAATGACAAAAACTTAAGTAATCTTAAATGTTTGATTCATATTATAAATTTGCTTTATCAATTATGATTTTCACAAGCCATATTAAGTGCTTTTATCAAATATAAAACCATGATTTAATTAATTATCTTTATTGGCTTTAATCAATTTAGAAAACATTTTTTAATTATTGGTTTAAGTAATTTTCTTATGGAATTATTGAATATATATTAAGAAAATTACTTGATAAATGTTTTCAAAGTCATGTCATATTTAAAAATACTCAAAATTGGTTTTAGAATGTTTTTAATGCCTAAAGACCTAGAAAAGGCAAATGAATATTGTAAGGAATGGATCCCTTGATCAAAGGAATGGATCCCCTATCTGAAGGGATGGATCCCCTGATCAAAGGGATCGATCCCCTAAGGATAGAGATCGATCCCTTTATGGTAGAAAGTCTCCAACAGCTAGTTTCTATTTTGGCTCCTACCAATGTTTATAAACCATCCAAGGAACTATAAATAGAGGCTTGGAAGCTTAAGGAAGTAAGAGGAACATCTAAGCAACATTTTTCATCATCTTCTTCGTCTTCCTCAACCCTCAACAACAATTCAAGTGCTACAAAATCTTCATCTTCCATCACTCTCATATTCCTTGTATAGAAGAGCACAAATATTGTATAGGCTTTTCTTTATGCTTAATCTTTGTAATCATTTGCCTACCTAGAGGCCTTCTTTGGTTACACCCATTGTAAACACAAACATACCTTGTAAAGGGGAGGTTTCTCTTTAGCCTTAGAAAAAGAGAGAGGTTTCTCTTTAACCTTAGCAAAAGAGAGAGGTTTCTCTTGAGCCTAGAAAAAGAAGGAGGTTACTCTTGAGCCTACAAAAAAAAGGGATTGTAATACAAATTCAAGTTAGTGGATTTGGGAAAATCTTTGGGAACGTCTCAAGGTAGAGGACGTAGGCAAGGTTGCCGAACCTCTATAAATCGCTTGCGTATATTTCTCTTTCCCTTCTCTCTTTACTTATTTGCACTTATATTGTGATTGTTGAATTGAATTTATATTGCATACTTGAGTAGCCTAGAGAACTTAGAAAACTTCAACATAGGCTAGAGAATTTAGAAGAATCGAAAAACGAGCCTAAGGTTAGTGAAAAGCCGATTCACCCCCCCTCTCGGTATAGCCTATAGAGCCAACAAATCAAATTTCAACATTCAAATGCTAGAAACTCAAACCAAGATAAGAATTTATTTCAAGGCCATATGACAAATTAAACTTATAGATGGCATTTTCATCATTTAAAAACTTAAGGTCCATTTGTCATCAAGGTTTATAAACCTAGTTAATTATGACTTTAGGTAACATTTTAAGCACCACGAGTATTAGATTTACCTAAGTCATGTATAAAGTATCATTAAAAGTATAAAGTATCATTAAGGTTGGTTTGATCAAGTGATCGTATAAACACACATTTTGAACACAATGACTCATATTCCAAAATTTAAATTATCATGAAGCATAATGAAATATCAAAATCTATCATCCAAAAGTTGTAAAATCATCAAATCATTAAATATGGTTTCGTTTGGAACTTTTGTCAAACACACTGTGGATGCAACCTTGAAGTTGTGGATGAAGGAGTGCGAGATGATTTGGAATTGGCCAATCAGACAACAATATCAATAAGGGAATAGGGAAGGTGATTAGGCATGACAATCATTCAAGATTTGAAGAAGTAACTAAATTTTGGTTGAGAAATGACCAAGAATGAATGAGAAACTGAAAGTAGTGTGGACAGGAAAGGAAGAGGTTAAACAGCATGGAGAAAATAACAAAGGGGTACTTTGGAAAGAAAAATGAACCTTTTAAAGGTTTGCCACAACATGGGGATTGATCCATTCTAACAGAGAAGCATTGTGCCGCAACATATGGCATGGGGATCGATCCCAGGCCATGGGATCAATGCCTGGGATCGATCCTTTATTAGTGCTCTACAACATTTTGACAAAAAATGCAATCGATGGACTATTAAAAAAAATCTCATTTGAAGTTTTTAAGGACTAGACAAGGTTTGAACACATAAAACACATGATTTTTGACTTACATGTAGAAGAAACATGGATGAAAAGTCATTTGAGCATAATTTTTTTGCAAAATTTTGGATTTTTTTCATAAAAAATGCATGTTTAGCCTAATGAAATGTCATTTTGAGATTTATGAGCATTTTGACAAAACCAATGGAAGTGATAGCGCAAACAAAGGATAATAAAAGTGTTCACATATGTTTCAAGCATGGATTCCATCCAAAGACCACTAAGGTGTACACTATACCATACACATCACAATATAAAATTTTCTCATTAAAGAAGGCTTTTAAGGTTTTTTTTTTTTGCATATTTTGACACATTTGGCATGTTTGGAGCAAGTAATCACATTATCAATACATATCAATTTGCTCATATCACAAACAAACTAATCTAATACCATCTCTTTCAAAATGCATCAACTATTATCGACGAAGTATCACAGCATATAATGAATTTGAGTATATATGAGATTTAAGAACATAAAATTTAAGCCTACAATGCTCCTTTACTCGAGAGTGCTTTGCCATAATTCCTTAAGTTTAACTTGAACAATCCTTTGAAGTGAGGATATTTTATGTGAATTTACTAAGTGTGAATCCTCAAGCTCTCCCTCTTTAAAATGAGCACAAACTTGTTCTAAAAAAATCCATTAGTACTACCAATTAAAATGTCCAAACATAAGCACATAAATTTTGAATATATGATCAAAAGTATGTATGAACTAGGTAACTAAAATATCATAAAGATATATGCTTAGAGTTCCCAAGCTCGATATAGGTGTCTAGAACATTTAATCTTCAATAAGTTTCTTTATAACTCCATACTCAAACACTCCTACCACCTCAAAACTTCAATTTTTCTTTGATACCCAAACTTTCATGGGTCCTTAAAAGTTATTTGAAACAATTTTTATCCCATGGGGATCCATTTTAATTTATTTGACATCATTAGAGTTTATAGAGTCCATATTTTTCTAGTTGCTTTTCCTCTAAATGTGGTTGTTCTATAAATGTATGCTTGTGATGTGTAACATATTCTATTAGAAAATGAACATGTAAGTGATAGATCATGCATAGCATTTTCACATACAAGAAAATTCTTAAGATAAGTTTTTTTTTACATGCATTATAGCCTAACCCATCTTTATCAAAGAAAGCCTTCTGGGTCTCAAGCATATGATCCAATTTTTATTAACCCATATAAAAGCTAGAGAATAAGTATGTAAGTTTGTAATTTTCTTATTCAACCAATTTATTTCTAAATGTGCCTCTCCTAATTTCTTTTGGAAATCTAGTCTTGCATTCAATGACTCATCATTTTCCATTTTCAATTTTGCAATCATTTTCTTATATTTTGAGTTCATGCATTCATATTCACTAGCTAACTCATCAAATGCATCTTGTAATTCATCAAAGGAGTAACCATTACATTCATCAAAGGAGTAACCAATGGCCATGAAGCAAAGATTGGCTATCTTTTCTTCAATATTTTTCTCATCGGAGCTATCACTATCCCTTCACGTAGCCACCATTACCTTCTTTCTAGGCTTGCTATCATGTTCTCTCCTAAGTAAAGGATAATCAAATTTAATATGGCTTGGTTCTTACATTCATAACAAACTATGGGATCTTTTTCTCTCTTACTTGATTCACCTCTAGTGACCTATTTTCTTTGAGGCCTTTTATCATTTCCATTCGACCTCATCTTCAAAAATTTGTTAAATCTTTTAGAAAACATTGTCATTTTTAAATCGTCATCGTCTCCACTCTCTTCTTTGTCATCTTTAACATCTTCTTGTGTTGAAGATTTCAATGCAACCCCTACTTTCGTTTATTGTTCTTCATTTCTCTTTAATTTCATTCATATGTAAGTATTTAGCCTATGAGCTCATCAAGAGAGAGAGTGTAAGGATCCTTAGACTCCTCTATTACCCTCTTTTTACCTCCCAAGGCTTAAGTAAGCTATGTAGAATCTTCTTAACTATTTCTACATTAGAATAAGTCTTTCCTAAATATTTAACTCCATTGATTATATTGGTAAATTTAGTTGACATTTCACTAAAGGACTCTTCCAGTTTCATCCTAAGAAGTTCATAATCATGGTGAGCAGACCTACTTTGGTCTCTTTAACTTGACTAACCCCCTCATAAGTAATTGCAAGTTTATCCCAAATTTGCTTTGCATTCTCACACAATGAGACTCCATTATACTCATTGAGACCTAATAAACAAAAGAGTGTGCTCATTGATTTGGCATTCAATTGTGCCATTTTCATATCATTAGCATCCCATTCATTTTCATCCTTTGGAACCTCAACTCCATCAACTTTCTTTTTAGGATTTTGAAGACCTCTAACTACTGCCTTCCACACTTCATGGTCCCTTGCTTGCATGAACAACATCATTCTAGTTTTCTCCATTAAAATGGGGAAGTCTAATGATAGAGTGTCCCTCTCCACCTAAAGTAGTTTCAACATTCGTTTGAGCCTTCTAGGATCGTTTTACTCTAATGGTTTTAATCCTTTACTAATCGAGAGCCCGACCTTTGATATCAATTTTTGGCTCAACTGATTAACCGAGATAAGGATGAATCGCATTTGACCTAAATTAACTCTGTCTTGCAATTCTAAGTTCTTTACACTACTTATTCTCCGATTCAAGAGTAAAACAATATAAACAAATAAACAATAAGTAAAATAAGTGTGTAGGGATAGAGAAATTGTACTCCAAAAATTTATAGAGGTTCAGCACCCTTGCCTCTATCCTTTACCTTAAGATACTCCCAAGAATTGTGCCAAATTCACTAGCGAAAATGGTCTTTACACCCTTATTTTGCAGACTCAAGAGAAACTTTCATTTTTCATGGGCTCAAGGATAACCTTCACCTTCCCTTTTCTAGGCTTAAGGAAGCAAACTTTAGAATGTCTCCATTTTATGACTCATGGAAAAAGACCTTTACAAAGTCTCCCTTAATGGCTTAAGAAAAAACCTTTTTTTACCCAATCCTTACTTACAATTTTGACACTCAAGGTTTCACTCCCCTTACAATTTATTAATGGGTATACAAGTGGTGTAATCAAGAATATCTCTACAAAGGTTGGTTGATTACAAGTTTAGCTCTTTTGAACAAATTCAAAGATGATAAAATGAGATGTGCTTTAAATACATGAGAAGACTTGATGTGAGTGTTATATAAGATGTAGAATTGTTGCTATCTTTTTTTCTTCTTATTCTTCTTATCTCTCTTCAGTTGGACACTCTCTTTTTTGTTGAAATGGTGAATATAGCTGTTGAAGAAGATGAAGATGAGAAATTCCCATTACTAGACATAAGGAAAAAGCCATTGGGTTATTTTGACATGAGGGGGATCGACCCCTTCTATATGAGCAATCGGTTCCTTTCAAATTTTCCTGCACAAATTAGCTTAAAAACAAATGAGGGTTTGATCCCTCTATGAGAGGGATTGACCCCTTTGTTATAAAAAAAAGGAAAATGGGGGTATTTAAGCCTAGGGGGTCTATCCCTCCATGAGGGGGATGGATCCCTTTGTTTTGAAAATAAGAGAGAGGTTACTAACTTGTTGAGGGATCAATCCCTTTGCCTTAAAGGGATTTTTCTGGGCCATTTAATTCTTTATTCTTTTACATATTTTACAACTTTAGTGCTTGAAATTAAGCCCAAATTTTGCGTAATTTTCTAAATATTTTCAATAATTCTATGAGAAAATTACTATGTATTATATCCAAAAATAATTTCTAAATGAATTAAGACCAATTAAAAAATTATTATTTAAAAAATGGTCATGAATTGTTAAAAAGCTCATGATATAGGAAAAACTTAATTTAGATGATCAAATTTACACTATAAATCATACATGTAAATATGCTTAAGTATTTGTCCTTTCAAAATAAATATATCAATTTAAACCTAATAGATTAAAACACATTAACACAAACCAACCACAAGAATTGTACTATTACTAAAATTCTAGCACCGCACCATAAACTTGCTTCTAAAAATTACTGCAACTGAGCGACTCATCTAAAAATTTTGAAAAATTACTAACATGTTATGCTACCTATCTACTGAATTAACAATTATTTCTTGATAAAAAAAATGAAAGAATTAAACTTGGAACAGAAGCAAAACCAATATTGGATATAATGTAGAATTCAAAATTTATTTTTATGAATTCTTAATTAAAACCAACCTTAAATAACTCCAAATGCAAGAAAACAAAAAAAATTTTAATTGAACTATATTGATTAAACTTGAACCTATGAAAATTTTAGGACCAAACACCAAAGAGAAAGTGCTGAAATAAATTTTTAAACAGAACCTAACAGCAACTGGAAAAATTGACAAAGACTTGAGTTATAAGAAGGAAAATAAATTTTTATGCATCAATTTTAATCCTAAATTGATGAATTTAATTCTAAACTAAACTACTCTAAATGCTAAGTGAATAAAAGTTAAAATATGAGAAAAACTACACAAACCGTGGCTGCTAACTCCTTTAACAAAAATCGAAAACTTGAAACTTGCTAATAAAGAAATTGATGAATCTTTGTGAATTAACTTGCATCGCAATGACAATGGAAAATATATTTCAACTTTCTTACTCCTATGATCATACACGTCAATATCAAGAACCCCAAATTTCCAATTGTAAATTAAAGAACAAAATTGGTTGAAAAATAATATGAAATCAATAGTGATAAGGAAGGCAACTAACTAAAGCAATAAAAAAGAAATAAAATTATCAAGATGAAAATTAAAAAAATTGAAATCTTAAATAATTGAAGAAGAAATTGAAGTACTTGTTGGAAATTAAAGTTAACTTTGAAAGATAAAAAATTAGTGCATAAACCAAAACCAAAAGAAATTAAAGGAAACTAAAAACTTTAAAGAACTAGTATGTAGAATTGGCAAGACGAGTACTAAAGAAGCAAACTCCTAAAACTAAACATGACAATCCTAAGGGAACTCTTAGGCTGCCTCCCCTCCTTTTGGTTGTCACCTATCTTATTGGTTGTACATGAACCTCTGATATTAGGTCAAGAGATGTGCATAAGGCCTTGTTTGAATGGACCATGAAATAGCACTTTAGTAGCTCTCTTTTATTT
The DNA here is from genome assembly GCA_032173925.1 of Heritiera fomes. Lineage (NCBI taxonomy): Eukaryota > Viridiplantae > Streptophyta > Magnoliopsida > Malvales > Malvaceae > Heritiera > Heritiera fomes. The sequence goes on from JAPDPM010000003.1 coordinate 36,320,245, forward strand.
TTTTTTTTGCTCAGCCAGTCAAAATATATTTCATTAATAAGTAAAACATTATAGCTAAATAATCCCAAAGCCTAATTTGGGTCACAAAAACATTATAATAGAAAAAAGATAGTAAAACAATTTGAGGGGAAAACACCCTCTATTACATCAAATCCCAAATTGCACAAAAGAAATCATCTCTTATGTAAGACCCGATTTTATTTCACTGTACACCATAATTGTAAATGATTGGCAGTGGAAATAAATAATTTAGTGAGATTAAATAAATATTGAATGTGGATTTCCACTCTCCATTTTAATTATTGGAAATTATGATTTATAGTATGGTGTATAAAAGAAAGAAAAACAAACATCAAAGTGCAATAAGAAATAGATGGAATTTGATTTTGATAAAAAGGTTGAACATAGTGTTGATGGTGTGAAAGCATCAAATAAAGCATGAACAAATATGAAGATTTAAGGCTGGAACCGAATGGAAGGTGTGAAAGGGAATAAATGGCTGTTGGCCGAATGAAGAGAAGATGAGATAAAAAGCCAATAATAGTTGGCTGGAAATGGAGTGGAGAGGAAGGAGAAAAGAAGGAAAATTAAGTTGAGTGAAATGTAAGAAATAATAGTAAAAAAGGTGCAGAAATTTGCCTCCCATAGTTGTTACACTTGCTGCAATTTTCTACAAGTTTTTAATGTATGAAAGATGTGAAATGATGAAAGAAAATGGGATAAGAAACAGGTGGTAGGTTCTGATTGGATTAACAGGACTATATAAGAAGACTTCATGAGAAAACCGACATTAGCAAACTTCATCTTCTTCGAAAACCACTCTACTGCTTCTCGTCCATTCTGGTTTACTGCAAGCTCAAATCTTGTTTCTTCCGTTCCTTTCACACATGAGCCATGAAATTTCATCCTTTAGTTAGCTAAACCTTTTCTCCATCGTTTGAAGAGCTAAGGAATAAGCAAAGTAAAGCTAACGTGAGACAGAAAACACCCTATTCTGGAAGTGCAACTTACTTAAGGTGAGTTCCTTATTCCGTTGGTTCTCCTGATGTTTATTGGTATATTTCTATGTTTTACACCGTAAGAAACATAGATATAGCCTTGTTTTAGTTAAATCTTTTTAGGATATAAGAAACTAGAACAAGATGTGGTTTAGAAAATAATCGAGAATAAATAAGGAAAGTGCTGGAAATGGTGTAAAAGTGATGAGAAATAGGTGAGCTCAGCTATTATGAGCGAGCTAAATAATATTGAGCGTGGTCTAGTGGGCGAGACCGCAACATGCTAGTTTAATTCATAGGCGAACCCACCTCTGAATAAAAAGCAGTGTATGGCGAACTCTCATGCGTAGGCATGGCGAGCTGATTTGTGGGCAAGCTCCCACGTATAAGCCAATATATGAATGGTGAGTTATATTGGGCGAGCTAAAGGATTAGTCTCAAGTCTCTCCAAAGTGTTGGAAACATTCGAACAGAATATATTGATAGTCTTGATAATTTATTTTGTAGCCAGGAATTGAGAATTGATAAAGGCGATCGAGAAGCTAGGCTTCGTAAGACTAGGTAAGGGAGATGTGTGTCAAGTGAATGTATGTTCTGTGGAGTTAAATTTTATGAAAATATTGAGAAAATGATTTGATTTGAAACATGCATTGGTTTGATAAACTATTTTCACATACTATGATTTGGGCGAGCTATAAAGCCGACCCCTATGTTGTTTTCTGGGCGAGCCAAAGAAAAGCGACCCCTGTTTTAATAAAATCTGAGCAAGCCAAAGATAGACGACTCCTTTGTGATATTTCGGGCGAGCCAAAAGTGGGCGACCCCCGAGTTCAGCTCAGTCTGAGAGCCAAAGTGGGCAATGTTAGTTCGCCACATGGGTGAATAAAAACATGCGAGCTCAATCCACTGCGATGGGCGAGCCGTAATGGGCCAGCTGATAAGGGCCGAGTCGGTTTAACTTGTGTTTTCTCACACGAAAAATGGTGAAATTACTGGTTGTTTTTACTGTGTTTTGTAAACAGAAAATATAAAACCTTTTTGGAAAACAGTCATTTTACAGAAATGATGAAATATGTGAAATATTCCTTAAAGGTTCTTTATGAGATATAAAGTGATTTTTGAGACTTTAGGCCCCGAGTTTCATGCATTACTATTCACGTAGCTGAGTGACCCGCCTGGGGCGATGGCTTGGGTCGGTGGACCAGCTGGTGCACCCCAGGGCGTCACAATATAGACCATGGCCATAGATATACTGTATCCCTGTGGGGATGATTACTATGTTTCTTCGAAAACGATGAGTTCCTTTTGGAAAGATGATAGCATGATTTAATTGTAGGGTGATGCCTAGTCTCAACTTATTGATTTTTGTTTACTGAAAGGATTTATTGAATCCTGTTTACTGTTTACTATACTATATTGTAAACTGTTTAGCCAATGATTTGAATATTAAAGACTATTTACTATATCCATTGTTTTTCTACTGGGTATGTTGTTAGGAAAAATAAACGTTTTGGGGGATATAGTTTTTATTTTTATAAAGCAGCATACACCTTCCTTACTGAGCACGTCGTCGCTCACCCCTGATTGTTCACTCCACAGGCTATTGATTTAAAGTAAACAGTTTACCTTCCAGAGTTATTGGCTGTTGGAGTCAGCAGATATATGATATCGAAGGTACATTATATTCTTTTATATATTCAATAAAATTGTACAGTACTACTTTGAGTAAGAGGGAATGTAAATGATCTCAAATAAATTAAATGTAATAGTTATAATTCTGTTATAGTACTATAAATGGAAGTACTATGACATACTTAAAGGTTTACAAGTTGTTAAGCATCACAGATAACCCATCCGGTAAGTAAGTGTGATTTATAAGTAAATATTATATTATACTATGGATTCAGGATGTTACAGATTTAATGGTATCAGAGCAGGATTGGTCGGATGTCTAGCGATGCTTAAAACGAAAAGTGACTAGTAAACATTCCCTGTAGTACTGTATAATCTGAATATATAATTGATATACTAATGATAAGTGAAATAAATGATCCCTGTGGTACAGATATGAGTGGAAGAAGGGTGACACGCTTAGTTAGAGGTAGAGGCCGAGGTAGGGCGGCACAGATTTCGGAGCCGCAGAGACTGAAACTCGCCCTAAGACCTACACGTCCCTTATTGTAACGGCCCAGCCCAACCGCCCGAAGTCAACCTTACGGGTCATTCATCGGTTGCTGTGACAACGCTACTCATCCATACTATCCGCTCTGGGTTCTAGAGGTGCCCCCTGTCACATAGACGTGGAACTTAGTCCCTCACAGCTTTATCGGGAAACTTATCCCAATTCGCGTCCGCTTCTACTCAAACCCCTTACCACTTGTAAGTGTCGAGTAACGACTAACCATTGGACCTCGGAGAGCACTGATGCTCGTATGAGCCGAGTGGCGAGGTTAGTAGCCGATTTCATGGCTATGTATCAGGCGGATAGAGCCGTGGATAGGGAGAGAGTAGCAACTTTCGCAGCTCCAGTAATGGCGCCAGTACCGCCACAGCCGGCACCTATTGTACCTGAGCCTCAACCTATTCCACCACCGACACCTCAGCCACATGTAACTCCACCACAGCCATTGATTCAGCCGCCTAGAGATATGGAGTCGTATTGTGATGTCACTTTGGTACGATCATTTAGGAAGTTGGATCCACCTAAGTTTAAAGGTGCTAGGGATTCGTTGGCGGCGGAGCAATGGGTTATTGCTATAGAGAAGTTACTAAGGATTATGAGGTGTACGGAGGCCGAGAAGGCAGGTCTAGCAGTGTTCCAGTTGACAGATGGTGCGAAGCATTGGTGAAAGGCTACTCAGATAGTATTGTTCTCCCAGCATCAGGATATTACTTGGGAGATTTTTGTAGATGCCTTTAGACGAAGTATATCCCTGACACTGCCCAGCAGAAACTACAGGAGTTTATGGATTTAACTCAGGGAAGTATGGCAGAGGACAAGTATGAGGCTAAGTTTACCACCTTAAGCCGATTTGATTCATAAACCAGTGTTAATGAGAGACATAAGATCGAGAGATTTAAGGCTGGTTTGAGACCCTCCATCAGATCGAAGCTAGCCCCATTTGATATCTTGACTATGATGAGGTAGTACGACGGGCTCAGCTATGTGAGAGGGATTTTGAGCAGTACCATATAGAGGCTGGTGGTAAGAGCAAGAGTAAAGGTAAAGATAAGGGTAAGAGACTTTTGGAGAATAGATATAGTAGGGAGCAGCCTAAGAGAACTAGATTTTCAGACATACAGATTTTTGAGGGATGATTCACTAGATCAGCAGTTTCTACCCCTGCTAGTGGGCCCACCGCTACTCAGAGAAGTGTTGCGACTTTATGTAGACATTGTGGTAGGTCACATGGGTCACGCCCTTGTCCTTTAATGTCTAAGGCATGTTTTAGATGTGGACAGACGGGGCACTTTATCAGGAATTGCCCGACGCTCAGAGAATCAGCTGCTTTTACTATTCCTCCTGTACTATCTCAGATAGTGGCACCGGCAGCTCCAAGTGAGCCAGAGAAGACGACACCCTCACAGCCTAGGCGGGCGACAGCCGCAGAGAAGGGTAAGAAGGATGTGACTTAGGGTCTGGTGTACACGATGGATCAGGAGACTGCCGATGCCTCTATTGATGTGATTAAAGGTAAAGTTTATCTCTTTGATATTCTTGTAATTACCTTAATTGATCCAGGTTTTACCCATTCGTTCTTATCACCTACATGTGCTAATAGGACCCCAGTAGAGCCGGAGTTGTTAAGGTATACTTTGCAAGTGAATACTCCTTTTCAAGATTTCTAGAGGACATATATTGTATATCGGAATTGTAAATTGACTATAGGAGAGAAGGTTATGACAGCTAACCTAATTTTGTTGAATATATATGATTTTGACATCATTTTGGGTATGGATTGGTTAGCTACAAACCATGTTAGTTTGGATTGTAATACTAAGTTTATTACCTTCTTTCATCCCGAAAAGTGCATTGTAAAGTTATTGTAAATTAATAAAAAGTATGTGAATATATGTTTGTGAAATGACCTGCATATTGAAATTGTGGTTTTGTATGAATGTTTATGAAGGATATATTGCTAGTGTGGAGGATGTAGAGAGGAAACATCCAGAGATTCAAGAGATTCCTGTGGTCAAGGACTTTTTGGATGTATTTCCAGAGGATTTACCAGGATTACTACCAAATCGAGAGACGGAGTTTTTGATTGAGTTGGTACTCGATACGGAGCCAATTTCTCGACCCCCATATCGGATGGCACTAACTGAGTTAGATGAGCTTAATAAGCAGCTCCAAGAGTTATTAGATAAGGGATTTATATGTCCCAGCGTGTCACCATGGGGAGCTCCAATATTATTTGTTCGGAAGAAGGATGGTAGTCTCCGGTTGTGTATAGATTACCAGATGTTGAATCGGGCTACCATTAAGAATCAGTATCCACTACCCAGGATCGATGACCTGTTTAACTAGCTCAGGGGTGCACAGGTATTTTCCAAGATAGATCTCCGATCAAGCTACCACCAATTGAAGATTAAGGAGTCGGATGTGCATAAGACAGCATTTCGGACTCGCTATGGTCACTATGAGTTCTTAGTGATGCATTTTGGGTTGACAAATGCCCCTGCATCTTTTATGAGTTTGATGAATGAGGTGTTTCATCCATTTTTGGATAAGTTTGTCATAATATTTATAGATGACATTTTGATTTATTCTAAGACTCTAGAGGAGCATGAGCAGCATTTGTATATGGTATTACAGACCCTCAGAGACCGGAGGTTGTATGCAAAATTCAGTAAGTGTGATTTCTGGCTTGACCATATAATCTTTTTGGGACACATCGTGTCGAAGGACGGGGTGTCAGTTGATCCGTCCAAGATAGAGGCCATTGTATAGTGGGAAAGGCCTAACACCATTACTGAGATACGAAGTTTCTTGGGTCTTGCCGGATATTATCGTAGGTTCGTGGAGGGATTTTCCAAACTTGCTGCTCCATTGACACGACTCACACGTAAGGATGTGAAGTTGAGTGGAATGACGCGTGTGAGCATAGTTTTCTTGAGCTTAAGCGTAGATTGACTGCTACCCCCGTATTAGCCCTTCCCAGCAGATCAGGTAGATTTATGATGTATACTGATGCGTCCGCTCAAGGTTTAGGGTGTGTGCTTATGCAGCATGGTCGAGTTATAGCCTATGGTTCTTGGCAGTTGAAGGATCATGAGAGGAATTACCGACACATGATTTGGAGCTAGCCGCAGTAGTGTTTACACTGAAGATATGGCAGCATTACTTGTACGGGGAGAAATTTCAAATATATACAGACCATAAGAGTATAAAGTATATATTCTCGCAACGAGAGTTGAACTTGAGGCAGTGACGGTGGATGGAACTGTTAAAGGACTATGATGGTGAGATTTTGTATCACCCGGGTAAAGCTAACGTAGTAGTAGATGCATTGAGCCGTAAGCATGTTCTCATGGTATCTTACATGATGATCAGGGAGCATGATTTGATAGAGCAGTTCTGTAGCCTCAGCTTGACAGTTATTTCCTCTAACCAGTATGGATTTACGGCTAGTTTTCGGATAGAGCCAGATTTGATGGATCGGATTAGGGAAGCTCAGAAGAGTGATGATTATTGCGTCGGGGTAGCCAGTCAGATTCAGATGGGAGTTGTGTCAGATTTTGAGATTGACATCGATGGAATACTGAGGTTTATAGGCAGGATAGGTGTTCCCAGAGATCAGCAGATTCGAGATTTGATTTTATCAGAGGCCCATACCTCTAGATATACATTACATCCGAGTAGTACTAAGATGTACCAGAATCTTCGAAAAGTATATTGGTGGCCTAAGATAAAGAAGGACATCACTGATTTTGTTGCTAGATGTCTGACATGCCAGCAGATTAAGATTGAGCATCAAAAGCCTACAGGTATGCTTCGACCATTATCGATTCCTACGTGGAAATGGGAGCATGTGACTATGGATTTTGTTATAGGTTAACCACGAATCCGGAAGGGTTATGATGCTATTTGGGTAATCCTAAATAGATTGACTAAGTCTGCTCATTTCTTGGCCATGAGATCTACATATTCAGTTAGTGCCTTAGCCGAATTGTATGTCAAGAAGATAGTGAGGTTACATGGTGTTCCAGTGAGTCTTACTTCTGATAGGGATTCTCGCTTCACATCTCATTTTTAGGAAGGATTTCAGGAGGCTGTGGGATTCCAGCTGAATTTTAGCACCGTTTTTCATCCACAGACTGATGGACAGTCCGAGCGTACGATACAGACGCTCGAGGATATGTTGAGAGCATGTACACTAGATTTTAGAGGCTCATGGGACGATCACTTACCCCTGGCAAAGTTTGCATATAATAATAGCTTTCATACAAGTATCAGTATGGCACCTTATGAGGCCTTATATGGCAGATGATGCAGATCCCCGATAGCATGGGAAGAAGTGGGAGACCGTAAATTATTAGCTCCCGATTTGGTCGAGCAGGCTTCCTGTGATGTACAGATGATTTGTGAGAGGTTCAAAATGGCTCAGAGTCGGCAGAAGAGTTATGCAGATAGTAGACGCCGACCATTAGAGTTTGTAGCTGGTGATTATGTATTCTTAAAGGTCTCACCGTCTAAAGGTATAATGAGATTTGGGAAGAGAGGAAAATTGAGCCCTCGATACAATAGGCCTTATGAGATCTTAGATCGCGTGGGAGATGTGGTATATCGATTAGCACTACCACTAGAGTTGTAAGGAGTGCATAACGTATTCCATGTCTCAATGTTGAGAAAGTACCATCCAGATCCTTCTCACGTGATTCGACATGAGCCATTGGAGATCAGAGAAGAGATGAGTTACGTTAAGAAACCGATACGGATCTTGGATAGGAAAGAAAAGGTATTGCGATCTGAGACGATTTCTTTGGTTAAGGTGCTCTAGCAGTATCATACTAAAAAGGAGGCTACTTGGGAGTTAGAGAACCTTATGCGTGAGAGGTATCCAAAGCTTTTTCAGTGATAGGTCCAAGTTAAATTTGGAGGACCAAATTTCTTAAGGTGGAGAGAAATGTGAGACCCAATTTTATTTCGCTGTACACAATAATTGTAAATGATTGATTGTGGAAATAAATAATTTAGTGAGATTAAATAAAAATTGAATGTGGATTTCCACTCTTCATTTTAATTATTCAAAATTATGATTTATAGTATGGTGTATAAAAGAAAAAAAAACAAACATCAAAGTGCAACAAGAAATAGATAAGATTTGATCTTGATAAAAAGGTTGAACATATTGTTGATGGTGTGAAAGCATTAAATAAAGCATGAACAAATATGAAGATTTAAGGCTAGAACCGAATGGAAGGTGTGAAAGGGAATAAATGGCTGTTGGCCAAATGAAGAGAAGATGAGATAAAAGGCCAATAATAGTTGGCTGGAAATGGCGTGGAGAGGAAGGAGAAAAGAAGGACCCATATCTGTTACACTTGCTACAGTTTTCTACAAGTTTTTAATGAATGAAAGACGTGAAATGATGAAAGAAAATGGGATAAGAAACAGGTGGTAGGTTCTGATTAGATTAACAGGACTATATAATAAGACTTCATGAGAAAACCGACATTAGCAAACTTCATCTTCTTCGAAAACCACTCTACTGCTTCTCGTCCATTCTGTTTTACTGCAAGCTCAAATCTCATTTCTTCCGTTCCTTTCACACGTGAGCCATGAAATTTCATCCTTTAGTTAGCTAAACCTTTTCTCCATCGTTTGAAGAGCTAAGGAATAAGCAAAGTAAAGCTAATGTGAGACAGAAAACACCCTGTTCTGGAAGTGCAACTCAGTTAAGGTGAGTTCCTTATTCCGTTGGTTCTCCTGATGTTTATTAGTATGTTTCTATGTTTTACACCGTAAGAAACATAGATATAGCCTTGTTTTAGTTAAATCTTGTTAGGATATAAGAAACTAGAACAAGATGTGGTTTAGAAAATAACCAAGAATAAACAAGGAAAGTGCTAGAAATGGTGTAAAAGTGATGAGAAATAGGTGAGCTTAGCTATTATGGGCGAGCTAAATAATATTGAGCGTGGTATAGTGGGCGAGACCGCCACATGCTAGTTGAATTCATAGGTGAACCCACCTTTGAATAAAAAGCAATGTATGGTGAACTCTCAAGCGTAAGCATGGCGAGCTGATTTATGGGCAAGCTCCCACGTATAAGCTAATATATGAATGGCGAGTTATATTGGGCGAGCTAGAGGATTAGTCTCAAGTCTCGCCAAAGTGTTGGAAACATTCGAACAAAATCTATTGATAGTCTTGATAATTTATTTTACAACCAGGAATTGAGAATTGATAAAGGCGATCGGGAAGCTAGGCTTCATAAGACCAGGTAAGGGAGATGTGTGTGAAGTGAATGCATGTTCTGTGGAGTTAAATTTTATGAAAATATTGAGAAAATGATTTGATTTGAAACATGCATTGGTTTGATAAACTATTTTCACAGACTATGATTTGGGCGAGCTATAAGGCCGACCCCTATGTTGTTTTCTGGGCGAGCCAAAAAAGGCGATCCCTGTTTTAATAAAATCTGAGTGAGCCAAAGATAGGCGACCCCTTTATGATATTTCGGGCGACCCAAAAGTGGGCGACCCCTTGGTTTTCAAAGATAAGTGCTTATGGGTGATCCCTAATAATCTTATGGGCAACCCTGAACTATTTTGTGGGCGACCCCCCAGTTCAGCTCGATCTGAAAGCCAAAGTGGGCGATGTTAGTTCGCCATATGGGCAAATAAAAACAGGCAAGCTCAACCCACTGCGATGAGCGAGCCGTAATGGGCGAGCTGATAAAGGGCGAGTCAGTTTAACTTGTGTTTTCTCACACAAAAAATGGTGAAATTACTGGTTGTTTTTACTGTGTTTTGTAAATAGAAAATATAAAACCTTTTCGGAAAACAATCATTTTACACAAATGATGAAATATGTGAAATATTCCTTAAAGGTTCTTTGTGAGATATAAAGTGATTTTTGAGATTTTAAGCCCCGAGTTTAATGCATTACTATTCACGTAGCTGAGTGACCCGCCTAGGGCGATGGCTCGGGTCGGTGGACCAGCGGGTGCACTGTGAAATCCCCAAAATTCTGTAAACTTCCCATACTTGTATAGTTTTCCAACTTAGATTAATTGAATAAAGAAAATTTTCTGATATATATATGGTGTATAGGACATAGAGGGAATTAAAGGGATTGATGGTCAAATAATTAAAGGTCAAAGAGTCAATGGATGGTCAATGGCTGAGATGATGAGAATGAATTTAATGGGCAATTAATGAAAACCATGACTCACCATCATCATCATCATCTCTTGCATCCCACGTACCAGCCATCTCCCTCTCCCTCTCGTTGCTTCCATTTTTAGCTCTAAGTGTTCAAATCCTCACCTTGACAAACCACCCTCTCATGCCATCGGTTCGTTAAGTTCCATTAACGAAAAACGATCCTTGTCGATAGTTTAACCTATACCTTTAATATGAAAGGTTGAATCTAAGCGAATAAGGAGATCTAGAAATCCAAAGATTTGGTGAATTGCAAAGGTAAGCAAGTTAGAAGGTTTTGGTTAATTTTATGGATGGTTTGGAGTTGTACGTAGTTGATAGAGTGTATTTATTGAGCTTTAAATTATCATGATGTTTACAGCTTGAAGAAGTGAAAAAGGGCTAAGGGTTGATTCTAACAAGCTTGTGGATTAATCTCAATCGAGGTAAGGAATTTATGTAACGGACGTAGGGTGGCTATGTCCGCATGTTTTAAATTATCTTAACTGTTTTGGAGAGAAACAACGGTTGCTTGAAGTGCAGGAAAAAGGGACATTTTGGGTCCTACTCGTAGTACCAATTAGGTTAGGAGCAGCCGACTACCTTAAGTAGCAGCCGACTGCCTAGAGACATCAAAAACGCCGTTTTTCGAAAATCGATGCAAAACCAGTCGACTGCCATGGGAGCCAGTCGACTGCCATTTTTCCAGAAATCATTCTGTTTCAAACCAGTCGACTGCTATGGTGGACAGTCGACTGCTTTTATTTGGAAAACATTCTGTTTCAAAACCAGCCGACTGCCCAGGGGGCCAGTCGACTGCTATTTGTCCAGAAGCATTCTGTTTCAAAACCAGCCGACTGTCAAGGGGGCCAGTCGACTGCTATTTCTCGGGAAACATTCTGTTTCAAAACCAGTCGACTGCTATTTGGGACCAGTCGACTGCCCTATTTGTATTTTGAAAAATATAATAATTGAATTTCAAAAAGGGAAAGAAATTCAATAAGGCAAAACATGAGGTAGCAGTCGACTGCCATATAGGACCAGTCGACTGCCTATTTGAAAGAGTGGTTTTGAGAACCTATTTTAAGAAAGAATATTCATACTTGTTTAAAACCTATATGAATAAGGTTTTGGAGACTATGAATCTCTCAAAAGAGCATGCACATTATTTGTTACTTGTATTTGACTGAGGAGCTCTAGTTCAGCCCTCAGACCCGCAGTACGGCACCTGACTAGTGAAACTGTGGGATATAGACAATGGCCATGAGTCTCTTATTTGTTTCGGCTTTGGGGAGGATCCCTAGCCCATACGTGGGTACGCCACTTATTTGATATCTCTCAGGATTATCCCTAATGAGATATATTTGCGGTATCCTTATGAGATTTATCTACTGGATTATCCCTTACGGGATATAATTGCTGTATCCATTATCTCTCTGGATTATCCTTAAAGGATATATTTGCTGTATCCACGATGAGAATTACTTGGTGCATGAATCTATTGGATATAAATTGTTTCCCATCTATTTGAAAATAATTATATTTGCCTACTTGATTTCACGTGATTGGAGATCCGTGGAAATACTTGAAAGTGTGATTTACTTGCTTTTGATATATTTGAAAGAAATATAAGCACTATGCTTTATAATGATTTTACATGACATTATAGAGCCAAGCAGGAAAACTGCATATAGTGATATAGTACGCTCTTTTACATAAGTTTCTTACTGAGCGTAAACTCACTCCTTTACAAACTATTTTTCATACAGATTACTTGAAGTAATTCCGCTCCGGATAGAGGAGCTTATTTTGGGATTTTGAAATACCTTCGAGGCACGCTTCCTACTTATCCTTTGAAGGTATATTTAGTCGGCCGTTACTTCGGCTAATGTACAGTACAATACTACAGTTTTGTATATGTTGGGGATTAGGGTGTATGAATATTTGAGATCCTGATGTATATGGCACATGTTTATAAATGAAAAATTTTATGCATGTGAAAATGAATATTATACTCTGATAGAAATGCCTAAAGCATAAGAGTAAGGGAGATTGACATCGGATAAACTAATCGAATTATTTGTTATTTGAAGTAAATTAGTTACTATTTGGTTAGTGACGAGGACGTCACAGATTGGTATCAGAGCTGATTCGATTGAAGTTTATCGATGTCAATAAGCTAGAATTAGAGTAATTCCCCAATGTACTGTACTAATTTACTTGATTATGGGTAATATAACGGTTTGAGGTTATACTAAATGAGGTTATTTGATTATGACCTTAACAGAATGAGTACTCAAAGGAGGGGTACTAGACGAGGACGAGGAAGAGGACGGGGTCGCACTGAAGAGCCCCCAGTTCCGTCTCCTCATCCATCTCCACCGCATAGCCCGAATACGAGGCTAGCTAAAATGGAGAAATATATGGAAAACATGTCCGCAATGTTCACCCAGTTTATGGCTAAATTTTCGGACGTGGTCGCTAGTGCACCGGCAGTTACCTCTACAGTACCTCTTACTTCTGTGGTACAACCCCCACCAGTCCCAGCTAATGAGAGGCGAGATCCTACAGCTTACTGCAGTGTGGCATTAATAAAGGAGTTTAAGAAGCTGGATCCGCCAAAGTTCAAAGGGGACAGTGATCCAGTAGCCGCAGAGAACTGGATGAAAGTGGTTACTAAGTCATTCGGATACATGGCTTGTACTGAGAAAGAGAAGGTGGGATTAGCTGCCTACTTGCTAGTGGATGAGGCCGAGCCATGGTGGCAGGCTACGCAGACTGTTCTAGAGGCTAAGCATACCAAGGTAACGTGGGAAAGGTTTGTAGAAGCTTTTAATGAGCAATATGTCCCACGTACTGCTCAGAGGAGACTACAGGTTGAATTTTTGAACTTGACTCAAGGGAACATGACGGTTAGCCAATACGAGTCGAAGTTCATTACACTGAGCAGATTTGATCCTGAAGTATTGAGAAGAGAGGATCATAAGACCTACAGGTTCATGGAGGGACTGAGACCTTCCATTAGGTCTAAGCTATATCCGTTGGATATCACTACCTATGGAGAGGCAGTCCGTAAGGCTCAACTGTGTGAGCAGGACTATGAGTTTCATCAGGCAGACTTCCGAGCGAGGAATAAGGGTAAAGAACCTATGAAGCGGAAGTCAGATGAGAAGGCCTCGAATGATAGGTATCCATCTAGGAGAAATAGGTCGTATGATAGAACTTCGACAGGTAAGCAAGTCAATTATAAGAAAATATATTGTCTTCATTAATGGTTATATGGAATTAAGTTAAATGGAGTTATGATGATGATACAGGAACTCCTAGATCTACCGGGATCAAAATAGGTGATGAAAGATCCCGACATCCAGTTGGTAGTACCGCTAGCTCACCGAGGAGTACAATGCTGAGGTGTGTGCAATGCGGGAAATTTCATGGAGCACAGCCTTGCCGATCTGAAAGTGGGGCGTGCTATTGGTGTGGTGAACAGGGACATAGAATTAAAGATTGTCCCAAGATAAATCAGAGGGCACCTGAAGAGTTAGAAAAGACCCCTCAACCACAACCTAAGACCACACAACCCCAGCGTAAAGCCACAGCGGCAGAGAAAGGAAAAGCGCCAGTGACTCAGGGAAGGGTATTTGCCATTGACAAGGAGTCCGCTGATGCTTCATCGAAGATGATTCAGGGTAAGATTTACCTTAATGATACATATGTCCTTGCTTTATTTGATCCAGGCTCTACGCATTCTTTTATTTCCCCTATGGCTACTAGGAGATTAAATATTGAGCCTGAGCATCTAGGAAAAGTGCTGCAAATAAGTACTCCATTTAGGGAATCCCAAATGACGGACATAGTGTATCGTAATTGTAAGCTACGGGTAGGAGAAAGAGAGTCAATAGCTGACCTAATCTTATTAAACATGTCTGGATTTGATGTTATATTAGGAATGGATTGGTTAGCTGAAAATCACGTGATGATAGATTGTCATGCTAAGAGTGTGATTTTCTCCTCTCCCGTTAGCTATGTTGTGAATTTTGCAAATATGTAATGTAAAAGCATAATTACTTGTTTGGTTTAATTGAGATTTAATTGATAGAACATATTTGTGATGTGAAGGGTTTGTAGCACACGTGGTTGACGTAGATCAGAAACGTCCCACACTTCATGAAATTCCAGTAGTTAAGGAATTTTCTGAAGTATTTCCAGATGATCTTCCAGGACTTCCTCCGGATAGGGAAGTGGAGTTTACTATAGAATTGGTGCCGGGGACAGAGCCCATTTCAAGAGCTCCCTACCGGATGGCCTTGGTAGAATTGGAAGAACTAAAGAAGCAGCTTCAAGAGTTGCTAGACAAGGGATTCATACGACCCAGCGTATCCCCTTGGGGTGCTCCTGTGCTTTTTGTCAGGAAGAAGGATGGTAGTATGAGGTTGTGCATCGATTACCGGTGGTTGAATAAAGTGACGATCAAGAATCAGTATCCTCTTCCCAGGATAGATGATCTCTTTGATCAGCTAAAGGGTGCACAAGTCTTTTCCAAGATAGACTTAAGATCGGGATATCATCAGTTGAAGATTCGAGATGAAGATATCCCTAAAACTGCATTTAGGACACGGTATGGCCATTATGAATTCTTGGTGATGCCGTTTGGGTTAACCAATGCACCCGCAGCATTCATGAACTTGATGAATGATGTGTTTAAGCAATACTTGGACCAGTTTGTCATTGTCTTTATCGATGACATCTTGGTATATTCGAGGTCACGGGAAGAGCATGAGCAACATTTGAGGATTGTTTTGGAAACCCTCAGAGAAAGAGGATTGTATGCCAAGCTAAATAAGTGTGAATTCTGGTTAAACCAAATCTCCTTTTTAGGTCATGTGATTAGTAAAGATGGAGTCTCAGTTGATCCGTCGAAGATTGAAGCGGTGGTCCAATGGGAAAGACCAAAGACGGTAACGGAGATTAGGAGTTTCTTGGGTTTAGCTGGCTACTGTAGAAGGTTTGTAGAGGGTTTCTCGAAGCTAGCTGCTCCATTGACAAGACTGACGCGTAAAGAGGTAAAGTATGAATGGAATGAAGCTTGTGAGCAAAGTTTCCAAGAGTTGAAGCATAGGCTGACGACTGCACCTATCCTCACCATTCCTAGTGGTTCAGGTGGATTTGCGGTGTATAGTGATGCCTCAGGGCAAGGTTTAGGATGTGTATTAATGCAGCATGATAAGGTAGTAGCCTATGGTTCCAGACAATTGAAGGACCATGAGAAGAACTACCCGACTCATGATTTGGAGTTAGCTGCAGTAGTGTTTGCCCTGAAGATATGGAGGCATTACTTATATGGTGAGAAATTTCAGATTTTTACGGATCACAAAAGTCTGAAATACTTGTTCTCCCAGAAGGAGTTGAACATGAGGCAAAGGAGATGGCTCGAGCTACTTAAAGATTTTGATTGTGAAATCCTATACCACCCGGGAAAAGCCAATGTGGTGGCAGATGCTCTGAGCCGGAAGCCCGTGAGTATGGTATTATACATGATGGTAAGAGAATATGAGTTACTTGAGCAGTTTGCAAGCCTCAACTTAAGTGTTACATCTCTTGAGCAAAATGGGATGATGGCTAGCTTGAGAATTGAGCCAGAGTTGATGGATAAAATCCGGATTGCTCAGAGAAAAGATGTTCGGTGCATTGAGGCTATGAACGAAATCTAATCAGGTATGC
Source organism: Heritiera fomes (assembly GCA_032173925.1). Lineage (NCBI taxonomy): Eukaryota > Viridiplantae > Streptophyta > Magnoliopsida > Malvales > Malvaceae > Heritiera > Heritiera fomes. Next base: position 36,336,333 of record JAPDPM010000003.1, read on the forward strand.
TCTCGGAGTTTGATATTGGTAGTGATGGGATTTTAAGGTTTAATACCCGTATATGTGTTCCAAAGGATGATGACTTGAGGAAGTTAATCTTGACAGAAGCACATTCCACTAGGTACACATTACACCCGGGAAGCACGAAGATGTATCATAATCTTCGCAAGGTGTATTGGTGGACTGGCATGAAGGGAGACATAGCTGAGTTTGTGGCGAAATGTCTTACTTGTCAACAGGTCAAGGTAAAGCACCAAAAGCCAGCAGGATTACTGCATCCTCTACCTATACCTATGTGGAAATGGGAACACATTACGATGGACTTTATTATGGGATTGCCCAGAACCAAGAGGAATCATGATGGTATTTGGGTGATAGTGGATAGATTGACGAAGTCAGCTCACTTCCTGCCTATGAAATCTACGGACACACTTAGTGCTTTGGCAGACTTATATGTGAGAGAGGTCGTCAGACTACATGGTGTTCCAGTGAGCATCACATCGGATAGAGATTCTCGGTTTACTTCCCACTTTTGGGAACATTTTCAGGAAGCCATGGGATCTCAGCTGAATTTTAGCATAGCTTTTCATCCGCAGACTGATGGGCAGTCAGAGCGCACTATTCAGACGCTCGAGGATATGTTGAGAGCATGTGCTTTGGATTTTAAAGGCTCATGGGACGACCATCTGCCATTGGCTGAGTTTGCTTATAATAATAGCTATCATGCTAGCATCGGGATGGCACCATATGAGGCCCTATATGGTAGAAGGTGTCGATCACCGATTGGGTGGGAAGAAGTGGGTGAGCGAAGGTTATTGGCTCCAGACTTAGTCGAGCAAGCCACTGAGGATGTTAAACTGATTTGTCAGAGGCTTAAGACAGCCCAGAGTAGACAAAAGAGCTATGCAGATGCTCGACGGAGGCCACTTGAGTTCATGGTTGGAGATTTTGTGTTCTTGAAAGTCTCTCCATCCAAAGGGATCATGAGATTTGGCCGACGAGGTAAGCTGAGTCCTCGCTATATCGGACCATTTGAAATACTCGATCGAGTAGGAGATGTGGCCTATAGGTTGGCACTACCTCCGGAGTTATCGGGAGTACACGATGTCTTTCATGTATCGATGCTTCGGAAGTATAATCCGGATCCATCTCATGTCATTGAATATGAACCCTTGGAGATTCAAGAAGACATGAGTTATGTGGAGAAACCGATTCGGATTTTGGATAGGAAAGATAAGGTGCTAAGATCTAAGACAATTCCATTGGTTAAAGTTCTTTGGCAACACCATACGACAGAAGAAGCTACTTGGGAACTAGAGAACTTGATGAGAGAGAGATACCCGGAATTGTTTTGAGACATAACCTTACTTGAATTTGGAGGACCAAATTCTCTAAGGTGGGGAGAATGTGAAATCCCCAAAATTCTGTAAACTTCCCATACTTGTATAGTTTTCCAACTTGGATTAATTGAATAAAGAAAAATTTCTGATATATATATGGTGTATAGGACATAGAGGGAATTAAAGGGATTGATGGTCAAATAATTAAAGGTCAAAGAGTCAATGGATGGTCAATGGCTGAGATGATGAGAATGAATTTAATGGGCAATTAATGAAAACCATGACTCACCATCATCATCATCATCTCTTGCATCCCACGTACCAGCCATCTCCCTCTCCCTCTCGTTGCTTCCATTTTTAGCTCTAAGTGTTCAAATCCTCACCTTGACAAACCACCCTCTCATGCCATCGGTTCGTTAAGCTCCATTAACGAAAAACGATCCTTGTCGATAGTTTAACCTATACCTTTAATATGAAAGGTTGAATCTAAGCGAATAAGGAGATCTAGAAATCCAAAGATTTGGTGAATTGCAAAGGTAAGCAAGTTAGAAGGTTTTGGTTAATTTTATGGATGGTTTGGAGTTGTACGTAGTTGATAGAGTGTATTTATTGAGCTTTAAATTATCATGATGTTTACAGCTTGAAGAAGTGAAAAAGGGCTAAGGGTTGATTCTAACAAGCTTGTGGATTAATCTCAATCGAGGTAAGGAATTTATGTAACGGACGTAGGGTGGCTATGTCCGCATGTTTTAAATTATCTTAACTGTTTTGGAGAGAAACAACGGTTGCTTGAAGTGCAGGAAAAAGGGACATTTTGGGTCCTACTCGTAGTACCAATTAGGTTAGGAGCAGCCGACTGCCTTAAGTAGCAGCCGACTGCCTAGAGACATCAAAAACGCCGTTTTTCGAAAATCGATGCAAAACCAGTCGACTGCCATGGGAGCCAGTCGACTGCCATTTTTCCAGAAATCATTCTGTTTCAAACCAGTCGACTGCTATGGTGGACAGTCGACTGCTTTTATTTGGAAAACATTCTGTTTCAAAACCAGCCGACTGCCCAGGGGGCCAGTCGACTGCTATTTGTCCAGAAGCATTCTGTTTCAAAACCAGCCGACTGCCAAGGGGGCCAGTCGACTGCTATTTCTCGGGAAACATTCTGTTTCAAAACCAGTCGACTGCTATTTGGGACCAGTCTACTGCCCTATTTGTATTTTGTGGTTTTAAGAACCTATTTTAAGAAAGAATATTCATACTTGTTTAAAACCTATATGAATAAGGTTTTGGAGACTATGAATCTCTCAAAAGAGCATGCACATTATTTGTTACTTGTATTTGACTGAGGAGCTCTAGTCCAGCCCTCAGACCCGCAGTACGGCACCTGACTAGTGAAACTGTGGGATATAGACAATGGCCATGAGTCTCTTATTTGTTTCAGCTTTGGGGAGGATCCCTGGCCCATACGTGGGTACGCCACTTATTTGATATCTCTCAGGATTATCCCTAATGGGATATATTTGCGGTATCCTTATGAGATTTATCTATTGGATTATCCCTTACGGGATATAATTGCTGTATCCATTATCTCTCTGGATTATCCTTAAAGGATATATTTGCTGTATCCACGATGAGAATTACTTGGTGCATGAATCTATTGGATATAAATTGTTTCCCATCTATTTGAAAATAATTATATTTGCCTACTTGATTTCACGTGATTGGAGATCCGTGGAAATACTTGAAAGTGTGATTTACTTGCTTTTGATATATTTGAAAGAAATATAAGCACTATGCTTTATAATGATTTTACATGACATTATAGAGCCAAGCAGGAAAACTGCATATAGTGATATAGTACGCTCTTTTACATAAGTTTCTTACTGAGCGTAAACTCACTCCTTTACAAACTATTTTTCATACAGATTACTTGAAGTAATTCCGCTCCGGATAGAGGAGCTCATTTTGGGATTTTGAAATACCTTCGAGGCACGCTTCCTACTTATCCTTTGAAGGTATATTTAGTCGGCCGTTACTTCGGCTAATGTACAGTACAATACTACAGTTTTGTATATGTTGGGGATTAGGGTGTATGAATATTTGAGATCCTGATGTATATGGCACATGTTTATAAATGAAAAATTTTATGCATGTGAAAATGAATATTATACTCTGATAGAAATGCCTAAAGCATAAGAGTAAGGGAGATTGACATCGGATAAACTAATCGAATTATTTGTTATTTGAAGTAAATTAGTTGCTATTTGGTTAGTGACGAGGACGTCACATGCACCCCAGGGTGTCACAATATAAACCATGGCCATAGATATACTGTATCCCTATGGGGATGATTACTATGTTTCTTCAGAAATGATGCGTTCCTTTGGAAACGATGATAGCATGATTTAATTGTAAAGTGATACCTAGTCTCAACTTATTGATTTTTGTTTACTAAAAGGATTTATTGAATCCTATTTACTGTTTACTATACTATATTGTAAACTGTTTAGCCAGTGATTTGAATATTAAAGACTGTTTACTATATCCACTGTTTTCCTACTGGGTATGTTGTTAGGAAAAATAAACGTTTTGGGGGATATGGTTTTTATTTTATAAAGCATCATACACCTTCCTTACTGAGCACGTCGTCGCTCTCCCCTGATTTTTCACTCCACAGGCTATTGATTTGAAGTAAACAGTTTACCTTCCAGAGTTATCGGTTGTTGGAGTCAGCAGATATACGATATCGAAGGTACATTATATTCTTTTATATCATCATCATCATCATCATCATCAGAGCCTTTATCCCAATAGATTGGGGTAGGCTATATGAACCAATATCTAAAATCACGTTAGATCGTCCATATGTATTCTTTGCCTCCATAAATTCCTATTCAAGGCCATTTGCTCATCTAATTCTAAAACCTTCATGTCTTTCCAAACTACTTCCTTCCAAGTCTTTTTAGGTCTTCCTCTAGTCTTAACCCTTCTCTCAACATTCATAGCCTCTATTCTCCTAACTGGAGCATCTATAGGTCTACGTCTTACATGTCCAAACCAACGTAAACGATTTTCACACATTTTGTCTTCGATAGGTACCACTCCAATCATCTTACGAATATCATCATTTCTCATTCTATCCTTTCTTGTATATCCACATATCCACCGTAACATTCTCATTTCCGTTACACTCATTTTTTGTGTATGTAGCCGCTTAGTCGCCCAACATTCACTACCATATAACAATGTTGGTCTAACAACTGTCCTATAAAACTTGCCTTTCAACCATGTAGGAATTCCTTTATCGCACAACACACCTGTAGCACTTCTCCACTTACTCCATCCAGCCTGAATCCTATAGGTCACATCACCATCAATCTCTCCATCCATCTGTACTATTGATCCCAAGTATCGAAAATGATCCCGCTTAGGTATCGCCACCCCATCTAACTTCACTACATCATGCTCTTCCAGTCGGTTAGAACTAAATTTACACTCCATGTATTCAGTCTTCACTCTGCTTAGTTTAAATCCTTTTGATTCCAACGTTTGTCTCCATAATTCCAACTTTGTATTGATCTCCGCTCTAGTTTCCACACATAGGACAATATCATCTGCAAACATCATACACCAAGGCACCTTATCCTGGATGGATTTTGTTAGTTCGTCCATAACTACCGCAAACAAGAATGGACTCAACGCTGACCCTTGGTGTAATCCCACCGTGATAGGAAACTCATTTGTTTGCCCCCCACCTGTCCTCACATGTGTCCTTGCATCTCTATACATGTCCTTAATTAGTTTAATATATTTCAAAGGAACTCTTTTCTTCATTAAGGACCACCATAGTACCTCCCTAGGCACTTTATCATATGCTTTCTCCAAATCTATAAAGACCATATGGAGATCTTTACCCATTACTCGAAAGCGCTCCATAAGTTGTCTCAGCAAATGTATTGCCTCCATAGTTGATCGACCCGGCATAAAACCAAATTGATTCTCCGATATCTCTACATTCTTTCTTAATCTCCGTTCTATCACTCTCTCCCATAGTTTCATCGTGTGACTCATCAATTTTATGCCTCGGTAGTTGGCGCAACTTTGAATATCTCCCTTGTTCTTATATAAAGGTACTAAAACACTCTTCCTCCATTCCTCTGGCATTTTGTTAGTGTGCCAAATCTTATTAAATAGATTTGTCAACCACCTAACTCCTACATCTCCAAGGCATTTCCAAACTTCAATTGGGATGTCATCAGGTCCAACAGCTTTTCCATTTTTCATCATCTTTAGTGCCTCTTTTACCTCTGTCTCTTGGATTCTACGCATAAAGCATCGATTTAAATCCTTGAGAGGCACCGAAATATTATCCAAAACTTTATTTTGTCCGTCATTAAATAATTTGTTAAAATAATCTCGCCACCTGTCCTTAATGTCATTATCTTTAACGAGAGTTCTTTGATGCTCATCCTTAATACATTTCACGACTCCTAGGTCGCGACTCCTCCTTTCTCTTGCTCGCGCCAATCTGTATATCCTTTTCTCTCCCTCCTTTGTGTTCAACTTGTCGTAAATCTCTTTCGCAACCTTCGTCTTAGCTTCTGCCACAGCCTTCTTTGCCTCCTTTCTTGCTACCTTATATTCCGAAAAACTCTCTTCTGTATTGTTCTTCTTCAAAGCCTTGTAACGCTCTCGCTTAGTCTTTATAGCATCTTTTACTGCTGCAGTCCACCATGTTGCGTCCTTTCCAGTCGGCACTCTTCCGTTTGATACTCCTAATGTCTCTTTGCCTACCTCCCGAATGCATTTTGCCATCTTATTCCACATTACATTTGGGTTCTCTTCTGTTGTCCAAGCCTCTTTTTGAATCCAACTATCTCTACATGTTGTATGGCAATCTTCTTTTAGCTTCCACCATCGAATCCGTTCAATTCCTTTTTGTTGGTTCCTTCGATGTCGTCTATCTATCTTCATATCTAGAACTAAGAGTCTATGTTGCGCGGTAACACTCTCACCTGGGATAACCTTACAATCCAAACATCTATGTCTATCCCTACTCCTAGTTAAAAAGAAATCTATCTGACTTGCTCTTGGTCCACTTCTAAAGGTTATAAGATGAGAATCTCTCTTCTTAAACAATGTATTTGCTAGGATTAGGTCATAAGATAAAGCAAAATTTAAGATAGCATCTCCTCCCTCATTTCTTACACCATAACTAAAACCCCCGTGTACTCTCTCAAAACCCTCTCTACTTGTACCTACATGTCCATTAAGATCACCGCCAATAAAAAGGTTTTCTCCTATGGGTACTTCTTGTACTACCTTATCTAAATCCTCCCAAAACTGTCGTTTACTAACCTCATCAAGTCCTATCTGGGGTGCATACACGCTAATGACATTCAACACCTCTTCTCCTAAAACTAGTTTAACCAAAATAATCCTATCCCCTTGTCTCTTAATCTGTACAACATCCTTATGGTACTCTTTATCTATAATGATACCTACTCCATTTCGGTCTCTATCTTTCCCTGTGTACCAAAGCTTATACTGCCAAGGTGCTATCTCTCTAGCCTTTTCCCCAACCCATTTGGTCTCCTGGAGACACAAGATGTTAACCCTCCTCCTACTCATAACTTCACAAATCTCACCTAACTTACCACTAAGCGTACCTATATTCCAAGATCCTAACCTAAGCTTATGGTTATGGACTAACTTCTTTACCCACCCCCGTCCATTATGGTGTGGGAACCTTTGCCTATTTAACACCACATCCAGGCGTCGATGTGGCGCGTCACTTCCGGGCGACGACCTAGCAACCCTTGCCCACTTTTCACTACACCCGGGTTTCGATGCAGCGCGTCGCTGTGTAGGGGACGCCCCAACGATGTTTTGATATTGGTTCATTTCATGAGATTGGACTAGTTTTTAAGGCTGGTTGTCCAAACCTACCGCCACCCTCCTCCTTTACCCGGGCTTGGGACCGGCTGCATTAACTCACACAGGCGGAGTTACATTATATTCTTTTATATATTCAGTAAAATTGTACAGTACTACTTTGAGTAAGAGGGAATGTAAATGATCTCAAATAAATTAAATGTAATAGTTATAATTCTGTTATAATACTATAAATGGAAGTACTATGACATACTTAAAGGGTTATGAGTTGTTAAGCATCACAGACAGCCCAACCGGTAAGTAAGTGTGATTTATAAGTAAATATTATATTATACTATGGATTCGGGATGTTACATCTTAAGACTTCCATTTTAGGCAAGGAGTCAGCAAAGGAATTGGATTCTCTAAAGTAATGAATACAATTCACACAAGAAATCCTTCCCCAGAGTCTATCAATCTCTTTGAACAGCTTCCATTCCTTACAGGACCTTAAATCATAATTGTTCACCCATGATACTGCCACTTTTGAGTCCGATTCAATAAGCAAAGCACCCTTATTAGACCATTGAGAAGAAGAGTATGTTTGCAGACCACACCTCAGCAATATTAGAATCAAGCACGCCAAGTGGATCCGAAAATGACCTAAAAATCACCCCAGTAGAGCTTCTTAACCCTCCTAACTACTGGACCTAGTTTCCTTTTTGCAGCACCACCAACATTAAATTTTAACACATTCAGATCAAAATTATCCCAAACTTACCCCCTGACTATTACTTCTATTTTGCCAGCACAACGCATCTTTTGGATGTAACCACCATCTTGATTCATCCACCAAACCACAGCCATCCAAAGCTCTAATCCAAAATAAAGATCTCATTTTAATCTTAAAATTAACTCCTCAACATCCCAAGACTTATTATTAAAGACTAAATCATTCCTAGCAGTCCATAAACTCCAAAGAATAACCTCACAGACAACAATCCACTTTTTTAAGACCTTCCCATGGCGGACAAACTCCTCAACGGACCTCGGGATAACCCATTGCACTCCCCACCATTTCAGGATTTTACCCCACACATTCCAAGAAAGCTTGCATGAAATTAAAATATGAAAGCAATCTTCCTCACAATCCTTACACCATACACACAAACATTGCTCATCACTCTGACACACCCTTCTTTTTCTCAAGAAACACTTAGTAGGGATCCCCTCCAAAATAGCCAACCAAATAAAATTTTGACCTTTTCAAGGCACATTGTACTTCTAAATAGAAAAAAAACCAAACTTGATGACCATCCCTAACATTTCTTCTTTCAACCTCATTATAAAACTTTTTAACTGAAAATGTCCCTCTTTTATTCAATACATAAATAAGTCTATCATTCACATCATTCAACAAATTCGCATCACTCACTTTCTTCCAATAAATGTGCCAATGCTTCACTTCCCCACACAAATAATTCTCTCCTAAATTGAATGACCCATCTACAATCAGAATTCAATACTTCAACCACTCTATTTTCCTTATTCATAGCCAATCTAAACAGCCTTGGGAAAACCTCCATCAAATGCCTATCCTCAACCCATTTATCAAGCCAAAAAGACACTTATTACCATTACCAATAACCCATCTACGGCCCCCACTACCCACAAGATGTTCAACACCCTTAATTCTTTTCATATTTACCATATCAGTACAAACCTTAGAAATCACTCATGTCTGACATTCCTTCAGTTGCCAAGGAACTGACCTTTCTCCATATTTCTCCACTAATAATTTTCTCCATAAGGCATCCTGTTCTACCCATATCTCCACCACCACTTTCCTAACAATGCAATATTTTTAGTTACCAAATCTTTAATTCGAAACCCACCAAATTTTTTTGATTTACACACAAATCCCATCTTAGTTTAGAAAATTTTCTTTTCAAAATGAACCCATTAGCAATGGAATTTTCCGTCACTAAATGTCAAATTCCATCGCTGAAGCCCTTTAGTGATGAAAAATTTCTGTTGGAAAACTCGAAGTCGTTGATGCTCCGTTCATCATTGAAAACTTCATTTCCGTCACTAATTAGTGACGAATTTATCTAATCAGCAATGAAATTTTCAGTCGCTGAAAACTTGATTTCGTATGTTAAAATCCGTCAGTAAAGAGTATCAACGATGGAATTTTCTGTCGCTGATTATATTTTTATTTTTTTAATTTTACTAAAAATTCCATCGCTAAAGATTTTAAGCGACAGAAATTTTCCATCGTTGATAATATATATTTTTTATTTTATTAAAAAATTCTGCCACTGAAGGTAATAAGCTATATTTATTTCATCGCTAATGCTATAATTTCCATCGCTAATGCTATAATTTTATCACTAATTTTCATTTTTTTCTTTTTTTATGCATTTCGCTTTGAAAATAAATATATACAAAAAGAAATATATGAAAATATATACAAATAAACATATATATATACACAAATAAATAAAAACATAATAATTAACAATACTTAAAACAAATATTTTAACTAAATTTTTAAGATTTATAAGTTACAAAAATTTAACATTACAAAATAATAACTAAAATTTTCTTGTAGTTAAAATATATACCAAAGTGGAGATAGAGGCCAGCGGTTGGGGGGCGGCTGGTAGTAGGATAATGGTTTGGTTTTGGATTTTTGGTATTTTGGTTTTTTTTTTTTAATGTAGAAGAGAGCAAAAGAGAAGAGAGAAGCAACAGCAGGTGCCGTCAGCTGCACGATTGGCAGCCAAGGATCCGTTGACCGAAGGAAAGAAAAAAAAGAAAAGGATCCGGCATGCGACAGGAAAGGTGAAGGGGAAAGGGAGTGGGAAACAAAAGAAAAATGGGAAGTACTGAGCGAGAAGCCAAAGATATGGGGGAGATTCCTGTTTCCCAAGGTTTTACCGATGGAATTTCTATCGGATTAGCAACGAAAATTTCGTCGCTAATACTAAACTGACACACCTCGGCTGTTGTGATGACAGTTTTCGAGGAGTTTTAGCGATGGATTTTTCTGTCACTAAAAGTTTCCGTGTCGCTAATCTGTTGCTGATGATCTTTAGCGACGAAAATTTTCGTCACCAATGCTTAAAATTTTAAAAAAAATAAAAAAAACAAAATTTAAATAAATTTCTATATTATGGAATTAGCGATGGATTTTTCGTAGCTGTTGATCTTTAGTGATAGAATTAGTGATGGAATTTTCTGTCGCTGATGCTTAAAAATTTTAAAAAATAAAATAAACAAAAAATAAATATATTTATATCATAAAGAATTAGCGACGAAATTTACTCATCGAGGACGGAATTAGCGACAAAAAATTTCTTCGCTGATGCTTAATATTTAAAAAATAAAAAATAAAAATTTATATAAATTTCTATTTAAGGGAATTACCGACGGATTTTCTGTCACTAATTCCATCGCTGATGTGTCTTTAGCGACAGCTGATTCAAAAGCACAATTTTCTTTCATATGGGTATTAGCGACAAAATTTTTCGTTGCTAATTCTGTCGCTAATGTTGGCGCTAATAAACAGTGGCTTTGCCCAATATTTAGGGACGGAATACTATCTGTCGTAGTTTATCGATAGAATTTTGTCGCTAATTCTATCGCTAAGTTTAAAACTTTTTCCATCGCTAATCCGTCACTGATGCTTACAAAATTTGACTAAAAGTCAAATTTGATCGAAAAATTTCGTCGCTAAAATTTTGTCACTGAAAGTTATTTTTCTTGTAGTGCGAGAACCCCCCACAAAATTTGACTGTGCTGATGGCTATCATGTTGCTTGAATTTGACTCCAATGTGCTCATAATAATCCAACCAGAAGACTTGATTACACACTTGCTTCTTGGTCCTTCAATGGTAAAATTACAATTTTACCCTTTTTGCTCTCTTTTCCTTAAAAATCCTCCAAACATCAAATATTTCCTCTTCTTGATTAATTTTTACATAACTATGAAAAATAATACATTCGTGAGGTAAAACTGCCATTTTAAATCATAAAGTAAGCAAATAATCCCAAGAATAAGCCTTTCCTAGAGTTATCAAGGTGGTGCCAATCCACTATTTTTTTGCTTGATTTAATTTCTTTGAGTCAAGCAATTGTTAATTATTATGGGTACAAAATTTGATGCTTACAGATGCCAAGTCAAACCTTATCTTTGTAATTGATTCTATCAAACTATAAATAAATGCTTACAAGATAAACGTGTAGACCATATAGTAAATTTTTTTTTTCTGGGATGTGGGAATATAAGAGATGTTGGAGGAAAGTTGTGGAACTACATCTAACATAAGAAGTATTGTTTGCTTTAATCTGAAGGTCTCACGATTTTATCCTATAAAAAGTGTCTCAAAAGTATCAGTTTAAGTCTTTAAACATATAAATCACAAGAAATATTTACAATATCCTGATATGGAATTAGGGCATTACAAACTCTCTCTATTAAAGCTTAACATCCTCATCAAGCACAATCCAAAGCCTAGATCACGCCATGCATTGGGATTCTAAAAGTGCCTTTCATTTTATTTCACTAGCTCCCACTCAATGGATTCTTGAGGTGGATTCCAAAGTATTGCTTTAACAATGTTTGTGTGGACTGGCACTTAATATGCAAATTATTGTCCAATTTAACCCAAATGTCTCACAGTTTTATCCAAAAGAAAGCGTATCATGAGTTCAAATCTCTCTCTCTTTCTATATATATATATATATATATATATATATATATATATATATATATATATATATATATCATACTGGATTCTTACAATATCCCAATAAGACATTACATATTATAAATTTGATAAATATTAGTATCCTCAGTTCTATATTTTCAGCAAAGAGATATATCTTGTCTCTTGTTAGATTTGTCAAAAACAAGAAGTAAAAGCGAATGGCAATAATCATTTTCGTTGTTCGTTGATTAAGTGATCGAACTACAACCCTCGCCTTCCTCCACTTATTTAGGATTGGCAACACAAATTCTTCTTAATTAATGCACATTTTGGAGCCATAAACTAGAGCATTAAACTAGAAATCTCCTCTATTTATCATTCTTATTCTCTCTCACCATATGGGGGTGTAATGTTACATAAACAATATGTATATTTGCAATTGTTTTTAATTAGTTAATTATGACAGTTTACGAGATTGTTAGGATATAAATACAGATGAGATTTGTAGGGAGATGTGATAGCTATATCGGCTTGGTGGGGAGGCTTGAGCCAGCTGAGATTGGAAATGACGAGACTGAAATGTGTGTTTAGATTCTCTATGATCATACCTCCGGAGTTCCAACAATGGGACCGCAAAGGCTTGCAAAAGGATTATTCTTTTGCATATTGGAAGCTTGGGAATACAATATTACTTATATGTATATATATTGTTGCGTGTAAAGGCTGTAAGGACTAACATGTTCAAAGAAGCAACAAAGCCGCTACCGAACACTTTAGGCATCAACATTCCTGTCACATGCTACAATAGCAATTACCAATCTTGTTCATTGTTTTGGGCCCTTTTCCAGAGGAAAGCTTTATGTAATGATCATCATCATGCATGCACAGAAACTGGAAAGTAATATTAGGTTGGTAGCAGTGTCATAATTTAGCTATAAAAGCATTACGAAAACGAACTGTTTTGCATAGCGAACACCAAATATGGTTGTGGTACGACTTTATCAAGTTAGTGGAGTTGTTGAGATATCGTGGATGCAATGAATGTTCTGATTCATTGGTCAAATGCAACCTGATGGCTGACTGAGAATGAGCAAATAATGGAGAATAGAAAGTTTTTTCCTTATAGCTTTACTTGATCTTTTTTCCATAGAGAAAGGCACTGAGTGCGGCGTTGAGAAATCTTGACTGTGACAATAGATGATATTGACGTTGTATGTTTGCAAGTTAGCTGGTTAATTTTGAAAATGTGGAAAACCAAAAAAACTAGTTTACTTGGTTTATCTACCCCAAGCATGGTAAGGAACTTTGCCAAAGGTGACAGACTAATTGGCATCATTGCTCCATCTTCGAGATAAGTCGAATTTCAAACTGCTAGTTGAACATTGGTAAACATTTATTTATAGTTCAACACCCCGTTTGTACTTGCATTAATTTCATGAGCTTGAAGAAATTTGTTAAATTAAGATGACTATAGCTTACTAGCTTTACCAAGATTTAATGCACCTAAGCACAAATGAGCGCCTTCCGAAAATGATCATGCAGAAATAAATCAGTAGATGTTAGGTATGACTTACATGCAACATGTCGAGTGAAATTCAGGAAAGCAATTTTAATTTGTAAATTAATAATTTACTTTCTATAAATTGCCTACAAATCTTTTTTAATGTTGCATGTTTCCTTCGCATAGCACTAGATAATATATATATATATATATATAGGATAATTATTATATATACCGCCGATGGAGTTTTTTTATTGTACAAGTAAGATTAGAATCGTGACACTTAAACTATAAAAATATTAATTCATATATATATATATTAAGCCAGTTAGATTTATTAATCAACCAAGAGTATACAAAAGCTCGCATGAGCTAGTAGAAGACAAATTCAGAGACAACCCAATCCAAAAAAGACCCATACAAAAGATACAGAAATGCGAAGCAAGGATAATATTATTGTAATATGATCAAATTTTTACATATTTAGTTGTAACCCATCTTTACTAACATCATTGCATAAGATGTGATATATAGGTGCAGATGCAGTTACTCTTTTCTAGGAAATGAAATCCGGGAGATTAGTTATTGTGAGAGTAAAAAATTTGAATCATATACTTTGCTCAATAATTGAGAATTATGGATTTCTATTCCGTCAAGTCAATAGCAAATCTTAAAGCTGCATTGATGCTGGTTCATCAGAAATACTTTTCCTAAGACCATGTGCAAGTGCAACAGTTGTAAAAGATACAATACATTCATATGTCTTCACCTTTGAAATGCAACTTGAGAGGTTTTAATGTGTATTTGGTCTTGATATTTGCATGAATAGAGGGCTGATCTTGATCCTAGCAGCTAGTAGCGTTTGAATCTCTTCCCTTTTTAGGCCGCAGGAGCTGGACCAACATTTGTTAGCATTTTTCAATTTTATAGTGGTCCATATTTTTGAACTCTACACACCTCTTTAAGGACATCACTCGAGAAATTCCTTCTTAATTGTGTTTACAGATCAGCTGCCATGGAAAAGGGTACAACTCCCTTTGTCATAGCTCCACCCCTATTTTTTTTATTGCCATCATTTTATGATAAAATTAAAAAGGTTTACTTTTCCAGCCTTAGGAAAAGGACGTTAGATAGTATAGTATTTCAAAAGTTTGGCACGCTGCAGAATTCCATTCTACTAGCTCCCTTTGCTCTGTGATTAAGACAAATACTACAACTAAGAATAGGTTAAAAGAATCAATTATTTGAAGTTTGTCTTCTTTTTAATATTTCGGGTGTGTTGGCTGTTTTTATTTTCGACTGTCACATCTATTTGTCTCTTTTGTGGGTAGCATGCTTAGCTCTAAAAACAGTTGCAGAAAACAAATTTGCAGAAAATGAAAAAGGTTTTAATGTTTGCTAAGACCTTTTGTTCGCATTAATGATCTTATGTTGCAAATATGGTACTCTTATATCTAAATTTTTTAACTTTGGATTTCTGGTCATGGTTGACTTGTGACCTGTTTATTCTGTTTGCACTCCCATGCCATGCGACCTGATGTAATGAGCTTCTAACTTCGTTCTACAATTTAAATAATGTCGCGGAATAAGCATGTCGCTTATGATTACTTGAAATTTTCTGCGAATAGATCCTCTGCAGCTGTTTTATAATTTGCATGTGGCTTATATTCATGTTCATAAACTATATATATCACATCAGGTCTAATTGAACATCTATCAGAAATTCAGAATGGACGTTGCTTGTTGCGTAATTCCTATTGATAACTTAAGGTAGTTTGGGATTTGTTTTGTGTTTTATGTTTTTGAAAATTTTGTTTTGTTTTCATTTTATTTTCAATCTCTTAAATTTGAAAACATATTTGAGTAGAATATTTTTGTTGCCAAATTTCATTAACGGACACTAATTAGAG
The DNA here is from genome assembly GCA_032173925.1 of Heritiera fomes. Taxonomy (NCBI): domain Eukaryota; kingdom Viridiplantae; phylum Streptophyta; class Magnoliopsida; order Malvales; family Malvaceae; genus Heritiera; species Heritiera fomes. Next base: position 36,351,659 of record JAPDPM010000003.1, read on the forward strand.
AAAGTAGTAAAACTTTTAAAATTTAAAGTGGTAGAGGTTCCAATTTGACCAAAAGCAAACTTTGGATGAATCTTTTGATTTTTTATCATTAAAATGGATACTAAAGCCGCACCGATGTACAGTGCCATATAGTAACAATAGCAAAAACATTTTCAAAATTCTACAAATATCAATATTGTGTTTTCAATAATTTCCAAAATATCATGTTTTGCTTTTAGTTTTTGGAAAGAAAAACATACTCACCAAACACGTTTTAAATTTAATTTTAAAAAATACAAAAAATAAAATTATAAAACACAAAACAAAAATCAATTTCAAAAACCCTTAACTTTGTAAACTTGGTTGGATCTATATTATGGACCCTTTTTTTTTATTTCATAGGAGGTACAAGGGGGAATAAGGGATCAAATTTTTGACTTAAGCTCTCCTAAGGAGAAGTAACAACCATTAAGCCAAGCTTTGATTTATATTATGGAGCTTTTAATAGTATTGAAAATCAAACAAATTAATGAACATGGAGAGAAGAAAGGAAAAAAACTGATAATATTAATGAAACTAATTATTCTCCTTTACTCATGATGAAAATTACTAACAATTTTATCCCAAAACTCACTTCCTTTCCGTCTCCTTCATTCTCAAGTAGTGATCTATAAAAGCAGATTGTTTGAAATATAGAAGAAGTTATATTTAGCATTAAGCAGATTGTTTGAAATATAGAAGAAGTTATATTTAGCATTTTAGAGTTTTATATATATATATATATATATATATATATACACACACATACGCAACTACTGGTTTAATCAGATAAACTTGAAGTTTATCTCTTATACAAGATTTAAAATTAATCTACAATTTGTTTTTGAAAGTACATCAATATCTAATTAACTTTTTGTTGAGGTGTTGCTGGCTGCTAGGGACTTCTTTTTGGTATTGCTGTTTGAATAAATAACCTTAATATGCCCCTGCAAGAATATGGAGCCATCAGCTACACCAATCTTGGACCTAAGAAATAGAAATCTCTGTCAAGCTAATGGTTTTATGAGGCCATAAGCTAACTGATTCTTAGATGAGATATAAGAGTCTTTAAATTCACCTGAATGCACATGTTGCCTCACAAAATGATAATCTAAGGCTAGGTGCTTCATTTGAGAGTGAAAACAGAATTAGCAATAAGATAGGTGGCACCAATATTGTCACACAGTAAATGAGTATGTTTTTGGAGTGGAATACAAAGTTCAACAAGCAGGTTCTTAAATCATAATATCTCAGTAGCAGTATTAGCAAGTGCTTTATACTCAGCCTCTGTTGATGATCTAGAGACTGATTTCTGTTTGATAGATTTCCAAGACATAGGATTTTTTCCAAGAAATAAGATATAATCCATTGTTGATGAGCAGTCATCCAAGTTACCTGCTCAGTTTGCATCACTGAATGCCAATAGATCAAGTGATGATGATTTTCTCAAGAAAAGACCATGATTTATAAGTCCCTTGAGATATCTAAGAATCCTTTTGAGAATAGTCCAATGAAGTTGAGATAGAGAGTGCATAAACTAGGACAATTTCTTAACAGAAAAGGCAATATCAGGCCTAGTCAAGGAAAGATACTGTAGAGAACCAACCAATTGTCTATATGCATGTCACATCCCGTTACCGTATTTTTCACCTTATTTTACACAATTCCTTCGGTTGGGCTGTCTGTGATACTTCACTTTTACTAACTGTTAAATAAATTTGCATTACATTGTTTATATTATACACATCCCCTATCTTAATTAATCAGATAAGTAGTACTGCAGACATGTCTAAATACAGAAAATAAATAATCGTACCTCATATAAATCAGTCGGTCTGTCACATTGTCCTTTGTGTACAGCCGTAATTCACAATCAATTGATCTCACAATCATTAAAACCTGAAATGTTTAAAATTAAGGGGTGAGCAAACCACGGCTCAGTAAGAGAGTTATATGTCACACTTGATATTCAGCTATCTATATGCTGAAAATATTTTTTTTTCTTCACTTTCTTTAAAATCTTCCTAGCTGGCTCTAGGCACACATGTAGGAAGGATACTACAGTCGGCTAGGGATCCAAATAGAATAAGGTAGGTACTTTAGAATACCATACTTGTTCCGGAACCTAGAAGCAACTGTAGAGAATATCAATTTTGTTATTTCAAAACGATAAAATTTTCGTTTTTCCATAGAGTAAACCACGTGTTCCTTTTTTTTCTTCAGTATACTTTAAAACACTTGGCAGTTCAGTAATAAAAACAGTGGTTTACTTCTCTTCTCTTCAGTACAGTAAAAACAGTACAGTATAGTGATTTGTAAATATCAAATCATTGGATAATTACTTCTTCAATTTTCTTTATCTTAAAATAATTCTTATGTTATTCTTTTAGAACAAACATTTATATCTCTTTTCAAATCAGTATCCGTATCGTACTAAAGCCTCGTAAGAAATGCATTTAAAATAGTCATAGTATCGATATATGCAGAAAACAAATACCATAATAATGCATTTCATACTTTAAATCATTGTATGAATTCTTTAATGCATATATCTAAAATTCATACTTGTTTCAAACATGCATCATACTTTAGAAACTTAACATCATAATTTATAAAACTTTTCATACAATTCATGGAGACTAGGCAAAATCATATAGCCAGTATGCGGTCATGACACTTACTTCTTCCTCCGAAGAGGGAACATAATACCTATGGCCATGGTATGGGCTGTAGACCTGATCAGAGTCATACAGCAAACATATACATACACCACGAAGGACCAACATACCCACAAAGGATGTAATCATACACAATGTGGGCGAGAACATGCACGACGTGGTCAAACTTATGCCACAATGTGGCAGACATGACAGGCAATAACATAAACTATAGGAAGGCCTTAGTCTCAAAACTTACTTACATACAATTGATATAAAATAGTAAGGATCGGGCGTGCCAGAGTCTAAGTTAGCCTGGGGGGTGCCACTCCGATACCTTTTTCGGAAAACATACTTATAGCATTATTGAAAAATATACATAGAAATCATAAATTCGTTTAGCTAATTATCAAAAGACTATGGAATTTAATTTCAGAACGAAATTCATGCTTCAAACATTTCTTTATAAATTGCGATGAAGACAGTTTGAAAAATCATCACTGAACATGTAAAAGGGTAAAACTGTCTTTTTTCCACCATAAAACATATATGCACGTTTTTCCATGAATTAAATTTAAAACATGATTTTATAATTATCGGAATTCAAATAAATTATTTTTATACTTTATGAAAATAAAATATTTATTTTCTAACTTTAAATTCTCATCTCAATGTTTTCTTTTAAAAACAAGTGTAGGGACCTTTAGTCTCGAAATCATAATTATTCATCCTTTCTTAACCTTTATGGAATATTCATAATTAATTATTTCCATAATTAAACCACAAAGTTTTTCTGTAAAATCAAGTGAATATTTAAGAATATTTGTAAAAATATTCACTTCAGTCTCTTTTTCATTTTCATTTCGTTTCACGTGAAATATCACCTATCAGAATAAATTTAGGTGATTTCCTTTTTCACCATTTTCAAAACATGAATATTTTAAAATTAATTATCAATATATTCATGTTTTATGAAATCTAATCGATTTCTCGATTTTCATGTTAGAAATCGTTTCACGTGAAATCAAATCTTTTATTTTGGTTTTCGGTGATTTTCGGTAAATTTCAGTAATTTTTTCGATAATTTTTCGGCATTATAACGGCTACCGATTTGGTTAGCCTCCTGCACGAAAATACAGTTTATATTTTCAACCGGTGTTTCATCAAAATTTCATCCGATAAACAATCACACTATAAAACCGATAATTATTAATAGCATTTATAAAATTAAATGCAATTTAAAAACATGGCCGAATATCCTTACAGGCGGCACATGTCTCCCTTACCTGTTTCGGGTTGGCGACTGCCTCTTACCGGTCGCGCCCGTACTCCATCTGTTCCGATTCCTCATCTCGATCATCGAGAGAATTTTTCTGGAATTTAAATTCTAAAATTTAGAATTTTTCTACAATTATTTAAATAATTTAGTACTTTTCGGGATTTCTTACCGATTCTCGTATTTCCCAGGATTTCCCGTAATTTTCGAATTCTCAGGAATTTTTCAAATTCCCGGAATTCCCTTTTTTTTCTCTCTCCTCTTTCTTCCTTTTCTTCTTTTTCTCTTTTCTTTTTCTTTTTTTTCTTTTTCTTTTTCCTTTTTCTTTTTTTTTTCTTTTTCTTTTTTCCTTGGTCTGACCGGTTCAAACCAGTCAGACCGGTCAACCTTCCTCCACTGCCGGTTCTCCTCCGGCGGCCGATTCTCCGGCGGTTCGGTGGCTCAGCAGCTGGCCGGCGTTGAGACGAAGCTGCCGGTGGCCTCAGCTCAGCCTGGATCGGCGGCACGACGGCGGATCTACTCGGTTTACCTTCGGTCACTTCTCCTCCTCCGTCGGCCTTCCTCCACCGTCGTTGGCCTCACCGGTGGCCTCCATCCCTTTCCTCTTCTTCCGCCGGTGCTTCGGCTGTAGTGGCGACGGCCAATTCCGCCGGCAACCCCCAGATCTGGTTTTTCCTTTTCTCCGCTTTTTCCGTCGATTTCGGTTCCTTTTCCATTTCCGTTTCGCCAGCGTTGGCGTCGGCTTCCTCTTCCTTAGCCGGCGTCGACGCTTCTCGTCCCTCTTCTCCCCCTTTCCGGCGGCGGTTGACGGGATCGGCTTCCATCGGGGAAGACAGAATCGGGGTCGTCCCGATTCTGTGTCTCTTTTCTTCTTTCTATTTATTTTTTTTTGTTTTATTTCTTTTAATTTATTTATCATATACTATATTTATAACTATATATGATAAATATAATATTAATATTATATTATATAGTATTCTACTATATAATATCATATAGATATATGTATATATACTATATACTATTATTATTTTATATATATAGTATTGTACTATATATATTATATAAAAATATATATAATTTATATTAACATAATATATATATCTAATATATATATATTCATATACTTTAAATTTAAATACTATTCACATATACATGTTATAATACAATATATATTGTATTTACAATATATATTTTCAAACTTTAATGTAAACTAGTATTTACGTTTCTCATTTATGTATATATCTATATATATACATAAAATACTTTACTTAAATACATATGTATTTATATCAAAATACATTTATATAATTTGTAATTATATAAACATTTTATTTTCATTTCTCATTTTCTTATTTAATTTGGATTTCCATTTATCCAAATTAAATTTCCCTATTTTCCTCATTTAATTTCCTTCACTTAAATTTCCAAATTTTATCACTTCCTCAATTCTCGGAATTTCCACAATATTTCGATTCTCACAATTTTATTTATTTACTTTAATTTATTTATTTCCTCTTATCTATTTTCTTTAATATTAATTTCTAATATTAATAATTTCCAATAAATGGAAAATTTGCGGTTATCACATTCTCCCCACCTTAAGAAATTCGGTCCTCCGAATTTGGCTTAATTCAGAAGGTGGTATATGCCATATACTTACGACTTCTGATCTCTAGTTCATCCTCCAAGTCATACTGTCAGTACACTTTCAACATCAAGAATACTTTAGACCACTACATGCTGTCTTTCATCATATATGTGTCTATACTCCCGTAAGTTCATTTCTCAAATCGGGAGTTATTCACTTTTACTCTTTTCACATAAGAGTCCATGCACAATGTTTTTCATGTCACAGCTGCTCTATGCTGTTCATCATCCATTTTTCTCACTTAGTGCCAAGTCGATATAGTTTAAAACTATCAATTACATATGTTAGTCAGTTGTATGTAATTGTCCCAACAGCTTATACATCTCATGCACGCGCTCTCCCAATATCATGGAGCGTTCACATCTCACGCTCATATATGTATATATCAGTATGGAGCGGTGCTATCAATACACTTGGGATCTCAAAGCCTTTTGCTGTTTCTCATTAAGCATATAGCAACTCAGAGACTCCCATCACATGTAAGGCTCACTAGAACTGCACATACACATTCACACCGTTTAACACTAATACTTCGACTACAGCACTAGGGAATCTAAGAGTCTGATAATGGAAGGTGATTTTATTCAGATCATCAGTCTTTAATCACTTCCATATCATCATTTCTCTTTTGGACTCTTTATTGCTCACAATATTCATTTTCACTTTTATTTCATTAAGGCTGCATCTCACTTGCAAACTTTACTATTGATCATCTCTTACAATCATAAATCGTGAGACAATCATATTCTCTTCATGTAGTATGGTCTTTAAATCTCTTTTCATAATCTATATTCCACAATTGAATCCTCAATTTATACATTTAATCACCACATCATCTATATACTTCCACCGTTTCTATCATGTGACGATGGTTATATGTATAATCATTTTTCATTTATATACTGGCAGTAAACATATCAATTATCTTACTCCTTGGAGTATCATTAATTTCATTTATCAAATCTGACTTGATTTTACATCTCGCCACAGTTATGTGATAACCAACACAAATCACTTTCAGTCTTACCTTCGGGAACTATTTCATATTGATGTTCCCTTCTCATCATATAACTTATTTCCTTATTCCACTTTCATTTTTGGTTTTCATATTCCCACTTTTATCTCTTCATATATATATATATATATATATTCATCCTTTTAGTCGATTTTCTCGATTGGTATGGTACTATACTGCTAAGATCTTTTAAAATCTTGCATTCCATCATTTCTTTACACTTATCCTTTTACCGACTTTAACTTCTTTCTTTAATTACATCACATTAGTAGAGCAGCTAATCTCATCACTCTTTTATAGATTGGCAGTAATATCTAGCTAGACTCATTAATCTCGTATCTCAATCATTATCTCTATATCGTAGACATATTCACTGTTATCCAGTCATCTCGAGATCATATATCTCAAGAGGAGATACTGTATAGCCAAATCTCTTATTTGCCAATCTTAACACAATTTCACAATCTTTAAGAGTTTAAGGGTTATACCACAATGCTGCTCATGTTTCATTTATACTTTAAACTCTATCAGTATTTCATCAATTTACTCATGTATGGATGCCTCATTATTTAGGTTTATATACCTCACAAGGCAAATCATTAACCTCGTAACCTCAATAGGAACTCGTAAAATTCACTTCGAGTTTCTAATCATAATCTTACGGACATCGATCTCCCATCTTTTCTCTAAGGATGCTTTATACTAAGACTAGTCTTATAAACTCCTCATGCATATCGAATCAGATCCATAAGACATCTATTCCATAATGTAGATGAATATTTGTTCTTCAAAAGAACTTTATTAATGATAGGAAATTAATACATCTTTTTTTTTATTCATCTACTTTTCAATGTTATCTAGGCTTCTCTCACTTACACTTATACAGATAACTTTATTATCCACAATTTACGTTATCTGTATTTCCATCAATCACACCTTATACACGTGCACTTCATTATTCTTTCATTTTTTAGAGTGGATTTCTTAAGCTTTCGGATTCTCCTAAGTTCTTCGATATAAGCTTAGAATCAGATTTCATATTCAAAATCGAGTCAAAGTTATCTCGATTCCTCCAATTTATATAATTCTAGAAGTTCCATCGAAATTCAAATCTGATGCTTTCTTTAATCACACCTTTCTTATTAATTCGAACATTTCATCCTCATGCCATTAATAATTCCATTACTATCAATGAATTCAAGATTAACTTGATTTCCTCACTATTCAGAGCTTTGCCCAACATAGGGGCATTTTTGTCATTTCGACATTTATTTCTTTCTCCTCAGTACACATTTAGATCAATGATCTGATCATCTATATGTTGATAGTACCTCTTCTCGTACTAATATCAGCAATTTGAGATCTTATTCGATTTCGACAGAGAATTCCACTAAAATCTATAATTGAATTATTTTGTATGTAATGCAGCTTTACATCATCAATTTCTCTGTCAAATCACTCAAATCCAACTTCTGTTGGTTTATTTTAACTCCCTGTAAAATTTCAGAGGTAGGGATATTTTGGTCATTTTTGGCCAAAAATTTTCTCTCTCTTCAAATTACCCTCAATCGGTGATCTTAAAGTCTATTTAATGATTATATATCATTCCTCTCCTTATATCATCACTTTCAGGTCTCAGTTCGGTTCAGACCGTAAAGTACTGGTGGGGCCCTCACCGAGTCCTTTCAATTCCTTACCGAACAGGCCTTCATTTAGATTATAAGAATCACCAATTTTCTGGTATTTCTGAGCCTATTATTTCTTTAACATTCTCAATTTATACTTTCTCACTCCCTTTTAAATCATTTTACTCAGTTTACAATCATTTATTTTCTCTATGTATTTAGACGACACAGTACTACTGGGGATGTTTTAACATTTTTCCTTCCAAAAGTATTCACAGACATCAGGCCAACCATGCTCTGATACCATTAAACCTGTCACATCCCGTTACCGTATTTTTCACCTTATTTTACACAATTCCTTCGGTTGGGCTGTCTGTGATACTTCACTTTTACTAACTGTTAAATAAATTTGCATTACATTGTTTATATTATACACATCCCCTATCTTAATTAATCAGATAAGTAGTACTGCAAACATGTCTAAATACAGAAAAAAATAATCGTACCTCATATAAATCAGTCGGTCTGTCACATTGTCCTTTGTGTACAGCCGTAATTCACAATCAATTGATCTCACAATCATTAAAACCTGAAATGTTTAAAATTAAGGGGTGAGCAAACCACGGCTCAGTAAGAGAGTTATATGTCACACTTGATATTCAGCTATCTATATGCTGAAAATATTTTTTTTTCTTCACTTTCTTTAAAATCTTCCTAGCTGGCTCTAGGCACACATGTAGGAAGGATACTACAGTCGGCTAGGGATCCAAATAGAATAAGGTAGGTACTTTAGAATACCATACTTGTTCCGGAACCTAGAAGCAACTGTAGAGAATATCAATTTTGTTATTTCAAAACGATAAAATTTTCGTTTTTCCATAGAGTAAACCACATGTTCCTTTTTTTTCTTCAGTATACTTTAAAACACTTGGCAGTTCAGTAATAAAAACAGTGGTTTACTTCTCTTCTCTTCAGTACAGTAAAAACAGTACAGTACAGTGATTTGTAAATATCAAATCATTGGATAATTACTTCTTCAATTTTCTTTATCTTAAAATAATTCTTATGTTATTCTTTTAGAACAAACATTTATTTCTCTTTTCAAATCAGTATCCGTATCGTACTAAAACCTCGTAAGAAATGCATTTAAAATAGTCATAGTATCGATATATGCAGAAAACAAATACCATAATAATGCATTTCATACTTTAAATCATTGTATGAATTCTTTAATGCATATATCTAAAATTCATACTTGTTTCAAACATGCATCATACTTTAGAAACTTAACATCATAATTTATAAAACTTTTCATACAATTCATGGAGACTAGGCAAAATCATATAGCCAGTATGCGGTCATGACACTTACTTCTTCCTCCGAAGAGGGAACATAATACCTATGGCCATGGTATGGGCTGTAGACCTTATCAGAGTCGTACAGAAAACATATACATACACCACGAAGGACCAACATACCCACAAAGGATGTAATCATACACAATGTGGGCGAGAACATGCACGACGTGGTCAAACTTATGCCACAATGTGGCAGACATGACAGGCAATAACATAAACTATAGGAAGGCCTTAGTCTCAAAACTTACTTACATACAATTGATATAAAATAGTAAGGATCGTGCGTGCCAGGGTCTAAGTTAGCCTGGGGGGTGCCACTCCGATACCTTTTTCGGAAAACATACTTATAGCATTATTGAAAAATATACATAGAAATCATAAATTCGTTTAGCTAATTATCAAAAGACTATGGAATTTAATTTCAGAACAAAATTCATGCTTCAAACATTTCTTTATAAATTGCGATGAAGACAGTTTGAAAAATCATCACTGAACATGTAAAAGGGTAAAACTGTCTTTTTTCCACCATAAAACATATATGCACGTTTTTCCATGCATTAAATTGAAAACATGATTTTATAATTATCGAAATTCAAATAAATTATTTTTATACTTTATAAAAATAAAATATTTATTTTCTAACTTTAAATTCTCATCTCAATGTTTTCTTTTAAAAACAAGTGTAGGGACCTTTAGTCTCGAAATCATAATTATTCATCCTTTCTTAACCTTTATGGAATATTCATAATTAATTATTTCCATAATTAAACCACAAAGTTTTTCTGTAAAATCAAGTGAATATTTAAGAATATTTGTAAAAATATTCACTTCAGTCTCTTTTTCTTTTTCATTTTCATTTTCATTTCGTTTCACGTGAAATATCACCTATCAGAATAAATTTAGGTGATTTCCTTTTTCACCATTTTCAAAACATGAATATTTTAAAATTAATTATCAATATATTCATGTTTTATGAAAACTAATCGATTTCTCGATTTTCATGTTAGAAATCGTTTCACGTGAAATCAAATCTTTTATTTTGGTTTTCGGTGATTTTCGGTAAATTTTAGTAATTTTTTCGATAATTTTTCGGCATTATAACGGCTACCGATTTGGTTAGCCTCCTGCACGAAAATACAGTTTATATTTTCAACCGGTGTTTCATCAAAATTTCATCCGATAAACAATCACACTATAAAACCGATAATTATTAATAGCATTTATAAAATTAAATGCAATTTAAAAACATGGCCGAATATCCTTACAGGCGGCACATGTCTCCCTTACTTGTTTCGGGTTGGCGACTGCCTCTTACCGGTCGCGCCCGTACTCCATCTGTTCCGATTCCTCATCTCGATCATCGAGAGAATTTTTCTGGAATTTAAATTCTAAAATTTAGAATTTTTCTACAATTATTTAAATAAATAAATTATTTAAATAATTTAGTACTTTTCGGGATTTCTTACCGATTCCCGTATTTCCCAGGATTTCCCGTAATTTCCGAATTCTCGGGAATTTTTCAAATTCCCGGAATTCCCTTTTTTTTCTCTCTCCTCTTTCTTCCTTTTCTTCTTTTTCTCTTTTCTTTTTCTTTTTTTTTCTTTTTCTTTTTCCTTTTTCTTTTTTTTTCTTTTTCTTTTTTCCTTGGTCTGACCGGTTCAGACCAGTCAGACCGGTCAACCTTCCTCCACTGCTTGTTCTCCTCCGGCGGTCGATTCTCCGGCGGTTCGGTGGCTCAGCAGCTGGCCGGCGTTGAGACGAAGCTGCTGGTGGCCTCAGCTCAGCCTGGATCGGCGGCACGGCGGCGGATCTACTCGGTTTACCTTCGGTCACTTCTCCTCCTCCGTCGGCCTTCCTCCACTGTCGTTGGCCTCACCGGTGGCCTCCATCCCTTTCCTCTTCTTCCGCCGGTGCTTCGGCTGTAGTGGCGACGGCCAATTTCGTCGGCAACCCCCAGATCTGGTTTTTCCTTTTCTCCGCTTTTTCCGTCGATTTCGGTTCCTTTTCCGTTTCCGTTTCGCCGGCGTTGGCGTCGGCTTCCTCTTCCTTAGCCGGCGTCGACGCTTCTCGTCCCTCTTCTCCCCCTTTCCGGCGGCGGTTGACGGGATTGGCTTCCATCGGGGAAGACAGAATCGGGGTCGTCCCGATTCTGTGTCTCTTTGCTTCTTTCTATTTATTTTTTTTTGTTTTATTTCTTTTAATTTATTTATCATATACTATATATATAACTATATTATAAATATAATATTAATATTATATTATATAGTATTCTACTATATAATATCATATAGATATATGTATATATACTATATACTATTATTATTTTATATATATAGTATTGTACTATATATATTATATAAAAATATATATAATTTATATTAACATAATATATATATCTAATATATATATATATATTCATATACTTTAAATTTAAATACTATTCACATATACATGTTATAATACAATGTATATTGTATTTACAATATATATTTTCAAACTTTAATGTAAACTAGTATTTACGTTTCTCATTTATGTATATATCTATATATATACATAAAATACTTTACTTAAATACATATGTATTTATATCAAAATACATTTATATAATTTGTAATTATATAAACATTTTATTTTCATTTCTCATTTTCTTATTTAATTTGGATTTCCATTTATCCAAATTAAATTTCCCTATTTTCCTCATTTAATTTCCTTCACTTAAATTTCCAAATTTTATCACTTCCTCAATTCTCGGAATTTCCACAATATTCCGATTCTCACAATTTTATTTATTTACTTTAATTTATTTATTTCCTCTTATCTATTTTCTTTAATATTAATTTCTAATATTAATAATTTCCAATAAATGGAAAATTTGCGGTTATCACAATGCAGTTGCATTGGTAAGACCCAATCCATCATTGAGTTTGAGATGAATGATGGATGCCATAGATGTTGTAGTGTCCTTGGCACTAGACATGTCAAACTTGTCCAAAAGATCTCGGATGTACTTATGTAGGAACAAGAACAATTTAGATTATAGAGATATAACTTCAATTCCCTGGAAAAAGTTGAAAGCACGTACGTCTTTGAGAGAAAATCTTTGAGATAACTGATTAACAAACTGATCAAATGTTTGCTTAGTATTGCCAGTGGTGATTAAATCAACCACATAAACCAAAAAGTATATGAGATCAGAATTTTAAGTATATATAAACAAAGAAGCATCAGAAGTAGAATTGGTGAAACCAAATTGAAGAAAAAAGGTACTTAGTTCTTGACACCATGTCCTTGGAGCTTGCTATAAAGAATAGATAGCTTTGTGTAGCTTACAAATATGAGCAGGATGGTCATTGTCAACAAACCAAGTGATTAAGCCATATAAACCTCATCTGTTAAGGTTCCTTGCACAAAAGCAGTATTTACACACTACAACAATTAATGTTTTTAGTGACAATTTTGTTGTGACCATGAATAATTTCGTCACAAATATTAGGTTTATTGTGACAAAATTTTGGTGTGACACTATTGTTTTAAGTAATTGTGACTATTGTTTTTTGGCCACTATTACAGTAGTAATTGTGACGATTTCAATATTTTCACAATTAAATGGTCACTGTTATAATAGTAATTGTGACGATTTAATATTTGTCATTAAAGATTTGTCACTAATAAAATACACAAATTGGCTCCAATTGATTTTTGGTTGGAATTAATATACTAGTAACGAAATATAAAGTGGTCACTATTTTTTTATCTTTATTGTGATGACAAAATTATTGGTCACTAAATCATTTATTTTTTGTTGCGAAAATTTGGTCACAATTTAACATAACAAATTAATGTCGACTACATATCGTCATAATAATAAATTTACAATTGTGACAAATCAAAATTGTAACTATTGTAAAAATTAATGACTTCAGCTACTTATTCACCATTTACGTTGACCAATTTAATAAATTATTTTTTATTACAATGACAATTTGTTTATCAATAATTTTGTTTTTTCTTTATTGGATAAAATTGTGAATGATTTTTTAACAAAAATAATTCAAACTATTAATAGTAAAAATTCATCAACAATAATATCCATTAATGGACATTACTTAAGAAGAAAAAGCAAGTTAATATAATTCCCAAATGTAGATATCTCCTTATTGAAATTTATTTAATTTACATTTAGATGTGCATTAAATTATAGTTTTGTTTTCTAGAACTCAAGGGGCTATTTAAAGAAAAAATGGAACTTATATGAAAATAATAATTTAGTTATATAAAAGAATTAGTTAAGTGATGAGGGAATAAAAGAATTAGTTATATATATATATATATAAAAACATATTATAAAGAATTAAGTGATGAGGAAATAAAAGAATTAGTCATATAAAAAACATATTAAAAATTTGGTAATTGTTTATGCTAGGGAAACTAACTAAAATGTTCAAAATATATAAATTAATACAATTTAGAGAGCTGAATAATTTTATAGTGGGTACTTGTATAGTTAATTACTGCATCATGGTTTAAGCTCTAGCCCTTCTTTCCTAAGCAAAAGAAGGTTATTTTCTTTAAGTTGAGGTTTATGTACTAGGATTTGTAATACAATGTTGTCAAATGTGGATTTATGCTTCTTTGTAGATACCATTAGAAGATGTTTCACTGACCATTTTCTTCTTGAAATTCTCAGTAGTTATGTGATGAAGCATGTAGTATCCCAATGAAAGGCTAATTATGTCTCATTTCAATTGGAAGGATGATGATATATCTCTATGCTTTTGATTGCTCTGTAACTATTGATTATGGACTTTATACCCTTGAGCAATGATAAAACCTTATCTAGTGATCATAAACTTAAATGTATTTTGTTGAAACATCACAATATCATAATTAGGAAAATTTTGAAGTTTTTTATTTGATTCTTCAATGAATCATTGCATCAATATGTTTATTAATTTATTTATCTAACTTAATTATATGAAAAAAAATACTAAGTCCTATAAGTGTTGTAAAATATTCTAATTTATTAAATAGCATCCTGTCAATCTATAATACAATGTCACTAATAACTTGTTAAATTTTAAGCTTCTACAAATGAAAATTATTTTAGGCTGCAAATTGGCCACTAAAAAATCAGTAGGCGGTAATATCCTGTTTAAATATACTCCACAAAAAAAGGAAAAAAAAAACAATATATCAATATAGAGCTTAACCTAATAATCTATTATGTTCTTAACTTATCAATAACAAGGAGTGCCGCTCTTCAAGTTTTTAAAGGTAAATTTTTTTTTTGTTAAAATTTTGGATTTACAAATTTATTTTCTACTTGATTGAAAAGATTACCTACAATGGCGAGATTGTGATGATCTTAGGATACTTGTCGACACCCTTTTTCTTCATCCCAACATCACAAATTCTGATCTTAAGATCTGGGACATCACAGCAGTGTCGAGATTTTGGGTATGCCTTATTCTTGATTTGGCAATAACACCTTGCACGTCTCCTCCCTTTGTTGTCGTTTTAGTCTTCCATATGCGAATTAGGAATTGAGAGAAGAAAGCACCTGTTTTCCATAAATTTTTCATATAATTTCTTATGGGTTTAGGCATATGAGGTAGTCCTTATAGGTTTAGGCATATGAGGTAGTGCTTATGGGTTTAGGACTGGTGCATCGAGAATGAAAAGCAGGCAGGCCAGGATTGCCGGTACGACTTTGTTCCACAGATCCGAATCAAATTGACGGTTTTTTTGGAGCTCTCGTCCGCATTGCTACTGTCAGTGGTATCACTGGTAGATTTGCCCTTAATGCTGGATGTCTCATCCATTGTTTTAGGTAAATCCTCATGGCATCGATATAGACTCTGTTTAGCATAAAGCATAAGAAAAAGTTAGGCATGGAGGCATTTTTGTTTTGTTTTGCTTTTTTCATTTGCAACTGACGTTTCTTAATCAATTGTTTTCGTTCTTTTTTGTTTTCTTTATTTTTCATGTCCATTGAATACATATGCTTTTATATTTATTATTATTATACTTGTTATATTTAATGGTGTAAACTGACTTGTAAGTTGAACCCATTAGTAGAATTATATTAGCCATAATTCACATTAGGCAAATTTTGTCTCTACAATATCTTAGTTTCTACTCAAATCTTTTAAATTTTTTCATGCTAATTTCATGTGTATTGAATTTAAATTATGACATATATATATGTGTGTGTGTGTGTGTGTGTGTATGATGTGTATTGTACTGTCAATCGTTTGTGATTTGTGATTTGTCTTGTATTGTTCAGAAGGCATATGAGATGGTAAATTCAATTTTAATATATTATTAAAAAAGTTAAATCTATATTTTTTTTAAAATGACTTTTTAATTATATGCTTTATCCTTTAGTTATTTAATTTTTTTATTTCAGAAAGATAAAGATTCTGAAGAATGGTCAGATACTGTGAAAGTTTGGAAGGTAACACGAATGAGATCTAATGGAACTTGGTCTGTCCCAAATAGACAAGAAATAATGGTATGGGAATTGTTTAAAATTTTGTTTTTGATTTGATATTCATTTGCTTTTAAAAAAATTAATTATTATTTTAACTATGTAGAACAAGCTTCAAAAAGAGGGTGAGAAAAATCAAGAGAAGATCTCATTTGCACCTATACCACTAGTGGAGCATTTTTTTCTTGTTTTGGGAACAAAGTCAAATTACTTACATGGAATAGGTGTTGAAGGGATCACATCTAACTCTCAAGAAAAAAAGTCGCATTACTGTAGAAGCTGAGGCTGCAAGGAAACATGCAAAGGAAGAGATTGAAAGGCTTACTGAAATCACAGAGAAACAAGAGGAGACCAACACACAACTTCAAAAAGATATGGAAGCTCAACGTGAAGAACTTGTGGCTCAAGGGAAGGCTATTAAAAAATGGAACTTGGAATTAAAAAAAGTGAAGGAAATATTTGATCGTTTAGCAGGTGAAGGGTTAATTTCAAATTTGTTATTTAATGGATCTTCATCAAATTCAACAAGCCATAATGTAAGTGTCCTAGATAAATAATTAATGTCACTTCTAGTATTATAATAACAAGATATAATATGTTTATATTTTTTATTGACTTATTGTTTTCTTATTTTTGTTTGTTTTGTAGGAAAATAATGGAAGGTGAACTTTTATTAAGACCATCTATGGACCATTAGCTTGAATTTCCACTTGGACAATTTTATATTTAGTATTGGACAAATTTTTTCTTTGAAGTAATTATTTATATTTTGATGGAAATGTATTAGAATATTGATAATTGTATTTTGGATGTTACTTTGGAAAACTTTCAGATTTTGGAGATTAAGAACATATTATATATTTTCATCTGATATTTACTTTTGAATTATTATTATTATTATTATCATAGCATTTTTATTCAAACAAAAAGATGAAGTGATCATTTTTTGTGTCACTATTATTATATTCAATTTTGAAATAGTTTTTTAGTGACTATATTTTGTAGCTAAAATTGTCAACTATTTGAGACAATATCATTATATAGTCACTAATGATTTTTTTTTGGTATAAATTGATAAATTTTAATTGTGACAATAACTAACTTATTAGTAACAATAAATATTGTCACTATTTTGGTGAATACTAGTGATGCAATAGTCGTAACTATAAAAAATAGCATTAGTGACAATAATTTTTGTAACTATTGTAAATACTTTTAGTGTCGATATTGTCGTCACAAAATAACAAATTAACAGTGACAGCTTTCTTTGTCACTATTTTAACCTTTTTTTGTGTCGAAATGTTTGTCACAATAGACGTGAGCTATTGTGACGATTCTTTTTAGTCACATATACTGTTATTTTTAGAGACAAAAACATTTGTCACAAAAGAAATGTGTTATTGTGACGAAATACTAAAAGTTGTCACTAAAGAAATAGTGACGGTGTTTTTTGTGACGACAGGTGACGAATTGAAAATTGATCACTAAAAACTAATAGTGACAAAATTTTATGCCTTTAGTGACCAATATTTTCTCCACTAAAAACCATATTTCTTGTAGTGACATCAAGTTGCTTCAAAGGCCAACCAAAATGTAAGGAATACAAAGAACAATTCAAATGGCAGTGGGTTTAATTACTAGACTGCATGTTTCATGAAAGTCTAGGCCAAGTCTTTGATGAAAACCTTTAGCTACTAATTTGGCATTAAATTTGTCAATAGTGCCATCAGCTTTTCTCTTCACTTAATAAATCCATTTGTTGCCTAAAACATTCTGAGAAGAACTATATGGAACCAGTGTCCAAGTACCATTAGAAATTAACACCTTTAACTCAATTGTCATAACTTCCCTCCATTTTGGTATTTTAGTAGCCTAAGTGATAGAATTGATAATTCTATAATTTATAGAATTATCATGAAGTAGAATTATCATGAATTTAATGATATAATTTATCTCTAAATTATTATTATTATTATTATTATTATTATTATTATTATTATTATTATTATTATTATTATTAGCAACTTAAAATCCCTTCTTTATTTATTAAATTTCCCTTAATGGTGTAAAAACTCCAAGTTCTAAAGAAATCAAATGTGTGAAGGATTCTAACTCCAAATTTCACTCAAACACAAGCCTTTGTTGATAAAGCTTCATGCATGACTATCTCTACTTCCTACCAAAGTGGATAAATCATTGCAATTATCTTCTATGAAGATAAATTATCTCAGATTTTGAAGGACTTCTTGCCAAGGATAGAGATAAGCAAGAAAGGGATAAAAGATATTTTTTTTATTTGAAGATAAAGGTACAATCAAGCCTTATCAGTCAAGATTTTAAGCTAATCATCAATCCCTTCAACTTTATAAATACCAAGCTTTAGCAATATGAAAGAGCATCCAATCCTACTAAGGGATAGAGAGTTGTTTAGCTTTGTTTTTAAATTCTAAGTTTATTTTCTTTTAAAACTTTGTTTTATTTTCAGCTTTTAAAGCTTTTTTTTTTACTGTATCAATAATATTTTTTAAAAAGATTTATTTGAAATAAAATACATGCAATTTTTTTACTTTAGCCCTCTTTCTACTTAGTTTTCATTTTTATTTCCCACATCTAATTACTGTCATTTTTAGTTGTTAGTTTAGTTGTTTTTAAAATGCGAAATTTTTGGTTATTTGAATAAAATTAGGGTGTAGAATTTTTATCCTTAGTAAAACATTTCACAACTTTAATTCTTGTAGGATCGACACTAAATTCACTACTTTATTACTTGTTATGACTTGTACATTTGTGAAACTCACCGTAAATTCGACAACAAGTTTTTAGCACTATTGCCAAGGATTGAAATATTTGTTTTGCTAATATTAATACAAAGCATGCCTAATTTTAGTTCAAATATTTCCTTTTCTTCTTTTTGGAAATTTCTATTTTGCTAAGTTTTCTTTCTTTCTTTTGAGGTACCATGGAGAATCTTTTCGAGCCCAAAACCTTGGGAGACTACGCGGTTAAGGATGTAAATAGGAACCCTATAAATAGGTACCCTGTATCACCCAACTCGATTGGGTAGTTAATAATCGAATTCGATTAGTTCAGGTAGTAGTTTTACTATCAGCCACGAGTTTAGGTAGGATTCAAGTAGTGATATTAGGGTACCCTACTACCCAAACCCAATTACAAATAATAATTTTTAAATATTTTTATATATATTTTTACTGATAAATATTTATTATTAATATAATACTTAATTAAATTAATTCATTTAGTATTTTAATTATGATTTTTTACATTAATTTATTTTTATGAGTTGTTTTAAATTTATTAATTTAATTTTTCTTAATATTATGCATTTAAATTTAAATTTAAAAGTCAATTTTTAACTTAATAAACAGGTATTTGGGTAATTAAATGTGTAGTTCTTATATTATATGGATAGGGTTCATGTAGTAAAAATCAAAATATGATGGTATTTATCGGGTTTGGGTATTAGAAAATATAATCAAGTTCAGGTATCTCAAAATTAGCGAGCACCTGCCTTGTTTACACCCATATATGTGGTGCCCTGAGCTAGTGAAATGCACTCAAGCATTAGGATGCCAAAAATTGAAGCTAAAAGCTTTGAAATCAATCAGAAATCATCCCTATGATAATGAATTACCTTCAATTCAGAGGTTTAACTAACGAAGATCCACATGTTCATTTTGGCAAATTCTTGAAAATTGTGACATATATAAGTGGATGGTACTTCTGATGACGCAATTCGACTAAGACTCCTCTCATTTTCACTTTGAGAGAAGGCAAGGAATTGGTTGTGTTAGCTTTAAATTGCCATATATATTTTTAAATGACAAAAACTTAAGTAAGATTTAAGGTTAAAATTCATATTGTAAATTTGCCTTATCACACATGATTTTCTCAATCCATTTTCAAGTGATCATATCAAACATTAAGACCATGATTTAATTACATATTCTTATTGGTCTTAATACTTCATAAAATGTTTTGAATATTTTAGAAAATCACTTGATGAATTTTTGGACCATGTTTTCATCAAAGAAAGTCAAGAAAAACTCCCACAAAAATGCCAAAATGTTTTGGGTTGAATTAGGATCAAAAACCACATCATTTCTAACCCAAAAAGTGCAGGAAATAGCTTTCTGGAGGCATGGGATCGATCCCCTAAGGGAAGGGATCGATCCCTTCACAGCAGAATGATCCTCAAGCCTAGATTTAACATCCTGGAAGCTTGGGATCAATCCCCTATGGGAAAGGATCGATCCCTTTGCCCGAAAATAGCCTGTAACGACTAGTTTTGTGAGACAACAATCATATTCAAGTTTTGGCTCCGCCCAATGACTAGAATACATCCAAGGGACTATAATAGAGGCTTAGAAGCTAAAAGAAGCAAGAGGAACTGCTCAGAAATTCTATTCATCATCTTCTTCATTTTCCTCAAGCCTCAACAACAAATCAAGAGCTACAAAGTCTTCATCTTCCATCATTCTCATATTCTTTGTATAGAGTAGCACAAATCTTGTATAGGCTTTTTCCTTGTGCTTAAACATTGTAATCACTTGCCTACTTAGATGCCTTCTTTGATTACACTTCTTGTAAACTCACTCATTCCTTGTAAAAGGAGAGGTTTCTCTTAAGCCTTAGAAAAAGAGGGAGGTTTCTCTTGAGCCTAAAGAGGGAGAAGAGGTTTCTCTTAAGCATAGAAAAAGAGGGACGTTACTCTTGAGCCTAAGAAAAAGAGGGATTGCAATCACAAATTCAAGATAGTGGATTTGGAGAAAATCCTTGGGAGCGTCTCAAGCTAGAGGACGTAGGCAAGGTTGCCGAACCTTTATAAATCACTTGCGTACATTTCTCTATCCTTACTCTCTTTACTTATTTGCAATTATATTTGTGTTTATTGCATTGAACTTGGATTGCATGCTTGTCTAGCTTAGAGAACTTAGAAAATAATCAAATAGGCTAGAGAATTTAGAAGAATCGCAAAACGAGCTTAAGGGTAGTTAAAAACCGATTCACCCCCTCTCAGTATAGCCTATAGAGCCAACAATTGGTATTAAAGCTTGGGCTCGAGATTGATTTAGACTAACCTCTATCGAGCAAAACGATCATAAATGGCTCTAGGTGATGATTTTGAGACTAGCTCACAAACTTTAGAAGAATATTCATTTGATGAGCTTCAAGATGCATTTAATGAGCTAAGTGATGAATATAAATCAATGCATGCAAAATATAACAAAAAGTTAAATAAATTTAGAAAAGAGAATGAAATTTTGATGAATAATAATGTTGAGTTGGAGGAGAAAATAAAAGATCTAGGCTCAAAGAATGATGAACTCACCAAGGTGAAATTAGAGCTAGAAAAGAAATTAGAAGACATTAAAGATAAATTCGCAAATCCTAGCTCTTTGACAATTGAGGATGAAAAGGAGAAACCTAGCTCAAGTAAATGCAATGACCATTCTTATGATGATTTACAAAATGTTTTTGATGAGCTAGCTAGTGAATTTGAATGCATGAATTCAAAATACAAGAAAATGATTACAAAACTAGAAATGGAAAATGATAAGTTATTGAATGCCAAGCTTGATTTTGAAAAGAAATTAGAAGAAGCAAATCTAGAAATTGATGAAGTAAATAAAAAGAACTTAAATTTGCATAATTCATTTTCTAGATTCTACATGGGTCAACAAAAGCTAGATCATATGTTAAAGTCCCAAAAAGCTTTCTTTGACAAAGATGGGTTAGGCTATAATGAAAAACAAAAAGAAACTCATCTTAGGAATTTCTTAGTAAGCAAAAATTCTATGCATGATACATCTCTCATATGCTCACTTTGCAATAGAATAGGACACTCTTCACAAGCATGCACATATAGAAAAACCACATTTAGAGGAAGAGTAGTTAGAAAAATGTGAGTGCCAAAGCATGCTGTAAATAATGATGAATTGTGCTTGAAATGGATCCCAAAAGGATCAAAAATTATTTACACTAACTCTCATGGACCCAAGAAAATTTGGGTACCAAAGCATGCATAAACTTGTTTGTTGTAGGAGTGTTAGAGCGTGGGAATACAATGAAACAATGGGGTTTGAATGCTCTACACACCTTTATGGAGATTGCTTGTGCCAATGAGAAAAAGGAAAAGCTTGAGGATCCATCACAACAATTCTTCAAAGGATGGCTCAAGGTGGACTCAACAATTCAAGGCAAAGCATACTCAAGCAAAGGAGTTTTTGTAAGCTTAATTCTTTACTCCTTAAAACTTTTATTTGATTTTTTGTGCTTTAATGAGAAATGTGGTTGATAATCTTTGTGAGTTGAATGATTGAACAAAAGGCATGACAAAGATTTTTGATTGTTTGATGAATAATACTTGAATGATTGAATGAAAAGCATGTTTGGTGATTTTGAAATGACTTTGTATGATTAGAGCAAGTATGAAATGTGTTGATAATATATTGATATGCTCCAAAAAAAATGTTAAATATGCAAAATGCTATGTCATGAGCATCAATGAGAAATTTGTATGTTGGAAATCATGGCATGTTGTTCACAAGATGAATAATTTGATGATATATGTGCTTAAAACCTATGTGAACAAGTCTGTTTTGACATATTTGTGGTTTCCAATGCTTTAGTTTTGTCAAGATATGCTTAACTCTCAAAATGACATCCTTTGAGGCCAAAAATGCATTTTATTGTGTAAATTCTTCTAAAATTGCAAAATATTTTGTAAAATGGTTTTTCATTCATACAAGTCCAAAATCATGTTTTACAAATGTTTAAACCCTTACTTGGACTTAAAATACTCAAAAACGAAGTTTTGGTACCTCAAAGGTTGGATTTTCTGTCAAAAACTGCAGAAACAAGATAAGGGATCGATTCTTCAGCAAGCAGGATCGATCCCCCTTGAGCAAAATGCAGAAAAACTGCATTCTGGAACTAAGGGATTGATCCCCCTCCTATAGGGATCGATCCCCCCAAGCCAAAATGGCTTTTCTGCACTTTTTCAACCGAATTTGAGAAGGATTTTTCACTTTCTTAATATCTTCTTTCTTCTCAACTTAAAATTCATTGTTTTAACTTCTTTTTGATGATCTTTACAACATGAAAATCCATTTTTGATTAATATCATGCCTCAACTCCATCAATTTGTATCATTTCCAACAAATGGTATCACTTTCAACAATCAATATCATTTTCATTGAACCCACAAAAGCAAAATCATTCTTCTTGTTGAAAACAATCATGAATTGCATACATCTTGAAATAATCATGAAACATATTTTCAAAGAATGCTCAAACATATTTTTGAGAATTATTTCAAGAATTTACGGATATATTTGAGAATTTGATAAACTTGTACATAATGAATATTCTTCATTCCTTTTGTTCATCTTAGTCAAGCATGCTTATAGGATTATGTTTTTTAGCTTGACTCAACTACTCCACTCTAGGTTACATGATAATTATACATCTAGTAGAAGAATAATTAAGACTTGACCTTAATGATTGATTTCAAATGTAAATTCAACAATTGGTATAAGGTCATAATTTTTCCTTGGCTTATAATTTGTGATGATAAAAGGAACCTAAATGTTCAAATGCATGAAACTTTATCATCCAAGTACTTAAATTTTTCTTATGGCCAAATTATTAAAGAACTTGGGCTTTAATGAATCTTTCCTTGCTCATAATTGGTTAAGATCTTGAATGGAAAATTGAGCATAGGATTCTTTAGTTTAATGGAAGAAAATGTGTTTGCTTGAATATCTTGACTTTTTGAATCTTCCATGCGGTATAATTTTGTGAATATGAATATGGATTAATACTTTATGATAGTGTGCTTATGTTTAATTAATCCATATGCATATTTGATGATGTGTGATTGTGTTCTTGCATATTTAGAATGATTATTTTCTTGACATGAACAAACTACACATAAATATTGGATTCATGCAAAATATCAAAGTCAACCGTTAGTAACAATTGGTATTTAGATTGAAATAACAATTAGTATCATTGGCAACCATATTTTCAACAATTGGTAAGCCAAAACTAAATTGCCAATTGGTATGAGCTTTAAATTGACAATTCTTCTCATGCTCCTTAGATTAAAATGACAAATAAGGAAGAATTCATATAAGACACTTTTGCATGAAACACTTTTGTGCTAGAGTTTGTGATTAACTGATATATGATTTAATTCTAAACACAATATTTCTTGAGAATGATTTATGAGCACATGCATATGATATGTTATATAATTTCAGCTCATAATCATGATGTATTGACATGCACCTTTGTTGGACTTTAGAAAACAATTGATACACTTAGGTGCTTAATAGGATTGAAATAAGCAAGTCATAGACCTTAGTAGATATTTATACTCAACTTGCTTCATTTCTTACCAATTGTGAACTTCTTGCAAAATTATTTATAAACAATTGGTATAGGATCATAAGTCATGTTCTTTGCATGAATATTTCATACTCTTTATGGACATTGACTTCTTTTATTTGTGCTATGAGTCCCATGTACTAACATGTTTCTTGTTGGATGGAGCATATTCTTTTTTCTCTTCTCACATAGCCATGATTTTAGGAGGAGCATATTTTTTATTATTTTTCCTTCTTTTTGCTATGACAAAAAGGGGGAGAGATAGATATTAAAAGGGAGAGATATTAAGGGGGAGAGATAATGGGGGAAAAATAGTTTGAAAATTCATTTTCAAAACCCATGCTTTTATTAAGGGGGAGCTTTGTAAAATCCTGCTTTATCTGAAGGGGGAGTATTTTATCAAAGAATTTTCAAAGCAAATTTACATTAAGTTTTGTCATATCAAAAAGGGGGAGATTGTTAGCTTTAAATTGCCATATATATTTTGAAATGACAAAAACTTAAGTAAGATTTAATGTTACAATTCATATTGTAAATTTGCCTTATCACACATGATTTTCTCAATCCATTTTCAAGTGATCATATCAAACATTAAGACCATGATTTAATTACATATTCTTATTAGTCTTAATACTTCATAAAATGTTTTGAATATTTTAGAAAATCACTTGATGAATTTATGGACCATGTTTCATCAGAGAAAGTCAAGAAAAACTCCCACAAAAATGCCAAAATGTTTTGGGTTGAATTAGGATCAAAGACCACATCATTTCTAACCTAAAAAGTGCAGGAAATAGCTTTTTGGAGGCATGGGATCGATCCCCTAAGGGAAGGGATCGATCCTTTCATAGCAGAATGATCCTCAAGCCCAGATTTAACATCCTAGAAGCTTGGGATCAATCCCCTATGGGAAAGGATCGATCCCTTTGCCCGAAAATAGCCTGTAACGGCTAGTTTTTGTGAGACAACAATCATATTCAAGTTTTGGCTACACCCAACGGCTAGAATACATCCAAGGGACTACAAATAGAGGCTTAGAAGCTAAAAGAAGCAGGAGAAACTGCTCAGAAATTCTATTCATCATCTTTTCTCATTTTCCTCAAGCCTCAACAACAAATCAAGAGCTACAAAGTCTTCATCTTCCATCATTCTCATATTCTTTGTATAGAGTAGCACAGATCTTGTATAGGCTTTTTCCTTGTCCTTAAACGTTGTAATCACTTGCCTACTTAGAGGCCTTCTTTGATTACACTTCTTGTAAACTCACTTATTCCTTGTAAAAGGAGAGGTTTCTCTTAAGCCTTAGAAAAAGAGGGAGGTTTCTTTTGAGCCTAGAAAAAGAGAGAGAAGAGGTTTCTCTTAAGCTTAGAAAAAGAGGGAGGTTACTCTTGAGCCTAAGAAAAAGAGGGATTGCAATCACAAATTCAAGATAGTGGGTTTGGAAAAAATCCTTGGGAGCGTCTCAAGGTAGAGGACATAGGCAAGGTTGCCGAACCTCTATAAATCGCTTGCGTACATTTCTCTATCCTTACTCTCATTACTTATTTGCAATTATATTTGTGTTTATTGCATTGAACTTGGATTGCATGCTTGCCTAGCTTAGAGAATTTAGAAAATAATCAAATAAGCTAGAGAATTTAGAAGAATCACAAAACGAGCTTAAGGGTAGTTAAAAACCGATTCACCCCCTCTCGGTATAGCCTATAGAGCCAATAGGTTGTGGTCACTTCATCATCACTCGATCACTATATGGGATGAATTGGTGGAAAAGTTCATAGCCAAATTGATTTCATGATCGGCAAAGATAGAAAATATGAGGAATGACATTATGTCCTTTAGGAATACAACTTTGAATTTCTCTCTGAAGCTAAAGATATAATGGTTTGCTTCGTAGATGTCCTCACCATGGGTTACCAAAGTGATTTCAAGTCCAATTTTTTTACAATGGCGTGGTTGATGAAACAAGAGAAATCATTGATATAACAGCCGGTGGAACTTTATTAAATAAATCCATTAATGAAGCAAATGACTTGATAGAAGAAATGGCATCCACATCTTCATCTTTGGAGTCACAATACCCATTCGACTGTGTGTATCAAGTTCCATCACAAGCTTCACCTCAAGAGAAGAAACTACTTGTGAAAGAAACATGTATAATTCCCCTTGAACAACAAGAAGTTGCAATAAAAAATTTTGAGGAAGAGGATTAGAGTGCTAGTTTAATCAATCTTTCATAAGAAACTTTGCTTATAAAGACCAATCTTATTCCAAATCAAGGCAAAGAACAGATTGAGACAATCACCTTGTGGGGTTAAGAGGAGTTGAGTGAAAATAGTATGGGTGGGACCAAATAAGTGAGAGATGAAGAGCTTAAACAAGAAGTCCAAATCCAAAAAGTGGATAAGCAACACAAAAAGGCAACCTTCATTAATCCTTCGATGAACTTTCCATAAAAGAATAAGTTAAGCTATACATTAGATCTATTTGAAGCTTGTGGATTTAAGTTGGTGAAGTCAAATATCTGTTCAAGTCTCCTATTAGGGTGGTACTCTTTGTGCACCCATCGATCCTCAGATTATTCATACCACCATAGAGGATAATAGACAAAATAAAGCTAATGACTTTAACTATAGCGCTGCTTGGGAGGCAACCAACTTTTTTTTTCTTTTGGGTTTTCTTTGTTTTAAGTTTCATATTATTTCATTTTATTTTGCTAATAATTATGTAGTTTTTCTTTGTAGTTAACAAATAAGGAGATTCAGCTTGGGAGGCAACCAAATTTTTTTTTTCTTTTGGGTTTTCTTTGTTTTAAGTTTCATATTATTTCATTTTATTTTGCTAATAATTATGTAGTTTTTCTTTGTAGTTAACAAATAAGGAGATTCATGAGCAATGGAAGGAAGCTTAGATGATAAGGGAGTTCTCTTTTTCTTATTAGTTTTTTTTATTTTTACACATTGAGGACAATGTGCACTTCAAGTTTGGGGGAAATGATAAAATTTTTTCAAAATTGAAAAAGAAAGCAAAATTTTTTAAATTTTTTTTGAAATTTTTGCAAAAAAAAAGGCTTTAAAAGGTTTTTACCTATAGGTAATTGTGCTTTCTTGATATTTTCATATTCCAATTATATGAACCCTTGATTGAAAATGTTATAGCAATGTGAAAATCATAATTGTTGTGCAATGTATAGGAATGAGTTCTTTAGTGAGTTATCCTTTTAATTGAGATATTTCCAAATTTGAATGCACTATGTTTTTATCATTGATGTTATCCATATCTAAAGAAGATTTATGTGAATATGAATAAACATTAGTCTTTAAGGATTGTTTTTTTTTAGAATTTGTTCTTACATCTCTCGAGGTGAAATCCTAGAACACACTTAAATAAAGAAGTGATTTAGCCCATCTTTGAGCTATTTGAGCTTTTAGGACTATCATGATCTATTTTTATCCTTAGTCACTCAACTTGAGCCTAAATAAACTTTCTTTATGTGGCTTATGTCAAGTTGTATTTGGAGCTATGCATATATGGAAGAAAGGGAAAATTTCAAAAAAAATTCAAAAAAAAAAGAAAATAGTTATAGTAAAAAAAAAAGAAAGAAGAAACAAAGTGTGGGGGAATTATTTGAGAGCTCTTAAAAAGTCTAAGAAAAGAATGCATGATTAGGGGTTAAGCCTAAAATCTTTTTATCCTACTCTTACCGTAGCCTTACATTACAAGCTTAAAAAGTTCTATTGATTTTTGGCTATATGTGTCTACATTAGTGGAGAGAAGATGAGAAAAGCAAACTTATGAAAGTTAATTATTCTTTGAGATCTTTTGTAATATTCATATTTGTAAAAATTCATCCAAATTGCATGCACTGAAATGAAGAAATATCTCTCACACACACACGGAAAAATTCAATTGGATTGACACTTTCCTTTGAATAAATTTGTATATTTTGTCAATTTTCTGATAAACAAATTCTTGAATCTTTGCTCTGATTTAGGAGAGGTTTCCTTTGTTCATGTTTTCAGAGAAGCAAACTCCTTTGCTGATTATCTAGCTAAATCTGGAGTCCATAGACAGTCCGATTTAGTTGCTTGGTTGTAATCCTTTTCCTCTAATAAAATCTTCCTTTACTTTTCAAAAAAAAAATTTGTGAGTTTTCATGGATCTGTAATATTTATACAATTTTTGAGGAAATTAAAGAGAAATCATTCTTGCAAATATGCTTGACCTGTAGCTACATTCATGTTTGAATTTTATTGTGCTCGAGGACAAGCAAAATCTTAAGTTTGGGGTGTGATAATTCTATAATTTATAGAATTATCATGAATTTAATGATATAATTTATCTCTAAATTATTATTATTATTATTATTATTATTATTATTAGCTTAAAATCCCTTCTTTATTTATTAAATTTCTCTCAATGGTGTAGGAAGTCCAAGTCATAAAGAAATCAAGGTCTTAAGGACTTTAGCTCCAAATTTCACTCAAACACAAATCTTTGTTGATAAAGCTTCATGCATGGCTATCTCTACTTCCTGCCAAAGTAGATAAATCATTGCAATTATCTTCTATGAAGATAAATTATCTCAGATTTTGAAGGACTTCTTACCAAGGATAGGGATAAACAAGAGAGTGATAAAAGATTTTTTTTTATTTGAAGATAAAGAGACAATCAAGCCTTATCAGCCAAGATCTTGGCTAATCATCAATCCCTTCAGCTCTATAAATACCAAGCTGCAGCAATATGAAAGAGCATCCAATCCCACTAAGGTATATAAAGTAGTTTAGCTTTGTTTTTAAATTCTCAATTTCTTTTCTTTTAAAACTTTGTTTTATTTTCAGCTTTTAAAGCTTTTTTTTTACTATAACAATAATATATTTTTAAAAGCTTTATTTGAAATAAATATACAAGCAATTTATTTTATTTCAACCCTCTTTCTACTTAGTTTTCATATTTATTTCCGACTTCCAATTACTGTCATTTTTAATTGTTACTTTAGTTGCTTTTAAAATGCGAAATTTTCGATTATTTGAATAAAATTAGGGTGTAGAATTTTTGTACTTAGTAAAACATTTCATACCTTCAATTCTCGTGGGATTAACACTCAATTCACCACTTTATTACTTGTTACGACTTGTACAATTGCAACAATCATCATAAATTCAACAACAAGAATTAGGTTCAAGTGGTGGAGAAAGGATATGCTTGGATACATGGTACATTTGTTTTGGTTTGAAGATGTTGTTTTGAGATCGTGTGGTCATTGTGTTTATTCTAGTGGTTTGAGAAAGTAAGAAGGGTTGTGTTTTATTGTATGTGATGGTGATGTAAATTTTGGTGAAGTCTTTTGGGAAGTTTCTAGTGGTATATGATGCATGGTATTAGTAAGAGAGAGAATCATTGCCTAGTGTTGAATCTAGTGCTGCAGGTTCACTGTTGAAAGATGGTGACACAACAAGAGCAACATTAGAGCTAGTAGTAAAAATGCAAGGTAGAATGCTAATGCCTTAATCATCTATAAAAAGGTGGTGAATTGAATGTGCCAACAAAGGATGAAGAAACATTATTTGTTGAGCAAATGGAAAATTAGATTCAATCAACCTGGCATGCCTAGATATGTATTCTTTATAAGTTGATAAATCCAGAACTTTGTAAGCACTTTGATTCTCTAAGTAACCAAGAAATACACAAGACCTTGACTTGGGTTGAAGTTTGTTTTCGGTGTATCGTTTTAGCCAAGGATAATAAAGGCAACAAAATGTTTTTAGTTTGGAATAGATTGGTGTATTTTGAAACAAAATGTCATATGGTGATTTGTGTTCTAAAAGAGGTGTAAGTCTTCAGTTGATAAGATAGACAACTATATCAAATGCATGAGCCTAGTAGGTTCTGTACATGAAGGCTTGATAAAGAAGAGAGAGGCCTGTTTCAACAATATGTCTATGTTTCCTATCTAAGGTTCCATTGTGTTCAAGTGTGTGAAGTGGTGTGGTTAAATGTTGGATCCCCTATGAGGACAGTAAAGAAGACAAGGCTTCGTATTCTCCTCCATTGTCAGAATAAATGGAAAGCATAGAAGTGTGAAATTGTTTCTCAAAATGTGCTTTACATGCTAGAAATATATGCATGACATCAAATTTGTTTCTAATAGGAAAGAACCATGTAAACTTAGAATAATGATCAACAAAAATAACATAATAATGATAACCA
The DNA here is from genome assembly GCA_032173925.1 of Heritiera fomes. NCBI lineage: Eukaryota > Viridiplantae > Streptophyta > Magnoliopsida > Malvales > Malvaceae > Heritiera > Heritiera fomes. The sequence continues at coordinate 36,382,368 of JAPDPM010000003.1, forward strand.
TACCTTGATTTAATGCAAGGACTAACCCAAACTTCAATAAACAACCATTGTAATGGTTTAAAGCTAAACAAACTTGAGTGATTGAAAGGTAGACTATGACTCTTGTTACATAGACAGGAGTTACAAGATGAGACTTTACTAGAAGAGTTATAATCTAAACTATATGATTTAAGCATAAAATGAAGAATTCTAGAAGATGGATGTCCTAATCTCCTGTGCTATGTATCATATACTGTTTTGGAACTAAGCAAAGTTGTTTTTGATTTATTAGAAGCAATAAATGAATAGTGCTACTGGGTGTGAGAAGCTTATAAATGTTGTTTTGGTTGTTTCTTTTAATCAGTGTTTCCCTTGTGACTAGATCGTTGACAAGAAAATTATTTGTAAAAAAATTCAATAGAAAAACAATTAGGTTTGCAAAGTTTGGAAACCAAAATGAGATATCTTTGCATTTGAGGAACATGTAAAGCATTAGAAAGAAGTAAAGGTTTTTGTGAAATGCTGAGTTAACGAGGCAGCAAAGAACCCTTCCACAAGTCTTTGATAATAACCTCCAAGCCCAAGAAAACTTCTAATCTCAATTACATTACTGGGCCTCTTCTAGTTCACAATGGCCTCAACCTTCGATGGAACCATTGAAACTCCCTCTCTAGTAACCATTTGTCCAAGAAAAGCAATCCTCTCCCGCCAAAACTCACATTTACAAAACTTAGCATACAACTATCTCTCTTAGAGAGTTTAGAGAACTATGGACAGATGTTTTGCATGATCTTCATAGGACTAAGAATAAATTAAGATATCATTAATGAAGACTATGACAAACCTATATAGGCAAGGTTTGAAAACTCGATTCATTAGGTCTATAAAGTTCATAGGTGCATTTTTCAAACCAAAAGACATGATTAGGAACTCATTGTGGCCATACCGGGTATGAAAGGCCATTTTTGGCATATCTTTTTGTTTGTTTCTCAACTAGTGATATCCAGATCGAAGGTCAATCTTCAGGAACACTTGTGCACCTTGTAGTTGATTAAGTAGATCATAATTTTGGGCAAAGGATACTTGTTTTATATCGTTACTATGTTTAAGTATCTATAGTCTATACACAATCTCATGGAACCATCATTCTTCTTAACAAACAGAACTTAAGCTCTCAGTGGTGACATACTTAGACATATAAATCTTTTATCAAGCAATTCTTGCAACTATTTACTAAGTTTCTCTAACTCTACCCAAGCCATTGTGTAGAGAGGTTTGAAAATGGGTTGAGTGCCTAACAACAAATCAATGACAAACTCAGTCTCCTTCTCTGGTGGCAATCTAGGTAACTTCTCCAAAAACATATCAAAGTACTCTCTCTAACAATAGAAACATTATATGATCCCGAAATCTCTTCATCATCCACAAATCATTATTTCATGACATTACAACTATGTTGATGTGGTGTGGAGGGTTTAAGGCCTCTCAAAATTTTCTTGGCCTTACGGGCATCATAATAACCACATGTAGAGCGAATTTAGACAAGGATGTAAACTTTGACTTATACTGGTTTATTATCATGTCCCCCTGAACCAAACTAAAGAACTCTTCTTCCTTTCTTTGTTACACACTCTAGAAAAAACTATCTATTAAAGGCTTCCAAAAAAGCTTTCCAATTAATTGTGTCATGTTCCACCTGTGAAATCCTCTTAGTTGACTTCCACCAATGCTTAGCTTCTTCTTCCTACATGAAAGAACCTAAGCAACCTTCTCCTTATTACCACACCTTATGTAGTCAAACAGCTTCTTAAGTTTCATGACCCATGCCCTTGCCATTGTAAGGTCTTGGGTTCACTTAAAAATTGGTAGCTGCATCTTTTGAAACTACTTTAGACGCGCTAGGTTGCGACCTATATTGAATCCCCTAGTTTTGTCTCAGTTACCTTTGACTTGTCTATCAAAGAGAGAGGTTAGATTTTTCAAGACCTAATCCACTCGATCCAACTGAGTTTGTGTACTTTGATGTCAGGGCTTCGGGCTCTATTCTTTAGGGTATGAACTCGGGCTATGGCTATGAGTTTGTTTCATTACTATACCTTCAATCAAGGTAAAGTTTAAAAGCAGTTCACACATTTCAAAATAATTTCAAGTGCTATATTAGCAAATCAGGATGTAAGAACAACATAAACTTATTTAACACTTAAACTTACAAAACAAACACTGCTCTGATATCAATAAATATGTAACGATCCAAAATCACAACAACATGCATATGTGAAAGACTTTTCTTAATTATCATACACTTAACGTTTTTCACGAATAGATAAGCAGTAACATAAATTCTAAGATTTATCAAACTTGTTTCTCCTTAAGACAACCATATCATAGTGGTACATCATTTTTAAACTACACATAGATATATATATATATATATATCATATTTACATCATGTCAAATATCATCGTCATAATTTCCAATTACAATATCCTACAAATTAACTTTAAAATTACTTAACAGTTTTCTTACATCCTGACATTGTCTATTGAAAATAGTATAATAAAATTTAACTACATCTTGGATAGTGATTTTTGAGGTAAACTTGTGATAGAACTTTTGTAACTATGTTTTAAATTAAACTAAAGCATGTATATTTTTATGTTTTCTTATGGTTTTTCAAGTATGCATGCATTACTATCATGGTATGTACTTCTCTTAATTTTGCTTTTAAATATAACACTCATCATTTTCAATTACGAATTTTGAATTCATGCCATGGTGTCTTTCCTTAGGAACTAGTTTTAAAATAATTTTCTATTTTGCTATCCTATCCGCCTTCTTGTGGTACTAATTATTCGTACTTGTATTAGATGCTTATTGGGTGTCAGATCACTAATATATTTTTAACCTTTTAAATTGAGCAACCATCCAGGCTATCCCAATGAGATATTGGCTCATGTACAAAATCTCATAAGAAAACTATGATCCTACTAAATAAGTAAGATAAGGCAAGTGGTCTCCTACAACAATAATGGTAGGTCACAATTACTCGTTATTGCATGGACAACGATCCTCACTCCTTCATGGAATGTATACATCGATCCCAATCACTGGTCATAATATTATCAATGTCACATATACACTCTAACAACTTATTCCACTAGGGAACAAAGAAAATAATAATATGGCCACACTATGATGGGTCCCACATCTATGCACCAAGATTAGGTATCCCACCAATCAGTCCTCATTTCTATAGGCGCAAATCATAGATCAACCTAAAGTCATATAGACATTCAATCCTCACATCCTTGTGAAATGTATCCCAATCATAGGTCACAAAACCCTACACTGTCCTAATGAAGTGCTTAAATCTACAAATTGAACACAATATCTCGAAGGAACCTACAATTTCACAAAAATACATATATACGAAACTAAAGCAAGGATCGTTAACTTATGCAAATTCACATATCAAAATCAAATAAGAACATGTGGCCCAATCACATACTTTATAGAATCATTCTCAAAGCACTAGTCGAAAAACACATCACAATCCCAAAACGTTTATAAGCAAGTTATAAGCACGGTTTCAATGTATACAGGCTATATACACAATTATCAAAATTTCACATGTTTTATGGTACTAATAGGAAACCAAAGAGGCTTGAATAGAGTGCCTACAATCTCCTAGCAAAATTACCACACTTATACTCTGAATTCACAAAAAAGTGTCTCATTTAATGTGCGGTTAAAGTCAACACTTGTATGCCTAAGTCAAACCTTGAACTTAATAGCTTTGACCAATCTATTTTGCATTTCAACTTAATTTTCATCAGTCACTTAGTCTCTTCCCTTATCAATTCTTATTTAGACTTTTTGATTAAAGTCAACTTTTGATCAAAGTCAAACCTTAAATTGACTTTACCAAAAGATTACCTAAATCTCGTTTTTATCAATGAATCTTCAAAACTCATTCCAAACCCCAAATTACGACAAGTCAAAGTTAACTTTTTGACCCTTAAACCCTATCTTTTCTCTCTTGGTCCCATTACAAACACTTAGTTAAGCTTAATTATGATTTTAATCATGAAAATTGGCATCTAAACCCCTAGTTCTGAGTGTTGGTTCAACTTACTAAAACCCCAAATTTTGCAATTTCAGTTCAGAGATTTTCTAACCCTAAATTAACTTTCTATTACTTCAATAATTGCATCCTAATCAGTTTCTTCAATATAATAAACAACCATTATCTTGGCATATCTCAACTTATACTAATTTCTCCAAAGTCTAACCTAACTTAAAATGTTAAATTCTTGTATCTCATCATCCAAACCTCAATATCAACATACCAAATCCTCATACAATGTCATAACGGATTAATAGTAAGTATATGTTATACCTTATAACATCCAAATGTGTCAAAGTCTTTCCCCTTCAAGCCTTGGCTGAATGCTTTCTAAGTAATGTTTTTAAATTTTTATTAGTAATCCATAGTATCATGACCATATTCATTACAATACCACTTAAAAGTTAAAATGAAGCATCAAATAAATGAATTTCCTTACCTTAATTCTCCCTTTGGCTTCTTCATACTTTCTTCTCTTTTTTTTTTTGAATGTTATCATATGAATTTAAAATAAGGTTTTTGGGATAGTGGGGTAGTGGCTGGCCATGGTGGGTGTGATTGCTTTATGATTGCCACTTATCATGTTTTAAGTGGCTAATGGTGAGGTGCGAACAATTTCAAATAAAGAACATCAACCTTTTAATTACAAAAGATGTATGTTTCGAAAATTCCCAATTTATTCAATTTAGCCCCTAACTTCTTACAATTTAGTCCGTATTCCACTAATTTACTTAATTAAATTGATTAATCTCTAATTACTCATTAAATAAAAATATCAACTTGTCAATTAACTTGAATTTTCTATTTAATCCATTTGAATTGTAATAATTATAATTATATCGCTTAATTCAAGCTTAAAGAATTTTCGAGTCTCACAATTATTGTTGTTGTGATACTCTCTCTTTAGGATTTAACTTTTTATTTTGTAACAATTAATTCTTTAGGACTTAGATTTACTCAGCTATCTTGAATTCTTTTTTTGTGGGATACTTTAATTCTATACAAGTCGTCATTATTCTTCATTGTAATTTTTTGCAGTTTTGGTCATTGTTGGCACCTTAGTTTTGAAAATTGTCATGTTAATTTGATGATGGATGGTACCATGGGCAAGGATGTTGAAGCCAACATGTCTCCTCTTTTGTGAAAATCCAATAATCTTCCTTATTGACTTGCTTTTATCATGAAATATGACTTGATGATAAGAAAGATGAAAAATAAAGTAAAATTTTAATACATTACAAAATTTAGTCATTGATTGAATTATAAAATTTTGCTTATTGGCTTATTTGACTTGAGAATAATGATGGCTTTATGTTGATTATATATCTAACATCAATAATTTTTTAATTTCTCTTTATTTTTAATTTGGGAAAGAAAGATTCAAAGCTTATTCTTTGAAATAGAATCCATGAACTTCATTCATTAAATCAAATATTCATATGCATTTTTTAATCTCTTTTTTCTTACTGTGGTAGGTACATTTTATTTTGAGTAACTGATCTAATTAAGGTTGCACTTTCTTTGCATTCGGTCATAGAAAATAAGTACTAATTGAAGGGAAAACATGCATTTGCTTATTATCTTGTTTAAGCAGTACAGTAATTAGATAGCGATAGTTACTGACTAATAGCAGCTTGCAAATTAAAACCATATTATTTCTGCTAATCCAACCTAACAATATTCTTTCTTATTAAAACTAGAAATTGAATTGTGATGTTAATCTTGTAGTTGTTTTCTGTGCAGTAGCTTTGCCGCTTCTTTTTTATAGATAGATTTAAAAAAAAAATTGCTTCAATCATCTGTCTTTTAGGTTTTGCCTTATTCAATCTACCCACTCTTTTTCTTTTTTGGTGTATTCAATTTACCTTTCTTATTTATGGATGTTTGGTGTATGCTTTCTTTGGGTTATAAGGTCCTCTTGAGGACAGAATGTTTGATTTAGCAATATCTCTTTTCAGTTAATGGTTTATATTATTTATTCGTGGTTGATAACTGACCATTAAACGCATAATGAAAAATTATGGAATGGTTAATTAATTATTATTAATGTGTGGAACATATGGTAACAGTACATGATCAACTACTTTTTTGCTACCATAATTGATTCAATTTTTTTTGTTACAATGAAAATAGTAAATTAATGGATAATTGATTCAATTCTATTAGACTTACACATAGAAGTTAGAAGATTTGATGTTTGAAACTTATCTTTGGTACCTAATTTGACAGGTGAGATATCCTATGTTTCTTACGCTTAATGAGAAGCAAATGGCAAGAGAAGTCTGCATTGCATATTAGCCAAAAGGTATGCCAAGAGAACCTCCTTTGCAACAGATGCCTTATTGTTTGGCCATTATGGATTTTTTGGCTTTGTTTTTCTGCCATATCTATTGAAAACTAGTATCTATTTTTTTTTCTGAATAAGAGAACTGAAATTAAAATCAACAAAGATTAAGTTCTACAAATCCGAGGGAAAACAATTCCCAGCATGTCATAAAAAGCCTTCATTCTAACAGAGGCAGGAGGAATATCAAAAATAACAAATTCCATCTCCTGGTCAGCCCCAAGCTTGGCAAGAACATCAGTACTTGCGTTGGCCTCTCTAAAGATGTGCACAATCTTGGCGTTATCCAGCCATTGCAAAAGTGCGCTGCAGTCCATCACAATAGGGTAGTAAAGATGAGTAAAATGAATACCATCTTTAACAAAAACAATTGTTTTTGTTTTTCGTACCACTTTGCCTTGTTGTCTTATCATTCCCTCATGATTTTTTTGACACATGAATTTTTGCTAGAATAATATACCTATGGTCCTATACTATTTCTATTTCCATTTACAGTCGTTAGATCATATTAGCTTCTTGAGAGATTGTTTGCACTTATTGCTTTACCGTATATTTTACCATCATTTTTTAGCTCTTCGATTTCCCTTTTTAGGAGTCGGTTTCCAAATATAATATTTTAGTAAAATATCAAGCATTAGCGATGGAAATTACATCACAAAATGCTATTTAGTGGTAGAAATTTTTTTTCAAAAAAAAAAATCAAAAGTAGTTTAAAGAATCAATATGCTATTAGTGATGGAATTTCCGACACCAATGGATTTTAACAACAGATATTAGAAAGATAAAAAAAAGTTTATACAAATATGCCATTAGTATCAAAATTATGTTGCTAATGGCTTTTAGCATAAAATTTTTTTAAGAAAAATTAAAAATAATTAAAATTAATATACCATTACCGATAGAAATTCAATAGTTAGTGGTCTTTAGTAGTGGAAATTAGAAAAAAGATAGATAAAAAGTTTTTACAAATATGACATTAGCTACAAAATTTTCGTCACTGATAACTTCTAGAAGTAAAAATTTAATAAAATTTAAAAAAAAGGAGAAAATATGACATTAGCGACAGAAAAATCACTTTAAGCAACAGAAATTATCAATAATTTTATGTCTAATCAACGGCGGAGCTTTCCATCACATAGCTTCATCATTATTTTTTGACGAAAATAATGACGAACTTATTTTTTTCAACGAAAAGGTTTCAACACTCATTTTTCTAAAGGAAATTTTTGCTGAATATCCTACCACAAATCAATCACAAAGAGTACTAGAAACAAAATTTTGGCTTTAGCGACAAAAATTTTTCATAGCTAATGGACTGATTTCTTGTAATGATACATATATATTATAATGTACATGCTTACATGTCAAATTTTTATGATGTGCATTTTTGACATATAAGCTATACAATAATTATCAAATATATCTTAAACCATCCTCTAATTGACTCAATTTATTATTATAAAAATTGCAGCCCCATTAGTGGGAAAATATATGGATTTCTTAATTAGATTGCCAATCAAATATTCTTAAAAATATGTATTAATTATTACAAATTTTACGGCATTTATATACTAATCCATTAGTTGTAAAATTTAACCTAAACTATTTAAAATTTATTTCATTGATGCTTTTGCATAAATGTTGACTATCTAATTAGATAGACAATTAAGAATTTTTACTACCAATTGAAAATATGTATTAAGTATTACAATTTTACTGCATTTATTTGCAAACTTTAATATAAATTATTCAATTTTTGGTGCAACAAAAAATATTCAAAATTTACTACATTGATTTATGATTAGACTTAAATACTTTTTGCCAATGTTGACTATTTAATTAGACTACCAATTAGAAATTCTAACATATATTTATTAATTATTACAACTTTTATTGGCACTTATTGATATAAATATCAAAACATGGATTCAAATTTTATTACATTTATTGATAAAACTATTATACAATGATTCAAACTTTATTACATTTATTTTTTTTTTGAAGAGTTAAAATTTTATTAAATAGATTGGAAACATAGTCCAGATATGTACAAGGAACATGACCTTTTGCTGCAAACTGTGCAGCATACATCTTGGATACAGAGGAAACAAAGGCCTTACAACTGGGAGACATTACATCAAACATCTAGTGAGCATATAAGACCTCTGACTGAATGATCTAAGCTATGGAATCAGAACACTCCAAAAAATTGATAGCATCTTTTAATGACAGCGATTAGGATCAACCAAGAGAAAATGAATAACCGTCAATAGCACAAGCATCTTTTATTGACAAGATAGCAGTAAGGTTCAACCAAGAAACAAAGAAAACCTGCAAATCACAAGGGTAAATCTCTTCCATCAGAGCAACCCACTCTTAGAAGAAAAACTCTGTAGACATCGAAGGTGATCCATTTTGTTATTTTCAACCTACCTTCCATTAGCCTTAATCCCTTAACTTTGTACTTTTAACACAACTCGAAACTACTAAATTCCTTAGCCCTCTGTAGTGTGTCAGCAAACAAAATGTCTCTGTGGCTTTTATAAGACAAAAGTCAGCCAAATCAACTGAGTCAAACTGTCTTCCCTCCCATATTTCGATCCTTTATAATAAAACATCCACACAAAAAATCATGTCCGTTCCAACTAAATAATCACAGGCATCTCTGTCTTTCCTTTGGTTAAATTGACTCAGCATTCCGGGATAAGCAATCAGTTGACCCTCTGGACTTCTATGAAACTATTTTACTCCAGACCAATGGACCTCTGTTTCCTCGATCCGTTTTGTTAGTTGCTAGAATTTGATAATATGCAAAAGACTCTAGCAGCAAGACATAATCACAGGAAGCTAGTTACCAAACGTTTCAATCCATAAACAACCTAAAACTGCTTACACTTCAGATCAGATATCAATGATGCGGTAAACAAAAACTATCGTTTGCATCAGTGTTCTTCTATTCACTACAAATGTTTCTCGCCATTTCATCAATTTCGACTTCCATCAAACTTTTAATTATGTCTTCTTCATTCACTGTTGAAGAAAGCCCCAATAACCTCGCCACCTCCAGAGTGGCTTGTGCTTCTTTTCTTAGCATTTTGTTCCTGTTCATAATATCTTCATCTGAGATTTCTTCTTCAATAAAACTTGAAGTATCAGAATAGTGCCCCATCAAATTATTCTCCTTTTTCCTAGAGAAGTTTGCCTTTTTACAATTCTTTTTACCTTGACGCTTTGTTGAAGCAGATTTTACCTTTCCGAAGAAGACCTCGACATTTTAAAGAGAGGAAACAGAAATAAATTTCTTACTCTTTTTGACTTTCCTTGCTCTTTCTTCACTGCCTTCTTGGATTGTATCAACTTTTAGAGCCATCTTATCCCTGGACTGAGTAAAGACTGGGTTGCTATGTAGTACTAAATCCATGACCTCATTGCCTTCACTGCCTTCTTGGATTGTATCAACTGAGCATTCCGTACCAGAACATGGTTTAATGGAAACCATTGAATTTGGGTTACCCAGTGTAGAGTCCAATCCCGTTTCTTTAACCATTGTTTCAGCTCTCAGTATTTCATCCATAGAATTTGTTTCAAATTTCCCTCCAATTTCGTTTTCTCTGTTCAAGATACCAGCTAGTTCGTCATACTCTTCCTGACATTTTTCCTCGAAAGTATTCATCTCATCATTTTTCGAGGAGGGCTCATTAATGGCTTGTACGTTCCTGTTGTTTGCTTCTTCATCCAGCAAAACTTGATCGCCATAATCCACCGTTTGAATTGCCGCCATTGGTGGTGTTTTTTCAGAAGCAGAGTTGGTGCTTGAGTTCGTGACTTGATCGATGGAAGAAGGGCGATTCCATCTTAGCTCATAGTTGTCTTCAACCAATACTTCTAGGATAAATTTCTCACCATTGATCCTGAACTCAATTGCATTCATAACTAACTTGTTTTTGTTTAAACTAACTAGGATTTTAGCAAAATCCAATCTTTCTTTTTTGCAAAAGCAGTCGTCCATTGAAATAAATTTTCCCCAGTGATCTCCGATTTGGTTAAGCACTTCCTTGTTCCAAGCATGCAGAGGAAGGTTGTAAATTCTGATCCAAACCAATCTTTCATCACTGATGAGTTCTTTGGACCATGGTTTAATCCAGTTAAACCATTCATCAATCCATTTGCTTTCACCAGCTAGCAGATTCCACATTGTTTCTTTTCTATCAAGACAAATCAGAAACCAGCTTCCTCCCATTGCAGAGATTGATAAAATAGAATATCTTTCCTTGTTTAGGCGTTGATGAAGACTATGAATCTCAAGGGTAGACTTAATCGAGACTACCACTGATGTTTCCAACCATTTCTGGTCCTGAACTGTGACTTCCACTTCGATCTTATCTGTTTCTTGTGCACTCTGTTTGTTGCACCCTTTCACTCCCTGTTTACCATTAGAGTTAAGCTGATTGTTTCTGTTTGTTGGAGGAGTACCATTTGAAGCAGTTTCTGGCAAGTGTTCGTTTTCTTAAGGGTCAATTCTTCACCAAAATGCTAAACCTTCATTGTATCTGGCGAAGTTAACTCCCAGCCTGTAGTCAAGAAACCATGCTCCGTTGAGTCTTTCCACTGCATTCTTTGCATCACTAAAGGTTGAGAATCTAACGAATCCATACTTTTTTCCTGTTTTGCTTCGTTTCTGAGGAATGAATACATCTGTGACATTTCCATGATGTTGAAAAATTTGTCTGAGCCATCTCCAATGGATATTTGGTGGTATGTTGTTAACAAAGATAGAGAAGGTTTGCATACAAGTCTGGGATGGAGACGCCATGCCAATAAGTTGGGTAATTTTGTAATCGCTCATATCCTACTTTATTACATTTATTGATATAAATATTACCCACCAATCCATTAGTGGCACAACTTAACATAGACTGTTAAATAGTTACCAAATTTATCTTAAACCACATTTTTCTACTATTGACTCAATTTATTGTTATAAAATATGCACCTCCGTTAATGGCAAATTTGTAATAAAACTAAGAAATTGAAAATAGATTGACAATAATTCGACAGCCAATTGAAAATTGCATTAAAGTATGTGTATGTGTGTGTATATGATTATTATTAAAAATTAACAAAACAATTCCAAAATTATATAGTCAAAGTTAAGGTAGGAAACTGAAAACAGATGAACAAATATTGGATTGCCTATTAAAAATTTATGCAAAATGTTTATGATGTAGTCAAATATTAATATATATGATTATTATTAAAAAGTTAAGTATATAAATATATATAATTATTATTATTAAAAAATTGATAGAATAATCCTAAAATAATATAATCAAGGTTAAGGTTTTGAAATAGATTGACATAAATTGAACTGTGACTTAAAAATTTACTGCATTTATTTATGAGTTTATATATGATATACTGATAGTATATAATCTCTATATACTGTCAATACATAAAAGGTTAACACCTCACCACTATGCAAACTAAAAAAATGCCAAGCCCTTAAAAATAAATACAAATAATTTTTTTTTCAATTTGCTCATAAAGGCTTAATAATTAGGTGTCAATTTCTTGTGCATTAACAGTGTATATAAACTATACACTGTCAGTGTATCATATATAAATTCTTTATTTATATAAATGTATATACACATATACGAATATTTATGAGATAAATATTTTTATATAGTCATGAGGTAAAGAATTGGAAATAGATTGATAAAAATTGAACTGCCAATTAAAAATTTTACTGCATTTATTTATATAAATATATATACACACACACATACACATATATATGATTATTTATGGATAAATATATTGAATATCTAAATTAGAGATTTTCAACAACCTTAAAATTATAGTCACAATTAATACAATATATATATATATATATATATATTTCCATTTATAATATAAAAAAATCATTCTTATATTAAATCATTTATCAATTTTATGTTTTCAACAAACATCAAAGCAATACAAAAAAGCATCACACACAAGTTTTGTTCATTCAACAAACAGCACTACATCACAAAAAAGCATCACAATAGGCATCAACTATACTTGGTCATGGGCCGAGCTTGGGCCAAGCCTAAGGTATATAATAATGGTTTATGGCTATATCGAAGCCTAGCCCCACTCGTAAATTCGGGTTTGATTTTTAATCCAAGCCTTTTTTTTTATAATACAAGCCTGAGTCCAACCCGAATATTAATTTATTTTTTTATATTTTAATTTTTATTTATTTGCTTTTTATTCTTTTATTCCCTTAAAATTTAATTTAATTTATCAAAATTTGTACGTCAATTTTCATATTAAATATTTATAATCATATTTATTAATCAATCATGTTTTATATACATATAATTATATTATACTTAGTTAATATACTTAAAAAACTTAATTAAAATTAATATTTCGAGTTAGACCAGGGTGGGCTCAGGCTTTAAAAGATCAAGCCCGAGCTTAGCTCGATGTTTAAACAGGCTTAAAAATTCTGCCCAAACTTGACAATTGCATCGGATATTTTTGTCCAAACCCGACCAAATATCGAGTAGGCCTTTAGGCTGGGGCAGGTAACCCAACTATTGAGCAGGTCAAGCATCAACATAAGGCTTAAGGTTTGTTCATCTTATTAAACTACAATTTAGTAGTAGTAATTTCCAATTTGATGCAAATAGTTAACACAAAAAAATTATTTTACAGATACAGAATACTCTCACAATAGGCATCAAAACAGTGTACAAGTTTTGTTCATTCAACAAAACAGAACATCATAAAAAAAATCATAGTAGGCATCAGCACAGAACTGAACATTTGTTCATCTTCTTAAACTACAATTTAACAATAGTAATTTCCTATTGATGTAAATAATTAACAAAAAAAGAATTTACAAATACAGAAATCATCATAGTAGGCATTAATGGAGTGCACAAGTTTTATCTTCAAACACATTTAAATAAAAAAAAATCTGTGCAAAGCACAGGTCATAAACTAGCTAAGTTAATATATTTAATTAATTAAGGGCTTAATAATCAAATATAACATCAATCTTTTGCACAAAATAGATATAAGCCTTTAATGTTTTATCTCATGCAAATCAGTGTATACACTTTTATTTTATTGTAAATAAGCCACCAACATTTTAAAATTATGTAATTAACTTCAAAACTGGTAAATGTAACTAACTGCCATTTGAACATCCTACATGGCAGCTGACGTTGATAGTTTTGTTGATTGTCATGTGTGCAATACAAACGGAAGTTAATAACATTTAACAAATTTGGACTTAAAGGCATGATTTTAAAATGTTAGAGGATTATTTACAATAAAATAAAGGTTTATAGACTGATTTACATGCAATAAAATATTTAAAGCATTTATCGATTTTATGTAAAAAGTTGAAGGTATATTTGGCTATTAAACCTTATATGTAAAAAATATGACTTAAAACCAAAAGAATAAAAATAAAATTACATAAACCGATCTATATTATGAAATAACCTATATATATATAATTAATTAAGTAAAAATGATTAAATTGTAATCAAAGAACCCTACAGGAATGTTAGGAGATACATTCAAGCAAAGCTTGGATATTAATTTTTAGATCTAAATTCAATTCGATAGGATATTTTGTTTATTCATAAGAAGGTGAAAAAAATGAAGATTCCAATTTTAAATCTAATTTTTTTTAAATATAGTAATCATTAGATTGAATCTTGTTTATTCCATCTGATAAGATTTGATTATATTATTTAATGAATAAATAATTAATATTTTAAGTTTTAAAATATTTTATTATTTAATAATTAAATTAATGTGCGAACTAACGCTCAGATTTGGCTTTCAGAAAAAGAGAGCTAGTGTACATAGATGGGAACTGGGATGGTCGATGAGACATTACCACATGGCAAATGTCACAATAAAGGAGTGAGGAATGAACTTGAAAGATGGCGCTGTCGCTGGCACTTTAGGGAAATACAACCTGAGTTTGATCCACCTGCTTTTGACGTCGGTAGCAAAGGGCACAGAGTACAGACTGCTCGCCACAACCTATTGGCTGCTAGTACTAACCTCTTCACCTCACTGACTGATGCAAATGCAAAATAAAAGAGAAAAGAGAAGAGAGACTGACTTTGCTCCCGTAGTCCCCTTTTTAGCTTTGGTATTTGCCCAACGCTTTGATTCCATTCCACAATTCTTTTCAAATTCTATATCTATGAATCCTTGCATTACATGATTGATATACATATTAGTAACGTTTAGTGTAATGTTTTAATCTCGAACCTCATCTCCAATAGTATTGATTTTCATATTAAAAGCTTCTCATTTCATGGACATGAGTTTTTAACCCTTGGGTAAAAAACTTCAATTCCCAATCTCGTGAAGATTGTATGCGCGGAGAGCTTCTAAATGCACTACACTTAATACTTTTTATACTTTAAATATTATAAGAACAAAAATATCCTTAAATTAAAAGACAATTTTGAACCCAATATAATTTTCTTATTTTCATCTTTTTCTTCCTTAAATCCTAACATTTTTTTTAACTTTTATTCTCCATAAGCTCTACAAATCAAGAAAAAAAAAGGACAAATTTTGATAATTTTAGTGAAAATAACTATTATGATCACATTAAATGATTTGATAACATAGAAATAAATTAAAAAAAAAAAAGACTAAACTGCATTTATCGTATTACTTGCACAAGCTATTATCCCGCCCAAGTTAGTTTGCTCTAGAACATGTCCGCGCAAGGTAGCTTGTGGTGGAGCATGTTTCCTGTGCATGGGCAGCCTAGGGACCACTTGTGAACATTTTAATAGTCTTACAATTGTTATAGGGTTAAAATTATAAATGAATGGGGTAGATTTAATATTTTTTGTGGTATAGTGTAAAGAGTAAAAAGAGTGGTATAAATAGAATTTCTCGTTGAGGAGATAAAGGTAGAATAAGAAAGGCTAAATGGTCAAAAAAGCCCTCAAATAATAAAGGGTTCCGCAATTGAGCCCCTATATTTTTCGTAATCAATTGAGCTCTTATATTTCAATTTCACTCTATTGAACCCTTACTTGGACAAAAATCGTTAGGTCTATTTTTTTGGCCATGTGTAATGTACAGATTTAACGACTTTCTCCTACAAAAGAGCTTATTTAAGTGAAAATTGAAAGGTAATGGCTCAATTGATTGCAAAAAAAAAAGTTAGAAGCTCAATTACGGAAATCATTTTTTTCGAGGGTCTTTTTAATCCTTTAGCCAATAAGGAAATTTTCTTTAATCGTCTTATAAAACAAAATAATTATGCTGATTGTAACTTGGAAGTTAAGCTAAAAAATTATATGTAGAAAACATACATTGAGTAATATGGATGTTAGTCACATTTTTCTCTTTAAATTTAAAAACGAAAATTGGAATCTAATTTTTTTGTGTAAAGCAATCAAGTTTTAACTAATTCATAGACATGTTTAACAGACCGGATTAATTAGTATCCGAATATTAGTAACTCTTACTGTATCCAAATCGGATTTGATTTGGTTAATCTAGCTCATACTAGTAACTCCTATTAAAAGTTTCAAAATGGTATTGGTTCCAATCCGTTATTTTAACAAATTGGATTGGTTTCCCAAAAAAATCCAAAACTGGATTAAATCCGATTCAATAAGAAACCAGAATCGTTAACTCAAAACCAATTTCAATTTCCCTAAACCAAAAAAAAATTGAAAAATTGGTCAATGGCTGTTATAGCAATTGCACCTGCTGATGTCTTCTA
Source organism: Heritiera fomes (assembly GCA_032173925.1). Lineage (NCBI taxonomy): Eukaryota > Viridiplantae > Streptophyta > Magnoliopsida > Malvales > Malvaceae > Heritiera > Heritiera fomes. Next base: position 36,398,592 of record JAPDPM010000003.1, read on the forward strand.
CTCATTGGTAGTGCAACAGCTCCTTCCTTTTTTTTCTTCTATTTGTATTTTATCTATTTTCCTAATCCTGTAAATGTGAGAATCGCACTTCCTATTAATGTTATATGTTGTTAATGAGGCTAGGAAGATAATATTCATATGCCTTGTGTTTCGTAGGTGTAATAGGGAATTTGGACTGTGGGCCCCATTTGAACTTATACTTTTCTGATAGAGATGAAACCTGATAGTATCGATAATAGGAGTAGAATACTGAGATGGAAAGAATCTACATGTCAAAATTCATCGTTTGTGCATGTTTTGAAAAGCGTGCAACAATTTCGAAAATAATAGTTAAGTTCATATGTCAGGAAAACTTGCGTAAATAATGATCAATCTACAATATCTCAAAAATATGTTATTACTCATAAAAGTGCTAAAGTAAATAATTACTGATTTGAGGTTGTTCTTGAAATTTTTGGACAAATTAATGAAGTTGAAGACCTCTTGGTAATCTTGGTGAAGGTTGGCATAATTTGACACTAAGGGCAAAAAGGTAATTTTTGCTTCCCAAAAATATTATTTAAAGGTCAAAATATGGTAAAATAATTGTTGAAAATTTTGAAGATTATTGGTGATTTTATTGAGGGTAATTATAGGAAAATTAAATTATATAATTAAGGTGTGATTTAGTGGAATACAAAAAAAATATAAAACATGATTATGTCTCATGAGTAGTGACCAAGTTGAAAGGTGATAATTTGCATGTAGTAGTAAACTCCTTAATACTATTTCATTAGTGTGGGATTTACTTAATTTTAAGTTAAGGATTAATATACAATGTGAATAGGCTGAAATGTGGGGTACCTTAGTGTTTAGCAAGTAAAAAGACAAATTAAACTTAAACTAAATTTCAATAACACAATTGACTACTATTCACTCTTTTTCCTTCCATTACAGTCGGCCATTGTTAGTTGGAAAAGAAAACTATAGAGAAAGTCATGGCTAGTGGAAGCAAAACTCAATCATAAATTCGTAGAGGAAACAAAGGAAGAGAAGTGAGGAAGATAGAATTGGTGTTGCATGCAAGAATTGGGCTGGTTAGAGTGAAATTGGGCTCTTAGTTTGACATTCAAGGTAAGAAAAGAAGTGATTTTTGATGTCTTTGACTTGGGTTAATGTTGAATTATAAGATTAAGTTTGTGCATGTGTGTTTTGTTAGGAGGAAAGGAAGAAATCCAAGAAAGAGTTGAAAGGATCTTGTTAAATCCATGAATTGAGGTAAACAGATGTTATTTTGAGGTGTAATCCTACTTGTATTATGAGGTTTCGGTATTGCATGGTTGAGAAATAAATTTGGATTGAAATTAGTAAGGCTTGGAAGTGCAATTTCAAAAACAAAACTGAAAATTGTCCAGGAACAACCACTGCCTTAATTGGTAGTGGACTGCTTAGACATATAAAAGGGCAAATTATGGGTTTTCAACTCAAGGAAGTCTACTGCCATGAAGACAAGTCGACTGCCCTAAACCTAGAGGCATTCTATCTTCAAGCTAGTCAACTGCTTTAAACTTAGAAGCATTCTGTCTAAAAACCAACTAACTGCCTAATGGACTAGTCGACTGCTTTTTACAGAGAAGCATTCTGCCTGAAAACCAATCGAATACCCTCAAGAACCAGTGAACTGCCCCCTTCAAGATTTTAAAGAAAATAAAGTTTTAATTTTCAATTTCAAAAATTAATAAAAAGCCGAGCAGATGACTGCCCCACAAAGCAGTCAACTGCTTCGAGATAGAATTGAAAAGGATTAAAAGAGAACTTTGAGGAAGTTATCCATTGTCTTTAGACCAATGTCATAAGGTCATGAAGTATGACAAGTAATTGATTAAGCTATGATCTTGATAAAGATTGCAATGTTTTGATTATAGGTATTCGATTTATTGAGAGCTAGCAAGCCCTCATAATACAGAAGGGATTGATTTCGCCTAACCAACTTGCATGTTGAGCTTGGTAGGCTAAGAGACAGGAATTAAACTGAAAGCTAAGGAGTATAGTAAGTAACCCCTAAGCAACTGCTTTGCATATAAACTGGTTCAAAATCTATCTTGGATTGATACTTTGGTCATACATTGATATGCTACTTATCGAACTTCCCTTGGCCAATGGTTTATTATTTTTGAAATCGTTTTCACACACCTGTTAAAGGCTTGCAAATTCATTATCTGTTTTATGCACCATTGTACGATTTAAAGAGCATTTTAAAGATTTTGAAATCAAACTCAAGTTTTGTTTTAAAACAAGATTTCTCTATTTTGACTTTTAACACTTGTGTTTTAATACCTTACAAGCCTTAGACTACTAGATGTGTTCTATGATCTGCAATATTGAAATGAAGTTAGGGAAGACTGTTATCTGATTTAACAATGGATATTGTTTTAGACCCGTGGTATTGAGACCTTTGGGCATCATATGGATATTGTTTTGGACCTGGGGTATTGAGACCTTTGGGCATCATATAAATATTGTTTTAAACCAAAGGTATTGAGACCTTTGGGCATCATATAGATATTGTTTCAGACCAAGGGTATTGAGACCTTAGGGCATCTCACTTAGAGAATTGAAATAGAGCATCTATAACTTACTTAGAACATTGCTTTGTGAGCATAGTTCTCAGAAATGATAGCTTATCCTGTATATTACATTTGGACAGGTCCCAATCTCACCTGATTAGTAGGCTGGGTTGATTGGTCTATTCATAGACAACATCCTTTTTTTGGAATATTGCCATGGTTAGCTACCGTGGATCGTTATGATTGTTAGCTCTAAGATTTAAGCATAGATGTAATGCCTTATCTCTTGGTACAGTGATCGAATTTATTAATGAAACTATCTGTTTTACAGTGATTTGATTCATCGACATAATTTGTATGCTTATGGATGATTTGAAATGAAGATTTAAATCTTCATATGAAACTGTTGTTTCTTCTTATTTATGATGCAACATAACAGTTTTTGGAATTACCAAATGTGTATGATTTATGAGTTTGAAACTGAATGATGCAGGTTATGATTTTAAGTTGCTTGCTATAGTTTCTTACTGAGTATATCTTACTCCCCTCTTCTTTCCGTCATTTTTATATTGACGATCAACACTGCGTCTACTCTTTTAACTCAGATAACTCCTCAATGTAGCTTTCCACATAGTGGACAGGTATATGGCTCTGCTATGATTGGACACAAAGTCTGGCCACAGTGTGATGTAAATATATGTATATGAAATTGATGGACTTATATACATATTGACTGCGATGTAGACAGTTATGTAAGGAAATGATGTGTATATATATATATGTGTGTGTGTGTGTGAGTATGGACACTTTTATATAGCAACGCAAAAAGGGACCTTAATGATCAAAGGATCACCTAAAACCAAATAGTGACCTATACAGCCATCATCAAATGAAGAATGAAGTGAAGGGATTAAAAAAAATATCCTTGCCCGCAATCTTAAGCTTCCGTAAAGAGTTAGGTTGGACGCAAGATGTGTCAAAATCTAATTTGATTTATAACCAAATGACAATCATAGATTAATCTTCATGTGAAGAAGTCTCATTTCATGTTAAATTGTGACTAAATCACACGAAAAAGCGAAAAACAACGAGATTGGACGGTTAGGATTATTTTGATAATTTCACCTTTTTAATCAGTCAAACCCTATCAAAAGCCTAACCAATGATTAAAATATGTGAGATACATATATTTTATGAGTGAATAAAATATTTAGAAGTTAAATTGAATACTTAAATAGAAATAGAAAAGAAAAGGACATGGTTGGAATTTTTTTAAACTGTACAAAGGCATTTTTGTAATTTTACACCAAAGATATTATTTAAAAAGGAAAATTCTAGTCTTCTCTCCATATTGGCTGGCCATCATCAACCACCATAGCTTTCTCACACTATAGCTTGGTGAAGAGAGAGAAAACCTATAAAACCCTAAAACCAGAAACTGTCTTAAGCAAACTTATTCACCTCTCCTAGCTTTACAATATACTACCAAAATCAGACCTTGGAGTGGTCATTTTCATAGTGTTTGGGACACTACACTATTCAGCCAAGGAGAAAAGGTGAGAAAAAGCTTAGATTTCTGTATTTTAATGGCATTATACTATTTGTTTAAGGGTATGAATTAGCTTAAATTGAAGTAAAACTCAATGAATTCTCTCTTTAGGGTTTCGTCCAAAAATGGTGCCTTTATGAATGTGATGTTGTTTCATGCAAAAGTGATGTAGAATGAATGAAGAGAATGAGTAGAACATGTTTATGGTCTTAAATTGTTGAAATGAGGTGTGTGGGAGAGCTTAGGTAATTTGGCCAAGTGAAGGGGAGGGAGAAACCATGTCCACTTTAATGCAAAATAGGTCCTAGAATAATATATAAATTAATAGAAGACTATTGGTGAAGTCGAAACTGAAAAAAGAGGTGTTTTGACGTAGTTACAATGTAAGCATCGGTATGAAGTAGACCGGATTTATAGCTACAGTAGGTAATGTAGTAGGTCTTAAGGTTAAATACTTTCTATAACTGAAGTGTGGTGAATTGACTATGATTGTCTAGTGTTTTACAGCTCGAAAGTGAGGAGTGTAACATTGGTGCTACCGAGCAACACGATGCAATTTGAGTGGTAAGAGATATATGTAAGAGGCGTAGGGATACTGTGTTGCATTGATAATGATTGAATTGAGATTGTATGAGCTTGATTACTATGAATTGATTGAGATTGGGAATTGAGATTGTGGTTATTGAACTGTGTTCCTAGTATAGGAGGGTTAAGATTGATCGTACCGTTATACTATCGAAATTTTGTAAATCAAACCTCAAACCCTAGGATCACAAGAGTAAACTGTTAATCAAATTAAAATGAAGCTAAAGAATGAATGAATTGAAAGTTGCATATCGGTCGCTAAGAATGTCTAAATTTGAAATTCAGTTTTTGAGGCTGATTTTAATGGTTTTCCTAGTTTTCAAGATACATACGAGTGCTAGTGCCATTCTTATACATAAATAAAATATTTTAAACACTAGATTCTGAACTGAGAATATTTGCCAAATTTCTTTATATCAATTGTCATTGTTACTACTTTTACTTTTACTCACTAAAGATTTTTTTTACTGAATTAATTTTTGAAGAATGTTTTCATTGTTTTATAAACTGTTTTGAGACTATTAACCCCACAGCAGCCTTCGGGTTTACCATGCTATACTAAGTGAGTAAGTGTATTATACTATTGTTGATTGATCGTAGTCATGTCATTAGCACTCACGGCTGTCACCTAACTAGTGTTTATTATAGACTACTATTGACTATGGCTATATGTCTTACTGTTACTCTCTTTTAAGATACTAAAAACTGCATGATTCTATTGGGTGTTGCTTGGTCTCCACCGTACTATTCTTGAATTATTTTACCGTACTTTTTACTAAATGTTCACTGAATATGATTGACTGAAATGATTTATTACATTATTTACTGAAACTGTCTACCATACTGTTGATTGATTTACTAAACTATTTATCGAATTGATTACTACACTGCTTATTGATTGAAGTACCAAACTACTTCTTAACTGATCACTATTTCGTTTACTGCTTGTTTTATTGAACCATTTACTGAACTATTTTCATACTGTTTACTGAAGGATTTACTGAACTATTTTCATACACTTACCAAATGAACTGTTAACTGTTTACTAAATTACTTAAGTAATGGCTTATCGGAAATTATACCACTAAGCTGTTTACCGAGCAAACTATAGTAAACTCCCTATAATCAGAGCTAAGGATCAGGACAAGTGAGATACTTCAAAGTATTCTACTGTAGTCAGCCTAGTTACCTAATTGATTATAGTATCCTTTCCAGTGAGTACCTAAATACCGTACTAATAGTGATTCTAAGTGTATAACCATATTTAAGATACACGCATGTAGTTATGCATACTATCAACTCTTTTATATATATATTTCTTACTGAGCATAAACTCACCCCCTTATTTTCCTTCCAGATTATTTGCAGTAAACTTGTTCTGTTTTCGGGAGGTTATCCTAATCAGTATCCCTCAAGTAGTTTTTCAGAGATGCAAAGGTATGCTATTTTACTTTTTATATGTTCAAACAATGTATGTATAGTACTACCATGTATGTATAGTACTACCATGTATGTATTTCGTACAGGGGATGTAAACTATACTGCAGTGAAATAAATGTAATTGTAGAGCGATAATAGATGGATGTTAGATGTAAATTAAATTATCATCGTTCAAGTATGTATTGGAAATGAATGTTTCCGGTTTTGGGATTGAAGTACTAATTGATGAGTTAAATACGAAGTGTGATATATTGATTGATATGAAAACTGAGTGTGGACACTGCAGACAGCCCAATCAAACAAAATGAAAAAGTAAAATGATAGTACTAAGTGTCAACAACTAGATCCTGGCAAGAAGATTGGTATCAAAGTAAAGCTGGTCTGATATCTGTTAGTGCCTTTAGGGTAGAATTTGTTTACATACCTTGAAGTATTGTACTTGTCTAAATATATAAATTGTTGGCTCTTATAGGCAATACCGAGAGGGGGGTGAATCGGTTTTTTAGCTAGCCTTAGGTTCGTTTTTCGATTCTTCTAAATTCTCTAGCCTATTTGAGTGTTTTCTAAGTTCTCTAATCTAGGCAATTATACAATGTAAATTCAATACAATAAACTCAAATATAATTGCAAATAAGTAAAGAGAGTAGGGAAAGAGAAATGTACGCAAGCGATTTATAGAGGTTCGGCAACCTTGCCTACGTCCTCTACCTTGAGACGCTCCCAAGGATTTCCCCCCAAATTCACTAACTTGAATTTGTGTTACACTCCCTCTTTTCAAGGCTCAAGAGAAACCTCTCTCTTTTTCTAGGCTCAAGAGAAACCTCTTCTCCCTCTTTTTCTAGGCTAAAGAGAAACCTCCCCTTTTACAAGGATTGTTTGTGTTTATAAGAGATGTAATCAAAGAAGAGCCTCTAGGTAGGCAAGTGATTACAGAAATTAGGCACAAAGAAAAGTCTATACAATATTTGTGCTAAACAATACAAGAGATAAGTGAACGATAGAAGATGAAGACTTTGGAGCTCTTGATTTGTTGTTTGAGGCTTGAGGATTTGAGGAATATGTGTTATGGAGTTGCTGAGTAGTTCCTCTTGCTTTCTTTGTTTGTGGACGTTGGTTGGAGCCAAAACAGAAACTAGCCGTTGTATCTCACAGAAACTAGCCATTGGGGACTTTCTAACTTAAAGGGATCGATCCTTTCACCAAAGGGATCGATCCTTTCTTTCATTTCATGCATTGGAGTGCTTCTGCCAAAAAGGGATCGATCCCTTTCCCTAGGGGATCGATCCTTTTCTTCCAGAGGGCATTTTTCCTGCACTTTTGGGTTAGAAATAATGTGGTCTTTGATCCTAATTCAACCCAAAACATTTTGGCACTTTTGTGGGGGTTTTTCTTGACTCTCTTTGATAAAAACATGGTCTAAATATTCATCAAGTGATTTTCTAAAATATTCAAAAACATTTATAAAGTATTAAGACCAATAAGAGTGTATCGATAAATCATGGTCTTAAGTTTGATATGATCACTTGAAAATGGATTGAGAAAATCATGTGTGATAAGGCAAATTTACAATATGAATTCAAACATTAAAGCTTACTTAAGTTTTTGTCATTTCAAAATATATATGTCAATTTAAAGCTAACAATCTCCCCCTTTTTGATATGATAAAACTTAATGTAAATTTGCTTTGAAAATTCTTTAATAAAATACTCCCCCTCAAATAAAGCAGGATTTTATAAAGCTCCCCCTTAATATAAGCATGGGTTTTGAAAATAAATTTTCAAACTATTTCTCCCTCATTATCTCTCCCCTTTTATATCTCACCCTTTTAATATCTATCTCTCCCCCTTTTTGTCATAGCAAAAAGAAGGAAAAATAAGAAAAAATATGCTCCCCCTAAAATTATGGCTATGTGAGAAGAGATAAAGATGCTCCATCCAACAAGAAATGTGTTAGTACAAGGGACTCATAGCACAAATAAATAAGTCAATATCCATAAAGAGTATGAAATATTTAGGCATGCAAAGAACAAGACTTATATTCCTATCCCAATTGTTTATAAATAATTTTGCAAGAAGTTCTCAATTAGTAAATAAGGAAGCAAGTTGTTTAAAAATATCTACTAAGGTCTATGACTTGCTCATTTCAATCCTATTAAGCACCTAAGTATATCAATTGTTCTTTCTAAAGTCCAATTAAGGTGCATGGCAAGACATCATGATTATGAGCTAAAATTAGATGACATATCATATGCATGAGCTCATAAATCACGTTCAAGCAAGAGTGTGTATAGAATCAAGACATATAGCAATTAACTTCAAATTCTAGCACACAAGAGTTTCATGCAAAAATATCCTAAGAGAATTCTCCTCTATTTGTCATTTCAACCTAAAGAGCATGAGAAGAATTGTCAATTTAAAGCTCATACCAATTGGCAATTTAGTTTTGGCTTACCAATTATTGAAAATATAGTTGCCAATGATACTAATTGTTATTTCAATCTAAATACCAATTGTTACTAATGGTTGACTTAGTCATTTTGCATGAATCCAATATTTATGTGTAGTGTGTTCATGTCAAGAAAATAGTCATTCTAAATATGCAAGAACACAACACATATCATCAAATATGCATATGGATCAATTAATCATTAGCACACTATCATAAAGTATTAATCTATATTCATATTCACAACATTATACCACATGGAAGATAGAAAATGTCAAGGTATTCAAGCAAACACATTTTCTTCCATGAAACTAAAGAATCCTATGCTCAATTTTCCATTCAAGATCTTAACCAATTATGAGCAAGGAAAAATTCAAAATTACCATTTTAATCAATTAAAAGCCATATCCCTAGTTGTTATCATCATTTAACGTTCTAGAGGGTATATGCTATTTTAACTAAAATGGCTTCACCTAAGTGAATCAATATTATTAAGCTAAAATATATTTTATCATGAAAATCCATAAACTATGAGTGAGGTTAAGCACATAATATCATGAAAACAACTATTCTCATCTCATAGGCATGATTATTGATTCAACTTAAGTAAACATGCATGTTCAACATCAAAACACTCAAGATTCACTGCATGTGTATCAATTGTTGGTGTTGTCATTAACGCTCAAGTTCTTTAATAATTTGGCCATAAAGAATTAATTTCATGGATGATAAATTTTCATGCAATTCAACATTTAGGATCCATTTACCATCACAAATTATAGGCCAAGGAAAATTATGACCTTATACCATTTGTTAAATTTACATTTGAAATCAATCCTTAAGGTCAAGTTTTAATTATTCTTCCACTAGATGTATAATTATTATGAAACCTAGTGTGGAATAGATAAGTCAAGCTAAGAGACATAATCTTATAAGCATGCTTGACTAAGATGAACAAAAAGAATGAAAAATATTCATTATGCACAAGTTCATCAAATTCTCAAACATATCCATAAATTCTTGAAATATTTCTCAAAATTCTATTTAAGCATTCATTGAAAGTATATTTCAAGATTATTTCAAGATTCATGAATGTTTTCAACAAGAAAAATAATTTTGCACTTATGAGTTCAATAAAAATGATATTAATTGTTGAAAGTGATGTCATTTGTTGGAAATAACACAAGTTGATGGAGTTGAGGCATGATATTAATGAAAAATGATTTTTCATATTCTAAATATCATCAAAAGGAAGTTAAAATATTGAATTTTAAGTTGAGAAGAAAGAATATATCAAGAGAATTAAGAAAACTTCTCAACTAAGGCTTAAAAATGCAGAAAAGGGCATAACTTGCCTAGAGGGATCGATCATATGAGCTAAGGGATCGATCCCTAAACTTCAGAATCAAGTTTCCTGCATGTTTTTCCAAAGGGATCGATCCTGTATGTAGAGGGATCGATCCCTCATCCTGGTTCTGTAGATTTTTGACAGAAAATCCAACTTGTGAGGTGCCAAAACTTCGTTTTTGAGTATTTTAAGTCCAAGTAAGAGTTTAAACATTTGTAAAACATGATTTTGGACTTGTATGAATGAAAAACATGAATGAAAAACCATTTTACAAAAGATTTTGCAATTTTGGAAGAATTTTCACAATAAAATGCATTTTTGGCCTCAAAGGATGTCATTTTGAGAGTTAAGCACATTTTGACAAAACCAAAGCATTAGAAATCACAAATATGCCAAAACAAACTTGTTCACATAGATTTTAAGCATATATAACATCAAATCATCATACTTGTGAACATTATGTCATGATTTCCAACATACAAGTTCTTCATTAATGCATATGACATGGCATTTTGCATATATGACCTATTTGGCAATTTGAGGCAAGTAAACACATTATCAACACATAGAAAACTTGCTCAAAATGCATAAATCCAATAATCATTTCAAAATAACTAAACATGCTTTTTATTCAATAATCCAATGCCTCAAGAATCATCCATCAACCAATCAACAATCATTCAACATGCCTTTTCTTTATTCATTCAACTCACAATACACCAAGAATCATTAACACATTTTCTCATCAAAGCACAACTAATCAAATAAAATTTTTAAGGAGTAAGGAATTAAGCTTACAATACTCCTTTGCTAGAGAATGCTTTGCCTTGATTGTTGAATCCACTTTAGGCCTTTCTTGAAGGATTGTTGTGACCTTGCCAAGGATGGATTTCCAAGCTCTTCCTCTTTCTCATTGGCATAAGCAATCTCCATAGGGGGTGTGTAGAGCATTTGATCTCCATTGCTTATTTGTATTCTTATGCTCTAACACTCCTACAACAAACAATTTAAGCATGTTTTGGTACCTAAATTTTCTTGGGTCCATGAGAGTTAGTGCAAATAATTGTTGATCCTTTTGGGATCCATTTCAAGCACAAATCATCATTATTTATTGCATGCTTTGGCACCCACATTTTTCTAACAACTCTTCCTCTAAATGTAGTTTTTCTATAAGTGCATGCTTGTGAAGAGTGTCCTATTCTATTGCATAGTGAGCATGTAAGAGATAAATCATGCATAGCATTTTTGCTCACAAGGAAATTCTTAAGATTAGTTTCTTTTTGTTTAGCATTATAGCGTAACCCATCTTTGTCAAAGAAAGCTCTTTGGGTCTTTAACATGTGATCTAGCTTTTGTTGACCCATATAAAACCTAGAAAATAAGTTATGCAAATTTAAGTTCTTTTTATTCAACTCATTTATTTCTAAGTTAGCCTCTTCTAATTTCTTTTCAAATTCTTGCTTAGCATTTATCAAGGCTTCATTTTCTATTTTTAATTTAGCAATGATTTTCTTATATTTGGAGTTCATGCATTGAAATTCATTTGCTAAATCATCAAAGGCATTTTGTAGTTCACTAAAGGTATAATCATTATCTTCACTAGAACTACTACTAGCCTCATCATCACTAATAGCCATAAAGCATGAGTAGGCTACCTCTTCATCTACATTTTTCTCATCGGAGCTATCACTAACACTCCATGCAGCCACAAATGCTTTCTTCCTAGGCTTCCTATTCTTTTCCTTCCTAAGTAAGGGGCAATCTAGCTTAGTATGACCCGGTTCATTGCACTCATAACATACTAAGGGGTCCTTTTCTCTTCTACTTGACTCTCCCCTTTGATGTCTCCTATTACTCTCTCTCTCTTTCATTCTCATAAATCTATTGAATCTTTTGGCAAACATTGCCATTTCCTTTTCTTCCTCATTTCCACTCTCATCACTATCATCCTCATGAGTGGAAGACTTAAGTGCTACCCCTACTTTCTTTGAAGGCTCTTCATTTCTTTTTAATTTCATTTCATGAGTAAGTAGAGAGCCCATAAGTTCACCTAGAAACAAGGTATTTGGATCTTTAGACTCTTCTATTGCGGTTACCTTTGCCTCCCAAGATTTTGGCAAGCTATTCAAAATTTTCTTAACCATTTCTACATTGGAATAGCTCTTGCCTAATGTCTTAAGTCCATTAATTATATCATTAAACCTAGTGAACATTTCGCTAATTGACTCATTTTCTTTCATCCTAAATAGCTCGTAATCATGTGTGAGCATTCCTACTTTGGTCTCTCTAACTTGATTTGTCCCTTCATGTGTGATGGCTAGTTTGTCCCATATTTGTTTAGCATTTTCACATAAGGAGACTCTATTATACTTATTGGGACCTAATGCACAAAAGAGGGTGTGCATAGCCTTGGCATTCAATTATGCCAATCTCATGTCATTGGTGTCCCACTCATCTTCACTCGTAGGGACATCTTTTCCATCTACTTTCTTTATTGGGATTCTAGGGCCATTAACTATTATTCTCCACACTTCATAGTCATTGGATTGCACAAATAGCATCATCTTAATTTTCCAAAAAGAGTAATTCTCACCATTGAAGAGTGGAGGTCTAACTAATGAGTGTCTCTCTTCTCCTAGGGGTGTGCCTACATTCAAGTGAGCCATTTCAGATCGTTTTGCTCGATAGAGGTTAGTCTAAATTAATCTCGAGCCCAAGCTCTGATACTAATTGTTGGCTCTTATAGGCAATACCGAGAGGGGGTGAATCGGTTTTTAGCTAGCCTTAGGTTCGTTTTTCGATTCTTCTAAATTCTCTAGCCTATTTGAGTGTTTTCTAAGTTCTCTAATCTAGGCAATTATGCAATGTAAATTCAATACAATAAACTCAAATATAATTGCAAATAAGTAACAAGAGTAGGGAAAGAGAAATATACGCAAGCGATTTATAGAGGTTCGGCAACCTTGCCTACGTCCTCTACCTTGAGACGCTCCCAAGGATTTCCCCCCAAATTCACTAACTTGAATTTGTGTTACACTCCCTCTTTTCAAGGCTCAAGAGAAACCTCTCTCTTTTTCTAGGCTCAAGAGAAACCTCTTCTCCCTCTTTTTCTAGGCTAAAGAGAAACCTCCCCTTTTACAAGGATTGTTTGTGTTTACAAGAGATGTAATCAAAGAAGGGCCTCTAGGTAGGCAAGTGATTACAGAAATTAGGCACAAAGAAAAGCCTATACAATATTTGTGCTAAACAATACAAGAGATAAGTGAATGATAGAAGATGAAGACTTTGGAGCTCTTGATTTGTTGTTTGAGGCTTGAAGATTTGAGGAATATGTGTTATGGAGTTGCTGAGTAGTTCCTCTTGCTTTCTTTAGTTTCTAAGCCTCTATTTATAGTCCCTTGGATGGTTTGTGGACGTTGGTTGGAGCCAAAACAGAAACTAGCCGTTGTATCTCACAGAAACTGGCCGTTGGGGACTTTCTGACTTAAAGGGATCGATCCTTTCACCAAAGGGATCGATCCTTTCTTTCATTTTACGCATTAGAGTGCTTCTGCCAAAAAAGGATCGATCCCTTTCCCTAGGGGATCGATCCTTTTCTTCTAGAGGGCATTTTTCCTGCACTTTTGGGTTAGAAATGATGTGGTCTTTGATCCTAATTCAACCCAAAACATTTTGGCACTTTTGTGGGGGTTTTTCTTGACTCTCTTTGATAAAAACATGGTCTAAATATTCATCAAGTGATTTTCTAAAATATTCAAAAACATTTATAAAGTATTAAGACTAATAAGAGTGTATCGATAAATCATGGTCTTAAGTTTGATATGATCACTTGAAAATGGATTGAGAAAATCATATGTGATAAGGCAAATTTACAATATGACTTCAAACATTAAAGCTTACTTAAGTTTTTGTCATTTCAAAATATATATGTCAATTTAAAGCTAACATAAATGTTTGAAGTGACTGAAAATGTTTCTTATGTCTGTTATAATAGAATGAGCTATAGGCAAAGGGAACTAGATGGGGATGGGGATTGAGATGGAGACGAGATTAGCCATCTCCAAACCAAATCCAAAACTTACTCTCCCTCTACAACCTAAGAGTCCTAATACCAATATCTCTAAGCTAGAATGCATGTTTGCAGATTTATCACCAATTTCAGTAATAATGCTAGAGCACCAGTACCATAAGTAGCGCAGCCTCCTCTTTCACAAGCTAATGTACCTTTAGAGCACCAACCAAAGCCCGTACCACTGCCATCACAACCTCAGCCTACCGATCCAATGATCAATTGTGACATAAAGCTCTTAAGGCAGTTCTAAAAATTAGATCAGCCAAAGTTTAAGGGTGACAAGGATCCGATGGCGACAGAGAATTGGGTTAATACCATGAAGAAACTTTTACCTATATGCGGTGTATAGAGACAGAGAAAGTGGGTCTGGCCACCTTTTTACTTATAGATAAGCCAGAGCATTGGTGAAAGTCCACTAATATAATTCTAGGTGCCAGATATCCTGCAATGACCTGGGGTATATTCTTAGAGGCATTCAATAAGCAATATATTCCTCGGACAAAGAAGAAGAGGTTATAGGCAGAGTTTTTGGGATTATCAAGGAGAATATGAATGTGAACTAGTACAAGTCCAAGTTTACAACACTGAGCCGTTTTGATCAACAAACAGTCAAGAGTGAGGAGCATAAGATTGAGAGCTTTATGGTCGGTCTGAGGCCTTTTATCAGGGTATGGTTAGCTCTGTTTGATGTGGCCAAATATGTTGAGGCTATTCGTCGAGCTCTGTTATGCAAGCAAGACTATAAGTTTCACCATGTGAAAATTGGGGCTCGAGCTGAAGGCAAGGGTAAGGAAAAGGTTAAGCGGAGCTTTGGTGATAGATTTGAGAAGAGACTGGCTAAGAAGGCCAACGTTACTAGATTAAAATTTTTGATGTTAAGCCCACTACCACTGATAGCCCTACAACTATACAGAAGGGTATTGCGATGAGATGTGAGCACTTTGGAAGGTCACATGTTACCAAACCTTATCATTTGGTCACAAGAGCTTGCATTACATGTGGATAGACCGAGCATTTGGTTAAGCACTACCTGAATAATAAAGAGTCAGCAGCGACACAACAACACCTATTAAGGAGTCAGAGAAGGTTACACCATTACAGCAGAGGAGAGTTACAGCCGCAGAAAAAGGGAAGAAAGCTATGACTTAGGGCCGAGTGTATGCTATCGACAAAAAGTCTATTGACGCATCAAGATTTATGTTTTCGATATAGATGCACTTGCATTGTTTAATCTAGGTTCTACACATTCATTTGTGTCACCAATGTTTATTGTTAAAATTCCAGTAGAGCCTGAATCCTTAAAGCATCTATTACAGATTAATACATCCTTTAAAGATTCTCAAATGACTGATGTTATATACTGTAACTGCAAACTAAAGGTAGAGAGAAGGTTATAGTACCTGACTTGATTATCCTTAATTTGTATGATTTCAATGTAATCTTAGGGATAGATTGGTTAGCTGTGAATCATGTTAGTTTAGATTGTTATACTAAATATGTAACCTTCTCTTATCCCAAAAGTTACACTGTAAAACTTTTTGTTTAGTAATGGAAGTGAATTATTTTACGAGAAGTTTGTCCGAAATTGAAATCTAAAAAACTACGTTCATTATTAAAAGGTTCATTATTTATGTGGAGGAGTAGAAAAGAAACATCCGGAGTTACATGAAATTCTTATAGTCAAAGATTTCCTAGATATGTTTCCAGATGAATTATTGGGACTTCCTCCTAATTGAGAGATAGAGTTTACAATTGATCTAATGCTAGGTACCAAACCCATTTTCAAGTATTCTTATTGAATGGCATTGGTAAAGCTTGATGAGTTCAAGAAGCAACTCCAAGAGTTGTTAGACAAGGGCTTTATTCATCCTAACGTCTCTCTTTGGGGTGACAGTCCTTTTTGTTCGAAGAATGATGGTAGCCTATGACTTTGTATTGATTATCAGTTGCTCAATAAGGTTACTATCAAGAACAAATATCTTATTCCAAGAATAAATGATTTGTTTGATCAGCTCTGGGGTGCCCAAGTGTTCTCTAAAATTGATCTCAGATTGCGATATCACTAGTTGAATATTCAAGAAGAAGATGTCCTTAAAATTGCATTTAGAACTCGGTATGGTCACTACAAGTTTCTAGTTATGCCATTTGGGCTCACTAATGCCCTTGCAGCCTTCATGAATCTGATGAATGAAGTTTTCAAACCTAATTTCGATAAGTTTGTCATCATGTTCATTGATGACATTCTTGTATAATCTAAGTCTCGAGAAGAGCATGAGCAGCATCTTTACATTGTTTTGTAAACCCTTAAAAATCAAAAACTCTATGCCAAGCAAAGTAAGTGTGAATTCTGGCAAGATTGGATTACCTTTCTAGGACACATGGTTCCCAAAGATGGAGTGTTAGTTGATCCGTCTAAGATAGAGGTTATAGTACAGTAGGAAAGGCCTAAATTAGTGATTGAGATTCAGAGTTGCTTGAGTCTAGTGGGATATTATTATCGATTTGTTGCAGGTTTCTCTGGATTGGCTACTCCTTTGATGCGCCTCACACGCAAGGATGAAAAGTTTGAATGGACTGATGCATGTAAGCACAGTTTTTTGGAACTAAAGCGTAAATTGACCACAGCATCGATCCTCACCATTCCAAGTGGTCAGGGGGTTTTTTAGTATATAGTGATGCCTCCTCATTAGGGTTGGGTTGTGTGCTTATGCAGAACAGAAATGTGGTCACTTATGGTTCTCGTCAGTTGAAGGACCATGAGAAGAACTATCATACTCATGACTTGGAACTGACTGCTGTGGTGTTTGCTCTGAAGATATGACAGCATTATCTATAAGGTGAAAAGTTCCAGGTATACACTGATCATAAAAGTCTCCAGTATTTATTCTCACAACGTGAATTAAATATGTGGAAGCATAAATGGATGGAGCTACTCAAAGATTATGACAGCAAGATATTGTAGCACCAGGGGAAAGCAAATGTTGTGGCAAATGCTTTGAGCAGGAAACACATGGGTATGGTCACTTATATGATAGTTCAAGAATATGATCTGTTAGAGCAGTTTGCAAGCCTCAGTCTGAATGTTACTCTTTCTGATAGATATGGTATGACAACTAGTCTTCGGATTAAGCTAGACTTGATGGATCTGATTAGAAATGCTCAAAGGAAGGATATTGATTGTATTGAGATTACTAGTCAGGTACAACTAAGTATTCAGTCAAATTATAGGATTAGCACTGATGGCATTTTAAGGTTTAAGGGCCAAATTTGTATTCTTGAGGATAGACAGTTGAGAGAGTTAATTCTGACAAAAGCTCATACCTCAAGGTACACATTACATTCAGGTAGTTACAAGATATACTATAATCTTCATAAAGTGTACTAGTAGTGTAAGATGAGGTGAGACATCGCTGAATTTGTTGTAATGTGTCTCACATGCCAACAACTAATGGTAAAGCATCAAAAACAACTGGATGGCTTTGGCCTGTACCAATACCAATGTGGAAATGGAAGCATATCACTATAGATTTCATCATGGGTTTACAGAAGACCAAGAGCAACCATGATGCCATCTTGGTTATTGTTGATTGATTGACAAAGTCAACCCACTTCCTTGCCATTAAATCCACTAATTCTCTGAGTGCCTTAGCCGATCTTAATGTCAGGGAGATTATCATATTACATAAGGTTCCAGTAAGCATTACTTCTGACAGAGATTCTTATTTTACTTCTCATTTTGGGGACATTTTCAGGATGCCATGGGATCTTGACTGAACTTTAACACAACTTTTCATCCGCAGATTGATGGTCAGTTCGAGCGTACGATTCAAACGCTCAAGGATATGTTGAGAGTTTGTTCACTAGATTTTAAAGGCTCCTAGAACGATCATTTACCACTAGCAGAGTATGCCTACAATAATAGCTATCACTCCAACATCGGCATGGCACCTTATGAAGCTTTATATGGCAGGAGATGTTGTTCCCTTATTGGTTGGGAAGAAGTAGGTGATAGAAAAATTTTAGCTCTCAATCTAGTTTACAGGCTTCAGAAGATGTGCAATTATATTTGATAGACTTAAAACTGCTCAGAGTCAGCAGAAAAGTTATGCAGATACTAAATACTGACATCTAGAGTTCCCAATAAAGGATTCGATATTCTTGAAAATCTCACCGTCCAAGGGCATTATGAGATTTGAAAAGAAAGAAAAACTAAATCCTCGCTATATTGGGCCTTTTGAGATCTTAGACCGAATAGGAGAAGTGGCATACTAGTTGGCTTTATCACCAAAGTTATTTAGGGTATACAATGTCTTCCACATATCTATTTTATAGAAGTGTCACCCAGATACATCCCATGTGATTCAGTATAAACCTTTGGAGTTCAGAGAAGATATGAGTTATGTTGAGAAACTAGTTCGAATCTTGGATTGAAAGGAGAAAGTATTACAATCTAAGACGATTTCTCTAGTTAAGGTTCTCGGGCAGTATCACTCAGCAGAATAAGCTACCTGGGAATTAGAGAGCCTAATAAAGAAAAGTATCTAGAATTATTCAACTAATAAGCCTAGTCAAATTTAAAGGACCAAATTTTCTAATGTGGGAAGGATGTGAGAATCACACTTCCTATTACTGTTATATACTATTAATGAACTTAGGAAGATAAGTCATCTCATTATTGTTCATATGCCTTGTGTTTCATTGGTGTAACAAAGAAATTGGAATGTAGGCCCCATTGGGACTTATATTGTTCGAAAAGAAGTGAAACCTGATATCATCGATAATAGGAGTAGAATACTGAGATGGTAAGATTCTACATCTCAAAATTTATTTCTTTTTACATGTTTTGAAAAGCGTGCAACAATTTCGAAAATGACAATTAAGTCCATAGGTCGGGAAAACTTTCATAAATAACGGTCAATCTAATTTGATTTATGACAACCTGACAATCATAGATTAATCTTCATGTGAAGAAGTCTCATGCAATGTTAAATTGTACACTAAATAACACGAAAAAGCGAAAAACTATGCGATTAGATAATTAGGGCTATTTTAGTATTTTTGCCTTTTAATCAATCAAACCTTATCAAAAGCCTAACCAATTATTAGAATATGTGAAATACATATACTTTATGAGTGAATAAAATATTTGGAGTTAAACTAAAAACTTAAATAGAAATAAGAAAGAAAGGGACATGGTTGGAATTTTTAAAGTTGCACATGGCCATTTTGTAATTTTACACCAAATATATTATTTAAAAAGGAAAATTCTGGTCTTCTCTCCATATTGGCCGCCCATCATCAACCACCATAGCTTTCTCACACTAAAAACTTAGTGAAGAGAGAGAAAACCCTTAAAACCCTAAAATAAACACCCTGAAACCGAAAGCCATCTTAAGCAAACTTGTTCACCTCTCCTAGCTCTACAATATACTACCAAAATCAAACATTGTAGTGGCCATTTTCATAGTGTTTGGGACCATACACTATTTGACCAAAGAGGAAATGTGAGAGAAAGCTTAGATTTTTGTGTTTTAATGGCATTATATTATGTGTTTAAGGTGTTTAAGGGTATGAATTAGCTTAAATCAAAGCAAAACTCAATGAATCCTCTCTTTAGGGTTTAGGCCAAACATGGTGCATGCATGAATGTGATGTTGTTTCATGCAAAAGTGATGTAGAATGAATGTAGAGAATGAGTAGAACATGTTTCTGGCCTTAAATTATTGAAATGAGGTATGTAGGCATGCCTAGGTAATTCAGCCAAGTGAAGGGGAGGGAAAAACCATGTCCAATTTAATGCAAAATGGGTCCTAGAATAATGTATAAATTAATACAATACTACTAGTGAAGTTAGAACCGAAAAAGGAGGTATTTTGAAGATAGTTGCAATGTAAGCACCGGTATGAAGTAGATCAGATTTATAGCTGCAGTAGACAATGTAGTAGGTCTTCAGGAGTTAAATACTTTTTATAATTGAAGTGTGGTGAATTGACTGTGATTGTTTGGTTTTTTGCAGTCGTGAAGTGAGTAGTGTAACACTAGTGCTACCGAGCAGCACAGTGTATTCTGAGTGGTAAGGGATATATGTAAGAGGCGTAGGGATACTGTGTTGTATTGATAATGATTGAATTGCGATCGTATGAGCTTAATCGCTATGAAGTGATTGAGATTGGTAATTGTGATTGTGGTTATTGTATTGTGTTTCTAGTGCAGGATAATTAAGATTGATCGTACCATTATACTGCCGAAATTTTGTAAATCGAACCTTAAACCCTAGGATCATAAAGGTAGACTGTTAATAAAATTGAAATGCAGCTAAAGAATGAATGAATTGAAAGTTGCATATAGGTCGCTAAGAGTGCCCAAAATTGTAATTCAGTTTCCAAGGCTAATTTTAATGATATTCCAGTTTTCAAGATACCAACAACTGCTAGTGTGAGATTCCCAATTTCTTTCCTTTTATGTAAGTTGATTTTGAAGTTAGAATGATTGAATTTAAAGATAGTGAATGATTCCTTTATGTTTTGTCTTATAGGAGGAAAGTGTGTTGTAGGTCCCATAAGGAATTCTAATATCCAAATGGACATCGGACTTCAGAATATTAATAATTGGAGTGAAATACTGAGATGGTAAGAATCTACATCTCAAAATACTTTCGTTTGTACATGTCTTGGGATACGTGTAAACAAATTTTAAATGACAGTTATGTCCCTAGGTCGGAAACGTAATTTTAATATAGGTCAACATGATTTGATTTTGGATCCATAGAACATCGTAGTTGAACCCTCATGTGCAAATATCTCACTCAGTTTCAACCTGTAGACTGCATCACATGAAAATGCTTAAAAACACATTTTAAGGGTATTTTAGTAATTTTGCTATTAGACCGGTCAAACCCTATTAAAAATCAAAGTTTGAGTTATATTATATTAAATAAGTATATTTTATAGGAAACTAAAATTATATGGTAATTTAATTAAATAGTTTAAATGATGTTGTAATGGTCAGGACATAAATGGAATTAATGAAGTTATAAAGGGCATTTTCATAAAATCACCATACATGGCCAACCACCTCTTGTTGTTGTCAAAGGTTGACTAGCTTTTGTATAAAATATAATAAAATGATGAAGAAAGTAATAAAGAAATTAAATGTCATATAAATTAAGTAAAATAAAAATATAAATATAAGTTAGTGGCAGTAACTATTCACGTATAGTTACTCCACTACATTAACATTTAAATTATATTAAAAAAATGAAGATATTTCTCATCTTCTTCCTCATTTGGTCGGCCACATTTCCTCCATTTTCATTCTCATTTCTATCTTTTAGTTAGAGAGAGAAACCTTAAGAAACTTTACTAAAACAACCTTAGGAGCGGCCATTTACTTGATTAAAAAAGGGTTCAAAGTTTCGGCCATAGTGAAGAGGTAAGAGAAAGCTTATGGTTTTGTGATTTAATGGTCATTTATGATTGTTTCATGTTAGATTACTATATGTATGAACTCAAATTGAAGAAAAACCACTAAGATCTTACTCTTAAGGTTTCGGCACTTGGGATTTTAATAGTATCATGCTTGATTTGATTAAAATCTTGATGAATATTAATGTAGAGAATGTGAAGAACATTGGTATGGTGTTAAATTTGAAAATAAAAAGTGTAGTGAGAGAAAGTTTTTAGCCAAGTGGAGAGCAAAAGGAAACTATGCTCAATTTGATACAAAATTGGTCCTAAAATAAAATATAAATTAAAATAAGACTGTTGGTAAAGTTGGATTTGATAACGAAGGTGTTTTGGCGATAGTTGTAGTTTGGCATTCAATAGGAAATAGATCGAATTGTTGTTGTATTAGGAATTATGTAAGATCTTTAAGACTAATAAATATTATGTGATGATAGTTTTGAAATTTTAATTGTTTTAATGACTTTCTGCAATCCAGAATAAGTTGCTGCCAAGTAGGATATATGCTCAGTTATTGGATTTTGACTATTGGACTGGTTTGGATAAGCTACGTTGTGATTGATTTGGTAAGGATTATTTATAAGGAACATAGGCGATATTGGAATGTTTGCCTTGCAGGAGGTTTTAGAAAATCATACAATTATGTTGTCGAATTTTCATAAAAGCAATAATTACTATGACTTAGGCTAGGAATTTAAGAAATGCTTTAAGAATAAAGATTTTCTAAGGAATTCAGTTTTGGAAATTATTAAATTTTATGATTTTAAAGATTTAAGAATTTCTATTTTAATTTTGGTTTTATGGAACATGACAAAATATAGTATTTTGGAAATGCTCATGAACATCTATAAAAATTACATGATTTTGAAGACTTTGTATTTTGATTTACTATGAATATTTGTAAGATTTGAAAATACTGCTTTGAATCCTAAATTATGAAACCTTGTGTTTTGAGACACTAGCTAACCATAATCTTGCAGTATTTGACATCTAAATTCTGAT
Organism: Heritiera fomes; assembly: GCA_032173925.1. Taxonomy (NCBI): domain Eukaryota; kingdom Viridiplantae; phylum Streptophyta; class Magnoliopsida; order Malvales; family Malvaceae; genus Heritiera; species Heritiera fomes. Next base: position 36,421,042 of record JAPDPM010000003.1, read on the forward strand.
TTCTAGACTATAGGTAATTCTGTAGTATCTAAACTGCTATGTGATCTTGATCTAGTCTACAGCGGTCCCAGTCGATACCTGATCTGTGCTCACTGAGGACCACTTTAGATTATAACCATATATCTATTTGATTATTATTTTCCTTTATGGGATATCTGGACTACATGATTTTCATTGAGTTATTGCCATGTCTCCATTTACAGGTACTTATATGTATTTTGTATGATTTTTGAATTTCTGACATCTGGACTTTGAAATCTGAAATGGTTTGATACGAATATTTATGATTTTGTCTTGAAGTACGATATATGTTATGATTTTGACTAACTTATGATACTTGCATGATACATTCTTGCAAAGTGAATTTCTATTGCATTAAATTGGTTTGACTCTGATTTCAGAACGCATATATACCTTCTTTGATAAGATTTCCTCGATCGCTCTATAGCTTAGGTGTTAGAAAAAAGGTACAAGTGAGGTGCTTTAAAGCATCCTTCCTGACTCAGCCTTAAAACCCTAATGAGCTTTAGAGAAAACTTCTTCTGATCTTCTGTTCAAAATTATTTCCTGAAATTTTAATATTAAATATTTATTTTAGAAACTTGCATATAGTTTATGATATTTGTATCTTTATATATACTCTTTACTAGGCGTAAGCTCACCCCCTTACTTTCCCTTCCAGATTACTTACAGCAGACATCCTAGTGTGAGGGGTTTCAAATTGATTCCTTCAAGGCATTTTGGTACCACCCTTGAAGGTATACTATATATAGTTAATTCTTTTGTATCCAAACTTATTGGTACAATACTAATGTAGATAAACGGGGATGTAACTAAAAGAATGTGAAAATATATTTACAGTCTATATGGATGTAACGTTCTGTTGTATACAGTAAATACCAATAATCACATATACAATTAGTCGGTTAATCTATCTGTGATGCTTTTATACAATTCAGTTACCATGATAATCAATTTGTAAATAAGAAACTATTTATAACTGATATTAATTTTTTACATAAAAAGTGTTACTTTTAGCACAATTCACTAATTTACATCCCCCATATAAAAATTATACAAAAGTAATAATGTACATCAACGTCTGAACATATAATAGTAAATAAAATATTCCTCTATGATATAGCAACTGTCGCCTGAGGGTACCATGTGTGTAGCTACTCAGTGGAACGGTATATCATTGAAGGTAATCTGTAATGAGGGAAAAGAGGTGCGTGAGCTTAATGCCCAGTAAGAAATTCGTATGCAAGAACAGATCCTATGAAATCTATATGCATAAAATCATTTAATTCCTAACAGTACACTAAGGGACATTTTAGGAAGGATACTATAGTCGGCGAGGTAACCAGATAGAGTATGTGAGGTACTTTGAAGTACCTGTCATGTCCCAGTCCCTAGTTGCAACTATAAGAAATAAGTAGTAGATGATAAATGAATAAACAATATAAATCACTTTAAAATCGCATTATGCAGTAATTCAATGTATAAAAAGTTTAAATGAAGCAATTCAATAAACAGTTCAATACGGAAATCCAATAACAGTTCAGTAAACAATTTAAAAATTTCAGTGCAGTCGATATATATAAACAATTCAGTTCAGTATCAGCATGAAATTCAATTAAGTAAAACAGTACAGTGGAGACCAGGTAACACCCAATAGATATTGTGCCATAACAGTATCCCAAGAATGGAGAAACAGTAACAGTAAGACATATGGCCATCGTCAGGGAGTCCTACATCTTGATACGTTATTGTGGCCAAATGCAAGAGGGAGTCCTACATCTTGATTTTGTCCACTTCACACTTAATATTGCTATAGGTTTGTAGAGCACTGAATTTAAAACAAAGTTGTAGAAGAAACTTTTCGGTTTTAAGGTGGTTTGGTGGGTGTTTAGGAAGCTTATCTCTTTTCTCTCAAGGTTGTTAATGGTGGAATAACTAAAGGTTGAAGTTGATGGTGGCCGGCCCCTTTAGAAATATGTAGAATTTTCTTTTAAAATTATCTTGTTAGAAAAATGCCCTTATTTATAATGATTTTAGACAATTTTGCCCTTAAACTTTTATAATATTTTTAACTATACAATTTAACTCAAAAATATTTTATTTTATCATTAAAAATAATTATTAAATATATTTTAATGAATGGATGGGATTTTATTAAGGTTTGACTAATCATAAAGGTGAAATTATCAAAATACCCCTATCAGGTCAATCACATAAATTTATTACTTTTCATATGATCCAATCTATCTATTGACATGGCCTAGAACTTATTTACATGTTGATTATCATACTTCAGTTGGTTGGTCAAAAGTCAATTTAGTTTGACCATTATTCATGAAAAGTTTATTCAACCTATGTCCTTAATCATCATTTTCTAATATGTTGGCACACTTCCCAAAAATAACTTAAATAAAGGATTTTGGGTTCTATATTCTTACCATAGGCTTATTCGGCTCTCTTTACTGAGTATACCAAGCCTCTCGTCCATCCGGCCACTATAGAGTCTGTAAGACCCACCATACTGTTTCCTTTTATACTTCCAAAATACACAGGAATTGAATAGCGGTGAGAAGTTTTATACATGTAACAGTACCAAAATAGGTGATTCTCTCATCCTCCTTACATTAAGAATTTTGGTCCTACAAATTTGATTGGACTTGTCACTGAAATAGCTTTGGTACTTTTCTCTCAATAGACTTTCTAATTCCCAAGTCACCTCTTCCTTTGAATGGTACTACCAGAGCACCTTTACCAAGGGAATGGTCTTAGATCGTAACACCTTGGTCTTAGATCGTAACACCTTTTCCTTCCGATCCAAGATCCAAGTCGACTTTTCCACATAACTCATATCCTCCTTGATCTCCAGTGGTTCGTACTGAATTACGTTAGATAGATCTGGATGGTACTTTCTCAACATAGATATATGGAAAACATTATGCACTCCGGATAGTTCTGGGGGTAGTGCTAACTGATAAGCAACACCTGCCACACCGTCTAAGATCTCAAATGGCCCAATATATAGAGGACTTAATTTCCCTTTATTTTCGAATTGTATGATGCCCTTAGAAGGTGAGACTTTCAAGAAAACTGAGTCTCCAATAGAGAACTCTAAAGGTCGACACCTATTATCAGCATAACTCTTTCGCCGACTCTAAGTAGTCTTTAATCTATCACAAATAAGCTGCACATCTTTAGAAGCCTACTCTACCAAATCAGGAGCTAATATCTTACGATCATCCAATTCTTCCCAATCGATCGGAGATCGACATCATCTGCCATAAAGAGCCTCACAAGGTGCCATGCTGATACTAGAATGGTAACTGTTATTATAGGAAAACTTGACCAGTGGTAAGTGGTCGTCCCAAGAGCCTTTAAAATCCAATGCACACGCTCTTAACATATCCCCGAGCATATGAATGGTGTGCTCAAACTGTCTGTCAGTCTGTGAATGGAAAGAAGTGCTAAAATTCAGTCAGGATCCCATAGCCTCTTGAAATCTCTCCCAAAAGCGTGAAATGAACCTGGAAACCCGCTTAGAAGTGATGCTCACTGGAACTCCATGCAGTCTAACAATTTCCCTGACATATAAATTGGCTAAGGCACTAAAGGAATCAGTAGATTTAATAACAAGGAAGTGGGCGGACTTCGTTAGTCTACAACAATTACCCGAATGGCATCATGGTTCCTTCGGGTCTTCAGTAAACCCGTGATGAAGTCCATAGTTATGTGATCCCATTTTCACATCGGAATCAGTAAAGGCTGTAATAACTTTGCAGGCTTCTGATGCTATATCTTCACCTGCTAGCATGTGAGACATCTAGCAACAAACTCCGCGATGTCCTGTTTCATCTTAGGCCACCAATACACCCTACGCAGATTATGGTACATTTTATTACTGCCTGGATGCAAAGTGTACCTAGTTGTATAAGCCTCTATCAAAATCAAATCCTTTAGCTACCGATCCTCAAGAATAAAGATTCTACCTCTAAACCTCAATATACCATCAGTGCCAATCCCATAATCTAAATGAACACCCATCTGCACTTGACTAACAATCTCTATACAGTTTACATATCCCTCTGAGCATTTCTAATTCTATCCATCCAATCCGGTTCAATTCAGAGACTAGCAGTGAAACCATAGCTCTCAGAGGAAACCACATTCAAACTGAGGCTCAAGAACTACTCTAGTAAATCATACTCCCGAATCATCATGTACGATACCATACCAATATGCCTCCTGCTCAAAGCATCTACCACCATGTTTGCCTTCCACAGGTGGTATAAGATCTCGCAATCATAATCTTTCAATAGCTCCATCCATCTATATTGTCTCATGTTTAATTCTCGTCGTTGCTAGAATGATACTTAAGACTTTTATGATCTATATATACCTCGAATTTCTATTCATAGAGATAGTGATGTCATATCTTTAGTGCAAACACCACGGCAACTAATTCCAAGTCATGTGAAGGATAATTCTTCTCATGCTTCTTTAACTATTTAGAACCATAAGCATTCACTTTCCTATTCTGCATGACGACACAATCCAAACCCAATGTGAAAGCATCACTGTAGATTAAAACATCCTGATCCGCTGGGAATGGCAAGAATGGGAGCAGTAGCCAACCTCTGCTTCAATTCCTAGAAACTGCACTCACATGCATTTGTCCATTCAAACTTAACATCCTTATGTGTGAGACGCATCAATGGAGCTGTTAATCTCGAGAATCCCTCAACAAACCGACGATAATATCCAGCTAGACCTAAGAAGCTTCGTATCTCTATCACCATTTTTGGCCCCTCCTATTGCACAATGGCTTCAATCTTAGATGGATCAACAAACACCCTATCTTTAGACACCACGTGTTAGAGAAATGTAATGTGATCTACCCAGAACTCACATTTACTGAACTTTGCATAAACCTTTCGGCCCCTAAGAGTCTGTAGAATAATATAGAGATGCTGCTACTCTCCTCCAGTGACTTGGAATACAGCAGGATGTCATCAATAAAAATAATGACAAACTTATCCAGGTATAGCTTAAACACTTCATTCGTCAAATTCATGAAAGCTGCAAGGGCATTAGTTAGTTCGAAAGCATTACCAAGAACTCCTAATGATCATACCTAGTCTTGAATGCAGTCTTAGGGACATCAACTTCCTAGATCTTCAACTAATGATAACCTGATCGGAGATCAATCTTGGAAAACACCTGTGCACCCTTGAGTTGATTGAAAAGATCATCAATCCTGGTTAAGGGATATTTATTCTTGACGGTAACCTTATTAAGCAACTGGTAATCTATGTACAGTCACAAACTACCATCCTTCTTCCAGACGAACATAATTGGTGTACCCCAAAGAAACACACTGAGGTGATTGAAACCTTTGTCTAATTATTCTTGGAGCTGCTTCTTAAGCTCCTCTAACTCTACCAACGCCACTCGATATGGGGGCTTAGAAATAGGCTCTGTACCGGATACCAAATCAATAGTAAACTCGATCTCCTAATATGGTAGTAATCCTAGTAGTTCATTCAAAAACAAGTCGAGAAATTCCTAACCACAGGAATCTCGTGCAACTCCGGACGTTTCTTTTCTATGTCCTTAACATATGCAATAAACCCTTCAATCACATCAACACAACCCTCAATAATTTAGTAATAAATATTTTGCTTTTATTACTTATCTAACAATTTTACAATATAATGTTCAGGATGAGAGAAGGTGTAGCCTTCTTACCCTTCTCTATTGATGTCGTCTTTCTAGGCTGTAAAGGTGTAGCCTTCTCCAACTCCTTCGGAGATGCTAAAGCTGTAGATGCAGCTACCTCCCTCAATATTGGAAAATCCCTAATCATATGCCCCATTTGTCTACATCGAAAACAGGCCCTAATAAGCACATAACAGGGTCGGGTACCATACGACCTCCTACAATAAACACATCGGGTCTCTGTACTGCTTTGTGTAGTGGTGGAGCTAGTAGTAGGAGCAGTAGATGCAGACTTAACTGTCTTATCATCTGAAATCTTGATGCTTGATGTCTTAACCTTTTTAGGCTACCATCTCCCCGATTGATCCTTAAAGCTCCTCTTCGCTTCTCTTTCCCTATTCCTTTACCTCGAGACCTAATATCAACATGAAACTACTCGTAGTCTCACTCACAAAGTTGAGCTTGGCGTACTGTCTCATCATAAGTTCAGATATCAAAAGGGACAAACCGAGTTCGAATAAAAGGACTCAAACCTACTATAAATTTATCTATCTTGTGCTCCTCACTCATCCGAGTCTGAGGATTGAAATGGCTCGATGTGGTGAATCTAGACTCATACTGATCTACTGTTATACTTCCTGTGTCAACTCCAAAAACTCATATTGTAATTTTTTCTGTGCAGTCTAGGGAATATACTGCCTATAAAAAGCCTCCAAAATATAGTCCATGTCACCATTGGATGTGGAGCCAACAATACCATCTGAGTGGACTTCCACCAATGCTCCACATCATTTGTCAACTAAAAAATAGCCAAGCCCACCTTCTCGATCTCAGAACGCCGCATATATTTAAATAACTTCTCTATTGCATTAACCCAGTGCTCTGCCACCACCGAGTCCTTATCTCCCTTAAATTTTGGAGGATCCAGCTTCTTGAACTGCCGCATTAAATTAACATCACAATAAGATTCAATATTTGTAGGTTGCGACTGAGCTAGTGGTGGCGATGCTGCCTGTGGCTGGGGCTCAGGCTGTAGAGCTGGCTGTGGCTTATGAGGTGCTGGTGTAGGCTGAAGTTGGGGTGGTGCTACTAATGGTGGTGCCGCTCTAGCTCTATCAGCATTATACCTCACTATAAAGTCGGTAACCAACCATTCTAACCTTGAAATTCTTGTATTTGGACTCTCGAGCTGCAAAGGGAGAGCAGATTCTAGGGTGGGTTTTGGTTCTGGCTCCGGAGTCAGCTCTGCCCTACCTCTACCTCTACCTCTACCTCTACCTCTACCTCTACCTCATCGAGTAGCTCTTTGCCCACTCATTCTGCATAGCATAGACATTCAAATCGATTTTCAGTCAATTGAATTATTTATACATTCATACTATTACATTTCAATAGGGGATGTAACCCTATTTAGACATAAAGACACCGAAAAACATCAGACCAAGCTCTTTCTGAAACAAATTAAACTATAACGTTCTGTTTTATACAGTAAATATCAATAATCACATATACAGTCAGTTGGTTGGGCTGTCTGTGATGCCTTTATACCATTCACTAACCATGATAATCAATTTGTAAATAAAAGACTATTTATAACTTATATTAATTTTTTACATAAAAAGTGTTACTTTTAGCACAATTCACTAATTTACATTCCCCGTATAAAAATTATACAAAAGTAGTACTGTACATCAATGTCTGAACATATAAAAGTAAATAAAATATACCTCCACTATAAAACAACTGCCACCTAAAGGTACTAAGTGCGCAGCCACTCAATGGAACGGTATATCACTGAAGGTAATCTGTGAGGATGGAAAAAAGGGGGTGAGCTTAATGCCTAGTAAGAAATTCATATGCAAGAACTGATACTATGAAATCTATATGTATAAAATCATTTAATTCTTAACAGTACACTAAAGGACATTTTAGGAAGGATACTATAATCGGCTAGGTAACCAAATAGAGTATGGGAGGTACTTTGAAGTACCTGTTATGTCCTAGTCCCTAGTTGTGACTATAAGGAATAAACAGTTGATGATGACATGAATAAACAGTATAAATCACTTTAAAATTGCATTATGCAGTAATTCAATATATAAAAAGTTTAAATGATGCAATTCAGTAAGCAGTTCAGTATGGAAATCTAGTAACAGTTCAGTAAACAATTTAAAAATTTTAGTGCAGTCAATATATACAAACAATTGAGTTTAGTATCAGTACGAAGTTCAATTAAGTAAAACAGTACAGTGAAGACCAGGCAACACCCAATAGATATCATGCCATAATAGTATCCTAAGAAGGGAGAAACCGTAACAGTAAGACATATGGCCATAGTTAGGGAGTCCACAGTGTACACTTGCCAAGTGACAACTGCAGAAGCTAATGATTTGGTAGGTCTATCAGCAATAGTACAATAACAATAATAGTCAATCAGCATGATACGGGGCCTAACTGTCTCAAAACACTTTGTAGGCAGTATAAATACCATTAGAGAAATCAATTCCAGTAATAAAACCTTCAGTTAGTCCACAAATGCATATGTTAGAAAACATAAGTAGTTCAGTAATAAAAATTCATAAAATATTCACAGTGCAGCATTCAATTCTAAAAATGTTCTATTTATCTATAAATAAGTTATAAAAACATGCAAGTACTCTTACGTACGTAAAATTCAATAACATGAATTTTTAAATATTGTTTTAAAATGAAATTAACTTAATAAATCTTTCATTTCTAATACTCAAGGAAGTTAAAAGATAATTCTATAAAATTATTAGAATTTTCAGCAGTATAACGACTATTTCTAACCTAGCCTTCCCGCAGTGAAAACACAGTATATAAAACAAGCCACAGTCCATAATTTCAACAATTCCAAAGCAATTGACTTCAAAATAATTTTGTAAAATCATTTTCAATCACAATGTGCATTCACAGTATCCCTACGTCTTCCATACTCATCCCTTACATGTCACTTTCTATCGAAATAACCAACAACACCACTTGACTTATTTCACTCCCGGGCTACAAAACATCATGCAAACACCATTATTTCACTACACTTCAATTATAATTAATTCTTTTCTTACTAAAATCTATCACATTGTCTACTATAATCACTAAACCAGTCTAATTTACACCAGTGTTAAAACTGCAACTATGCCTAAATCAACTCCGTTTTCGATTCCGATCGCACCGACAGTCTCTCTTAATTTATACAGTTTTATGGAACCTAAAACACATCAAATTGAGCACCATTACATGTTCCCCTTATCATGGCCAAATGCTTCATGAGAAGAATTCCATGGTTTTTCAAACAATTTAAGCTTTGTTTCATGCTTAATCATTGTTCTTCATCCATTTAACATCATTTTCATGCATCAAACCAACATGTATCATGAACATTTCATCATGGCCAAAACCCTAAGGAAGCATTTGAGTGAGTTTTGATTCAATCTAAGGCTAAAATCATGCTTAACTACCTTAATTACATCACTAACTATCATTAATTCATAAAGAAAATGCAAGCATAATGATACCTTATTGTGGCTGAATCCACGAGAGAGTCCCACACCTTGATTTTGTCCACTTCACACTTAAATATTGGTATGGGTTTGTAGAGCACTAAATTTAGAACAAGGTTGTAGAAGAAACTTTTAGGTTTTAAAGTGGTTTGTGGGTGTTTATAAAGCTTTTCTCTTTTCTCTCAAGGTTGTTAATGGTTGAATAGCTAAAGGTTAAAGAGGATGGTGGCCGGCCCCTTTAGAAATATGTAGAATTTTCTTTTAAAATTATCTTGTTAGCAAAATGACCAAAATGCTCTCATGTATAATGATTTTAGACAATTTTGCCCTTTAACTTTCATAATATTTTTAACTATTCAATTTAACTCAAAAATATTTTATTTTATCATTAAATATAATTATTGAACATATTTCAATGAATGGATGGGGTTTTATTAAGGTTTGACTGACCATAAGGGTGAAATTACCAAAATACCCCTACCGGGTCTGTTGTGTAAATTTATTAATTTACATATGATCTAGTCTATCTATTGACATGGCCTAGAACTTATTTACATGTAGATTATCATACTTCAGTTGGTTGGTCAAAAGTCAATTTAGTTTGACCATTATTCGTGAAAGTTCGTCTAACCTATGTCATTAATCGTCATTTTCTAATTTGTTGGCACACTTCCCAAAAATAACTTAAATAATGGATTTTGGGTTTTAGATTCTTACCATAGGCTTATTCAACTCTCTTTACTGAGTGTACCAAGCCTCTCGTCCATCCGAGGACTATAGAGTCTGTGGTACCCACCACACTGTTTCCTTTTACAATGTACTTATCAGATATATTTAGTCAAGTAGAATGATTTAAAATTATAAATGCATACTTAGTGAGAGAATTTGACTGGGACCTAAGGTAACTAAAGGACATTGACTTAGCTAATATAATATTAGCTTAAGAATTGATTAGTGACACTACGTACAGCCCAACCAACTGTAAGAAAAAGAAAAAAGTTGGTCTAGATTTTGGTATAAAGGGTCATTACAAAAGTTGGTATCAGAGCAAGGTTGGTCTGATGTACGTTAGTGTCGGTAGGTCAAGAACTGCTTACATCCCCTAAGTACTGTACATGTCTGAATATATACTGTACATTTCTGTTTAAAATGACATCGAATGTGTTTATTCTGTATGGATAAATTATAGCTTTTCTGTACCTAAACTGTATATGATATGATTTGATAAGTAATGAAGTGGTAAGTGTTATTTGTTCAGTTTTGAACATAGTGAAGTGAATGTCAGTAGAGGCACAATGACCTATTTGATTTAATGATTAATACAATGTACTTATCAAGATTTGTGAATAAGAAATGACGTGTTTGGTGGAGATGATAATGGCAAAACCTAGCCTAGTTGACCTAAGATAGGTCCTGCAATGGTCTGAAACGATCGATTTGAATACTTTTTGCTTTGAAAGAGATAGAATTATTATATCTTAAATGATTGATGCAAAAATAGGTAATGATTGAAAGGTGCAAGAGGACTTAGTTAATATGGAATTGTAGGAACGTATGTTGGGTACTATGAGGCTTTTGATGGAACAATGATAAAAATTTCTATTAAGATAAGGATAAGAGACAATGAAAATTGTGGAATGAAGCTTGGATACATGAGAATTGTGTTGGAATATAAATTTGAGTTATGGTAATACATGCTGAGAATGGTATGTGATGAATATGCTTAATTGCATATTGAATTCATTTACACAAACTGCGAATCTTAAGAATTTCAACACGTGCCTTGATGTAACATATGGACATATTTAGCATAAGCTTTGAGCTTTTGGAATCATTTGGTTTTGATTATATATGGATTTAAGGGCTAATGTATTTAGAAATCTTAAATATGTGGGCTATTTTAAATGACTGGAAAGAAATTGAATTGTGCATTATGCCCTTTGTTTATAAGGTCATTCAAACCTAAGGTCTTATGTCAATATTATTTTCCCATAAAGAGAGGATAAGATTTGATCGAATACGTGATCTAGCTTCTGTTTTGAGAACCATATGAAATTTGGGATTGCAATTTTAAACTATGAAACTTGAGTTTTGAGGATTAGGCATCCTTGATGAGCTTTAGTTAAGTCTCAACACCTGGAGTGATTTCGATTGTGCTTATTGAACTTGACCAATAGGGTTTGAACCTATTCACTGTGCAAACAAAAATAATAATAATAATAAAATTGATTGAACTATGTGATTTTGGTGACCTCTGTGAATTTTGAAAGGTCCTTGGTCTTCAACCTCTGCTAATGGAGAAGCTTTTAATAGAGCTGAAATTGAATATGATTGATTATAGAAATTATGAATCTTTGAACATTATTGGAGACCTTTAAAGAATATCAAACAAGATGGTAAATTGATTTGAAGGTTTAGATTTTGTGCGATAAGATATTCAAGATCATCTTAAATGACATTAATCTTAGCTCAACTTAAGGGTTTTGGATCTATAGAATGATGTACATTTGTAATGTATAAACTAATGAGATACACCCTATTGTGAATTGCTTGAATATTGAGATTTAATGTCTAATGTAAAATGAAAATTGGTTCATGGATAAATGGTAACATATAAATTGGACTTTGTATTCCCCAGTTATGGATCAAAAGGGTAAGGTATTAAGGTCCAAGGTGATTTCCTTGATAAAAATACTTTGACAATATTATTCTTCACAACAAGCTATATAGGAATTGGAAAGTTAATAAAAGTGAAGAAACCTCACCTATTCTAAGATCACCATGATCAAATTTGGAAGACAATAACTAAACATGGGGTTAAATTAAGTACTACAAGTTTTATATTCGAATCTTATGTAGTATGAAGTTGTGGATAAAATCTATTGTAGTGGTTTGATAATTGTTGAAGTTTTACGATGGTTTAGTAAAGGATAAATTTTGATAGTCAATGTGAAGGAAATTGAAATTAATATACGAAACCTTTGTGGTAACTAAGTTATTGATAATTAATGAATTAGCAACTTTATTTTAAGTGCTGTCATGGACAAGAGATGTTGTTAGTGCAAAGGCTACTGGATATACAATTGGTGTTTTAGGGTTATATTTAAATGAGATATCAATTGTGCAACGAAAGTTTGAGTTAAGTTACGAACTTAGAGATTGAAAAGTTGGAACGTTACATTCTCGGACTATATAGAATTTGAAACAAAATTTTGATGATTTTGTTATCAGATAAAGGATAGATAAGAGTTTTGATTGAAGCTTATTAGATAAAGTTTCATTGATCCGTAAGAGAAGAACTACATAATAGATTTGTTTAAAAGGGACAAGATTTGGAGTTCATGAAATTTTAATTCGGTGTTTGCTTTTTTGAAATTGGCACTAAGGATATAAATGTAGATTTGGTTACTTTACATCGAAATTCATTGACTTGATCAACTATATGGACTCTTAAAATTGTACAGTTCTAACAAGAAGGATTGTGGAAGTTTGAGATTTAAAATATAGCGTTGAAGTTTAATTTACATTGAAATAATTGAAGAGATTTAGGGAACTTAAGGAGTTATATTGGTTAAGAATTTTCGCACAAAAAGAAATGTTGTGGGACTCAGAAACATGTAAAAAAAAAAGTTTCTTCAACTACTATTATTAGAGTCAAGATTGAATGCAGTATGTTATAGACATTACATTTTTAGTAAATATTGGAGATTATTAAGGCATGTTGTGCAATATAATAAATTGATATGAAAGTTAAGTTTTTGTGAGATAAGACACTTGGAATCAATTGTCATTATATTGATCTTCGCTTAGTTTGGTGGATTCTGAATTATAAGAATATGTGTTGTCACAATGTAAGAGATAACAAGTTGTGAATTGATCGAATGGTAAATTTGAGGTTAATATGAATGTTATGATCCTTACAACAAGTGGTGATATGCGAGTAAGATCTTTAGATTTGACGAACTTTGGAGTATATGAATATGGAGAATATAATAAGAGAACTATCCTCACTTTTTTTTTTTAGTTGAACAAGAAAAATTTGGAGGACCAAATTTCTTAAGGTGAGGAGAATGTAAGATTTCAAATATTCCTCCTTTATGAGTAATTTAATTTTGGTCATAGAGAAATTAAACTTAAAATTTAAGAATGTGTTTAGTAATTTAAAGTAATCAAATCAAAATGTGTCAAAACTAATATATATGTATATTCATGTTATTTATATATTAGTACATGAATATAAACATATAGTAATACTTATTTAAATTAAAGAAATACAAAAAGTATTAAATATAGTGGAACAAATAATGTGTAGCAATTAAACTTAGACTATTTAGAATATATATATATATATATATATATATATATATATATATATATATATAAACATTAAGTGGGGTTATATAAAATAAATAATAATAAAAATAAAAATAATAACCAACAAGCTTCCTTTAGAAGCTTGTCAAGCCAGCAAATCACGTCTGTTTTGAAGCAGACTAAAGGCAACAAAAAAAAATATATTAAAATAATATAATGATATTAAAACCATGAGGCTTCTCGGAGAAGCCACTTAATGCCAGCCAATTTAATCCTTCTTTTGGCTTTACACTATACGTGAGAATCTGCATATTTCTCTTCACGTTTTGGCTACAATTAAATCCCATTTGTGCTGGTAGAAAAAGGTTCAAAGAAGGATTAGCAAGGACGAGGAAAAAGGGGCTGTACAGGGGGATTTATTTTGGTTCGGTTCAGGGCAAAGGAGCAGCAAGAAGTTGCTGCATTTCCTCTCGACAAGGGTTGAGGTTTTCAATTTGGTGACTCGACATTGGTTGGGGCCATGCGTTGCACACCAGATCAGCCGGAATAGGAGGCTACGGTTCAGGTTTTAAAGGCTGTAAAAATTGTTAAAAAAAATAATAGAAGAAAGAGGGCTGAACAGATGAAGAAATGAAGTGCAAAAAAAAAAACAACCAGAACAGGGGTTTGGTGCTGATTTTGGGATTGCTATAGAGGAAGCCACGATGAGGCAGAAACATGGCTGAAAGGGGATGGCTTTAAGGCTGTAAAATAGTAGGGTATAGGGGATTTTAAGGCTGATTTATATTGGTATGGGAGGTTGAGTTGGTGTGGATTACGAGGCTGAAATTGGAGCTCAGTAAAGATTAGAGGAGAGGCCGAACCAAGGCTGTTTGTAGAGCCATAAGTGCTCTGTTTTACCAGCCAAGAAAGCAAGGTGAGAAAGAAAGAAAAGAAAAGATCGAAAAGAAAAGAAAAAGGAAAAGAAATTAATAAAATTAGTCATAATTCTATGTAGTGTTATAGAATTTATTTGACTGTTTTTCTAAGTGAATATGTATGTGAATTTAATTTGTAGAGAACAACCAAGAGATGGGTGATGAAGCTGACTAAGTTTTTGGGAGACTGAGTCTCTACCCTTGAGACATTTTTGTGGTAAGTAATTTACGTGAATCTTGGTTAGTATTACGTAGTGGGATAAGTGATTTATATAGCAAGGATGAGAGTGGGTAATTGATTTACCTAAGCATAATTAGTATTCTATTTTTGGTTAATAAAATTATGAGTTAATTACCATAATGATAATAATACATGTTAAGTGAGATGTTACAAGTGATTGTGGAGTATAAATGAACTTTAGAAAATTACTATACAATTGCTTAAGGTTAAGTATAAGGACTAAGAAGTGAGTATTTCATTTTCATGTAGCATAAGTGATATACGAATATGTATAAGTTATAATTACATTATATGGTATATGTTATACTATGAAAAGGATAATATGATTATGGAAAATTATGGACATAGAGATGAGATTATTTTGTATATGATAATATAATAATTGAGATATAAAAAGGGATTTACAAGAGAATAATTAGGAACAAATACTTAATTTTCTTATCCACCTTAGCGGTTACATTTTGATATTATTTATGAAGCTTAAGGAAGGAATCGATAATGATATTTGTGGCGCAAGGTGGTTGTTATGGATATAGTGCTATCCCTAAGGATAATATTCATTTAGATTAATAATGCTTGGGTAAAATATATATTGATATAAATTTTGATGTGTATTGATTGTAGAGAAATTGCAAGGAAGCGGAAGAGCACAATTAGCCAAGTGCGGTGCTTACTAAGTGCCAAATTTGGTGCACTTTAGGTAAGAGATATATATCGGAACATAAGGGATACTGAATGCAATTTTAAAATCAACTGCCTTGTGGTTATATAAACTGTATTTTCTTGCAGGAGGTTTTAAGAAAATATAAGTCGTTATACTGCCGGATTTTTATGAAAATAATGGTTTTTATGATTTAAGCTTAACTTAAGCAATCATTTGAAAATAACCATTTATCCGATAGACTTATTTTGAAAACGGTTAAATCTTACGACTTTGAATTGTTTACAAGGCTTTCAGCCGAGATATTTATCTCAAGGAACTTTAACCTATGTTATTGTTTTGAAGATATTATGAGTATGTATAGTTTATATGTTTTGAAAGAAATGTGACTTTTGTTATGAACTTTCCTAAAGCACAAAAATACTGTATTGAATTTCGAAAATATATGGTATTGTTTTGAGACTACTGTGCGTGACCTTGATTCTGCCCGCAGTAGGTATTTGTATTCGGACTACTGTGTGTGGCCTTGAATCAGTCCGTAGTAGGAACAATATGTATGGAAATGTTTTGAGACATGACTGACAATCACTGCAGTAATGTTTTGGACTACTGTGTGACCCTGATCCAATCCACAGTAGGTAATGTTTTGGGTTACTGTATGATCCTGATCCAGTCTACAGTAGAGTTTCTATTGCTGTGACCTTGATCCAGTACACAGCAGGCTCAGTTGACACCTGATCAGTGCTCACTGTGGACCTCTTCTAGACTATGGCCATATGTCAATTTGAACTGCATGATTAATTATTAGTCGCTAACATGTCTCCAGCTTAGTATGTAAATGATTTTTCGTGCTTATCTTCGTATATGAGTTTTGAATGAATGATATTTGGATTCTGAAACTGATAAGAATTTGATTTGACAATCCGTATTGAAACTAAATGTAATAAGCATGTATATTTTGAAATATGTTCAGAATTCAGTTGTTTATGTTTCGATTTAAATGAAATGCTTTCTGATGCATCGCATAAGCATGATTTGATTTCCGAATAGTATGAAATACGGTATTCAAGTTTTAATAAATGTTTTAGAAACTTGCATGTAGAAATTCGGTATCTATTTCTTATATGTATTTCTTATTAGGCTTTCCAAAAAGCTCACCCCCTCTCCACCTTCCAGATTATTTGCAGTAGGTGCTTCATACGTGGGGTTTAAGCAAGTCTTTCGAGGCTTTGTACCACTCTTGAAGGTATGTGATGTACAGTATTCTCTTTTATATTCAGACTTCTATATTCAGTACTTTTATAGTATGGGGATGTAATTAAAGGAAGTATAGAATATCGTTACGGTTTATAACAATGCATGTAATTTGGGTAGAGATATATTTAGTCAAGTAGAATGATTTAAAATTATAAATGCATGCTTAGTGAGAGAATTTGACTGGGACCTAAGGTAACTAAAGGACATTGACTTAGCTAATATAATATTAGCTTAAGAATTGATTAGTGACACTACGTACAGCCTAACCAACTGTAAGAAAAAGGAAAAAGTTGGTCTAGATTTTGGTATAAAGGTTCGTTACAGTTGAATAGCTAAAGGTTAAAGAGGATGGTGGCCGGCCCCTTTAGAAATATGTAGAATTTTCTTTTAAAATTATCTTGTTAGCAAAATGACCAAAATGCTCTCATGTATAATGATTTTAGACAATTTTGCCCTTAAACTTTCATAATATTTTTAACTATTCAATTTAACTCAAAAATATTTTATTTTATCATTAAATATAATTATTGAACATATTTCAATGAATGGATGGGGTTTTATTAAGGTTTGACTAACCATAAGGGTGAAATTACCAAAATACCCCTACCGGGTCAGTTGTGTAAATTTATTAATTTACATATGATCTAGTCTATCTATTGACATGGCCTAGAACTTATTTACATGTAGATTATTATACTTCAGTTGGTTGGTCAAAAGTCAATTTAGTTTGACCATTATTCGTGAAAGTTCGTCTAACCTATGTCATTAATCGTCATTTTCTAATTTGTTGGCACACTTCCCAAAAATAACTTAAATAATGGATTTTGGGTTTTAGATTCTTACCATAGGCTTATTCAACTCTCTTTACTGAGTGTACCAAGCCTCTCGTCCATCCGAGGACTATAGAGTCTGTGGTACCCACCACACTGTTTCCTTTTATACTTGCGAAATACTCAGGAATGGAACAGTGGTGAGAAGTCTTATACATGTAACAGTACCAAAATATGTGATTCTCACAATGGACAAAAGTAGGGAAGTATAAGTTAATTCCATACATACGAATCTCATTAAGTAATTTTGGTTTATATGAGACTGCGCATATATTTTGAAACGACTGAACTAGGACCATTTGAATTAATGGATATTAATTTAGCTAATGTAAATTTAGCTTTACAAAGAATCTATGACACTAAGCACAACCCAACCAACTAATTGAAAAGGAAAATTTTAGTTTGAATTTTTGGTAATCGGGACGTTACAACTAGTGTCATTCCTATACGTAAATCAAATATTTTGAACACTACATTCTGAACTAAGAATATTTGCCGAATTTCTTTATATCAATTGTCTTTGTTATTGCTTTTACTATATTATGAACTAACTAAAGATTTGTTTTACTAAATTGATCTCTGAACAGTGTTTTCACTGTTTTATAAACTGTTTTGAGACTGTTGGCTCGATAGTAGCCTTCGAGTTTATCATGTTGTACTGAGTGAGTAAGTGTACTATATTGTTACTGATTGACCTTAATCACGTCATTAGCACCTACAGCTGTCACCTGACTAGTGTTCAGTGTGGACCACTGTTGATTATGGCCATATGTCTTACTGTTACTCTCTTTTGGGATACTGAAAATTGCATGATTCTATTAGGTGTTGCTTGGTCTCCACCGTACTACTTTTGAACTGTTTTACAGTACTATTTACTAAGTGTTCACTAAATATGATTGATTAAACTTATTTACTGAAATTGTCTACCGTACTTTTTATTGATTGATTTTCTAAAACATTTATCGAATTGATTACTGCACTGCTTAATGAACTGATTGTTGTACCGTTTACTGAACTGATTTTTGTACTATTTACTGAAAGATTTACTGAAATGTTCTATCGAATTCTTTATCGTACTATTACCAGATGAATTGTTAATTGTTTACTGAATTACTTAAGTAATGGCTTATCGAAAATTGTACCATCGAACTATCTACCGAGCAAACTATCGGAGCTAGGGACCTGGACAAGTGAGGTACTTCAAAGTATCCTTCTGTACTCAGACTGGTTACCTAACCGATTATAGTATCCTTTCCTATAGAGTGCCTTCATACTGTACTGATAGTGATTCTAAGTGTAGGAGCATATTTAAGATACATGCATGTAGTTATGTATACTATCAACTCTTTTATATATATTTCTTACTGGTCATAAGCTCACCCCTTATTTTCCTTCTAGATTATCTGCAATAAATTTATTCTATTTCTGGGAGGTTAACTTGATCAGTATCCCTTACGCGATTTTTCAAAGACCGTAAAGGTATACTATTTTACTTTTTATATGTTTAGACAATGTATGTGCAGTACTACTATATATGTATTTCGTACAGGAGATGTAAACTATATTGTAGTGAACTGAATGTAACTGTAGAGTGGTAATCATGGAAGTTAGATGTAAATTAAATTATGATTGTTCAAGTATGTATCGAAAATGAATGTTTCAAGTTCTGGGATTGAAGTATTGATTAATGAGTTAAATATGGGGTGTGATATATTGATTGATATGGAAACTGAGTGTGGACACTGCTGACAACCTAACCAATCATAATGAAAAAGTAAAATAATAGTACTGAGTGTCAATAATCAGATTATGAAGTAAATATTTCATTTCATTCCCATTTTTGTACACCAACATCTGTCAAATTCTCTCTTAACTCTCTTATTTACTGAAATTCTCTCAATTTCCTACAATCTCTAATATTTTTCCAATTTCAATTTCTTTCCATATTATTTACTTACTTACAAATTCTTTCAATATCATATATTTACTTACAAACTCTTTCAATTTCTTTAAATATTATCTAATTATTTCACGTGGAGTCATGCACATATGTTAGCCCATAAGATTTAGTTATTGAGTTTGAGTTATCTTTAATTGTTGCTTTTGTCTTTATCTATTGAGTCAATCAAAGTTTGTTTTTGTCTAGAGTCTTACTGCACTTAGATATTGGTCACGTCCTTATCTTTGAGTGTTAGATTGCTTTTCAAATTGTTTTCCATTCCAGTGTTGTTATCGATGTTGTAAGCCTATTTAAGGCTGAGGAATTGCATAGTAAAGGCATCGATATTTTATCCCTATTTTTCATTGTTCTTTCTTATAATATTGGCATCGTCTTTGTTGAGTAAAAACAGCAAGATAGCTCGACAAGGACGTGTCCGAAACACTGGTCGCAGCTTTGACGCCGATCCTAATCGTAACACATTCTCATAGAGGGAGTAGCCAAAAATTCTAACCCTAGTCTAACAAACAATCACTCACTGCCGCCACTACAACAACATCTACCTGTGCTAAAATGAGTAAGACATGTGATCACTTTAATCTTGTTCTTGTTCAAAAAGAAGGTTTTTCTGATTATGTTGCTATTTGTAAATTATGTAAATCTAGTTACACTTATAAAATCGGTGGGTTAGAACAATATGGGTACGTTTAAAAAATATTTGGTTAAAAAAAATAATTTTGATGAAATTGCATTACAATCATAGACTAGGGAGGGTTCCCAAACCCAAATAAATCCCAAAAGTGAAATTACTTAGACATTTAAAAATGACAAAGCTCGAAAGTGTTTGGTTCATTTTGTAATTAAATGCAAATTGCCTTCCACACTACGTGAAAAAGAAGAATATCTTAAATATGTTTGTCAACATTTATAACATGCGTATATCAACGTATTATACATTAAGAAATGATTGCATCGAAATGTATATAGTGTATAGAACATTTATATTGAACATCTGAAAAATGTTTCTTATAAAATTAGTTTAATTAGTGATCTTTGGACTAGTATTAATGGTTTTAGTAATCTTGTTATTACTTGTCATTGGATTGATGAAATTTTTGTGCATGCAAAAACTTTTTTTATCTTTTATTTATTTTGATTAATCACATACTACATATACTATAACTCATTATATTACTAATATTTGTTAATTTTATGGTATTGAAAGTAAAATTTTTTTTAAAACTCTGGACAATGTATCTAAAAATAATGCTAGCATTTCTATTATAAATAATAATTAAAAACCATTTTAAATGGAATACTTATTCATGTTAGATGTGCATGTCATATAATTAATTTATGTGTAACAAATGGTTTTTATTATAATGGTGCAAGTTTATTTGAAAAAATTACTTTTTTTAGCAAAATGGATTCATTCGTCAATCACATCACAAACATGAATCAAAGCAGATTTGTCAAGTAAGTGGGATGCATCCTACTTTATTTTTACTCTCCAGGGAAACAAAGTGGAATGCATCTTTTGTGAACTACGGTTCCGTGATTTCCCAATTTAAAGGGATTTTACACGTAAAAATTTTGTATCTTTTCTTATTTTTTATTATTAGAACTTGATCAATGATAATTAGAAATAAATAAAATAAAAAAGGATTAAAGCGGAACCAGTTCAGTCCTGAACCTTTGTTCTGGTTACATGGACCAAATTGGATTCGTTGGTTCCCTCAAGGAACCAAAATCGAAATCAATTTGATTACTAATTAACTAGACCTGTCAGATTCCTGTAACTAATTTGTAAGAACCGATATAATTCTATCCGAAACCGATTTGAAATGATCCATTAGTATGTCTACTAATTGAGCCAATGCTCGAGTACTAATGTTACTTAATCCCTAACTTTTCCTAAATGAATAGGAAATGCAAAGTCACGCTCTCAACCCCTCTATTTGTACGATAAAAATTGGTTACCTCTATTATTATTATTATTATTATTATTATTATTATTATTATTATTAATTGGAAGTAAAAGATGAAGTTAATTGGGTTTGAACAAAATCTTACGATATATTATAACTTTTTCTTAATCACTGCATCAAGAGGATGTTGGCAAAATTTGTTTATAGTTTTTTACAAAAAAGAAAAAGAAGAAAATGAAAATTGCTAACTTTTTTTTTTGGATAGGAAGGTCCAAGGAAAAAGTGTATTTGAACTTTGAATCAAATCCTTTTTAAAGAGGGTAACAACTATTAAATTAAGGCTTGGTTGTTAAAATTGCTAACCTTTCATTGGGAAAAGACCATTTTTTCCTTGGTGCTGCACCGGAGCTCAAAATAACTAGCTTTAATAAAAATTTCAAACAAAAGCCACCAAAGTCCAAACTACGGCTGTTTCTAAAACATGAATGTGCTGGAAGCAAAAAGTAGAATAAATTTCAAAGTGTTAATGAGATTACATTTAGAAAATAAAGAAGAAAAGTATGGCTCCTGCTGGAACCAAATTGTAAAATAGACTGTTACCTACCAAAACAAAAGAATTATGGTGTCAAAAAGCCGGTTCAAAATTTGGACAATCAAGGAAGCAAGGATTGTGGGGTCCCCATTTGGGCCTTGGCCCACCGACTTACCTGCCTAATTGGATAAGCATATCCTGGTACGTACTGGAGAACTCCTGTAATACGGTACCATGTTTATCACATAATTGAGAGTGGAGAAACGTCATCATAATCAGCAACAGCCAATTGTGGACCGCCTTGAAAATTTGTGGGCCTGATTGGTGATTTGAGAAAAGAATCTAATCAGAACCATCGTCCAATAGAAAATTAAAATATGTATGAACATGGAAAATCCAATACCCAATTCCAATATATTCCATTTTCTTTCTCTGAGAAGGGAGAGCAAAGAGCATCTTGCCTACACGGTGGCCATGCCCCCATGTGCAATCCCTTCTGTAAAGAAATGAAAGGAGAAAAATGGCAAAGGAGTAAGTGCTATTGTTTGGCATTGAAATGACATTGTTGGGGACATCTCAAGTGTGAAAAATAATGAATAATTTGCAGACATACTATGGTTGGTAGTTAGGGGGAAAATGCAATATGGTGTCACAGTTTTGTTACTCCTTTTGAGGCTTCTCAGACCGAGTTTTTGTGCCAATTTATAAATATAAAGATTATTATTTCCTTAACTCACAGTAGAGTTTAAAACTCTGCAAGTAAGCTTACAAAACTATCGCATGTCCTTAAAATTAAAAATATTAATTAAAAAATAAAAAAAGCGTGATAATTTTGTAACTCTACTTGAAAAATTTTTAAATTTTACTGTCAATAGATAAAATAATAATCTTAAATATAATATATATATATATATGTATATGTACATGTACGTGTACGCACACTTGTGTATTCACGCGTATCAGAGAGAACCAAAGGTTTTATATCGCGAATGTGAGGGTAATTCAGAGGAAAAAAGGAGAGGGGTGGGGTGGGGGGCGGGGGGTCACTTTCTAGGTGATTGATCAAATGTCTGTGTCTCTATAGCCCCCACATATCTCAGTCATGTTGTCCTCAACCAAGGGGCTTTAGATGCCTATTCTATCTCTCTATGATTGTGAGTCCCTTTCAGTACTCTGTTGGTTAAAGAAGCTAGCATCATCAAAAGCTAGCCCACCCAAGTGGTGCAATCATATACTTTCTCTCTTCACTCAAATTAAGCTTTCCTTTCCCATGATTACGATTAGTTTAATTGGTTGCTTATCTTCCATAATCAGCTGAAGCACACATTTGCATGGCTCCATCAATGTCATTAGGATTGAGTTTTGATTCCGAGGTTCACTTTATCTTTAATGTCTGTGGCAAAATCAGTTAAAAGGTCAATATTCAATAATAAAAAAATGTGATCTAAATAGAAGGGCTATCAGCTATGCTTAAGAATTGTGATTACAGCCTAACATAACTTGTTCCTTTTTTCTTGTTGTTTGGTCTTAGCTACTTTATTTTGGTGATGTTGATGGATGATGATAATGAAGTGGATAGTGATAGCGAGAAGGATGGCCGAATCTTGACAAGCTCTAATGAGAAGATCTTGTGTTGAACATCTGTATCCACAATAAGAGTAGGTGGACCAACATCTGGATCGTCCAATAGATTGACCACTCTGGTGGGTGATGCTAAAGTCGATCAATCACTATTCATTAATTTCTTCAACATAAAAGAAAGAAGGAAAAAATGGAAAACTTTTGTCAACTTTGAGGTGGGAATGCATATTGATAGATCGAACCTCTATAAATTATCCACCGCTTTTACTTCTATAAGTTCTACTGTATGGCCTGGATTGAAAAGGCAGCTGCCTAATATTGTGATGGGAGCATATAAGCTATGCTGGTTCTTGTGCTACAATATTATAGTAAGGGGATGGCCTTTTTCCTACATTGATGATAAGGAAAAGTTAGGTGTGGGCAGGAAGTCAAGGGTTACTGAAGTTTTTCTCTCCTTTTTTTGAAGGAAGACTAGTTTTACAGTGATGAAAAGATTAGAGAAAGTGCCTAAAAGGGACTGTCTTTCTTTCAGTCTCGTCTCTTTATTGTTATTATTTTTTTCATCTTTTTCTTTAGTTTTTTGGGTGAGTGCACAAGCTTTTCTAGGTCCTTGATAGTGACTACGATGCTTCACGTGATGTCTTGGAGTTTTTCTCTGCGTTGGAAAGCTTGAATTCCCAGTGGCTTTGATGCATTTGACCAGGTTTAGGTCCTTTAGAAAATTAAATCTCCATATATATATATATATATATATATATATTTGGTATAATTACAAGTATTTTAGTCTATTTTGCGATCTGAAATTGATCTTATTTGGACCGAAAGTAGTAAACAGTAAAATTCTTTTAATAGTGATATCTCTAAGATTCGAATCATGTCGATACACATAGAAAAAATCTACTTTCACTTATTCCAACTAATCGTTGATTCTATATATTTTTCCCTTTACCCTTTCAGCCTTCAATTTTCAGGGAGACTTCTCTCTTTCTTTGAAATTTTCACGTCCCCTAATATATTTGAGGTAGGGCATCCCTAATGATGTAAAACGTGTGTAAGTTGGACTCTTACAGTTGTGCACATTGAAAATCTTCATCATTTCTTCCTCATCCAACTCCATATAAATGGTGAGGGCTAGCTAGATCCGCGACAAACAAAAATTACATATCATGGCATACAGCTGCTTCAGAATTGTTGTTTCCACTAATAATGGTCGCTAGAATAAAGGCAGAGATGACTTCAGGAAGTTTACCTCTGGTGACCAAACATCAAACCGCTAATGAAGATGAGAGCATATTTTTCTCGATGTGCAAAAAACTAAAACAAAGAGGCTACGCACAGCACATGCTTCGGCATATTACAAAAATGTACATATAAATTTATCAACTTTGCCTATCCTTATAATATTCAAGCAAATGCATATTAATGGTACAATAATATGGTTTGGGGGGAAGGGAAAATGCCACATTACTCAGGACAACATGGCACAATCGGTGGGCACATGAGCATGACATGCAAGAAGATGCATGCATTATATACAAGTAATTGGGAAGAGCTAGCATGTTTTCCAGTTTTTGGACAAAAAACCCATGTCCGGAAACGTAGAATATTACATTTTAATATATAGTAATATTTTTATATTAGAAATAAAATGTTTTGTAAGACGATATGATATTTCATCACTTCACAGATTTAAATCTTTGGGCATCATCGATATCAAATGGTAGGAACCGCAAAACCAAATACCAGTCGTTATATCACGGTAGCGACCCTAATTGCTACCTCTGTTGAGAAAATAACACGTGTGATTGTGAATCACATCAGTAACACCTAATAGTGGCCATTACGAAACGATGTAACGGAGTGGCGATAACGATCCATTATCGCCACTATCTTCTATTCCGTTCACTAAATTGGAGTATAAAAAAATAATAATTCAGAACAAAAGAAAGACACAAATCAAGTAAGCAAGTAATTTATATAACAGCAAACTTAAAATTTTTACTTTTGATTTTTTAACTTAGATCTAGATTAGAGAATGAGAGAAAGGGATTTGTGAAGGGACTTGTGACTGTGAGGACTGAGGGGCGAGCATGATGGGGAGAGTGGATGACCTTGAGGGCTGACGTAGAATGGGCAGCGTGGGTAGGCAGCAATGGCATAGTGCTATGTGGCACTGTGGGTGATTGGGCCGTGGGTAGGTAGTGGCGCAATGCGCGACCTGGCCATGGGTGGTTGTCCACTGTAGCAGAACTGGTGAGCGGTGGCTGTTAATTAAGAATCGTGAGGACGTGAGGTGAGGGAGGGATTGAGGGCCGACTGGTGGGGGGACGCTTGGCAAATCAAATGGCTTTTCACTGAATGGTGTCTTCTCCACTCTCAATTCGACTTCCCTTGCAGTTCTAAACTTCCAATTTTAGTGGATCCTTAGGGTGGTGTTTGGAGGGTTGGCCGGTTGGGTTTTTTTTTTAAATATATGTTTTTTTTTAATATTTGGTAATTTGTGATGGGTTTTAAATGTTTAAGAATTTTTTGGGTAATATTAAATGTTGAAGAATTAATACTAGTCATGAATCATGATAAAAAAAATATTAGGTAATTTAAATTTTTAAAAAAATAGATAATGTTGAATTTAGATTATTAATTTAATTTTTTTAAGTAAAATTTGTAGTGTAATTAAATATATGGTATTAAATATTTTATTGGTTAGGTTTTCTATTTTCAATGTTTGTTATTTTTCAATTATCATAAGTAAGTAATTTTTTAAATATAAATGTTTTATTATAATTGAAAAAATTATGAATAACCAATTTTTTTCACATAAATAATAAACTTAAGGTATCATAAATTACTTTAAAAATTATAAAATAAAACTTTACATGATTATAATTACAATTACTACACTTTTTATAAAATTATAAAAATTAAAACAAATTCACGACCGCGATAACTACAATGACTTTGATAATCTTTGCTATGTTTGCAACCGCGATAAAAGCAACGAGATCACGACCGCAATTTGAATCCCTGATCTAACCCTTTCCAACAAAAACCCAAGTACCAAAGATTCAAGTTCGTAATTCTGTTTCTTGAAAGCAAAAAAAAGGAACTCTAGCCCTACCTGTAATCTATTATATAATATACCATCAAACATTCCAAATCAATATCAAACTAATTAGACTCTCCTTGAATTTCCATTCTTTAATCCTACAACTTCATGTCATAAACTATAGGGCAATAGAATTGTGGGAGGATAGGGATACTTGCCTGCTTTGAAGTATGCAATATTGGATTGTGTTTCATTATTGTCTGATAATGATAATCAATCTTCATCAAACAAACATCTATATTTTATTCTATATGTATTGTTATATGGATTATTATCTGAAACATTTTGTTTTTATTTATTGATTAGTTTGGTTCTTTGTTAGATTTGAGATATTTTTTTAATGCCGATTAGGACATTGGGAAGGATGCGATGAGCAGAGATTCCATTTCCTTAATGGAAGAAAGGGATGGGGCATTTCAACACCTGTTATCTTGACCAAGACTCTTGTGCCACTCTTTTCTAGCATCTCCCCAAATCTATTCCACATAATAATAATAATAATAATAATAATAATAATAATAATAATAATAATAATAGGAGAAACAATATAACATGACCACTAGAACAAATCACCCCTTATCAGTAAATCCAAAGCTAGTCTCAGTTGGGAGTCCCGGCATATCGCTTTTGCTGACATCAAGTCATCAGAGGCTGTCCCCAACTCTGCTGTTTTTACCTTGCAAAGGGACCATACGTTAATGCACAACACAACTTTAAACAACAACAATGGAACCTATCTATAACCCCCATCTCTAACACCAACTGTTTGCCTTCGAATGCGCTAAAGGGCAAATTCAATAGCATTATATATATAAAGATATATATTATATAAGAAGATAGGTATGCATGTCACTAACACACTATCTAGAAATGAAGGGTGACAATTACAAATGCTGGTTGATGATAATGTGGTGAATTATAGTCTGATTACAAGGCTAATGATCTCACTTTCTCATTGACAGACGGTCAAAGACAGAAGTATAATTGTCTGTCAAAACTTTCTTGGTGTCAGGAAGGTGAATTGAAAGCACTGAAAGCTCCTTTTAGTCATCATGAGAGAGAGGGAGAGAGAGAGAGAGAGAGAGAGAGAGAGAGAGAGAGAGAGAGAGAGAGAGAGAGAGAGAGAGAGAGGGAGATGGAGAGAGATCCCAAACTAATGAAATCTTTTCTACCTGAGGAGAAATCTACTACTAGAAAGTACACTGGATCTTATACATCTTTGCATCAGTGTCCGCGTATGCAAGTGTAGAAAACTGTTTGTAAGGCAGCCATGGCGATCAATTAGCATATTAGCATATTACTGCAATACAACATTTCAAATCCTAATTTGCTTGATACCAACATTAATGTACAACTAAAACCCTTTGAGATCTCTCTTATCTGAATTTCCCACATCAAGATGACCTCCTCGAGTGGTAGCTCGCAGGTGATCCTTCGATCTAAATTACAACAAAATGTCTCCATCTGAAACCAGTCAAACAAACCACTTAGTGAATCTGTTAAAGAAATCAATAGAATCATGTGATTTTTGTGCTCTAGCACTTCCAAGGGTGGGGTCCTTTGTTTTTCAGGCTCACAATCTGTACATACTTTCATGTTATAAGAATGTGGCAGATGATGGCATACATTTGACAGTATTCAAAGTCATGCAGGCGTGCAGCAGTATGAATATATCATCTCGCCATCCATATTCTAATTATATGTGTTATTCAAAGGATTGAGAGTGGCAGCAAAATTTTGGCATTTCTTTTCTAAAATATGACAAATACACCTCCTAAAACAGCATCAATAAATAATAACTTTCACACTTCCTCCTCTCTCTTCTCTTTCATGAATATGAAACTACACAGGTTAAGAATACATGGTAAATACTAATTAGGCATACATAAAATAACAACCAAATGATAAATTTGTTAATCTTGCATTCATATTTTGCAGTAGCAAAGTAATAAAGTGTGATAATATTTGGATGTTGACATGCCCCATATAGAGGGACACTTGGATGCACCAAAATGATGGCGATAAAGAATGGATGGAAAGAGAGAGAACTAACCTAAATGAACATTAAAAAATGTTGTGCTAAGAAAATCAACGGATGGCAGCTTGACATTGTGAGAGTGAATATAAAAGAAAAGGTGGAAATAAAAAAGTTTTCCTGGGACTGAAATGAGTGGTAATACCTTGATGTGTCAGAAAGGTAAGAAAATTAAAAAAAAATATTGGAGTCGAAGAGAAAAGATACGGCTCCTCAGAGACATGGAGCAAAATTCATGATGTAGCCTAAGAATAACAAGGTTTGGTCTGTTTGATAGTAGTATTTCATTATTGGGATAAGGATAGATGGAGAGGGAACGAAAAGAATACTACTGGTACGGGAGAGCAGTTTTCAAACGGAGGATTGTTAAAGAGACCGTTAGGAACCGAGAAGGCAAAAGCCTGGGGCCTCGTAAAATCATTTCGGTAAAATTTAAATCTTGATTAAGTACAATACAGTAACTCTGAGAGAGAGAGAGAGAGAGAGAGAGAGAGAGAGAGAGAGAGAGATTGCTTATATAAGGAGGTTAAGATGTTGGGTTCTCCCTTCTTTTAAGAAAAGATAAGAGTAAAGCGGCAAAAGAAGAGAAAGAAAAAAGAAACGAAAGAGAGATCAGGGTCTGAAGAAAATTGATGGAGGAAAATCTCAGCCCGTTAGCTGTTACTCATCTCCTTCAACACACACTAAGAAGCTTGTGCATTCATGAGAACTCTCAGTGGGTTTATGCAGTCTTTTGGAGGATCTTACCTAGAAACTATCCACCGCCCAAGTAAGGAAGCATAAAGCCAACTAGAAAACACTATAGGTTTCCTTTTCTTTCTTGTTAGGACTGTAGTAAGTTTCCTTTTCTTCCAAGATAAAGGATCTAACTTGTCTAACTCATTCCGTAGCTAAACAATACAAATGCCATAATCTCTTATTAAGTTATAATTTATCATGCTTTTTTGTGATATAATTGTTTTTGATAACTTTGATGATATATAGATGGGATGGTCAAGGAGCTTATGACAGGTCCAGAGGAAACAGGAGAAACTGGTAAAATTTTTCAGCTTTTATTTTTTCTTTTAAGTATTGAGGACAATATGCCAGGCATATATGGTCCTTGCTTTTAGCAACACGCTTCATACTAAACAAATTGCAGGATATTAGTTTGGGAAGATGGTTTCTGCAACTTTGCTGCCTCAGCAGCTGAAATCAACTCCGGAGATTGTCCTGGGTCCTCAGTCTATGGCAGTTGTGACTTTCAACACTATCAAGGACTGCAACCAGAGCTTTTCTTTAAGATGTCCCACGAAATCTACAACTATGGGGAAGGGTGAGAAATTGATGTGCTTCTGATCACTTTGTTGCTGCAGTTTTGTTACAAGTTACTTCAATTAATTAACTGTAGATAATATTCCGAGCAAACTGATTTTTTCTTTTTTACAAATGGGCAGTTTGATAGGAAAAGTGGCTGCAGATCACAGTCACAAGTGGATATACAAGGAACCAAACGACCAGGAAATCAAGTTCTTGTCAGCATGGGATAACTCTGCAGACTCAGTAAGCATATATGTTTTCCCATCATGCTTACACCAGTTGGTGATTTCACATTCCACTGGTTAGCAGAAAAATATCTGTTTCTCACTAAGTGTTTGCTTGTAGCATCCTAGGACATGGGAAGCACAGTTCCAGGCCGGTATAAAGGTATAAGCCTTAGCATCATTAACATTACAAAACTCTGAAGAGTTTAGGTAGATATACTTACTTACTTTGACCTGAATATCTTTGCAGACTATAGTCTTGATTGCAGTTAGAGAAGGTGTTGTCCAATTAGGAGCTGTTCACAAGGTACTCTCTCTCTCTCTTAAACACAACTTGCTTTGCTATCATGTTTGACTGACATTACTATGTTTCCCATTTTCTTTCTCATTATGTTACTCAAGGT
This sequence comes from Heritiera fomes, assembly GCA_032173925.1. Classification (NCBI taxonomy): domain Eukaryota; kingdom Viridiplantae; phylum Streptophyta; class Magnoliopsida; order Malvales; family Malvaceae; genus Heritiera; species Heritiera fomes. Next base: position 36,451,567 of record JAPDPM010000003.1, read on the forward strand.
AATTGAAGACCTGAGTTATGTAGTTCTACTAAGAAAGAAATTCAGCTACATAGAAAGCATTCCTGGAGTATTGTTGCCCCACCCATCATCTTCTGCGTACCCTTTTAAAGTAGATGGGTATGGCACCCCAGAAGCATGGCACTACCCTCCAGGGACAATTGCACCACCAGCTGAATTCTATGAGCACTTCAATCAGCCCATGAAAATAACTCCTTCAATGAGCAGCCTTGAAGCCCTTCTCTCCAAGCTCCCATCAGTGGTTCCGCCGCAGGCTTCCGGGTACTGCGATTCGCACCCCCGGTCACAATCACAGTCACAGTTCTTATCATCACAAAGGCCTGTGGAATACATTGGAATGGAGAAAGCGGCGAAAGAAGAAATTGATGAGGAGTATATGCCTGAACAGGATATAGGTGAAAGTAGCAGCTCCATTTCTGCATATGGCCGTCAACAGCATTATCATCACCAGCAAAATATGAATATAACAAGCGGCAGGCCCAACAATGGATTTTGATATATGAGTGATATATATTCTAGTGCTACAAGTAGATTGTGCATTGATTTCTCTAACGTTTCAGTTAGCGATATTTTTCCCTTTGTCCCATTGGGGTGGTGTTAAATTCTATTGAAGTATAAGCTCTTAGTTAGTAGCCTTTTTAGCTGTTGAAGCTGGGCTTAGCCCTAGATTCCTAGTTAGTACATATACTATCATTCATCTACAATGAATTCTCATCTTTTAGCCCTTCATATATATGAACTTAATTCCATGTTAGTGTGTGTGTATTTATGTATGTATGTATGTATGTATGCATGTATGTATGATTGTTGAGCATTAACAGAAAATGGTATGGTGCATATTTATTTGATCTACGGTTTGCTTCCTCAGCACTGCTACGGTGTAGGAGCTCGACGCAGCAGTGACTTTGATCAGAACTTGAGATGAGAGGTAGGCGTAGGATACTGGTGGCTGTGACCAGATTTATTTTTTACAAGAAAAAAATTTGATAAATTATGAATGCAAAGGAAGGTTGTTTGAATTCAAACATAAATTTTATAATTTTTTTAACTACGATTAATAGATTATTCATTTCAATATTTTTAAGATATAGTGAAAAAATGAATTGACTAAATACGATGTTTTAGTTAATGAAATGAGAAACTAATGATTAAGAAATTATATAAAAGTTTGAAAATATTTCAAGTCAAGAAAAATAATATATGATTGACTGATGACATTTTCAATATAAGGCTTTGGAATGTCTATACATGAGGATTTGACAGACATGTAAAATATAGCTTGTATTTTAATTTTACGCTAAGACGTTTAGAATGAATGCCTAATCAATGGCATTCAAATGCCAAGTCTGAAAATAAATTTTGTTTCAGTTTTACATTAAGACAGTTTGATTCTGGACCGATGATATATATTCATATGTCATACCTTGGAAATAATTAAAGGTGTTGATGATTGGATTGGATTGGGTTAGGTTCAAGTCGAATTTAGATAAAATATTCACATGATAGAGTTGGACCCGGTTCGACCTTAAGCTTAAGTTTTTGCTCAAGTTTGTTTTCGTATATAATAATTAAGTTTAAATCTATTCAAACACTATTATTAATTTTTTAAATAAAATAAATTTAAAAAATATAAAATGCGCATTATACTTAATAAATATATATATATATATATATATATGACACAGTAAGTGCAAATAGATTCTTACAAAAAGATTAAAAAACATGAAATTTTAAATCAAAATCTAATACACAACACAACCTCAAATTAAATTGTATGTATATAATAATTAAAAATGCATCAATACATTTTTTTAATAACTTTTTTTTTTACGTATCTTCAAAAACCTTTTTAAAATTTAAAAAACCCTTTACTTATGCTACAACATGGCTTCTACCCTTGTACGAGCTCAACACAACAGTGACTATAATCAGAATAGAAGAAATGTAGGCATAGGAGATTGGTAGCTGTGACTAGATTGTTCATTTGAATATTTTAAATATAGCGAAAAAATGAATTGATTAAATACAATGTTTTGCTTAATGGAATGAAAAATTAATGATTAAGGAGTTAAACAATAGTTTTGGAAATGTTTCAAATTGTAAAATCCGAAATTTTACTATACTATGTACCATATTTGTACATGATTTATAGTGAAAATAAATTCTTTTAGTAAAATTAAAGAAAACATTTAAGGTGAATTTTCATTTTTCATTTTAAGTTATGGAAATAAATATTGATAAAAAAAAAGTTAAGATAATGTCTATGGTATGAAAGCATTAAATGAAAGTGTGAAAGGGATTAATCGTTATAGGACAAATGAAGTTTATGTATAAAAAAAAAAAGAAATCTTATTTATTGAAGTGGGAAAGCATTAAAGGAAGTGGCTTGGCGTGAAGAGGAAGAGAGAAAAGTCAATGTAAGAAGCTATAAGTGGACTACACGCCACCTTGCTTCCTTCACAAATTGGGTGAGACATTTAATGGCAAAGAGGAGCAAGTCAATAAGAGTGGCTGCTGGAAGTGGTGTGGAGAGGAAGGAGAAGAAAAAAGAAGAGAAAATTAGTCAAAAATGTGTAGAGATTTCTTTCCATAGCCGTTCCATAGCTGCAGTTTTTCCACAAGCTTTTAATGCAGGAAAGACGTGAAGTGATAAAAGAAAATGGAAGAAGGACAAGTGGTAAGTTCTGAGTGGAATTGAATGGCTATATAAAGAGGAAGGCATGAGAAAAACTAACTTAGCCAACTTCATTCTCTCCAGAATCCTTCTCGCCCATTCTGTTTCACTACCAGTGCATCTTTTGTTCTTTCTTTTTTCTCATATATGGGCCAAGAAAATGCATCTTTTAGTTAGCCAAATCTTTTCTTCAATGTTGAAGAGCTAAGGAGCAAGAGAAGTAAAGTTAAGTAAGGTAGAAAAGCACTCTGTTCTGAAAGTGCAACTCAGTAAGGTGAGTTCCATATTTCTATGGTTCTCCTGATATTTGATACTAGATTTCTATGCTTTACAACGTGATAAACATAGATATAACCTGGTTTTAATTAAATATTGTTGAATATATAAGAAATTAGATGGAAAAATAACCAAGAATAGGTAAGGAAACACGATGGGCAAACAGAATCTGCTTGCCAAATAGGTGAGCAAGAAATTAGGATACTCGCCAAAAGATGAGGGGAGCTAAATGAAATGCATGAGTCGGCGACATGCATGTTCGCCAACTCTTTGGGGGAAATCAGAATGATAGCCCGAATGGGCGAGGGCGATGATCGCCCAAATGGAATGGAATTGATGATAGCCAAAAAGGGCGAGAATGATGTGACCGCCCAGGGGAATGTTAGTGATCGCCAATGAGGCGAGTAGGAAATAGAGAGCTCGCCAAGTTGAATATACAGGTCCAAGTGGGCGAGGTCGCCCAACGCTAGTTTGATGTATGAGCATGGCGAGTTGAATTGTCGGGCGAGCTCCCATGTTAGGCGAACTCCCATGTGAAAGCCAATAAACGAATGGCTAGCCCTGTTGGGCAAATGGCAAGGGCGAGTACTATCATGCCTCGCCAAAAGTGTTGGATAATATTCGAAAAAGGAATATTAATAGTTTTAATAAATTTTTACAGACGGGAATTGAGAAAGGCGAGTGGGAAGCAAGGCTTCACCAGACGAGGTAAGGGAGATGTATGTGAAGTGAATGCATGTCCTGTGGAGTTTAAATTTTATGAAAATATTGAGAAATTGTTTTGGTTTATGACATACATTGTTTGAGAAATTTATTTGATAATGGGCGAGCCTTTCTATGAAAGATTGGGCGAGTGACCTTGTTTTAAATAGAATCCAGGCAAGCCACAGATGGGCAAACCCTTTTTATAAATGCATTTTGGTGGGCGACTACCTTTTGTCAATAAAATGGTGGGCGAGCTCATGAGGGCGAGCCAGTTTTACCTAATGTTTTAAAAAGTAAGGAGTGGCGGGCGAACACTTGTTCACCCCTTTTCAAGTTGACCATGGGCGAGCCGTACTAGGCGAGCTGACCATGGCGAACAGGTTACTATTAACATTTTCTCAACGAAAAATGAATTATTTTAAATATTTTTAAAATAGAAATATGAAACCTTTTTGGGCGAGTGGACCATTGGGCTAGTTGACCAATGGGTGAGTTGACTATTGGCGAGCTGACTATGGGCGAACTAGCCATGGGCGAGCCAGCTTAACTCGTGCCTTTCTCACACGAAAAATGTTGAGATTGCAGACCGTTTTACTATTTTATAAAACCTTTTGGAAATCAAATCATTTTGCGGAAATGATAACATGAGTGAAATAATTCCATAAAGGTTTTCATGAGTTATAAAAGTGATTTTTGAGACTTTAGGCCCTGAGCTCATGCTTTATTATTCATGTAATTGCGTGACCCACCTGGGGCGGTGGCTCGGGTCAATGGATCAACGAGTGCACCTTAGGGCGTCACAAGGCTGATGGACCCGCCAAGTCATCAGCGGTTTCGAGGTCACTTGGCAAGTGTACCCGAGGACAACTTATAGATTATGGCCATAAATCTAGCTGAGATAGCCGTGAGGCGCGGTGGCCTACGGGTGCACCCCAAAAGCGGATGACTTATGTTTCTGGGGGAACAGAGCATGATTTAGTTATTGCCTAGTCTCAACTTATTGATTTCTGTTTACTGAAAGGGTCTATTGAATCCTGTTAATGTTAACAATATCCATTGTTTTACTAATGGGTGTGACTGTTAAGATAAATAAATTGTTTTGGGAATATAGCTGTTATTTTATAAAACAGCATACACCTTCCTTACTGAGCACGTTGTCTCTCACTCCTTATTTTTCCACTCCACAGATTATAAATTTTGGGACTAAGAGAATTACCTTCCAGAAATTTGACATCGAAGGTACGTTGTATTCTTTTATATATTCAGGGAAAGGGTACAGTACTACTTTAGATAGAAGGGAATGTATAAATATATCTTAAGGAAACAATTTGATAATTTATATTTCCATAGTTAGAACAACAAATAAAAGTACTAATTCTTATTAAAGTGTTAAGAGTTGTAAGCATCACAGACAGCCTAACCGGTAAGTAAGTGTGATTTGTAAGTGAATATTATATTATACTGTGGATTTGAGATGTTACAGATTTAATGTATCAGAGCAGGGTTGGTCGGATGTTTAGTGATGCTTAAAAAGAAAAGCGAATAGTAAACATTCCCTGTAAGTACTGTATTATCTGAATATATAATTGATATACTAATGATAAGTGATAAATGATCTTGATGGTACAGATATGAGTGGAAGAAGGAGGGTGATACGCTCAGTGAGAGATATAGGCCGAGGTAGGGCAGCACAAAGTCCGGAACCACAGACACCGGAATCTGCCCTAAGATCTCCACGTCTTATACAGTCGGAGAGTATTGATACTCGTGTGAGCCGAGTAGAGAGGTTGGTAGCCGATTTTATGGCTATGTATCAGGCGGATAGGGCCGAGGATAGAGCGGAAAGGGAGAGAGTAGCAGCTCCCGCAGCTCCAGTAGTGACGCTAGCACCGCCACAACCGGCATCAGTTGTGCCCGAGCCTCAGCCTATTCCACCACCGGCACCTCAGCCACAGGTAGCTCCACCACAGCCACTGATTTAGCCGCCTCGAGATGCGGAGTCTTATTGTGACGTGGCATTGGTGAAATCATTTAGAAAGTTGGATCCGCCGAAATTTAAGGGAGCTAGGGATCCATTGGCAGCAGAACAATGGATTATTGAGGTTGAGAGATTACTTAAGATTATGAGATGTTCAGAGACTGAGAAGGTAGGCCTAGCAGTGTTCCAGTTGGCAGATGATGCGAGACATTGGTGGAAGGCCACTCAGACTGTCTTATTTAGTCAGCATCAGGACCTGTCCTGGGACATTTTGGTGGATGCTTTCCGGAGGCAGTACATTCCTGACACTGCTCAGGAAAAATTACAGCAGGAATTCATGGATTTAGTTCAGAGTAGCATGTCAATGGACGAATATGAAGCAGTGAAAAATTACAGCAGGAATTCATGGATTTAGTTCAGAGTAGCATGTCAATGGACGAATATGAGGCCAAATTTACTACACTGAGCCGTTTCTATCCACATATTAGTATGAATACTAGATATAAGATTTCGAGGTTTAGAGCTGGTTTGAGGCCATCCATCAGAATGAAGCTAGCTCCATTTGATATACAAACTTATGATGAGATAGTTAAACGGGCTCAACTATGTGAGAGGGATTATGAGCAGTTCCAGCCCGATTTCGGTAGTAAAAGTAAAGGTAAAGTAAAGGGAAAGGTTAAGAGATTTATGGAAGACAGATCAGGTAGAGAGCAACCTAAGAAAAGTAAACCTACGGGCATACAGATTACAGAGGGCAGATTTAATAGACCAGCAGTTTCTACTCCTGCTAGAGGCCCCACCGCTACTCAGAGAAGTGTTATGCCTTTATGCAGACATTGTGGAAGGTCACATGGGTCATGCCCTTGTCCTTTAATGTCGGGGGCATATTTTAGATGTGGACAGATGGGGCACCTTATCGAGAATTGTCCGATGCTTAGAGAATCGACTGCTTCTACTCTTCCTTCTGCAGCACCTCAGATAGCGGCCCCGGCAGCTCAACGTGAGCCAGAGAAAGCGACACCCTCACAACCTAGGCAGGCGACAGCCGCAGAGAAGGGTAAGAAGGTTGTGACGTAGGGTCGGGTGTACGCGTTGGATCAGGAGATTGCCGATGCCTCTATCGATGTGATTAAGGGTAAGGTTTATCTTTTTTATATTCCCGTAATTGCATTAATCAATCCAGGTTCTACCCATTCGTTCTTATCGCCTTTATATGCTAACAGGACCCCAGTAGAGCCAGAGTTGTTAGAGTATACTTTGCAAGTGAAAACTCCTTTTAATGAATTCCAGAGGACGGATATTATATATAGGAACTGTAAATTGACTGTAGGAGAGAAGGTTATGACAGCTAACCTAATTTTGTTAAATATATATGGTTTTGATATCATTTTGGGTATGGATTGGTTAGCTGCGAACCATGTTAGTTTGGATTGTAATACTAAGTTTATTACCTTCTCTCATCCCGAAAAGTACATTGTAAAGTTATTGTAAATTAATAAAATATTTGTGAATATACGTTTGTGAAATGATGTGTACTGAAATTGTGGTTGTGTATAAATGTTTATGAAGGATATATTGCTAGTGTGGAAGATGTAGAGAGGAAACATCCAGAGATCCAAGAGATTCCTGTAATCAAGGACTCTTCGGATGTATTTCCGGAGGATTTACCAGGGTTACCACCAGATCGAGAGACTGCGTAAGATCGAGTTGGTACCCGATACGGAGCCGATTTCTAGACCCCCATATCGGATGGCACTGACTGAGTTGGATGAGCTCAAAAAGCAGCTCCAAGAGTTATTAGATAAGGGATTTATACGTCTCAGTGTGTCACTGTGGGGAGCTCCAGTTTTATTTGTTCGGAAGAAGGATGGTAGTCTTCGGTTGTGTATAGATTATCAAATGTCGAATCGGGCTACCGTTAAGAATAAGTATCCACTACCCAGAATCGATGATTTATTTGATCAACTCAGGGGTGCACAGGTATTTTCCAAGATAGATCTCCGATCAGGCTATCACCAGTTGAAAATTAAGGAGTCGGATGTGCATAAGACAGCATTTCGGACTCGCTATGGTCACTATGAGTTCCTAGTGATGCCTTTTGGATTGACAAATGCCCCTGCAGCCTTTATGAGTTTGATGAATGAGGTGTTTCATCCATTTTTGGATAAGTTTGTCATTTTATTTATAGATGACATTTTGATTTATTCTAAGACTCCGGAGGAACACAAGCAGCATTTGCGGATTGCTTTACAGACCCTCAGAGAGCAGAAATTGTATGCTAAGTTTAGTAAATGTGAGTTCTGGCTTGACCATATTATATTTCTCGGACATGTAGTGTCGAAGGACGGGGTGTCTGTTGATCCGTCCAAGATAGAGGCCATTGTTCAGTGGGAAAGGCCTAACACAATTACCGAGATATGAAGTTTCTTAGGCCTTGCCGGATATTATCGCAGGTTTGTGGAGGGATTTTCTAGAATTGCTGCTCCATTGACACGACTCACACGTAAGGATGTAAAGTTTGAGTAGAATGATGCGTGTGAGCGCAGTTTTCTCGAGCTTAAGAAGAGATTGACTAGTGCCCCCGTATTAGCCCTTCCTAGCGGATCAGGAGGATTTATGGTGTATACTGATGCATCCGCTCAAGGTTTGGGGTGTGTGCTCATTCAGCATGGCCGGGTTATAGCCTATGGTTCTCGACAGTTGAAGGATCATGAGAGGAATTACCCGACACATGATTTAGAGCTAGCCGTGGTAGTGTTTGCACTGAAGATATGGCAGCATTACTTGTATGGAGAGAAATTTATCAGAGGCCCATACCTCTAGATATACATTACATTCGGGTAGTACTAAGATGTACCAGAATCTTCGAAAAGTGTATTGGTGGCCGAAGATGAAGAAAGACATCATTGATTTTGTTACTAGATGTCTAACATGCCAGCAGATTAAGATCGAGCATCAGAAGCCGGCAGGTATGTTTCGACCATTATCAATTCCTATGTGGAAATGGGAGCATGTTACTATGGATTTTATTATGGGATTACCACGAACTCGGAAGGGGTATGATGCTATTTGGGTGATAGTAGATAGATTGACTAAGTCTGCTCATTTCTTAGCCATGAGATTTACAGATTCAGTTAGTGCCTTGGCCGATTTGTATGTCAGGGAGATAGTGAGATTACATGGTGTTCCAGTGAGTATCACCTCTGATAGGGACTCCCGCTTCACCTCTCATTTCTGGGAGAGATTTCAGAAGGCTATGGGATCCCAGCTGAGTTTTAGCACCGCTTTTCATCCACAGACTGATGGACAGTCCGAGAGTACGATACAGACACTCGAGGATATGTTGAGAGCATGTGCATTGGATTTTAGAGGCTCATAGGACAATCACTTACCCCTGGCAGAGTTTGCTTATAATAACAGTTTTCATGCGAGTATCGGCATGGCACCGTTTGAGGCCTTGTATGGCAGACGATCCAGATCCCCGATAGCTTGGGAAGAAGTAGGAGATCGTAAATTACTAGCTCTCGATTTGGTCGAGCAGGCTTCTCGTGATGTACAGATGATCTGTGAGAGACTCAGAACGGCTCAGAGTCAACAGAAAAGTTATGCAGATACTAGACGCCGACCATTAGAGTTTGTAGCGAGTGATTATGTGTTTCTAAAGATCTCACCGTCCAAAGGTATAATGAGATTCGGGAAAAGAGGAAAACTGAATCTTCGATACATTGGGCCTTATGAGATCTTAGATTGCGTAGGAGATGTGGCATATCGGTTAGCACTACCACCAGAGTTGTCAGGAGTGCATAACGTATTCCATGTCTCGATGTTGAGAGGAGTGATGAGAAAACACTTAAGCATTTAGTACCTTTCTAGTTCCCTCATTTCTTTTCTTGCTTTTTTTTTGTTTTCTTTTTGAATTCAAACCCTTTTCTTTTTTTTTTTCACAAAAATGGGCCTTTTTTTTATTTATCGTGAACACTTTCATTTTTGCCCCCAAAAATTTTTTATTTCATCTTCCTTGCCCCCAATGTGAAGGGTGATCCTTGGTGGGTTATATTACAAAAATATAATAGGCTCAAAAGGGGTAATCAAAGGATAATTTTACTCATGCTTGAAGGATAGTGAAAGAAGGCCATTTATCATTTCAAATGCAAATACTCTCCTTGAAGATCATTTACTGAACAAATACAAACTTGTTAGAAACTTCTATAAGAGATTCACCTTTTCTTATTCCATCAAGTTTTGGTGAAAATTGTGAACAAATTTTCTTCTTTCTTACTTGGACACCTTGGCAGATTGATAATCAATCAGTAAAGGTGGTTCTTTCAAATTTGAATCCTAGATTTATTGACATCGTTATCATCATGTTCATTATTTGGATACTTGTGAATGAAAGATATGGTGAGTATGTGAGAAATGAATAGAATGAGAAAATGACAGTGCATCACACTAGTCGCTTTATTGAAAGGGAAATAAATAAAAGTTAGCCCATACATAAAACTTTATTTCATGCTTATGGGCTTAAGCACTTAAAAAAAAACTGTCTTGCATTACTTAAAGGAAATAACAGAAAAAAAAATTCTAATAAATCTCCAGACTTGCATGGCTTAAACTCCTTTCACCTCAAAAGAATCATCCCTCATTTCCATGGTTGGGCAATGGATTCGCATTCACAGTCGGTTCTCCCTTTGTTTCAAAGTGCAATATGCCGGCTTTTATCAAACCTTGCACCCTATACTTTAAAGCAGTGCAATTCTCCAAGGAGTGACCTGGATTCCCAAAATGATACTCACATCGAGCATTCTCATTATACCATTTTGGATAGGGAGGCTTGAAAGGTTCCATATAGACTGGGGCAATGAGTTGCTCTTTGATTAGTTTTGGGTACAACTCAGTATAGGTTATGGGAATTGGGTCAATGAGAGTTTTTTGTCGTTTTGGCCATGCCTCGTTAAGGTTGCTTTCTTGTTTGTTGGATTGGGCAACTGATTGGGTATTTGGTGCAGGTGTTTGAGGGTGAAAGTTAGGCTGAGCATTAATTTGCGGATATGACTGGTAAGGGTATTGAACAGGATAATATGGTTGTGGCATGGGATAAGAGTGTCGTGGAGTGTATCGTCCATGTTACCCCCCATGTATAACAGCATGGGCATCCTCTTCCCTCCTTTTGTTGGCTCCTCCTTTCTTCTCAGTATTGTTAGGAACTTCGATCTTGCCACGCTTGATCGCATTCTTAATGATCTCCCTGGATAACACCATATCAGTAAAATTCTTGGTGGCATTACCTATCATCCTATCATAATATGGAGCCTTTAAAGTGTTCACAAATAGGATGGTGAGCTCCTTTTCTAAAAGAGGAGGTTGCACTTCTGCAGCTACATCGCGCCACCTTTGCGCATATTGCTTGAAGCTTTCACTGGCTTTCATCTCCATGTTTTGAACTGATAAACGGTCAGGTGCCATATCAGTAACATGTCGATATTAGGCCGTGAATGCCCTTGCTAAGTCATTCCATGTGGTAATCTGGGTTTTGTCTAATTGATTGTACCACTTGGCAGCAGATTCAGTGAGACTTTCTTGAAAAATGTGAATAAGGAGCTTATCATCTTGAGCAAAAGCAGCCATCTTTCGACAATACATAATAAGATGAGACCTAGGGCAGGAAGTTCCATTGTACTTCTCAAACTCTGGTGCTTTGAACTTGGGTGGAATAACCAGGTCTGACACCAAGCACAACTCAGTAGCATCCATGGAACCATAAAAGTCTAAGCCTTCAATAGCTCGAATCCTTTCCTCCAACATATTAATCTTTTGTTGTGACTTCTCCTTATCTTTCTCTTCTACTTGTTTGGCTTTCAACTTCTCAATTTCCCTTGGGTCATCTAAGTAGGGCACCTCAAAAGGATCAGTAGATTTTGCGCTTTGGGAAGGATGGGCGGGTCCTTGGAATTGAGCTTGTCCAAACACTTGGGGTATAGCAGCGTAAGCATGTGGATATCTTCTTTCTTGAGATGTTTGACTTGGAAATGGACCGAATCCAGGAGGATAGATAGGATCTTCCATACTATGTTGTTGAACCCCTTCTTGGACTACAACTTCCTCTACTACTCCTTTGCCCTTGCTTAAATTTTTCAATAATTCTATAATTTGAGCCAATTGCCCCCTCATTTCCTCTTGAGCTTTTTCCATCTTCTCCATGCGTGTGCTTGATTCTTCTTCCATGATCTTAGCTCGATGACGAGTGTTGTGTGAATGAACCTTCGGTCGAGCTATCTTCGAATCTTTTATTACCACAATTAAGAATTTATCATTTCACATGTCGTGATGCTTGAAAAATTTTGAAAGTGCTGTGTTCGAAAATAATGAATGAAGATGAATGAATGAACAAAATGCTACATACGTTTGAAAAAAAAAAGTCATGGATGAGAAATGCATGGAAATGTTTTGCTAAATAACCTATGATTCCCTAATAGGTATTTTCTATGGGTTAACATGACTCTATCCCAAGTTGGCTTTCTTAAGTTTACTATATGTTTGGTTTGGAGTTCTAGAGGACAAGAGGTTCTCAAATTGTTCCTTACTGACGTCCACACTAGACTAGTAAGGCACCCCAATCCTCACCCATGACAGGCTACAAACGGAAAGGGTTCAACTTGAGTGAGAGTATTTCACTTGCCATTGCAGAGGTTATCACCTCACGAGAGCAAAGGTACTCTACTCTCTCCTAAAAGGGACAAACCCGGGTGTATGGTTGATGTATGCAATGAATATGTCATGTATGCAAAGGAATAAAATTTAAGATGCATCACAACAAAACACAAATGATGAAAATGATTCACACATTTTTTTGTTTGCATTATTTTTGCTTTTTTTTTAATGAAGAGTTTTATTAAATATTTATTAAGACCATTAATTAAGATTTTGGATAAGACATGATTAATTATGGTTCGACTCTCTAACTTCCCCAGCGGAGTCGCCAAGCTGTCGTAACGATTTTCGTCCGGGGACTCGATCGCTAGACGATTTTGAAAAAAACACAAAATGGAGTCGCCATCAATCTTTTTTGACTAGGTGTGATTGATCACCTAAAATTATTTATCTTTTTAATAAAATCTTAAAATTAATTAAGTTTTATCAAAAAATAATTTTTAGTCTGCGAAAAGCAAAGTTTGGGTTCGGGAGTTCGGTTACGCGTGGGGAAGGATTAGCACCCCCGCAACGCCCGTTAGAAAACGGTACCACTTAATCATGTATTATCTTTTGATCTTAATAAAATGGTCTTAGTTAAACATTTAAAAAGAAATTCATTTATTTTGAAATCAATTTTTTATTTTCTTATTATTTGAAATATTAAATTTTATTTTCATTTATGTTAAATTTATTTTTTATTTGAAATAAATGAGAATCTTTTGTATTGAAAATTATTCCAAAGTACCCCAATACTTTTGGTAGCATTTCGGATAATTTCCTCACCTAAAGATTTCTTAAGAATCGCTACTTACGATTTCTATAGAATCCCATCCTCGGGAGATTTACACTTATTTTGGAATTTCATAAATGCAAATGATGCAAACAAAATAGATATGATGTACATGAGAAATATATTATTTTATTATCTTTTATATTTATATTATTGCTTTTGAAATTTATTGATTTTATAAAATTTATTTTTTATTGAAAAAATCATACTAAATATTCCAATACGCTGGTAACATTTAGCATATTTCTCTCACCTATCAGTTAGGAATCACTACTTGTGAATTCCATAACATCTCATCATCGGACAATCTTTAAAACTTATACTTTTTATTTAATTTTTAATTGTATTATTATCATTTCTTTCCGAAGTTTAATTGTAACAATTTTGTACTCTTATTTATTTGTTTAAAAATTTTATTTATTTATTATTTGTTTATTAATATTAATTTATTTCATCGAACTAAATTACTTGAATACCCCAATACGCTGGTAATATTCAAATATTTCATTTCGACCCTAAGGATTATCAAAGAATCACTACTTGTGATTTCTAAGAAATCCTATCATAGGATATTCAAATTTATTATTTGCATTTATCTTTTTATTTATCTATTTTCATTGTTTATTATTCATTTAGTTATTATAAAAAAAATTCTTCTAATAACATTAAAGTTTATGTATGAAATTTCTTTCAATATCCTAAAAAATACAAACGAATTCTTTTAATAATAAAAAAAAGTACACAGTCTTTTATCAACCTTTTATACCTACAAACACATAAAGACTTTTGTTGTTTTACTTTACTTTTTATATATCATTACTATTATATTTTTTATGGCATAGATAAATGAGAACAAAGTCTGCAAGTGGGGAACGTACCTTAAGAAGACCAAAATGTTTACACCTTCATATGTAAGTGGCTAAACCTGCAGTGGACAGCAAAGCACGATTTCTTTGGCACCAATTAGCAGGTCACACTTCTCTGTTTTGGACAGCTTCTGCTTCAGTTTTGATTGCAAGCTTGCAACACTCGGTCACGCTCTGTCTATTTGATTGTTCTCGGTTGCTGGCGTGTTTGGGGAGAGAACAATACAGCGGCTTAGCAGAATCGAGTATGGCGTTGAGCAGCAGGGAGCAACAATGGTGGTGATGGAGGAGGTCAGCAGAGTAGTTAGGATCACTACTGCAAGGACGATAGGGGGCTCGACAATGGCGTGGGGCAATGATGATGATGATGCCAGTGAAAGAGCTGTAAAATGGAGGAATGCAGCAAGTGGCGGCAAGCTCGCGATAACAGCGGCGATGAAGATGCAAGAAAGTCGTGAGGTGATGATGCAGGGTGATGATGATGGTGCGACCAGCTAGGTTTTCATTTTCTTTCCTTTCAAACCAGTCTCACTTCTTTTCCTCTGTTCCTTCTTTCACGTTCTTTCTTTTGGATCTTTGTCATTCACGTTGTTTTCATGTTGCTAAACCAGCAACTCACCTGTACAGAGAAAGTGTCTTCACATAACAAAGGTGGCAAGTCAGAACAAGAATAACAAAGCAAAAAGGCTCAATGCAGTGGACAGTAGTAAGGCAAGCATGGGATGACGCAATCGCTGCAATAGTGGCTGGTTTCACGGTGATGCAGTGACGGGACAGGGAAGCCACACTCATTGCAGCAGTGATGGAGAGGCAACGCACGGTGGCAGGGAACGATGGTGGCTTTGCAACAAGCAGAAGCGGTAGCAGCGAAGATAATGATGATGTTATAGGCTGGGCAGTGATGGTGATGAAGGTGAAGATGTGTTCTTTTTGTTTTTTTTGTTTTTGAAGCAAGGTTACTGCAGAATGGTGACCACAAGGAAGAAGCTTGCATGGGCTGCGTTGGATAAAGTAAAGTGGCTTAGCAATGTAGGGTTGATGGTGAAGATGTAGCAATATAGAATGGTAGAAAAGGAAGCAAAGCAGGGCACGATGAGGATGTTGCAAAGTTGAGTTGAAGATGATAATGAACAGTGGCTGCGTGTGTCCGTCCTTCACTATTTCATTCCACTGGCTTTTATAGCCATTTCAAACTTAAAACATTTCGGAAGGAAACAAACTTCCCCCTTTTGATGCTTAAACCATGGCTGCCATCATGGGATTCTCATTCATGATTTATTTCCATCAATTTGCAAATTATTATGTTCATTTATTTTTCGCAACAAATCCACCAAGTCAACTATTAAGGGTGTAAATTTTGCATGTGCTTCATATGAGATTTTTAAATTTGAAATATTTAACTTTAGGGTTTGCATGGATTGCATGGGTTCCAATTTAATATTAAACCAAAATTGACTTGTTTCTTTTTAACATTATTTCTTTTTTTTGATTTTTGAATTTTTTGATTTTTTTTAATTTAAAAATTGTTCGGATAAGATTAGGTGTCTACATCTATGGTATGAAAGCATTAAATGAAAGTGTGAAAGGGATTAATCGCTATAGGACAAATGAAGTTTATGTATAAAAAAAAAAAGAAATCTTATTTATTGAAGTGGGGAAGCATTAAAGGAAGTGGCTTGGCGTGGAGAGGAAGAGAAGTGGCGTGGAGAGGAAGAGAGAAAAGTCAATGTAAGAAGCTATAAGTGGACTACACGCCACCTTGCTTCCTTCACAAATTGGGTGAGACATTTAATGGCAAAGATGAGCAAGTCAATAAGAGTGGCTGCTGGAAGTGGCGTGGAGAGGAAGGAGAAGAGAATAGAAGAGAAAATTAGTCAAAAATGTGTAGAGATTTCTTTCCATAGCCGTTCCATAGCTGCAGTTTTTCCACAAGCTTTTAATGCAGGAAAGACGTGAAGTGATAAAAGAAAATGGGATAAGGACAAGTGGTAAGTTCTGAGTGGAATTGAATGGCTATATAAGGAGAAAGGCATGAGAAAAACTAACTTAGCCAACTTCATTCTCTCCAGAATCCTTCTCGCCCATTCTGTTTCACTACCAGTGCATCTTTTGTTCCTTCATTTTTCTCATATCTGGGCCAAGAAAATGCATCTTTTAGTTAGCCAAATCTCTTTTTCAGTGTTAAGGAGCTAAGGAGCAAGAGAAGTAAAGTTATGTAAGGCAGAAAAGCACTCTATTCTAGAAGTGCAACTCAGTAAAGTGAGTTCCATATTTCTGTGTTTCTCCTGATATTTGATACTAGATTTCTATGTTTTACAACGTGATAAACATAGATATAGCCTGGTTTTAGTTAAATATTGTTGAATATATAAGAAATTAGATGGAAAAAAAACCAAGAATAGGCAAGGAAACACGATGGGCAAACAGAATCTGCTTGCCAAATAGGTGAGCAAGAAATTAGGATACTCGCCAAAGGATGAGGGGAGTTAAATGAAATGCATGAGTCGGCGACATGCATGTTCGCCAACTCTTTGGGGGAAATCAGAATGATAGCCTGAATGGGCGAGGGCGATGATCGCCCAAATGGAATGGAATTGATGATAGCCAAAAAGGGCGAGAATGATGTGACCGCCCAGGGGAATGTTAGTGATCGCCAATGAGGCGAGTAGGAAATAGAGAGCTCGCCAAGTTGAATATACAGGTCCAAGTGGGCGAGGTCGCCCAACGCTAGTTTGATGTATGAGCATGGCGAGTTGAATTGTCGGGCGAGCTCCCATGTTGGGCCAACTCCCATGTGAAAGCCAATAAACGAATGGCTAGCCCTGTTGGGCAAATGGCGAGGGCGAGTACTATCATGCCTCGCCAAAAGTGTTGGATAATATTCGAAAAAGGAATATTAATAGTTTTAATAAATTTTTACAGACGGGAATTGAGAAAGGCGAGCGGGAAGTAAGGCTTCATCAGAAGAGGTAAGGGAGATGTATGTGAAGTGAATGCATGTCCTATGGAGTTTAAATTTTATGAAAATATTGAGAAATTGTTTTGGTTTATGACATGCATTGTTTGAGAAATTTATTTGATAATGGGCGAGCCCTTCTATGAAAGATTGGGCGAGTGACCTTGTTTTAAATAGAATCTGGGCAAGCCACAGATGGGCGAACCCTTTTATAAATGCATTTTGGCGGGTGACTACCTTTTGTCAATAAAATGGTAGGCAAGCTCATGAGGGCGAGCCAGTTTTACTTAATGTTTTAAAAAGTAAGGAGTGGCGGGCGAACACTTGTTCACCCCTTTTCAAGTTGACCATGGGCAAGCCGTACTAGGCGAGCTGACCATGGCGAACAAGTTACTATTAACATTTTCTCAACGAAAAATGAATTATTTTAAATATTTTGAAAATAGAAATATGAAACTTTTTTGGGCGTAATTTTTTTATCAAACCAACTTTTTCATCAAATCTTTTGACACCATGACATGCCCCTTTTTATATAGTTTATCATGATATTTTTACTTTGTCCCAACTCATTTTATTATGGGCAATATTTATGAAAATGCCCTTGGGACAAAATCCGTCATTTTCAATTTGTTTTCCAAAATTCTTAAAATAATCCCAAATAATCCAAAAATTATTTTTATGACTCCAAATATTTATTTAATATTTATTTCACCTTCTAAACACCATATTTCATTTATATCCTCAATAAAACAATATAATTCAAGGTGGGACCCGCATACCCAATTCACTTAATTTCACCAAATAAACTTTATTTTACTAATTAAAAAATTACAAATATCTTGTGCAATGTAGTAGAATCAGGTTTTACACTACTATACATCTCTTTAATTTCTCTTATTTTTTTGGAATAATTGGATGCATTAAATATAAGTGATATAGCTTATGTACTCTATAATAAATTAGTCATTAAATAAGTATACATTAAGTTCAAATGAATATAATATAAAAGTAAATATTTAAATTTAACTACATTAAAAAAATAACACTCATATTATTGAAAATATTTTTACTATAATAAAATACTTTGATCATTAATTTTTATATTTAAATATTTATTGATAACTTTAAACTTAAGTTTGAATCTTTTTTTGGTTTGGATTAATTTCGATTCGAATCAATTTGGGTTCGAGTCAATTTGGATTCAAATCAATTCGTGTTCAGATCAAGTCGGGTTTGAATTAACCTAAATTCAAATGAATTTAGGTTCGAATTAATTCGAATTCGGATCAAGTTGGATTCAAATTAATATGAATTTGAATTAATTTGGTTTCGGATCAATTCGAATTCAAATCAAATTGGATTTGGGTTGTTAAGAGGTTGTTTGGCATCGTTTTTGTTTTCTGTTTTCGTTTTCACTTTTATTATAGTCAACGGCAGAAAACATGTTTGGCAATATATTTCTGTTTTCAAAAAACAAATATGAAAACAAAAATTTGCAAAATTTTTGAAAACAAGAATTTTCTGTTTCCATTATTTTCGGAAACATTTTTTCATTTCTGATACTATTCATAAGCAAGTAAACAATGTTCACATATTAATATACTATTATGATTTTTCATAATAAAAAATATATAATTAATTTAATTAATTTTTAAAATAAAATAATATTAAAATTTAAAATTTTATTTAATTAAAAAATAAATATTTTAAAATTAATATATTTATTTTAATATAAAAAAGTTGAAAACATAAAAAGCAATTACATATGAATTATATTAAACTATAAAATCATAATACTATTTAATTTAAATTTGTATAATAATTTGTTGAATATATTATATATTTTAAATAATATCATTTATTATAATTCTGATATATTAATAATTAATATTATTGCTAGGTACTATTATCTAATATAATTAATTATTATTTTACTAAACAATATTATTTTTAATATTATATTATTTCAATGAAATTTATAATATACAACTACTACTATTAAATAATTTAATAGTATTAAATAATTGAATACTTAACATTAGATAATATTATTTATATTAAATATAATATATTTTAATAACTAAATAATTTATTATAAATTAATTAGTTAAATATATTATTTGATAATTTAATATTATTACAATTAACTTAAATAATATTTATTAAATATAATTTATAATTATTAATTCAATTTATTACTTAATATATAAATTTAGAATTTTACTAATTTCAATTATTATCCAATATTAATTAAAAAATTATTTAATATTATTTTTATTGAATTGTTTTATTTAATATTATATTTAATTATAATATTATTTAAATTATATTAAATTTTAATATGATTAAATGAAAATATTTAACATTGGTATTAAATAGTATAAAATAATATTATATATTATGTACATAATATTATTTAATAAATATATATTATTACTTTTATTTAATTTTTAAAATTTTATTTTATGAATTAAATTATTATATTTGAATCAATTTAAATATTTGTTTTTAATATGTCAGAGTATTAACCAAATACGTTTTCTGTGTTCAGAATTCAACAATAAAACAAAACAAAAACAAAAATAAAATTTTCAAAAACAAAAAACAAAAAATATAAAGCAAAAAACAATCCCAAACAACTTCTGACATTTTTAATCAAATCGAATCGACCGGATTTAGTTTCGAATTGGCCAAGTTGATTTTTCAAATCAAATCAATTTGTCATCTCAAGCATTAGTGTTAGTGAATCATTATACACACACACAAACCGTTTAAAGAATATTAAAAAATAAATAAAATGAATATATATCGCCATTTTAAATTTGTTTTTGATGTTTGTGATGTTTTTGATGTGTGTGTAAACACTCTTGAAAGAAAGTTCAGAAACAATTTTATTATATAAAAAATTTAAGGTTGAATGCTCAATTCAGGAGTTAACATTATTGAGAATGCTAAATTCAGGACATAAACTTTTATTTTACTCAATTCAGGATAAAACGTTTTCGATTTTGCTCAATTTAAGATTTTTCAGCGTGTGTCACACGTCGTTACAATAATAACGGCGTTTAATAAAAGACACGTGACAGCGTATAATTGGAACACATGACAGTGATGGATACTTATTTTTCTTTTAATAAGTAAAAAATACATGGACACGTAGCAACGTGTGATTGAAACACGTGACAGTAGTGGACACGTAACAGCATGTGATTAGGACACATGATATTGACGGATACTTATTTTTCTTTTAATAAGCAAAAAGTACGTGAACACGTTGCATCAATTGACATGTAACATCATGTGATTGAGACACGTGGCTATGATGAACACGTGACAACGTGTGATTGAGACAAGTGACATTGAAAGATACTTATTATCTTTTAATAGCAAAATATAAGTAAACACGTAGCAGCATATAAATCTGGCACATGTTGCAATAGTCCTTTCATCGTCACCCTCTTTAACGAAGAGTGTAACTCACACACGTTGAAAAATCTTAAATTGAGCAAATCGAAAACGTTTTATCTTGAATTAAGCAAAATAAAAGTTTATGTCCTGAATTGAACATTTTCGATAACGTTAACTCCTGAATTGAGCATTCAGCCTAAATTTAAAAATTAGAAAGAAATTACGAGTGGTTTCCATTAAACTTCAAGGTATGTTCCAATCAAATCATATCAGGCAAGGTGCAAAATGTTAGAATGAAAACACAATTCCAATATCCTAATGAAAAGCTGCAGTTTCAGCCTCGAAGTGTTGGAGTAGGCCTTCTATGCTCATTGTAGAGTGATCTGCCTTATCCCTCACCCGTACACTCACCTGAAAACAAATTTTAATTTACTTTCATAGGTCTAGTTGAGAATAAAAATGACCGGTGAAGAAAGAAGAACAAATCCCATTCACAAAGTTACAAATTTATTCAAAGCGTTCACCACCAAGCAAAATGTACACAAAGCGTTCACCACCAAGTGAATGTACACAAATCTATTCAAAAACATAGTAGAAGCAAAGTGGCAAACCTTCTTGGTGTTCATTTCCTCTTCCCCAACAACCAATATATAGTTATATTGTGCCAACTGAGCTTCTCGTACCTGCCAAGTGAAAGGGAAAATAAGTGAGAATAAAACAATTAAGTTAGTTCATCCAAAAAACCAGAAAACATTTCAGTTAGAAACTGCAGAGCAAGCCGACTGGAGATTGAAAGACAAAAAAGAGAAAATGAAAATGTAGGATAGTAATCAATGAAAATGTGGGTTCATTCTAAATCCAGAACTGTAAGTAGAAAGAGAGGAGGAAATTTGATATAATTGAGGATAGCAGTTCACACCTTTTTCTGGATCTTCCGATCTGACATGTCAACATCTACATAATAACCAGCCTCGTGAATCCAATCCCGAACCTATGAGAATAAAATATGAGATAAAATTGGCATTTAAGTTCCAATTGACTACCATTTTTGCCCTTCAAATGGATTGAAGCATAACAAACAATTAACTCATAAACGATAAACTATATGGATCCTATTGTGCCACAGTACTCTACTTAGCAACCATATCCTCCAAAAAAAATGCAACTTTCTGCTTTCAATAGTTTCCACCCACGCCAACAACTTCTTGACCAAGTGGTTAAGGATGAATTGTGGCGTATTATAAGTCTTAAATTCGACTTCAAGCATCCTCATCCCCAATTATTTAATATTTCCTTTGAAACCAAAAAAAAGTTTCCACCCACACCTATGGTCTAGCACTTTGTTCTGAGAGCTCTTCTTCAAGTAATTAATAAACTATCTATTTTGATGACTTCAAATGAACACTTCAAAACAACATATAAGAAATGCCTCATAAGTCTTGAAATAAATGAAACTAAACATCAAAAATAAGCAAATAACAGAAAACTGATGAAGTAAATTAGATACAAGGACATTTCAAGGCTAACAACAAACACATCAAAGAGACAAGAATCACCATCATGCCATGATTTGAAATAGTGAAATGAAGGAGATGAAGGATTTACTATGCCAAGTTTACTTTTACAATGTCAAGTACAAGTAGTATGCAACCACAGTTCAATTTGGGGGCAAAATCATCCCAGATGGCATAGGAAAATCCTGAAAATTCTAGATATCATATTACCGATCAAATGTAGGTGCACCATAAATTTCACAAAGTTGGAAGTGTAAATGAAAAAAATAGACATAACTGAGGTCAACAAACAAGCTAAGGAGCATACTGCTAGAATAAACTACCTCCATTGCATATTTCTGAGACTTTTCTGACACTGGGCAAACAATTGCTTGACGAGGACTAAGCCAGAAGGGCCATTTGCCCTTGTAGTGCTCCAACAATATAGCAAACATACGCTCAACAGACCCCAGGATAGCTCTGTGTATCATAACAGGTTTCTCCCTCTTGGCTTCATCCTCTGCTGAGTACTCCAACTTGAAGCGCTCAGGAAGTTGGAAGTCAAGCTGCAGAAAGGGCATCAGCTAAGAAGTGATAATTATCATAAAACTTCAACAAATTTGAGAGTAGAGACAAAGCAGAAAAGGAGGCACAATTGAACATCAGATACCTGTAATGTTGCACATTGAAATTTTCTATTCAATGCATCAGAAACACTAATATCTATCTTCGGCCCATAAAATGCCCCATCACCTTCATTTATCTGTACCAACATAACTATTGAGCATAAGCATCAAGAAAGAAGTCCTGTGAAATGGATGGCAACATAGAATAGTCCTCAAATATAAAATAGAGACAATAAAGCACAAAAAATAGATCACAACATGCAAACCAACTATAAAAGATTTTCCCTTCTCTTAGCAAATAGAGAATTCCATTTTTTAATTAGACGAATCAGTCTACCTCAATAAGAGCACTTCAAATTTTCAAAACATAATTGTTAGCTTTAAATTGACATATATATTTTGAAATGACAAAAACTTAAGTAAGCCTTAATGCTTTAATCCATATTGTAAATTTGCCTTATCACACATGATTTTCTCAATACATTTCAAGTGATCATATCAAACATTAATAAGACCATGATTAAATGATGCATACTCTTATTGGTCTTAATACTTTGTAAATGTTTTGAATATTTTAGAAAATCACTTGATGAATTTTTAGACCATGTTTTCATTTGAGAAAGTCAAGAAAAACTCCCACAAAAGTGCCAATATGTTTTGGGTTGGATTAGGATCAAAGGTCACATCATTTCTAACCCAAAAGTGCAGGAAAATGGCTTTCTGGAGGCATGGGATCGATCCCCTAAGGGAAGGGATCGATCCCCTAGTGGCAGTAAGCTTTTTGGTGGAAGAAAAGGTCCCTCAGCCCAGAAAAATCAGTTCTGGAAAGAAGGGATCGATCCCCTAAGGGAAGGGATCGATCCCCTAAAGGCAGAATGGCTCCCAACGGCTAGAAAAGGTCCCTCAGCCCAGAAGATTCAGATCTGGAATGAGGGGATCGATCCCCTATGGAAAGGGATCGATCCCTTTGCCCGAAAATAACCTATAACGGCTAGTTTTGTGAGATACAACGGTCATATTCGATTTTGGCTCCACCCAACGTTCACAAACCATCCAAGGGACTATAAATAGAGGCTTAGAAGCTAAAGAAAGCAAGAGGAACAACCAAGCAACATCTTTCATCATCTTATTCATCTTCTCAAGCCTCAAACAACAAATCAAGAGCTCCAAAGTCTACATCTTCTATCATTCATCTATTTCTTGTATTGCTTAGCACAAATCTTGTATAGGCTTTTACTTGTGCTTAATCTCTGTAATCACTTGCCTATCTAGAGGCCGCCTTTGATTACTTCTCTTGTAAACCAATTCATTCCTTGTAAAAGGGGAGGTTTCTCTTTAGCCTTGAAAAAGAGGGAGGTTACTCTTTAGCCTAGAAAAAGAGAGAGGTTTCTCTTTAGCCTAGAAAAAGAAGGAGTGTAACAAATTCAAGATAGTGGATTTGGAGAAAATCCTTGGGAGTGTCTCAAGGTAGAGGACGTAGGCAAGGTTGCCGAACCTCTATAAATCACTTGTGTACATTTCTCTATCCTTTCTCTCTTTACTTTCTTGCAATTATATTTGTATTTATTGCATTAAATTTATATTATATAATTGCCTAGCTAAGAGAACTTAGAAAATATCAATATAGGCTAGAGAATTTAGAGAAACCGAAAAACGAACCTAAGGTTAGTGAAAAACCGATTCACCCCCCTCTCGGTATAGCCTATAGAGCCAACAATTGGTATCAGAGCTTGGGCTCGAGATTGAATTAGATTAACCTCTATCGAGCAAAACGATCTTAAATGGCTCACTTGAATGTAGGCACACCCCTAGGAGAAGAGGGACACTCATTAGTTAGACCTCCACTATTCAATGGTGAGAATTACTCTTATTGGAAAACTAGGATGATGTTATTTGTGCAATCTAATGACTATGAAGTGTGGAGAGTAATAGTTAATGGTCCTAGAATCCCAATAAAGAAAGTTGATGTAAAAGATGTCCCTAAGAGTGAGAATGAGTGGGACACCAATGATATGAGATTGGCACAATTGAATGCCAAGGCTATGCACACCCTCTTTTGTGCATTAGGTCCAAATGAATATAATAGAATGTCCCTATGTGAAAATGCTAAGCAAATATGGGACAAACTAGCCATCACACATGAAGGAACAAATCAAGTTAGAGAGACCAAAGTAGGAATGCTCACACATGATTATGAGCTTTTTAGAATGAAAGAAAATGAGTCCATGAGTGATATGTATACTAGATTTAATGACATAATCAATGGACTTAAGGCATTAGGCAAGAGCTATTCCAATGTAGAAATGGTCAAGAAAATCTTGAATAGCTTGCCAAAATCTTGGGAGGCAAAGGTGACTGCTATAGAAGAATCTAAGGACCCTAACACCTTGTCTCTAGATGAACTTATGGGCTCCCTACTTACATATGAGATGAAATTAAAAAGAAATGAAGAGCCTTCAAAAAAAGTAGGGGTAGCACTTAAGTCTTCCACTCATAAGGTCATTGAAGATAACAGTGATGAGAGTGGAAATGAGGAAGAAAAGGAAATGGCAATGTTTGCCAAAAGATTTAATAGATTTATGAGAATGAAAGAGAGAGCAAAATAAAAAACATCATAGGGGAGAGTCAAGTAGAAGAGAAAAGGACCACTTAGTGTGTTATGAATGCAATGAACCGGGTCACACTAAGCTAGATTGCCCCATACTTAGGAAGGAAAAGGATAGGAAACCTAAGAAGAAAGCATTTGTGGCTGCATGTAGTGATAGTGATAGCTCCGATGAGGAAAATGTAGATGAAGAGGTAGCCTACTCATGCTTTATGCCCATTAGTGATGATGAGGCTAGTAGTAGTTCTAGTGAAGATAATGATTATACTTTTAGTGAACTACAAAATGCCTTTGATGATTTAGCAAATGAATTTCAATGCATGAATTCTAAATATAAGAAAATCATTGCTAAATTAAAAATAGAAAATGAAGCCTTGACTAGTACTAAGATAGAATTTGAAAAGAAACTAGAAGAGGCCAACTTAGAAATAAATGAGTTAAATAAAAAGAACACAAATTTGCATAACTCATTTTCTAGGTTTTATATGGGTCAACAAAAGCTAGATCACATGTTAGAAACCCAAAGAGCTTTCTTTGACAAAGATGGGTTAGGTTATAATGCTAAACAAAAAGAAACTCATCTTAAGAATTTCCTAGTGAGCAAAAATACCATGCATGATTTATCTCACATGCTCACTTTGCAATAGAATAGGCCACACCTCACAAGCATGCACAAATAGAAAAACCACATTTAGAGGAAGAGTGGTTAGAAAAATGTGGGTGCCTAAGCATGCTGTAAATAATGATGAATTGTACTTGAAATGGATCCCAAAAGGATCAAAAATTATTTGTACTAACTCTCATGGACCCAAGAAAATTTGGGTACCAAAGCATGCTTGAATTTGTTTGTTGTAGAAGTGTTAGAGCATGGAGTTACAAAGAAACAATGGGGTTTGAATGCTATACACACCTCTATGGAGTTTGCTTGTGCCAATGAGAAAAAGGAAAAGCTTGAGGATCCATCACAACAATTCTTCAAAGAATAGCTCAAGGTGGACTCAACAATTCAAGGCAAAGCATACTCAAGCAAAGGAGTTTTGTAAGATTAATTCTTTACTCTTTAAAACATTTATTTGATTATTTGTGCTTTGATGAGAAAATATGTTAATAATTCTTGATGCATTGTGAATGATAGAACAAAAAGCATGATGAATGATTGTTGAATGTTTGATGAATAGTACGTGATACATTGAATGAAAAGCATGATTTATGATTTTGAAATGATTTTTGGTTTTCTGCATCTTGAGCAAGTTTGATATGTCTAGATAATATATTTAGTTGCTCAAAAGATGTCAAATATGTCATATATGCAAAATGTCTTATCATGAGCCTTAATAAAGAATATGCATGTTGACAATCATGACATGTTGTTTACAAGTATGATGATTTGATATTATATATGCTTAAAATCTATGTGAACAAGTTTGTTTTGGCATATTTGTGGTTTCCAAAGTTTTGGTTTTGACAAAATATGCATAATGCTTAAAATGAGCCCCTTTGAGGCCAAAAATGCTTTTATTGGTGAAAATTCTACCAAAATTACAAAATCTTTTGTAAAATGGTTTTTCATTCAGATTTTTCATTCATACAAGTCCAAAATCATGTTTTACTAATGTTTGAACCTTTACTTGGACTTAAATAACTCAAAAACGAAGTTTTGGTACCTCAAAGGTTGGATTTTCTGTCAAAAATCTGCAGAAACAGTATGAGGGATCGATCCCTTTTCAAACAGGATCGATCCCCTTGAGCAGAACACAGAATTGGTGTATTCTGGAACTAAGGGATCGATCCCCCTCCCAAAGGGATCAATCCCCCCAGGCCAGAAAGGGCATTTCTGCACTTTTTCAACCGAATTTGAGAAGGATTTTTCACTTTCTTGATATCTTCTTTCTTCTCAAGTTAAAATTCACTGTTTTAACTTCTTTTTAATGATCTTTAATGTATGAAAATTCACTTTTCATTGATATCATGCCTCAACTTCATCAATTTAATATCATTTCCAACAAATGGTATCACTTTCAACAATCTATATCATTTTTCTTGAACTCACAAGTGCAAAATCAGTTTTCTCATTGAAAATGGTCATGAATTGCATAAATCTTGAAATAATCTTGAAACATACTTTCAATGAATGCTTAAACATAATTTTGAGATCTATTTCAATGATTTATAGATATATTTGAGAATTTGATGAACTTGTGCTTAATGAGTGTTCTTCATTCCTTTTGTTCATCTTAGTCAAGTATGCTTATAGGATTATGTTTCTTAGCTTGACTCAACTACTCCACACTAGGTTTCATGATAATTTGACATCTAGTGGATTGATTCCAAATGTAAATTCAACAATTGGTAATAGTCATTGGCCTATAATTTGTGATGGTAAATGGATCCTAAATGTTAAAATGCATAAAACTTTATCATCCTTGTACTTAAAGAACTAAGGTCTTAATGACAACACCAACATTCAAAGATAAATGCAAACTTGAACAAATTTAATATCCATGCATTTATTATTTGAATATTTCCTTGTTCATAATTAGTTAAGGACTTGAATTAGAAAATGAGCATAGGATTTGTGTGCTTGAAACCATGGAAGAAAATGTGTTTGCTTGAATTCCTTGATGTTTTGAATCTTCCATATGGTTTCAATTTGTGAATATGAATATGGATTAATATTTTATGATTGTGTACTAATGTTTAAATGATCCATATGCATATTTGATGATGTGTGATTGTGTTCTTGCATATTTAGAATGATTATTTTCTTAACATGATCACACTACACACAAATATTGGATTCATGCAAAATGACTAAGTCAACCATTAGTAACAATTGGTATTTATATTGAAATAACAATTAGTATCATTGGCAACCATATTTTCAATAATTGGTAAGTCAAATCTAAATTGCCAATTGGTATGAGCTTTAAATTGACAACTCTTCTCATGCTCCTTAGATTGAAATGACAAATAGAGAAGAATTCTCTTAGGATATTTTTGCATGAAACTCTTGTGTGCTAGAATTTGTAGTTAATTGCTATATATCTTAATTCTAAGCACAATATTTCTTGAAAATGATTTATGAGCACATGCATATGTTATTTTATCTAATTTTAGCTCATAATCATGATGTATTACCATGCACCTTAGTTGGACCTTAGAGAACAATTGATATACTTAGGTGCTTGCTTAACTTCTTACCAATTGGAACCTTCTTGCAAAATTACTTATCAACAATTGGTATCCAAATTATTTATAAACAATTGGTATAGGATCATAAGTCATATTCATTGCATAAATATTTCATACTCTTTGAGAATATTGACTTATTTATTTGTGCTATAAGTCCCATGTACTAACATGTTTCTTGTTGGATGGAGCATTTTTATTTGTTCTCACATAGCCATGATTTTAGGGGGAGCATATTTTTTATTATTTTTCCTTTTTTTTTTGCTATGACAAAAAGGGGGAGAGATAGATATAGGGAGAGATATTAAAAGGGGGAGAAATAGTTTGAAAAATCATTTTCAAAACCCATGCTTATATTAAGGGGGAGCTTTATAAAATCCTGCTTTATTTGAGGGGAAGTATTTTATCAAAAAATTTTCAAAGCAAATTTACATTAAGTTTTGTCATATCAAAAAGGGAGAGATTGTTAGCTTTAAATTTACATATATTTTGAAATGACAAAAACTTAAGTAAGCCTTAATGCTTTAATCCATATTGTAAATTTGCCTTATCACACATGATTTTCACAATACATTTCAAGTGATCATATCAAACATTAAGACCATGATTAAATGATGCATACTCTTATTGGTCTTAATACTTTGTAAATGTTTTGAATATTTTAGAAAATCACTTGATGAATTTTTAGACCATGTTTTCATTTGAAAAAGTCAAGAAAAACTCCCACAAAAGTGCCAATATGTTTTGGGTTGGATTAGGATCAAAGACCACATCATTTCTAACTCAAAAGTGCAGAAAAATGGCTTTCTGGAGGCATGGGATCGATCCCCTAAGGGAAAGGATCGATCCCCTAGTGGCAGTAAGCTTTTTGGTGGAAGAAAAGGTCCCTCAGCCCAGAAAAATCAGTTCTGGAAAGAAGAGATCGATCCCCTAAGGGAAGGGATCGATCCCCTAAAGGCAGAATGGCTCCCAACGGCTAGAAAAGGTCCCTCAGCCCAGAAGATTCAGATCTGGAATGAGGGGATCGATCCCCTATGGAAAGGGATCGATCCCTTTGCCCGAAAATAACCTATAACGGCTAGTTTTGTGAGATACAACGGTCATATTCGATTTTGGCTCCACCCAACGTTCACAAACCATCCAAGGGACTATAAATAGAGGCTTAGAAGCTAAAGAAAGCAAGAGGAACAACCAAGCAACATCTTTCATCATCTTATTCATCTTCTCAAGCCTCAAACAACAAATCAAGAGCTCAAAAGTCTACATCTTCTATCATTCATCTATTTCTTGTATTGCTTAGCACAAACTTTGTATAGGCTTTTACTTGTGCTTAATCTTTGTAATCACTTGCCTATCTAGAGGCCTTCTTTGATTACATATCTTGTAAACCAAAATCATTCTTTGTAAAGGGGAGGTTTTTCTTTAGCCTAAGAAAAAGAGGGAGGTTACTCTTTAGCCTAGAAAAAGAGAGGTTTCTCTTTAGCCTAGAAAAAGAGGGAGTGTAACAAATTCAAGATAGTGGATTTGGAGAAAATCCTTGGGAGTGTCTCAAGGTAGAGGACGTAGGCAAGGTTGCCGAACCTCTATAAATCACTTGTGTACATTTCTCTATCCTTTCTCTCTTTACTTTCTTGCAATTATATTTGTGTTTATTGCATTGAATTTATATTGTATAATTGCCTAGCTAAGAGAACTTAGAAAATATCAATATAGGCTAGAGAATTTAGAGAAACCGAAAAACGAACCTAAGGTTAGTAAAAAACCGATTCACCCCCCTCTCGGTATAGCCTATAGAGCCAACAATAATATTTTACAATTAATATTTAAATTGACTTCTCATTTGAGAAAGACAAGTTAAAAACATTCTTCAAACAAAAAAATGGAGTGAAATCATGACACCAGCTTTGCTCATCAAAAGTTGCCAAATACAAGAAAAGAGATCTCAAGCAACACATCAAAACTCACTTGGTGTTTTGATATATTGCTATAGTCATACCACATTGAGAAGAACCAATATATCAGCCGGATGCCTAAGAGTGGTAAATTTTTCTCATTTTTTATCCACGCATAATTAATTACAAACAATCTCTCTTATGAAGAACCCAAATGTTGACTGTAAGGTGTTAGATAGAAAACTGACCTGCCATGGCTGCCCAGACAGGTTCAAGGCTTCTGTAAGAGCAGCTTCAGCTCTTTCCCAAGTTGCCAAATCTCCAAGGTATTTCTCTGGCCTCTACAAACAAAAAAGTTATTTGTAACACCCAAAATTAAAATTGTCATTCTAGAATACAATCCAAGCATGAGTGCAAAAATAGATCATGAATCTTCACATCCATCTAATACTATAATATGAGGAATATAATTATGATGCAAGTAGAAATATTAAGTCCCTTTTCCAAAATCATTTTTACCAACAAATATAAAAACAGTTGCTTCTAATGTTAAAAAAAAGGGTCATCCCAAGTGGTTTTATAGGTATAGCAACTCAAGACATAGACAGAAAACAATCATTTCAACATCCTAAACTCACTTCATTACACTTAGAAATCAGCAAAAACAATCCTAGACTGAAGAGAAACTACTTCCAAAGTTCCAATCCCTAACAATTTAAATAAATAGAGCTTGTCGTACCGTAGATAGTTTTAGCTCATAAGTAAACCCAAAAACAGTGTAAGCATAATCAATGAACTCCAGGACACCTTTAACTTCTTCTTTTATCTGAAAAAAGGTAAAACATGTATCATAAGGAAAATAGGGAGCTAAAATATTTCAAAATTATGTAGCTTACAGTTTAAAATCAACCTCACCTGGGATTCCCTACAGAAAATGTGGGCATCATCCTGAAACAATATTAAGAGTAATGTCAAAGAATGGGGAGAAAGAAAATGATCAACCTTTCAACAAAAAAAGTTCATGAAGTAACCAGAAAGAGGTTTTTAACTAGCACAAATCAACCAAAATGTATAAGATCTGAATAGACTTCTTCAAACCTAAATTCAAAAACTAGCAAAAGTTTAAAACAGCAATAAATTATAGTAGACCAAAATAAGACACTTGATGTTTAGCCAAAAGAAAGAAACAGAGAGCTACCAAGAGTACAATCTCAGAAGTTTACATCTAACAGGGTACCTGTTGAAACCTCCTTACACGAGTTAACCCAGTCAATGCCCCACTTGCCTCATTACGATGTAAGACCCCAAAATCAGCCAGGCGAAGAGGAAGTTCTGCATGAATTAATAAGTATGAGAACATTGCAAAGAAGCCCCAGATGAATAACTGAATCACCTTAATCAGAATTACCACAAATGACAACAAAATAACGTAAAACACCTCTTTTACAAGATGATTTAAACATGTACAATAATTTAAACAAAAAGAATAATTTCTCTGCTTGCTTATTATTGGAATAGAGTACAATACTTATAAATAAGTTGGCAACAATTCCCGCCAATCAAATCATAATAAACAAAGCTAAAAGACTTAATTCCTAGAATCATATAACTAAAATAACTGGAGAAATTGAAGGGAACTAATTAAACCAAAATAAAAGAAGCAAACTAAGCAACAAATCTTTAATTTAATTACTGTAACAGCCCTGTATCTCAGGATTTAATTCCTGATTATGGAATTCAACACTCCCCCTCAAGTTTGGTAGTACATGTTGGTCACACCCAACTTGGAAGTTAACTCTTTGAAGTTGACTCAAGACAGGGCTTTTTTGAGGATTTCCAAAATCTGATGACGAGTTGGAATGTAAGAGAGTGAAATAACATTGGGCTCAATCTTCTCCTTGATGAAATGTCGCTCTATCTCAATGTGTTAGGTGCAATCATGATGGACTGAATTCTTGGCTATGCTGATGGCAGCTTGATGGTCGCAAAATACGTTCAGACTTCTCATTTGAAAGTTTCAACTCAGATAGTAGACGATTAATTCTCATGACTTCACAAATTCCAAGTGCCATTACTCTAAACTCTACCTCTGCACTACTTCTAGCAACAACCAATTGTTTCTTGCGTCGCCAAGTTAAGTTGCCCCAGACATACAATATCCAGTTTTGATCTTCTGCCGATTGAAGATCCAAGCCAATCAACATCAAGGAAAACATTGATATCTTTATCATTGGTCTTTTCAAAGAAGAGGCCTTTTCCAGGTGTCATTTTAAGGTATCTAAGAATCCTGTATACTGCTTCAAGATGATCTTTTCTCGGATTGTTCATAAATTGACCGACAACGCTTACAAGCAATCCAGTATCTGGCCGAGTGAGAGAGATAGATTAGCCTTCCTAGAAGATGTTGATACATCCCTTTGCCAACTGGAGGTCCCTTCTATCCAATTCCCAACTTCTTTGTTGACTCCATGGGAATATCTACAAGCTTGCATCCAAGCATTCCCATCTCTTTGAGAAGATCCGATATGTATTTGTGTTGTGAGATAGCGATTCCATTGCTTGATCGAGCAACTTGAATCTATTTTAGATATCCCAAATCCTTAATTTCAAATTCTTTAGCCAAGAACTTCTTTAGACAAAGAATAGCTTTCTCATCATCTCCAATAAGAATAATGTCATCCACATAAACAATAGGAATAGACATTTCACCTTAAGGGGAGCATTGTTGGAAGTATGATCTGACACTAGGAGTATCCAAATATTTTCATTACTTTGGTAAATCTATCAAACCATGCACTAGGAGATTGCTTGAGCCCATAGAGAGACTTCTTCAGCTTGGACACATATTCTGCCTTAGACCTAGTTTGAAGACCAAGAGGGATCTCCATATAAACCTCTTCCTCAAGGTCACCATAGAGGCAAGCATTTCTAACATCTAGTTAAAGTGGCCAGTCAAGGTTGACAGCAACGGACGAGAAATTTGACTAAATTTAGTTTTGCCACAGGAGTAAACGACTCTTGATAGTCCACCTCATACGAGCAAGTAAACCCTTTAACAACCAATCTAGCTTTGTACCGATTAATGTTGCCATTTGACTTGCGCTTTATGGTGAAAATCCATTTAAATCTAAAAAGTTTCTTTCCTTTCGGTAGATTTTTTATCTCCTAAGCATCATTCTTCTCAAGTGCCTTGATTTCTTCTTCAACAGCAGCCTTCCACAATGGATGTTTTAGAGCCTCAACATTATTGGGAATCTCTGTGGTAACAAGTTCTATAGTAAAAGCTCGAAAAACTAAATAATTCTTCATAAGAGATATGATGTCGAGTGCAAGTTCTCACCCCATTTCGAAGAGCTATAGGCCACCCAAGATCATTGTCATTAGACAAAATTGAGTTAGGTCCAAAAATTGTATCACTATTACCTTGCACTACTTGAACTTCAAGATTTAGTTCAAAATCCTAGGTTTGAGTGGGATGTGTGCACGAGTATGTACCTTCGAGAGGAGATGAACCACATCTGAGTTTGTTATCGACATGGGCAAGATTGTTGTGGGTTCAACATGTTGGTCTAAAGGCAAGATTTGCTTGGTAAGTTAAATTAAGGTAGGCTGAAATGGTATGTAGGCTCACTCAGGTTAGGTTGAAGCTTTGGTATAGGTTTATTTTCCAAATTTTCCCAAAACTGATATTTTGCTCTAGATTTATTCTCCCCCTCAATATTGGATTTAGGAAAATATGGTTGGTGTTCAAGAAATGTGACATCCATGAAAGTGAAAAACCAACCCTTTTTTGGTGAATAACATTGTTACTACCGTTTCTGTGTTGGGGATAGCAAAGGAATATACATTTTTTCTGATTTAGGATCGAGTTTATTTCAATGAGACTGACTGATATGAATAAAGGCAGAACCCTCGAATACTTTGATGGGAATAATAGAGACCAATGATGAATTTGGAAAGAACTCAAGGAGTTTTTGATATAAAGTTCCAAAAGACAAGTGTGAGGGCATGCAGTTTATGAGATAAGTTGATGTGAGAATGGCTTCTCCCCAAAAGTGCTTAGGAACATGGTGGGTGAAAAGAAGAGATCTAGCTACCTCAATCAATATGAGCTTTGGTGGACTATCCCCTAATCTAGAAGGTATTTTCCAGGGAGAGATGCAAAATATTCCTTAGCATTGTCAGTTCAAAAAAACTGAGTTTGAAATTTAGATTTTGTTATTGAACTGAGTTTTAATCATATTGTTGAAATTTTGTAATATTTGTTCCACTTTCGATTTTCCTTTCATGAGAAATAGCCAAGTGGCCCTACTGTGATCATCTACAAATGAAACAAACCACCTAGACCCAGTGATATTTTTTATTTTTGAGGGACCCCACAAATCACAATGAGCAAAAGCAAAGGGTTGAGAAGGTTTATAAGGTACACTCAAATATGGATTGCGAACATGTTTGGATAATGGGCAAATTTCGCAATGAAACAACAAGGGAATGTTGTTGATAGAAAGAGATGGAAACAATTTTGCACAATATATAAAGTTGGGATAAGGGTTAAGACTAGAGGAAGACAGAAAAAGACTTGGAAAGAAATAATTTGGAAAGATATAGAGGTTTTAGAGTTGGATGAGCAAATGACCTTAGATAAGAATCTATGGAGGAGGAGAATACATATGGACGATCTAACGTGAATTCAGATATTGGTTCATATAGCCTACCCCAATCTCTTAGGATAAAGGCTCTGATGATGATGATACAAAGTTGGGATAACCCAATCAATAATGCCATAACAAGATTGCACTATCATAATTTGAATGAGAAACAAATTAAAGACATAAGGCTTTGTGGGACACATGGTGAGTAGATGCTGTCATCCTTGACTTCTGTCACCTCTTAGAAGATAGAGCCCTCAACACACTAGCAATGCAAATGATCTTCCCCAAACACGAGTCCTAAAAATTGCAAGATTTAAATGAGAACTTAGCAATAAAATTTAAGTCGCTAGTCAATTCGCTAATTGATAACACTACATTCTAGGTTTGGCACCAAAAGAACCTAATTAAGGGTTGGTTTTGGTAAGAGGCACTAAGGATTTCAATTGCGGTCTCAGTCACGGTCACGTTTTCTATTGCGTCGCCTTATTGCAATTGCAGACATAACAATTGCTATCGCAATCATGGTAGTCATCACGATCATGAATTTTTTTCAATTTTTCAGAATTTATTGTAAAACATAATAATTATAGCTATAATCATAAAAAAAAAATTATGATTTTTAAAATAGTTTATGTCTATGATTTTTTTTATCTACATGAAAAAAAATATTTACCTTATTTATTAATAATGTATCACTCTTTGTAAATATTTTATAATAAAAAAAGTAATAGTAACACAATCATTTACAATAATTTACTTTAACAAACTTTTTTTTAAATCAAAGCAACAATTTTTAAAGATATTATTGATATGAATAAAAAATAAAGTATGCAGATAAAAAATGAAAAAATATTTAAAAATTATTACGAATTAAAATTTTAATGTTGAGGTAAAAATAAGCTTGCTTGCTAACTGATGGACTTATGGATTGATTAAAACTTAAAACGCCACGTCTATTTATTTTCTATTCTTTTTATTTTCTTTCACTTCCTTAACCCCAAAACTCCCCGTTTTGTTCCTAATCCTAAAATCCTAATCTGTTTTCTTTCTCTTCTTCTTTTGTCTCTCACCAGCAATGCCCTTCACTCAAAACCCCATCTCCAAGTTCAAGCAAAACCGTTGCTGCGTTCATTGTCCAACCCCAACCACAAGCTCTATGCTTTTCCATTTTTTTTCTTCCTCTTCCTTCTCTTAAAAACTCGAAAGATTCAATTATATCTCCCTTTCTCACTCTAAAAACCAAGGGCTCCAACCACCATGTCACTGACCATGCTGCCAGTTGTGGTCGAAAGAGGCTCCCTAAACACGAAAGCACCAATTTTTGCAAGATGATTCTCTGGTTGAGTTTTATTTTTTAAGCTAAATTTTACTAACAGTTTGTTGTTGATCAGATTGAGTTCCCTATTTTTTTCTATTTTTTAATCAGATTTTGGGGAAAACAGTTTTAACGGCTATAACATCCCATTTTTGCTGCTATTGACCATGACTGTTTTCCTACGACCGCAACAGGCCGCAATGAGTGTGAATAAATTTTAAACTAAGTTTTGATCCAATAGCAGTGGCGGACAATGCTGATAAAGGAAATAGCGTTCGCGATACCGCTATGCCACCTGCTATTTGAATACTTGAGAGGCACTAACCCGAAACCTATTACTCTAGAAAGAGTTCCATCAACGAATCTGGCTAATTGTACGAGCATGGAGTAAAATTTCAAAGGAGACTTGCGTTTCCTGTCATGTGATCACAAGCAATCGAGTCAACAATCCAAGACCCTGATTTTCTTTATGAACAGCTAAGGCATTGATAAGTTTACCATTTTGAGCAAGAGATTTGGTTCCAATGACAGATGTTGGTGGCATTTATGACTGGTGAGACTTAGAAGTTTTTGAAGTACGTCTAACTGCTCCTTGCTAAAGAGACTGCTCTCGGTTGTGGAGGATTGATCCTTCAGTAGAAGTGGCAGCATTCCCTCAAACTTGTTGCTCTCCTTGATTGCACTAATTAGGCTTCCAGTCATCTAGTTTTCCGTAAATCCTGCAACACATATACTTGGTATGTCCCAATTTTCTGCAACGATCGCACTTTGATCATCCCTTTTTAGAGGGATCTTCATTGTTGTTGTCGTAGTTTCTACAGGCGGCCAATGCTGAAGACTTACTAGTTGATGCACCAAGCATAACCTTTCGCCTACTTTCCTCATGAGAAATCTCAAAAAATGCTTCCCAAATGGAGGGAAGAGGTTATGTTCCCTACATTAGGCCTCGCACTTCATCGAGACTTTCATTCAATCCTAACAGGAATTTAAAAAATCGCTTCTTTCCACGAATCTTTTTTATATATTGTCACATCAACTGGGCAGTCCCATTCATAAGTCTCAAACCTGTCAAGTTGTTGCCATCGTCAAGTGAGAATATTAAAATATTAAGTGATAGAGAGTTCACATTGTCGAAGCTTGTGAAGGGAACTTTCTATTTCAAAGACATCTGAAGAGCTTTCCTTATCAGAGAAGGTTTCTTTGGTTGCATTCCATATCTCCTTAACTGTCTCGTAGAATAAGAAATTTTCACCAATTTCTACAATCATGTATCAAATTCTTAATTTAATTTTAGAAACAGCCCTGTAATCTCAGGATTGAATTCCTAATTATGGAATTCAACAAAATATGCACATTCTAAGGGCTAAAAAAAAACCCTATGTTAACTAAACTCTCTATCTTTTAAGACTGAGCCACGAAGCTATTACATCAAAGTCAAAAGAACCAACACAAGGCAAAAAACGCAAAATAGAACCATGAAAACATATTCAAGTTAATACCATTTCAGCAAAAATCAAAATTAGCAGTAACTCATTTACTAATATTATTACTTCATCTCATTCTTTCAAAGTATGGAAGAAAAGGTAGTTAATAAATACCGGTCAAACATGCAAAGCTCATACATGGACGAAAGATGCACAAACTGACCTCTATAAGAACGGACTCTGTGCTGAAACATTAAACAGTGACCTGGGCAATTCATAGGTTTCAGTCCAAACTCTTGTTTTTCAATCTGTGGCAAAAACAAAACATCAAAAACAATGGGATATAACACAAGAACTAAATGAAGAAACTTTCCTTTCTAAAACAGATCATAGTAAATTTCTAGGAAATTCACATAAACATTAACTCCACAATTAAATCAACATTAACAATTTTTTTTTCAATAGTTACACAAAACCTCACCTCAAACAAAAACATATTCTCCTTATAATTTGCAGCATGACCAGATGTCTCCCAAAGATTCATATTATACATGTTTGGTGACTTAACCTGCCAGAATTATGCAACTTTATTGACATTATCAGGATTGTATAGTTTTAATTGAATCTCCATGAGAGAGAGAAGACTTGTAACCTCTTGGTAGCCCCTTCTCCAATATTCATTTCGTATAAATTCCATTAGTTTGTTGTAAATTCGAGTGCCATGAGGAAGAAAGAACCAACTTCCTGGGCTGAAAGTTACCAAAGATGTCAAATATCAATATAGCAGACATTCTTGGACACATTAGTGCCGAGCATATTAAGTTATGTTGGACCTGAGGGGGTGACAAAAGAAAAGCTCCTGCTTTGTACCCAACAATCTATGATCATATTTCTTTGCTTCTTCAAGCTGATGGATATATTCCTGTGGAAAAATATTAACATTCATAAGAAGCAAACAAGTGATACAAGAACAATAAACGTACTATGAAACAAGAGACAATGTAAAAAACTAACCAACGCTCTTTAGTTTTTTGTAAAAGTAAACCTAATATAAGGAAATAACTTTTTACAGTAATTTCTGGTATTATACCACACATTGATATTTTTTGAACCATAATAAAAGAAATAAATGTATTTCTCTATGCATCATTATCATATATTCTTGCTTCAACAATCACAAACAAAACAAATTGAAAACTTCAGGAAAAAAAAAAACAAGAACAAATAGTATGATAATAAAGCTACCAGCCAGAATCAAAATAAAGGAGAAAAATATAATTTCACCTTCAAACGTTTCTGATCAGGATAAGATATACCATAAACTCTTTGTAAACTCTCACGATCTTTGTTTCCCCTCCAATAAGCTGATGAAGCCTGAAGATAGAAATTCATGAGTAAACCAGGAAATGGTGATGAACAGGAATCCACATATCTCCAAAAACTTAGTTTTGATATATCATGTAACATGCCACCTTTAAACATGCAAATGCCTTCACAAAGGATGTATTGGGAATATGAGGCCCACGGCAAAGATCAACCAAGGGACCACATCTGTATACTGTGATAGTTTTGTCTGCAGGCAACTCGTTGATGATTTCAACCTGATTATAAAAAATTGCCAACGCAGAAATTATTGCAGTTGGAAAACATATAGGTAGAAAGGAATCATTTCAATTGATATGAAATTTGAAAATAGAACCACTCAACTTGCCTTAAAATTATTTTCAGAAAACATCTCAAGGGCTTGTTCTCTTGTCACTTCAATGCGCTCAAAAGGTTGTTTTTCCTGTATTATGATGCCAAAAAGAAAAAATATATATATATATATATATTTATATATATGATAAAACAATCAGAAGCATGAAGTTGATCATCTAGGAAGACTAGCATACCGCAACAGCTTTCAATGCCCCTGCTTCAATTTGCTTAAAGTAATCCTCATTCAAGCCCAAGTCACCATAAAATGCATCATAATAGAAACCCTATAACACCAAATTAACATATTGTAAGAAGGAAAATTCACACTAAAAAGAAGGAAACACCAAATGGTAATTAAAACCACAATATCATCTCTAAGTGCGTTGCTTAAGTGAAAAGCATAAAACTGATATAAATGATCAAAATGCATAATACTTCACCCCTAAAACAGAAACAGATCTGCTCCTGAAAACAACATGAAATCTCATTGAAACTCTTCGGCATTTCTCCAAAACTTGAGAATAAAGACACGGGAATGCATTTAAAAATCATACTAACAAACATATCCTACAAGACAAAAGTTATCAGAAGCGTGTACCAAAAAAATTAACAAAGTGCAAAGTTTTATAAATATCATATAAATTCTAAGAAACAAGGATATGTACAAAGAAGCATATTTTATATAATAAAGAACCAACTAACTAACTTACCTCCCCTCTTGTGGTACAAGGCCCAATGCAAAGTTTGCAACCATATAAGCTCTCAAGAGACTGCATAACTACCAACCCAAATTAGCCAATTATCCCAAAAAACCAAAATAACCAAAAAACAAGAAGATAGAGAAATTCCCTTTTTACCTCACCAAGAATGTGAGCACTAGAGTGCCAAAAAGTATCACGACCTTCATCGCTATCAAAAGTGAAAATCTTAAGCTCACAATCACCTTCCAAAGGCCTATTCATATCCCACAAAACCCCATTGACTGAAGAAATCAAGGCATTGGCAGCCAAACTCTTGGAAATTCCTTGGGCAATATCCATAGGGGACGAAACCCATTTTTTCCCTTCCTTAACTGACCCATCAGGCAACGTAATCTTGATTGGGTCGTGCGAGAGCGACTGAAGATGAGATTGCTGTTGAGACTGGAGGGATCGGAAGATTTTGATGCGCTTCTCTATGACTTTGTTGAGATAGGATTCGTCTTTGGGATGAGAAGAAGCCATGGTTAAGGCAGAGAAGAGGCGGAGTGGGGAGGAGGAGGGTTTAGAAAGGAAGAAGAAAATAGGCTGAAAAGAGGAAGAGTAACGGCGCAGAGCAGAAGAGAAAGAGCATAGCATAGAATAGAATACAAGCGATCGATTGTAGTCTCGGGGGGAGTATTTCTTTATTGGGTCATGGAGGTTTAGGGTTTATAGTTTTTTTTTTTTTAATTGCTAGCGTACCTTACATTATATTTGAATAAATATTAGTAAAAAAAATATAAAATAAAAAAAAGATATATGTACTTTTTGTTAGGATAGTTAAAATTAATAAAAAAAAGTAATCCTAATAATCATTGTTTGGTTAAACAAGAAAAGGAAAGGAAGTGATTTATTATAATGTTTTTTTCCAATTATAACCTCTTGTTTTAAATTTTATAATATAATAAGATTAAATTTGATATTCTATATATAAAATTTTTTTTCAAGTTTCCTTTCCTTCCCGTTTACTTCAAATTGAAGTTTTAAAAAAACTAAATAAATCAACAAAAAGCAAAGGGTCCTTACTTTTCCTCTCTTTCCTTTCCCTAATTAAAAAATTTTCTCAAACAAAAGAAAAGTTTACAATCTTCCTTTGTTTTATTTAGCTTTCCTTTCATTTTCCTTTCCCACCCTTAAAACAAACATAGGGTTAATCGCAACTTTTATTTTTAAAAAATTAGTGACCTTAAACTTTTTTTATTTGTAGGAAGCTATAAAAAAATAAGATTCAATTTTTAAATATAATTTTTTTAAAAAATGATAACAAAGCCAAATTTTGATTGTTTTAATTTGTAATTTTGAAAATCTAATTTGTTATTGAATTAATGTTTGATTATATTTAAAATATTTTGAAGTAACAAATAAATGAAAGATTTTATCTTAATACTTTTTTATTCTTAAGTTATTTTTCACTCAATTTGAAAAAAAAAAGTTTTTGAAAATATCATTTTCTTATTTCTTTTTAATTCATAAAAAATACAAAGAAAGAAGAGAATCAAACATAAAAAAGAGTAACTATAGCTAGACTAAGCTTTGGATTTAATAAAAAAATTTTACATACACTGCAATTTTAAAACTTTAAACCCATATGCTAAATACACAACAATTTTTTAAAAAAAATATCCTTATCACTACACAAAATGACTAACCTATTTTTAAACTAAATAAATAAAATAAAATTCTTTTCCTCTCTCATGTTCTTCAAATTTTAAACCCATATACTAAGTACACAACAATTTTTAAAAAAATATATATTCTTACCACCACACAAAATGGCTAACCTATTTTTAAACTAAATAAATAAAATAAAATTCTTTTTCTCTCTCATGTTCTTCTTTCCGCTCTTTTTGATCTTATTCAAAATGCCCAAATCTAACCCCCTAACTTGTAAGCCCAAAAATTCATTGCAAAATCATTTGAAATCTTTATATGTATTTTGCTTTTGGTTAATTTTTGTCTAATTGGAAAGGTATTCAATGAAATTTCTTAAGCATTTCAATTTTTTTTTTATTTCTCTACGCAAGACAACTTGTCTCACACAATGAAAAGAACGGGAGACAATAACTTTAAAAAACAAATATGAACTGTAAAATTTTACAAGGATATGATTTCTTACCAATAAAAAAAGATTTGATAAATCCATATTTCCATTTAATTAGCTGATTTTCTTTTTTATTTATCTTTTCAAATTTATAAGAGAAAATTTTAGAACTGATTAGGTTGAAAGAGGGGAAGGAGACAATAAAAGAAATAAAGTTCTTATTTGAGGACATTTTTATCTCATAATTGTTGAAAGGTAAAAATTAATTTATGGGGTGCATTTATAAGTTCTTATTTAAACATTCTTAGAGAGAATGTAACAACCATTCAACCACCAAGTTCAAATCTTGATTGTTTCAATTTTAAAAATATTATATACATATAAAATCATTTATTTTTAATTGCATTTTTAGTTAATTATCAATATTTATTGCAAGAAAAAAGGGAAAATTACCTCTTAACATATTCTTATGATCTTCTCAAGTATGTCTTTATATTTCAATAATATTTCATTTCATGAGATTTTATATTTCACCTTCATTACTATTTACAAGGATTGATGAAAATAATTCTAGCTAGTAAGAAAATTTAATGATTATAAATCTAACATTTTATCATAAAATACGACAAACCATAAAAAATAAGTTGTAAATGGATATTTGAAATACTTTTCTTTAAAAGA
This sequence comes from Heritiera fomes, assembly GCA_032173925.1. NCBI lineage: Eukaryota > Viridiplantae > Streptophyta > Magnoliopsida > Malvales > Malvaceae > Heritiera > Heritiera fomes. The sequence continues at coordinate 36,494,284 of JAPDPM010000003.1, forward strand.
AAATTTTACAACTAATTAAAAACCAAGTGATAACTTTCTCTTATACTTGTTGTAGTAAATAATTGACAAGTAGAGATGAGCTTTAGTTCAAGTTGGAAATATTCTCTACTTTGATAGATGTGATATTGAAAAAAAAAATTATTGTACAAATAAACATGATCTTATTCCTTTAAATGCTAAAAGGCTTGGTCTTGTACACTTTTTCGCTAATTTTGTGGTTTAATTATTATTTAAAAGTGTATAATTGGTTAAAAAGTAAAAATAAGAAAAAAAAATAGCATTTGATTTCTGTGGCGTGGGTACAAAGCAACGATGAACGAACCAAGGTCATTGACTTGATTGTGTATTACCTTGGGCAGCAAACTTGCATCTACTGAACAACTGACCCACTTATCACTAAAATTTTTGTTTGTGAAAATCCAATAAGCAAAACTTATTAAACTTGAAAGGCTAGTACCAAAAATCAGTTCAAAAAGCCTTAACAAAAATTGTGGACCATTCATTTTTGTTTATGAAAACATGATGAGCAAAATCAATTCAGCTTGTTTGACATGGCCGGTTGATAAACAAGATACAATGGACTGCTAATTGTTTTGAATATAAGATTTATTTTATGTATGCATGTATGTGTTGGAATTAGGAGGACGTTGATGAGCTACACACAATGGACTGGAATAAAATTTGGAAAGCCAATGTACCTTCAAAAACAAAAATAATCTGTTGGAGACTAGCCCATGGAATTCTACCGGTTTTTGTTAATTTACAGAAGAGGAGAATAGTGGAAGCAGCTACTTGTCCTAGATGCGGCCTACAGGATGAATCGGTGGTGCATGCCATTTTTCAATGTAACAAAGTGGAAGAGTTTTGGAGACAATCTAAGATTAATGGAATATTTCTCCACTGTCGCACAAGAAAATGTAAAAAGTTTACTTTCAGAGTTAAGCCAAAAGCTCTCATAGGAGGAATGGGAAAACTTTTTGATGTTTGCTTAGACGTCTTGGTATGGAAGGAATTTAGAAGTGAAGAGCAATGACCAGAAAAGACCTAAATGGCTAGCAACCTTTGTGACTAACTACCTCGTAGAATTTAAAAGAGCAAAATGTGGAGCAGAGGTGGTGAAAACAACAGAGCGAGGTCAATGGCAGCCATGAACTGTAGGGTGGCATAAAGCCAATTTTGATGGAGCTTTGAAGAAAGAAGATAACTCCTGTGGTGTTGGTGTTGTAATCAGAAACTCACATGGACTGGTGATGGCAGCAGCATCGCTAAAACTACAACATGTTACTGACCCTCTAATGGCAGAAGCACTTGCAGCAGTTAAGGCCATGGAAATAGCAAAGGAATTGGGATTTCATGATGTGGTTTTTGAAGGGGATTGTTTACAAGTAATAAAGATGTTGCAGTCCAAGGAAAATACCCTATCAGCAGTAGGAAATATCAAGGAGGATGCAAAGGAACTACAAATGAAGTTTCGAACGGTGATGATACTACATGTCCGATGAGAAGCTAAAGAAGCGGCCCACACACTAGCTAAATTAGCTTTGTCTCAAGACAATGATATATACTGGTTAGAAGATCATCCTCTTTGTATTGCAAACATTTTAGAAAATGATTATACTGTTCTGATGGTTTAATAAACAAATCTGATTGATTCAAAAAAAAAAGGAGCCTGTCTATGGCGATTGGAGCTTTAAAAATGGAAATTTTGAGCTTGGGGAGACCAAGAAATAGGCCTGTGATACTTTTCGTCACAATTTTGGATCGAATCTATTTTATTGTCTTGGGCTGCAAGGTCGTTTTGTCCAATCTCCGTAACAAATGCCACTTTAATAGAATACACGACATGATCATGAATTCAATAAACCTATGTCATTAGATGAATTTAACAAAGTGAACTTCAAGGAGCATAACAGGGAGCAGAGGAGTCAATGCAGATGGAAAGGACCTACTGCAGACAATTATAAGGTCAACTTTGATAAGGCCATCAATAAAGAAAACAATACAATAGGTATCGGAGTTATCATTAGGAATGGAATGGGAAATGCTATCAGTGCATTGTCTGCAAGTATACAAAATTGCTCTGACCTTAATGGTTGAAGCACATGCAGCTCTGAAAGAAATAACTTTTGTTGTTAACTTGGGAATGACGAATATCGAACTAGAAGGTGATTCATCCATCGTTGCATGAAAGCTTGCTGGAAAAGAAGAGGACCTCTCTATTGTGAGCACAATATTAGATGATGATAAAATACTCTTGAGGCAGTTTAGATCCCACACAATTACTCACACTATGCGGGAAGGGAACATGGCAGCTCATCTGCTAGCAAAACATGGGTTTAATTGTATTGAGCAACAAATATGGATAGAGGAAATTCCTAAGTTTGTAGAACATATTATCTCTGTTGAGTCTATTTTAAATCAATAAAAATCCCTACTTTCCTCTTCAAAAAAGAAAAAAAAACCTATGTCATAAGCTCTTTGTTTAAGGCGGCAAAAGCTGAGTTTGGTTCAAGAAAGTTCAAAGGTTGAACTCTAATGATTCCAAGCATTGTTGAGAAAAATTGGAGCCACTGCATAAGAAAAATGAATCAAGGTCTCAATTATAATCCAAACATGTATTGCAGCATTACCATTTGATTAGAAAGATAATCATAGAAAAGTGGTACAAAAAGTATAAGAAGTTTTTGTAAAAGATAAATCTAGCACATCCTTTAAGCTTGCTACTATCGTATAATTGCCACATGAAAGAGTTTGGTATTGGATACCAAGACAATTGGTCTTAGTGTGAGTGGGAAATATCAGTGTTTGTCTTAAAACCAATCAAATCAGCTATGGTTACATGTAATGTTAAGTATTACTGTTCCTTAATTGAGGCAATTTTTATCTATAAGTTTGTATACATATATTTGATACAACTTGTATATATAAAGTCATTAGAATAAATAAGCTTTGCAAGATAATTACTAAGAGTTGTAATTTTGAGACCATTTATGCATCAAAGCTTTATTCTTATATGTTTCTAGTCCATGCTTTGTTAAGAAAAAAGGATATTGGCATAAGCTGTTAAGACCAGCATGATATTGCTTAAGAAACAACTAATTGATCTCATAAGTTGAAGTTTAAGTATAACTTGAGCTAACATATGGGTGCTAGTTACTAGAATAAACTCATTGAACATGAACCGAATGAGAATCTTGTTTGGTAGTTCACTTAGTGCTGATGGCAAAATTCTCTAGTGGTAGTTTTATAAGTGAAACTTTTAACTTAAGATTACTAATATCTTAAATGAGAAATGTTATACTTTGATTTTACCTTGTGGTTCTAACCATGAACTTTCCAGTCAAATACTTTTAGCATAACATGAGACATATGAAGATACATGTAGTAATCAGTGTACCATTCATCACCTTGAGTGATAAAGAGAATATCTCAATTAGTCCTTGCAAAGATTAATTCAAGAAATAACTTACTAAAATGGAATGAAGTTTTGAAATGGTTTTAAAGCTTTTTCAAAGAGTTAGTTGACTAAAGCAAGACTTTGTTGGTTATGGCTCTACTCTAACATAAAAGATGTCATAATGCCATGAAAGATAAATAGAGAAAGACCAAAACAACAAGGATCACATTAATAAAAACTATCTAAAAATGGCAATAGGTGTTTTGGTGTAACCAACGGAGTTTAAAATTTTACGTACCTTGTTAAAAGATGTTTTAGTCTCAAACTTTTGATTCTCTACTTGCTCTCACATGTCAAGGCTAGGTTGTCACAAACCAAAACTGTTCAATTGTCCAAGCTCTAGCGATAATTGACACAAGTAGCTATGGACCTTCGAGAGGTTGGAGTGTATTATAATCGTCATTATGCTAGTAGCTTGAGTTTCAAAAACTCACCACAAAAGCCTTTTAGATATCTTCGAGCTCTAAACAAGGAATAAAACACGTTTTCTTCTCTACTTAAAAAGTGTAGGTTTCGATTCATACTGAATCATATCAAACATACATTAATCAGAGTACACAACGGAATCATAAACATACAATACCAAAACCAATCAATGGATTACACTTAATATATAGAGAAATTGGTATACATGTTAAGAGCATAGATTTCAAAACAAAATCATACCTTAATCTTGAGAGCTTGTAACTCAAGATTATGAAAACCCAATCCAACACATACATCAAATAGGTTGTTTCAATCCAATAGCCATTTAATTGCCCAACCTCTAACAGTAATCCCATAGACAATTATAGGATCCTAAGGAGGCTAAATTGCATTACGGCAGTCTCTATGCTAGTAGATTGAGATTCTTAATCTCACCATCTAGTCTTGGTTTTTCCTCCTAGTTATTAAGAAACAATTTCATAATTATCAATTAGCCTAGAAAAATTTTGGAAATCAAGAATGCAAGAGATAGAAAGGGTAGGGACAAGAGGAACTTTTCCTTAGGGTTTGTGCCACCAACTCTAGGGTTTTTCACTTTGTAATGGTTAGCCATAATGAGGCTTTTATAGGCTAGGATTTTGTTTCCTTTTAATTGGTATAATTACCTTTTAACCTTAAAACTTATTATAATTATAATTTGGCCTACAACTTAAGTAAACCTTTTTGATTAAGTCCATTTAATTAAACACTTTAAATAGGCCCAATGATAATTCTCTTTTAATAAGTCCAATCAGGAAATTCCAATTTTATAAGCCTATCAATTTAATTTAATCTATTTTTATCTTAATATGTATGACCCATTAGGTTTTCAATATGTTCGCAATGAATTAAATTATCCATTTAATTCATTGATCAAGAGTGGTATCTAGCAATGCATTAGGACCACCCAAATGTTAGAAAGGTCAAATGGTTTGACCAACATATTCAATGCACAACATCTTAGTGTAATTCTGTGACATCTTCGTCACTCACAATTATCAACTAAATTTTCCTTCACATAACGTTTGCTTAGACTCGTTCGTCAGTGTCACCCTTTCGTCTTCTTATACTTTAAGCATCATTTCTTATAACATAATATCAAATTTCACAAAAATGAAATTTTCATATATATATATATATATACATGCGTCACATACATCAGGATCTCACATAACTTACATATCCTATATCCCCAAACTTCCTAATATACATTAATGTAATGTTGTACTGTACAGTAGCCGAAGTACACAGCCAACTAGGTATACCTTCAAGGAATAATTGGGAAGCCTAACTTGAACGTATATTAGAAGATCCCAAGTAAGCTCCTCTCTCTGGAGCGAGAATCTACTGCAGATAATCTGTATGAAAAATGATTGTAAAGGAGTGAATTTACGCTCAGTAAGAAACATATGTAAAAGAGCGTAGTAAGAAACATATGTAAAAGAGCGTACTATGTCACTATATGTAGTTTTCCTGCTTGGCTCTATAATGTCATGTAAAATCATTATAAAGTATATGTTAAGTAATTTCCTCAAATACCATATACCCGTAAATTCTCATGTACAATTACAAATACTTCAAATACAAGTAACTTCATATATTTTCAAATAAGTGGGAGACAATTAACTTCCAATAGAATCATGCACCAAATAACTCTCATAAGGATACAACAAATATATCCCGTAATGGATAATCCATGAAAGATCTCATAAGGGATACCAAAAATATATGCATAAAGGAGAATCTCGAGAGATGTCAAATAAGTGGCGTACCCACGTATGGGCCAGGGATCCTCCCCAAAGCCGAATACAAATAAGAGACATATGATCATTGTCTATAGACTACAGTGAACACTAGTCAGGTGACATCTGTGGCACTGAGGACCGAACTAAGGTTCCTCAGCCAAGTACAAATACAAGTAATATGCATGATCGTGAAAGGAATCTATGGTCTCCAAAACCTTTGTCATATAACGTTTAGTAAATATACTTATTCTTTCTTGAAATAGGCTTAAAGCCTCCTTTTTCAAATAGGGTAGTCGATTGGTCATATAGGGCAGTCCATTGGTCATATAGGGCAGCGGCTGCTATATCATATATCCCTTTATTGAATTACTTTTCTTTTAAAATTCAAATATTTTATTTTTCGAAAACACATAAGGTAGTCGATTGGTCCCATATAGCAGTCAACTAGTTTTGAAACAGAATGCTTCTGAGAAAAAGGCAGTCGACTGTTTTCGCAAACAGAATGCTTTTGAAAACAAGGCAGTCGATTGGCTCCATAGGTAGTTGGCTGGTTTCTCAAATAGAATGTTTTTCAAGTAAATAACAGTCGATTGGTTTGAAACAGAATGCCTTCTGGAAAATAACAGTCGACTGTCTTATATAGCAGTTGACTAGTTTATCTCGGTTTTCGGAAATCTACGCTTGGTTGTCTCTAGGCAGTCGGCTGCTACTTAAGGCAGTCGGTTGCTCCTAGCATTTTGGTAACTAGGAGTAAAACCCAAAATTTACATTTTCTACACTTAAACCAACTAGTACTTCTTTCCAAACACTTAAAAACATGCAGACATAGTCACCTTACGTCCATTACATAAATTCCTTACCTCAATTAACTCCGAATATGAGATTTGCTTGATTGCACCAATCTTTTTTCTTCACTTCTTCAAAGCTGTAAATATCATAAAGGATCAAACCTTTAAGAAATCTTTATAAACATACTCTACCAACTCAATTCAACTCCAAACTATAGATAGAATTCAAAGAACCAACTTCTATCTTTACCTTTGTAAATGACCAAATTAACAGCAACTTAGATCTCTTCAATTCCTTGGATTCAGTCTACCAAACTTCGGATATAACTTAAGCTAGTGACAAGGATTGTTTTTCGTTAAGTGAGCTTAGCAATTCGATAACAGGATCTTGGTGTTTGTCAAGGTGAGTGGAAATGGAACTTAGGAGAAATTGGAAGGAAACAAGAGGAAGGGTGAAAAGGGGAGGCCAACGTTGATAATGGTTGAAGATGATGACTCATGCAAATTTCATTTAATGCTTCCTTATCCTATAATCACCTCAGCCATTAACCCCTTTGACCTCTTGACAATTTGACCATTCACTTAATTGGTCTTCTTGCTTCCATTCATATTCCACATATCATTCTTGTCATAACGTCTAAGTCCGTGAACCTAACAGCTAGACTTTAAAATTCAAGGAGTCGCCACCAACCATTCAAACCTAAGGTGTGATTGGTCACCTATTCTTGTCTAAGGATAAGGCATGGTCTACGTTCAAAGAATCTAGGGTTCGGGAGTACGGTTACGTGTGGGGAAGGATTAGCACCCCCACAACGCCCATTCTAAAATGGTACCACTTAGTTTTAAGTTTAGTCTAAATTTGCCTTTATGTTTGTATTAGTTTAGATAATTAAATATTGAGAAAGTTTCTAAGACTATTCCATCAATCTGGCTCAAATCTTAGAAACTCCCCTCACCTCAAGATGTTCAAGGAGTACCAATCGACTTTCTTGAACTCTATCGTCGGATTGATTGAGTATATTATGGAATTCTTATCTATAAATATTTTCTAATCTTATTCTTCTTATTGTATTGTTTTAATTCTATTATTTTATATTTTTAAAAATAAACATGACATATGGGTTATTGACAATTCTTCTTAAGTATCCCATCAATCTGGCTCAACCGAAGAAGAATCCTCTCACCTAGAAATTCCAAGGAGTACCAATTGACTTTCTTAGAATTTCATCATCGGCATATGTCACATTTACTTCTTTTATTATCATCCCATTACCTTATTATGGTATTATTTTATATTTCTTTATTCTCGATTCGTTATTTTATTTTATTTCATTATATCTTTAAAGTGAACATGAATTATGTTTTCTTGAAAATTCTCCTCAAGTATTCCATCAATCTGGCTCAACTCAAGAAGAATCATGTCACCTAGAAAATCCAAGGAGTACCAATTGACTTTCTTGGAGTTTCATCCTCGGCATAATCCATATTCATCTTTGATAACTAATTTTGTTATCTCCTTATTCAATCTTTATTCCATTTATTCTTATTTGCATTTTTTCTAATTTAATTTATTTTATTATTTTATTTATCTAATATCTATCATACTAAACATACAAAATATAAAATATATCATACAAATTAAACTAAACAAATCATATCAATATACAAATTATTTATTCAATATGTATTAATCAAATATTATCAAAGTAATTAAATCATGCAACATTAGTATTTTAATATACAAATTATTAATCCGATATTAATTAACTATCAAACCCTCCTATTAAATTATTGACCAATTAATATAATAAAACAAAAACTTACCTGGGCAATAACCTCACCTCTTGTTGGCTTTTTTTCTTTTCCTTTATATTCCCTTTTCCACGTGTTCTCTTGCTCTAGCTCTTCTTTAATATTTCCAAAGTGACGTGCCTGAAGCATTTTCACAAAGCTTTCCTATTTTCTTGCAACAATCATCAAGAGCAACACAAACGGAGGCTATGCAAACATCCACGTGATGGGTCGGCAACCTGCAGTAGCTGTGCGGTGACTGGGCTAGCAACAGTGGTGCGAGAGGCAGGCAGAAAAATGAGCTGATAGAACAGCAGCGGCGGTGATCAGGTTGCGTCCTTGATTTCCCCCAGAGTTCTCTTTTTATAATAAAAAATTTATTTGAGTCCTAATACAACTCTACCTATTCTATTAATTATCCCCTATTTTTAACATTTTATCTATTTCTTATATTAATCCTAATCTAACTCTATCAAATTTAATATTAATCCAGATAATTATCCTAAAAAATCTAATTATCCTATCCTAAAATTAATTTTATTTTTATTTCTTTTTATCTTTTCTCTTTTTTTTATTATTCCTAAATCCTATTTTAATTTTAATTTTTTAATTAATATTAATTCTAAATCTAAAAATTCTAATTTAATTCTAGCTTAATTCTAAATTGTTAAATTAAAATACAATGTCACTCAACCCAATTAATTATTTATACAAATCAAGACCCCGGACAAAATAAGGTGTCTACAACTGCCTCTCTTTGTGCATTTGCTGCGAAACAGTAATTGCACAAAGATATAGACACCTATTTTGTCTGACTTCTCCTTTTTTTTAATTTTTTTTTTCAAAAAGCTCCCTCTAAACAGAAAGGCAATCAAACTTTAAAACCTTGTCCAAAACGCTCCTCCTAAACAGGCAGGCAGTCAAACTTTAAAATCTTGTCCAAAACGCTCCTCCTAAACAGGCAGGCAGTCAAACTTTAAAAATCTTGTCCAAAATGCTCCTCCTAAACAAGCAGGCAGTCAAACTTTAAAATCTTGTCTAAAAGCTCCTCCTAAACAGGCAGGCAGTCAAACTTTAAAAATCTTGTCCAAAAAGCTCCCCCTAAACAGGCAGGCAGTCAAACTTTAAAAATCTTGTCCAAAATGCTCCTCCTAAACAAGCAGGCAGTCAAACTTTAAAAATCTTGTCCAAAAAGCTCCCCCTAAACAGGCAGGCAGTCAAACTTTAAAAATCTTGTCCAAAAAGCTCCCCCTAAACAGGCAGGCAGTCAAACTTTAAAAATCTTGTCCAAAATGCTCCTCCTAAACAGGCAGGCAGTCAAACTTTAAAATCTTGTCTAAAAGCTCCTCCTAAACAGGCAGGCAGTCAAACTTTAAAATTCTTGTCCAAAAGGCTGGAGGAATCATACCCGAAGGTCTTATAAATTGTATTCAAGGAACCTTGTCTGTAATTTTTCCTCATGCAATGCATCATGTATGCAACTACGCATGCATTCTATCCTATCTATGCAATGTCATTTGTGTAATGCCATTCATGCAATATTATTCACACAATCTATTCTATTCATGTAATGTTTTCTTTGAAAAGCATTTCAACTTTAACTGTGGCAATAACAAGGTTTTTCTTTCACAGTCCATCTCATGCATTCTTCTCTTTTCATTTGTCATCTTGTCCTTATATTTCCGATTTCTCTTCTCATTTTCCTTCTTCCATTTTTCTTTCCCAATGAAGCTCCTATCTTCGTGCCCTCTTTATCTTATCTTATCTCCTATCTCTTCTTCTTTGCTATTCTCTCTATTGGGTCATTCATTTGCTCATTAAAATCTTTACTGAGACTTCATCATTCATTCTTTCTTATTCATTGATTTTTTCTTGATTTCCAATTTTCATTTATTCACAAGTTTCCCTTTTCTTTCATTTTCCTAAATAATGTAGGAGTCTTTCACATATTTTGCTAAGCAAACATTCATTATCATTTCAATTTCAAGATTAATGCAACACAATTTCTCAATCTCTCAAGGTAAGGATATAGCAAAGAAATGATAAGTGAAATGAAGAGAGTGGTATTATTCAACATTTGGAAAGATTTAACAAGAAATTGTTAGGCTTAGAAGGAAAGTAAGCTTGAATGAAAGGTGAGAATTTTTAGGATTAGGTAATAGTATCCAAATAAAAACAATTCAAACAATTTTGATCAATGAATACAAAATTCCCTTCAAACGTCCATTAATCTGATTATGTTGAGTTCATCAAAACATCCTCTTTGCCCCAATATCATTGACATCCAGCTTTTTTGGTATCTAAGTCGCCTTTTCAGGTTTTCAACTTAGATGCACTCCATTGATCCAAACCGCCCTTTTTGGGTTTTCGATCTGAATTCTCCTTTCATCTCTTTTTTTTCTTTTTCTTTTCCTTTTTTTTCTTTTTCTTCTTTTTTTTTTTGTGAAATTTCTTTTGTTTGTTCTTGATTCTAATACATGCCCCAACAGCAGATATTTCTTCACCCAATTTAATGCTCTCATGGATCCAAAAGAATCTTTGGAATCCCACTTCTTCCATCTAGACGAAATTTTTTTGCTTATCTTGATCTACTTGTCCTAATTCCATCCAAAGGATCATCATCTCATAGTGTAAGTATGCCTTTATTTAACACATGATTCTTCAATAAGAGTACTCATATTTGATCAAAATGGACTTTTAAGGAAAGTAATGTAGGCTCAGGTGAGGGTTCATGAAAGAAAGGATAACATAGGCCCAAAATAAGTGTTTTAGGGTTTATCAAACCAAGAATCATTTTTCATGAATCATTTAGGCATTTTGACTTTTGCCCCATTCTAATTTGCTTTCTCTCTCCTTTTTTTTATTCAAATGTGACTAGGGTTTTCACTTTCTTGATTCAAACCCTCTTTCCTTTTTCATTCTCTTTTTCTTTTTTGTTCTCTTTTTTTTTTCACAAAAGGTTTTTTTTCTTTGCCCCTTTTTATATTTTTACTTTGCCCCACAAATCTTTCATCTTCTATTTTCTTTGCCCCCTAGTGTAGAGGGTGATTCTTGGTGGGTTATATATAAAAAAGAATATAATAGGCTCAAAAGGGGTAATCAATGGATAATTTTACTCACACTTGAAAGGTAGTGAAAGAAGGCCATTTCTCATCTCATTACAAGTACTCTCATTAAAGGTCATCTATTGAACAAAGACAAACTCATTAGAATTTCATGTAGAGATTCACCTTTACTCGTAACATTCTATAGGTGAAGATTTTAGACAAATATCTTCTATTCTCTTCTTGCTTGAACAATCTTGGCAAATTGGAAACCCATTCAACCAACCAAAGCAACTCTTTCAGAACTGAATTTTATACTCATTGCCATCATCATTATCATGTTCATTATTTGGATACTTTTAAGCTTGGTAACAATGTAGAGAATATGTGTATTGGTGTTTGGCATTAAAGAACAAGATTGGAATGAGGAATTAAGAAATATGCATCACACTTTTCCTTTATTGAAAATGAAAACAAATGAAAACTGGCCCAATACATAAAAGAATTCTTAATGCCTTTTGGGCTTAGGCACTCCTATATTACCTAAGAAATTGAAATGTCCTAAGATGAACAACCATAATCTTCAAGTTAGTGAATCAATCAATATCATCCAGTTTCTTCTATAGCATCAACCGCTACCCTTTGTGTGATCTGGTAGAATATTATCATTCACATTTGGATCATTCTTTGTTCCAAAACTCAAAATTCCAGCATTGACAAGTGCTTGGACTTTCCTCTTCAAGCCCATACAATTTTCAATAGAGTGTCCAACATTGTCATTATGATAGGCACACTTTGCATTAGGATCATACCACTTTGGGTAAGGAGGTTTCAAGGGTTCTATATAAATAGGACCAATAAGATTACCTTCCACCAACTTTGGGAATAGCTCAGCATATGTCATGGGTATAGGGTCTATGGTAACATTTCGGCTAAGTCGGGTGTTCCTTTGGTCATTAAGTGGGAAAGTGGGGTTTGTTGAGGCTGTAGGAGTTTGTCGAGGGAAAACAGGTTGATATGTGTTTTGGGGATGAGTTTGTGGGTAAGATGGGGAATAGGCGTAATTCACTGAAGGTGGGTAAGGGGTATAAAGGCGGCATGAATTATTTGAGACAGCTTGTGCATCTCCTTCCTTCTTCGAGAATCCACCCTTCCTACTAACATTCATTGGTGCTTCGATCTTACCACTCTTGATGGCATTCTCAATGGCTTCACCGGTTAACACCATGTCTGCAAAGTTCTTAGTTACACTGCTAAGCATACGCTCATAATAAAGAGCCTTGAGAGTATTTAAAAAGAACATGGTGATTTCCTTCTCAGTCAAGGGAGGTTGAATTAGTGATGCCACGTCTCTCCATCGTTGGGCATATTCTTTGAAGCTCTCATCTTTCTTCTTTTCCATACCTTGCAGAGATAAGCGGTCAAGAGCTACATCGAACACATGTTTGTATTGAGCTATAAAAGCTCTTGCCAACTCAGACCAAGAAGAAACTTTGCTCCTTTCCAATTGGTTGTACCACTTAGCGGTTGACCCAGTCAAGCTGTCTTGAAAAAAATGAATTAATAGCTTGTCATCCCATGCATATGCCGCCATCTTTCTACAATACATGGTGAGATGATCTTTTGGTGAGATGATCTTTTGGGCACGATCTTCCATTGAACTTTTCAAATTCAGGCACCTTGAATTTTGGTGGAAGCACAACACCACGTACCAAACACAACCTTTCGGCATCAACAGGTCCAAAATAGTCAACTCCTTCCACAGCACTTAGTCTTTCTTCTATCGAGCTCAACTGAGCTTTAGTACCACTATGTTCTTCTTTATGCTTCAACTTTTCTAACTCTGTGAGATCATCTAGATTTGGCACTTCCATTGGGTTTTAAACTTGTATCTGTAGAGGTGTTAGAGCATTGACAGTACTTCCTTCAGGAACAAAAATAGGGTTGTCTCGCATGCTTTGTTGAGCTTCTTGGATAGACTCCTCTTGATTACCCATCTTCTCCATTCCTTTAATCATGGCTTTTAGCAACTGGGTAATTTCACTCAATTGCCCCCTTATCTCTGCATTTTCCCTTTCCAACTTTTCTATCCTAATATTTTGATCCTCTTCCATTATGCGTGCTTGATACCTTGTATGATATCTGTGGAGGGCAGATCGTCTAGTGGATGCAATTTTGATACCTTGTGCCACAATTTAGTTGAAATTATTTTCAATGTGATGATATGTTTATGCACAAAAATGAATGCACATGGAATGCCATTAGGTCTAGCAATCTCTCCTAACAATTAAAAGTGTGTTCATTCTCATGATAAGACAGGTGCAAACTTACATGAATGATATGTTATGTGATGCAAAATCAAACACAACTATGCATGACTTAATGATACAGACAAATTCTTTTTTTTTGTTTTTTACTTTTTTATTTTGAAGAATGGAAGAAAGAAAAACTATATTTTTTGAATTTTTTTTTAAAAACAATGTACAAAAGAGGAAGTAAAACTTATTCCTTCATGTGTCCTATCTTAGGTTTGAGTCTACACTCCAATCTAATATGGTTCCACCCTAAGGCTAAGCCTTATGTTTCATTACATGCTGGGTTTGGATAATTCAAGGTCTAAAGGTTCCCAAATTGTTCCTCACTATCATCCACACAGGACTAGTAAGGCACCCAATCCTCACCCATTATAGGTTACAAACGGAAAGGTTCAATCTGAGTGGGAGTATTTCGCTAGCCTATGTGGAGGTTATCACCTCACGAAAGCGTAGTTACTTTACTCCCTCCTAAAAAAGGAAGAGCCCGGGTTGAGGGCTTATGCAAATGCAAGTGTTGTGTGTGTTGAAGGAATGAATTAACATTTTATTATACATTTTCCAAATACTTCTAGGCAAACTTAGACTAATCTTCAAACTAATCTTTGGCCTGACTCTCTAAAGTCCCCAGTGGAGTCGCCAAACTGTCATAACGTCTAGGTCCGTGAACCTAACAGCTAGACTTTAAAATTCAAGGAGTCGCCACCAACCATTCAAACCTAAGGTATGATTGGTCACCTATTCTTGTCTAAGGATAAGGCATGGTCTACGTTCAAAGAATCTAGGGTTCGGGAGTACGGTTACGTGTGGGGAAGGATTAGCACCCCCACAACGCCCATTTTAAAATGGTACCATTTAGTTTTAAGTTTAGTCTAAATTTGCCTTTATGTTTGTATTAGTTTAGATAATTAAATATTGAGAAAGTTTCTAAGACTATTCCATCAATCTGGCTCAAATCTTAGAAACTCCCCTCACCTCAAGATGTTCAAGGAGTACCAATCGACTTTCTTGAACTCTATCGTCGGATTGATTGAGTATATTATGGAATTCTTATCTATAAATATTTTCTAATCTTATTCTTCTTATTGTATTGTTTTAATTCTATTATTTTATATTTTTAAAAATAAACATGACATATGGGTTATTGACAATTCTTCTTAAGTATCCCATCAATCTGGCTCAACCGAAGAAGAATCCTCTCACCTAGAAATTCCAAGGAGTACCAATTGACTTTCTTAGAATTTCATCATCGGCATATGTCACATTTACTTCTTTTATTATCATCCCATTACCTTATTATGGTATTATTTTATATTTCTTTATTCTCGATTCGTTATTTTATTTTATTTCATTATATCTTTAAAGTGAACATGAATTATGTTTTCTTGAAAATTCTCCTCAAGTATTCCATCAATCTGGCTCAACTCAAGAAGAATCATGTCACCTAGAAAATCCAAGGAGTACCAATTGACTTTCTTGGAGTTTCATCCTCGGCATAATCCATATTCATCTTTGATAACTAATTTTGTTATCTCCTTATTCAATCTTTATTCCATTTATTCTTATTTGCATTTTTTCTAATTTAATTTATTTTATTATTTTATTTATCTAATATCTATCATACTAAACATACAAAATATAAAATATATCATACAAATTAAACTAAACAAATCATATCAATATACAAATTATTTATTCAATATGTATTAATCAAATATTATCAAAGTAATTAAATCATGCAACATTAGTATTTTAATATACAAATTATTAATCCGATATTAATTAACTATCAAACCCTCCTATTAAATTATTGACCAATTAATATAATAAAACAAAAACTTACCTGGGCAATAACCTCACCTCTTGTTGGCTTTTTTTCTTTTCCTTTATATTCCCTTTTCCACGTGTTCTCTTGCTCTAGCTCTTCTTTAATATTTCCAAAGTGACGTGCCTGAAGCATTTTCACAAAGCTTTCCTATTTTCTTGCAACAATCATCAAGAGCAACACAAACGGAGGCTATGCAAACATCCACGTGATGGGTCGGCAACCTGCAGTAGCTGTGCGGTGACTGGGCTAGCAACAGTGGTGCGAGAGGCAGGCAGAAAAATGAGCTGACAGAACAGCAGTGGCGGTGATCGGGTTGCGTCCTTGATTTCCCCCAGAGTTCTCTTTTTATAATAAAAAATTTATTTGAGTCCTAATACAACTCTACCTATTCTATTAATTATCCCCTATTTTTAACATTTTATCTATTTCTTATATTAATCCTAATCTAACTCTATCAAATTTAATATTAATCCAGATAATTATCCTAAAAAATCTAATTATCCTATCCTAAAATTAATTTTATTTTTATTTCTTTTTATCTTTTCTCTTTTTTTTATTATTCCTAAATCCTATTTTAATTTTAATTTTTTAATTAATATTAATTCTAAATCTAAAAATTCTAATTTAATTCTAGCTTAATTCTAAATTGTTAAATTAAAATACAATGTCAC
Organism: Heritiera fomes; assembly: GCA_032173925.1. Lineage (NCBI taxonomy): Eukaryota > Viridiplantae > Streptophyta > Magnoliopsida > Malvales > Malvaceae > Heritiera > Heritiera fomes. Next base: position 36,510,385 of record JAPDPM010000003.1, read on the forward strand.
TCAACCCAATTAATTATTTATACAAATCAAGACCCCGAACAAAATAAGGTGTCTACAATTCTAATTACCAAAATCTGATATTTATTTTACTATTATCCAATCATTCTCATAACATTAGAATTTATTCATTGACTATTTGATTTTCAATTTCCTTATTTCTTTCAATGTTCTACATATAACATTCATATATCAAATCCTCATATTTACTTAATCATTTTAGTTGGAATACTTTACAAATATGAGGAAATTACATGAAATTGGGGATTTCACAAATTCGATCCTTTCATCTCAATAAATCAAAAATGGTTAGAGTTTGGCTCGATATCTACTCTATGCACATTTTCATTTTTACCATTAAGCTACCTACATTAACTTTAACTCTAATTTTGCCTTGACCAATGACTTCGAAGTTAATAAGAGTTAGGATACATGAGATATTATCGCTTTAAGCCACTCGAGAAGATGAATTCTTATCTCAACTACTCATCCACTTTAATATGTTTCTGGACATACCTAAAAACATTTGTTTTAGCCATTTGGCTATTCCAAAACTGTAAGGATGAAATTAAAGTAAGCCAGTTCACAGAGAAGATAACCTGGCATTTTAACTTCGAGGATTACTTACATTGCTGTCACATGAAAATATATTTCATAGACATTCAAGTGACACTACCAAATAGAACTCGCATAGCAGGTCATGTTTAATGAACTTATTTTTTAATAAGCACCCACATGTTATCCTCAAATATCTCAATATTTCAACCTATTGGATTGGTTGCATACTTGACAAGTTTGAGGCTTAGCATGTACTGATCTTTAAGTACTATCAATGCTCATTCTTAATAGTATAATGACCAGGAGCAAGTTTAGGAACAAAGCTTTGATGCACATTAATCTAATAATTGTAATACACTACAATTCACTTACAAGGCTATCATGTTCCATGGGTTTTATCTACATAACTATAATAGTCCTAATTATTTTTGAGACTTATGGATAAAAAAATACTTTATTATAATTATCAAAACTCAAAGGGATAATTCGTATAAATATTTATAACATAAGGAATAACCATAAAGTGTTAACATCCACGACAAGTCTCAATTAGCTTGTAGGGCTTATATTAACATAAAGATCATAACAAAGATTGAATGAGAAAATCGACACCCACAGTGTTTGGGGTTGCCAATTTCTCATGTACATGGTCATATTATGTGGCCGGTCATAATAGTGTTATAAACAAGCCAAGTTAAATGTGTTTCATTAATTGGTATATTTATCTTTTAGCTTTTAGGCTTATTATAATTTGCTCAAAAACTAATTAATGGTAGGGGACCACAATTTAATTAAACTTTTGTAATTAAATCCACTTAACTAAACTCTTTTAATTAGGCTCAATAATCCTTTTAATTATAATTTGGCCCAATGGCTTAATTATAACCTTTTTAATTAAGCTTATTTAATTAAGTCTAATTATAATTCTATCAAATAAGTCTATGTGGGAAATTCTAAATTTTCCTCACAATCTCAATTCATTTCAATCCATTAGTTGCTTTTATATATGTGATCCATTAGGCTTCCAACATGTTGACAATGAATTGAATTTTCATTTAATTCATAGATTAGGATTAACATCTAGCAATACATTATAGCCACTCAAATGTTGAAAAGTCAAGATGGTTTGACTTAACCTATTTAATGTGCAATATCTCAATGTAATTTCATATGTTGGCTTTAAATTGATAAATATTTTGAAATGACAAAAACTTAAATGCACTCAAATCTATTTACAAAGTAAATTTCCTTTTGACAAATAAGTTTTGAGAAAGAAGATTTTCATTGAGCTCTAATATATATAAATGTGCCTCTTTGTTTGTGTGTGTTTTAGTAAGATTTTGATCATTCTAATGCAAGTGGTAAAGACAACAGGTAATCATCAAAGAGAGTAACTTTTTCGACTTAAGTCTTGAAATCATCTAATATTGTAAAAGAACTTGAGTACTTGACTCAACATGGTATGTTCTAATCTTCAACTCTCAGTGTCTGAAAGATATTTACATATTTGTATAGTAAAATTAAACTTTGGCTTGGTTGCAAATTTGCAATGTTGATATATACTTAAAACAATGTTGTCCTCAAGTTGTTAAATATCGGGGTTTGGATTTAGATATCATAGTCATAGATGTGGGAGACTTTTGCTTTGTCTAACGTCCTTACTAAACTTTGCTAAAAAAAGGAAATTGTTAAAATTATAAATGTATTTATCAACATCGTTAAAAACTTAAAAAGTGCCACCATATTAACAACATTTTTCAAGAAAACTTTGCTATATTTGTCAACACAAGTATAAGTGGCCTTTTTAGCTACATTTTTACAAGGTGTCGCAAATATTTAATGGAGTTATAAACGTTGCTAAATGAGAAAAAAAATGTCGCTACAAACTCACTTTCCTGTAGTGTAGAAATATGGTAAATCTTTCATTATTCTTTGCCTTTGATTTTTCCAGTTTCAATTTTATATGAAATGAATCAATTTCTTCTTTTCATAACTTTAATCAAATCTTGTATACAAGACTATATGTGAATGGATTTCAATTTGGATATTTAAGGATGGGGGTTGACTGTACTACTAGGGGTTTATCCTAGCCTACATTTACTCCTTCTCCATCCAAAGAAGTTATTCGATAGGTGTCTAATCATAGGATCGGTCTTTGTAGGCTTCAAAGGCAAAACTTAGCTACCAAAGTTTGCCAAAGAATGCATGTGTGGGTAAGTTATAGATCAAGCCCTAGTAATTTCTTGTATATAGTTGAGCCTTTAAGTCCAATGCAATTGAGTCTAATTTAGAGTTTGATTCCAAACCCTAAACTTAGACCATGAGCTTGTTGGAAAATGGTCATTTAAGCCATTGTAGAATTCAATTTGTGTCAGTGAAAGATTCATACACTCAAAATGATACATAGGTGAATGAAAATTTGATACCCATTGTAACTGCCATTAGATTTATAACTGTCATTGAATTAAATTGTCTTAATTAAATTTCATAGTTGAAACTATGATTGGTTTAAATTTAAAATGGCTAACTATCATTGGAATAAATGATTGAATAAATTTTAGATTTAATTTCAAATTTATGAAAAACCAAAATGCCCTTAGATGAAAGCTATAAAGGGGATCTCCTCTCATTTGTTTTACAGACAAAAAAAAAACAAAATTCTTTAGCTTTTCTCTAGTTTCTGTCTAATGTTTGCTATTTCTTCAAGCTCTTATTTTTAGGTGCTTCGAGTCTAATTCTCAGTATGATAGAGTTTGGGCATTTGAAACTTTGATTAAAGTAGATTCGTAGTGCACCTTTACTACTTGGTTATCGTTGTATCTTGGGAGATACATGCCTAAGTTACTTAGGCACCCCTGATGAGAGGACGAATTTGTTTTAAGGAAATTATATAATACATATGTTTCAATTCACTCTGTTTCTATTTCTGTTTTATTCTATTTCAGTTATAATATTTATATTATTCTTGTTGTAGATTTATTCCATAATATATATATATATATGTATAAGCTATTGTTATTTTTCTACAATCTTAAAACATATTCTAGGCATGGTGTCAAACTCCAAATTATTACTATTATTTTGTTATAAGAATACTGGATTTTAAGTGGATTGCCTGTGACCCCTCTTGCTTTTCCTAAGAACTTTTTTTTAGAAGTATTTAGTTTATCAACATCCTAGTTGAGAAAGGGAAATAATAACTTATTGTGGCTATTTTATTTGATATATATATATATATATATATATATTGGAAATTGTGAGAAAGTTGGTTGTGATTTTTAGAAATGGAAACTAAAACTAATGCTGAGCCCTTCATGTGGCAACTTAAGTTTTGTTCCCTACTATTTTGGTAATAGTTCTTGTAAACCATGGGAAGAAACTGGAGAAGTTTAATAGTTTAAACTTTAAAAAGTGGTAGTTGAAAAAATTTGATTCTATTTAACCACCTTGAATCTTGCGAGATTCTTGACTGAGAATGCTCCTACACTTAATAAGGATGAGCATGATATCCAAATGATTAATGTTGTGGATGCTTGGAAATATTCATACTTTCTGTGCTGAAATTATTTCATGAATGGGTTGATTGATTCTTTGTACAATGTGTATAGTACAAAGAAAACAACCAAAAAGTTATAGGAGTCTATGGACTACAAATATAAGACTGAAGATGCTGGGACCATGAAATTTGTAGTTGGCCACTTCTTAGATTATAAGATGGATGACTCCAAGACAATGATCAATCAAATTCAAGAGATCTAAGTCATCTTACATGAGATTCATGCTGAGAGAATGGATTTGAGTGAAACTTTCCAAGTGGCTATTAGTATTAAGAAGTTATTTCTTACATGAAAGGATTTCAAGAATTATCTTAAGCAAAAGCAAAGGAGATGAATACTCAAGAACAAATTGTTGGACTTTGATTTGAAGAAGACAACAAAGGTTCTAAAAAGAGAGAGGCCATTTCACCTATGGCTAAGGAAATATGTGGTGGAGCATGATCGAGGCTTCAAAGACAAAATGAACATGAAATCTAAGAACAATGAATCCAAGTTAGGCTCAACAGGTGGAATCTCTAAGAAGCCAAAGAAGTTTCAAGGCAAATGTTTTAATTGTGATAAAATGGGTTGCAAAATATCTGATTGCAAGCTGCCTAAGAGAAACAAAAATAAAGAGGTGAAAATGGTGAACAACGTCATTTAAGATGTGTCAAACATAAACATTTCTATTGTTGTTTCTGAAGTTATCTTATTGGGTCTAATATGAGAGAATGGTGATTTGACATCGATGTAATCGATATATTTGCTCAGACAAAACAATGTTCACTACCTTCAAACCAAATGAAAATCGGGAGAAGTTGTTCATGGTAAAATTCTCCACCTCAAAAATCAAGATTCAAGGAAAAGTGATACGAAGATGACATCTGGAAAAGAGTTGACTCTAAACAATATATTATATGTGCCTAAAATTTGCAAAAACCTTGTATCAAGTTCACTGTTGAATAAATATGGATTCTGTAGTCAAATAAAGTTGTTTTATTCAAAAATGGAATGCATATTGGAAAAAGTTATGTATCTAATGGGCTTTTTAAGCTAAATGTGACCATAATTAAATCAAGCAACAATAAAGTTTGTTTTTATGTTTATTTGCTTGTGTCGTCTAATCTCAAGCTAGGTAGATTCGTACATGTTAATTATGATACTTTGCACAAGCTGATTAACATGAATCACATACTCACTTTTTTATATTTATTTCAAACATAAGTGTGAAACTTGTGCTATGGCAAAACTGACAAGGTTATCATTCCAAACGGTTGAAAAGAAAATAAACCCTTAGATTTAATTCACAATGATATTTGTGATTTAAATTTTGTACAAACAAGGAGTGACAATAAGTATTTTATTACTTTTGTCGATGATAGCACAAAATATTGTTATGTGTATTTGTTAAAAAGCAATGACAAAACAATAGAAAAATTTATTCTCTATAAAAATGAAGTTGAGAACCAACTTAACAAAAATATTGAAGTGTTGAGAACCTATCGAGGTGGTGAGTATGAGCCTCCATTTGCTGAATTATGTGCACAACATGAAATCATACATGTTACCACAACACCTTATTCTCCTCAGCAAAACAGTTTTGTTGAGAGGAAAAATCGTATGTTGAAAGAAATGATGAATGCAATGCTCATAAGTTTTGGGTTACCTCAAGCTTGTGGGGAGAAACCATTTTGTCAAGCAATTACCTTTGAAATAAGGTAGCTCGCAAGAAAGAAGAAGAAACTCCATATGAATTATGGAAAGGAAAGATACTTTATTACTATTATTTACGAGTATGGGGATGCCTTGCCAAAGTGGTCGTACCTACACCAAAGAAGGTGAAAATAGGTTTGAAAGCAGTTGATTTCATCTTTCTTGTATATGTATATAATAGTAGTGCCAATTAGTTTTTTGTGTATAATTCAACAATATCTTACATTCACTAAAACACAATAATAGAATCTAGAAATGCATCATTTTTGAAGATGTATTTCCTTGTAGATTTAAACAGGCATCAAGTTCATTTAAACAAACTCACGAGGTTATCATTAAAGATAGATAAAAACATAACCATAAACAAAATGATAATACTAAGGTTGAGCTAATATGTAGCAAAAGAGCTAAGACAAAAAAATATTTTGGTTTAGATTTTCTGAATTTTTTGCTAGAGAGCAACCTTTAAAGTTACAAAAAAAAATGTAAATTCTTCATGTGGTCCTTAGTGGAATGAGATCATTAATAGAGAAATTGAGTTTATCACGCAAAATCATACTCGAGAGTTAGTAGGTCTTCCTCTAAGATGTAAACCTCTAGGATCTAAGTGGATTTTTAAGAAGAAAATGAAAAATGATGGATCAATTGAAAAGTATAAGGTCAAATTTGTAATTAATGGTCACAAGCAATGAAAAGGCCTTAATTACTTTGATGCATATTTATCAAGTTACTTTGAAAACACATTTGAGTATAATTTTGTTATTTCAAAATATTTATTAATTTAAAGCTAACAAATGAGTATGTAACTCTTCAAAGAAAAAATTATCCATTGAAAAGTTGCATATGTATTCTCAATTATGGTAGTTGGATGCCCGACAAAGACAATTGGCAAGCTTAGTGTAATAGAATACTTTCAAAATCATAGCCTTCGACCTTCCTAGTGTAATTTTCAAATATAAGTTTTTTCACATACAATAGTCGATTCTCTTGTAAGATAACCAAATGCCTCTATGCTTAAGCTTCGCCTATCGACTTTAAATCAATTTTTGTTACTTGAAAACTTACCAATAATGTTGAATAGCAGCCTTAACACTAATTTTTTTATTCCATTTATTAAATATCATATTTAATCAATTATTCCTTTAATATTTAAAAAATATTCTATAACTCACTATAACGTTTCGAAGCAACTGGTGGTGATTTGACTTTTTTAAAAAAATAGGTCTTATAAGAAATACTCCAATTTTTTGTTTAATGAGCTGCCAATTCCATGCATCCAGTAGAATGTCTTATGTTTTTGAGGCCTTGCCTAATCTCATTTTCTATGTGCAAAGTGCAAACTAATGTAATCGGTGGCTGGGCTTAGGCGAGCTAGCTACCAACTACCAATATGCCACCAATAGTCGCAAATAAATTTAACGATTTTAAATACGACACAAAAATAAAATGAATAAAAAATATGAAAGTTAAATGAATTAAAATTTGATAAAAATTATATATAAATATAAAAAAAGCTAAAAAAATTATATTTAACATGTCGATATGAATTTTGGCACGAATTGATATAAAATTTTTGTTTTTTACACAATATAAACACGTTTTTTGTGATATTAATACAAATTATATACACAGATCACAAACCAACTGCACAAAGTTTGCAGGGCCCCCTTCTGTCATACACATAATCGAAAGTACCAAAAATTGATCCACAAAATCTAAAGTCACGAGACAATAAGGCAATCCAAACTGTGTGCCTACCGCTATGTGTGCATGCCTAATCTATAATGGATGGCAATGCCCTTCGCTGGAGAATTTTCAAACATACTAAATAATTTTATACTTACACCCCATTTATAAATAAACTACAACAAAATACTATTTCTACCCCTTAAAAGCGCCAATCTATCCTATACTAAATTCACCCCATTTCTTGACCCTCCTACCGTCTTCTTCATCCCCTAAACAAATCCTAAACTGCAATTTTATTGTTTGATTTATGTGTTTACTGGTTTATTTCACTGTGAAATCTTTTCCTCTTTCTGTGTCGATAAATTTGTGATCTATTTGTTGGGGATGAATATTATGAAACTTTAAGGCGGCCATAGCCGCGCGCATCGCCTAAGAGCCTCTAAGAGACTATTTTGTTTTTTGCGCAGGAAAGCCTACGCGCAATGACCTCTTCACTTCTTTGATAAAACTACTTGCCTTTTAGAATCTCATGAATTGATGCTTCCATTGATGAATCTTTAATATCTTTTTTTTCTCATCTTCTTTGGGATTTTAACAAGTAATTGTTGTTGTAATATCCCTATTTGTGTGGACTAATTAAGTGTAATTAACTTCATATAATATTTGATTAGTAGTATAATTAACGATAAAGTGTGACCCATAATTAATTATATTAAATATATAATATATGTGTATAAACTTATAATGGGATGGGTTTATACATGAATCATATAAGGAGAGGTCCCTACTCTCAACCTTTATATATATGAAGCTGGCCCATTGAGTTTCATATCTTTCAATGAGGGATGAGAGTAGCTCTCTCTCCTCTGTCTCACTACTCTCCTTCTCACTCTCTCGTTTTCTTTCTGTTTTAGGTCCTAAGACAGTCAATGGAACGCTATTGGAAAGGGCTTCGACAATACGGTAATGTGGTATAGCGGGATTGAATTCTCGCCCGCATCCAGGTCAGTTTTACTACGATTCAATTTCGTGTTAGTGACTTGGTGAGGTTTTAATAAATTCCAACAATTGGCATCAGAGCCAGACTCACCCAAAGTCACTAACCATTATTGGTTTGGACAAAAGAAGCCATGGAAGCTTCGTTTTTGAAGTTTTTGGATTTTGGGTTTTTTGAAACCCATACCATTTCTTGTAATTTTTGACTTAAAATTGTTAGATTCATGTTGTATGATGTTTAAGGGTGAAAACCCCCTTAATTTTGAGCAAAAACGACGTGAAATAAGTCCATTTTCGGCTGGATCGGGTCGCACGACCCGTTTTTTTTTTTTGAAAAACGGGTCTGTCTCGTGGAGAAGAAAGGCGGGCACGTGCATTGCACGCGCCCGTTGGCCTGACAGGTGCGCGCCTCTCCTCTCTAATGCGGGCGCATGTAATGCATGCACCGCTTATGAAAATTAAAAAAAAAGATAAATATTTTTTTGGGCCCTTATGGTCGTATGGGCTGGTTTTTTTTTTTAGTGTTTGGGCCACCGATTTTTGGGGCCCATTTTTTGGGCATTTTTTCTGGGTCATTTTAGTTTGTTTTGGGTTGGTTCTTTTTGTTTTAAGGTGGATTAATTTGTTGTGTTTATTATTTTTTGGGCCACCAATTTTAGATGATAAAGGCCAAATGCTTTGAATTAATTGGCCCATAAATATTTATTTAATTTAGGCAATCATAATTTTATATTATGGGCATTGCTTATTTAATTATTTTTTAATTGATCATTTAGTATAAAATTAATTTTGGGTAATTAAATTAATTAATTTTAGGTCGTGTTGCCTAATTAATTTAGGGGCCATGTTGATTAATTAATTTTATTTGGCTATTAAATTTGGATTAATTATTGGCTATTTTGCATAATTAATTAATGGGCCATTTTAGATTATGGTTTTAAGGGCCATTTTGATTAATTAATTATGGACCATTTGGATAATTCATTTTGGACAATTTGGATATTTAATAGCCATAATTAGTTGTTAAGCTCAAAATTAATGTGATATAAGTGAATTTTGGAGGAATTAATTTTGGAGTAATTTCTAGAAATTTAATTACTCATTTAATTCATAATTCACTTAATTTTCAAATATATACTCATGCCCATAAATTACTAATATTTGGCCTAATTAAATAAGTTTAAATAAATTATTTGGGTATTTTGTTGAGCCATTTTGGATTATGGTTTCGTTAATAATTTATTTAAATAAATAAACTCTCTAAAATTGATATTGCCTTATTATTTGAATATTCACATTTATGTGAAATTAATTTAATTAATTAATATTGGATTTAAAATTACTACATATGCTTCAGGAATTGCATATTTTGGATGTAGTTAATTTTGATCAATTAATTATGTGAATATTCTTAAAATTATAAATCATTAATTGGATTGACTAGTACTTGCCTATCGCAAGAATAGTCAAGAAGATTTCTTGATGATTTATTTTGATAATTTTAAGGATATAATAATAATAATAAGGCAATGCATAGTGATAGTTGCAGTTGCATAATTTACTAAGATATCTAGAAGTGGCTAGTCTCTCCCTGTCGGATTGTTAGTTGCTTTTAGAGATGCTTGGGACTGAAAAGATTCTGGTTGGGATATGACACGATCTTCCTACCCTGTCGGTGGGCGATCATTCAGGTTGTATTCAACTAGTTTTGTCTTATCCTTGGTAGTGTATTGTGGAATTTATCGAGTCATTCCACTAGCCTCCATATTGTGCAACTATCACATATCGAATTTCTAGCAGGATCAAATTAGATAGATAGTATGAATTATTCTCTACGGTTAGGGACATATTAAACTAGGAAGTAGTCCCGAGAGTCGATCTATCTTCTATACCCAATAATGTGAGCTCTTTGAGAACAAAATATTTGAAATTTCAGGAACACTCAAGTGGAAATTCTCTGATTATATAAGGTATAACATGAAAGATTACATCAGAGGAAGTGTTCCAATTAGGAATAACCAAGAAGTATTTATGGATGCCATTAAAAAATAGTTCGCATAAGATGGATAAAGGTTGCTATAGGATTTTGATTCCATATATGGCAGATTCAGTACTACTTCCTTCTGGGATGGAGAATTGGAGATCTTCCAGTTTTACAGATCTCATTTAATGCAGAAGGAAGTATGATATTTTAATATCAATTTTGATATTGTCATTCAAGAGTGGGAGATCTTTCAGGTTAACAGATCTCATTTAGCCATAATGATGACGTCTGCTAGTATTACTGCCAAAAGGAAATATTATTAAGAGGTCTCAATAAAAGGTCATTTTAGAAGAAGATATTTGCCAAATCCAATTCCCATTCTAGTTTCACCAATACCTGCAAATATTAACGTGTGCCCATTCTGTGATAATCTTGGGCACAAGAGGGTAGATTGCAAGAGTCCTTTAGATTGGGATGAGTAAAAGGCATTTCGTTAGCTTTTATTTTGAATCCAATCTAGAAGATATGCCCTCTAACCGTTGGTATTTTGGATACTGGTGCTATTATTGATAAAATTATAAGCAATCGCAGATCGAGTAAGGAAAAATTGTTGTGAATTGGGGTTATAAAGTTAGATTCCATATTGAAAACATAGCCAGATTGTTGTTACATTTTGAAGATAGTTTAGGAACTAATGTCAGTTTATACTTTTCATTTTGATAACGGAAAAGTATTTCTATTTAGTAACAACATATGTATTGATTCTGGCATTCTACGTGATGGATACACAATGGACTTGTACCCCAATACTGGGCAAATTTTCTTCAGTTGTGAATAATGCGACTATCGATTCTAATTATGGTAGAATAGATAAGAAATCTATCAAGTAGTGGCATAATAGTTAGGGACATTTTGATGCTCATGTAGGATTGCGTTAAGGGAAATCTTAGTGCTAATATTAAGGACTTGATTAGCAGATATTGAAATGATTAGGAGCTGATATATACTGACATTTGTAGATTATTTCCACATACTGTATTCAGTGGATATAAGTGTTTCATCACTTTACTAAAGACCATTTCGATGTAGGTCATATGGAGTAATAGATCTGATCTTGTAGAAGTCTTAGGCATTCTGATTAATTCCGCTGCGCTGCTTAAGGCAATGATCAGACTGTAGTGATGAATATTATGTTCGGTATAATGAAGCTAGGCGAAACCATATATCGGTTTTCGGTTAAGTGCACTATATGATTATATATTGACACCTAGTTTACAGTGCTTGGACTATTGAAACAGAATGAGATAACAATTGCAGTCAACCGTACATTTTGATATAGTACGATTCATGTTAATCACTTCAAATATCCGAAACTCAGGTAGAGTGAAGTTATTAAAACTGCAACTCACATTCAAAGTTGATCTCCAAGCAAGACCAGTTCCTAAATGCATCCCAAGTTGTAGTTAGACAAGAAGCCGAGTTTGTGCCGCTTTCTGTGTTAATGGTTATAAAGTTAGGCCAAAAGGGTTATAACCTACAGTCAAGAAAATTTGACAAGAAAACTATTAGCGGCAATTTTGTTGGTTATTATATCGGCTAGAAAGATTTTAGATTTTGTTTTCTGATTATGTGACACTAGAATTACTGAGTCTGACAATGCAATCCATTTAGAGAATAACTTAAAGAGTGGGAGTTGTAAACTCCACAAAGTTATTATTAAAATACATTTTGTTGTGCCATTCCCATATATGCATCATCTTTTAATGGGAAAAAGCCACAACCAAAAGAATCAACGATTGATCCCAATACCATATTTCGAACCTGCACCTGACTTTACAGAGGAACATGAATGTAAGATTCATGTGTCTTCTGATTTTGATGTTTGTCAAGAGACTATCCTGATTCGAACTCTTAGAGTCAGATATTAGTCACGCAGGATGAGTAAGCATCTATATAGTATAGAGATGCCTGGTATCTATTTCAGTTGTCACATCATTGTTGTGAGATCCTCACTTTCCATGTAATTCCTCCATGTATGTAAAGTATTCTAAGCTAATATGATTAAATGAATATAAAGTTTAATGTGTGAATGATGTATGCATGATGTGTAGAAGAAATAAGAAAGTTGATAGCCAATAAGTCAAATAAATTATGTTGATATCAGGAAAATAATTGAAGCATGAAAGAAAATAAAATCAGAATTTTGATTGGATTTAAATAGATGAGTCATATGGAGGAGGAAGTAAATTCAATGGGCAAATGAGTCAAAGAGCTAAAGCATGGCTGAGATGAATTAATGGGATAAAGCATGCATTAAATGCAAATTAGCATAGTCATCATCTTCATCTCATCACCAACGTCAGCCCCTATCTTCCAGCTCTCCCTCACGTTCTTCTTCCATTTTCCCTAAGTTTCCAACATAAGTTACCTTGATAAACTGCCTTAATTCTCCAGCAATTCATTAAGTTCATTTGACGAAAATCGATCCTTGTCACTAGACTAAGAGATATCCAGAGTTTGGTGGATTGATTTCAAGTATTGGAAGAGATCTCAAAGTTTGAGATTTTGGTCTCTAGTGAAGGTAAGAGAAGAAGATGATTTAGTCAATTTGGTTTATGGTTTAGAGTTGTTTTGAGTTAGTATGATATATGTATGATGATGGTTTAAAGGTTTAAATTGATTTGATGTTACAGCTTTGAAGAAGTGAAAAGTTAGGGTTACGCGCCAAGTGATTTCGCGTTTCCGAAGGAATCGAGGTAAGAAATTTATGTAACGGACGTAAGGCGACTATGTCCGCATGTTTTATAATGTTTTTATGTGGTTTGGAAGAAGCACCAGTTGATTTTGGGCATGAAAAGATGCATTTTCGGACTTGTCTCCTAGTACCAATTAGGCTAAGGGCAGCCGACTGCCATAAAGGGAAGTCGACTGCCTAGAGACAAACAAAACGCCGTTTTCCGAAAACCGATGCAAACCAGTCGACTGCTATGTAAGCCAGTCGACTGCCATTTTCCCAGAAGCATTCTGTTTCAAACCAGTCGACTGCTATATGGGACAGTCGATTGCTATTTGCCAAATTGCATTCTGTTTCAAAAACAGTCGACTGCCCTATATGACCAGTCGACTGCTATTTCTTAAGAAGCATTCTGTTTGAAAACCAGTCGACTGCTATATGGACCAGTCGACTGCCCCCATGTATTTTTCGAAATGAAATTAATTTCGAGAAATGAAGTTATGAAGCAGCAGTCGACTGCCCTATAAGACCAGTCGACTACCATGTATGAAAAGATGTTTTCAAAGCTTATTTGATTTAAACACAAAGGTGTTTTCTGAAAAGTATATTATAATGTTTTGAGGCTATGGACTGCGTAATGATTATGCATTTCTGATGGCTGAGAGACTCTGATCAAGTCCTCAGTAATATGTATGTTAAGTGAGGAACCCTAGTCCGGTCCTCAAGACCATCAGTGACACCTGACTAGTGCTCACTATGGTATTATTAAGGCAGGAGAGAATCCCTGACCTCTACATGGTATTCCAATGTACTAATGCATGATTAGAGTCATATGAGTCATATGAATGGGAATGAACGGTTCATATGACGACTCAATCGCTTAAACATTGTACATAGTCTCCATCTATTTCAAAGTACAAGATGTATGTATGAAGAAGTATATGATGTATGTTTTAAAGTATGTATAAGGTATGATGTTTTAAAGAAAGAAGTATGATGCATGTTTTATTTGTATGCTATATTTTAACGAAAGCATACAAAGTATGATTGCCATGTCATTTGAAATGAATATGCATGGTTGCAAACAATGCATGAAAGAGGTTTATGATGCATGCTTTATAATGCTTTACATGACATTATAGAGCCAAGTAGGAAAAATGCATATAGAGGCATAGCACGCTCTTTTACATACTTTTCTTACTGAGCGTAAACTCACCCTTTTACGACCATTTTTCCTACAGATTATCTGAAGTGAATCCTGCTCCGACTAGAGGAGCTTGTTTTTGAAGAATCAAAGTGTACCTTCTTGATACGCTTCCCAGTTAGCATAGAAGGTATACTTATATGTTCATATGTAAAGTTAAATTGTAGTTCAGCTACAGTACAGTACAAGTAGAGAATATATATAAGATGTCGGGGATGTAAATTAAGATGATGTATGAGATCCTGTGTAAATGGAATGATATTTATATATATCATTTTATGTTTATGGAAATTAAATAAAATTTCATGAGCTATTAAATGATTAGCTTAAAATTAAGGGAAGAACGACACTGGATAAACTAAATCTAAATAAAGAATGAAAAAGATAAGTGATAAGATGAAGTGACGGGGACGTCACAGAGTGGTATCAGAGTAGTTTAGATTGAGGTTTGTCAGTGTCAAGGAGCTAGAAATAGAGTATATTCTCCAATTGTACTGTACTTGTCTGAATACAAATGTATAGTATAGTTGTTTCTAGTTATACTAAAGAGCTTAATGATGATTATATTTACAGTATGAGCTCACGAAGAAGAGGTACAAGAAGAGGAAGAGGACGGGGTCGCATTGAAGAGCCCCCAGTTCCGTCTCGTCAACCATCTCCACCCCATAGCCCGAATACAAGGCTAGCTAAAATGGAAAAGCATATGGAGAACATGGCCACGATGTTCACTCAGTTTATGTCTAATTTCCCGAATGTGGCCACAAGTACCCAAGCAACTGCAACTGTTATTCCTCCTACGGAAGTAACCCCACCAGTTCCAGTTACTGGAAGGCGGGAACCTAGAGCTTATTGCAGTGTGGCATTGATTAAGGAATTCAAGAAGTTGGATCCGCCTAAATTCAAGGGGGAAAGAGATTTGTTGACAGCTGAGAACTAGATGAAAGCTGTTCTAAAATCTTTTGAGTACATGCCCTGCTCCAAAATGGAGAAGGTAGGCTTGGCCGCTTATCTGTTGATAGATGATGCCGAATATTGGTGGCAAGCCACTCGGACCGTGTTAGAGGCCCGATATGATGAGGTCACGTGGGACAGATTTGTGGAAGCTTTTAATGAACAATACATCCCACGCACGGATCAGAATAGACTGAAGATCGAGTTCCTAAGTTTGACTCAAGGTACAATGACGGTGAATCAGTATGAATCTAAGTTCACCACCTTAAGTAGATTCGATCCAGAGGTCCGAAGAGATGAAGGGCATAAGATCTACAGATTCATCGAGGGATTGAAGTCCCCGATTAGATCTAAGTTGTATCCAATGGATATCACCACCTATGGAGAAGCTGTCCGTAAAGCTCAGCTGTGTGAGCAGGACTATGATCTACACCATGCTAACTTCCGAGCCAAGGGTGAAGACAAGGAACCGATGAAGCGGAAGTCGGATGAGAAAGCTTCGAGCGATAGGTATCCATTCCGGAGAAGTAGACGATCTGAAGGAGTTTCTATAGGTAAGTAAAGTATAGAAAGATGATCTTTAAATTAATTTAATGGTTATATAGAATTATATTAAAGTTGGAGTTATGATGATGATGATACTGATATAGGTACTCCTAAAGCTACAGGGATCAAGATAAGTGATGAGCGATCCCGAAATCAAGTTGGAAGTACCGCTAGCTCACCAAAGAGTACGATGCAAAGATGTGAGCAGTGCGGGAAGTTTCATGGATCACAGCCATGTCGCTTGGCGAGTGGCGCTTGCTTTAGATGTGGGGAGAAAGGACACATGATTAGAGATTGCCCTCAGAGAGATCCGAGGATGCTTGATGAATCCGATAAGACCCCTAAACCACAACCTAAGGCCACTGCTGCTGAGAAGGGAAAGAAAGCTGTGACCTAAGGACGAGTGTTTGCCATCGACGAAGAGTCTGCCGATGCCTCGTCCAAAGTGATTAAAGGTACAATTTACCTGTTTGATGTGAATGTCATAGTATTGTTTGATCCAGGCTCTACGCATTCTTTTGTGTCTCCTAAGTTTGCTATGAAAATACCTGTTGAGCCTGAGACTTTAGAACACTCATTAAAGATAAGCACACCACTTAGAGAATCACAAGTGATAGAGTTGGTGTATAGAAACTGTAAGCTACGGGTAGGAGAAAGAGAATCTAAGGCTGACCTAATCCTACTAAATATGTATGGGTTTGATGTTATTTTGGGTATGGATTGGTTAGCTAACAATCATGTTATAGTGGACTGTTATGCTAAGAGTGTAACATTCTCTTCACCCGTTAGCTATGTTGTAAATTTTGCAAGAAATTAATATGAAACCTGTTTAGTTCCTGATTTGAATTCATATGAAAATAATGAGAAGCATGTATGGTTGTATGAAGGATTCATTGCTTATGTGGAGGACGTAGATCAGAAACGTCCCGGACTCAATGATATTCCTGTAGTCCAAGATTTTCCTGAGGTGTTCCCGGATGATCTTCCAGGACTTCCTCCGGATAGGGAAGTGGAGTTCACTATCGATTTGGTGCCGGGGACTGAGCCTATATCAAGAGCTCCTTACCGGATGGCCTTGGTAGAATTGGAAGAACTTAAGAAGCAGCTTCAGGAGTTGCTAGACAAAGGATTCATACGACCCAATGTATCCCCTTGGGGTGCTCCTGTGCTTTTTGTCAAGAAGAAGGACGGTAGTATGAGGTTATGCATCGACTACCGGTAGTTGAATAAAGTGACAATCAAGAATAAGTATCCTCTTCCCAGGATAGATGACCTCTTTGATCAGCTAAAGGGTGCACAAGTCTTCTCCAAGATAGACTTGAGATCGGGATATCATCAGTTGAAGATCCGAGATGAAGATATCCCTAAGACTGCGTTCAGGACACGGTATGGCCATTATGAATTCTTGGTGATGCCGTTTGGATTAACCAATGCACCTGCTGCCTTCATGAATCTGATGAATGATGTGTTTAAGCAGTACTTGGACCAATTTGTCATTGTCTTCATCGATGACATCTTGGTGTACTCGAGGTCACGGGAAGAGCATGAGCAGCATTTGAGGATTGTTTTGGAGACCCTCAGAGATAGAGGACTATATGCCAAGCTAAGTAAATGTGATTTCTGGTTGAATCAGATCTCCTTCTTAGGTCATGTGATCAGTAAAGATGGAGTCTCAGTTGATCCGTCAAAGATTGAAGCGGTGGTCAAGTGGGAAAGACCGAAGACTGTGACGGAGATTAGAAGTTTCTTGGGTTTAGCTGGCTACTATAGGAGGTTTGTAGAGGGTTTCTCGAAGTTAGCTGCTCCATTGACGCGCTTGACGCGCAAAGAAGTGAAGTATGAGTGGAATGAAGCCTGTGAAAGTAGCTTCCAAGAGTTGAAGCACAGGCTGACGACTGCACCGATTCTCACCATCCCTAGTGGTTCAGGTGGATTTGTGGTGTATAGTGATGCCTCAGGGCAAGGTTTGGGATGCGTGTTAATGCAGCATGGTAAGGTAGTAGCCTATGGTTCCAGACAATTGAAGGACCATGAGAAGAACTACCCGACTCATGATTTGGAGTTAGCTGCAGTAGTGTTTTCCCTGAAGATATGGAGACATTACTTATATGGTGAGAGATTTCAGATTTTTACGGATCACAAAAGTCTGAAATACTTGTTTTCCTAGAAGGAATTAAACATGAGGCAAAGAAGATGGCTCGAGCTACTAAAGGATTACGATTGTGAGATCTTGTACCACCCGAGGAAAGCCAATGTGGTGGCGGATGCTCTGAGCCGGAAGTATGTAAGTATGGTGTCTTATATGATGATAAAAGAGCATGAACTAATTGAGCAATTCGCAAGCCTCAACCTTAATGTTATGACTTATGAGCAAATTGGAATGATAGCTAGTTTAAGGATTGAGCCAGAGTTAATGGACAGAATCCGAAGTGCTCAAAAGGAAGATGATAGATGCATAGAGGCTATAAATCAGATGCAGTCAGGTATGACCTCAGAATTTAATGTCAGTAGTGATGGAATTTTGAGGTTTAGAGGTCGTATATGTGTTCCTAATGATGACGAATTGAAGAAGTTGATCTTGATTGAAGCACATGCCACTAAGTACACGTTACATCCAGGAAATACGAAGAAGTATCACAATCTTCGCAAGGTGTACTGGTGGAAGGGCATGAAGAGAGACATAGCAGATTTTGTAGCAAAATGTCTCACATGTTAACAGGTCAAGGTAGAGCACCAAAAGCCAGCAGGATTACTGCACCCTTTGCCTATACCTATGTGGAAGTGGGAGCACATTACGATGGACTTTATTATGGGATTGCCCAGAACCAAGAAGAATCATGATGGTATTTGGGTGATTGTCGATAGATTGACAAAATCAGATCACTTCCTACCTATAAAGTCAACTGATACACTAAATACTTTAGCAGATATGTATGTAAAAGATGTCGTAAGACTACACGGTGTTCCAGTGAGCATCACTTCTGATAGAGATTCCAGGTTTACTTCCCATTTCTGGGAGCATTTTCAAGAAGCCATGGGATCTAAGTTAAGTTTTAGCACAGCTTTTCATCCGCAGACTGATGGACAGTCCGAGCGCACGATTCAGATGCTCGAGGATATGTTAAGGGCTTGTGCTATGGACTTTAAAGGCTCCTGGGATGACCATCTGCCATTGGCTGAGTTTGCATACAATAATAGTTATCATGCAAGCATCGGGATGGCACCATATGAAGCTTTGTATGGAAGAAGGTGTCGATCTCTGATTGGGTGGGAAGAAGTGGGCGAACGTAAGTTATTGGCTCCAGATCTAGTCGAGCAAGCTTCAGAAGATGTTAAGTTGATTTGTCAGAGGCTTAAGACAGCCCATAGTAGACAAAAGAGCTATGCGGATGCTCGACGGAGACCACTTGAGTTTATGGTTGGAGATTTTGTATTCTTGAAAGTTTCTCCATCCAAAGGAATCATGAGGTTTGGCCAACGAGGTAAGCTGAGTCCTCGTTACATTGGTCCATTTGAGGTCTTAGATCGTATAGGTGACGTTGCCTATAGATTGGCATTGCCTCCGGAGCTATCAGGAGTACATAATGTGTTTCATGTATCGATGCTTCGGAAGTATAATCCAGATCCGTCTCATGTCATTGAGTATGAACCCTTGGAGATAAGGGAAGATATGAGCTATGTAGAGAAGCCGATTCAGATTTTGGACAGAAAAGAGAAAGTTTTGAAGTCTAAGACGATCTCGTTAGTGAAAGTTCTCTGGCAATACCATACGATGGAAGACGCTACATGGGAGCTAGAGAGCTTAATGAAGGAAAGGTATCCAGAATTATTTACATGACAAGCTACGGCAAACTTGGAGGACCAAATTTTCTAAGGTGGGAAGGATGTGAGATCCTCATTTTCCATGTAATTCCTCCATGTATGTAAAGTATTCTAAGCTAATATGATTAAATGAATATGAAGTTTAATGTGTGAATGATGTATGCATGATGTGTAGAAGAAATAAGAAAGTTGATAGCCAATAAGTCAAATAAATTATGTTGATATCAGGAAAATAATTGAAGCATGAAAGAAAATAAAATCAGAATTTTGATTGGATTTAAATAGATGAGTCATATGGAGGAGGAAGTAAATTCAATAGGCAAATGAGTCAAAGAGGTAAAGCATGGCTAAGATGAATTAATGGGATAAAGCATGCATTAAATGCAAATTAGCATAGTCATCATCTTCATCTCATCACCAACGTCAGCCCTTATCTTCCAGCTCTCCCTCACGTTCTTCCTCCATTTTCCCTAAGTTTCCAACATAAGTTACCTTGATAAACTACCTTAATTCTCCAGCAATTCATTAAGTTCATTTGACGAAAATCGATCCTTGTCACTAGACTAAGAGATATCCAGAGTTTGGTGGATTGATTTCAAGTATTGGAAGAGATCTCAAAGTTTGAGATTTTGGTCTCTAGTGAAGGTAAGAGAAGAAGATGATTTAGTCAATTTGGTTTATGGTTTAGAGTTGTTTTGAGTTAGTATGATATATGTATGATGATGGTTTAAAGGTTTAAATTGATTTGATGTTACAGCTTTGAAGAAGTGAAAAGTTAGGGTTACGCGCCAAGTGATTTCGCGTTTCCGAAGGAATTGAGGTAAGAAATTTATGTAACGGACGTAAGGCGGCTATGTCCGCATGTTTTATAATGTTTTTATGTGGTTTGGAAGAAGCACCAGTTGATTTTGTGTAGGAAAAGATGCATTTTCGGACTTGTCTCCTAGTACCAATTAGGCTAGGGGCAGCCGACTGCCACAAAGGGAAGTCAACTGCCTAGAGACAAACAAAACGCCGTTTTCCAAAAATCGATGCAAACCAGTCGACTGCTATGTAAGCCAGTCGACTGCTATTTTCCCAGAAGCATTCTGTTTCAAACCAGTCGACTATTATATGGGACAGTCGACTGCTATTTGCCAAATTGCATTCTGTTTCAAAAACAGTCGACTGCCCTATATGACCAGTCGACTGCTATTTCTTAAGAAGCATTCTGTTTGAAAACCAGTCGACTGCTATATGGACCAGTCGACTGCCCCCATGTATTTTTCGAAATGAAATTAATTTCGAGAAATGAAGTTATGAAGCAGCAGTCGACTGCCCTATAAGACCAGTCGACTGCCATGTATGAAAAGATGTTTTCAAAGCTTATTTGATTTAAACACAAAGGTGTTTTCTGAAAAGTATATTATAATGTTTTGAGGCTATGGACTGCGTAATGATTATGCATTTCTGATGGCTGAGAGACTCTGATCAAGTCCTCAGTAATATGTATGTTAAGTGAGGAACCCTAGTCCGGTCCTCAAGACCATCAGTGACACCTAACTAGTGCTCACTATGGTATTATTAAGGCAGGAGAGAATCCCTGACCTCTACATGGTATACCAATGTACTAATGCATGATTAGAGTCATATGAGTCATATGAATGGGAATGAACGGTTCATATGACGACTCAATCGCTTAAACATTGTACATAGTCTCCATCTATTTCAAAGTACAAGATGTATGTATGAAGAAGTATATGATGTATGTTTTAAAGTATGTATGAAGTATGATGTTTTAAAGAAAGAAGTATGATGCATGTTTTATTTGTATGCTATATTTTAACGGAAGCATACAAAGTATGATTGCCATGTCATTTGAAATGAATATGCATGGTTGCAAACAATGCATGAAAGAGGTTTATGATGCATGCTTTATAATGCTTACATGACATTATAGAGCCAAGTAGGAAAAATGCATATAGAGGCATAGCACGCTCTTTTACATACTTTTCTTACTGAGCGTAAACTCACCCTTTTATGACCATTTTTCCTACGGATTATCTGAAGTGAATCCCGCTCCGACTAGAGGAGCTTGTTTTTGAAGAATCAAAGTGTACCTTCTTGATAGCTTCCCAGTTAGCATAGAAGGTATACTTATATGTTCATATGTAAAGTTAAATTGTAGTTCAGCTACAGTACAATACAATACAAGTAGAGAATATATATATAAGATGTCGGGGATGTAAATTAAGATGATGTATGAGATCCTGTGTAAATGGAATGATATTTATATATATCATTTTATGTTTATGGAAATTAAATAAAATTTCATGAGCTATTAAATGATTAGCTTAAAATTAAGGGAAGAACGACATTGGATAAACTAAATCTAAATAAAGAAGGAAAAAGATAAGTGATAAGATGAAGTGACGGGGACGTCACAATTGTAGACCAAAAGGAGACTTAAAAGATTAGGTAGATGATTTAAAACCAAACTTAGCCAAGGCTTTAAATAATAATAAGGAATTTATTTTGTGAAAACCAATCATGATGACAATTAGTAGCTCATTTTGATTAGGAGTTACATCTTGGACAGTAAAATGTCTAAATAAAGCGACCTAAAAGTTTGTAGTTCCTAAGGTGGAACATACAGTTTGTGAACTCAAGGAGTTCATTTATGAACATTAAACAGGATCCAGATTGTAATATATAAAGTTTAATGAGATTGTCATTTTAAGGAGAACATTATCGTTTGATGATTGGATCCATTGCGAGGTCAGTAGGAGTTATGTGCTTATTGTGCTCTAAATTGATGATATCAAATAGCAGCCTATAGCACTGACCTATTATATGAGACATTCCATGTCGTAATGTCACTTCAGGATGAAGAATCTAAGTGAGGCTCTATTTCGTTTTAAGGATTAAGATTTTTCGTGACATATCAATAGGCATACATTATTGGTCTCATAGAACCTACATTGAGTGTTGAGTAGGTTTATTATATGTTGTTCTCCTAATAAGATGTCATTTAGTGAAAAGTGACATATTGTGAAAATCTCAAAGTCCTCAAGATAATAATGAAAGAGCTCATATCAAGTGTTGTGTATGCCTTATTATGGGTAATTAGTATATGCTCAAGTTAGTACACATTTTGATATTGTGTATGTTATAGGTGTAATTCGGAGATAAGTGATCTTGTAGTAGGAAACTGGAAGCTGTAAAGAGAATATTTGGATATTGACAAGTCTGACATTCTGGGTTTAGTCAGATATTCTGTTGCTGATTTTGCAAGCTATCCAGTTAATAGAAACAAGTTTTCTAGTTATATGTTTGTGGACATAAAGGAGCTGTATTTTGGAAGGTGTGAAGCAAACACTTATAGCGTCCTTGATTATGGAGGCTAAGTACGTAGCATATTATAAAGTTACTTGATGGGCCATTTAGGCTGGAGAATTTCATCTCAGGGTTGGTTTCTGTGGTTACCATTTCAAAGTCCTGGAGATGTACTATGGTAATGCTGCAGCAAGTACTTTCTCTCTAAAAATGCTAAGAGTTTCTCACACTACAAACGTTTAGATATCATCATTTAGTTTGTTAAAGAGAAAATAATGGAATCCATTGCTTGATTGGATTGTAGAGCATATAGTGAAAGAGCTCATTCTGGCTAACTGAAAGTTTGGCTGCTAAAGTGCTTTGACGACATAGCACTTGTATGAGGCATATGGAGCCATTTGCTGTATTAAGTTAGTGGGAGCTCTGTAATAAAATCAACTGCAGTTGTGGATGGATTTCTACTTAGCCATATATGCATACTTTGTTTGCGCGCATTTTGGTGAAAATGGCATTCTGTATTAGTCTCATATGTTTTTGTTAAAGCAATGCATCATTCGGTTTAGATGTATGGACCTAATTGAAATGGATATTGATTTTGTCTTTCATATCATTTCCATTTCACACTTTTAATACTACTACTTTGTTGCAGTCTTTATGAGTTTACGCATTTGTACCCTGTCGGTATGATGCATTCTGAAGCTTATAAAGGCTTCTTCTTGTTGTTGTTAAAGTATTTGTAAACCTACACATTTGTACCTTTTTCGGTACAATGTATTTAGAGGGCTTATGAATACATAATGATATTATATGATGATTTCATTAATTAACTTAATTGTCCAAGTGGGAGAATGTTGTAATATCCTTATTTGTGTGGACTAATTAAGTGTAATTAACTTCATATAATATTTGATTAGTAGTATAATTAACGATAAAGTGTGACCTATAATTAATTATATTAAATATATAATATATGTGTATAAACCTATAATAGGATGGGTTTATACATGAATCCTATAAAGGGAGGTCCCTACTCTCAACCTCTATATATATGAGGCTGGCCCATTGAGTTTCATATTTTTCGACGAGGGATGAGAGTACTCTCTCTCCTCTATCTCATTACTCTCCTTCTCACTCTCTCGTTTTCTTTCTGTTTTAGGTCCTAAGACAATCAATGGAACGCTATCGGAAAGGGCTTCGACAACGCGGTAATATGGTATAGCGGGATTGAATTATCGCCCGCATCCAGGTCAGTTTTAGTACGATTCAATTTCGTGTTAGTGACTTGGTGAGATTTTAATAAATTCCAACAATTGTGGCATTCTTGCAAGGTTCTATAAAATCCAATTAGCTTTATGCATCAATAAATTTTTTTAAAATTCTGTCGATAAAAACGATTTATAACATAAAGTTCCATATTTGAATTTTTACTAGATAAAATTTTTTTAGACTAACTTTAGCAATAAAGTGTAATATGGACATGACTTATGGCTATCAATTAAGTTGGTTAAAACCATTATTATTGAACTTGAATAGCTTGGAACAAGCTACGTCAGCCAAGCAGCAGGAGTGTCGCATCAATGCCAAGAACCCATGGCTTTACAAACTCTAGAATGAACCAAGTCTTAACTATTACCACGTCCTTGAGGGGTTGCAGCCGTTGTCATTATTGACAGCTATTGGCTATCAACCAAGGGGTGATAGTTAAGCCTGTACATGAAATGAGGTACCAACTTTTCCTTTTAGGTGTAAGGTATATGTCCTAACATAAGCTCCTCGTGTAAGCGCGCAAGTGCAGGCAACAGGGAAATTCTCCAAATGATTTTTTTTCTTGCCCAAATTTTTTTTCCCTTAAATTTTTAAATTTTTTATTTTTTTATTTGTAGTGATTATGGATAATCAGAATTAAGAAAAGGTTAGAGTTCAGAGAACAGAAAGATGAAGCAGAAAAAAGAAAGAACGTTGTTTTTCTTTTATCAATTTAGGAATTTTATTAAATTAAAATTATTTTTTGACTTAAAAACATTTTTTCCTCAAAATATTTGAAGATTAATTACTGAATAATATTTATGAGGTTTCCCTTCACTTACATAAATAAATTAAGGATAATTATTACGTACAATGACAATGAAGTTTTTTACTTCATAAACAACGTTAAGATCGTGACATGTGTCTTATAAAAATATTAAAATAAATAAAACAAGACATGTATTACGATCTTAACGCTGCTTGTAAAATAAAAAAACTTCACTCTCAGTGTATATAATAATTATCTATAAACTAATACTCCCGTAAAACTGCAGCCGGCAATCCCATATCCAACGAAATGGCAAAACTGCCCTCCAAATTCTCCTTGGTCTCCAATTCTTTCGCTTTTTGGAAGCGGCCTGCCACACCCTCCCAAGTCCCTCCATCCATCTGTCAAACAAGCAAAGCTTTCCTTCCTTAAATATAATAAAAAGACTTAGAAACTACAAAAGGAGTAAATGGGGTTCACTGCAACAGCACCGGGTCAACTTATTAAATCTGGGGGTTTCAATAATGGCAGATTTCTCCAGTTTCTGAGGTAGGTAAATTAAAACCTTGACTCAGTTAAAAGTGTTAGAAGAGTGTTTGCCTTGTCCTTCTTGTTACACCATTCACAAGTTAGTTGCTTTTTCTATTACCAAGTCTTCTACCTAAGCAATCTTCTTACTTGTAAATCTTAGTCAAGGTTAGATTTTTGCCGCACATCATTGGCTGAAAAGAGCTGGGTTTGTTGTGCAGGCAAGAAATAATTTGCCCATTGCTCCTTAATTTTAGTTTATGAGTTGGGTTTAATGTAAAGGAAGCAAGAGAACACGATTTCCTGAGATTTCCATGTAGGTAACTACAGTTATTGTGATCAAAGTAGGTTGAAGGAACAAGTTTTTCTAGCATGAGCATTTCCTAACATGTCTTGGATGCAAACACAAATCAAGCTAAAAGATGGTTCTTTGAGTTACCATCCTCATCCTCTACTTTCTTCTCATTCTTCTTCTCCTTTGCCATACAAAAGTGACAACCAAAAGCCACCAAACCCTCCATCATCATTGTCTTCAGCTAGTAAAATAAGCCCAGTTGCTTTGTTCATCATAGTTATTCTAGCTGTTATATTTTTCATATCTGGCCTTCTTCACTTGCTAGTTAGATTTCTCATGAAGAATAGGTCTCCCTCATCAGTATCCGAATCCAACGAGTACCCGGAGATATCTGAGTCTCATGCTTTCCAAAGACAGTTACAACAACTCTTCCATCTTCATGATTCAGGTTTAGATCAAGCTTTTATAGATGCTCTACCTGTGTTTCTTTATAAGGAAATAATAGGGTTGAAAGAGCCATTTGATTGTCCAGTTTGTCTTTGTGAATTCTTGGAACAAGACAAATTGAGATTACTTCCTATGTGTGGTCATGCTTTTCATATAGACTGTATAGACACATGGTTGATGTCTAATTCTACTTGCCCTCTTTGTAGAGGGACCCTTTTCACACCTGGGCTTCCAATTGAAAACCCAGTTTTTGAATTAGAATATGCAAGGGAAGAAAATATGTTATCAAGCAATGGAGGAAGTGGGGTGTCATCTGGCCCAAAACCAGCAGAGAATGACATTGGAAAGAGGGTGTTTTCTGTCAGACTAGGCAAATTTAGAAGTTCAAATGATGGAAGAGGAGAAGAAGCAGGAGAAGGTATATTAAGAGGAGAGGGAGAGACCAGTAGCAGTAATTTGGATGCAAGGAGATGTTACTCAATGGGGTCATACCAATATGTGGTTGCTGATTCAGACTTGCAAGTAGCTCTATGTACCAGTAGAGGAGGCAATGGTAGTGCTAGTATGAAGCTTGTGAAAGGAAGAGTTGGACAAAATGGGAATTCATTAAATGATGGGGATGTAGAGGAAAAGAAAATTAACATGAGAAGTAAAGGAGAAAGCTTTTCTGTTTCCAAGATCTGGCAATGGTCTAGGAAGGGTAAATTACCAAGTTCTGATGATAATGTAGGCTCTTCCTCTGTTATAGTTGGTCTGCCATAGACTGATAGTAGAACTCAGGTTACTTGAAGGTATTTGCTGTTCCTTTGTACTTCATTATAGTATTTTATATATATTCAATGAATCTATTTATTAAAGCCTTTCCTTTTAGCTTTTACTTTCTCTTTCCGTTCAAAGATATCGATTCTTTACTAGTGCAGTGCAAAGTCTGTGAGTTATGCTTCTTTATGTTCTTACTTTTATGATTGTTCAAAATAAAAGCATGTTCTCACTTTACGGAATATGGCAATGTTCCTGGTCTTTTTTAGTAAAATTCCATAGATTAAGTGCCTAAACTTAAAACAACCATTGTCTTCATCCAGTGAACTGCACATATTGTAGTGTTGATAAGTGATTTCTAGTTTTTACACTAGCTTTTTCGCCCTCTGCCAACTACATACACCAAACAATAATAAAACAGAAAAAGAAAGATAGGAATCACTGTTTGTGAGGTGCTTTCTATGAGCACCTCCAGAGCCCTTTTTTTTTCATTTTATAAATTCTGTTCCTTTGATCTTCTAATACTAATAGGAACCCTTTTTGCTTTGTATGAAGAGGGTGGTGGGATCCCTAAAAAGTGCTTTGAAGGGCTCTTGTGTGTTGCCTTTATTTGAAAAGTTGACAGTGGCTAGTGGGGCCATCAGGCCAGAAGAATATTGTCTCAATCTAATTAAGGTTCTGATCCCAAGCTCTGGCTTACCACATAATTAAATGTCATTATGTAAATGTTCATTTAAAGCACCACAATCTAATTAAGGTCCTGGTTGAAGCTTTGTTGAAACCCAGAAAGTGTTCCATTCTGATACTTTTACACGAAGGGAAAACCATAAACCACCTATGAGCAGTTTTGCTGATGATTAGGGAAGACAAAACTGCGTGTTCTGACGGTTGTTTTGTTCCCATACATCAGTAGATAGCCATGTGAGACTGGCACATGATGACAGCAAGTGAGCCAAAAATCAAACAAAGTGATGAATGAGCAATGCATGAGTGGCAGGCATGAGGGATTCGGTAAGCTAAGAGATCATAATTCTCAACAATAACAACTCCGTGAGAGAGAGAGAGGCACCCAAGTCAAAACATGTGGAAATTTAAATCAGTCTTTTTCAAGCTCGAGGGTTACCGAGGAAAACAGATAGCATGGAATATTGAGCTTTAGTGGAAGAATCCAAGGTTTCTTATGCTCGGAATTAACAAAAAATGGGTTTTAAATGAGTACTAGAAGAAGAGAAATCTTTCTAGCACTAGTATTTTAGACTTGTAGTTGAAGTTAGTGTTCTTAGGAGTGCGTGCGTTGGGGACAAAAAAGCACCCATGTGCAATTAAAAGAACGAGATTGCATTGGGTTTTAGAATTTAATTTGCTTTGAAATGCTCACTGCATATTTCTCCCAATTGTAAACAAGTGATTCTACTTAATACAATTTTAATTATAAACATCACAATACCTTTTTATGTTATTTGACTTTGGGATATTTCACCACATCAGGAAATTCGATATGCTAGAACTTATGCAATTGGCATGTACATTGAAAAATTATTTGAAATTATTCACTTTTACCAGAAAATATACAGCACTGGCACTGCACTGCATCTCTAGCTTTCCTATATTTCGAATTGATAAACAAGCCCCATGAGTAGATAGAAAAATATTGTACCAACACTATAAGTATTTTCATATATTTTAACAGTTTGAAACTAATCCTTCTTGGAGCTCCTAACCTCTCTCAAAGGATGTGTTTAGTATATACATATGTATATTTAGCTTAAAAAATATGATTTTTTTTTTCATATTAATCCCACTAAAATTTGTTAAAATTAATTAAGAAAAGGGTCAGAAAAATAAATTTCATTTTAACTTATACGTTTATTTTAATTTAAAACTTTAACAATTTCTATGATTACAAGTACAAAATTAACTTATGAGATTTAAAATTTCTTTAGCAATTAGCATATACTTCTATTTTTTTATTTTTTGCTAACATATTTTTAGTTTCATTCTAATTTTGATTTGTTATTTGTTGTTTATTGAAATTTTGTCTTCACTTTGTTATGATCGCACTTTCCAACAATAGTTTTTCTTCTTAATCACCTCTATAATACATAATATATATATATATATATATATATATATATAAGTTTGATCCAATTTATAGATGATTGATTTGTTGCTCTTGATGCAATAATTTTTTTATACATAATTAGTTATTCAATAGTACAAATATAATCTCAATACAAAATAAAAAAATATTATATTATCTACATTTTTGCATTATTTTATAACAATTTCATTGGCATAAGAGAAAAATGAAGAAAAATTTTATAGCATCGCTAAAGTAACTATTTAGAAAAATTATGAATAAATTGAACGAAAATTTAGTTTTTGAAAATTATTTTATATTATGAGATTTTTTACTATATTTAATTTTGTCAGTGTTGTATTATGTAATAAAATATTATATAAAAATAATATTATAATATGATAAACACAAGCTTGATCCGTTTTTTTATCGAACATTGATTTTCAAGCACAAGCCTATTTAACAGACTTAATATTTTTGTCCAAACTTGTATAAAATTTGATAACAGAGAGCTAGGAGAGACGGGGCTTTCGACATGGACAAATAATCCAATAATTGAACAGGTTTATATTGACCCCACTGACACATATTCCTAGATATGCCACTGCCAACAATATAGACTTAATGTTATCCCATCTTAAGTAAAGACTTCATAAGATTTAATCCAAATTTCTCTTTGGTACCCAAGGGCCAAGGCAAAATCCAATTCCCACAATTCCGTACAGAATGGGTTTATAATAATATACATAAAATCACCCAAAGTGTAAAAAAATTGTGAAGAACAGTGTGACCACATTTAACAGAACACAAACCTATGCAAAATCTCACGCCACTGACTACGCGCTATACTGGCCTCAGATACAAGAAGTGAAACAAAAGATCGCACTATCACTACAAATGGTGAGAAGAAGTTCCACGGATAAAAACGAAAAGGTACATGAATATCTTCAACATCTCCTTAGATCAATCAACCTCACAAATCGCGAGGGAAATTGTTGATTGGTCCTTCCTCCAAAACATCTTCGTTGTTCATCTTGTAAGCAATCCTTATGCGCATGACCAGTGATTTCTGAAAGTAAAACACTATGCCTCTGTAAAAGACCCAATGAAAGAGAGGTACCAGCAAAAAAGTGATTGATTAACCTAAAAATTTTCTTTCCAAGCAGGTAGCAAGGACAAATTAACTGTCGAAAGTTAAAGGCCAAATTAACCAGAGGACAATAGTTTTATTAGGTTCTTTTTGATTTACTGCAAATAACTTTCAAAAAAATGAATTACGAAAACTATTCATATTTCTAGAAAAACTAAATATTTTTCGCTTTTTGAATAAGTCAATGAAAAATATTTTATCTTGTTTAGTTGTTTTTTAGAAATCTATCTTCTTTTTTCAAATAATATTAACATAACTAATAAAATATTAAAACTTATTTATTAATTAATTTATTAATATTAAAGAAATTATCTTTTGAAATAATATTTAATATTAAAATATATTATATTATTAAACATTTAAAAGAAAACTATTTATTATTACTTATATTAATATTTTTAAAAATTTGAAGTAATATTACTATTTTAATATATATAAAATATTAATCATATATTAATATTTATTTTTGAAATATTAAAAATATTTATACTATTAAAACAATTAAATTTATACTAAAAGTATTTATTATTAAAATCATTACATCAGTATTATTTATTTATATTCATTATTAAAATATTAGTATAAAAATGTTGGTAAATAAGATATAAAACATTATATCTTAAATTAAAATAATAAATATATTATTCATTAAATTAGTATTTATTATTAAAATAATAATATAATATTGGTTATTATTGAAATATTAAAAATATTTAAGATTAGTAATATACAAAATAAAATATTTAAACTTAAATATTGAAAATTTTTAATCTAGTTAAATAAAAAAACATTTTTATTAATATAATATTATTTTATGTATTGTTACAAAAAATCGAAATTTAAAAAATCATATAAAAAATCTAACTTGAATAGAATTATACTCACAAGCTTCGTATATAACTTTACACAATTATTTTTTGAAAAATGTCTTCCTCTTTTAATAAACGTAACACAATTTCTTGAAAAATGACCTAATTTTTTATTGATCAGGAAGTCATTTTCCGTTAGTAAATTTTCTACCAACCAACCACCAGAAATTACATATATCATTTTTCAAAAATTAGTTTTAGTAAACCAAACGAAGCTTTAATTACATCATTAATTTTTATTGAATATTTGCAACCATGTCAATGTAAGTAAACAATTTTGATCACAACACAATTTTTGCTCCTCACAACTAAAGCTTTTTTTTAAGTTATGACAAAAATAAGCCTAAATAAAACTCAATCTAAATCGCTCTCAACTCTTTTCTTTCTACAATAAAACTCAGCTCCACTAGAAAACTAAAAAACCCAAAAAGACCTTCCACCCTTCGCCTTCAGCGGTCACTTACCTACGCCAAAAACTCCCAAAAAATTATCAAGAAACTCCTCTTGAACTCTTTTTTCCGATTCTTGCACCATTTTTGTCCCAAAAAAAAAACTATAATTTTCCTAGATCTAGCTTTTGAATCTGGATATATCATTTTAGAATAAGAAAAATAGGAACATTTTTGGAAAAGTGGTGCAAGAACCGAAATGTGCTCTTGGACAATTATTGGGACCTTTTCAGCATTGGTAAGCAGCGGCCGGTGGTAGAGGGTGGTGTCCAGCACAATAGCCAATCGTTGTTTTTGATTTTGTTTGGGTTTTCTGGTGAGACTGGTTTTATTGTGGAGAGAAAGAGGACAGAGTTAGAGGCAGAGAAAGTAAATTAGGTTAAATTTTATTTAGGGGTATTTTTGTTATAACATTGAAAAAAAAGCTTTGGTTGTGAGGAGAAAAAATGAGTTGTTGATAAAATTGGATTTGTATATTATACACTGACAGTATATAAGCTTTATATACCGTCAATATATCAGAAGTTGATATCTCATCAATTGGCAAATTAAAAAATATGCCAAGTCCTTAAAAGTAAATATAAAAAAACTTATTGATGAGGTATCAACCTCTGACGCATTGACAGAATATAAAAACCATACATTGTCAGTACATCATATTTTTTTTAAAAATATTTAAATTTTTTTTCCTGCTTTCTTCCTTTTCACAGGTTTTAAGAAGTCCTAGCACTAATTGATGCTCTTACGCTACCAAAAACAATAATAATAATAATAATAATAATAATAATAACTGTAAAGCATAAAGACTAAGCTCTCACATTCAGAATCCGAAACATAAAGAATAAGAAAACACAGTAAACATACCTTCCCATGTTGGCTATTAGTGACTTTCAAATTTTGTGTTATGGACCCATTACCGCTTGCAGGTAAAGTATTGCTACTAGCTGGATCCAACTGCAACTGAAGAAACTGCAGATTTTAAAGGCAGCAAAATCTATCAGCATCATACATTTTAAAGGAGAAGCATACAAAACTCTATATAATAAATTACAAACTTCAATGGTTATTTTTAAGGAATAACAATATTATAAATTTTGCACAATTAGTGAAGCCTAGAATTTAGGTATCCTACAAACAAGGCTAAATAAAGGACTACCAATGAGGACAGGCTTTAAGTTGAAAACTGCAGAGATCTTTGATTTTCACATAAATCCTCCATGACAAATAAACAGAGGTGAAACCTGATAACGCAAAATCTACCTCTAACATAAAGCAGTGAAACCCAATTATAAATTTCGATACCAAAAGTAGAGAAAGCAACAGCAAGCTCAGTAAATAACCATCTTAAGTTACCTTTGGAACTGCTGCCTGGAAAAGAAAATCGTTGTAAACATTAGGTGACAGATTTGTATACGTAGCCTGGATCAACGTTGTTTGTGGGTTTCCTGGTTGCTTTGAGAAGTTGAATGTTATTTTTAAGGAGCTGCTCTTATATGCAACAAAAGATGGATAAGCTTGGCCATTTCCTTCTGCCCACAGAAAAGAAAACTATAACTACTTTGACAACTAGAAGGCTACAACATCTGCTAAACTTTAAAAATTTACCATGCTTTTGAGGACTGGGGCCAAACCCATCCAATAAATCCATCATTGGAGCAGCACTTGCAGGAGAAGTGGCATCCGCAGAAAATGAGGAAAGTGATGCGAGACCGTTTAAATTGGCAAGTGGTGCTTTGTTGTCTTGACTGGAGGATAATATGTCAGATGTAGATAAGCTGCTTTGCGGAAGAGGCGATGTTCCAATCGACAAAAGATCCAGAAGAATATCTGTACCAGCTTTTGGAGACTGAATTGTGCCTAAAATGTCAGATAATAAAATCAAGCTTTTTTAATCAAGAAGCAAATAATCAAGCTTTTTTAATCAAGAAGCAACTAGGCACTGAAAATGATTCACTTTTAACTGTGAATGAAGCATTTAAATTTATTTTGGCTGCGCAATACAAAGTTCTCTTTTGGAGGATGGCCATAGAAACAATGAGTAGGAGATAACTTATTTCCTTGTAACATTGTTACTCTCGAAACTGTCAATTTAAGTAATTATGCAAAGCAACCATCATTACACCCATTATACAATGAAAACAAATTACAAATTCATGATTATAATAATAGGAAATCAAATTTAAAAGTGATTTTATTATGTAGTTCTATAGAACAGTCCAAAAAGTTGGTTTGAGTCCAGCTGTTTAGAAACCACTCATTTCAATCATCATGATTCATTCTCAGAAAGTAAAAGATAAAGAAAAGGGATAAAAGACTAAATATCTGGGGTCTTTAACAGACTTATTACTCTGAAAATGCTACCATCAGCATTAACGCTGCAAAAATCCTAAGAAGCTTGAAGAATAAGGTATTTCAAAACATAAGAACATGTTAAAAAAAATTAATTTCACTCCTTAAATGTTCCTTAAAGATGCACCATTATGCATTCCAACTAACCTGACGGTGCAGAAGCAGGTGACAAATCAACACCAAGAAGATCCTGCTGAAAATCACCACCAGAAGAACTAGGTGCAGGGACATCATCTGAACTTAGGTCAAGTAAGTCTGCTATAGGAGCTGCAGCTGGTTTGGTAATTCCGTTTGGAAGATTTCGTGCTGCCCCAGTGGAAGTTGAAACAGCTGTTGGCAATGAGCCAGCCCTCCTGCTACTGAAAGTTGCCTCATCCAAAACTGGCATCCTTTCAACCAGTGTAGATCTGTATGAATTCATCCATCAGCTTTGTAATTCACAACAATGCTATGATGCTGGAAACCTTCTAAAAAGTGATGAGGTAAAACACAAAACAACTTTTTGATCATATACCTAATGTTCTGATGCTTCTGAAGAATATGATTAAATTCAATAGATCGCTGCTGCAGCTCAAGCGCAAGGCTTCCTTTATTTTGGACAATTATTCCCTTGATCCTCCTGAGATAGCAATAAATCAAAATTTCCTTTATTTTGGACAATTATTCCCTTGATCCTCCTGAGATAGCAATAAATCAAAATTTATCTTTTTCATGCCATATACACAAATAAGAAGAAATTCTTCAATTACTTCATGCAGAAACTCCACGATAACTAGGATGGTCAAACCAATTAGCCAAGAAATAAATTCAGGTGAAGACATGTTTACTATTTAGATAGAGTTTTTACCTGTGTCAAGTGTATGCATATAAAGGATTTTTTTAAACCCTAAATCAAGCTAAGAGGTCAGTACAAACATATAATCATGGGGAATGAATCTGATAAATGATAGAATGCATGTTAGCAATACATAAACATACTCTGAACAAGAAGGAAAACGAGAAGAGAGCTTTAGCAGAGCAATCAAAGCCATCGCTTTAGTAGTGAGATCCGAAGTATGACACTTAATAGCAATCTCTATGGCATCCACAGCATCAGACTCTGTTACCTGCTTATGAATAAAAATTGACGGAAAACTTTCCAAACAGTATAGGAAGATGCAGAGTTATAGGTCTAAGCATTGCACTTAGTTAATGCAGCCACTGAAAAAAGAACAGGCTTATGGAGGCCTTTCAGCTCAGCATATTGCAGGTTAGGAATTTAATTAGTTTAAGAATCATATTGGATTTATCTAATTCCATGGAAAGAACCATAGTGGCAAAGAACTCCTTTGCATGACACCCATTATCATATCTGATTGCAAGCAAACTCGAAATATTTCAACCAGAAGAAAACATAGAAATACCTAAACAAGATGTTTTGAATAAAATAAAGTACTTTGCAATGCCTTGTCAAAAGTGGAATTGAATGATTCCTTGCCTATTTCTACATCTGCAAAATCATATCACCCAAAACCTAGAATCAACACCATACTTAGCCTAGATTACTTTAATTAATTTTATCTTTAAAACAGATTTATCTAGGTAGCCAAATGAACTTGATTGTTATAAAACAAACTTCAACCAGGAAGTAATTCAGTTATAAAAACAATAAAACAAAAATGAAAATTCCACAAGAATAACCTAGAAAATTCACTGCTTGACAAAGCAAAAGAAATTGTTATCATGTTCTTTACTGCCAGTTAAACAAAAAATGCAATTACTAATTCTATTTACAACTCATCAATTACTTGAATTCAATTTAACTGCAAACATGGCATAAGTCTTGAATCATATATTTATGAAAATCTTTGCAGGAAGGTCCTAATCAACACTCTTAAATTAGAAGCTTCCTCTACATATACTTAAGGTCAAACAACACAGCCCCCTGCCTGGCTGTTTTCCCCCTTTTTTCTAAAGACATAAATGTGCAACAGAACTACAGTAGTGCATGCAAAGTATTCCAACTATTCCAGGGATAAGGATGCACTTACGGTTATTGGGTCTTCAATATCAAGCATCCCAACATTATTCACCAACAAATCACCATATTCACCGATACACCAAACTGCCACTTGAACAAGGGTTTCCTGATGAAAATATCAATTTGCATTGAATAATTAAGTAGATGGGAGAATTCAATTTAGATATATAAAATCCAAATAAACCAAAGAATACCTGTTCTGTTGATGTTTGGAATGCTCTGTAAAATGCCCTGACTGTATATCCATGGAGGTCAGAAGCATTACTTATGACAATGATAAGGGCATGCCAGACTTCATCTTTTACAAAATTTCCAGCCTACTAAGCAAAGAATAAACACCAGTAACAAAATAATATAACAGAAATGTAGAAAGAGCCAAGAAGATAAATAACTAATGAGGCGTTTTTCCCAAAAAATGGAATAGGTTCATCCTCACACCCTTTTTCCCTACTAAATAAAATTTGTCAAGTAGAAATAACAGTAAACATCCAGCAAATTGTGGAGATTCTCACACCAGGAAAGGGTAAAAGAGCAAGCATTTGATCAGTTACTTGAATATTTGTGGCCAATGGCCCAAATTTTTTAATTGACAGTTTAGTTTCATCAATGAAATGCAAAAACATTGACATCTAGCAAAATGCAAATATAGAACAAGGTAAGAAGAACCATTGCTAACTAAACACCTAACTTCCCAGACTTTCCGGCAAATTGTAATGCCTATTCTTCCCAGTTGCTGCCTTAACAAGCAAAAGGGTAAATGTTTGAACAGAAACCAATTAAAAGCATCCATCTTCATCTATAATTTAGTTTTTTAAAGAACACCTTCATATTGTTTCTACATGCATTAACCAGTGATTGAACTACTAACTTTTCTCAGGGTCCAAAGTCTTTGCTTTTCTATTATGCTCCAGGTCCCATTGACCCAGCAACTTTTCTGAATCTAAACCATTAGTCTTTAACAAGTTACTAATATGGATTTTATCAATCACATTGCTCAATCCTAATTGAATTAGAAAGGGTATCACAACCTCCCCATTGAAATCCTTGATATACTCATTGGGTCACACTTAACAATTTTAAGCAAAACCAAAACGCCCAAGATCATACTAGCACCCACACCGAGTAACAAGATGTGTTATACAAACTGCAACGGTCCAGCCATTTTTCAGGCCTAAGCCACCAATTTATAGTGAAAAGCTTAAAAGTTCAAGTTGCTAGAAGTGAGTAACTCGAGGCCTTATATTGTTTTCATAAATGAGATTTACTCCAGCCTTTGATAGTTCATAAACTCAAAGGCAACAAGCAGCAAAAGTCATAGCTGAGACAGGTTCAACCACTACATTTTACTTGAAAAATCAAGTGGGTGGACTTAAGCAGATTGACACCAAACTAGGGATCACTTGCCCTACAAAGAAGTATCAATATTGCCGATTTATTTTTATAAACTATCACTTAAACAGTGCAAGAATGTATTCTCTTTCTTTTGCAAGGATTTACACACTAGGTCATAATGTTTCAACAAAGAAGCTTTCTAATCAAAAGTGTACAGGTGAAGGCATGTTTTAGACCATTAGGTAATGGACTCACATGCAAAACATCAGATGATTATAAATCAAGGACTGAAATAATATGCACATTAGAGAAACAATAAGGTGACGAAAAAGATTTTAGAAAAGGTAATCTTCTGCAACACCTACTAGGAACAAAGACTGTGATGGATGCAACTCAAACACAAGAAAATATAGTAGTGAAACAGAAACTTGGAGAGGGATGAATTAACTGGAATATGACAAATAAAGCATCTTTATCAGATAATGATGATATGAATCACAAAACATACCTCAGAAAGAACCTTGAGCATCTGATCAATGTACCAAATCTTCTCTGGGGAA
This sequence comes from Heritiera fomes, assembly GCA_032173925.1. Classification (NCBI taxonomy): domain Eukaryota; kingdom Viridiplantae; phylum Streptophyta; class Magnoliopsida; order Malvales; family Malvaceae; genus Heritiera; species Heritiera fomes. The sequence continues at coordinate 36,548,282 of JAPDPM010000003.1, forward strand.
AACCTGAGGCAATAAAAATGATTGTTAATTGACTAAAAAGTGCAGCAAAGTAATTCCAAATGAATCTTTCAGCATAACTTCCCCAGCCAACAGAAAAAATTGTCCAGAAAACCAGAAGAAAATATCATCCAACATAGAGAAACAATAGAAGGAACTTCTACAAATTTGATAAAGATAGCAATCCATTAAAATTTACTATATCAAATCAGTTGTGTGCAATAACTGCCTTCTCCAGGAGAAATAACAAATCATTTTAAACTGTCATAAAATAAAAAAGGAGGTTGTAGGAAGGAGTACACACAGCATATACAGCTCATACATCCGTGTATGCATGTATATCCAAGCAGACACATGCAATACATGAAAATACTGAGCCAGTAAGACGACATATAGAAGACATTTAACATACAAAAGAAAAGCTGAAGCAGCACTTCTCGTGTAACTAACAGATAGCATAACTTACTTTTCAACAATGGAGCAAATCTTGGCAGTAAGATCTCCTTTAAACTCTTGATCACTTCCTTCCAAATATTCAAGTAGCTCCTTTGTCAAAGGCTTTACATTGTTTTCATTCACTAGCAAGTATACAAGTTCAAGTGCCCTTTTCCAAATTGAAGCATCTGAATCCTAGAAAAAGAAAATGCCAAATCAAAAACTTCTTCAGTTGCACATGAGAACTCACTTTTGACAATAATGGCACTTCAATCATATCAAAGTCTACACAAAAGCAACTAGGAAAATGCTGGAGAATCTTCCTTTTTTTTTAGGAGCAACAAGGCTCAAACTTAGGATCTCTACCCAATTTCTAGTCCACCGTACCCACAATCCAAGCCTGAGCGCTGATGGTGAAAATTGCTATATCTCCAAAATCGAACCACTATGTATCTGTCCAAATATCAATCAAAAGGCAAGAAAAGCAAACAACCAAAAAAAAAAACATAACAGTTACATGTAAGACAATTAGAATGTTCCCTAAAAATAAAGAAGAAGAAAAAGCAGTAGAAGAAGACGAAAGAGAGAGAGAGAGAGTGATAAGGCCAAAAATAAGAGATCAAGTGATCCCTAAAGAGAGAAATATCTCTTGCCACTTTAGCAAGTGATTAGAGAGTCTAATTCCTCAAATATGGGGTTCACCTAAAGTAACAAATAAATAACAGATGCAGAGAATCAGGACAGACAAAAGTAATGCAAAAGCAAACTCCTTGATTGCTTCTTGAGCAAAAACTTTATCAGAAAACTTTTGAGAATCATAAAAAACAAAATTAAATCCTCAGATACCTTTACGCATTCCAAAATTGTTGTCCTGTGCCTCTGCACTGCTTGAGCATCCACCATCATAGCCTTCATAAGCATGTTTAACGCAACATATCTGAAAAAGATGCGAGGTTCAGTTATATAGTATAGCAAGACATAGTGTAGAAAGGGATAAATCAAGATACACTACGAAGAAAAAAAAAACCTGATATTATTGTCACGATTTGACAGGAATCTTCCCAAGATATTGATAGCAAGTACACGTAAGCCACCATTATCTTCAATACTCATGATGGTTTCAACACATTCATAAAGAATAGCATTTCCTGCATTTTTGTTTGACTCGGTTTTTGTTGCCACCTAAGGAAAAAAAAAAGTGTAACCATAAAAACAAAAGACAAAAAAAAACTATAAAAATAAAAAAAAAAACCTTAACCTTATTAAGGAATGGAATCTTGTTGTAAACCATACAAGGAGTTTTCTGCATCATTTTTAGCTTCTACTTTCATTGGCAGAAATCAGCTTTAGAAACAATATCCAATATACCCCGTACAGCATACCATATTGTCAATTAACATGCTCCTAGCAATTTCATTAAGGTTTTTTCATGACCAGAAGCAACATTTGAGTGGAATGTCAGGGTTATTTTCACAAGGACAGAACTTGTATTCTTTCACCATGCAATACTGTCTTAAATCATAAAATAGAGAAAAAATCTCATTCCTCAACAAAGAAAGCATTTGATCTTTCTTTTACAGAAGTTCTCTCAGAACCTATAATACGAAAATCTGATATACCGCAGCCGACGGGCATGCATACATATGAAATTAACAGCAAAAGAAAGAGATTTAAAACAAAAATCTTAAAATAGTTATTAATCGATGAGATAAACAATATATAAAATAGGCATCGCAATAAATACTTCTTTCAGGACTTTGAACATATTAGAAAGAGGTCATGGAAAAAGCATCACAACTGACCTGGGCAAGTATGTCATTCATACAGTCACTAGCATCAGCATCCCCCTGGCCCAATATCCGCAAAAGCTTAAGCAGTCTTATATGAAGGAATGGATCTGTAATGGCAGCAATGTCATACTCAGGTGCGTAGGAACTGTTTGCCAAATCCTTCAGAGTTTTGACCAAACCTTCAGTGCATTTCTGCAATAATGATAAAATAAGCTATTATCACAATCATAAAACAGACAGCATTATCCATTTTTTACCAGTTTCTTCCCACTAAAAGTTACAAATATGATTCAGCCTGATATTTAAATGGTAGACAAAAGGGCCCTGTTTTGTCTTAACCCTAAAGGCCTAAAAAGTTCATAAGTCGAATAGAAACGAAATTGCAAAATTAGCCTGAAGCATCTTAGTATCAATTGATGCAAATTATATCCAACAGTTTAGAACAAAACACCAGTAATCTTGACCATTCAATCCTTTTGATTGTAAGTGCTCTTCGGCCAGAAACAGAACAAAAGGATTGCTAGTAAAGTAGACTGATTTGCCCAGATCGGATACTTCAAGAAATAAGGCAGGAACTGAATATTTACAACAAATTTTATTCATAATAGCTTTCTTCCATAGGGGCATATAGCAAATAATTCATGTGCTCAATTGAGTGTTAGGCTTTCTGATACTATAGCAGCTTATAAAACCATAACCAATTTACCTTTCTAAAATATTCAAGGGCTTCTGAGCTGACTTTACATAGATCTGTACAAAGCTGAACTCCTGTTATTAGGACTCCATGATGCTTTTCTTTAAGTAGGGAAGCAGCAGGATTTATAAAGTTTTCAGCCAGGTCAGGAACTTTCTTTATGATCCTTATAGAGCATAATGCTGCCTATAAACAACAGATAAGAGTCGAGGAGTTAAGATTGCAGTCAGACCACTGAAGAAAAAGACCGGTAACCTAAAATTTTATCAAACAATGTGCAAGATGTGAACTCATAACCAAACCCCATTTCAGAGGGGGAAGAAAGGAAAGAAAAGCAGGAAGCCTGTTCGATCGAATCAATCCTCCGACAGAAAAATTAATTGTAGATGAGCAATTTAGCACATCCGAAAAATGCCTTCAAAGAATGGCTGGCAATGGTCAATAGATGTCTTTCCCTCTAGCCATCAACCAAGCAAACTGAAGTTGACTTTCTTGGAGTCACTAAGACATCAGACTCAAGGGTTACTATATGTTGGCATTTTTCCCTTGAATGATTACATGCTACAAATTCTTCTGGTTAAGGAAAATAGCAGAGAAATATCCAGATTCCTTAAAAGTAGCTGCCATATGAAGGTTGCCGAATATCACTGAACAAATATCACCCTATCCATGAAGTATAAAAATAATTACATTATACAGTCGAGGCATTAGTCAAGTGGCTGCACTTAATCATGGATTTACATGGACGGTTTTCACCTTTGTATAGACAAAATTACAAAGGCATTATTGGAAAGAAATGAAGAACACAAACCATAATAGTTGATGTGCTCAACAGAACAACCCAAAACCTTCCAACTCCTGTAGAAGAAAGGAGGATGGAGAGGTTGATATCTTTTAAGAAGGATACTCAGTAATGTTTAAGGCATAAGAAATTCACAAATTCTGGAGTCCAGCAGCCTCCCTTTTCCTCCTTTACATCTCACTGTTATCAAAATTCATGGCCAATAGACCTTTAAGTAAAGAGTAGGACACACTTACTTTCTTCCGGATGTTTGGATCTCGAAACTGCAGCAGTCTTTCTACTTCCGTTGCAAGATCACGGGCCATTTCTGCTGAACAAATATTTCCCAGAGCACAAAGAGCCAGTCCTACAATATACTGGTTTGAATGATTGAGATCTCTGTGCATAAGTTAAGGTTCCAGCAAGTAAAGTGAATCTCCATTTTTTTTATTTTACCCTAGTAATACCACCTTATCAATGTTATTCATCCACAACAGAAATGATAAAAGGGAAAAGGAAATGAGAACAAACTGAGCTTGAGAAGAGTATACATATAGGATACTGCTTTAATGAGTTTGTTACCAACATCAGAACTTCTTGTCTTTCATCAAGAAGCAACATAAGACCAAGATACCCAATCCTCTTCTCTGGAAATCCAGCAGATGCAATCAACTTCAGGCACTCCATTTGGCCAAAGTGAGTGGGATATCCAAGCATGTGAATGAACATGAGCTTAGCCAGGTTACGGTGCCTATAATCTTGATCATTTTCATTGACTGCAGCAAGAATAGTGGCACACTCCTTCCTTACAACAGCCCGTTCTTCTGCAGCAGTTTTGCAAGCACGTATAGCCCGTATCATGTCCCTGCATTGAAACAGTAATTTTGACCATTTCCAATTAATATGCATATAAACTATTGTCACGTCATTCATTTAGATTCATCAATATTACTTGGGACAGAAAATGCAGAAAAGATGTGTTATTCATTAATTTGAATGAGGCAGGTTTAAGAAAAATGAACTCATGCCCCTTGATAGAACCTCATTTTAAGGACAAAAATATTCATAGCAACAAGCTGTAGGTCTTGACTAAAAAGAAACTTTTCCCACTATGAAGTGGGCACAGTGTTATCAATAGCGAATAGCGGACAATAGCGGTGAGGCCAAAATCCGCTATGAATGCATAGCGGATAGCATAGCGGCCGCTATTGACACAATAGCGGCCATAAATTTTTTTTATAAAAAATATATCTAATTTAATAGAAAACAAAATAATGACCATAATAGCTCATAAAAATTACACAAAGTATTCAAATAATGTTCTCAAGCCAATAAAACCATTGCAAATAACAAGTTATCAAGTCACAAAAGATGATAAAACTCTAAATGAAGTCACATAAGACGATAAAACTCAAGCATAAACACAAATGAAGTCCCAAATTCTAACTCACTATAATGCCTTTTAAAATTCTTAATCCAATTTTAAACTGTAGAACTAATTTTAGCTGGCTACATACAATCAACTAAAAGACAAAATTTTAAAACCGCTTATAAGTCACTAGATAGATGAGCTAAGACCAAGGTTGGCTCCCAAGAGTTCCCACTCGACCACTATCTTTTATTTATCCTTTTCAGCTAACAAAATCCCAAGAAAGCAGACTACTTGTTTGGCTGTCCTACTAGGATCATGTTCAAGAAACCCAGAAAAGAATTTTCTAGCTATATTGGAAACCCAACATTCTCCAACATTCTAACACTATGTTTTAGATTTTACAGTTTCCCATATATCCAAATTCAATGTCATGAAGGTGACAAAAAGACCATATTTTACTGAAATTCACATCAGAGAGACAAAAACAAAGGTCAGTCATGCTCTCTACAATCAATGCCCAGTTAATAAAAATCAGGCAAAACCAAAATGAAGTAAATTTAAGTCACAGAAGATAATTTAATTTAAGGTTTTTGCTTTTTAGTTTAATATTTAATAAAAAAAAGTTCATTTAAAACAATTTTATGTACAGTAAAAAATGAGCTGTAATAAAAAAATTTAATCTTAAAAAAAGGCTTAAAAGACTTAAATACCCTTAAATACAATAAAATCATTGGCTGAAATTAAATCAAGAAAAAAAAATATGGTTAAATGGACATTTCACCAAAAATGCAGAATAGCGCCGCTATTGACCGCTATGCGCTATCCGCTATTGCGGCCGCTATTGGCCGCTATTACAAAAACGCTACGCTATTTATGTTGTCGTAGCGGTAGTTAAATTTCGGCTACGCTATGCCGCTATGGCCGCTATTGACAACACTGAGTGGGCATCCAGGGTCCCCTTTTTATTCTTCCCAAAAAATTGCATATAGTGACACTACTGATCTCTCCATATGGGAAGCACCTCAAGACACAAAGTTATATAATTAAGCACTAAAGCCAAGGAGATTGAGATCTTGACACTGATAAGTATGAGTGAAATCCAGTCCTATAATGCAATGAACTGACTCAGAATTCCCATGACAAGGTATGGGGGCTATCGTTCACAACCGGATCTGCCAAACAGATTCTTCTGCAGTCTCAAAATTTTTATTCATCCTAAATCTAGATCGAGAAGAATACAACCATTACGTTCCATTGTAACAGATAAAGGCACCTTCTACAATTATCTAGCAGCCTCTCTTAGGAAAAAGAAAAAGAAAAGAAATTCGATTTTACAAGTTCCGGCTAAAAGTTTGATAAGTTCTAAATGTCAATTTGAACATATAACCACCAGAATTACAGAACAACCATGTATCCAGTTTATTCAGATTGTCCTTTCATTAACCATATTGGAAGCGATACTATATGAATAACTAACTCTATCTTAGACGGTATGTTATATTTAAATTACCACATTTTCAAACTGTTGGGACTTGTTATTCATGTTTAAAGGTTCAATGCAATAAAAATATTCCAAAATATGCTACAGACCTTTCGTTTCTATAATACAAGAAACAGATAAAGTAAGGTTTTCAGTACCAAACCGGTCAATGTTCCAATTCTTCGCAAGAAAATGGTATCTTCTAGCACCAATGTTATTTGGCTCATCATTTCATTATCAATATTCATGAAAAAAAATAGATCAAGCTACTCTCAGACCAATTACTAAATGGGCTGGTCATAACTTCTGACATATGTACATTTCCGATAACAGTTGCAACCAATTCAAAAAAATCAAAAAGAAGAGGCAAAGATAACAAAAAGAACCAAACTATGAAACCAAAAAAGCTAGCAAACTTCATTTAGTTCTAAATTCATATGCAATCATCTTTAAGTTGCACAAACTACAAGCGAACTACCCAAATTCCAATCACGGCAATTAACAACCCCAGCTCTTTTAATCATAAAAGTAAACCATTCAAATAAAAAAAAAACCCAATTGTTCTTGATCTGATTTTCAAATTAAAAGGAACATGGAGAACAAAAGAAGAAATTGTAACGGTAGGAATTGGAGCTTACCTCAGACGAGTACCGGACGAGAAAGGATTCATGATTGGGTCCAGGGTGGAAACTTTTATAGAGAGCTCAAATCAGATCCAATAAGATGAAAACTGAACCAAAATGCTGCGACTAAATCAATCCCCGAATTAGCGGTATTCGGAATTAAATCCAATTTTTTTCAAAAATCCATGAAACTGTAATTCAAGAACCAAAATGTTGGAATTCGGAGATCCGAGAAAGAGAACCAAACAGTGATTCAAATTTGAGTGACAGAGAAAACGAGGTCTCTGTTTTCCTTTTCTTTTCCTCTTATTTTTTCCCCCCAGTGACGATGAAAATGGTGGCCGGCTGTGTGAGAAATTCTATTCATACCCCATAAATTACTAAACTTATCTCACCCCAAACAACATCTAATACTAAAAGACCATTTTACCCACCACTGTCGGCTCCTTCTTTCCTTAGCGCAAGTTAAACTTGCGCAAACAATTAGCGCAAGTTGAACTTGCACGAACAAGTCGCGCAAGTTCAACTTACACGAACAATTTACATTTTTTTCCTTGGATTTTCTGGCTAAAAACGATGATAAAAATGAATAAAGGAGTCGCGCAAGTGAGACTTGCTCGAGAAAGTCGCGTAAGTGAGACTTGCTCGAGAAAGTCGCGTAAGTGAGACTTGCGCGAGAAAGTAACGCAAGTGAGACTTGCTCATCGTGGCAGTTGGGATAAATTCGACATTTTATCACTCTTTTTTACTGTTTAAAAATGAGTTGGGGTAGGAATAGTAAATTGTGGGGTATGAATAGAAATTCTCCCAGCTGTTTTGTCTAAAAACGAAACGGGAACTGGGAATGAGAAAATTCTATTCCAACCCCACAAATTATTAAACCGACCCCACCCGAAACAATCCTATTAACTAAAAGATCATTTTACCCTTATTTGTATTTTGCCTTCACTACCGACTCCTTCTTTCTCCTCCTCCTTCCTTCTTCCTTCTTCCTGGTACGAAGCTCCTGCTATTAAGGTAAAATGTGGCATACATTTAGTTGTAAGGGGAAGGTCGATGCGCTGGGCTGAGGCTCACATAAGTCCTTGCGCGAGGCCAGCCCTGCTCGGATGGCACACCTGTGCGCGACACGAGACCCTACACTGGCCGCAGGCCTCTCGCGCAAGTGAACTTGCGTGAGGGCATGCCCCGCACGCAAGTTAACTTGCGCGGGCGTGTTTCCTCGCTCAAGTTCCACTTATATGACACATGCAATATTCAATATCTTTGCCTTCAGATGGATCATAAGAATTTTAGGCTTTGCATTGGCATAAAATAGATTCAAAATGAAAATTGTTTACTGCAATTCTTGCTTTTGTTTGGTTCTAATTATAAGCATTTCATGTAACAACTAATTATGAAATGAGTTAAAATATGTTGTAATATGTGTTCTGTAAGCTTGGGCGAGGTCTTGTGTGAGGTTGGGCCTCGCGCAAGGGTTCTTACGTAATTATTTCTGGTTTTGACTACATTCTGTAAGCTTGGTTTTTATGATTTTTAATTTAATCATTTGACTGAAGTCTATAATTATACAGACTATTGCCACCATCTCCCTTCGATTGCTACCATCAATCTCTACAAGCTATTGCACTGTAGGACTATTACCATCAGGTATGTGCTTGACGTATGTTAATTAATAATAAATTTAAAGTTGCGCAATTAAGAATTTGCTATGTTCTATTAAAGCATTGTCAGAAAAATAAGTAATGTGATATATTATCAAAAAAAATATTTATACTTGTCATGATCTGCTTATTTGTACTTGCTTACAATGTACACACACTTCACACTATTATTTCTCATTTACTCTCACTTTGCACTACACACACCTCACGTCACTCACTCACACTTCCACTCACTTGTACACTCTTTACTTCCTCACACACTTGCACTCAACTATTGCACACACTCTTTACACTTTGCTCACACTATTGTATTAAATCAAGAAAATTGCAATATGTTTTTCAAAACACAATAGTCAAAACTCAATAATAGGTATTCTAAAGTGTATAAGTGAGTTTTGAATAAAATCAAGAATGTTAATAAGGAAGAGATATTATTAAATGCACTTAGTGCCTTAGCTTTTAATTTGTTTGATAACTATTCAAATATTTTTCTTTTTCGTACATGGCTAATACACGAGTTGGAGGTTCATCTCAAGGAAGACGACAGCGACCTACTGGCTTTGAGAGGAGACGATGAGTTAGGAGATATCAGGCCAAGCAAGCCGAACAAGTCGAACCTGTCGAGCAGGTCGAGCAAGCTGAGCAGCTAGATGCAGAGTATGCAGAGGAGGAAGTTGAGCCTTGTCCTGGAGGTCCGACTGATACCTCAATTCTTAGAAGTTTTAGATCACATGTTGCTTTTGCAATATGGGATGGGCAGGTAATTCTCCTTGCAAAAATTTGATAATATTTGTTGTTTTGCAATATGTGATCACATGATGCTTTGAAATGATCTTATTGTTTGTTGTTTTCGATATAGGAGCGAGACAATTTGAAGGTCCTTAATCATAGCAAGAAAATCTCTCAGTAGATCTTAGACGATAATAGATCTCGTATTCTCTCCTCTGTTTTACAGTCCGGCTTAGGGAGTTTGGTTGACTGTAGTTATCACACATGCAACAACACCATCATCTCTGCTTTTTGTGAGAGGTGGCAGCCAAAGACGAATACATTTCATATGCCTTTTGGAGAGATGACGATTACTCTGGATGATGTAGCTACCCTCCTAGGCATACCAGTGACCGGGGCGATCGTATTTTGCCGATACATCTCTGTGAAGGAAGCCATTATAATATTAGTACGTTTGTTAGGAGTCTCTCTTTTAGAGGCTCAAGCGGCGACGAGCACCGGTCGTGGGTCCAGTATGACATTGTAGTGGTTGAGAACAAATTTTAACAATGTCACCAACAACTCCAGTGATGAGGAGATAGTATATGCTACTCGTGCATACTTGCTTCACTTACTTGGATGCACACTTTTTGTAGATAAGAGTGGATCACATGTTGCCGTATCATTATTGTACTGTTTTGAGGATCTAGCGGTTATCAGTGAATACGCGTGGGGTGCAGGTGCTTTTGCTCATATGTATAGACAACTGGGTCTTGTGAGCAGATCAAAAGTGCATGAGATTGGCGGCTATATGACGCTTTTACAGGTATTATAATTTAATTATAATTTATTTGTTTATAATTTATTAATGATTAATGTTTTATTTTATGTAGGCTTGGATTTATGAGCACTTTTCGCAGTTAAGTCCAAAGGTGAACTTTAACTACGAGGATAGTATGCCTCGAGCTCGACGATGGAAGCCACATACTTATGGCTAGGATGTGAAGGTCTTGCGAGAGCAGCTAGATGACCTTCAGTGTAATCAGGTGTGCTGGGATCCTTATGCAGATAGTCAGAGACATCATCCATTGCCTCCAATCACATTTTCACCGTCTGCTTAAAAGTTGGGGATGTCATGGAGCCGTATCATCCAGAAAGAATGTTACGGCAGTGGGGCTATGTACAGACCGTACCTCCAAGACCTTTGGCGCCATTTAGAGCATAGAGAGGTAGTACGTGCACCACTTACGATGTTGTTTATCAGTTTATGGATCTATTATGGCAAAGATGGCCTATGTATGTCCTCACAGAAGAGAATAGAGGACGAAGATGTGTGATCCCAAGAGAGACAGCTCCAGATTATATGGCTTGGTACAAAGCCATTTCTCATTGATTCGTACAAAACCCAGCACACAGATCGAGATTTCAAGCTCCCTTTGTCGAGTATGATTATTCTAGTGTAAGTTATTAACATTAAATCCCAAGTAAATAAAATTTTTCATACTATTTGATTTGATAAAATTTCTTTCATGTATTGTCTTGCAGCGTAATTCGAGAGCAATGTCTTACATTGAATTACTCATTAGCGGCAACAAAGATGTGAAGACATTGACAAAGGGACTTTACGACCTGCATGTCATATTATCTGGGTCGTCAGATGCTGCTTCATCTTCAGTTCCTCGTCCAGCTCCATCACATACAGCTCCTCCTCCAGCTCCTCCACGAGTTACATCAAAGATAGCCTTTCCACCAACTCTTATTTCCTCGGAGACAGCTCCACCAGTTAAATCAGACATAGCTCCTCCAGCTATACGTTTTTATACTAGGATTGGGAGGAGGAGAGGCAAGGCAATTATATTGGATGCGTCGGAAGATTAGTGTATTTGTACTTAGTGACTTTTGTTTTTTAAAGATACAGTTTATCTTTATGATATTAGATAATGTTATTAAAATATGTAGTTATTTTTCTTTATAATTTATTAATGATTAATATTTTATTTAGTGATTTTTGTTTCTTAAACATACAGATTATCTTTATGATATTTGATAATGTTAGTAAAACATATAATGCATAAATCGATAATACAATCTTAGTAAGGCATACATATCAAATACAGTAATATTTAATAAAATATCATAGTTCATCTAAGTCAATGGTTTCTCTAATGACAACATCTGATCTCGAAAATAAATTTTTAAATTCTTCGATGCGAGATACATATGGAAGCTCCCACTCACAAGCAAAATCACATCGATACCGATACCAATTGCATGCAATCGGAGGTATTGGTGCAAACGGGTCCATAAATACCTGAAAAATAGCATTGTTAAACGCATGATAAATGAAATACAAAATATCTAAAGTGTGAGATATGTCAATACCTTAACAAAATGAGAATCGTTAACAAATCCAATTGTTATGAATCCATGCTGTAGTGGTGGAGGTGGTGCAGTTCTAAGCGGGAGATATGTCAAACATTGTCTCGAAGATAAATGGACCAGTACAACATTATACTTTGTTGCTATCAAGTGACCCATATCGGGTAAAGTCATCCATTTATCATAAGGAGCCGGTATGTTGAAATATGATAATGTCTCTAACAATTCATCAACACGCTCCATGGATCCATAGAGACTAACATAGTAAGCTCGGAAATCACATATCTCCTCAATCAAATCTTGTCGCACCTTCGCCCATGCATTAACACCCATGCCTAGCAACCCAGCTATAGCCCGAAAGCCACAATGTCCATCTGACTCAACATCCATGGTAGAGCGTATGAAGGGGCGTATCTCTAAAGGGAAAGAATCAATAAATTTCACTTTCTTTTTTCAATTAACTGGTAGCTTCATCCTTTTAGTTGTTGAATTTAAATTTACAGGTGTTGATGTGCTATCATGTTGAGATTCAACAATCTCAAAGTATGAAGGGGCACGTCAAATTGATTTGTCTGAATGACCTTTGATCTTAGCCTTCTCGAGTGGAGGAATAAGGAATGTAGTTACTGGATCACCTAGTTCTCTTAATTTTTTCTTTAAGGCTAATATTCCTGAGAGATCACACGTATTGAAACATTTCACTATTAGCTCCCACTCGCCATCAAGATTCAACTTAGCCAAATAATCAACAGTTTTCCTTTTCAAGTCCAACTTTAACCAATGAGGATCCAAAACAGATAAGGGAATAGGTTTCCCGTCCTTCATGAATTCAGTAATCTCATGAGCACAAGGCAACCCATGTGTGCTTCTAATGATGCAACCACAAATAAGATGGTCAATGCCGGTATCATTTGCTCAATGCACCTCCTTCAAAATTATATTCAATGTTGTCCTAAACACCAATCCTCGTAACTCCCTAAACAAAGCTGGTCTAAAATTATGTTCAACAACAGTAACACTTCTCTCGAACGAAGCCTTTATCTCCGTATGTTGTAGCTCAATCAGGGAGTTGATAACTTTCAAAAATGAATCAAAATCTCCTTAGAACCATCCAAGGTGTCTCTTTAACTTCGCATGTGCACTCTCGGCCCTACATGACATTCAAACAATGTTGATTATAATGAATAAATTGTATAAGTTGTGAAAATAAGAATTTTTAAACTTTGTAAACCCACATACCTATTTGTTGTAACATTTCCAAAGTGCTTTACTTTATTTGTCCAAGCAGTAATAAATCTCTCTTTATATTCAATTAACCAAGTATCTCTTAAATACTCGAGCGCTCTAGGATAAGAACGGTAATGAGAGACCATTGAACTTAAATTTGCTTCATACTCATACTCATTTGAAGAGGATACAAGAACGCCCCAAGATGACATGAATGCCTCCCACTTCTCCATGCTCTCAAAAAACTTTTTACAATGAGCAAGTACATTCTTTGATATATGCCATCTACATAAGAGATTAATTGCGCTAAGGAACACTGTCTGTACTGCTTTCATCAATGCTAAATCCCTATCAGTAACAATGACAGAAGGTGTTGAATCAGAAGACATCAAACTTTTTAGCTTCTCTAATGCCCAAGTGTAGTTGTCAGTGCGTTCAGCCTTCATGTAAACAAATGCAACTAAAAAAGTAAGATTTGTACATGTTACACCAACAATCTCAAGGAGTGGGAGTTGATATCTATTAGTTTTATATGTACAATCCATAACTAATACATTGGGAAAAGCATTCAACAAATCTATAGTTGTTGGATGTGCCCAAAATAAGTCTCTAACACAATCACTTGACTCATCACTCCTATGCCACTCAACATATTTACAGTCATTCAAGTGTTTCATGAGTTGCTGCATCTGTGATCTACCAGCTTTGTCATCCATTCTATATTTTTGTCGTGCATTGTAGATGGTCTTTATGGTACTTACATTCTTCTTATCATGTTGTTACAACATCATTAAAATTTTTCTTGGTTTTACCATAGCATTTATCATATCACCCACCATACTTTGCTCTTGCACTATCAATAGACTAGCAAAGGAATGTCCTCCTAGCTGTTGTACAGCCAAATGATTATGCATCCTATATACTACTTTCACTGCCCAACTATCATTCTCGTTCAATTTCACCCCTAGTAACTCGAATGGACAATTACACTTCTTTGTTCCCGTTCCCAAGCGATGCAATTCATCTGTACTTAACTTATATGTTCCATACCTTTCACATACAAGTCGAACTCTAAGTCTTCTTCGAGGAACATCCGATGATCTTATCACAACAACAAAACCTAACTCTTTTCCAAGCTCTCTAGCCCATGCGATTAAGGCATTTCGACAATTGAAAACCTGAAACAAAATGAATTTAATAATTAGTTTTTTCTGCTAGATTTGTATTAAAACATTATATTAATTTTAAAACTACTTACTTGGTTAGTAGTAAATGCATCGGTACAGTCAAATATTTCTTCATGGACACTTTTCGATTCTCCGCTATACACTATCATTTTGTCATTCTGCAAACATTAAACAAAGTCATTAATTATAATTATTATAATAAATAATATATTAAAAAATTAAGACTGAATTTTAGTGCAAGCGGTATTTCCACACAAGCATCTAGCGCAGAAATGACAGATCCGCGCAAGCATACTTACGCGGAACATGCACTCGCGCAAGTTGACTTGCTAGAACATGCATTTCCGCGCAAGCCAGCTTGCGTAGAAATATCGTACAATCCTACTGAAATGTAATTTGCAGCGAACGGGAGCATAGATCTTTTACCTCTTCTCCTTCTTCGTCGGCTTCTACACTTTCAAGAAAGCTTTCGTACTCTTCGTAACTATCATAATAGCTACCCTCACTAAGATTTTCCATTTTTTTAAACGAAAATGAAATGTAAACTGTGAAAGGCTCGTGAGAAAGAAAAAAATTGCAGAAGAGAAAACATGAACAGAAAAATAGGAGAAGTAGAACAAGAAGAAAACGCATAAAAGCAAAAAAATTGGAGAAAAGTAACTTAAAAATATAAGTGTTATTATAATAAAAATTATTTTTTTAGTATAAACAAAACCCATAAAATAAAAATTGTTTTTATATTAAAAATAAATCACAAAATTTGTTTTGTGTAATAAAATTTTAAAACGCGTAATATTTTTTGCAATAGTTAAAATTTTAATAGCGAACGCGCAATCTCTACAAGTTTTAAAACGCATTTCTGCACATCTTGCGCAAGATGAACTTGTGCGAACAATTTGTGCAAGTGAAACTTGCGCAAACGTGCGACATTCGCACAAGTTTGCTTGTGCGAAAATGGGCCTTTCGCTCAAATAGCATGAAAGATGAAGATTTGCGCAAATTCACTTGCGCAAGTATCGTGGCAGCTAATCTCCCAAGGGTAAAATCGTCATTTTGTCAGCTATTTTTATTGTTTAAAAACGGGGTGGGGTAGGAATAGATTTTCTCCTGGGAATGGAGTAACCGGGTCACTCAAATTTTTATTTGTGAGTGCTTAATGGATCACCTGTTGGTAGTATAAATAAATGACTTCGGATCAGCTATTGGGTTAAATTGCATATTGAAGCTTCAGCTTCCTGCGGTCACATAACAAGGCGTGATTTCATTGGCCAATAAGAGATTTGTAAATGACGGCGAGGGAAGGATGTCGTTTTCAACTTATTAAACGTGTTTCCATTTTTTATGTTTTTTTTTGTCGAACCACCAGGTATTCCCACACTATTCTGATATAGGACTAATCCAGATTCAAGCCGGACAGGATCCAAAGGGCGGCAAAGCTCTCCCTCAAGAGTTTTAACACAGTTATATATCCAGAACTCGAACTCAAGACCTCTGATTAAGCTAAAACAACCTTCTGCCAACTGATCTACGTGCTTTTGGGTTTATGTTATTTATATATATATATTTATATCATATAAGGTTCCTCGTCATGAATTGAGATTCCAATTCATTAGCCAGATCGCCCTTTTTTTGGTAAAGAAACAAAGAGCGAAAGGAAACGGAAGAGAGAATGGAAGGGAAGGCTTAAATTTATAATTATAAAAATATAATAATAATAATAATAATATAAAAAGACATGAAAATAAAAAAAAAAAAGAAGAAGAAGCAATTTTATCAATATTTATACTTGTTTTACTTTTTATTTTTATTTTGTTTAAAACTTTTTTACAAAAAAGTTTGTAGTTTGATGAAATAATTAATAAAAAAAAATATGACGCTTATAGCATAACTGCGAAAATCAGCAACAAATTCATAATCGTAACCTATAATAATTTTTGTCCCAGATGTGGTTGGAAAGAGGAAACGATCACGTATTACCCCCGAGATTGCTCACTCGTCAGGGATCTATGGAATAATTTAGGAATTCCTGACAGCCTTCAACCCTCCTTTTCTAATGATTTCAGGAGACGGTTGATTTCCAGCCTTAAGTCTGATGAGAACAATATCGATTCTGATATTCCTTGGAAGGTCATCTTCCCTTCCGTGATCTGAATGATTTGGATTCACAAGAACAAGATCATTTTCGATAACAAAGTTGAATCCACCCATTACCAGAAGACTAATGTCTGGAGGCGTGTTAAGGAATTATGGGCACAATGTGCCCAACAAAATCACGCAACCTGAAAATCCAAATTCAAGATTGCTGGAGCCCCCTCCTTCGAACTTCATGAAATTGAATTTTGATGGCTCTTCAATTGGTAACCCCGATAAAGGAAGGGCTGGTGGGGTGTTCAGGAACAATAATGGGGAATGGGTTGGAAGATATGCCCCAATATTAGCATCACCACAAGTGTATGCGCTGAACTTCGGGGGTCTGAGGAACGGGCTTAAGTTAGCTGTGTCTAAGGGTTTCTCAGATCTTACTGTGGAAATCGATTCACTCTGCATTATGAGGTTTGTTACTTTAAGTGTTCCCTGTGCTCATACTTACAACGCTCTTGTTTCCGATTGCAGGTCGCTTCTGCATGAATTGGGAAATGTCAGGATCTTCCACGTGGGGGAACTGATGCTTTAGCTTAGTTGGGAGGACAAATGCAGGATTCCGTTTTGAATTTTGCTCAGCCTCCAGACTGCGTTGTTAACAACCTTTTGTTTGATGCCCTTGGTTGCTTTACGCCAAGGGATGTGGCTTGTAACCCCATTAGGGGTTGACTGTTTTTAGTTTAATATTTTGTTCCTTTTCTACCAAAAAATAACCTATAATAATTTTTTAAATTTTTATAATTTTTTATTATATTTCATGTGTGAATTAATTTTTTATTATTTTCTAATAAAATAATCATAAAATATTAAAAGCAACCATAAAGATATTTGATGACGAACTATCCAAATGAATAACAATTAGATCTGGCAAAAACTTACCTGAGCGGAAAAATTTACCCGAGACCAAATTCGGACCAATGCAAATTGACTACGAAAAGTCAAATGTTCAAATCCCAAAAAAATCGTGCCTGAAAAAAAAAATTGAACTCGAAAAAGCTCGAATCCAAAAAACCCAAACCCGAACCCAAGACTGATCCAATCCGAAACCTTAAAAAAAATGAAATCTATAACTCAAAAAAACTCGAATTATAATTATATAATTATTATTTAAAAATAAATAAATAATTTACACACTTCTTTTATTAAAAATTTTAAAAACAATTATTATTTATTATACAATTATTTCAAGTATGTATTATCAACAAAATAAATATTAAATCTTTTTAATTCAATTATTAAATAAAATTAATTTAAAACATCATAATATAAACTTATTGTATTTATAATAATATATATTATTAATTTAACATATGATTTTATTATAAAAATTATTCTAATATTTTATTATTTTTATTTCATATTAAAATTTTTATCTTAATACAATAATAAATCAAATATATATATATATATATATATATATATATATATATATAATCATTAAATAATTTCAACATTTGTTTGAAACTTTGAACTTGATATTTTGTGCAACACATTAAGAACATTAAGGTATATTTTCTTAAAGCTTCAAGTATAGAAAAATATTAAATTTACTTGAAAATAAAAACCTAATCTTAAAATTAAAATTTTAGGTTTTTAAGATTAAAAAAAGTCAGGTAATTAAATTAAACAATACAAGTATAATTAATATTAGTTTTTTATACATTATTAGTATTATGATTAATTCCATTTAAATAACTAGCATTATATTAATTAATTTAGTAATATTTACTATTTAACATTTTAATTAGACATTCGATTCTCTTAATGTATATCTAATGTTAATATATTAATGTGAACATGAAAGAATTAATACTCAATTGGTGTATAACTGTATCTGATATGATTATATCAAATGTTATTATTTATTAATATAATGTCAATTGGTGTGCATAATTTTTTTAATTCAACGTTTTAAATGTTTAATGGGATATTTGATTAATTAGTGTGTACAATTACGATTATATTTGATGTAATAATTTTAAAATTATAATTTCTATATAAACCAAAAACAAAAATAAATATAATATTAAGCTAATTAGTTGACCTAGTTGACCAATTATTCATAATATTAAGTTTTTTTTAATGTACACTATAGTACTATTCAACATTATAATTAAACAATCAGCTAACTAGCTATACAGTTAGATTTAATGTAATTACTAATTATGTTGGTATTTAAAAAAAATAAATGTAAGAAAAATTCTTAAAAATTTAAAATTTTATTAAAAATATAAAATAATTATTAAAAAAGCTAATAAAACAAAGTAAAAAAAAATAAAAATTTATTGGACTAAGAGTGTCTAAATTCAAATGGCTCAACTATGGCAAAAAAAAAAAGCGTAATGGTCCACTGAGTTATTGGTTTAACTTAGGAGTATAAAACTATTTATATAATCATTTAATTGTTTAGTATGATTTATTTATAATTTGTCGGTTATTTATTTGAAATAATTCTGTTTTTTATGTCGTATAGCGAATACTTTTGGGTATTTACTTTCCTTTAGTTTTACTATACATACACACACATATACACATATTTGGCTCACTTAAAATAAATTTTTTATATAATAATTAATATATAATTATATATTTCATAATAAATATGAATATCGTAAGAAATTAAAAATATAAATAATCATTGTTAAGTAATAAAAACATTAAAATGTAAAGTTTATATTTATATAATATTTATTAAATTTTAACTTCAATTTAGCATTTCTATTATATTTTTATTTAACTATATAAAAGATTAAATTTTTATTACATTCAAAAATTGTAAAATAATATTTATATTTTATAAAATTTCAAAATAATTTGAATTAAACCCACTAAGCCCGTCCGGCTAAAATTGGACCCCCCAAAATAATCAAATCCAAAGAAACCTGAACACCAATTGAAAAAACTGAATTAAAAAAAACTCAAACCCGAAATGACCCGAATCTAAAATAATCCGAATCCAAAATAACCTAAACCCGAAATCAACCCTTATCGAACCCGACCGAACCTGTCCATTTGCCACATCTAATATTGATCTTGACATAACAGGGTTTGATTTTAGTTTTCTTAAATAAATACTATTTTTATGATATATGTTATAACAATATTTTAATAATAAAATATATAAAATTTAAAGTAATAATAATTCTTAACATTATGCTATAAATATTATTATCTTAATGTTATAACTAGTATAATATATTAACATTTCTTTGAAAGATTAAATAATGCGGCCTAAGTATGCCGTTTATGTTTATTAGCCAACAAATGTTGGCTTGTGTTGGCTAAGCTAGTTACTCATAATAGTTGGCCGGTTCCTAATTCTATCATTACTTCCGAATAAGTTACAAATGGTTAGAGCCTATAAATAGAGGTCCTAAACCTCAAACAATGGATAAACGAATTCTATTCATGATATAACACACATATAGTCTCTAAACTTTTGGACAAGAAAAAAATGTTTGATCTTTGGAACTCTTTATTCTATAAGTTAGTGCAAAAATGTAGAATATGTAATGAAGATAAGTTAGGTGTTGTACCCCAAAGATGACACACTTAGAATTCCCGTTGCACTGGTTGATATAATCATGCAAAAGCATGAATCATCTTAAAGAGAGTAAGATATCAGTGCTTTAGTCTAAATCTTCGTTAATCAGCAAATTTAATTTTAATTCTACTTTATTATATTATTTTTATTATTAATATTTTTTGTTTTTTCAGCTTCTAGCACCAACAATTTTAGGACGAACTCCAACAATTTTAAGATGCTTCAATAGTTTTAAAAATATCTTCAACTCAAGAAGATAAGATATGCAAGTTATTTTTATATGATTTTAAACAAGCTCGTAAACAATAGTATGAAAATTTTGATTATAAATTTATTCATGCAATATTTGATTATTTTTACCGTATTGCTTCATCAAAGTTGTATGGTTATGATATGTAAATTGTCAAAGGAAATTAATTTTGTGAGATCATATTTCTTACTCATCTAATGACTTATTGCTTTAGATGTATGTTATCATGCTTTGAACTTCATAATTTAGCCTAAGAATACGAGAATTGTTTGTTGGATATAAGTTTTACCATTATAATTTTTGTCATATTCTTAAATTAGAAAGAGGCAAACACATGTGCATTTCCGAATTGCAGCTAGTAATCATAGCATTTAAGCATTAAATGAAAACATCAAGGCTGCATATTAATTTGTAAGTTTCCCTCGAAAGAAAACATAAAAGCCTTCTGTTATCAACAAATTAAAATAACTCTTTTTTGAGATAACAAATTAAAATAACTTTTATTTGTTTTTTTTAATCAACTTTTATTTGTTTTAGAATAACGTTAAAAAGTCATTTGGTTAATAATGTTAATAAGAAGTATATTATTTGTTTCTTAAATAATAAGATTAAAACTTTTAATAATTTTATTGAGTTTGTAAAAGCTAGCATTCAAATATTGATAAATGGTATACTTATCAAATAGTGATAATAACGTGAAAATGTTTCAACATTGACTTGAAAAATTAAAACCTTTAGAAAACATAATCAACTAATACGTATTTAAAAAATGATTACTATCCTATCCAATGTCAGTGGAATTTTTTAACTCAACAAGCGAGGTTAGGATATTGACATGTGTCCTTTAAAAATATTAAGAAAATAAAAAATAAATAAAATGGGACACATGTTACCATCCTAACCCTGCTTGTGGAGTTAAAAAACTCCACTGACAGTGTATAGGATAATTTTCCTTTAAAAAATATAAATATGACAGAAAATATGTGGATGTTTAAGTCATTTGAAAATTTTATGGATGCTTTCGTCAAAACGATAATTTGTCTCAAGCTTGTAATGCTATAGTCAAAGTTATCACCATATGCAATTTATTTGTTATAAGAAAATCTCTATTGGGAACTATGTTAATCACTTTATGTTCATACTCGGTGTTAACTTTATATGCAAATTTGATTCTAAAAAAAATAACAGTAAATAAAAATTAAAGTCCCGTAATTCATGCATTCCTCAAGGAAGCATAGAGGGAACTGTGAAACGATTAATTATGGGAGATAAATGGCTGTGATTTATAAATTCTTTTTAAATGTTGATATGATTGTGAATGATTGGCCCTTCAAATTGTCCCACTATTAAAAAAAAATTCTTTTAAAATTGGAGAAATTACATCCAAATCTTTGAGGTTTGAACATAATTCAATTTTAGTCTATTAGTATTAAAAATGGACACTCCATCCCAAATATCTTAACACCGTCAACAAAAGTTCATAGAATGTAAACAATTACAAAATTATCTAACCTTAAACCTTTCAATATAAATAATTCTTCATTCTTCTATTTTCCTCTACCTTTCACTGTTTTTTCCTTTTTTTTCACAATTTTTCACGAGCATTGTTCAATCTATGATTTTCTTCACAAATGTATTAGACTTAATCTTATTAATTATTAAAAATAAAATTTTACTTAATTTAAATTTTAATAGTTTCAATCAATGTTAAATTTTCAAATTTTAAATTATTTTGATATTGAATAATTTTAAATATAAATCATTTTATGTTATGTTATTTTAAATTAAGTTATTTACATTTACATTAGAATTAAATAAATATATTATAAGTAAAAATAAATAAACAAAAATAATTTTAAATAAATAAAAAAATAAATTAGAAGTTAAAAAAAAGAAAACAAACTTTTCAAAATCCAAAAGCTCTTTAGCGTTTTTTTTTCATTTTTGTTTGATTTTGAGCATTTAAAGTATTCCAAATTATTCAAGGGCAAAATGGTCTCAAAATTAAGTCTTTAACAGTTGACTTAACGGTTGACTAACGGAAAGACTTATTTGTCTTGCAAAATAGAAAAAATTGGGGTAGAGTGTCCACTTTTTATACTAATGGATTAAAATTGAATTAAGTGCAAACCTCGGGGGTTTAGATAGAATTTACACTTTAAAATTTGAAAGACAAATTTTCATGAATAGAGCAATTGATCTTACAATTTTAATCTATTCTTAAAGGTATACTTCTATTTTTTGCATGCTTGAAGTCTTGTAAATAAAATGATTGGCTATTATATAAGTTATATAAGTGATAGGTGAGCCATTGACTTTATATGATCTATGTACAATGGAAATTAAGTAATTACCTTAGTTTGAGCTAAGGAAAAGGTTAGTTAAATAAGAGATTTATTGCATGAAATTTCAATATGGAGAAACTAATATTAATTGTGTTAATATATACTTGAGATGGAGAATTGAAAAAGTAATTTATATGTCATTGATCATGTGGATGAAATTAGGCTACTAGTCACAATAAATTTGTAATTCTTAGTAGTACAATTTTCAGCAATTGGATAAAATTAGGCTACTAGTCACAAAAAAAATTATAATTCCTATCAATGTATTTTTTGTGTTCGTCACATTCAACACCACACAACATAAAAAAACATCAAAGCCAATGTGTAACAAGCCTAGGCCAAACGTCCACAAGCACCAATATGCAACAATTATCATAATTTCACAAGTAATATAACCACTAGCTAACCACATGTCAATAACCAAATTTATTTCTTACCTCGACTTACCAAAGAACCTAGAATCCGCTTCCAAATTCAAGCTTGCCCAAACCTAATCAACAAGGACACATCAATTTCTTTGCCACAATAAGCCATTTAACCAAAAATCATGATTGTTTTCTAGCTAAATTTACAAAAATTAGAAACTCTTACGAACTCCCTCTTGTAGCCAAACCACCCTCACTGTTTTCCTTGATTTTTCTCCTCAAAATATCTTAAAATGGTGGTTGGAAATTGAAACAAAGGCTGTTGGCTAGAAGCAAGGCCCCTCTAGTGTTTATTTTTAGTTTTGCATGTAAGAAATTATTGACAATTTCACATTTGGTTTTATTGAGATTTCTTGGTTGACTTTGGGCCTCACTTTCCAAGCATTTTCAAGTTCTTGAATCAGGAGAAAGCTGGCCTTTGCATGCATCTCCTTTGGTGGCCAACCATAATGTCCTTAGTGACCACATGGTTAGCACTGTCACTTGGCATTTGGCCAATGCCAAGTGTGTAATGGGTTTTATTTGCTGACAATGGGCATGCAAAAAGTTATTCACAAGGCAGGGAATCACATTTTTAGACTTTACAATTCGGCCCCATACTTCAATTACTTCCAATTCATTCAATTCATTCCCCTACTTGCACAACTAGCATGTACCCTAACTTTGAAAAATCCTACAAACTAATATACTATGACTTTGAGGATGAATCATATAGAGTCTAAAATATAATTGAGATAAATTTATATAAAAATTGGAATAACTCAATTTGGAGCTCCCTAACGTGAGGGATTTTAGTTTCTTTGCTGACTACTCACTAGCAAGGCATCATGCACATAGGTTCAATTTGAAAACTCATAGAAATTGTTAGCTTTAAATTGCCATACATATTTTGAAATGACAAAAACTTAAGTAAGCTTTAATGTTTTAATTCATATTGTAAATTTGCCTTATCACACATGATTTTCTCAATCCATTTTCAAGTGATCATATCAAACTTAAGACCATGATTTATCGATACACTCTTATTGGTCTTATTACTT
The DNA here is from genome assembly GCA_032173925.1 of Heritiera fomes. NCBI lineage: Eukaryota > Viridiplantae > Streptophyta > Magnoliopsida > Malvales > Malvaceae > Heritiera > Heritiera fomes. The sequence continues at coordinate 36,572,365 of JAPDPM010000003.1, forward strand.
TATAAATGTTTTGAATATTTTAGAAAATCACTTGATGAATTTTTGGACTATGTTTTCATTTGAGAAAGTCAAGAAAAACTCCCACAAAAGAGCCAAAATGTTTTGGGTTAATTAGGATCAAAGGTCATATCATTTCTAACTCAAAAGTGCAGGAAAAATGCCCTCTGGAAGAAAAGGATCGATCCCCACTGTAGCAGGATCGATCTCTTTTTGGCAGAAAGTCTTCCCAAGGTTCCTGAAGCCCAGAATCAAGATTCTGGACAAAAGGGATCGATCCCCTATGGAAAGGGATTGATCCCTTTGCCCGAAAATAGCCTATAACGACTAGTTTTGTGAGATACAACAATCAGATTCAATCTTGGCTCCACCCAACGGCTAGAATACATCCAAGGGACTATAAATAGAGGCTTAGAAGCTAAAGAAAGGAAGAGGAACTACTCAATCAACTCCAATACTCATTTTCCTCAAATCTTCAAGCCTCAACAACAAATCAAGAGCTACAAAGTTTCATTTTCTATCACTCTCATATTCCTTGTATTGCTTAGCACAAAATATTGTATAGGTTTTTCCTTGTGCTTAATTTCTGTAATCACTTGCCTATCTAGAGGCTCTCTTTGATTACTCATTTGTAAACTCACTTCATTCCTTGTAAAGGGGAGGTTTCTCTTGAGCCTTGAAAAAGAGGGAGGTTACTCTTTAGCCTAGAAAAGAGAGAGGTTACTCTTGAGCTTAGAAAAGAGAGAGGTTTCTCTTGAGCATTGAAAAGAGGGAGTGTAACAAATTCAAGGATAGTGAATTTGGGAAAATCCTTGGGAGCGTCTCAAGGTAGAAGACGTAGGCAAGGTTACCGAACCTCTATAAATCACTTGCGTACATTTCTCTATCCTTACTCTCTTTACTTATTTGCAATTATATTTGTGTTTATTGCTTTGAATCTATATTGCATAATTGAGTAACCTAGAGAACTTAGAAAATATCAATATAGGCTAGAGAATTTAGAGAAACCGAAAAACGAGCTTATAGTTAGTTAAAAACCGATTCACCCCCCCTCTCAGTATAGCCTATAGAGCCAACAATTGGTATTAGAGCTTGGGCTCGAGATTGATTTAGACTAACCTCTACCGAGCAAACGATCATAAATGGCTCTAGGTGATGATTTTGAGACTAGCTCACAAACTTTAGAAGAATATTCATTTGATGAGCTTCAAGATGCATTTAATGAGCTAAGTGATGAATATAAATCAATGCATGCAAAATATAACAAAAAGTTAAATAAATTTAGAAAAGAGAATGAAATTTTGATAAATACTAATGTTGAGTTGGAGGAGAAAATAAAAGATCTAGGCTCAAGGAATGATGAACTCAACAAGGTGAAATTAGAGCTAGAAAAGAAATTAGAAGACATTAAAGATAAATTGGCAAACCCTAGCTCTTTGACTATTGAGGATGAAAAGGAGAAACCTAGCTCTAGTGAATGCAATGACCATTCTTATGATGATTTACAAAATGCATTTGATGAGCTAGCTAGTGAATTTGAATGCATGAACTCAAAATACAAGAAAATGATTACAAAACTAGAAATGGAAAATGATGAGTTATTGAATGTTAAGCTTGATTTTGAAAAGAAATTAGAAGAAGCAAATCTAGAAATTGATGAAGTAAATAAAAAGAACTTAAATTTGCATAATTTATTTTCTAGATTCTACATGGGTCAACAAAAATTAGATCACATGCTTGAGACCTAAAGAGCTTTCTTTGATAAAGATGGGTTAGGTTATAATGCAAATCAAAAAGAAACTCATCTTAGGAATTTCTTAATGAGCAAAAATACTATGCATAATACATCTCTCACATGCTCACTTTGCAATAGAATAGGACACTCTTCACAAGCATGCACTTATAGAAAAACCACATTTAGAGGAAGAGTAGTTAAGAAAATATGGGTACTTAAGCATGCTGTAAATAATGATGAATTATGCTTGAAATGGATCCCAAAAGGATCAAAAATTATTTGTACTAACTCTCATGGACCCAAGAAAGTTTGGGTACCAAAGCATGCTTGAATTTGTTTGTTGTAGGAGGTTAGAGCATGGAATTACAAAGAAACAATAGGGATTGAATGCTCTACACACCTCATGGAGATTGCTTGTGCCAATGAGAAAAAGGAAGAGCTTGGAAATCCATCCTTAGCAAGGTGACAACAATTTCTCAAAGAATGGCTAATGGTGGATCCAACACCTCAAGGCAAAGCACTTTCAAGCAAAGGAGTTTTGTAAGCTTAATTTCTTGCTCTTTAGACTTTTTATTTGATTAGTTGTGCTTTGATGAGAAAATGTGTTAATGATTGTTGATGCATTGTGAGTTGAATGATAGAACAAAAGGCATGATGAATGATTGTTGAGTGTTTGATGGACAATTCTTGATGGATGAATGAAAGGCATGATTTATGATTTTAAAATGTTTATTGGATTTCTGCAGTTTGAGCAAGTTTGATATGTCTAGATAATATATTTAGTTGCTCAAAAGCTGTCAAATATGTCATTTATGCAAAATGCCTTGTCATGAGCCTTAATGAAGAATATGTATGTTGGAAATCATGGCATAATGTTCACAAGTATGATGATTTGATGTTATATGTACTTAAAATCTATGTGAACAAGTTTGTTTTGGCATATTTGTGGTTTCCAAAGTTTTGGTTTTGACAAAATATGCATAATGCTTAAAATGACCCCATTTGAGGCCAAAAATGCATTTTATTGTGTAAATTCTTCCAAAATCGCAAAATCTTTTGTAAAATGGTTTTTCATTCAGATTTTTCATTCATACAAGTCCAAAATCATGTTTTACAAATGTTTAAACCCTTACTTGGACTTAAATTACTCAAAAACAAAGTTTTGGTACCTCACAAGTCCAATTTTCTGTCAAAACAACTGCAGAATTTGCAGAAAGAATATGAGGGATCGATCCCCACTGTAGCAGGATCGATCCCCCCAGGCCAGAAAAGGCACTCCTGCATGTTTGCAACCGAAATTGAGAAGAACTTTTCATTGTTTTGATATTTTCTCTCTTCTCAACTTAAAATTCATTGTTTTTAACTTCTTTTTGATGATCTTTAATGTATGAAAATTCATTTTTCATTGATATCATGCCTCAACTTCATCAATTAATATCATTTCCAACAAATGGTATCACTTTCAACAATCAATATCATTTTTCTTGAGCTCACAAGTGCAAAATCATTTTTCTCATTGAAAATAGTCATGAATTGCATAAATCTTGAAATAATCTTGAAATATACTTTCAATGAATGCTTAAACATAATTTTGAGATTTATTTCAATGATTTATGGATATATTTGAGAATTTGATGAACTTGTGCATAATGAATGTTTTTCATGTCTTTTGTTCATCTTAGTCAAGCATGCTTATAGGATTATGTCTCTTGGCTTGACTTATCAATTCCACACTAGGTTTCATGATAATTTTACATCTAGTGGATTGATTCCAAATGTAAATTCAACAATTGGTAATAGTCATTGGCCTATAATTTGTGATGGTAAATGGATCCTCAATGTTCAAATGCATGAAACTTTATCATCCTTGTACTTAAAGAACTAAGGTCTTAATGACAACACCAACATTCAAAGATAAATGCAAACTTGAACAAACTTGATATCCATGCATTTATTATTTGAATATTTTCTTGCTCATAATTGGTTAAGGACTTGAATTAGAAAATGAGCATAGGATTTGTGTGCTTGAAACCATGGAAGAAAATGTGTTTGCTTGAATTCCTTGATGTTTTGAATCTTCCATATGGTATCAATTTGTGAATATGAATATGGATTAATATTTTATGATTGTGTACTAATGTTTAATTGATCCATATGCATATTTGATGATATGTGTTGTGTTCTTGCATATTTAGAATGAGTATTTTCTTGACATGAACACACTACACATAAATATTGGATTCATGCAAAATGCCTAAGTCAACCATTAGTAACAATTGGTATTTAGATTGAAATAACAATTAGTATCATTGGAAACCATATTTTCAATAATTGGTAAGCCAAAACTAAATTGCCAATTGGTTTGAGCTTTAAATTAACAACACTTCTCATGCTCCTTAGATTGAAATGACAAATAGAGAAGAATTCTCTTAGGATACTTTTGCATGAAACTCTTGTGTGCTAGAATTTGTAGTTAATTGATATATGTTTTGAATCTATGCACACTCTTGCTTGAACATGATTTATGAGCACATGCATATGATATGTTATCTAATTTTAGCTCATAATCATGATGTATTACTTTGCACCTTAGTTGGACCTTAGCGAACAATTGATATACTTAGGTGCTTGATAGGATTAAAATGAGCAAGTCATAGACCTTAGTAGATATTTATACACAACTTGCTTCATTATTTACCAATTGGAACCTTCTTGCAAAATTACTTATCAACAATTGGTATCAAAATTATTTATAAACAGTTGGTATAGGAAAATAAGCCTTGTCCTTTGCATGCCTAAACATTTCATACTCTTTATGGACATTGTCTTATGAATTTGTGGTATGAGTCCCATGTACTAACATGTTTCTTGTTGGATGGAGCATTTTTATTTGTTCTCACATAGCCATGATTTTAGGGGGAGCATATTTTTTATTATTTTTTCATCTTTTTGCTATGACAAAAAGGGGAGAGATAGATAAAGGGAGAGATATTAAGGGGGAGAGATAATGGGAAAATGGTTTGAAAATTCTTTTTCAAAACCCATGCATATATTAAGGGGGAGCTTTATAAAATCCTGCTTTATTTGAGGGGAGTACTTTATGAAAGAATTTTCAAAGCAAATTTACATTAAGTTTTGTCATATCAAAAAGGGGGAGATTGTTAGGTTTAAATTGCCATACATATTTTGAAATGACAAAAACTTAAGTAAGCTTTAATGTTTTAATTCATATTGTAAATTTGCCTTATCACACATGATTTTCTCAATCCATTTTCAAGTGATCATATCAAACTTAAGACCATGATTTATCGATACACTCTTATTGGTCTTAATACTTTATAAATGTTTTGAATATTTTAGAAAATCACTTGATGAATTTTTGGACTATGTTTTCATTTGAGAAAGTCAAGAAAAACTCCCACAAAAGAGCCAAAATGTTTTGGGTTAATTAAGATCAAAGGTCATATCATTTTTAACCCAAAAGTGCAGGAAAAATGCCCTCTGGAAGAAAAAGATCGATCTCCATTGTAGCAGGATCGATCCCTTTTTGGCAGAAAGTCTTCCCAAGGTCCCTGAAGCCCAGAATCAAGATTCTGGACAAAAGGGATCGATCCCCTATGGAAAGGGATCGATCCCTTTGCCCGAAAATAGCCTATAACGGCTAGTTTTGTGAGATACAACGGTCAGATTCAATCTTGGCTCCACCCAACGGCTAGAATACATCCAAGGGACTATAAATAAAGGCTTAGAAGCTAAAGAAAGGAAGAGGAACTACTCAATCAACTCCAATACTCATTTTCCTCAAATCTTCAAGCCTCAACAACAAATCAAGAGCTACAAAGTTTCATTTTCTATCACTCTCATATTCCTTGTATTGCTTAGCACAAGATATTGTATAGGTTTTTCCTTGTGCTTAATTTCTGTAATCACTTGCCTATCTAGAGGCTCTCTTTGATTACTCATTTGTAAACTCACTTCATTCCTTGTAAAGGGGAGGTTTCTCTTGAGCCTTGAAAAAGAGGGAGGTTACTCTTTAGCCTAGAAAAGAGGGAGGTTACTCTTGAGCCTAGAAAAGAGAGAGGTTTCTCTTGAGCCTTGAAAAGAGGGAGTGTAACAAATTCAAGGATAGTGAATTTGGGAAAATCCTTGGGAGCGTCTCAAAGTAGAGGACGTAGGCAAGGTTGCCGAACCTCTATAAATCACTTGCGTACATTTCTCTATCCTTACTCTCTTTACTTATTTGCAATTATATTTGTGTTTATTGCTTTGAATCTATATTGCATAATTGAGTAGCCTAGAGAACTTAGAAAATATCAATATAGGCTAGAGAATTTAGAGAAACCGAAAAACAAGCTTATAGTTAGTTAAAAACCGATTCACCCCCCTCTCGGTATAGCCTATAGAGCCAACATAAATTAATCTAAAATTAACTAGACAATGCATAATATATGGTTGAAAAGATATTTAAGTTATCTTTCAAATGGATTTTGGATCACCTTAATTGGATCTTCCTACAATGAGTTATGAGCAATATATTATAGGTAGGTTGGTTGATTATGTTACCTAAACTTGGTTGCACATAGGTCGACTTTGAGAAATTGTTGATATTGACTCACATGAATTAAGGGATGTTCTACAAATGGCTTAAAAGGTATTCAAGTTAAATTTCATACAAAATTTACAGTTTGTCAATTAGACTCCTAAATCTCCAATTATGATCGAAACAATTCCAAAAGGTTGAAATTTCTACTCATTCAATACCACTTTTAAAAACTCCAATTTAATTTCCAATTTCACATTAATTGAAACAATTAGGCTTAGGAAAAATTTAAGATTTCACAATTGAGATAAGCTAATTACCTAGGATTAAAAAAAATGGTAAGATTAGACAATAATAGAGTAGACACTACTCTAGGCTCTATGTCTAATGAGGATATAAAGATGAAGTGATTGAATTATAAGGGAAGACTGTACACAGATAGGTTTTTAATACCACTATGACTCTTCCTTAACATATTAGGAGTTTTGCAACTGTTGCTAGTGGCTAGTCATAATTTGTATAAGTTGAATTTGTTCAATTGGGAATTAATTGATGATAGATGCAAATGAGTTTGATCCATTGATGAATTAAAAGATGTTTAATTCATCCAGTCCTAATTAGTTTTAAGATGTAATTCATATATACTACCAACTTGTTTTGGAACCTAATGGGTTACACACAATAGAGTTGTAAAAGAATGATTAAAATAAGATATTAAGTTGGACTTTATTAAGAATAATATTATTAAATTAAATGGATTTAATTTAAACTATGAACCTAATTAAAGTAACTAAGGTTCAAGGGTTGCATTCCCAGTGGTAGAGCTGGTTTTTGGGCCAGGTTGGCCCGATCCAGTTAGCAATCGAATCGGGTCAACCCGACCTAATAACCGAACCGGTACTGTATCGGTTCGGAATCGGCCTAGCCTGGTATATTACCGGGCAAGGTCGGTTTTTATTAATTGGAACCGGGCCCGACCCATTAAGGATCGGGACCCAGAACCGAATCGATTCCGGTTGAACCAGTCTGGTTCAAATTAAAAATTAAAAAAAAAAAGGGAAGGTTACCACTGCGCTGTGCAGTGGCAGCCTTCTTCCAGGAGAGTCATAGCAGTTGTGACTTGCCTCATTTTAATGGGCAACGACCATCAATCTTTCCTTTTTTTAATTTTTTTATTTTAAAAATTTTAATTTTTTTCCTATAAATACCTCTATTCTATCTTCTATTTTTCTTTACATTTCTTCTATATTTTCTCTCAAATCTACTATCTATATTCATTTACTCTTATTCTCTTCACTCACATCTCTCAATATTCACTCAAACTCTCTCAAATTTACTTAAATTCCCTTATTCCAAATTTATAATATCATCATTTCCTTTCTAAATTTCATTTTTATTTTTTTATAATTTTACAAATTTTACTTTTAATTTTCAAGTTTCAATTTCCAAATTCCAATATATTATATATATCCTATATCTTTTTTTTAATTTTTAACATATATTTATTTTCAAAAAAAATATAAAAAAGTCAAATTTCTTTCGTCGTTCATGCTCTGTTTCTCGACCTTTTGGTGCCACTGAAATTCCTAATTTGGGTGACGAATCATTTAATGAAATCAAACCCGATATTCATCCGGAGGAGGAGCTTCCTTTGGCACCATTGTTTGGTCGTAGTCGTGGAGGAGGTTATGCTCAAACACAATCATCAGCTACCACCATTGCTGCTACATCATCAAGACCGAAGTTTAATTGAAAAAAAACAAGCAGGGTATGGGAGTATTTCGACATTGTAGCAAAAAAAGGTGAGACGAATAAATATTGTGTTATCTGTAAATTGTGCAAAGGCGTTTACTCTTATAACTTTGGTGAAGGTGGCGGCGGTACAGATACGTATAAAAGACATTTAATTTCTACACATAAAATTAATCTTGATGCCGAAGAAAATGAAATTTTATAAAGTAAACAATCTCAAATTAATACACATGATGGTGGAAAAAATTTTAATTTTGATAATGTTCAAACTAGACGTGGTTTAGTTAGATTTGTAGTTAGGACTGAACAACCATTTACAATTTGTGAAAAAACAAGATATTTAAAATTTGTTTGTAAATATTTATAACCCGCATATAAATCTATTTCTAGACATACATTAAAAAAAGATTATATGGATATGTTTAAAGAATATAGACAAGCTTTAATTGATAACCTTAGTAATATTTCATCTAGGATTAGTTTAACTAGTGATATATGGACTAGTGCTAATGGTATAAGTTATCTTGTTATAACTTGTCATTAGAAAGATGAAGATTGGTCCATGCAAAAATGAATTTTATCTTAGATGTAATAGAAGAAGCACATAATTCATAAACTATTCATAAATATATTACTCCCTCTATCCCATTAAAATTGTCATTTGTTGACAAAACACATAGTTTTAAGAGGTTAAAGATTTTTTATGTCATATCATTTAAATGACTCAAATTGACCAAATTATCCCTAAAAGTGATAGGCATTAAACTTTTTAATGATTAAAATTGAAGTACAATAAAAGGTAAAAGAGAAAATATAGTATTAAAATTTGTTATTTTTTTCAATGTGACATTTTTAATGGGACAATTTATTTAGTCAAAAGTGACAAATTTATTGGGACGGAGGGAGTACTAAAGTTTGCAAATTATATGGACTAGAAAATTATAGAGTTTTTGCTATTACTTTTGATAATGTTTCGAGTAACACTGCAGCTATTCCTCATTTAATTAAAAGTTTAAACCATGTTATGCAAGGCATATATTTTCATGCAAGATATGCATGTCATATTATAAATTTATGTGTTCAAAGTGGTTTTAGTTCTAGTGGTACTAGTAGTGGCATAGGTCCAATTGATAAAATTAAAATTTTAGCAAAATGGATTCGCACACCAAGTAATAAATGTGAATGAAAGCAAATTTGTATAGCACATAATATACATGTTAAAGCGTTTCCACTTCTCGTGGAAACAAGATGAAATTCACTTCATCGTTTGCTTTCTTCTATTTTACCTTATAAAAAACTTGTTACTCTTTTTTATAACAATTATACAAGTAGCACGTATTTAGCACTTTTTGAAGAAGATTAGACTTTTATTGAATGTTGTGTTGAATTATGAAACTTTAAGTTCTTTTGTATATGATATAGAGGAAAAATTTTAAAAAAAATTGAGAAATAATTCTTCCTATTTATTGTATTGCAACTTTACTAGATCCTAGTTAAGGTGAGGTAAATATAGAGATTTTTTTTATTGTTATAAAGAATTTCTTGGTCTCGATTCTATTGAGGATCAAAAGTTCTCAATTAACAATCTTTTTCGAGAATTGTTTAATGTTTATGAAGCAAAAAGGGAGCAGTTCAACTTTAACCGAGGAGAAGAAGATTCATACGAAGAAACCGAGAGTAGCAAAAAAGGAAAAGGAATTTTAAACGCAATTAAGGAAGCAACAAAGAAGAGAATGAAGCTAAAAGGAAAAGCCAACGGATCGAGATCAACAACTCGACGAAGTTCTAGCTTCAATGAGTTAGGATTTTTCTTAAGTCAAGATTTTTTCTGTAGATGAAAACTTTGATCTTCTCCAATAGTGGAAAGAAAACCAAAAACAATTTCCAATTTTAGCTTCCATAGCCCAAGATGTTTTTGCGATGCAAGTTTCTTTTATTGCTTTGGAATCCGCATTCTCGACGTGTGGAAGAATTATTAGAGACCATCGAACCACTCTTAATCCAGATTCATTGTGCATGTTAACATGCCTTAAAGATTGGTTTGATGCGGAATCGTGCAATGTCGAACTTGGAATGACCAATAAATTCGCTGATAATAATTCAAAAGAGGAGGAAGAAATTTTCAAGGTAATCCATATAAATTATGAAGAATAGATAATAATCTTTTTTTTTTGTAAATTGTATGTAAAATTGTAAATAAGTTTAGTCATAGTAAATATTTTTATGGACTACGGTCCCGTGGTTTTTACCCTTCTAACTTTTGAAGGGGTTTTCCACGTAAAAAATCTTTTGTATCCTACTCTCTCCTTTTTCTCTTTTGTTGTTGTTGTTGTTGTTATTATTATTATTATTATTACATGCCAAATTAATTAATATTATACTTATCTATGTTTAAAATAAATAAATATTTAAAATACAAAATGAATGAATATTTTAAAAACATATTAAATAAATGAATAAATAAATAAATGAATAAATATTAAGTAAATGATATTTCAAATATAATAAATTATTTTAAATGCAAAATGAATATAATAAATGAATATAAATAATGATATGCAAAATGATATTGCAAAATGAATATAATAATAATATTCATAATATCATTATTTGTATTTTGAATCAAATATCATCTTATCATAATAACTTTATTATAATATTATATTCATAATATAACTTTATTTTATTATAACAATAATTTTATTAGATAATTTTATAGTAATTTATTTTTACAATATTGTTACATTAATTAAATAAATTATAATAACTTTGTAATAAATTATTGTTAAATTAAACTATTAACATTATTTATTATAAAAATAAATTTATTAGATTAAATTATAAAAATATATTAATATATATTAAAATAAATTAATATAAATTTTAAACAATAAAAAATTTAAATTTATCAAATAAAAAAATAAAAACTAGACCGAACCGTTCTGGTTTTGAGCGAACTTGGCCGGTTCGCACCTTAATATCATGCGAACCGACCCGGCTCGGATCGGTTCGCTACTGGTTCAGATCGATTTTCATTTAGTATGGGTCGAAACCGGTGAAACCGGTCCGGCCCATAACCAGCTCTACCTAGTGGGACTAAGGAAATTAAGGATGTGTCACTCTCTGTTTGTGAACAATGGTTAGTCGTACCTTTTGAATGTTATAATAAAAGGGTTGTCGTTTATGCATGATGGACATTAGGGTTGCCACATTTTTTATGGTTATAACATTAGGATTGTTGCACTATATAAGGGTATAATGAGGGGGCAACCGCAGCAAGAAAAGTGCAAGCAAGGAAGAAAAATTCTATTAAGTTCAAGGTTGAAACTTTTGAAGCATTACCTTGACCAAGTCTAGAGGGGTTTCGGCCTAAAACATTTCTCTCTTTTGTGTTTAGTGTTTTTCTTGAAGAAGAAAGAACACTAACAAAAGAAATTTTATTCTTTGCAATTCGTGTGGATATCGTTAGAGACTGGACGCTTGGACAGTTTGATGGTGATGATTGACATCTCTGGCACAGAAGCTTTCGAGATTCACTTGAGAAAGGTAATCCTTTAATCTTCTCATTATGTATTCATGTTATTGATATCCAAGTAATCCAAAGAAGGGAATTTAAGAAAAATTTTAAATTTTTGTTGTGGTATGTATGTTAATTGTATGCTCAAATTCCCAACATCACCTACCCCTACCCTTATTGTATTTGGCTCAAGTTCAAGAAAATGGGTGCATCTATGAAGACAAGCTCATCTATCCAATGATTCACATAAATATCACAGGTACCTCTGTGTATAAGTGTCATCACATAACAACTTCAACTCATTCTTCAAATCCTCATCAAGAGCCTTATATAAAATCCTACAAATATTAGCATAATTTCCTATCCTAATTAACTTCACTAAGTGAGCTTAACATATCAAATCAAGATCATATTCAACCTAATCTACCTCATAATTTATATACCTTACATCAGGATCACAAAAAAAAAATCCCCCTACGTGTTCACATATAGCTCGCCTATGACAACGTGGAGCACGTTAATAAAGCAATATAATACAAGGTATTGGAAATACCTTAAATTGGGCTCTCTAATATAATGTTGTCTCATGGAAAAGCTACAGTTACACTCAAAATGCATATTGCTTATTCCAAGTTTGTCACAATACTCGAAAGGCGTCTATTCATGCATTGCAATCTGTTTCGAGAGATATATATATAAATAAAAACATTTGCTCTTTCAAATATGGCGATCTCTTATTTAGAATTGACAAATTCTATGTTTATCTCCACATGAATATATTGTTTTACAAAACCGCTAGTACAAATGAAATTATTATAGCCCTCAAGTCAACCTACGGGCCAACCACCAGACCAAATTGTTGTACTCTTCGAACCATATAATTACTACTTATGGGCCAGTCTAACGACCATTATCTTTTAAGTACATCTTGCAATTTAAGTCGACAGGGCATTCTATGAGTTCTGCATCGTCAAGCTTATGTCATCTTGTGTTCTCAAAACAAATCCTATGAGCCAAGCCTCTGGGCCAATTAATAACATTATTATTTGTTGACAAATAAATAAGCAAATATGTCAGAAAATTTCTTCAAAGCCTTTTATTTGTCAACTAATAAAATCTCGAGATTATAATCTCACATTGATTCAAAATCATAATTATTTTCATATAAAACCAGCTTAGTAAGCTATATAAAGGAACAAGTACAAAGATTTCTAAGCCTATTCTAGTTTTAATACCATATCTCTTTTACCATGCCAATGCACTAGAATCTAAACTCCAATGTCCTCTTGACCTTTTTCTGTTCTTTGATAAGCTTAAGACTAGTTTAAATAGACAGTATAATTAATTCCGATGATATTGAAAAAAATATTACTGTAGATACAAGTTTTTTAATAAAATAATAAAAAATTAAAAAAAAAAAGATGGAAGGATGACTTATCTTTCCAAAATTTTGTTTTTTAGCTGTTCGAAGTTCCAAACTAGCCCTTAATATCGTAAACCCGACAATCAACTCCCATCGACTTCCATTAATCTCAAAAAAATCGTCACATCATATTCTAATCTTTAGTTTTTCTTTCTCTCGCTTGTTTTTTTTTTTTCTTCTTCGCGCTTCCTATTCCTTTCTTAAAGCTTTTCGACGGCAAAAGAAATTGCACTTGTAAAAATGCAGACAAGTGTAACTGAAATCAATTTGGGATTTTGTATTGGAAAGCAATGTATCTATACAAGTTAACGATGGCTCTAATCAGTTAAACCACTAAAAACAAGAGGGAACTAATCCCATTAAATTTTTACCGGCACCAGTAAATGCATGACAGACATTGCCATACAAGAGTAAGCAGTACTGCCATTTCCTGTCTTTTAAGTGCTGATGTCACATTAGAACCGTATCTGGCAAGCAAGTACCAACAGTGCATCAGATAAGTTATGATCGAAGTTTCCCTCATTTAAGGGAATCCCTTGAAGCAAATCAATCACTCCAATGTGTAGAACTAATAAATTTGTGCCGGCCACCCTGTTTATGTTAAGCAGTACTCTCAAAAGAAACCTGGATCTCAGGAAGGTAGCTAGGCTTTGAAATTGTAGCAGTTGCAAGGCCTTGAAGCAATTTCAGAACGTCAGCAGTATCATCGAGGTAGTACTTAGCTTTGCTAGGCTTTCGCCCAACAGTGCATGCAAAGATTTCTGGAGCCACAGGCAAGGATGGATTAGAAACTGATGTTAATATGCTCTGAAACATATCTTCATCAGATTTATCATCACCAACACACATCACAAAATCAGGTGGCTTCCCGCCATTGACCATTCTCAAGAGAACCTTTTCTGCAACCAGCCCTTTGCTTACTCCCTGAATGATAAAGAGCATTGATGAGAAAGCTTGATTCAACTATACTACATACATAAATATGTGAAAGGGAAAAAGACAGGTGCCAGCATTAGGAGGAAAAATCATTTTTGTCATACCTGTGGCTTAACTTCAACAATGTACTGGCCTCTCTTAACAGCTGCTGGTTCATTTGAGAGAACATTTTCCAAATGATCCAACAATTCCTTGGCTTGGCATGATCCAAAGTCAGGGTCCGCATCTTGATGGTGCCACACCAAAGCACTCTCCTTAGTCTCTATGCTGGAGCCATCTGTTGCCTCTCTATACAGGCTCATAACAGGTTCCGCAATCTTTTTCCATTCAAGGTCAGCACCAACAGGGCTGGTTTCCCATTCAGAGTCTTTACTCCATCTGCAAGATGAAAAAGCAAAATTCCACAGTTTACTTTAGGGCATTTAGATTCATTACTAGCTAAATAAAAGGGCAGACCCAGTGTACAAGCCTCCCATATTGTGAGGTTTGGGGAAGGTCATATGTGTGCAGCCTTCCCTCCCTCCACATTAATGAAGAGACTATTTTATAACTTGAACTCATGACCTCCAGGCCACAAAGGAGCAACCTTCCATTGCACCAAGGCTCACCTTCTCATTACTAGCTAAATATTCAAGACAATTTAGCAAGTGTACCTCATGAAGTACCCATGTTCAGCAGCTATTCCCAGTTTCTCACATGGAGCAAGCCAATCACTAAGAGAAGTTCTCCCTCTCCCACTAACAATAAACACAGTGTTCTTAGGATCATTGCAAAGGGTCTTAAGGATAGAGATAACTTCAGGGCTAGGAGTTTTAACAATGGAAGCTTCAGGAACAACAGTGCCATCATAGTCCAGAAATATTGCTCTTCTATTTGTTCGTTTATATGCTGAAACAATGTGACCAATACACAGCCTCCTAAAACTAGGAGAAAGAGACACAACTCTGAAACGAAGGCCCAAACCAATGCCCCAACAACGTTTGCTATAATGATCTTGGCATGCTCTATCCAAGTCCTGTGAAAAGCTGTGAGCCCAATAAGCTACATCGTGAGTACTGACATACCGATAGTGTTTCTCATGTCGCAATTGCTTCTCAGACTTGGGCATGGTAACAGCTGTATTTAAGGCCTCAGCCACAGCATCAACATCCCACGGATTTACCCTAATCGCTCCACTTAAAGATGGTGAGCAACCAATGAACTCAGACACAACAAGCATGCTTGTTCGTGGAGAATCTGACTTTATACCCAAAGCCTCATCCAGGCAAGGACCTCCCTGCCTACAAACAATATACTTGTACGGAACCAAGTTCATCCCATCCCTTACAGCATTTACGATGCAACATTCTGCTAGTGCATAATAGGCAGATTTCTCATAACGTGGAACAGGTCGATCAATCAAAATCACCGGCTGATAATTGGGTGTACCATAAACCTCATTGATCTTTTTAGCAGTCAGATACGTCTCCTTCTTTGCTTCCTGGACATCCTTTCCAGAGCCCCTTGCAGGATTCACAATTTGAACCAGGACTACTTTACCCTGCAAGCCTGGATGCTGCTGTAAGAGCTGCTCCACAGCCAGTAGTTTTAGACTAATGCCTTTGAAAATATCCATGTCATCTATGCCAAGAATCAATTTTTTTCCTTCAAACTGTTTCTGAATCTCTTTGACCTTGGTAGCAGTAGAGGGAAGATTCAACACTGATTCAAGTCTACCCATATGAACTCCAACAGGCAGAATTTTAATAAACACCGTGCGGCCAAAGTAATCAAGACCTATGTGTCCTCTTTTAGATTCATAATCAAGGCCCAGCATTCTACTGCAACAAGACAAGAAATGTCTTGCATAATCAAATGTATGAAAACCAATTAGATCACAATTCAGCAGTCCCCTAAGAATTTCATCCCGAACAGGTAATGTCCGATAAATTTCTGATGAAGGAAATGGACTGTGGAGGAAGAACCCAAGCTTGATTCTATGAAAGTGTTTCCTCAAAAATGTGGGAAGAACCATCAGGTGATAATCATGAACCCAAACATAATCATCATCTGGATTGATTACTTCCATAACCTTGTCAGCAAATATTTTATTAGCAGATACATATGCCTGCCATAGAAAACGATCAAACCGATCGCCATGGTCCGGACACATAGGCAGCATGTAGTGGAAAAGTGGCCACAACTGCTGTTTACAGAACCCAAGATAAAACTTCTTTTGCAAATCATGAGGCAGAAATGTAGGAACGCAATTAAAATCCTCCAATAGCTTTTGGGCAACTTCTTCCTGTTCACTAGCATCTATATCAACCTTGAGAGATCCCACGTATATAACCTCTGTTTCAGGAGAAAAACCATCCTTTAGTTGTAGTAAAAGTGAATCCTCATCCAAGCTGAAGCACCATTTAGAAGTTTTGGCATCTCTTTTAGCATGCAAAGGTAACATATTTGCCACTATAATTTTGCGTTCTCTACAACCAGATGAGGTAACATCTGAATCCCCATCATTACTGCTGCAGCAATCCATGTCAGCGATGATTCCAGGAACTGTCATTACCCGAGGAAGAGCTCTTGGTGTTTGAGGAATATCAAGTAAGTAGCCAGAGGCCAAGTGTAAAAAATTTGCACATGATCTTGATGCCATGAAAGATCTTGCTTTACAAATAAAACTCTCACTACAAGAGGGTTTAAAATAAAATGTCTAAAGACCTACATAAGGAAAAAAGAATATATAAATCAATTGAGCTCATTCACATTAACCAAGCAATCATTACAGAGCATTAACACCATGATTCTTCTGTTTGCTTCAACCTTAAACAGAGTAATTATTTTTTTCAGTCTATAGATATCAATCAAGGATCATTCTTTCCAGATTTTCTTTTCTTCTATAGTTTTGACATTTCACAATATTTTTAAACATTCTCTTACAGATCATTTTTTTTGCATTTTCATATACAATGTTCAGTTAATAGCATGACAAACAAAAAATTAATGATAAAAATTAGTATAAAAAAAAGCCGTAAGAATATCTAAATTGCAGTTTTTGTAGTTTTATTTTAAGCAAAAAACAATATTAGAAACCTTTCTTTAATCACAGGTAATTTTTCTATATAAAATGTTATTTTTTGTTTGTCTTTTAAGAGAACGAATTTCATAACCAAATAAACAAACTTAAAAAAAAAATCGAAATTTAAAGGTCAGAGCCAAAACCAACAAAATTCAACGAGTTAATATAGTTAAAAAAAATACCAAAATAAAAAGTAATAATACAGTTCCCGGTGGAAGTTTCACGCCAAGAATCTCAGCAGAACATAAATATTCTAATAAATGATCGAATTTGTTTTGTTTCTTATTATTAGAATTATAAAGATAAAACTGATCAACACTATCCGACTCCTCAGTATAAGGAAACCAAAATAAACGATATTAAAAATAAAATGAAGAAAAACATCGACTTGGTTTGTTACCCCACATTTTCTAAGCGACCAAACAAGAGATGAGAAAAGGTTGAAGAAACTAATAGGGAGTCAACAGTAGATCAAGAAGAAAAGAGGGAGTTAACAAACGACGGTGCAACTATCAAAACCGTGGAAGGAAGTGCTTACCTGGGCGTGACGGCGGCTGCTACGGCCGATAGAGGCGGTTTTGGTTTGAATGGAAATCGGCAAGGTCGTTAAAGTTGGAGAAGATGAAGTAGAAAAAGCAGGAACGCGTGAGGAAAGAGGAAGGAGGAAAATGGAAGGTGCGTTGGATTTCAATGGCGAGAAAAATAAAGAATGAATGAGAAAGTGAAAAAAATGGAGATATATAATATATGCAGTGTTTTTTATATTATTATTATATTATTATATCTTTATTGTTTATTATATTGCTGTTTGCGAATAGGATAATATCAAAGTTTGCCTTCTTTACCTGGGTTACTTTTTTAACCATGGTTTTCTGTTTTTTGATTGAAGCTCCTGCTTTTACCAAACTACCCTTCTGTGTGGCGCTGTTTCTCTCTCTTAATTTCTACACATTTTTAAATAAATTTTTACCAAAAGAAAAAAAATATAAATGTTGAATGCACAAAAAAATGCTAATACAAATGTTGAGATCTAAACATCATTGATTTTTTTTAAAGCAGAATATTGATATATTCATAAGCTATATCGTATACGTGATGAAATTGAATGTGAAATTTTTTAATATAAAACACAATGCATGATCAATATATAGATAAATGGTTTAAAAAAATTTATGTTAAACTAAGTTCAAAGTGATTTCAATTGTTATTTGAAAGGAAACTTTGATTTTTTCACAAGTAGTGGATTTATTTTCTTATGTTTTGATGTTAGTAGTAGTGGAGAATTATTTTAGAATTCATTTGTGGAATTATTTGAGTGACCAAAGTCACGTTACTCATGACCATGGGAGGATGAGATAGAAAAAGAAAAACAATGTTTCAAATTTGATCTGCTTTCTTGCACAACGATGTGGATTATGGAAATTGATACCAACTTACCTCTTCTTGAGCTGGGACCCTTGAGCGATAGCTCTCAAAAAATGTGTTATTGTTGCTGTTGTTATTATTAAGTCAAAATGCATAATTTAGAAGGAAATTTAGAAACTTTACCAAAATAATATATTATAGGAACATTTAATATTAAAAAAAAAGATTGCTCTTTTTTAAGTTATTACTAAAGTTAAGCTACAATTACAAGGAAGTAAACATAATCATATTCTTGATAAAGTTTTTTTTTTATGTCATGGATGAGTAGGGATAGGCTGATTGATCGAAACAACAATAAATTAAGGAATGGTATAAAGAATATTATCCGTCAACAAACATTTTGCGTTGTATGGTAGTTTCTTTTATTAAAGTAATGGACAAAACTCTAGGTGAAATGCGGAGAGATTAAGGGTAGCTAGCTAGGCAACTAAATGGTAATGATATTGGATTTATATATTGTCGTAACGGCTTCGCGCTCAACGATTTTAAAAAAAATGTTTAAAAATAAAAAGGGAGTCGCCACCAATCTTTTTTTGACTATGTGTAATTGGCCACCTAAAAATATTTATCTTTTTAACAAAATCTCAAAATTAATTAAGTTTTATTAAAAAGATAATTTTTTAGTCTGCGAAAACAAAATTTGGGTTCGGGGGACGGTTATGCGTGGGGAAGGATTAGCACCCCACGACGCCCGTTGAAAAACGGTACCATAATAATCATGTGTTATCCTTTTTGTTTTAATAAAATAGTCTCAATTTAATATTTAAAATTAATTCCTTTTTATTTCATTTTTGAAGCCTTTTATTAGTTATCAAAATTATTTTCACAATCTTTAAAAAAAAAAGGTTAGATTTTTATTTATCGAAAATGAATATGAACCGTTTTATATTGAATAATTAAATCAAATGCTCCAATACTTTTGGCAGCATTTGAAATAGTTTTTCTCACCTAGAGATTTCTTAAGAATCACTACTTGTGACTTCTACAGAATCTCATCCTCGGAAGGGCTCACACCCATTTCGAAATTAAATGAATGCATATGATGCAAACAAATAATATATGATGCAAATGAATTTTTGATTTTAAATTTCATTATTTATTTTTTATTTATTTATATTTCTTTATTTTTTTTAAAAACTTATTCATTTTTATTTTTTTAATAAAAATTTAAATTATTGAAAAATCATACTAAATATCCCAATACTCTGGTAACATTTAGTACGACTCTTCTCACCTAGGGATCAGTTAAGAAATCACTACTTGTGAGTTTCATAACATCCCATCATCGGAAAATATTTAATTAAATTTAAATTTTATTATTTATTTCCTTTTCTTATTTTCTTTTTAAAAAACTTATTTATTTTTATTTTTTTAATAAAAATTTAAATTATTGAAAAATCATACTAAATATCTCAATACTCTGGTAACATTTAGTACGACTCTTCTCACCTAGGAATCAGTTAAGAAATCACTACTTGTGAGTTTCATAACATCCCATCATCGGAACTTTATTTAATTGAATTATAAAAGTTTATCATTTACTCAAATTTAAATTTCCTCTTAAATATGATTTCTAATTAATAATGATTAATGAAAATGCAAATGAAAGAAAAATTTTCAAAAAAAAAAACTTTTATTTTATAACATGCATTAATAATAATAATAATAATAATAATAACAATAATAAAAGCACGAAATAATAATATAATAATAACAATAATAAAAACACCATAATAATAATAATAATAATAATAATAATAATAATAATAATTATAATAATAATAATAATAATAACAAAAATGGGACAAAATTAGGTGTCAACAGCTGCCCCTCTTTGCTCATTGCTGAGAATCAGGAATAGAGCAAAGACAATTGACAGTAATTTTGTCCGACTTATGACTCATTTCTCTCTTTTTTCTTTCTTTCTTCTTTTTTTTCTTCTTTTTTTTCTTTCTCTTTTTTGTATGCGCTCCTCTTGCAGCAGAGGCGATGAAACTTTAAATTTAAATCATCCATTTTTTTAAATGTGCTCCTCTTGCAACAGAGGCGATGAAACTTTAAATTTCTTTTTGTCTTACTTTTCCTTTTTTTTTCGAGAAAGCTCCTCTTGCAGCAGAGGCAATGAAACTTTAAAAATTTTGCCCGGAGGACTTGAGGTTTGGTGCTCGGAGGTCTCATGATTGTGCCCGGAGGCTTTGGAATCCTTTTCTGGAAAGTGCTCCTCTTACAGCAGAGGCATTGAAACTTTAAAAATTTACCTGGAAGTCTTAGATTTGGTGCCCGAAGGATTTATAATTTGTGCCCGGAGGTCTCATGATTTGTGCCCGGAGGACTTAAATTCTCTTTTTTTTTTTCTGAAAAGTGCTCCTCTTACAGCAGAGGCATTGAAACTTTAAAATTTTTGCTCGGAGGACTTGAGATTTTGCTCGAAGGACTTGTAATTTGTGCCCGAAGGTCTTATGATTTGTGCCCGGAGGACTTAAATTCTCTTTTTTTTTCTGAAAAGTGCTCCTCTTACAGCAGAGGCATTGAAACTTTAAAATTTTTGCTCGGAGGACTTAGAATTATGCTCGGAGGACTTATGATTGGTGCCCGGAGGACTTAAATTCTTTTTTTTTGAAAAGTGCTTCTCTTGCAGCAGAGGCGATGAAACTTTAAAATTTTGCCCGGAGGACTTAGAATTGGTGCCCGGAGGACTTGAGATTTGTGCTCGGAGGACTTAGAATTATGCCCGGAGGACTTAAATGCTTTTTCTGAAAAGTGCTCCTCTTGCAGCAGAGGCGATGAAACTTTAAAATTTTGCCCGGAGGACTTGAGATTTGTGCCCGGAGGACTTATGATTTGTGCCCGGAGGACTTATGATTTGTGCCCGGAGGACTTAAATGCTTTTTCTGAAAAGTGCTCCTCTTGCAGCAGAAGTGATGAAACTTTAAAAATTTTGCCCATAAGACTTAGAGTTTGTGCCCGGAGGACTTATGATTTGTGCCCGGAGGACTTAAATGCTTTTTCTGAAAAGTGCTCCTCTTGCAGCAGAGGCGATGAAACTTTAAAATTTTGCCCGGAGGACTTGAGATTTGTGCCCGGAAGACTTATGATTTGTGCCCGGAGGACTTAAATGCTTTTTTTGAAAAGTGCTCCTCTTGCAGCAGAGGCGATGAAACTTTAAAATTTTGCTCGGAGGACTTAGATTCTTTTTCTGGAAAGTGCTCCTCTTGCAGCAGAGGCATTGAAACTTTAAAATTTTTGCTCGGAGGACTTAGAATTTGTGCCCGGAGGACTTGAGATTTATGCCCGGAGGACTTATAATTTGATTCTCCTGAAAATAAATCTTCCATCTTGATTAAACATGACACTGGTAAAACTGGATTTGAAAATTTCTTTATCATGAGCAAACTTATCCCTCTTTTTTTCTCTTTTTCTTCTTTCTTCTCTCTTCTTTCTTCTCTTCTTTCTTCTCTTTTCTCTCTTTCTCTTTTTCTCTTCTCTTTTCTTTCTCTTTTCTTTCTTTTTTCTTTTCTCTTCTTTTTCTCTCGTCTTTCTTTCTCTTCTCTTTTTTTTTCTTGGAAAAGGTCTTCTTTCTTCTCTTTTCTCTCTTTCTCTTCTCTTTTCTTTCTTTTTTCTTTTCTCTTCTTTTTCTCTCGTCTTTCTTTCTCTTCTCTTTTTTTTTTCTTTTTTCTTGGAAAAGGTTGCATAACCTTTGAAATCTCGATTGAATGGTGTTGAATCTTCAGCTTGAGAAAAATGTTTTAATCTCAAAATTTTTACACAAAAATTTTCAATGTTGATATTGTATGATATTGTGTATGTATGCATGTATGCATGACACTCAATTTTGTACATTCTCTAACTTTGAAACTCTATCTTGTCTTGCCAAAAGAGGCACATTATTTGTCTTTTTATTTTCTTTGCCCCAACATGATCATGAAAGCTCCTTTCTGTTTCCTATTTCTGCAGATTTCTTGTACTCACATCATGACCTTTTGACGAAAAGCACAAAAAATTTTCTCATAACTATTTTCCTGGAGGGAATGATTTGTACGACATTAATAGATATATTTTAGAGGAGATTTAAATTACATGACATTAATACGACATTAATAGATATATAAACAAAGAATTGATCTAGTAGATGTTATTCTTTCTTAGATAAACTTAGGCTCAAAATTCGATATCTCACTCCTTCATTGTACTTCTTATAAAAAAAGCTACGGTCATTGATCTTTTATGCATTTCTAATTGGGATCTTTCTAGGATTTGCTTTCTATATCTTATTTAAAGAAGTACTACTATATAAAATACACTAAAATCATTGGTATCTGAAAATTGGAACCAATTACTAATATTATTATTTAATATACTAAAAGTAAAATTTTTAAAATTCACAATTGAAATTATAATGATAACACATAATCACTTTATTTATTTTTTATTATTTTAATATTCCTTAAAAGGAAATGTATCACCATTTTAATTTTATTTCTAAAGTCTAAAAATTTCACTATCAATATATTAAATAATAATATTATCATAAAATATATACACTTAATTTAACTAAATAAATGTAAATATTTTATATATCTGTACTTGCAAATGGTCTCTCACACACATACATATATATATATATTGCATATGAATGGGATGCATGTAGCAGCCGACAGGTCACACCACCTTTTACTTGGCACTTTGCAAGACCAATAAGGGAATAAAAAAGAAAAACTACAAATGGAATTTTGCATTTTACTTGGCATCGCAATACCAATAAGGGAATATTCCTGGTCCAATTTCAAGTTGTTGTAAATACAGCTGATGGCATGAGTAATTTAATTAAAGCAAAAGGCATTAATTATTTGTTAGAAGTTGGAACTTCCAAGTGGATGAGATGAGCTGTGTGCTAGTACGTGACAGCCTGCCTGCCCTGCGCTGCGCCCTTGGTTCCCACAAAAAATTGTTATTATTATTTTAATGAAATATTTTTTTTTCCATCTTTCCTTTTCCTCGTTTATTATTTAATTTTCTTACAAACATAACAAAAAGAATTTGACTTGGTTGAGAGAGTACTATGACCCCAGACAGCACGCCAACTGACTTTCCTGGCTGGCAATTTTGGGTTTTGGATAAGCATTAGCACTACCTTACCCACTTTAAATTTTCAAAATATTGACTCTCCTGTGTTCCTGCTTATCCAGTAGTCTTTAAAAACCTTAAATTTTTTAGTGCTATATATTTACACCCATTATTAACTTGAATATATTCAAATGTAATTGTCTGATTATTTTAGAAAAACTAATTTATTATATAATTAAAATTTAATAAAATAACATTATTCATGAAAATAATAATAATTTTCATCATTCATAAGGTTAGAGTTGTTCATGTACGAGATAACCCCTCGATTGAGTTTAAGATAAAAAATTTTAAGTTCAACTCTGCTCATGAGAATAATTTATTTAATAATTATATATATTTAATTTAAATTAAACAAAAGTAAATGGATATAATAATGAACCAATTAAACCTTGAAGGGTTGAGCAAAGCTTTAAGAAATATCAATCAAATTCAATCAGATTCTTGCACACTTACAGCTGGGGTTGTAAATATGTACCTTTTAAATGGGTACCTTGTACCATTTTATTTGATTAAGTAAAGTTAAGGTATTTGATAATCAATAGTAGTTTTCTTACTTATCATGAGTTTGAGTAGGATTCGGGTAGTGATCTTAAGCTATCTTATTATTCGAAGTCGATTATAAATAATATTTTTTAAATATTATTATATACATTTTTATTTATAAATTAATTAATTTTTAATATAATACTTAATTAAATGAACTCATTAAGTATTTTAATTATGATTTTTAATATTAATTTATTTTTATGAGTTATTTTAAATTTATTAATTTAATTTTTCTTAATAATATACATTAAAATTTAATTTAATTTAAATTTAAAAGCTAAACTTTGACTTAATAAATGAGTATTTAATAAAATTCGAGTAGTTAACGGGTATTTTTTATATTAAATGAGTAAAATTCAGATAATAAAAATCAAAATATTTAAATAATTAATCGGATTTGGGTATTCTAAAATATAATTGAGTTCATGTTTGGATACTTCAAATTAATGAGTATCCTATCTACAGCTATATATGATGATGATGATCCGCACGAGTATTAATTTATATTTAAAAGTTTCCTTTCCATAAAGGTTAAGGGGATCATTTTCCTCTCCAGTTATATTGGGTTGGGTATACCAACCTCTCTTTCAAGATAAAGTTGGTATACTCATTACACAACAACAGGTTAGGTTACAGATAAAACATACTTGGCTCATATTATTTATCAATCCATTTATTAATGAACTGAAATTATATGTCACAGGCAAAAATCGGAGCTCGATTAGGACAACTTATCAATATTCAATCAATGTTATTAAACGCCGAAGCTTTATTTGTTCAACATGTTGTGTGTGCCAAACGTACAAGTAACACCTGTGATTACAGTTGTTCTAATAATTCTAAAAGGTGAGGAATTATTATGTGGCCACTTCTCACCACGCCAATTATAGGTCCAATTAATAATTTAATAACATATATAATTTTTATTTTCATGTCATGTTTACATTTAGATGACCTGAATATGCTTTATTCACATTGAGTGTGTTGTGTGGTGTGTTTACATTAACCTAAATCAATTAATTTTGGAGTTAGTAGTGTGTTATTTCGTTGAACAAAAAAAAAAAAACTCTAGCTCTGCATGAGTTGATGTGTGGTTGATGTTGAAACCAAAGCATTAGTTTTACTTTTAGGAGTTTGTTCTCCATCTCATATCGAGTATGTTGTATGTATTTATAAGAAATTTTACGCTAACCCAAATCAGTCGATTTTAGAATTAGTGATGTGTTCTTTCACTGAACAAAAAAATATGCTTTTTTCACGAATGTTAATTCACGATTAACAGGAAAAAATTTGAGTAAAGAAACAACTAAGAAAAAGAAGGCATTAAACAAAACCCAGGATTTAAGTCCAGAAATTAGTACAAACAAGACTAATTTGATGACATCTGAAAAAGAAGTTTGATGTCTCAGATGCAGATGCAGTGTTAAAATTCTCTATTTGATTCAATCAATGATGTTTAAGACCAATTATTCAAAATACAAGTTGTATTTATTGGTGTGTTTGGATTTAATTCCAAATCAATTTTTAAATTTATATATATAGAGAGAGAGCATAATTCGTATTTGTTTACGTTTTTTTTAATAAAGAGGTATAAAGAAAAAAAAACGAATTCGAAAATTGAATTTAATTTCTCTAAAAAAATGATAATCACTAAATCATATTTTTTTAGCAATACATTTTCATTTAAAGTTACAAACTAAACAAATAATAAATAAATTAACTTGAACTTATACTCAATAAGACTCAAACTTAGGATCTCAAAGTCCTAAAACCTCCTCATTGCATATAGCCAAGACCTCATTGGTAAATCAAGTGTTGATTGTTAATTTTTTTTTTATTTTCGTGTGAACCATAATGTCGGTTAAGATTATGAAATTCGTCTAGTTCTAAATATGCTTGAAAAAAAAAGATATGGCATAATGTTATTGGTTGCAATATTTATTGTTGATGAGAATGCATGTAATTAATAATTTTGTTTAGATAAAACTCAAATTAATGCCTCACCTAAAAAAACACTTAAACAAACTTTCAACATTAATTTAAAGATTATTAAAATTTAAAAACTCTATAAGCAAAAGTATAAGACTGTCACATGTTCTTAAAAATTAAAAATTATTAAGTAAAAAAATAGAAATAGGACATATGACAGTTTTATAATCTACTTGTGAAGTTTTTAAATTTTATTATCAGTAGATAGGATAATAATCTTTAATTTAATTTTTCATGGATAAATAACGCCCAAAAGCCACTAACAATCTAACATTATTTTTCTTATTTTTAAAAATTTTTAAGTTTTTTTGCTAAATAAAAAATTAAATTTTGCACTATTGAATATTTTAATTAAAATGAATTTTGTTTTTAAATTCCCTCATCCAAAAACTTCATTGGGTTTGGTCACATCTATGGTATTAAGATGTATTTAAAATAATTAATAAAATAAAATCATATATTAATATGAGATAATATTCTAAAATTTTTTTATAAAATTTAAAATTTTAAAAAATCTAAAAAATTTCGTTCACGATATAATGATACCAACCAGGAGAGATAGTTAATGGCCTTTGAATCT
This sequence comes from Heritiera fomes, assembly GCA_032173925.1. NCBI lineage: Eukaryota > Viridiplantae > Streptophyta > Magnoliopsida > Malvales > Malvaceae > Heritiera > Heritiera fomes. The sequence continues at coordinate 36,598,996 of JAPDPM010000003.1, forward strand.
TCAAAGAAAATAAATTTTATTTTTTACCTAAAGTTAAAAGATTTTATTTGAAAAAAAAAAGTGAAACGATTAACAGATTTTCTAAAGTAACCACAAAGCATTAACCAATACCTTTTCTTACGAATGTTTTGGAATATCTTCATCAATCAGCATTTTGCCTCAAACTTAGACCTTCTATTGTCAACAGAACGACGTAGTTGAGATCATAGACAACCAAAGACGAGACGACGCAAAGCACTGTCAGCAAGCAGTGGTATAACTGTAATTCCATCAAACAGAGAGCCTTGTTTCCATTAAAGATTTAACAATATTTTTTTATTCAGAAGTAAAAAAAGGAAAACGGAAATATCACCATTTTTCCCGCCCCAACTCCCAGCCACAACAACAGTACGGACACGGAAACACGTGTAACACTCTCTGGTCTCCTCACAACGACCTCAACACAAAGTGGGACCCGCCACGAAACCAATTTTTATGGGACCCATCTTATCTGTCCACGTCGTCTCAATGCTGGAGATCGTGGTTATCGTATCCCCTGCATGTGGTTAGCACGTGTGTGTAAAACAGAAAGAGCTGGACTTGGGGAGACGAGGACCAACTGAGCGTTTGGACGAGGGATTTTAAGAAAAAAATTTATTTCAATTATGATATTTAAAAATAAAAAATTTAAAATTTTTATTTGATAAAAATTTTTGAAGAAATTTAAATTTTAAGAAAAATTTTAAAGAAAAATTTAAGATGCTTAAATTTTTTTAAAAAATTTTATTTAAAAAGATGATTTTTAAAAAATTTTTTTTTATTAAACATGACTTATTATTAAATATAAATTTAAAAAATATATGTTATTTTATTTAAATATAATATATATTTTATTTTTTTATATGAAAAATTATTTTATACATTGTCAATGGAGTTTTTTAACTCCACAAGCGGGATTAAAATGATGACATGTATCCTATTTTATTTATTTTTTATTTTTTTAATATTTTTAAAAGACACATATCATCATCCTAATTTCGCTTATGAAATTAAAAAATTTCACTGAGAGTGAATAGGATAATAATTTTTTTTTATATTATTAACAATATTTATATAATTTTACAAATCTAATTTTACAAATCTAATGTTGGGCCCAGATTATCTGCTCGCCGCATTCCGCGGATTGGTCGACTATCGAAGGCGGGACCCGTTTCGACCCTATCCAATTCCCATTCTATGGGCCCCATATCAGCTAAGAATGTTCTAAACGTATCTTTCACGCACCGATTTTTTATAAGTATTAATTTTTTTTGGGTTACATTTTTATAAGTTTTATTAATGAAAAATGAGTGTTCTTTTTCTTTTGCCAAAAGAATGATATTTCCATTACCGAAGAATCATACCTGCATTTGCTATCCTCATCTCTGTCCTTGCTATCATCAATCATCATCAGCAACAACCAAAAAAAAAAAATCATACCTGCATTCACCCAAAATAAAAAAAAAAAAGAATCATATCTGCACATGTACTGTTTCTGTACATAGTACACTACATGGCAAAGAAACGACCATGTGACATTACAAATCAACATATGCTTCTCACTGCATAGTTTAGGACACAAAAAGCATTAAGATGACTTTAGTGATTTACATACAAAGTGATTACACTATAAATTGATTGTAGTGTAAAGTAATTTTTGAAAAAGTAGTGGTTGAGAATTAAGTTATTGAAAAAGAAACATTGTAGTGTTTGTATGCATTGTAAAGTACTGTTTAAATTACAGGGAAAGTAGCGTTGCAATATTTGCTAAACTAAACTAACAATATATTGATAGTGTAGTGATAAATTTCAAATATAACCTTAAGTATAAACAAATACGATACATTATTATTAATTTAAAATGTAATTATTATATTAAAATGTAAATAATATAAAGATAATTATTAATATGTTTATCAATTGTAACATAAAAGTTGATACATTGTTATTAATTTAAAATATAATTATACATAAAAATGTAAATAATACAAATATAAATATTAATATGTTAATCAATTGTAAAATAAAAATTTATACATTATTATTAATTTGAAATGAATTATTACATTAAAATATAAATTATATAAAGTTACAATTATTAATATGTTAATCAATTTTAATGTAAAAATTTAATAATTATTAATAATTTAAAATGTAATTATTATATTAAAATGTAAATAATATAAAGTTATAATTATCAATATGTTAATCAGTTGTAATATAAAATTTGATATGTTATCATTAATTTACTTCACAGTCTCCAATGACTGCAATCACTTTACATCAATCGAAGGTAAAGTGATTGCAAAGATAAAACAACTTGAGAGATGCTAGCAGCAGGCGTTTTAACACTTAGTTTAACACTCTTCTTTACATAAAGCTACGTCATTGTACTTTTTTAATTTAAAACCGATTACTTGCTATACATGTTCTTAAAACTTCTCAAACTTAGCTTAAGTAGAAACTTCTCACGTACTCTTCTCACTAAGTTGTTGAGAATTTCAAACAAGTAAAAAAAGGAAGGTCATTACAGCTTTAGACGTGTGATACAAAAATCGAAAATCCTGACTTCATCTTTTTCCTTTTATTTGAGATTATCAGGTTAGATTAAATCTTTCTCTTCTTTTTTAAATTTTTTTCGTTAAATTGGATATATCATGTTAGAAAATATTTTTTTCTTCTATTTTTTCACATTTTTTTGTTTAATTCATGGCAATTTTTGAAAAGTCATTCACCGAAAAACATGTTTTTTTTAAATTTACCTTGAAATATATAATAAGTGTGTAAAATATATGACGGTAGCTTTGTTTTCAAGTAGTGTATAATAAAATATGTAAAAAGTGTAAGAATTTAGGACTTTTTTTTGTATATGTTATAAGAATGCTTTAATATTTGACTTAAGTCAACAAAATATTATGTTTTATCATTTTTGTTTTTTGCAATATCAGGAATTTAAGGGAATGGATCTTGGCTTAACTTGAAATGATGTTATTGAAAGTGTGAATGAGAACTTAGCAGATTATGAAGAGAATGTTAATCATGGAAATGAGATTGGTAACTTAGCTGTAGAATGTAATGAGAATATTGAGGATAAAGATCCTATAGTTGGTATGGAATTTGATTCAGCTGAAGACACATATTCATTTTACAAAAACTATGCCAAGAAAAAAGGGTTTGGTGTTGCAACTAAAGCTAGTCGTCATTCAAGGGTTTCTAGGCAATTTATTGATGTGAAATATGCTTGCACAAGACATGGAACAAAGCGGCAATCTAATGCTATTAATCCACGTCCTTGTTTGAAGATAGATTGTAAGACGATATTTCATATCAAAAGAAAAAAAATGATGGGAAGTGGTTCGTTCAGAATTTCATTGAAGATCACAATCATGAACTTTTTCCAATACATTCACATTTTTTTCCTTGCCACAGAAGCATTAATTTTGCTAAAAGATATGATATCAATACTTTACATGCTGTTGGATTAAAAACAAGTAAAATTTATGCTGCAATGGCCAAAAAACATGGTGGTTTTGAAAATATTGGCGGCTTGGAGAAGGATATCAGAAATCATTTAGATAAAGAACACGTTTAGCATTAGAATCAGGTGATGCCAATGCAATGCTTGAATTTTTCATGCACATGCAAGAAAAAAATCCTAACTTTTTCTATGTAATAGATTTGGATGAAGAATCTCGTTTGAGCAATGTCTTCTGGGTTGATGCAAAAGGTCGAGAGAATTGTCGAGATTTTGGTGATATTGTCTCTTTTGATACAACATACATCACAAACAAGTACAAAATGCCTTTTGCTCCATTTATTGGAGTAAATAATCATAGTCAATCAACCTTGCTTGGATGCGCATTACTTGTAGATGAGTCAACATCGACCTTTACTTGGTTAATGAGGACATGGGTTAGAGCCATGGGTGGCAAGCTTCCAAGTGCAATTATAACAGATCAAGACAAAGCAATGAAAGCAGCCATTAGACTAGTTTTTCCAAATTCAAAACATCGTTATTGTCTATGGCATATACTGAGAAAGATTCTTGAAAAACTTGGTCATGTTCTAAGAAAGAATGAAGATTTTATGGGAATTTTCAGTAAATGCATTTACAAGGCTTGGACAGTGGACCAATTTGAAGAAAGATGGAAAACCATGGTTGAAAAGTTTAATCTTGTTGAAGATGAATGGCTCCAATCGTTGTATGAAGACTGTGAGCATTAGGTGCCTACTTATATGAAAGATACATTTTTTGCTGGCATGTCAACAACTCAAAGGTCAGAAAGTATTAACTCGTTTTTTGACAAGTATGTGGGTAGGAAAACTACATTGAAAGAATTTGTTGAGCAATACCAAGTGGCTTTGCAAGATAGAGAAGAGGCCGAAAATCTTGCTGACTTTACAACATGGCATAAGAAACCAACTTTAAGAACTCCATCACCTTTTGAGAAACAAATGTCAATGTTATATACTCATGAAGTCTTTAAAAAGTTTCAAATTGAAGTGTTAAGAGTATTTGGATGCCATCTTACGAAGGAGAATGAAGACAGGAAAATCATAACATTCAAAGTCTTAGATTTTGAAAAAAAAATGAAGACTTTATTGTAGAATGGGATGTATCAGTGGAGGAGATTTCTTGCCTATGTCGTTCATTTGAATATAATGGTTTTCTTTGTCGCCATTCATTATGTACTCTTCACTCCTTAGGTGTGTTTAACATCTCATCTTGCTACATACTAAAGCGATGGACTAAGGATGTCAAAACCAAATACAAGGAAGGAGGTATGTGTGGGGAAGTACTATAAAAAAAGCAACGTCGTGATCAATTGTTTCAAAGAGCTAGTGAATTGATTAAGGAGGGCTCTCTATCTCAAGAAAGTTACAATATTGCATATCAAGCATTGGGAGATGCCTTGAAGTATTGTTCAAGCATTAATAATTCAATGAAATTGAACAATAAATATGCAAGTGGAGCTACTAGTGAACTTGATCTTCATAAAAAAAATATTGACAGTAACATATTGAGTGAGAAAGTAATACTTGATCCTCAAGTGTCAAAGACAAAAGGAGCTCTGAAAAGAATGAAGCATGGAATTGAAGAAAAACAGAAAAGACAACGCAAGGAAAAAGCAAGAAAGGTTTGTAGCATTAGCTCTTGTTGTATAGTTATCTTTAAAAAAATAAGATCCATGCTATTTAAAATATTTGTGTGCTTTATAGATAATTAAATTGTTCTCTTTGTTTTTGTTAGAATATGCAATCCAAACTTGAAAAATTCATGGATGAAAGAAACAACTTTATGCGGAATATGGTATGAAACCAGCTAATATCATTATATTAGTTTTTTTATTCATTTGTTTTAATTTTCTTATTAGAAAACTTTTAGTATTTTTATACAGTAAGTAAAATAATATTGTATTGACTTTTAGGTGATCTCAAAAAAATCAACTCAGGATGATTCTTATCATGATCAACAAAAGGCACATGAGTTGGTATGCAATTATTGTTTTATGTTATGTACTATATATGTTGATAAAAATAATAAGTATACAAGTTTGTAGCCGAGCGCTTACTTGGTTTGTAGCTTATATTTATGAAGGTATTTAATATCTTCATTATATATATATATATATATATATATCTTTTTTTTAATTTTTATTTTTAATGCATATAATAGGGAACACAAAAGTCGACAATATTTTATCCTTATGATTCATGTTAGTCCACAGTGTTACGTAAAATGGTATATCTAGAGTTAGTGCTTATTGTGAATTTTAATACTGATTTTACTTTTACTATAGCTTATAATTGTTGTTTTTCAATAGCAGCTATAAATAATATTTTAGATAGCATCTCAATATTGGACAAACACATTTGACATATGGCGATGTTTTTGATGTATGGTTTTATGACATGGTTATTATTTATAAGATTTTATATGATTATTTTAATCTATTGACTTGTTTGCTAATATTTTTTTTTTGTAGGGGAATTTTAACACATGGAACATCAAACTGTTTTGTGTTGACTAATCATTTCAAAGAGTATCATTTTTGTAAATTTAGCATCTCCACATATATGAAGTCCCTTAAAGATAATAGCACTTTTTGGATAATGCATTATATATATTTATTTATTTCACTTTATTGGTTATTGGCTAAAAGAATATTTGTATGGTTGTGCTATCTATTACACCATAATTCCATTGAATTTTAGTTTTTTTTAAAAAACTTATAATCTACATAGAAACTTTGATTCCAAAATGATGAGAATGGGGGTGGAAGGATTGTAGTAGAAATGGATTCTAGAATAGTGAATTAGGAGACATTAAGAAAATGGAGAGTGTGGAGTTGGAATATTTTGCATTTCTTAATAGGTGTCCAGGCGAAGAGTAGTAAGTTCAATGTCATATATGAATGGATTACAAGAGAAACTAATAAAGCTACAGATTGAATTGCAAAACAATCCAAAGGAATGTGTCTATTGGATAATGATGGTTGGTTTGCTCCGCCATGTGTGTAATATCTTGTAAGTTTGTTTTTTAGATCCAGAAGCCTTCATTGTTAGTTTTTGTTTCATGTACATAGGTTTTTTTTTTTTGAAAAGCAAAGGTTGTTATTTATTAATCACAGCATCAACAATAGAGCATGTTACAGTGTACACACTTACCATAACACCCTGTTGCAAAAGAGTCCCTATCAAACATCTAAAGAACAATCAAACAAACCCCATTGCTCACTAACTCCTAACCACAGGGAACCACTCCCACAGACCTAAATTCAAACAAATGGCGCGCATACTGACTGGAAACAACCATAAGCCAGAACAAAAACCACACACCACCAAAAACACAACAGGGTAATACACACAGCCAACAACAAAACAAAGCTAAAGTCGAATACAAACCACAAAGCCAAACACACATTCTGTTCAACGAACAAACCACTAAATTATTCAAACAAAACTAACAGATCTGAAGCATGATTCACCCCTTGTTTAGACAAATGGTCTGTTGCTTCATTTATCGCCTGAGGAATATGATAAATCTGCCATCTGTCGATTTGCATTTTAAGGTTCTCGATCTGATTATATAGGTTTTGTTGGAAAGTATGTAAATTTGGTTGTAATTCAATAATTTTCTCTTTCAAATTTGGAGTTAGACATGTTAACTATGCTTTCTTTTTCAATCCCAGCAGCAATGCAACAAATCTTTCACTAGCCAAAGTAGTCATTCCCATGTCCTTGAAATGGATGGTGTGGCTGATTCCACAATGCTTAACCCACGAATATTTGCTGCCGCTTGAAAAATTTGCTGCCACTCGAAAGCTAAAGTCAATGAGAAGTGTTAGGAACTTGTATTAGTAGGTATTCAGTCCAAGGTTAAAAAAGTACAGTGACATGGCTTTCTGTAATGAAGAATGTTAGAGTGCGAGTGTTAAAACGTTGCGGCTAGCATCCCCAAACAACTTTGCAATCACATTTTACCAACTAAACGCTGCAAAGTGATGCAACCATTCGAATTATAGTGCAAAGTACCAACTTCCATAGTACCAAACAGAACCTAAGGGAGGTGTCATAAACCATCCTTACTCAATATACGAATCAAGGAGAATGGTGGTGAATTCACCAAATTTGACATACACATTCCCCTCCTACATTGATTAGCCATCTAGTCTTCTGCCATATTGGCTTTTCTGTTAATCCATTGAAATGTGATCCCCTCAAACCAATCCTTCATCATCTGAATATCCTTTACCATTGGAACAATTTTCCAATTTCTTCTTGTATTTTTTTTCCAGTATCTTCTCTTATAGAATTTTAGAATCCATTTCAATAACTAATTTTCCAAGACCCATTATGTTAGCCAACATCATACCTTCTTTCACTGCAATAGCTTTTATTCAATGCTATTGCAAGCCAAAACTTTCTTGCCATATCCCTTAACTAAAACACCACCTCCATTTCTAATTAAAACTTTTATTCCAACTTTATTATCTTTTTCTGTAAAAGCTCCATCATAATTAACTTTCAATCACTCTTTCTCAAGATTTTGCCATCTCGACAAGCCTTTGTTATTAATCAACTTTGTTTTCCTCTCAACTTCTATTAAACTCAAACTTTTAGTTACAACAACATTAGGTCATGTTTTGTGCATATAATGATGGATAGAATGTCTTATGTTTGGTGCACATATTAAAGGGGGGATTGGATTGCAAAGAGGATTAGTCATCTTCCTAGTATAAGATAACTTAATCCTTCAAAAGGTGAGGGTTATTTTTAATCCCATAGGATTAGAAACAAATACTCATATTTTATTTATTTCATCTTTAACATTTATATTCAAAAATTAACTTAAACATTTAATAAAATAATAAGAATCTTTAATTAATTAATTAATTAATTAATTAATTTTTTCCTTCTTTTTCATTTTTTTCATTCTTTTTCTTTCATTTTTTTCTTGTCTTTTTTTAAAGAAAAACAATAATTTTGATAAAAATAATGTTTTCTTGAACACATTTTTTTTAAATTATTTTTTAGAAAATAAATTCTCAAACATAAAAATTATTATAAAATATATTCTTAACTAGTTTTTTCTTACGTTTAAATTATTATTTTTTCTTTCTTAATTTTTTTCTTTTTGCCTATAAGAAGAAAAGAAAGAAAAATGACTATTAACCATAAAATTATTAGAAATTATTATTTTTTAATTCATCAAAATTGAATTATTAAATTTAACTTGTATTTTTCTTTTTTTATTTTGTTTTCTATATTTCCTTGTAATTGACAAAAAAAAAAGAAAGCAGATAAAGAAACCATAAAAATAAAGAAAAATATTTTAAAATAGTCTTTTGGAAAATTTAATGTAATTAAAAAATAAACTTATTTCCTAGAAAAACTCAATTTTCTAAAAATAAATATATTTAATTTATAATAAAAAAATTATTTTAAATTTAAATCATATAAAAGAAATAAAAAAAGAAAAAAACTGAAAAAATACAGAGAATGCTTTTTATAAAAATTCATTTCTTAACAAAATAATTTTTTCGAAAATGCAATATAGATTTTTTAGAAGTAATTTTTTATTAAAAAAATCAGCTAATAAATTGGACTATTAATTATAATATTATAAATAGTATTTAAGTTTTTAATTTTTCATCTATATTAATAAAATTTTTTTATAAATTTAAATTATGTTACTTTAAAAAAAGTACTTAAAAAAATCATATTATACTACTTTTAATTTTACACATACCAAATATTATAAAAAACATAAAAATCATCCTATCTTATTTTTAAACTTGGTACACACTAAACATAAAATAAGATAATATAATCTAATTTTATCTTATACACCAAATATGACTTTATTTCTCTTTATTAACTTCAAAGGATCAAGCTTTTTATTTTGAAAAAAAAAAAAGCATAACACATTTCCTTCCATATCGCCAATATTGTACGTGTAATCATCACCATTAATAAGCTTTTCTCCTCCTTTCCCATACCAGAACTAATCATCTAAAGTTATTGTTTCACCCATTCTCACCTTATAGCCAAATGCTAGCCCAAACCAAACTAACATAATCTTTTTTTTTTTTTTACAAAAGAAATATTAAACAACCGGAGATAGGGATGAAGTTATTTTAATTCGAACCCAAGTCATAAGGGAAATATTAAATATTAACATAGTCTAATCACATTGTAATGTTGTATGTTCTATGGTTTCATCACACATTACGTAATTTGCAGACAAGACTATTCCTGAGCTTCGTTTTCCATAGATTTGAAGCAGTAACCACGAACTAATATACCTTTGTTGGGACTGGCATTTTCCAAATAACTTTCCATGTAGCTTCTTTAATAATATGAGAAGATAGTACAAGAAATTCTGGTAGAAGGAAACCTTTTACTAGTGATAACCTAGCCATGTAGGTGCTAGTAAATAGGGTTTTGAGAGTGTATACGGGAGTTATAGTTACGTTATAAGATATGAGGGAGGGGAGGTTATCTTAAATTTTGTTTTATCCCATGATCAAACAAACATAGTGAACTCAGTTTAAAAGAGAGAATCTCACCTTATAATTGTAGGGAGGGGAGGAATTCGGGTTCATGCTCAATCAATAACATCATATATCACATGTAAAATGCATAGAAACAATAATTAAATATACAATGCCTGAAACTATCCACAAGATCATACTTAATAGCCAAATAGAAATTGTTTATGTCATAATCATAGTAATCATGGACTTTAATAATTTGCATACTTTGATTCTTGAATCTCGTAATCTAAAAATTTATATCCAAGACAATTCCACACACATTCTTGGTTTTGTTAAACCAAAGTCTCATAGGATCTAGGTTGGTTGTAGCAAGTGAAGTAGTACTATATGTGTGCTGTGCAATAAAAGAGTTTCTATATGATTGAAAAGCAAGTTTTACAGGACAATTGTTAGACTAATATTGTTCTATAATAGTAAATGTTGGACGATTAAGAGAATACACGCACAAAAGATGAGTGTAGTAGAAATGTGAATGTTGCAGTGGATATGAGGTTATACGAGAAATAATAAAATGAGAAATGAGGACATTTACAAGAAGGTTAGAATAATATCTATTGAATATAAAATGAGCGAAAATTATTTACGTTGGTTTAACATATACAACGTAGACCTATGGACGTTCTAGTTAATAAAGTGAATGCTATGAACTAATGAAAAAAATGGTTAAAGTAAGGAGAAGATCAAAAAAGACTTAAAATGAAATCATTCGTAAAGATATAACGGCATGAGAATTAAAGGAACATATTACTTGAATAGGAATGAGTGAACAAAGATAATTCATATTGACAATCGAGTGTGAGTTCATATATTGATTCGTATAATCTATCTTATTATTAGGATAAAAATTTTGAAGATGACGATGACTAAAGTTTTCATAATTGAATATCATAAAAAAACCTTTTAGTTGTTAAATTTATATATTAAAATAGGTAATTTTTATTGATGTGATATATTTATCGAATTTACGTGCATCACAAGCATTAAAATTTACCTAGTTCAATTATGATTTGTTAGAGTATCATTAAAAAAATGTAGTAAAATTAACACTGATATTTATTTAATTCTTTTCGACTAAATAAAAAAATTTCATTAAATATTTTCGTTTAATTATAACTACAAGATTTATTTTCCTGTGACAAAGAAAGGGCTAAATTTTCATTTTGCACGATTTGAATCCAATCATGGCTTCACTTGTTTGCAATTACAGAGGAAAAACATGTTAAATGAGCAGAGAGAATTAACCAAAACTGCTTGATAGCTCTTTCCATCTATTGCAAAGCATTGCAAACATGTATGTGACACATTTACACTATTTCTACATGACCAAAATTAAACATGGTATTGGTATCCCACAGAATGAAAAAGGGTCAAACATGGTATATCATCCCCACCTCCAACGTAGATGCACGGGGTACGCTTAACGCGTAGGAAGGCGCTCGGCTGTTTCTTCTCAAGAATTCATACCCATAGTTAATTACAAGCTTTTTTATCAGACTAGATCCTTGCTTGGCTTTAACATATGAGTGCCCCAGTATGTAAGCTATCCCAGCTTCCCTAGCTTCCATAAGTTCCTGCAACTCTTCCCTTGCCCCAGACTTCATCTGTGGGCTCTCCGGTACAATAAACCGTACTCTTTTTCTTGGTTTAATTACCGGTGGTGACCTTATCTCCTTCAACTCTGATGGCCCAGCTGCCTCTGTGTCGCCTGCATCATCCTCGCTCATTTGAATCCCGTCTGTATGGCTACTGCATGTGCCTACAACTGTCATTTTATCATCATCCTTCACCGCATCTTCATTAAAATTCCCAGGGGGAACACTTTCTGAGCGTATGAACTCCGCTATGCTGCAAACCAGATCTTTCTCAAACTCCATGTCATCTTTATGAACATCACGATACCCGTATCGTACAATGCACCTATAGAGCCGGAACTCCCTGGGGCCAATATGACCCACCAGAAACCGCTCCTCAGGTCTAACATGAGGAACTGGGACAGACTTGATGCAGAGAAAGACTAGGACCTGGTGGAAGGCTGGAAGATTCGTGACAAAGTGGGAGAAGATTGCAGGAATTCCAGATACAAGCTCTGTGTGTATGAGTCCAATCCCACGAACCCGTACTATGCCTAGACTGGGACCCAAGCTAAGTAACCAGTTGAGGGAGACCTTGTTTTGAACATCAAACTCGTACTTTTTCAGCGTGCCATAGTGCCAAACACACATGACTACCAGGAAGATGAATGCAAGGGCAATTGGAACCCAGGCCCCTTCAAGGAACTTGATGAGGGAAGCTGTGAAGTACAGTGCTTCAATTGTGCCAAAAAAGAAAACAAAGCCTATAGCAAAGAACACACTCTTGTGCCAGCATAACACAATTACCAAGGACATTAGGCAAGTAGTGACCAGCATCACAGTTATAACAGCCAAACCTGTTCGACAAGAAAAATGTACAGTCAAAACTACTAGTAAGAACTCAGAGATATAAAGAAGATCCAATTTCTGTTTCATATTGGGATTCATAATATATTTTCAAGGAAAGACACATATTAGATATGTAAAATGCTTTTTCGAAATAAAATAACAAATGCACAGAAAAAAGCAACTGACTCTCTACTCTTATTTCGTGTATGCCTCAAACACCAATTATTTTGTGCCAAACTTTCTGGCAAATTTTAATTATATCAAACCAATTCATATAGAATCTCCTGAGATTAGGTAGAAGTGAATCAGTTTCCTTTTCCTCTTTCAGTCTCCTAACTAGGCTATGGCATGATGTCAAATCCACAGATACGGCTGCAAATGGAAACATCCTTGACTACATTGCACAAGTATAAATGCATGCACCTGTTATCATTTCTTAGCATTTTTGAGGTTAGTGCAATTTGGATAGGGATTAGGCCTTTAACCCACAGGTTTAATTATCCAAGAACCAAATACAACTCCAGCATATTTTTTCGTAGATGAATAAAAATGGAATAGCACTGCCCAGTAATTGGTGTGAGAAGCTTCTTGAACAAGACCATTCACAAGCCAAAACAATTTGCGTACACAAAAGAAAATAATTAATCTATTGGAAAATGACACTAATATATCACAACCCTGATCCCTCAAGGTGATAAGATCTCTCTTTTGCTCAAACCAAATCATTCCTTAGGAATAACTGGTACCTACAAAATCCAATCTACGGCTTGATAGTCATAATATAATATAGTATAGCATTTCTACAAGAGCAATCTCCCAGTTAAGCCCAATTTTAGGTAGGTCCTAAACAATAGCATATGTTTGCCAGTTTCCATATATAAAGTCATGGTTCAGGCTAGAACATGAAGCTAAGATGTGAGATGCTCCCAAGTCCCAAGTTATACAACCAAGTGAATGCATTTATGTTAAGAATTGGAAGAGCAATACGAGGGACTGGTGTCATACCTGATGCATTACCCATTCGCTTTGTGTCTCTGAAGCCAACAGTAATTGCCAAGCATAAAACCATCAGGAGCCAGTTAATCTCTGGAATGTAGATCTGGCCATGGATTTTGGATGATGTGTGGACTATTTTGACCCTTGGGAAGCAACCAAGAGAAGAGCACTGTTTGATGATTGAGAAGGTTCCAGTTATGATAGCTTGGCTTCCCACTACTGCAGCAAGTATGGCTATAACCATAACTGGCCATCTTAACTTCTCTGAAGCAATAAAATTTGGATACTTCCAGTTAGTTGAAAAATCACCTATCATCCAAATCTTAGAGTCTTCAAGGAGAACAACTTAAGGTAGCTACCTGGTACAGATACATAGAATCCAATTCGGTAATCACTTTCAATAATATGGTGCTGAGATAGATAGGCAGCTTGCCCCATGTATGCAAGAATCAAGGATGGATAAACCAAAGAGGTAAAAGCAATCTGCAGAAATGAGAATTCCCATTAGATAAAAGCTGTTATTCATAGCATAATTCAATGCTGAATAAGAAACGGCAAGCATACAACTGTCAAAAGTTCTTTTGCATGGGTAAATGTTTCCCGAGCCCAAATTTTCACGAAAAAGTAATCAGTTAAGAATTATCAGTTGCAAACTAAAATGCATGCATGTGTTCCTAGAAGATATTTAGTTTTCTCCTGAATGGTCAATACCACATCATAAAGTAAAAAGGTAAGATGGCATTGTCAACAAAAATCATAAGTCAGCAGTGCAAACAACTTGGAACAAAAAATTTGCTCAAAAGTCCATGAGACAATACAGTCAAGTCTTCTCAACAACACAACTCTAACCATGCCAACTTAGTTTAAAATAGAAATCCTCAACCATGAATTAAGCTTTCAAGGATATATATATACCTTTATTGAAAATTGTGAAAAATGTCCAAGATCAGCAAACATAGCTTCCGATCCTGAAAAATAAAAATGTAAATCAACCTATTCATTCTAAAATGGCAGCAAAAAAAATTATAACCTCTAACACACACTCACACTCACACCCACACCCACAGTCACACACACACCCACTTACCTGTTATACACAATAAAATACCACCCAGGGACATCCAACCTCCTCTCTGTGTTTTCCTCAAAAATTTGTACATGTAATATGGAGACAGAGCTTGATACACATGAGGATTCCAGTGAATAATATTATATAAACCAATGGCACTAATGCAAAGAAGCCATATTAGAACCACAGGTGCAAACAAAAATCCAACCCTGTGTGTGCCATAATGTTGAAGGGAAAACAAGCCTATCAGTATGATGCATGCGACTGGAACCTCTACATCTGCAAAAATTGTTGAACCTAGTAAGAGACAGTATTATGCTAGATGGATGACATATATAAAGAAGAAAATGGTGTAAGGACTGATGGATCAAATAAAAAATGACTCATATGGAAGCCATGTACTAAGAGTAAACTTATAGTTAGTAATCGAAGTCAAAACTTTTCTTTAAACCATCTTCCAAACCATTTCCAATTGGTCTCTACTAACATTCAAGATTGAAAAGAGCAATGGTCACCCTTCCACCAATAGAAGCATCAATACTGAGAACTTCATATATAACACCTTACTCTGAATTATCTCACTTAACACATGAGACCAAAGCTGTAAAAGCAGCATCAGTCATGCTAGTGTTCATAGGAGTAGAGCAACTTTGGCGAAAAATAAAAGTGTACAACTAATATTAGTTGCAGCAACTAAAGCCACACAGCAAAGACCATGAGTCCTTGTTTAGTGTCAACCTGAAAGCAGGGTCCCATCGGCAAATGAGTTCAAATTTTACAAGCTTTGGATAAGTCGGTTTATTTCAAAACTTGAATTATTAAGTAGGTCACTCTTTTCAGAAAACATCAAAGTAACAGCATGTTAAGAAACGGAATGCCTAAGTTTGCACTCCTAACAACTAAATATTGACAGTTAAAACATGCTTTTTCATCTGATATACTAAGGGGGGTCACAAGTAGTTTGATCTAAACTGACTGAAAGCAGCGCAGGCAAGCAGAATTATCATTAAATAAATTTAATCTACTATTTTGAGCACTATGCAACCACATGTGCCCCAGTTTAGCATGTTAACTGATAAGTCTAACCAACTTGAGTAGAAAGGTAAAAACCCAGGGTTCCACAAGACAGTACTTGTTTTGGGGTTTGAGTGACCAAGATTGAAAAGTTCGTAGAAATAATGTGCCATATCATTAGGTAGTTGAAGAACCTAAGGCCAAGCGACAAATATGGAAACTTGGAAAAGCCTAGACAGCCATCCTAAATGTCAAGAATTACTGAAGCAATCAAAAGGATCTACAATCTCACTTTGTGCTGAAATCCAGCAACTCCATTAACAGGGATTTGCATCATAGATTATTTATCCAGAAAAGTACCAGAATACTTTGCCTAAATGCTGAACTTTCGGAGTGAAAATTTTACTTTCAATTTTGATTTGTCTTCCCTGGTTCTCACCGAGAAGATATTTAGAAGCTACAGTTAAGTGCAGACAAACTAGGTGTAAGGTGGGGTTGTCTTACATTTGTGATGCTCCTTTGACAACGAAAGCTCCAGCCCTGACACTGCAGAGAAAACTGCACGCACAACCAAAACAATCAAGCAATCCAGTTCATGAAACAATTACCACAAGAAATGAGGGAAAAAGCCCGTAATTACCTGAAATAGCTGGTGTGAGGATACCGTCACCAATCACCATACAGGTCCCAATCAAAGCAAGAACAAGCAAGAACCTTTGCAACACCCTATGCTTCTCTAAAGTGGATTTCAACCTTGATCCAAAACTTGATTTTGATGCCAATCCAATACTATCCTTCTTGTACTCAATCAATTCTTCATCTGCCAATTGGCAGTTGGGCAATGAGTTGACTCGGGCGTGTCGACACAACAATGAATACAAGGCAAAAGTCCCTCCTTCACCATTATCATCAGCTCTAAGCACTATAAACACATATTTGAGCAAAGGCACCAAAGTGAGAGTCCAGAAAACAAAAGACAAAACCCCATAGATTTCTTCATTTGTCTCAGAGTGTTGAATATCTTCCTCAAATGTGCTTTTGTAAACATATAAAGGAGAAGTGCTTAAATCCCCATAGACAACTCCAAGGCTCTGGTATGCCAAAGTCAATACTGTTCTCCATGATTCCTTCTACAACAACATAAAATACCAACAATCAAATTAGAATCCCGAAATCACCGTCACTTTTAAATCCTTGAATGATTTTTCATTTTGATCCTTCAATAATTGCTTTCAAAGCTTAAAAACTTTTATCATAAAAACAGAAATGGGTTTTCTGTAAAAAAATGGAGAACTAAGAAAAATTTGCTAAACAAAGCAATCTTACCTTAACATAGTTTCGGTAAACACAAGTCTCCAGATCCATGTATGAAGAGATTCAAGGAATGCCCATTCGCTAAAAAAAGCCTCCCAAGTATACACACAACGAGATACAGACAGACAAAGTCAAAAACTTTATTAAAATAATAATACTAATATTATGACTAAAGCTCGGAGTTGCGTGTAGGTAGACAGCAGTTGAACAATCATCAGTGGAGACAGCCTCACAGCAGCAAGAACGAAAACCTCCAAAACCCGAAAGCCAGAAGAGAATTACAAGTATAATACTTATTTCTAAAACTGGTCGTGGAAAACGAGGATTATTGGAATGAATTTTTGTGCGTGTGAGGCTTTTGGAGATGGGAAACAAAGTTTGGTTTTTAGTTTGGAGAGAGACAAGGTTGTAGTTTGTTCTCTAGTTGGTGCTGGGCTGGTGGGGAGTCTTTGGATTTTGTTTTATTAATGACTAAACTTCTAATTAAATAGTTTAACAAAAGAGAGAGTGAGACGTAAGGGGCAGTGTGCCCTGGAAATGCATTGTTTATAGGGTTATAATTATTTATTATTATATTGGGTTTAACTGTTGTCATTTTTATCTTCAAAAAAAAAAAGATACCGTTGTCACTTTTGAAACTGTGAAAGGTCAAAATGGGTGGCGAGCAGCCTGAGCGTTGGAATATCTGCTCAGTGTCCGAACTGAAAACAACTTTAACACTGTTTCAGTTTACAAAACACAATCTGTTGGGATTTTAAGAGTAAATTACACTCTACTTTTTAAGATTTGATCATAATTCAATTTCATTCCATTAATTTTAAAAATAGATATTTTACTTCAAACTTTTATATGTCGCAAGATAACTTAGTCCATCGTGAGGTCAACGGTTAAAAACTCAACTTAATAACTATTTTACTATTATAAAGCTTTATATACTCCATAATCCTTAAATGCAGCTAGATTATTTTTGCTGGTTATATTAGAAAAGTATTGATTTTTTTTACTTTTAATTTATTTTCTGTTTATTTATTTGTTTATTGTTTGTTATTTATAATTTATTATTTATTAAATTTGTATTTCATGTTCTGCACTAAATTTATAGATTTATTTGTTTATTATTTATTATTTGCATATTATTATTTATTAGAATTTATTAGTTAGAATAAACCCCAAAACTAACCATTGGCTCAATTTGTTATCTAAGAGTTTAGGATATTATCATGCTGTCTTCAAGCAATAGTCATGCACCAGAATATGATATTCAGTTTCAAAACAAATATTGTAAGTGTGGTCGAAGAGCTGCAGTAAGAATATCAGAATCTGAGCATAATTATGCAAAACTCTATTTTACTTGTCAAGAGAGGAATTGTGGATTTTTTCAGTGGTGGCATCCAATGATTGTGCATCTTATTTTCGATGAAGATATTGATATGAGAAGAAATGCCTCAGAGATTACATATGGTATGATAGAAATGAAGAAAGAAATTGAAGCTACAATGGAGCATTGCAAAAGAATTGAGCGTGCTGTGAACTCATTGAAAACAATGATTGTTACTTTGTTCATAGTTATTTTAGTAGTTATATTTAGCAAATAATGTTGAACAAATTTAATTTTAAGCTTTGTTAGTTATTAGTGTTACGTAATGTATGCTAAGTTATTTTAACAGATATCACTGTAAACTTTTTAGTATTAAAAAATACTTATTCGTGTTATGTAATGTAATGTAAACTATATTATTCTTAAAAGCAATATGTGTATTTCAATATCATTGGGAATGATATACAGAAGGTGGTAGCTTAATGTGCTTGGCCATATGCAATTCCACAAAAATAAGGTGTTCTGAATTCTTTTGCCAGGTCCACAGCTCATTAAAAAGACCACTTCAGTATCAATATAAGGCCAAAAGAAAATACATAACAAAATATATGCAATACCAACGGGGCCACTTCAATATTGTTGCCCCTTTTTATAACTGCAACAGCTCATCAAGTCATATTATAACTTGCCAAAACAAAGTTGTTGGGACCACTTCAATGCCTTGAACACAACACAAATCTCAGCCATTGAAGTGGTCCCATTAAATACTTATCAAATGCAAATTTCTCAATACTAATGCAATTACCTTGAAATACAAAATGCAAATTTCATCATTATAATATGACAATGACATAGCACCATATTCTTCAAACTAAAAAGCAAAAACAATCTAAACCTAACAGCATATCCATGTGCTTCTCACTATAGCCTTATCACCATGTTCTTCAACCATATTCTTTAAACAAAAAAAAAACAAAAACTGCACATCCATCTTAGTTACATATCACTATAACCTTATCACTATAACTATCTCAAACCTGAGAAACCCTTCCATCATCATAGTTTGGATTTCCACTAGAAACACTAGCTTGTGTCCCTAAACCAGCAGTTGAAGAACCAGTCGGGGCATTTGTAGAACCAACAAAGGCATTTTCAGAACCAGCTGGGGCATTTGCAGAGGTCTCAATCACATGTGCAGCTCTAAATCCCCTACCAATAGCTCTTGATGCACCAAATCTTATACCAGTAACTCTTGACCTAGCAGAACTTGTACCAGTAGCCCTTGATCCCTTACCAGCAGCTCTTGATCCAGCAGATCTTGTATCAGTAGCCCTTGATCCCCTACCAACAGATCTTGTATCAGCAGCCCTTGATCCCTTGAACACGCATTTTTTTTGTGAAGCCCCGGGCTACACCCGCTGGTCCACCAACCCGAGCCACCACCCCAGGCGGGTCACTCATTCGTATTGTCTGCTCTGGGGTGTACCACACAGGCCACCGCCCCTTAAGGATTTCTTTCGCGTCCAGAGCAACTCGAACCCTTAACTTCATTAAAGGTCAAGTCACTCCTAACCAATTGTCCTAGGACAATTGGTTAGGAGTGACTTGACCTTAAATGAAGTTAAGGGTTCGAGTCGCTCCGGATGTGAAAGAAATCCGCCTAGGGCGGTGGCTCGGGTCGATGGACCAGCGGGTGCACCTCAAGGCATCATAAAAAACTGTGCGTTTTTTTGTGACGCCCCGGGGTGCACCCGCTAGTCCACCGACCCGAGCCACCACCCCAGGCGGGTCACTCATCCGTATTGTCTGTTTTGGGGTTCACCACACAGGTTACCGCCCCTCACGGATTTCTTTCGCGTCTGGAGCGACTCGAACCCTTAACATCATTAAAGGTCAAGTCACAGACAATTGGTTAGGAGTGACTTGACCTTTAATGATGTTAACGGTTCGAGTTGCTCCAGACGCGAAAGAAATCCGTGAGGGGCGGTGGCCTGTGTGGTGCACCCCAGAGTGGACAATATGGATAAGTGACCCGTCTGGGACGGTGGCTCGAGTCGATGGAGACAATTGGTTAGGAGTAACTTGACCTTTAATGATGTTAAGGGTTCGAGTTGCTCCAGACACAAAAGAAATCCGTAAGGGGCAGTGGCCTATGTGGTACACCCCAAAGCGGACAATACGGATGAGTGACCCGCCTGGGGCGGTGGCTCGGGTCCGTGGACAAGCGAGTGCACCCTGGGGCTTCATAGATAAACCATTAGTAAATGATCGATAAATAATTCAGTAAACAATTCAGTAGACGATACTGTAACCGTTCAGTTTACAATTTAGTAGAGACATGGCTACATTCCAATAAGATCATGCGATTTCAGTAGTCCTAATAGGGAGTAAACAGTAACGACGTGTGGCCACAGTAAAAAAGGTGTCCATCTAGTATCACGGAGCTAGTGACAATCTTGAGAACCACTGAAGACTTGCTCATGGTCAACAGCAAACAGTACAATACACTCACTCAGTATGGCATGATTACCTGATGGTAACTATGGGAAGCCAATAGTCTCAAAACATTTACCTGATTCCAATGAAAACAATAAAACAATACATTTTATTGTCAGGGACTAAGAATGCCTGCATTGGCTAGGGATTTTTTTCATGTCTTGAAAAACGAGACATTTTCAATAACGAAATAACGAAAGAACGAATTTTAGGGTTAACTTTTTCCTTTTACTTTAACTATGGTTTGTGTAGCTAGTAGTTTTACTCTTTCAATTTTGATTTACTATTCACCCGATCACGGTTAATGGTTGATTTCCTTAGGTCCTAGTTCATTTCATAACTTAAAGTCACTTAAGATTATATTTCGACAGCATTTTTGCTTAACTACAGAAAACCCCTTGCAACACAATCAAAACAACAACAAAAATACTATCCATTTCTCGATATCTTTGGCTCAAAATGGCCTATCTCACTCTCATACAATCCAATGGAATATTCAGGAAAGTTTCATAATTTTCGAATAACCCGAAGGTCGTTAAAAAAATTCTCAATCCAAAATTGTTCTATACTTGCCACTATTCACATCAACAATCAACCAACACTTGTTTACATCCCGTTTTAACTCAATTTTTGAAAGTAATCACATATTCATACTTATCACATCTCACACTACATTACTATACAAAATCATCAAATTCCTTGTACATATGAATAGTAAACTTATATACCAAGCTATGAATTGAGGTCTGACGTCTAGCTTGAAAACATCAAAACGAGGGACGACTCTTATCAAACGTTGTTATCTCAGCTTAACCTGTGGAGGAGAATGAAGGGGTGAGCTTTGGGGAAAGCTAAGTAAGCCACGACACAAGTGTAGAGATAGTAACAAATAGGATATAGCACAACTAATGCATGCAACACGTGTTTCGTATAAAATCACTTATCAATAACTCATTTAAACTTTATATCTCATGTAACTTAATATCACAATGCCTTTATGGTAAAACCGATGTCATGCACGTAAAACGATGCAAAGTCAATTTTGTCAAACCATGTAGTTATCAAAAAAACAATGTTTCGTATAATTCAACCACATATCATATAATCTCATATATCATGTTCATAAAACATTTCTTGTTAGGCAAATCTAGTAATTCAACTAATAAAGTCTTAGCTTACTGTGGCTATTAGCAAGCACTCCTCGTTACCCTGGAATTAGGATGTTACCTATGGCCATAGATCCTCGTCATCTCCAATCCGAGTGATCAGCCAGAATTGGAACCTGTCAACAACAATGTCGGATAAGCCTCGTATTGCCCATATAAGAGTATCAACTACTCGAGCATGTTTCATAGCGCTCTATTATTCTCATTGTACAATGGGATGCCATAAAAGTTTGTAAACTAGAAATCATGTCATGTTTTAAAGTCTCATATCGATAGGATGTACAAGCAATGCATGCTCAATCCAAAAAAATTGATATGAATATTCCATAAAGTCATATCATTCACATACTTCAAAACATGATGCAAATGAGATGTAAAAGCTTTCATATGTTTCGTATAAATTTCGTGTAAGCTTAAATCTCATAAAACCACTTATGCATAAAGATGTAATAGCATGATGCAGACATAGAGATCTACATCCAACTTTTAACAATTTTTCAAAATTTCTGCAATAAGACAGGGTTAGGATATGTCATTACCTAGCTTGCAAAAGGAAAAACAATTTATATCCACAATGTAACACATCTCAAAATTCACATCCAAATCAATTCATTTACTTTATAAACCTTTCATTTTTTATATAAATCATTACTTGTAGCTTATATAGGGCACTTACCCCGTAAGCTACTACTCGTAGCTTGCATAATAAACTTATCGAAAGCAAAAATTAAGCTCATTTGTTCAAGCTTGGCAATCCGTGTACTGTATACCACCAAACTGCGTCGTTAACACTATAAGCATATATAGACAATGTCATTTACCACTTTATACTTATACATAGCCATTTAACACTAACTAATTATTACTCTTTCTTAGCTACACTTTAGCTATAATGTGACAAAAGTCACTATATGATCTTTTCAATCATTCCAACTGCACCGTTCACATTAGTACTCATCTACTTCTTATTTACCAGTGTCATTTCACAAGGTGAATTTACTACATTGCCCTTCCTTAGGCCTAAAGTTTATCTTTTTATATACAGGTCCAAATTTCACTTTAAAGCTTCTATTACATTTAACTCATGTTTATTAACATGAATTACATTATCAACAAGAAAAGCACCCTATCAATAACAAAAGCACCCTTGTCTCCTTACACTTTCCTTATGGAAACCCATTTAGCCAAGACTTAAAACACTTCTTTAGGGTCAGTTTTACACCATTATAACACTAGAAATAGGCCTAGAAAAATCAAAAATGCAACCTATATCCAGTTTATAAAGAACAGAAAATTCCAGCACTGCTTACCCTGTGCAGTAGATATTTCCAGAATAGATTTCCCCTATCAATCTTGGTCCGTTTGAGCTGATTTTTGGATATGTGGTATAGAAGAGGTAGGGATTCAATTGGGACTTTTTTGCCATTTCAAGAAAAGGTCTGTTTCCTGGTCGTTTCGGCCCCACAAAGTGATTCTCTTAATCTCACTGAAAACAAGGCAGCTTGATAGATATAGCTTCTAGCAAACTTTTCACCAGCCAAATGAGCTCCGTTTGAGATGAAATTCAGATATGTTTTAGAGGAGAGAATTTGGAACAACTTTTATGAAGGGAGGAAAGACTAAATCTTACTAGAAGTAGGACGAAAAATGACAACAAAATCTAGTTACTGCTTGGTGGCTCACGATTTCCACCTTTTTTTCCAAACTCACATTTTTCTCCTCTTTTGTTTTGGCTTTCAAAGTTGAAAATGTGACTGAAATAATGAGTGGTCGGCCAGCTAATAAGGGAAAGGAAATAAAAAAATAATTAAATAATTTTTTAATTAAAATATATTATTTTATTACTTTTTTCCTCACTTTTCTTTGGTTTTCTTTCTTTTTTTATTTTCTTTTATTTCACTTAGACTTTTCTTTTTTTTCCAAATAATTGGCCAGTCACTTATGACTTATTCAAGAAGACTAACATGTGTCTAAATATTATATTAATATAAAATTAAGTCTTGGTCGGCAAAAGACCAAAATGCCATTAATAACAAATGAATTTCCTAAGACTTGTTTGTTTGCTCTTTACTTTCTCATCTTTCATAATTCATTTTTTTCTCCAAACAAAGCTTTAAATCATTTTCCATACTCCTCATAACTTAAAAATATATTGAATTAATTTAATAATGATTTATAAAATAGTGATTCTTACAATTTACCACCCCAACACTGCTGACTAATACAATAATTCGATCAAAATATAAACTTTTGGGAACCAAGTTTCATTTTAAATCCCATAAATTCTAAAGATGAGTAACACCGTGTAGCATTTAGTCCTGTAGGTTTTAGAGGTAACTCTCACAGTACACACTCACTCTATAGGATTCCATCTTAAAATCATACGGTTTAGAAATTGATACATTTCATTCAATACATTTCGTTAAATCCACAACATTCGAAGCATTAATTTCAATTGAAAATTAGACAATTGCAACAGAACAATGTCAGTTAATTCAAAACTGTGACGTCCCCGTCACTCCATCTTATCACCTAACTTTTTCTTATTATCTTATCCGATCTTATTTTGATTTAGTTTATCCAGTGTCATTCTTTCTTTACTCTTAAGCTAATTATCTAATAGCTCACACAAATTATTTCTTTTCAATAAACATCAAATGATATATATAAATACCATTTCATTTCCACAGGATCTCATACATCATCTTTATCTTACATCCCCAGAATTCCTAAGTACATATTAGCTACTTGTACTGTACTGTAACTGAATTACATTTGTTATACATAAACATGTAAGTATACCTTCTATGCTAACTGGGAAGCGTATCGAGAAGGTACACTCTACTTCTTCGAAATCAAGCTCCTCTAATCGGAGCGAGGCTCACTTTAAGTAATCTGAAAAATGGTCGTAAAAAGGGGTGAGTTTACGCTCAGTAAGAAAACTACATAAAAGAGCGTGCTATGCCTCTATATGCATTTTTCCTACTTGGCTCTATAATGTCATGTAAAGCATTATAAAGCATGCTTCATAAACTTCTTTCATGCATTGTTTGTAACCATGCATATTCATTTAAAATGACATGGCAAGCATACTTCCTTTAAAACATCATACTTCATATCATACTTAAAAAACATACATCATATACTTCTTCATACATACATCTTGTACTTTGTAATAGATGGAGACTATGTACAATGTTTAAGCGATTGAGTCGTCATATGAACCGTTCATTCCCATTCATATGACTCATATGACTCTAATCATGCATTAGTACATTGGTATACCATGTAGAGGTCAGGGATTCTCTCCTGCCTTAATAATACCATAGTGAACACTAGTCAGGTGTCACTAATGGTCTTGAGGACCGGACTAGGGTTCCTCACTTAACATACATATTACTGAGGACTTGATCAGAGTCTCTCAGCCATCAGAAATGCATAATCATTACGCAGTCCATAGCCTTAAAACATTTATAATATTCTTTTCAGAAACACCTTTGTGTTTAATTCAAATAAGCTTTGAAAACATCTTTTCATACAGGGCAGTCGACTGGTCTTATAGGGCAGTCGACTGCTGCTTCATAATTTTATTTCTCGAAATTACTTTCTTTTCGAAAAATACATGGAGGCAGTCGACTGGTCCATATAGCAGTCGACTGGTTTTCAAACAGAATGCTTCTTAGCAAATAGCAGTCGACTGGTCATATAGCAGTCGACTGGTTTTTCAAACAGAATGCAATTTGACAAATAGCAGTCGACTGTCCCATATAGCAGTCGACTGGTTTGAAACAGAATACTTCTGGGTAAATAGCAGTTGACTGGCTTACATAGCAGTCGACTGGTTTGCATCGGTTTTCGAAAACGACGTTTTGGTTGTCTCTAGGCAGTCGACTTCCCTCTAAGGCAGTCGGCTGCCCCTAGCCTAATTGGTACTAGGAGACAAGTCCGAAAATGCATCTTTTCCTGCACAAAATCAACTATTGTTTCTCTCCAAAGCACATAACAACATCATAAAACATGCGGACATAGCCGCCTTACGTCCGTTACATAATTTCCTTACCTCGATTCCTTCGGAAACGCGAAATCACTTGATGCGTCACCTTAGCTCTTCACTTCTTTAACCTAAAATCATCATACCACATCAAACCTTAAATTAAACCACATACACATGTTATACCAGCTCAGTATAACTTCAAAGCATAAACCAAATTGACTAAACCATCTTCTCCTCTTACCTTCACTAGAGACCAAAACTTCAAATCTTGAGATCTCCTCCAATACTTGGAATTAATTCACCAAACTCCGGATATCATCTAGTCTAGTGATAAGGATCGTTTTTCATTCCACCAACTAAGTGAATCGATGGATGAACGAGAGGGTTTGTCAAGGTAGCTTGTGTTGGAAACTATGGAAGAATGGAATGGAACGAGAGGGAGAGCTGGAAGAAGGAGCTGGCGTAGGGTGATGATGGTGAGGGGGGGTGAGTCATGCAAAGACATTAAATGCATGCTCATCTCATCCTTTATCTCAGCCATTAATCCTCAAATTGACTAATTGACCCATTTAATTTCTCTTTTCCTCCTTCCCATCTCAGCCATTTATTAAATCACCAATCAAAATTTCTGATTTTATTTCTTTTCTCATACCTTAATTAATTTTCTGATATCAACATGCTTCATTTGACTTATTGACTATCAACTTTCTTATTTCTTCTATATTCCCTTCATCATGCATACATCATTCATACATTAAACTTCTCATTCATTTAGTCATATTAGATTAAAATACTTTATATACATGAGGGAATACATGAAAATTGGGGATCTCACATCCTCCCCACCTTAAAAAATTTGGTCCTCCAAATTTACCTTAGCTTGTCATGTAAATAATTCTGGATACCTTTCTTTCATTAAGCTTTCTAGCTCCCATGTAGCTTCTTCCATCGTATGGTATTGCCAGAGAACTTTCACTAACGAGATCGTCTTAGACCTCAAAACCTTCTCTTTTCTGTCCAAAATCCGAATCGGCTTCTCTACATAACTCATATCTTCCCTTATCTCCAAGGGTTCATACTCAATGACATGAGACGGATCCGGATTATACTTCCGAAGCATCGATACATGAAACACATTATGTACTCCTGATAGCTCCGGAGGTAATGCCAATTTATAGGCAACATCACCTATTCGATCCAAGACCTCAAATGGACCGATGTAACGAGGACTCAACTTACCTCGTCGGCCAAATCTCATGATCCCTTTGGATGGAGAAACTTTCAAGAACACAAAATCTCCAACCATGAATTCAAGTGGCCTCCGTCGAGCATCTGCATAGCTCTTTTGTCTACTCTAAGCTGTCTTAAGCCTCTGACAAATTAACTTAACATCTTCTGAGGCTTGCTCGACTAGATCTGGAGCCAATAACTTATGTTCGCCCACTTCTTCCCACCCAATTGGAGATCGACACCTTCTTCCATACAAAGCTTCATATGGTGCCATCCCGATGCTTGCATGATAACTATTATTGTATGCAAACTCAGCCAATGGCAGATGGTCATCCCATGAGCCTTTAAAGTCCATAGCACAAGCCCTCAACATATCCTCGAGCGTCTGAATCGTGCGCTCGGACTGTCCATCAGTCTGCGGATGAAAAGCTGTGCTAAAACTTAACTTAGATCCCATGGCTTCCTGAAAATGCTCCCAGAAATGGGAAGTAAACCTGGAATCTCTATCAGAAGTGATGCTCACTGGAACACCGTGTAGTCTTACTACATCTTTTACATACATATCTGCCAAAGCATTGAGTGTATCAGTTGACTTCATAGGTAGGAAGTGAGCTGATTTTGTCATTCTATCGACAATTACCCAAATACCA
The DNA here is from genome assembly GCA_032173925.1 of Heritiera fomes. Taxonomy (NCBI): domain Eukaryota; kingdom Viridiplantae; phylum Streptophyta; class Magnoliopsida; order Malvales; family Malvaceae; genus Heritiera; species Heritiera fomes. Next base: position 36,626,742 of record JAPDPM010000003.1, read on the forward strand.
TCATGATTTCTCTTGGTTTTGGGCAGCCCCATAATAAAATCCATCGTAATGTGTTCCCACTTCTATGTAGGTATAGGCAGAGGGTGCAGTAATCCTGCTGGCTTTTGGTGCTCTACCTTAACTTGTTGACATGTGAGACATTTTGTTACAAAATCTGCGATGTCTCTCTTCATACCCTTCCACCAGTACACCTTGCGAAGATTATGATACATCTTCGTATTTCCTGGGTGTAACGTGTACTTAGTGGCATGTGCTTCTATCAAGATCATCTTCTTCAATTCGTCATCATTAGGAACACATATACGATTCCTGAACCTCAAAATCTCATCACTACCAAGACTGAACTCTGGGGCCATACTTGACTGTATCTGATTTATAGCCTCAATGCATCTATTATCTTCCTTTTGAGCACTTCGGATTCTGTCCATTAACTCTGGCTCAATCCTCAAACTAGCCATCATTCCAATATGCTCATGAGGCATAACATTAAGATTGAGGCTTGCAAATTGTTCAATTAGTTCATACTCTTTTATCATCATATAAGACACCATACTTACATGCTTCCGGCTCAGAGCATCCGCCACCATATTGGCTTTACCCGGGTGGTACAAGATCTCACAATCGTAATCCTTTAGTAGCTTGAGCCATCTTCTTTGCCTCATGTTTAATTCCTTCTGAGAAAACAAATATTTCAGACTTTTGTGATCCGTAAAAATCTGAAATTTCTCACCATACAAGTAATGTCTCCATATCTTCAGGGCAAACACTACTGCAGCTAACTCCAAATCATGAGTGGGGTAGTTCTTCTCATGGTCCTTCAATTTTCTAGAACCATATGCTACTACCTTACCATGCTGCATTAACACACATCCCAAACCTTGCCTTGAGGCATCACTATACACCGCAAATCCACCTGAACCACTAGGGATGGTGAGAATCGGTGCAGTCGTCAGTCTGTGCTTCAACTCTCGGAAGCTACATTCACAGGCTTCATTCCACTCATACTTCACTTCCTTGCGCGTCAAGCGCGTCAGTGGAGCAGCTAACTTCGAGAAACCCTCTACAAACCTCCTATAGTAGCCAGCTAAACCCAAGAAACTCCTAATCTCCGTCACTGTCTTCGGTCTTTCCCATTGAACCACCGCTTCAATCTTTGATGGATCAACCGAGACTCCATCTTTACTGATCACATGACCTAAAAAGGAGATTTGATTCAACCAAAAATCACATTTACTTAGCTTGGCATACAGTCCTCGATTTCTGAGGGTCTCCAAAACAATCCTCAAATGCTGCTCGTGCTCTTCCCGTGACCTCGAATACACCAAAATGTCATCGATGAAAACAATGACAAACTGGTCCAGGTACTGCTTAAATACATCATTCATCAGATTCATGAAGGCTGCAGGTGCATTGGTCAGACCAAACGGCATCACCAAGAATTCATAATGGCCATACCGTGTCCTGAATGCAGTCTTAGGGATATCTTCATCTCTAATCTTCAACTGATGATATCCCGACCTCAAGTCTATCTTGGAAAAGACTTGTGCACCCTTTAGCTGATCAAAGAGGTCATCTATCCTGGGAAGAGGATACTTGTTCTTGATCGTCACCTTGTTCAACCACCGGTAGTCTATGCATAATCTCATACTACCGTCCTTCTTCTTGACAAAAAGTACAGGAGCACCCCAAGGGGATACGCTGGGTCGTATGAATCCCTTGTCTAGCAATTCCTGAAGCTGTTTCTTAAGTTCTTCCAATTCTACCAAGGCCATCCGATAGGGAGCTCTTGATATAGGCTCAGTCCCCGGCACCAAATCGATAGTGAACTCCACTTCCCTATCCGGAGGAAGTCCTGGAAGATCATCCGAGAACACCTCAGGAAAATCTCGGACTACAGGAATATCATTGAGTCCGGGACGTTTCTGATCTACGTCTTCCACATAAGCAATAAATCCTTCATACAGTCATACATACTTCTCATTACTTTCATATGAATTCAAATCAAAAATCAAACAGACTTCATATTAATTACTTGCAAAATTTACAACATAGCTAACAGTTGAAGAGAAGGTTACACTCTTAGCATAACAGTCTAATATAACATGATTATTAGCTAACCAATCCATACCCAAAATAACATCAAACCCATACATATTCAGTAGGATTAGGTCAGCCTTAGATTCTCTTTCTCCTACCCGTAGCTTACACTTTCTATACACTAATTCCGTCATTTGTGATTCCTTAAATGGTGTGCTTATCTTTAATGAGTGTTCTAAGGTCTCAGGCTCAACAGGTATCTTCATAGCAAACTTAGGTGACACAAATGAATGCGTAGAGCCTGGATCAAACAATGCTATGACATTCATACCAAATAGGTAAATTATACCTTTAATCACTTTGGATGAGGCATCGGCAGACTCTTCATCAATGGCAAATACTCGTCCTTGGGTCACAACTTTCTTTCCCTTCTCAGGAGCAGTGGCTTTAGGTTGTGGTTTGGGGTCTTATCCGATTCATCAGGCATCCTCGGATCTCTCTGAGGGCAATCTCTAATCATGTGTCCTTTCTCCCCACATCTAAAGCAAGCGCCACTCGCCAAGCGACATGGCTGTGATCCATGAAACTTTCCGCACTGCTCACATCTTTGCATCGTACTCTTTTGCGAGCTAGCGGTACTTCCAACTTGATTTCGGGATCGCTCATCACTTATCTTAATCCCTGTAGCTTTAGGAGTACCTATATCATTACCATCATCATTATAACTCCAACTTCAATATAATTCCATATAACTATTAAATTAATTTAAAGATTATCTTTTCATACTTTACTTACCTATAGAAACTCCTTCAGATCGTCTACTCCTCCAAAATGGATACCTATCGCTCGAAGCTTTCTCATCCGACTTCCGCTTCATTGGTTCCTTGCCTTTGCTTTTGGCTCGGAAATCAGCATGGTGTAGATCATAGTCCTGCTCACACAGCTGAGCCTTACGGACAGCTTCTCCATAGGTGGTGATATCCATCGGATACAACTTAGATCTAATCGGGGACTTCAATCCCTCGATGAATCTATAGATCCTGTGTCCTTCGTCTCTTCGGACCTTTGGATCAAATCTACTCAAGGTAGTAAACTTGGATTCATACTGATTCACTGTCATAGTACCTTGAGTTAAGCTTAAGAACTCAATCTTTAACCTATTCCGATCTGTGCGTGGGATGTACTGCTCATTAAAGGCTTCCACAAACCTGTCCCACGTGACCTCATCATATCGGGCCTCTAACACGGTCCGAGTGGCTTGCCACCAATATTCAGCATCATCCACTAGTAGGTAGGCAGCCAATCCTACTTTTTCCCTTTCAGAACAGGGCATGTACTCAAAAGATTTGAGGACTGCTTTCATCCAGTTCTCAGCTGTCAACAGATCTCTTTCCCCCTTGAACTTAGGCGGATCCAACTTCTTGAATTCCTTAATCAATGCCACACTGCAATAGGCTCTAGGATCTCGCCTTCCAGTAACTGGGACTGGTGGGGTTACTTCCGTAGGAGGAACTACAGGTGTAGCTGCTGGGGTACTTGTGGCCACATTCGGGAATTTAGACATGAATTGGGTAAACATCGTGGCCATATTCTCCATGTGCTTCTCCATCTTAGCCAGTCTCGTATTCGGGCTATGTGGTGGAGATGGTTGAGGAGACGGAACTGGGGGCTCTTCAGTGCGACCCCGTCCTCTTCCTCTACTTGTACCTCTTCTTCGTGAGCTCATACTGTAAAAATAGTCATCATTGAGCTCTTTAGTATAACCATAAGCAGTTATACTATACATTTGCATTCAGACAAGTACAGTACAATTGGGGATATACTCTATTCCTAGCTTATTGACACTGACAAACCTCCAATCAAATTGCTCTGATACCACTCTGTGACGTCCCCGTCACTCCATCTTATCACCTAACTTTTTCTTATTATCTTATCCGATCTTATTTTGATTTAGTTTATCCAGTGTCATTCTTTCTTTACTCTTAAGCTAATTATCTAATAGCTCACACAAATTATTTCTTTTCAATAAACATCAAATGATATATATAAATACCATTTCATTTCCACAGGATCTCATACATCATCTTTATCTTACATCCCCAGAATTCCTAAGTACATATTAGCTACTTGTACTGTACTGTAACTGAATTACATTTGTTATACATAAACATGTAAGTATACCTTCTATGCTAACTGGGAAGCGTATCGAGAAGGTACACTCTACTTCTTCGAAATCAAGCTCCTCTAATCGGAGCGAGGCTCACTTTAAGTAATCTGAAAAATGGTCGTAAAAAGGGGTGAGTTTACGCTCAGTAAGAAAACTACATAAAAGAGCGTGCTATGCCTCTATATGCATTTTTCCTACTTGGCTCTATAATGTCATGTAAAGCATTATAAAGCATGCTTCATAAACTTCTTTCATGCATTGTTTGTAACCATGCATATTCATTTAAAATGACATGGCAAGCATACTTCCTTTAAAACATCATACTTCATATCATACTTAAAAAACATACATCATATACTTCTTCATACATACATCTTGTACTTTGTAATAGATGGAGACTATGTACAATGTTTAAGCGATTGAATCGTCATATGAACCGTTCATTCCCATTCATATGACTCATATGACTCTAATCATGCATTAGTACATTGGTATACCATGTAGAGGTCAGGGATTCTCTCCTGCCTTAATAATACCATAGTGAACACTAGTCAGGTGTCACTAATGGTCTTGAGGACCGGACTAGGGTTCCTCACTTAACATACATATTACTGAGGACTTGATCAGAGTCTCTCAGCCATCAGAAATGCATAATCATTACGCAGTCCATAGCCTTAAAACATTTATAATATTCTTTTCAGAAACACCTTTGTGTTTAATTCAAATAAGCTTTGAAAACATCTTTTCATACAGGGCAGTCGACTGGTCTTATAGGGCAGTCGACTGCTGCTTCATAATTTTATTTCTCGAAATTACTTTCTTTTCGAAAAATACATGGAGGCAGTCGACTGGTCCATATAGCAGTCGACTGGTTTTCAAACAGAATGCTTCTTAGCAAATAGCAGTCGACTGGTCATATAGCAGTCGACTGGTTTTTCAAACAGAATGCAATTTGACAAATAGCAGTCGACTGTCCCATATAGCAGTCGACTGGTTTGAAACAGAATACTTCTGGGTAAATAGCAGTCGACTGGCTTACATAGCAGTCGACTGGTTTGCATCGGTTTTCGAAAACGACGTTTTGGTTGTCTCTAGGCAGTCGACTTCCCTCTAAGGCAGTCGGCTGCCCCTAGCCTAATTGGTACTAGGAGACAAGTCCGAAAATGCATCTTTTCCTGCACAAAATCAACTATTGTTTCTCTCCAAAGCACATAACAACATCATAAAACATGCGGACATAGCCGCCTTACGTCCGTTACATAATTTCCTTACCTCGATTCCTTCGGAAACGCGAAATCACTTGATGCGTCACCTTAGCTCTTCACTTCTTTAACCTAAAATCATCATACCACATCAAACCTTAAATTAAACCACATACACATGTTATACCAGCTCAGTATAACTTCAAAGCATAAACCAAATTGACTAAACCATCTTCTCCTCTTACCTTCACTAGAGACCAAAACTTCAAATCTTGAGATCTCCTCCAATACTTGGAATTAATTCACCAAACTCCGGATATCATCTAGTCTAGTGATAAGGATCGTTTTTCATTCCACCAACTAAGTGAATCGATGGATGAACGAGAGGGTTTGTCAAGGTAGCTTGTGTTGGAAACTATGGAAGAATGGAATGGAACGAGAGGGAGAGCTGGAAGAAGGAGCTGGCGTAGGGTGATGATGGTGAGGGGGGGTGAGTCATGCAAAGACATTAAATGCATGCTCATCTCATCCTTTATCTCAGCCATTAATCCTCAAATTGACTAATTGACCCATTTAATTTCTCTTTTCCTCCTTCCCATCTCAGCCATTTATTAAATCACCAATCAAAATTTCTGATTTTATTTCTTTTCTCATACCTTAATTAATTTTCTGATATCAACATGCTTCATTTGACTTATTGACTATCAACTTTCTTATTTCTTCTATATTCCCTTCATCATGCATACATCATTCATACATTAAACTTCTCATTCATTTAGTCATATTAGATTAAAATACTTTATATACATGAGGGAATACATGAAAATTGGGGATCTCACAAAAACATTTAAAGCATTTGCTTCTGTTAGATAAATAGAACTTTCAGTAAAACCCTTTTAGTTAGTTCACAATTAAAATCATTTACTTTAGTTAAACACTCAAAAGGTTAACTTCAATCAGACGATCAAAACTTTAAGTAAAACGGAGTCAATCAATCTAGAACATTCAAAACACTAACTTCAAACAGACGTTCAAAACTTCAGATAATATGTTTCTTAAACCAGTCAAAACACTTCGTGTTAAACAATATTCAATCAAAACACATCTTCAGTCAGTTCATAAGTATATAAAATCAATGACAATTGCATTTAAAATAGTAAATGCAGTAAAAGCGTTATACAATACAAAATATTCTTATCACAATAAACAATATTCAAAATATTTTATTTACGTATAACAGCGATTCTAAAACTTTCAACTTTATGAAAAGGATTGAAAATATTAAAAATTCTTTCTAAAACAGTGTTACGAATTCATGCACACCCATAAACCTTAATGTTTACCCAATTCAATCACTCATTTCCTTCAACATTCTTGCTTTAACAGTTTCTTATTAGCAGTTTAGGGCTTTAAGATCGTTTTATGAAATTTTGACAGCATAACAGTACTCTCGATCTCAACCCTCATGCACTTAAAAAACAGTTCAATAACCCCAAATCTAGTTTTCAATCCAAATTCAGTCACAATATCGATCACTCGGTTTAATTGTTCGTTTCAATTTAGACAGTCCACTCAACCAGTTTAATTCACACAGATCAATTAATTAATCTTAATACAGTTTCATTACTCAATCATGCTAAGTTTCACTTAGTCAATTCTAATGCAATTATAATATCTCTACGTTTTCTATATATATCACTTACCAATTCAAATCACGATGCACTATATACAATCAACTCCAGTAAGCAATGTAGATAAGCGAGCATATATATTCACTTATCGCTTTATTAACGCCACTTACTTCGGAGCTGTAAAACAATATAAAAACACAATCAAATTTCAATATTCCTTTTATAAAGGACGTTATGGACTCTACGGTCTTCCTCATTTCCTAATTTAACAGCAAATCCGGTCTACTTCCTACCGAATGCCAACACTGCAAGTATAGTTAAAACACTTCTTTTTTCAGTTTTGGCTTCACCAGCAATCTTATATCAATTTATATAGGATTTTAGGACCCATTTTGCATTGAATTGAGCATGGTTTCTCTATGCCCTTCACTTGGCTGAAAATGCATCTATGTCCTACACTTGGTATATTACAAACTTAACATCAGATTCATGCTCCTCATATACTCTACATCATTCCTACATCAGTTTCACATGAAGCCACACAACATTCACTATCAAACCCTCTTGAACAAATTTAAAGAAATGTCCTAAACATGTTTTTGTTGCAATTTAACACCATACATATGCTTAGACATCAAAAAACAATCATTTGGAAAAGACAGAATTGAAAACAACCATTCTCTCTTACCTTACCACTTGACCGACACTTCAAGGAGCCATTTTACCCTTCAAATGACCTTTCCAATGGCTGGTTTGGAGGTATGTGATAGAGCTTGAGGAGAGGAACAACTTTTATTTAGTAAGTTTTTCGATTTAGGGCTTATATACTAGGGTTTTAAAAGCTTTTTCTCTCTTTAAAAACTTAAAAAAACTCTAGACTTTCTCTCTCTAACCATCCATGGCCGGCGACTTAATGAAGAAGATTATATTTTTATGTTTTATAATATCTTTTATGCCAAAAGACCATTTTGCCCTCAATAATTTTAAAAATTTCCTTTATGTCCTAAATATTTTAATATTCATTTAATATTTAGTTTAACTTTAAATTGTTTTTATTTCAATGCCAAATATATCTATTTGACATAATTTAGTTGATCGGTCATTTTGGAACAATTACCAAAATACTGTTGATTACTCATTCGCGTTGTTTTCAGCGTTTTCGTGTGATTCATCTTGGGAATCACGTAAGAATTATTTACACGAAGATTCACCTATGACTGTCAGTTGATCATAAATCAAATTAGATTGACCTTTATTTAAGGTAGTTTTCCCGACCTATAGATGTAACCGTCGTTTTTGAATTTATTGCATACTTTTCAAAACATGCTCAAACGAGGGAATTTTGAGATGCAAATTCTTACCATTTCAATGTTTCCCTTCAAATATCATTACTCTAGGATCTCATTCTGATCTGGATAGTAAAAGTCCTTGTGGGGCCCACATTGAGTACTTCCCCAATCCTTACCAAACATACCTTCTATTTAGAAATCTTAGCAATCAACTCTTGCTTTTCAATTTTTACACTCTTTAACTTATATTGGGTATTGGAAAAAGGGGTTCTCACACATGGTGTTTCTTGGTATTGTTGCCTTGGTGACTAAGAGATGTTGGGCTTGCGAGTTGTAAGGCTTATGTGATACAAGGTGCCCACAAGTTGCAGGCCTTGTGCTAGATGCTTGCATAGTGAGGGACTTATTTAGTGCCCATGTAATAAATGGTGCATGCGTATGATAGGTCTTTTTTTTAGTACTTATGCATAGTAGGATTTATATTGAGTGCCTTTATAGAGTTGAGCTTATATAGAAGTGTCTGCATGGAATAGGGCTTATGTAAATGTGTCTACATGGAAAAAAGCTCAAGTAGAGAGTGTTTGTGTGTAGCAAGGCTTATTTGGAGGTGCCTGTGTGAAGTAGGGCTTGTCACTAACTGCCTAATAAGCGAGACTTACAATATGCAACACTCTTTGGTATAAATTACTGGTACGAGCTTCACCCAATAATCTATTACAAGTAATCATTACAAGTAAAAAAAACAAATAATAGTTTTATTTAAATTGTTAGGTAACTTAAATTTGTTTGTTTTGCTACCCAAGTACCCTCATTAGCGAAGGGCTTTATAGATTGAGTACCGTTATTGATGATAGGCATTTGTTAGTGTGTCTTGCTAGCTAGGCTAATGATAGAGTGCCTAAGGAACAATGCTTATAACAGAGTGCTTGATGAGCAAGGCTTATGATAGTGTACCTAAGGAGTAGGGCTTATAACAAAGTGCCTAATAAACAAGGCTTATAATAGAGTGCCTAAGGAGCAAGGGTTATAATAATATGCCTAAGGAACAAGGCTTATAATAGAGTGCCTAAGGAGCAAGGGTTATAACAATATGCCTAAGGAGTAAGGCTTATAACAGTGTGCCTAGAAAGTAGGGCTTATAATAGTGTGCTTAAGGAGCAGGGCTTATAAAAGTGTGCCTGAGGTGCAAGGCTTATAAAAGTGTTTCTGAGGAGCAAGGCTTATAACAATGTGCCTAGTGAGTAAGGCATATAACAAAGTGCCTGGCAAACAGGGCTTATAATAGAGTGCTTGGCGAGTAGGGCTTGTATCAGAGTGCCTTGCAAGCAGGGCTTATAATGGAGTGCCTAGTGAGCATGGCTTATAATAGAGTAACTGGCGAGCAGGGCTCATAATAGAGTGCCTGGCGAGCAGAGCTTACAACAAAGTGCCTGGTGAGAAGGGCTTATAGTAAAATGCATGTGAAACAGGACTTATAACAATGTTGTCTTAGCTTAGTCGATAAAGCATGTAGCTTTTAACCACATGGTCGTAGGTTTGATTCCCATAAATGACGCTAATTGTTGTGGTTATTTTGTACTTCAACCATTTATCTTCAAGATGTGGAGTTAGATCAACAAGCTTGGATGGTCCTAGTTCTTACATAAGATAAGCCAAGGTCAGAGGGTGCCAAAGTTAAGACTCTGAGGCACACTTTGACGCTCAAGTCAGTATATGTTTAAATAAAAGACAGAAAATAAAAAAGAAAGTTTAGGGATAGAAGAGAAAGGAGAGCCAATTACTGAAAGCATGAGGGAGAATTTGCCTTATGTGTGCCCTTAGCTTCCATCTTATACCGATTAGGCATGGGTTTGAATCTTGGCCTGCTATATTTTGAGCTTAGTATAATTGTAGGCCTAACACAATTTTCACTCAAGACTTTTTTTTTTTCGATTTGTTTTGTTTTGGCCTTGTGATAATCTAATCTAAATTAATTATATTTAAATGATAGTAACAATTATGCCACAAAGATGTTATGAAAGATGGTGATGGGCATGATTTTGATGAAATTTTTTAAGTCACTTTTTTTAAAAATATTTTTATAAATACAATCATATACCAATTTATTTTGAAAATCTATATTTATATAGTAATAGAATTTAATAAAAAAGTATAACATGTAAAAGTAATTAGTAAACATAGGGAATGTTTATAGTAAGGTCAAAATTTTTTACTTTACTGTAAGATTAATGTAAACATGCATGATTAAACGTAAATTTAGTGTTATTAGACTTAAAATATGTTAGAAGTATCATAAACACATGAGAATAAATGTAAAGTTAAAATCAATATATATGAACACATGATAATTTTACTTCAAAATGTGTTTATATTTATTTTCATGTGTTTATGATATATATATATATATATATATATATAAACATATTTTATGTCTAATGACAATAAATCTACACTTAATCATGTGTGTTTATGTTTCCCTTAAGTAAGAAAAAAAATTTTGACCTTACTATGGAATTTCTCGATAAACATTATTTATAATCAAATTTTGATCAGTACCTTTATTTTTTTTGTATAACCGCATGTATCTTTATTCATTCTACGGTCTAAGATTAATCTTGTTCGGGTCGAGATTGGTAAACAGTAAAGCTCTCCCAACAATGATGACTTCAGAATTCAAATAATGTCCAAATGCCTAAAGAAGAAGTCTATTCCACTTTTTCCAATCAATTGTCAGTTCAATACCTTTATTTAACAGAAAATTTCATAATATTTAAAAACTATATCAAAATTTATTAATTCTTTCTTTAAATTTCGTGCACTTTGTTAAAAATTTTATCGATTTGGATTTTTTAATTTTATTTTAAGTTTTATTTAATTATTTTTTTATTTTTTTTTGCAAATTTCATTTAAAAATTTTCATCTAAGTCTTGTCCACATGGTAGGAGATTGAAAGCATGGAAAGACCTTAAATTAAGGTTAATATTAGATTTAAATCCATGTGATGCATGTATACGATTTTAATTTATTTTATAAAAAATTATTTTGAAATACATGTTGAATAATGTATTAAAAATCTTGATGCACATGTAGAATACACAAATTAAAAAATAATTCGAAATCAAATATTAATTAGAGATTTTTTTTAAAAAAATAAATATAACTGTCATAACGTCTAGGTCCGTGAACCTAACCGCTAGACTTTAAAATTCAGGGAGTCGCCACCAACCATTCAAATCTAAGGTGTGATCGGTCACCTATTCTTGTCTAAAGATAAGGCACGGTCTACGTTCAAAGAATCTAGGGTTCGGGAGTACGGTTACGTGTGGGGAAGGATTAGCACCCCCACAACGCCCATCCTAAAATGGTACCAACTAATTTTGTGATATCTTTAATAATTTTTAATTAAATGGTTTTTAATCTTGTTAAATTTAAATATTTAAATATTGGACAATTTCTAAGAAACTCTCCATCATGCTGGCGGAATTCCTTAAATTTCATCCTCACCTCAAGAGTATCCAAGAAATCCCATTCGTCTTTCTCGGAGAGGCTCCGTCGTCGGATTTGTTAAATCGTTTATGCAATATCTTAATTTTATTTTCCATCTTTTATTCTTATTTTTATCTTTATTCATTTTTAATTTATTTATCTTTATTTTAATATTATTTATCTTTTGAAAATAAATGTCGATTATTCTTCTTGAAAATTTTCTTTAAATCTTCCATCATGCTGGCAAAATTTAAAGAAAACATCTCACCTAAGAATTTAAAAGTGTCAGCCATTCGTGACACCTTATAATTCCATCATCGGGATAACCTCCACTTATTCTCAATTTATTATTATTATATTTTTTAATCATTATTTCCTAATTTCTTATTAATATTTATGTTTATTTTATTTTTAATAGAGATTGATTATTAATATATATTTATGTTTTTAGAAATAAATATCGATTATTAATATTGAACACTTACCTTAAATCTTCCATCATGCTGGCAAAATCTAAGGTAAACATCCTCACCTAGGAATTTCCAAAATGGCAACCATTCGTAACACTTGGAATTCCATCCTTGGAATAATTTTTTTTATTTTTATTAAGTAGTTATAATTTTATAATAATTAAATATTTTACATATATATTTTAATATTGAACATCTTCCATGAATTTTCCATCATTCTGGCGAAACTCATGGAAAACATCCTCACCTAGAAAATCTGAAATGTCAACCATTCGTGACACCTCAGAATTCCATTATCGGAATAATCTCAACTTATTTCCATATTTTATGATTTTATTGTTTTTTCTAATTTTTGTTTTATCTATCTTATTTTATAAGCCATATTTTCTAAAATAAAATTCCTAACTCGATCATGTAAATCACACAATTCCATTATTTAATTAAATCCTAATAACACATGCAAGCCAAGTCAAGTTATCACAATATCATAATATTCTTATGCAAATATATCACATTATTCATACAAATTACATGCAAACTAAATTACAAATCATGCAAAATTATAAAAATATACAAATTACTAATATGCCAAACTAATATTTAAAGATTATTAAGTTAGATTAATTATATACACTAATTTAAATTTTACATGAATTAGCAAACAAATTAATATTAAATCGAATCATTATGCAAAACTTAGTCAAATATTATACAAACTAAATCTATCAAATATTATATTAACATGGGAACTAACAAATTATTATTTTATTACATTCTTACTTAATCATGCATCAATTAAAATACTATTAGCAAATACAAATTAATAAAAAAAACTCTTGTACCTCACTTTATCTTTTTTCCTTTTCTTTGTACTTTCCTTTGCTTTCTACTCTTTCCCACGTGATCTTCTTTCTTTCCTAGCCTTGCTTCTTTGTTCTTTTTTCTCTTTTTACTAACTGCAGTTCACGTCTTTTCTTTCCCTTACGTTGGTTTCATACAATAGCCCTCTGTATTGATCAGTTCGGTCTTGACATGGCAAACGGAGTAGCACATAAAGGAGCAGGCATGAGCAGCGATGTTGAAGCGGCAGCTGGGCAACAAGGGCAGTGCGGACGTCTGGTGCAGCAAGTAAGGAGGTGCAGAAACGGCTACAGCTTTGTGTTGAAGATGCTAGGATCGTGGGACTGGGATCTTTGTGCGAGACTGATACAGAGGAAAGAAAACATGCAAGGGCGACGCAAAGATGATGATAGGGCAGTACGGGTGATGATGATGGAGACAGGGATCGGCGGTAGGGTAGCTAAAGTTGGGGCTTGTTTGTGTAGGCAGAATGCAGGTGGGGCGATTCGGTTTTGATAGCTCTAGGAGGTTTTTATAGACGCACGGTCAGGGGGGGTGGCAAAACCTGATGCTTGGGTTATTTTGGTGAACAACGGTGGCTTCTGTGCTGATTACTGATGAAGATTAGATGAAGATGATGATGGCTCGTCTAATATGGCAGAGGAAATTTAAAGATGGCTGGGCAACAATGTAGAAGATGCTCGGTTTAATGTTGGTGATGGAAGCAAGGTAGAAGTTTCTGTCAAGGCTGAGTGCTTGATTCAGTATTTGTTGTGTGTCCTTTAAATCATGAGCCTTGATCCCTTTTTATAGCCACAAATCTATTAGAGTCCTAATACAACTATACCTATTCTAATAATTATCTCATATTTTTATCCTTTATCTATTTAATTCTTATGTTAATCCTAATCTAACTCTATCAAATTTAATATTAATCCATAAAAATCTAATTATCCTATCCTAAAATTAATTTTATTTTTATTTCTTCTTATCTTTTCTCTCTCTTTTTTTTATTCCTAAATCCTATTTTAATTTTAATTCCCTAATTAATGTTAATTCTAAATCTAAAAATTCTAGCCTAATTCTAAATCATTAAATTAAAATACAAATGTCACCCAACCCAATTAATTATTTATACAAATTAAGATCCCGGACAAAATAGGGTGTCTACAGCTGCCCCTCTTTGTGCATTTGCTGTGAAACAGTAATTGCTCAAAGACATAGACACCTATTTTGTCTGACTTTTTTTCTTTTTTCTTTTTTTTCTTTATTTTTCAAAAAGCTCCCTCTAAACAGAAAGGCAGTCAAACTTTAAAATCTTGTCTAAAAAGCTCCCCCTAAACAGGCAGGCAGTCAAACTTTAAAAATCTTGTCCAAAAGGCTCCTCCTAAACAGGCAGGCAGTCAAACTTTAAAATCTTGTCTAAAAGCTCCTCCTAAACAGGTAGGCAGTCAAACTTTAAAAATCTTGTCTAATAGCTCCTCCTAAACAGGTAGGCAGTCAAACTTTAAAAATCTTGTCTAATAGCTCCTCCTAAACAGGCAGGCAGTCAAACTTTAAAATCTTGTCCAAAAGCTCCTCCTAAACAGGCAGGCAGTCAAACTTTAAAATCTTGTCTAAAAGCTCCTCCTAAACAGGCAGGCAGTCAAACTTTAAAAATCTTGTCTAATAGCTCCTCCTAAACAGGCAGGCAGTCAAACTTTAAAATCTTGTCTTAAAAAGTTCTGGTTTTTTTTTTTGAAAATTTTAGAAAACTCCTCTAAATTTTTCTTGTCAAAATTTGGAATCTTAGGAATCCCCTCTAAAATTCCTTTTCTTATCAAATTTTTAAATTTTGGGAAATCCCTCCAAAACTTCTATTCTTGTCCAATTTTTGAAATTTTAGGAAATCCCTCTAAAATCTTTTTTCTTGTCAAATTTTGAATCTTAGGAAACCCCTCTAAAATTCTTTTTCTTCTCTTTTTTGAAATTTTGGGAAACCCCTCCAAAACTTCTTTTCTTGTCAAATTTTGAATTTTAGGAAACCCCTCTAAAATTCTTTTTCTTGTCCAAAATTTGAAATCTTGGGAAACTCCTCCAAGACTTTTATCTTTTCTAATTTTTGAAATTTTAGGAAACCCCTCTAAAATTTCTTGTCTTGTTAAGATTTGAAATCTTGGGAAATTTATCTTATCCATGCAATTGCAACCTGTTCTATCCATGCAATGTCATTCATGTAAGCTATCTTATTCAAGCAATATCATTCATGCAATCTAGTCTATCCATGCAATGTTATTGATGCAATCAATTCTATCCATGTAATGCAGTCTGTTTTATCCATGCAATGTCATTCAAGCAATCTGTTTTATCTCTATGATGCAATCTACTCTATCCATGCAATATTTTTTCAAAAAACATTTCAAGCTCAATTGTGGCAACAACAAGGTTATTCTTTATCAATCCATCTCATGCATTCTTCTCTTTCATCTGTCCTCTTGTCCTTCTATTTCTTATTTCTTTTCTCATTTTCCTTCTTCCGTTTTTCTTACCCAATGAAACTCTTATCTTCATGCCCTCTTTATCTTATCTTCTCCCTTGATTCTTCTTTTTATTTTCCTCTCTATCTGGTCACTCATTTACTCATTAAAATCTTTACTGAGACCTCATCATTCATTCTTTCTTATTCATTGGTTTTTCTTGATTTCCAATTTCCATTCATCCACAAGTTTCCTTTTCTTTCATTTTCCTAAATAATATAGGAGTCTTTCACATATTTTGCCAAGCAAACATTCATTACCATTCTAATTTCAAGATCAATGCAACACAATTTCTCAATCCCTCAAGGTAAGGATATAGCAAAGAAATGATAAGTGAAATGAAGAGAGTGGTATTATTCAACATTTGGAAAGATTTAACAAGAAATTGTCAGGCTTAGAAGGAAAGTAGGCTTGAATGAAAAGTGAGAATTTTTAGGATTAGGTAATAGTATCCAAATAAAAACAATTCAAACAATTTTGATCAATGAATATAAAATTCCCTTCAAAGGTCCATTAATCTGATTATGTTGAGTTCATCAAAACATCCTCTTTGCCCCAATATCATTGACATCCAGCTTTTTGGTATCTAATCGCCTTTTCAGGTTTTCAACTTAGATGCACTCCATTGATCCAAACCGCCCTTTTTTGGGTTTTCGATCTGAATTCTCCTTTCATCTCTTTTTTTCTTTTTTCCTTTTTTCTTCTTTTTCATTTTCTTTTCTTTCATTTTGTTTTATTCATTTCTCTTCATTTTCAACTTCATTGTCCTTGATGAAACTTCTCTTATCTGTTCTCCATTCTGATTCATGCCCCAACATCAGATATTTCTTCACCCAATTTAATGTTCACATGGATCCAAGAGAGTCTTTGGAATCCCACTTCTTCAATCTAGATGAAATCTTTTTGCTTATCTTGATCTGCGTGTCTTAATTTCATCCAAAGGATCATCATTTCATAGTGTAAGTATGCCTTTATTTAACACATGATTCTTCAATAGGAGTACTCATATTTGATCAAAATGGACTTTTAAGGCCCGTAATGTAGGCTCAGGTAAGGGTTCATGAAAGAAAGGATAATATAGGCCCAAAATAAGTGTTTTAGGGTTCATCAAACCAAGAATCATTTTTCATGAATCATTTAGGCATTTTGACTTTTGCCCCATTCTAATTTGCTTTCTCTTTCTTTTTTATTCACATGTGACTAGGGTTTTCACTTTCTTGATTCAAACCCTCTTTCCTTCTCCATTCTCTTTTTCTTTTTTGTTCCTTTTTTTTGTTTTTTTTCACAAAATGAATTTTTTCTTTTTGTCCCACTAATCCTTTATTTTCCATTCTCTTTGCCCCCAGTGTAGAGGGTGATTCTTGGTGGGTTATATTAAAAATAATATAATAGGCTCAAAAGGGGTAATCAATGGATAATTTTACTCACGCTTGAAAGGTAATGAAAGAAGGCCATTTCTCATCTCATTACAAGTACTCTCATTAAAGGTCATCTATTGAACAAAGACAAACTCATTAGAATTTCATGTAGAGATTCACCTTTACTCGTAACATTCTATAGGTGAAGATTTTAGACAAATATCTTCTATTCTCTTCTTACTTGAACAATCTTGGCAAATTGGAAACCCATTCAACCAACCAAAGCAACTCTTTCAAAACTGAATTTTATACTCATTGCCATCATCATTATCATGTTCATTATTTGGATACTTTTAAGCTTGGTAACAATGTAGAGAATATGGGTATTGGTGTTTGGCATTAAAGAACAAGATTGGAATGAGGAATTAAGAAATATGCATCACACTAATCCTTTATTGAAAATGAAAATAAATGAAAGTTGGCCCAATACATAAAAGAATTCTTAATGCCTCTTGGGCTTAGCACTCCTACATTACTTAGAAACTGAAAGATTCTAAGAAAACCTAAGACAAATGAAAATGAAAAGAAAATCCATTACTCTTGGGTGGCATAAACAACTGGCATCTTATAAACAGTCCAATTTCCTAGCTCTGCATCTGAAGGGTACACAAACTGATCTGTGGAGGGTGGACGGTATAGGAGATGCAATTTTGATACCTTGAGTGCCACAATTAAGTTGAAATTATTTCATGTGATGATATGTTTATGCACAAAAATGAATGTATATGGAATGCATTTAGGTCTAGCAATCTCTTCTAACAATCAATGGTATGTTCATTCTTACGACAAGACAAATGCAAACTTACGTGAATGATATGTTATGTGATGCAAAATCAAACACAACTATGCATGACTCAATGATACAGACAAACTCTTTTTTTGTTTTGTTTTTTTTTAAAAATGGAAGAAAGAAAAACTACATTTTTTGAATTTTTTTTTTTGTTGAAAAACAATGTAAAAAGGAGGAAGTAAAACTTATTCCTTCATGTGTCCTATCTTGGGTTTTGAGTCTACACTTCCATCTAGTATGGTTCTACCTTAAGGTTAAGCCTTATGTTTCATTATATGTTGGGTTTGGATAATTCAAGGTCTAAAGGTTCCCAAATTGTTCCTCACTGTCATCCACACGGGACTAGTAAGGCACCCAATCCTCACCCATCACAGGCTACAAACGGAAAGGTTCAATTTGAGTGAAAGTATTTCGCTAGCCATTGCGGAGGTTACCACCTCACGAGAGCGTAGTTACTATACTTCCTCCTAAAAAGGATGGAGCCCGGGTAGAAGGCTCATGCATGCTCATGCAAGTGATGTGTGTATGTGAAGGAACAAGACTCCATTTTAAATGCCCCCCAATAAAGATAACATAACAAGCAATACATACAACAAGATAAAAAAACATTTAATCAAAAACTCAAGATAATCACAAAATTTCCTATTGGCCTGACTCTCTAAAAGTCCCCAGTGGAGTCGCCAAGCTGTCATAACGTCTAGGTCCGTGAACCTAACCGCTAGACTTTAAAATTCAGGGAGTCGCCACCAACCATTCAAATCTAAGGTGTGATCGGTCACCTATTCTTGTCTAAAGATAAGGCACGGTCTACGTTCAAAGAATCTAGGGTTCGGGAGTACGGTTACGTGTGGGGAAGGATTAGCACCCCCACAACGCCCATCCTAAAATGGTACCAACTAATTTTGTGATATCTTTAATAATTTTTAATTAAATGGTTTTTAATCTTGTTAAATTTAAATATTTAAATATTAGACAATTTCTAAGAAACTCTCCATCATGCTGGCGGAATTCCTTAAATTTCATCCTCACCTCAAGAGTATCCAAGAAATCCCATTCGTCTTTCTCGGAGAGGCTCCGTCGTCGGATTTGTTAAATCGTTTATGCAATATCTTAATTTTATTTTCCATCTTTTATTCTTATTTTTATCTTTATTCATTTTTAATTTATTTATCTTTATTTTAATATTATTTATCTTTTGAAAATAAATGTCGATTATTCTTCTTGAAAATTTTCTTTAAATCTTCCATCATGCTGGCAAAATTTAAAGAAAACATCTCACCTAAGAATTTAAAAGTGTCAGCCATTCGTGACACCTTATAATTCCATCATCGGGATAACCTCCACTTATTCTCAATTTATTATTATTATATTTTTTAATCATTATTTCCTAATTTCTTATTAATATTTATGTTTATTTTATTTTTAATAGAGATTGATTATTAATATATATTTATGTTTTTAGAAATAAATATCGATTATTAATATTGAACACTTACCTTAAATCTTCCATCATGCTGGCAAAATCTAAGGTAAACATCCTCACCTAGGAATTTCCAAAATGGCAACCATTCGTAACACTTGGAATTCCATCCTTGGAATAATTTTTTTTATTTTTATTAAGTAGTTATAATTTTATAATAATTAAATATTTTACATATATATTTTAATATTGAACATCTTCCATGAATTTTCCATCATTCTGGCGAAACTCATGGAAAACATCCTCACCTAGAAAATCTGAAATGTCAACCATTCGTGACACCTCAGAATTCCATTATCGGAATAATCTCAACTTATTTCCATATTTTATGATTTTATTGTTTTTTCTAATTTTTGTTTTATCTATCTTATTTTATAAGCCATATTTTCTAAAATAAAATTCCTAACTCGATCATGTAAATCACACAATTCCATTATTTAATTAAATCCTAATAACACATGCAAGCCAAGTCAAGTTATCACAATATCATAATATTCTTATGCAAATATATCACATTATTCATACAAATTACATGCAAACTAAATTACAAATCATGCAAAATTATAAAAATATACAAATTACTAATATGCCAAACTAATATTTAAAGATTATTAAGTTAGATTAATTATATACACTAATTTAAATTTTACATGAATTAGCAAACAAATTAATATTAAATCGAATCATTATGCAAAACTTAGTCAAATATTATACAAACTAAATCTATCAAATATTATATTAACATGGGAACTAACAAATTATTATTTTATTACATTCTTACTTAATCATGCATCAATTAAAATACTATTAGCAAATACAAATTAATAAAAAAAACTCGTGTACCTCACTTTATCTTTTTTCCTTTTCTTTGTACTTTCCTTTGCTTTCTACTCTTTCCCACGTGATCTTCTTTCTTTCCTAGCCTTGCTTCTTTGTTCTTTTTTCTCTTTTTACTAACTGCAGTTCACGTCTTTTCTTTCCCTTACGTTGGTTTCATACAATAGCCCTCTGTATTGATCAGTTCGGTCTTGACATGGCAAACGGAGTAGCACATAAAGGAGCAGGCATGAGCAGCGATGTTGAAGCGGCAGCTGGGCAACAAGGGCAGTGCGGACATCTGGTGCAGCAAGTAAGGAGGTGCAGAAACGGCTACAGCTTTGTGTTGAAGATGCTAGGATCGTGGGACTGGGATCTTTGTGCGAGACTGATACAGAGGAAAGAAAACATGCAGGGGCGACGCAAAGATGATGATAGGGCAGTACGGGTGATGATGATGGAGACAGGGATCGGCGGTAGGGTAGCTAAAGTTGGGGCTTGTTTGTGTAGGCAGAATGCAGGTGGGGCGATTCGGTTTTGATAGCTCTAGGAGGTTTTTATAGACGCACGGTCAGGGGGGGTGGCAAAACCTGATGCTTGGGTTATTTTGGTGAACAACGGTGGCTTCTGTGCTGATTACTGATGAAGATTAGATGAAGATGATGATGGCTCGTCTAATATGGCAGAGGAAATTTAAAGATGGCTGGGCAACAATGTAGAAGATGCTCGGTTTAATGTTGGTGATGGAAGCAAGGTAGAAGTTTCTGTCAAGGCTGAGTGCTTGATTCAGTATTTGTTGTGTGTCCTTTAAATCATGAGCCTTGATCCCTTTTTATAGCCACAAATCTATTAGAGTCCTAATACAACTATACCTATTCTAATAATTATCTCATATTTTTATCCTTTATCTATTTAATTCTTATGTTAATCCTAATCTAACTCTATCAAATTTAATATTAATCCATAAAAATCTAATTATCCTATCCTAAAATTAATTTTATTTTTATTTCTTCTTATCTTTTCTCTCTCTTTTTTTTATTCCTAAATCCTATTTTAATTTTAATTCCCTAATTAATGTTAATTCTAAATCTAAAAATTCTAGCCTAATTCTAAATCGTTAAATTAAAATACAAATGTCACCCAACCCAATTAATTATTTATACAAATTAAGATCCCGGACAAAATAGGGTGTCTACAATAACAAATCTTAAATATTGAAATAAATTAATTAAATAGTTACAATTTTAATGAAAACAATTCTTTCTACATTAGTCTTTAATAGGTTATTGATTATTGTTTCAATTTGCACCTGATTTATTTTTAAAATTTGAGTTTAAATGACTCCAAACCTAAAAAATAAGTAACGTAAAAATGTCATTAAAAAAATAATTTATTACTTGAATTTTTTTAAAATTTAAATTAATTAAAAATAATTAGGCTTGATAGCCAATTATACTCTAACTTTTTTTTTTTGGAAAATGAATATAAACCCTCAACATTTTATTGTATGCAAATCAGTGAATCAACCTTTTTTACTGTAAATAAATCCCGAACCTTTGAAAATTATGGAATTAATTTTAAATCTGTTAAATGACATTAGTTGCCGTATGGACATCTTATATGGCAATTGACGTAGATAGTTTTGTAGGTTGTCACGTGACATGCCACGTGTGCAGTACAAACAAAAGTTAGTGTCATTTAACAAATTTGAATTTAATTCCATGATTTTGAAAGGTAAGGAGTGTATTTATAATAAAATAATAATTTATGAACTGATTTGCATATGATAAAACATTGGGGGGCTTATATCCATTTTATGCTAAAGGTTGAGAGCATACTTGACTATTTTCTTTTTTTTACCAAAGAAAATGATTGAACAAATAAATGAACAAAATGATTGAGCAAATAAAGGAATTTGTGCAAGTGGTATGTTTGAACAAATAAACAAAATGGAGTCAATATAAATAGAAAAAAAGAAATAGATCGCTAAAAAGAACAAAAATTTGAAAAAGAAATATAATGAAAACTAATATAATGAAACATGGAAAAAAATGAAAGTTTAATTCAATGCTAAAATATATAAACTTAAATTGCCTATTTTAACTTTTTTGAGAAAAGATTTAAAACTTTAGGATTATTCCAATTAAAAGATCAATAGTTTTTTAATATAAAAAAGACATAATAAGTGATAAAAGAGAAATTAAATTCTGTAATAAATTTTATTTAATTTTAACTGAGATAAAACTGTCAAATCTATTTTTTAAAATTTTAAATATTTTAAAATTGAATAAGATTATTTTATAAATTTAAAATTAATATATTATCTTATGTGTCAAAAAAACTTAAGTCATCCATTTAGGATTTTTTTTAATCAAAAGATTTGATTTTTATATATTTATATAAGATTTAGAAAACAAAAGATTAAAAAGAAAAAGAAAAGAAAGGAGAATTGGTGGTCGAAGGGTTTACCAAAGGGAAAAAAGAAAAAATAGAAAAGGAGATCCCCAAATCCAAACCCTTTGATAAGAGGGTTGCCTGTTCACGTAATTGAGTCTTTATATAAAAGTGAAAATAATAGGATGACAAAGCAGTCATTGAGAAGAGTGAATAATTTAGTCAAACTCAAACCTATGCTTTGAATTTCCATCCAATTGATTTTTTTTTTAATTTCTATACCTACTATTGACTAATATAGAAATATGGATGGTGGAGTGTAAAAAAAAATTACACAGTAAATAATTGAAATCTGGAAAAAAAATTGCCCATGTTTTCCTTTCTGTTTTCCCTTTCTTTTTTTTTTGGAATCTTGAATGAGAATAATAGTCGAGGTAGAATCATTTGAGGTGTGAGAAGGGTCTGGAAATTACCAATAATTGATTAGCGTGGGTGGTAAACGGCTTTCGTCTCTTAAGCAAGGTCAGGATTCGAATCTTGACTTGTGTATGGAGTGCCAGTGTTGGGAGGGTGACAAGTCTAATCACGCTCTGCTTCTCCCAACTCTGAAATAGACATCGAAGGTGGATACCAGAAGGTTTTGACCAAAAAAAAGAGAAGGGTCTGGAAATTAGTAAAGTGTTTATTTTTAAATAGAAAAAAAAAGGAATCAGCAGATTGTCTTTGATTTGATTGGTGTCTCATTGATCTTTTGACTCGAAAATGATATTTATCTCTTTATCATTCATATAATAAATCTAATTATGTGCTCAATGTGGGGATGATGATTACAAAAGGAAAGTAAAGATGATTGGTTTTTTAGAAAAAAAAATATTTGCTTTTTTAGTTCGAATATATTTATTATTCAACCAAACATTCAATGCATTTTTTTCACCTATCACGCAACTCTGAGATAATTTCTCTTTATGTAAATCACATTATACACCTAAAATTCTTAAAATTTCATTAACTTTAATTGATAAAAAGGATACAAATGCTAATAATTAGATTTGATGATTTTTTTTCTTTATAATTTAATTGTTGAATTAAACACTTTTCTAATTTTATCTTTCATTATTCTTCTAATCGAGCAAAGTCGCTTTCAAGGAAAGAATATGTTTGCAACATCCATTCTATTGATTCCTCATCGATGGACCATAATTGATTAAAAAAAACTTCAGAAAAATTTGTCCACTATGATCTGAAGAAATCTTTATCATATAGTAAAGTTTGAGTGTTTAACTTGAACATGTATTCTGAACTTTATCATTCTACTTTTAATCAATTTGTCAAATTTTGAAGTGGACAAAGAAATACTTTCTACCTTAGGCTTAGGGGAAGCTAAATGTCAATAACATGCTGAGAAACCCTAGGGGAACCCATTCATCCTCTCTTTAGAAGCTTGTCCTAGATGGGGAAGAAGCTTGATTCCCTAAAAATGAATCGTTTTAAGAAAATAAAAAGAAAAAGAAAGGAGAAAGCTTATTGGCTTTCATGCATTGCCACAAATCTTTTTCATTTATATGCAATGCAATATGTGTATTTGAAGTTTCAGTGCAAGTACAGATAAGCAGAGAAAGAGATCAGAAACAAAAGATATACAAAGCGTTAAAAAGTGAGGAACCCAAACCATCCGACATGGACGGCATTAGGATACTTCAAAATCTAGCATTTGATTATATCTTATAAATAAAGATCCATGGAAATATGGGATTCTGGTAAAGCCAGGTTGTCGATGACCGATTTTACCGTCTTATCTCTGATTTGGTCTGGTCTTAGTGTTGGTTTTTCATGTTATTTCCTTTATTACACTTGCATCATATGTTGTAGAAATAACAATAAGCGAATTAATTAATTAATATATCTAATAAGTACGACTAACACATGCATAATTTCAAACCCACTAGGCCACTACGGATCGAGGTGAGTGAGGGCAACTCCCTAGTTTGAATAAAAAGAGAGGAACTAAGGGCCGAACAAAGAGAAAAGGGCGATATGGGCTTTGTAATTAGGAAGTGTGGGCCTACCAGAGATTGGTTATTAAAGAACCAACAATCGAGAAGGAGATTAGAGATTGAGAGATCAGAGAGAGAAAATGTCGATTCTCTGGGAAAAGAGCGCGACTTGGCGGTGGTTAGTGAGGAGGACAAGGGACTCGAAGCCGTTCTTCTTGGCCTTCGCAACCATTTGCGGTGTCGTTCCGGGTGCCATAGGCTACGGCGTCATGCAGCTCACGAACTCCCGCAACCCTCAGTTGGAGGCCCAGCTCCGCCAAAACGCGCGCCCCGAGTCTCTGGTAAGCACCGCATTTTCTAATCAACTCTTGAGTTCGATCCATCGTTAATTGTTCAATCAATTATCAATTAAATGTTGTACATGATTTAATTCATGCTTGCTTGCCGTCTAATTGCAAAATGTTCGAAGAGTTAGGTTGGGAAATAATGGCTTTGTCATGTTCGGGTAAATGCTTGATTTAGAGCTCCCAATAGAGAGAATGCTTTATCATAGGGTTTCTAATTGTTAAATTTTTTTGGGTCAATCAGATGATGGGAAAAGTAAACCAAGAGCGATTAGCGGAATATCTTGGAGAGCTCCAGCGGAAAGAGGATACAAATGATCGATATGTAGCTGCCTTGAGGGGAGAGACATTGACTAGGACTCCTTACCAGAGAATTCAGCCTATTCCAAAGCAGAAGACTGAAGCTGACAATCAACAGAATAAGACCGACAAGGCTTAGCCATGTAATTGGTAGCTGAAGTGTTTGTTTCTTGTTCATGCTTTGCTCGTTTGCTTGCTTACTTCAGTTTGCAGAGATTAAACTGAAAGCCTGAACTGAAACAAATTGGATTATAGACGTCCGTGGATAATATTTTGCAATACTGTAGTGATAATAGGTTCCGTGACTAAATAGATTTACGTTTTTATATGTTTGCTTCTTGATAATAAGGTTGTTTGAATTTGCATCATGTGGTTTTGCATACCTTCTGGTTATTGAAAGGATGATTCTTGAGTTTTGCATTCTTTCTGGTATTGAAAGGGTGAGTCTTGGATGCTATTTTGTTTTTGCTTGCTGTCTTCCTCTTCGTTTTGTGTTCTTGTCTTTTCTTTTTGAAGTTTGTTTATGAAGTAAAACAACTCTTTTTGCTACTTGCTGCATCTCACTGCTCACAGTTTCCCTCTGTTCCGCTTCGTCTACTCATTGCTTCTGCCTAGTATAAAGCTTAAGTTTCAAGTTCAATTTGCTAGTAAGGTGCGACCTCTAGAACTTTTTGATACAACATTTTTACTTTTTATTTTTTTGCCACTTACCAGGATTTTAAGACTTATAAGAAACTCTTATAATCTATGATTCATCCTGGTTTCAGTGAACTGTAACAGCAAGTGATTGTGAGGAATAATAATACCCGTTTCTATGTATCAACCTCTTGCAAACAAGTCAAATTTTACTGTCGTCTTCCTGTTTGTGCTGGGAATTTAGGCTTACCCCTCTTGAAACATGATTTTCTATTTTTGGGAGAAATATTGGCAATGTTATCCTATATGGTGAGAGATGGGTAAAGTGCATTTTAGTTAAAAACTTTTCACTTAGGTTTCTTTTAATCTTGAATTTTATTCGAATTCAGGACGAGTGGTAATTTTACAACTTGAATCTGATTATAAGATATACAAATGCTATTTAATTAGATCGGATAGTGTAGGTAATTGTTTATAGGTATTCATAATCATCCTTGTAGAAAGTTCTTTTTATAAATTTTTATTAGTAAAATTTGGAACTTTTTAAAATTATGTCAACCAAATTCAACAAATTTATTTGTTATCATAATATCTTGAGGGATATTTTAATTAGAAGTAAATTCTCTTACTATTTAAGTTTAAGACTATACTTGGAATATAACATTATTAATGAAGTCTTTTAGTATACACAAGCTTTTTATAAAGGGTCTGTGCGGCTGAAGCCTCCATTAGCTTTAAAAAAATCTAAAATTATATATTAGATAAATTAAAATTATTGCATTTTATTAAATTTTATTTGAAAGAAATTTTTTCGTGAAACTTTTGATCTTCGAAGTTCAGTTTCATAATTATATTATAAATATGTAAATTTTGCTAGTTTTGATAAGAAAAGTTGAAACTGTTGTAAAAGAAAAATAGTTGAAACTAAAAATGATAGTGTATGTTAACTGGATTCTTTTTCTTTTATTCATAGGAGATAAAGTGAGAATGGAGAATTGTACATTAGACCTAATCCTTCTTAAAAAATGATAACGAATATAGATCAAGCCTTAGTTATTGATGCTACAATAGAGAAATATTTTCAATAATGAACATTTTGAAGACTATTAGCGGAATCAAATGGGAGGTGATAGATAGTTTTAATGATACCTTAATGGTGTAAACTGAAAAATGTGTGTTTAAAACTATTGTGCAAGGTTTTCAAAATATAAAATTATGTCAAAAATAATGGTAAATTTTTTACAGTTCTGACTAGATATAAAAATTTATTTCTCTTACTATTGTCATTATTATTTTTATTGTTATTCTATGTAATTTAATATATTTAAATTAAGTTTTCATTAAATAAAAATTTTGGCTCTGCCACTATTTATATTAGACCTGTCCATTGGCTGAGCAGTCCATTAAGGTCTGAATTTAGCTCGATTTTTTAGTGGGATTGAACAAAAATATGAAGCACAATAAATAGACTTGGACAAAAAAAATCAGTTCAAGCTCGAGCTTTATTTATGGAGATTTAGGCTTAGTTCAATCCAAAAATAATTAATATTATATTATTTATATAATTATTAAATATAATATAATTATATGTATTAAAATATTGTTAATTAATAAATATTATATATATTTAATATGAAACTTGACATGCATAGTTTTTGATAAACTAAACTAACTTTTAAAGAGAAATAAAATAAAATAAAAAGAAACAAAACTTAAAATGTAAAAAAAAATGTCGAGTTGGACCCGGGCTTGTACAGTAAAAATTTAAAAATGAGTTTGGATTAAAATTGAAGTCTGAATAACTTAGACTAGGTTGAGTTCGTACTATAGTTCATTAATGTATAACTTAACTCCAGCTGGGATTTGACCCGAGCTGACTCAATAACACTTCTAGTTTATATAGAGAAAGAGAATAAATATCAACTTGTCGAGAGTCAAAATTATATGAGTATATTTCATTTCATTTTTTTTACTTATCTTTATTTTAATTAAGATTTAATTAAATATTTTAAATTTGTAAATATTAGAGAACTAAAATTTAATAAAATAAAAATAAATAAAGAAAATAAAAGTAGAAAATAGATCGAGAATTATTACCTTATGTTATCATTTGGAAATATATTTACTACAAAAAAAATAAAATTTTTAAAATTATTAAGAAGAAAACGAATTTATCTTTTTTTTGGTTGATTTTGAGTTGAATTTTTAAAAATTAGAAGTAAAAAAAAAAAGAGAGGAGCTTTTTTTTCCTTCTAAAAATATTAAAATATTATTTCTTTTTAATAAATACATTGGTATGATAGTAATGCTTTACAATTTTGGATCTATTATTTTGATTTGTAATTTTTTGTGTTGATTTACAATTTCATTTTATTTTTATGCAAAATTTGATGGGAGTATCATATTGATGGTACTTTCCAAAAAACTTTTGAGGCTATCATAGAATAATTTAAAAATTAAGGATCAAAAGATTGGAACTACATGAATATCCTTGTGAGAAATGAATTAATCATGTGGAGTGTGGAGGAGCAAAAGGAAGTTAATTATTGACTCATATTAGTTGGAAATGGTGTATAGGATAATTATCTTTTAAATAATAAATACAAATGTTTAATATGAAAATTTATTAGAAATAAATTGTATGAGTATAAATATAGATAGATTATATAAATTGTAATCCGTGCATGTATTTTATATATTAAACTAGTTTATATCTTGCGCGATGCACCGTTTTTTTTCTTAATTTTGTTTGTTGATAAAAATTATATCACACACACACACACACACACACATATATATATATATATATATATATAAATTTTAGTTATTTAAATGTTAAAAGTAAATCAAAGGCAATATAATCAAATCAAAATAAGAAAATAGAATTAAATTTAATATTTTAAAAAATAAAATACCAAATATAAGAAATAATAAGATATTCAATAAAAGAGTGAGTGTGTATAGTTTTCTAAAATTAGATAAGAATTTAAACATAATAGATTAGATGATGGATAAGATTTGAATGTGTAACCAAAAAGAGTACAGAAGAATGAATGTGTAGGTTTTCTAAAATCAAATAATAATTTAAACATAATAAATTAGATGATGGATAAAGTTTAAAAGATACTAAAAAATTATAATAGATAACAATTTAAATTTATTTTTTTTTTTACAAAAATGGGTGGCAGGAGGGGCTGACCCACACACCCGTCAGGAAAACATTGCGCCTTTTTCACCCCACATACATCTGGACCATCCCCCACCGCACCTATGTCGGGGCCGAAGCTTAGGGAATCACCGTGGGAGGGACTACTTCAGGACGTAGATATACCACCTCACCAAGAGTCACCGGTAAGACTCGAACCCAAGCATTGAGCGAGGCAGCCCGAGCACTTACCGAATGAACCCACCCTTGGGGGCAATAATTTAAATTTAAAATTGTGTAGATAATGGTGTAGATATAGATAAATCTAAGTGTATGATATGAGAAAAATAGAGGAGTATAAAAAATTGTTAATTAATTTAAAAAATATTAGTATTTGTGTGAGAAAGAGAGATAGGAACATAAGTAGAGAGGTATAAAAAATTGTTAATTAATTTTTAAAAAAGAATATTAATGTTTGTATGAGAGAGGGAGGCAAAAACCCAAGGGTGAGGAAGATAAAAATAGGAAAACTAAATGAAGAAACAAAATAAGAGAGGTATAAAAAATTGTTAATTAATTTAAAAAATAATATTAGTGTTTGTGTGTGAGATGGAGATAGAAATGTGAATGTGAGGTAGAGAAAACTAGGAATACTACCAGAAACGTTGGCCATAAGATGTGGATGAAACAATTTTAAATTGCTATTGTTTTGACCAAAAAATTGCTTAGAAATTATGATAGATAACCGTTTAAATTTAAAATTGGGTAAATAATGGTGCAAATATAAATATATCTAAGGTTACGTTTGGTATATTGCAGGTAAAGTGATCACAGTGTAAAATGATTGCTGGAAAAGTAATTGCCGGGAAAGTTATTGCTAGGATAGTAACATTATATTGTTTGGTATGCAATATAAAATTATGTTTAAATTGCAAAGAAAGTAATATTACAGTGTTTGATAAATTAACACTTTGCTGGGAATGTAATGTTAAATTTTAACGATGTCCTTAGATATGAAAATTTTATATATATATATATATATTATATTAAAATGTTAATAATGTAATTATTATTTTTATGTTAATTATTATATTAAAATATTAATAATGTAATTTCCAAAAAAAATCAAAAACTTTAAATATGAATTTTTTTTTACACAAAGAAAGAAAAGCGAAGATTTCTCGGCTTGCAAATTTTAAACAATTAGAAACATGAAAAGTTAAAGAAAATTATCAATTGAAATTACAAAATCATTTATACATAACCCAATATCTATTCACCGTAAAGGAAGTAAAGTTGGCTTAACAGAAAGAAAAGGAAAGAGAGAAAAAAATTCCCAAAATCGATAAGACACATGCTAAGAACAGAATGAGAATTTCCGTACTTCGTCTTAGAATTGAAATCCAAATAAGAATTAGCAGTAGAAGCATCCTCTGAAGAAACCCACAAAGCCAGTGCAATCCTAGTCTTTTGCCTCCATTTTCGACAAACAATTCTCAAATCGTCGAACAGAAAAAAGATATAGTTTCCATCAGAAGAAAAAGAAATGAGGAATTTTTGTTATGTTTTTGTCTAGAGAAGAAAAGGGTATTTTTGGTATAGAGAGTTTTAGTTACTTTGCAGAGTTGCTGCAAAGTTTCTTTACAGGGGAGAGGCAGTGCAATGTGATTGCAGCTCCCACCAGCATTTTAATTGCAGTTGTAAAGCTATTTCACAGGTCAAATGGCATACCAAAGTTGTAATCACATTACAGCCATTTAAAATACAGGGAATGTGCTTTATTTCCCTCGTACCAAACGCCTTCTAAGTGTATGATGTGAGAAAGACAGAAGAGTATAAAAAAATTGTTAAATAATTTTAAAAAAATAAATTAGTGTTTGTGTGAGAGAGAGAGAGAGGGAGACAGAAACTTGAGGGTGAGGGAGAGAAAAATAAAAAAAAATAATAGAAGGAATGTAAGAAGAGGATGTAAAAATTGTTAATTTTTTTAAAAAATAATGTTAGTATTTGTATGTGAGAGGGAGATACAAACGTGATAGTCAAACGTAATATTTCTTTAAATAATTATTACATATATTGACAGTAAAATTTTTTTATTCCACAAGCAGCGTTAAGATCATGATATGTGTCTTATAAAAACATTAAAATAAATAAAACAGGACATGTGTTACGATCTTAACGCTGCTTGTGAAGTAAAAAAAACTCCACTGTCAGCGTTTATTTGCTGTCTATGCTTGCTTTTGTTTATTTCCGTTTTAAGAGGAAAAAGCATGGAGTTGAGGACACCGGCCCAATAAAGAGAAAGGCCTTAAGTTGGTGCCATGGCGGCCCACAATAATACTACATCAGCAAAGCAAAACTGATTTGTAGGGTTAACAATTCGTCGCTGTCTCTTATTGTAGGGTTTTTACAATTGGCTGCAGCAGAACCAAATTAAATAATCTTTCACAAATCAGTCTCCTTTCGATTTTTTCTCTCGTCGTCCAAAACCCTACAAAGTTCCTCAAGGTAGCCCCTTGTTATCTTCTCTCAGTTACATCTTTTCCTTCGTTAATTTCCTACAAATCCCTAAATTTTCTATGATGCCTCTCTTTAACACCCTGATTGTTATTAATAACCATTATTTTCCCTTAAGGATTTTTATTAATTATTATTATTTTTTTAAGGTGTGCCGTAATTTTACGAGAATGTCTCGTGTTTATGTTGGGAATTTGGATCCTCGCGTCAATGAGAGGGATCTCGAAGACGAGTTTAGGATTTTCGGCGTTCTTCGCAGGTTATTTTATTTTTTGTGAATGGAGTAAAATTACTATTTTTTTAAAGAGACCTGTCTAAGTAATTATGGGTTAAATTTATTCGCAACCGTGAAGATTTTTAAGGTTTGCTTTGTGCCATCTGAAACAAGTTTGTTCATTTTTTTGAGAAAATATTGTTTGAAATATTGATTGGTTAACTGATGAAATATTTAGTGTATGGGTCGCTCGAAGACCACCAGGATATGCATTTGTTGAGTTTGATGATCGCAGGGATGCTCTCGATGCAATTCGTGAATTGGATGGTGAGTTTATTTTCTT
The DNA here is from genome assembly GCA_032173925.1 of Heritiera fomes. NCBI lineage: Eukaryota > Viridiplantae > Streptophyta > Magnoliopsida > Malvales > Malvaceae > Heritiera > Heritiera fomes. The sequence goes on from JAPDPM010000003.1 coordinate 36,658,771, forward strand.
CCAATTTTTACTATGAATGTTGATCTTTTCCTGTTTATTTCATCCGTTTGTTATATTTCTTACACCTATTCGAAATATGGTGGTTTTAAACTCCAATGTCCTTGTAAAATTGGTTTGATTTTTTCTGTTTTCCTCACTTTATGTGCTGGATATTCTTAAAATCCATTATTGAGTTTTGCTATTTATGTTAGATATAGGATACTTTTTAAGTTGGTGAATATTTCACAAGTTGCTATTATTTTCTAGTTGTTGTCTGCCTGTTGATTTAGTTGTTTAGTTTACTGTTGTTTATCAAACATTTAATTCTAAGGTTTCGAGTTTAACTCTGCTTAGTTCTTTGGCTTCTCAAATTCAAATGACGGATTTCTTCTATCCTCCTTTATTGACGGTTCTGAAATTTGCTAATTATTTTTCTTTTCATCTTGAAGGCAAGAATGGTTGGCGTGTGGAACTTTCTCATAATTCGAAAGGTGGCGGAGGCCGTGGTGGTCGCCGCGGTGGGGGTGAGGATTTGAAGTGTTACGAGTGTGGTGAACCTGGTCACTTTGCTCGAGAATGCCGCTTGCGCATTGGCTCACATGGCCTGGGAAGTGGGAGACGTAGAAGCCCCAGTCCTCGTCGCCGTAGGAGTCCTAGTTATGGATATGGGCGCAGGTTTGTTTAAGGGTTCATTTGTTTTTTATATTAGAGGTTGTAGAGGAGGGTAGTTTCTACTCTATCAGGCTTGCAAAGGAGCCTGTAAAATGTATGACGAATTATGCCTTTTCCTTATCTAAGCAAATCTCCTGGCTTTTATTGCTATTAAGAATCACTTAAGTGAATATAATATATATATTCTCTGTTTACTAGGAGAAGGCGTCTTGATGTAGACTTGGGTCATGCTTGCGCCCTCCTTAGTAATTTAGAAATACGTAACTTGGCTTGTTTGTTGAAGCCTGATGTCCTAGAATGCATACTTATGCAAGATTAATAAGTTTGTGAATGAAATACATGCATGGCACAACAATATAAGACTGCAAGTATCCATGTGTTCAACTAGGTATCTATTATACTGACAATAAGCATTTATCAGTTTATTTGAATGGATTTGGTGAAGGCGTATTATTTTAAGGAAAATTTATTTGGCTCCTAATGATTGGTCATCTTAACTAGTGCAGGCAGACTACTGAAAGAATTTACTTGCTATTTTTCCTTGATCATGAAACTTATTTATATTGTGCAGTAGCTATAGTCCACGTGGGAGAAGATCTCCTCGGCGCCGCAGCATATCACCTCGTCGTGGTCGCAGCTACAGCAGGTCGCCTCCATATCGTCATTCTCGTCGTGATTCACCTTATGCTAATGGGTAAGTCATGTCTGAATTACTTGAATTATCAAGGATCCTTTTTTTTTTTTTTCAATTCCAGTTCAGATCGAATTTGATATGCTTGCTTAAATTCCTTTGCAGAGATTAAAGCAGGATCTGAACTGAAGCAAATCTGGAATGTCATTTGTGTCGAGAATATGCAATACTGTAGTTCTAATAGGCTCTGTGAGCAAAAGAGATTTATGTTAGATGTGTTCATTTCGTGACAATGAGGTTGTTAGAACTTGTGGTTTTGCACGGCTTCCTCTCTGCAAAGTGTTTCAGCTGCAAAAGGGGTGCCTTGGACACCATTTTGCGTTGGCTTGCTGTCTTCAGTATATGAAACTGGGAGGTCTCTTTCTTACTTCATATTGTTATCTGCTTATGTTTATCTGCTATCTTTTTATGTTAATTTAGTTACTATGGTAAGTTTATCTTTCTAAGATTGATGATTCTAAAGTATTTGTATGTTTTGTTTTGAGGTATGATTTTGAAGTAAAACAGCATCCTATCGCCACTTTACTGCATCTTAGTGCACACGGTTTCCCCCACTCATTGCTTCTCTGCACCACTTCACCTACTTGTCGTCGCTCCTGCATATTGTAGAAGCTTGAGTTACATGTTGAATTCGCTAGTAGTAACAAACAAATTTTGGTTGCGACCTTGTTGTGGTGTTTGCATCTGCAACAAAGCTTCTAATTTTTTAAGAAGATGAAGCCGTTAATTGGTCTCCTGTTATTAGCTTCTGTGCTCTTCGTCATCTACTTGTACTATTGCTTCATGTTCTGCCCAAAAATTGAGTTGTGCCACGTGCTTTTCTGCAACAAAGAGTTTGATCTAGCTTTGACCTTTGCTTCCATGGTAGCTGATCTTGGAAGGTGTCAATACTGCTTTTTCTTGGTCTTGTCTAGTACTTTTTGTTGATGATGGGTAGGCTGTTCATACATTTGCTCGGAGACATTTTTCAAATTGATGGTATGGCAGCTTGTTTGTCTGTGCATTGTGTCAACATGTTTTTGGAGGTTGCATTCAGCGTGGAAGCTGCTACAACCTGCCCCAACTTAATTGATGATCATCCAGGTGATGATCATCTGCAAAGGTCCAAAGGTAAGTAGTTGGAAAGAAACCATCTTGTCTTCTGCTGTGTCTTTCCTTGTTTACCCTCCTTTATGTGTGTGTGTGTGTGTGTATACATACATACGTACATACATATATATATATCTGTGTATATGTGTACATGTATTTATGTATGTATGTATGAATTGGGTGTGTTTGTGTGTGTGTGTGTGTGTGTGTGTGTGTTATTCTCTTGTATCTTTGCTAGTCCGTCTGGGTGCTGTATTTCACAGAAATGTTTATAAGTTTATATGGCTAATGCTATAATCCTATTTTGTAATTTTGATTGCTCTGTTCCATAAACAATCCTGATCCTAGACTAAATATTTTGCTATGTAAAAGTAATTGAGAATAACTTTTAATGGTGCTTGCGTTTCGCCTGTTGAATGGAAGTTAATTACCAAGTATTTATACATTGAAGAATTTGGACGTACAGGTACAGCTATGCAAATTTCAGCAGAATGCTCCTTTTCATTGTGGTTTAATGAGTCGATTTTGTTGTAATGTTCCTTTTCGTTGTGTTTTATTGAGTCAATTTTGTTCTGATGTGGGGCTAAGTTATCAAAACCCGAATTACATAATATTGCAGAAGAGAAAGTGAAAGGATGAAAAAAAAAAAAAGAGAATAACCAACAAAATGCGAGGATCAGTGGTTAGGGGGTGATTCAGTCTAATCAAGGTCTTTGGTTCGAGGTTTGGGAATGCAGCTGTATTTGTTGGGGGAGTTTTGTCGTTCAATGAGATTTCATCCGGCTCGGAGTAGTTTTGCTATCATTTTTTTTTAAATAAAAAGAGAATAAGCGAGAAATTTTATGTTCACAATTTTTTTTTACTTCTCTTCACAATCGAAGTTATTTTTAATGCAATGACCAAATATTTATCTTTACTCTTTTAGTTCTCTCCCCCTAGAAAACCAGCATTACGACTAAATTAAAAAAAAAAAAGAAAATTTGCAAACAATAATTGTGTCCGACAGCACTCCATGATCAACAGACCTTCAACATCAATCCTTGAAATGCCTTTTGTAATGTCATTCAAACATTTACCATTAACAAGAAGCTGAAAGTATCTGCGTATGTTATCCCAGGCTTAAGCCATACAAAAATCGCAAACTTCAATTAAAAAAAATTGTGTGTTCGTAGGATATTCTAAAATCAGAGTGCCTTCCAATTGTATTGACCCATTTTGTGAAAAGTTCTTTGTTTTCAGAAGATGTCATATTTCACAAAACTGTTTTTCCTTTTGAACTCTATTTGCTCAATCGACAAGAACTTCTGAAGAAGAAGTTGCAGTTGACAAGTAAGCAATGTACGAAGAAGCTTGACTGCTTTAAGTTTACAGTGAGTGTTTGATCAAAACTTAGAATGCAAAACGATGGTAAAGTACGCTGTCAACCGACTCAATAGCAGTGCCATGTAATAGGAAACCACGAATTTAAAGCATTGTCATTAAAAGTAATGCTTTAGTTACTACTCAAAAACTAGGATTGTGAACTCCTATTTCCACAGGGTAATGTGTTTAATCGCATGGTAGTTATTTGATGTAGACTTGGTTTAAGGCTGCTTCGTCTTTTCTGTGGGACACTAACTGGCATCCATAATATAGATAGATGAAGAGAATCTATTATTCATCAGTGCATAAAAGGTAAGGAAGTCTTTTAATTTCAGCATATTGTTATCCTTTATCAACTTATCTTCAAACAATGAATCAGATGCCCTAGTGTTTGTATTGCTTCTCAAAGTTTTAACAGCATCCATTTGCGGTATCCTACTCTTAAACTAAGAATCGTTTTAAAACAAGGTCATAAGCAACATTGTTGCGATTTTTATATAAGCTTACAATCGCTTTTGTCTAGGGATGGCGATGGATACCTTATAAAAGGGTATCCGGCACTATCTGATCCAATTAAGTAAGATTTGAGTATTATATAATCGAATTTTGGTAGTAAAACTACTACTTGTTGAGGGTTGGGGTAATTATCTTAAAGTACCTGCTATCCGAATCAAATTATAAATAATAATTGTTTAATATTATATTTATATTTTTATATATAAATTATTTATTAGTAATGTTATATTTAATTAAATTAATTCATCAAAACATTATAGTTATGATTTTTAACTTTAATTTATTTTTATGAGTTATATTAAATTTATTAATTTAATTATTTAAAATAATTTATTTTAAAATTGATTTTTATTTAAATTTGAAAGTCAAAATTTGACTTAATAAATAAGTATTTAAGAGGTTCGAGTAGTTAAACGAGTAGTTTCTATATTATAAGGTTAAAGTAACACAAATCAAAATAAGCAGATAATAAATCGAATTCAAATATTATGATGATTAATCAAATTCAAATTCGAGTATTCCAAAATTAGCAAATATTCAACCTGTTTACATTCCTACTTTTGCCTAAAAGATGGGGAACTATAAAGGAATAGGTATCACTTACTAACAGGCACAGCGATTACAACAAAAGCCATAGTTTCTAACATTGTCAAAGTGCCCAAACCGTGTGACTTGTTCAAAAAGTTATGGTTAGATATCCTTTCCTCTATATATCAATGATAAACCCCTTCAATAAAATCATTTGGACATGAAAGGGATTGAGATGCTGAATCAGAAGCTAGACTTCCTTAATCGTACACTCAATTTTTTTATACATACAAATTGTAAACCAAGCTAGCTTGCTTCATCTTTTGTAAATATAATTTTTTTTTTTAAAAAAGAGAGCTTAACAAATAACTGAATGATCTCAACGATCAATGCAATTTATTTAAAAAGATACTAGGAACAAATAAGATGTGAATCTGATACATGATTCCAAGAAACAGCCATTTATATAAACTAAAATGACCCATAATCCCTGATGGACTTTGTAGACTCGTACAAATGAAGACTAGTGTCCATCAATCATACTACAAATTCTCTTATAAGTGAGACATAAAAGTGCAGTAATTTAACTAAATTGAATCATCAAGCTAGGATGAAAATTAGCGCTCTGCAATAACTATAATCTTGTAAAAGATATTCAAAATTTCCATCTCTAAGGTCTTGAATCAATCACCTTCTTTGCGAAGGATGGTAAACAGAAAGCAGCCGAATGAATCTGAAATCAGGAACAAGCAAAAAGAGAAGCATTTCAAATAAGTGAAACGCAAATAATGACGCCTTAACATAAGATAAAGACTTTGGTTAAGGGGTTAAAAATGTAAACTAATAATTATTTTCTCACAAAATAATAAAGAACTTAGAATAGAGCAGAGCCGCACCTCAGAGTTGTAAAACCTTAGGGGTCGTTTTGATTTGAAGCAGCTATCATCGGTGTCTATAGGATTCATGGGATGCTTGAAGTCAACAGGTGGCCCCTCAGTTGAGCAAAGCATGAAACCAATAACACCACTGCAGCGAAATAAAAAGCTTTATGATAAGCAGCTTTGGCAACACGTATAAAACCAAACAAGGTATGCAAACACAATGCTGTGCACCATGTGATGATGCAGGTGCATAAGATATACCTCCATTTAAAGGAGGAAAGTCCTCCATCAAATTTGAGGGCATTAACAACATCAATCAACATAGAGAGGAAAAATATTAGAGGAGGGTGAAAAACAACCAAAATAGAAACAGTTGGTCACGATGAAGGAAAGTTCATCAGTGCATGCCTTGGGTATGTAGGAACTGTAGTCCATGCATAGTTAACAGAGCCTTTGAAGATTTGGCGGCAGTTTGCTACAATATCCTCAATAATATGCATATGTAGCCAGATACTTTCTGCCTGAGTGCAGACCACTCCACCTGGACGAAGAGCCTTTGCCACCGACTCAAAAAAGGGCTTCTCAAAGAGCTCTTTTGCAGGGCCTGAGATGGCAAACAATGACTGAAATAATTAAAGATGCTGAACCATTAGAAACAAAGAAAATAATACAAAGTTTCCAAAAATAACATTACCTATTGGGTCAGAAGAATCCACTATAATTGCATCATAACTACCTTCTGGAACAGCCTTCAAAAATGCAACTCCTGGAAATGAAAAGGTCATTAATGATTGACATCATGCAACAGAGTGTAAGGCACCAAAAATATAGCTGACAATACCATCACCAATATGAAGGGTCACACGAGGATCTTCATAACCAACAGCTACATCAGGGAAAAACTGTTTAGAGACCTAGAACACACAAAAATGCATATAGTTATAAGAACAAGGCTCCCTGAAAGGATAGTTGGAAGTTCCTAGAAATTGGTCTAAATTATTGAAGCCCAACAAAAAAGCACTGAAATAGTAAACTTGCATTTTTCAGGAAAATCTCATGCTAAGGAAGACAAAGAATCTAAAAATAACTTTACCCACTTTTGATCAATCAATTACAACTCGTTGTGAATTATATACCGTGTGAAAGGCAAGAAAAACATTCATGTTACCACTCACATCAACTACCATCGTATCAATTTCACAGATGTCAATCTGTTCAACAGAAGAATGGCGAGCAACTTCCCGTAGAACTCCACCATCTCCACCACCAATAACCAAAACCTGGTGAAAAAAAAATATCAAGGAGAATTGAAGAAAACAGGTATGATAAGAGATAAAGAGTGCCTGTCAAATAATTTGATCTTAGGTAGAGTACTCTTGAAAGCAAGCCTCCGACAGAAGCCACGCATTAAGGTGAAAAAAAGAAAGATTACACAAATAAGTAAAAAAAACATATCCAACTTCCACCCAAAACTACAAAAAGAAAAAAATCCCTTGCAGGTAAAATATCAGCATTTCATATTCTTTAAATTTTATAGGTTTTCTTTTATTTAATAGGTTCTTCAGGCAGGAGAGACTCTCTCAGAAAAAAAGGTAAGACGAAAAGAAAACATTTAAACAAGACAGTTATCGTAGGCTTTATAGCAAAGAGGAAAAGACAAAATTCACCACAAAGTAATAAAATTAACAATAGTCCTAAATTGAGTCAGAAAAACAAATGAAATTATTTCCTATGATCTCAGTAATCTTTATATGGTCCCTTCCCTATAATAATGAAAATCAAACAGTTTTTTCAACCATTCACTTGCACCTTCCACATACATCATCTACGGTTAAATCAAAAGTGAGTATTACTTTAACATTCAAGCCTTAATGAATCTAAAACATGGGAAGAAATTCACTTCAAATGTTTTATAATGACATGCAAATCTGCTATAAAACTACTCATTATACTGATATCTACACAGTTGTTAGTTGTACACAATATTACAATAAAATAGTAGCTAAATACCTTCTTTGGATTCGGAATGGAGCAAAGAGGAAGGTGACTGATCATTTCTTGATATGCGCATTCATCTCTCTCTGTAAGTTGAATCACACCATCCAAAACAAGAACCTTCCCATATGTTGATGACTGCAAAAGGTATGCAAACAATTTCGATTGAAAGCATGACAAGTCTGAAAGACACTTAATACAGAAAAAAGAAACAAGAAAAAAAAAGTGATATTTCCATCAGAGCAGTAAATACCTGAAAGACCATAACATTCTGGTAATCAGACTTGTCTTGAAACAAGATCTTTTCAACCTTTAAGGAATGTGCCTCTCCTGCATATTTCAATATAAAAGTGGTTTATGAAAGTTAATGATGTGTCTTTTCAAATAATAAATAAAAATGAAGTACATTTTCAGTAAAATATTATGCAACTTCCTTACATCTATCTTAGTTTAAAGAAACTAACAAAGCCTAAGGTATGGAAGAGGATTAAACTACATGAAAAAAATCACAGAGATCCACATGCTCTCCATAACTTACAACCTAAAAGTGGCCTCAAACACCAGCCCTCCCACAACAACTACTAGAGAAGGAATCCATCAACTCAAGTTGGATAGTGATGGATTAACAAATTGATTTATGAATGAACATAGATCCAACCTCACTATTAAACTAATACACATTCGCAATTAGGAGAATACACATGCAATTAAATGCCAGTTCGGCCTCTATTGGGCCTACTTAATTCCATAACTCAGTGAAATGGTGGTTTTGCCTCTATTAGGCCTAATTAATCTCACAATTCAGTGAAATTTCAAGCGGAACGAAAAGAGATGATGATGACATAAGCAAGCAAGTGTATGCAAAGAATCATAAACTACTAACGTTCAATGAAGTTGTCAGCTAAATACATACATAATTGTAGAAAAACAAGTGTCGCAGAAGTAAAAGAACACAAGCAACTACAGTTGATTACCACCGACAAGGTTAAAGAGTCTTCTAAAAGAAATGAAATCTTCATGAAGCTAGGGATGCTAGGACATTTGTCATGGGTAGTTAACTAGTAATGGCTTTTATCATTCGTAATTTTCATAGTATAAAATTAATTATAGAGAATGACAATACAGATCCACTACACAAGCAGAAATGAACGAGTGGCACACATTTAACATTGATAAACAAATCCCATCCTCGATCTGGAACTAATTGAGAACTTCTAAAATGGAATAAAGTGAAGAAAAAATTCAGCTAAGAACCAACATCAAAGGAAAACAGATTTGAAAGCAGGTATCACTGGTGATATTCAAACAGCTGAAAAATAAATCGAACACATGAACTGAAAACCACTATTACTCTTAGAAGGAACGAATCTAATACATACATACATATGTATTATAAACACAACCATAGAACATTTCCATTCAAAACAGTCGAAGCCAAAATAACAAGCACAGAAATTTACTAACCCCTCATCTAAGATAGATCACTAACCATAAATATATACATACATGAAACCCGAAATCAGAAAAGGAAAATATCCAAAACAAAATGAAAGTATACAGAGTCAAGAAAATAAAGCCATGCTTGGTTGCAGAGGAATGAAACGCGAAACCTTTTAAATTCCTTTCTCCAAAGAGAGCAAACAAAAGAGAGGGAGGAAAAAATGGGGATTTGGATAGTTAAAAACGCACCAGGCCACATTGGGCTAATCTCAGAGAACCATCCAGGAATAACAGAGGATACCCCATCAGCTTCCTTAACGTTATTGGAAGTGTAATTATCATCACCTTCAGCAGCAGAAACCCCGTTCTCTTCATCTTCTCTGGGCCTCTTAACGGGGAAATCCGTACAACTTACAGGGGAACTGCTGTCCTCTGCCATACAGATTTTTTTTTTCCTGTTATAGAAGGCAAAAACCCAAAATTCAAAAAGACCTGAAAGGAGAGAAAAAGTGAGAAAATCTTGGGTCAGCTGCTGAAAGAGAAAGTGGCCACAGAATCTTACTTTATAATACTCATAATAAAGCAAAAGGCTTGCTCGCTGGGTTGGCTTTAGCCGCTTTGAGCGAGGAAAAATAAAAGAATAAAGTCTGAATATATGGGAAAAATGAAATCAAATTACAAAAATCTGATAATTATCGTGACCAGAATTTTTTATTTGTAACGTGGCCGTCTTAATTTTTTTATTTGTTCTTTTCTTTTCGTGACTGGAATTTTTAGAAGTAAACAAATAATATAAAGATAATTATCCAAAAAAAATATAAAGATAATTATTTCATATGTCGTCAGTTAAATATTTTTATTCTACAAGTAATATTTGGATTATGACATATATTTTATTTTATTTATTTTTTATTTTTTTAATATTTTTATAAGACACGTATCACAATCTTAATACTGCTTGTGAAATAAAAATATGTTACTGACGATGTATGAAATAATTATACATAATATAATACTAATAGCTAATTATCTTATATAATATCATTTGAGTTTTCAAATGTCATAAACGCAATTAAGATGGGAAAAATATATTTTTTAAAGATTATTTAAAAAATAAAAATAAATAAAATGATATCTGTAGTATTATCTTAATTTATTTGTAAGTTCAAAAATTTATTTAATAATATATTAAATAATTATCCATAACATGTTATGTAAAAGCATAAATGAATAGTGAAAAATTATCTTATATATTATTGATAGAGTTTTAAATTTTATTTATAAAATTAAAGATAATTTTTTATAATTGTTTGTAATTGTAAGACTTTATTAATTGTATAAAAATAATAAATAATAAAATGTAATTATTTTCGATTATATGTTTGGGGAGTCAATATTTTAATGTTTCAAGATTTTTTTGCGTTTTGAGGGTGGCCACGTAGCTTTCCCCTTTTGCCTCTAGTGCCCCTCTCTCAAGTTTGTTCATCATACATTGGCCCATCACATGTGGCATGGTTTTGTCTTTTTCTTTTCTCTCTTTGGCCCGACTCTCTCTTTCTTCTTCGCAAGTATTCTATTTAGAGGTAATATTAGGTCAGATCGAATCAGTTCAGATTTTTATTAAAATTTGATTTGATCTAATCTAAGTAGATTTTTTTATATAAGGATTTGTATCCGATCCAATTTGAATTTATGCAAATTCAATTGGATTTGTTATTCCATTTTTTTAAACGATTTTAAGCTTTATTTCAAAAAATTTAAATAATTTTGAGTTTTATTTCAATTTTTTTCATAGACTTTTTAAATATATATAAAACTTGAGCTTTAAATTTAAATAAAAGATTACAAAATATTAGATAACAAAATATTTGGATATAATCTGTATTTGAACAAAAATAAATGAATTCGATATAATGACATTATGATTTGAATTCGAATTGAATTTTTTTATTATATGAATTTAATCAATCTGAATCCCTATTTCGAGTCGATTTTTTTAGTTTTTTTTTTTAGCCATAATTTTCCTTATGCCTCTTTCGCTTTTGGAGGTTTTCCCCTCTCTTTTTTCTCCCCGATCCCTTTCTAGCTTCCATAGAAAAATAACTCTTCAAATTGAAGGCTTATCTACTTTTAGGCTATATTTGTTTCACAAAAAATGACTTTCAAAAAAATAGTTTTTGCATTTTTTCTTGTTTGTTTAACAGAAAATTGTCTGGTCAATAGAAAATAACTTTTTGTTCAATGAAAAATAAGGTCATTTTTCGAGAAATTGCCTTGCATTTTTGAAGAGAAAAGACATTTTCAAGAAAGAACTATCTATATATAAAGTTATTTTTTATGCTCGTGTGTATAGTTCTATTCAAATAAGACTTTGGATGTAAAAATATTTTTGATTTAATTTTAATTAAAAATGTTAAAAATTCAAAGTCTTTTACTATTTTCATTTTTAATATTTTATTTTTATATTATTCAACATTAAAATATTTTTAATATATCAAAATAAATAGTATTATATTATTAATTTGATAATAAATAATAAATATTAATAGAATAACTAATATTTTATTGTTTAAATAATTAATATTGTTTATTAGAGAATAATTATGATTATTTTTATAAAATGAATATTTTTAATCATTTATTAATATTTTTTGTTTAAAATTTTTTGTTTTTATATTTTTTTGGACAAATGTGTTTATATTACTATTTTGATAATAAATATAAATATATAATGCTTTTGTTATAATTTAATAATAAATACTTCAATATAGAATATAATTATTTTAATAGTATGATTTTTTTAATATTTTTGCAATAAATATTATTACTCTAATTATATTAATATAAACAATAATAATATTATTTTAAATATTTTTAAAATATTAACTTAGATAATAATAAATCAAAAATAGTTTCTGCTATGTGTTTAATAATAATATATTTTAGTATTAAATATTATCATTAAAATAAACTATTTCCAAATATTAATAAATAAAAATTTTAAATATTTTAGTAATATATAATTTTTTTAATATTTTAATAGTTAAATCAATATTATTTGAAAAAAATATGTTTTCAAAAAATAATGAAAATTTTTTCCATTGACTCATCCAAATAACAAAAAATATTTAGTTTTCCAAAAAATAAAAAATATTTTTCAAAAATTATTTTCTCAGAAATAAATGGAACCTTATTTTTACTTTCTTCTTTCTTTGGTAAGTAATCTAATCTCATTCTACTCCTTTTAGTTTTTTTTTTTGAATAGTATTCCTTTTAGTTCATATTTGTTAACTTTTATTCTTTTTCATGAAAAAAAGTTGTGTGAGAGATTTCTCTGAGTCAGTTACTATGACTCGTGGTAGTTTGTTTTCTCCTAGTTAGTTACCGACATGGTTTCTGTCGGTTTCCACTGTATTCATCTCGTTAACTACTTTTCATCAAAAGTTTTTCTTCTTGTTCTCCGCCTCATTCTTTCTCTTTTCTCTCCTACCTTATTTGCATCTTGACTTTGAATCTTTCTTTTTCTATCAAAGAGATTCCACTGACTAAGAGAAATGAATTCCTCGCTTTTTGGCACCTGGAATAAATTGAAAATTACCGATACTGAGGGTACTGCTTTGGAAATACCTGCAACAATAACTCAACAGGCAGATGCTCTCGGTGAATTCTATTTGGTTGGTACTTTGCTTACCAAAAGGCTTTTTAACCATGACACGATGTTTGCTCTATGTCGTCAATTATGGAAACCATCAAAAGGTATCTGCTTCCATCTATTGGATGATAATCTGTTCTTTTTTCAATTTTTTGGTCGTGGTGACCAAATGCGAGTATTGGAAGGAAGCCTTTGGACTTTTGATAAATGGCCCTTACTACTTCAATACTATGATGGAAAGAAACACCCTAAATATTATGTGTTTACCCAATTACCTATATGGGTTCAAGTTTCTGATATCCCTCTCTCCATGATGAGGAAAGAGGTGGCAGAGTTAATTGCTTCTCGGTTGGGTTATTACATGATTTGGATTTAGGTGATGATTATGGGTGTTGGGGTCGTTTTATGAGGCTCAAGGTAGATTTGGATGTTACTAAGCCATTGTTACGTGGTTTGCTTGTTATTGACGGTGTTACTAATGCTAAGTACTATACACTCTTCAAGTATGAGCGACTTCCCAATTTTTGTATGTTTTGTGGTCTCCTTGGCCATGTGGTTCAAGACTGCTCCAGTGATAGTATTTCTCAGAATAATGTCCCATCAAATTATGGTGATTGGCTGTGTGCTTCTCCTTTACCTAAGAAACCTTCAATAATTGCTCTTAAGACATGCCAAAGTATTACTGTCCCTAAACAGAACTCTTTCCCTAATTCTGCTTATCCCCATACACATGATCTTAATATGTAGCCTCCCTTAAACCACATCCAATCCCATTGTAATAATTTGGGACCCATTATGTCAAACCTTACCCTTCATCCTGGTGTTCCTATACCTTTGTCTGTGGCCCTACCACTGTCCCCCACATCAAACCTTATCCCTATGGATGTCCAGTGTGAAATTTCTCCCTGTACCAACTAGTCTCCAGACCAAACCAAGGATTTATGGGCACCCATTACCACTGAACGTATGGAATTCTCTATGATCATGAAGCGTAAGTCCTTCGACAGTACTAATATGTCCATTGATTGCAATGAAGGTGTTGTAACTGGGTACAAAGGGGTGAAATCCATGAAAGCTTGCTACTATGTTCAGGGAACGGTCTCTAATGTATCCAGTAATTTTGACCAAGTGATGCAAATAACTAATACAATGCTTAACTCATCCTCACAGATGACTACCTACTCAAATCAAGTAACGGCGGCGGCAACGGGAGATCTACCTCGCCGAGAGCCATGAATATTATTTGCCTGAACTGTCGTGGTTTGGGAGGACCACGAGTAGTTCAAGGGCTCAAAAACCTCCTCCATGCAGAAAAGCCATCATTGGTCTTCCTTTCTGAAACTCGGCTGTGGAATGCTCAAGCACAACGGCTGAAACTACAATGTGGTTTTTCTTTCGTATTTTGTGTTAGCAGTGTAGGTAGAAGTGGTGGTTTAATTCTCCTTTGGAATGATGACATCCAAGTCAGCCTGTAATCTTTTTCTAGAGACCATATAGATGTTACAGTGGAGGAAATTACGGATGGATTGAAATGGAGATTCACAGGCTTTTATCGGGAACCGAAAACTCAAATGCGGTATAGGGGATGGGAGTTGCTTCGAAGACTGAGTAGATTGAACTCTTTGCCTTGGTTAAATGAGGGTGATTTCAAGGAGATTTTATTTCACTCTGAGAAGTGTGGTAGATTACTAAGAAGCCCGAAATAGATGCGTGACTTTCATGAAGCAATCTCTGCCAGTGGTCTACATGATCTGGGTTCAAATGGGCCTAAATTTACATGGTGGAATGGTATAGATGAACCAGATACTGTCAAGCTATGGTTAGATCATTTCCTGGCTAATACCAACTGGTGCTCCCTGTTTCCAAACTATCAAGCATCTACTTTATCTGCTATATTCTCAGATCATAATCCAATTCAGCTCACTACACTACAATGGTCTGGTTCTTAGGGACAGGGACATAAGAGACAGTTCCATTTTGAAGAGATATGGCTTCATTCTCTGGATTGCGAAAAGCAAGTAATCTCGGCATGGTTATCAAGCTCTTCTTCTCAACCATGTACTTTGTTTGACAAACTGAAACAGATCCGGGAAAGACTGTCATAATGGAATAAGCTCTCTTTTGGTAATATCTCCAACAAAATGGCACAAATATCCAAAGAATTATTACATTTGCAATCCTCTTTGGTTGATGTTGATTCTGTGGCAAAGGAAAAGAAGCTTAAAGGGGAGTTGAATGAACTGTTGGCACGGGATGAGGCAATGTGGTGACAGCGTTCCCGAGTTTCATGGCTAAAAAATGGAGTAAAACTCTAAATATTTTCATGCAATGGCTTCGTCCTGTAGAAGGACTAATTCCATAGTCAGATTGAAAGATGCAGATGGGGTATGGCATGAGAATGAAGACAAAATTGATCAGGTGGCAGTTAGCTATTTTCAACAGTTGTTCCAGAGTTCTTCAACTGTAGATTTGGATAGTATGCTTTCTCTAATTACTCTGAAAGTCCCCTCAGAAATGAACCAGAGTTTGTTGGCACCATATACAGATAAGGAAATTGAGAGTGTCCTTTTCCAAATGCAACCAAATAAGGCTCTAGGGGAAGATGGCCTACTTGTGTTGTTTTACCAACATTTTTGGCATGTAATTCAACATGATGTCATTTCCTACTGTTTGGCATTTCTTAATGGAAATATGTCTATTTCACCCCTAAATTACACCCTCCTTGTGCTTGTGCCAAAAGTTAAAAGTCCAAAATCAATGGCCCAATTCAAACCCATAAGCCTTTGTAATGTACTATATAAAATTATTGCCAAATCTTTAACTAATAGACTCAAACTGCTATTGCTGATGGTCGTCTCTGAAAACCAAACTGCCTACATTCCTGGTCGAATGATTACGGATAACTTCCTACTTGCATATGAGATGCTTCACCATTTTCGGAATAAACGATCTGGTCGGGATGGTTTCTATGCACTAAAACTAGATATGTGTAAAGCATATGATAGAGTCAAATGGAGGTTCCTTGATTCCTTGATGAGAAGATTGGGGTTTGCACAAAGATTTATGGACAAAATTATGCATTGTGTCAGATCAGTCGCTTTTTCAGTAACTCTAAACGGTAAACAATATGGTCATTTTAAACCCAGTTAAGGCCTACGTCAGGGCGACCCTTTGTCTCCATACTTATTTGTGATTTGTGCTGAGGGCTTATCTATGGCTTTAAAGTCTACCCAAGATCAGGGAAGAATTTCAGGGGTCAAGATTTGTCGTTCTGCACCACCAGTGAATTCATTATTTGTCGCAAATGACTCTATCCTGTTCTTCAAAGCTTCCATGGCAGAATGTTCCACAATAAAGGATATTTTACATGATTATGAACTGACTTCAGGCCAACAGGTTAATTTTGCAAAATCTAGCCTAATTCTTAGTAGAAATACTAAGGAAGCTTTGGGGTCAGCTATTGTTTCGGACCTTGGGGTACAACAGGTTCATAATATTGAGAAATACCTTGGTCTGCCAACATGAGTGGGTCGCTTCAAAAAGAGAGCTTTTGCTGTGATTGGGGACAGAATTTGGATGAAAATCTCAGGCTGGAAAGAAAACTTCCTTTCCCAAGCTGGTAAGGAAGTACTAATAAAAGCTGTTGCCCAGGCCATTCCTACATATGCCATTTTGATTTTCAAGATCCCATCGTCTTTCTGTACTGATCTCAACAAAATGATTTGTAAATATTAGTGGCAGCATGGGGATAAAACTAAAGGTCTGCATTAGTTGAACTGGAATTTGTTGTGCTTACCAAAATGTGAGGGTGGTTTAGGTTTCAAATGCTTGGACACGTTTAATTTGGCATTACTTGCAAAACAAGGTTGGACGCTTTTGCAGAACACTGATTCCTTATGTTATAAGGTTTTGAAGGCCAAGTATTTCCCTTCCTGCTCTTTCTTGGAGGCCAAAGTAGAAGTCCAATCATCATATACTTGGAAGAGTTTATACTAAGGAAGGATTGTTTTAAA
Organism: Heritiera fomes; assembly: GCA_032173925.1. Classification (NCBI taxonomy): domain Eukaryota; kingdom Viridiplantae; phylum Streptophyta; class Magnoliopsida; order Malvales; family Malvaceae; genus Heritiera; species Heritiera fomes. Next base: position 36,675,589 of record JAPDPM010000003.1, read on the forward strand.
TCTGAGAGTCAGGTGGTGTATTGGCTTTGGTATGGGGGTTTCGATTTGGCAGGATCCCTGGGTATTGAAACTTTGGTCTTTCAGACCAATCTCAAATCCAACAAATGCTGACAACCTCCCTGTGTCTAGCTTAATTGATATCCACACTAGACAATGGAATGAGGTCTTGATAAAGCAATTCTTTTTGGATATTGATATCCAGGACATTCTGTCCATCCCATTACTAGGTTTGAATTCAGCTGACAGATTGGTTTGGCATCACTCTATTACTGGAGTTTATTATATTAGATCGAGATATCAGGTGCCGTTGAAGTACAGGAGTTCTATGCTCCCTCTACAGCTGATGATGGTCGTCTACAAGGGGATTCTTCTACTCTTTCCTGTGCGAATTCTGTATGGAAACTGATATGGAATATTAGTGCACCGAACAAAGTTAAAATGTTTTTGTTGCGTTGTCTACAGAATATTCTTCCAACAATGGTCAATCTTTACAACCGGAAAGCGGCATCCTCGTCATTATGTTTGTTGTGTGGCCACAACCCTGAAACTACTATTCATGCCTTACGGTACTGTTCATTTGCAACATCTGTCTGAATGTTCCAATATTCAGGGCTGGTCTTTAGCCTCTTCATTCTCATATTGGTTCACTCTAGTGCTTAAACAGGATGGTTCATTCAAATTGCCTCTGTTATCAATAATCATCTGAAAAATTTGGTATGCCAGGAATACTTCTATTCATCATGGAACTAAGCTGGATCCTTCTTCTGTTATCCAATATGCTCAATCTTATTTGGATGAATTCATTGTTGTAAATCGATTATCTTTTTCTCCTGATCACCAAGTTCAACAACCTCCAAGGTGGTTTCCCCCAAGATCTGCTGATGCAGTTTTGTTCCCTGAAGATAGTTGCATTGGCATAGGAGTAGCAGCAGGAGATTGTAATGGAGATGTTCTTGCCCTCATATCAACAAAAAAAGACAAGATCTTATCATCCATATGTAGCTGAATGTCTCGCCTTACAGGAGGCCATCTCTTTTGCTCTTTCGATACGTTTCTTTAATGTGGAAATTGAAGGTGATTCTCTGATAGCCATTAACGCGGCCGTCAATGCTCAAGAAGATCTGTCTGCAGCAAGTGCGATCTTTGAAGATTCTAAAGCCATGTTGTTAAACTTTCATTCTTTCTCAGTCCAACATGTAAAACGGTTTGGCAACATGGTTGCTCATCTTTTAGCCAAAAATGCTAGATGTCTTGTTTCAGAAGTTGTATGGATGGAAGAAAATCCACACTTTGTGGAAGAGGCCATCTAAAAGGATAAAGTTAGTTGTACCTTTCCTACTACTATTTAAATAAATGAATCACCCTTTACTATAAAAAAAAAAAACTCTATTCTTTTTCGTTCGGGCTTTGAATATGTCTCCTCATTTCCCCTAATATGGTTTCAAAGTCTTTCATATCTGTTTGCCGGAATAAAGTCCTGAATTATTTGTAAATTTGTTAAAACCATTCACCCATCAAAGAATAGTTATTTATTATTTCATAAAATCACATTTTCATGGTTGCAATGAAGCAAAGTCATTGATAAATTTTATTCGATCATTATGATTTTCATTTTTCGTTAATATTTAGAAAATAATTAGCCATTCTATTGATGTTTGAGCCAAGTAACAAGATTTGGAAAATTTGTTTAATCTGGCAGACTGTAATCATCGATAATAAAGTTGAAATTAGGTGCTTTAATATGAATGGGAATTAAGGTTTACGATTTTTTATTTTTCCCTCCCTAAAATCCCAATTACAATCCATTTCTGCAATCCCCTTAGATAATACAAGTTGGAGACTCTGATTAGATGAATCTAGTTCCTTGTTCTTCAAATTCGATCTAAATTTTGTTGTTTTCTTTATTTTAGGATTGTAATCCTCTTCAATTATTGGTAGATGCAGATGGGCTTAGAGGAATCATGAGTCTTTCGTATGTGTAATAACCATCAACCAAAAAAATAAATCAACTCTAGGCCTTGAATATGGACACAAGCTGCCATATTTCTAAAAGGACAATCTTCTTTCCATTGGCTTCATTTAAGTTATACCACCAAGTTATGAAATAACTACAACTATTCAATAGCACTTTTATCTAAAAATGTAGATACATAATGATTATTAAAATGCACATGTGCTAATGGATCTGTTCATAGGTCATATAGAATTGGATTTAAATTAAGGATAATTATTACATACACTGACAGTGGAGTTTTTTTACTTCACAAGCAGCGTTAAGATCATGACATGTGTCTTATAAAAATATTAAAATAAATAAAACAGGACATGTGTTACGATTTTAACGCTGCTTGTGGAGTAAAAAAACTCCACTGTCAGTGTATGTAATAATTATCCTTAAATTAAATGCATATTTTTATTTTTCAAATGTAAAAGTTTTACAGATTTAAAATTTGAATTTTAAGTACTCTTTTTTTCCCCTAAAAAAAGTTATATTTTTAGAAAATAACATGCACATATTTAAAAATATTTTCAAAATCGTATAAAAAAAACATAGGATGTGAATTATTTATTCCACTTTCAAACATTTTTTTGGTATAGAATTAAAAAAATTTCATTAAAGACAGCAAAAAAAGAGAGGCCAATAAAGAGGATGCTAAAACCAAAAAATTAAAAACAAAGGATCCAAATAGAGAACTTCGAAAAAAAGAAGAAGCAAGGAAACAAAGCTAAAAGTCACGGCCAGCTAAAGGAGAGTTTATGCAATAATGCAACTTCAAGATGAGGAAATCTTACTTGACCTTAAAACTATACCAAATATTAATTAGTAGATCACACCACAACTGACAATTCAAGATGAGATTTCTTTTTTGAGAAATCTAAAATCTAGAATTTTATTAATTTCACATGACTTGGATGTAGCCATGTAGGAATTAAGAATATTTACTCTGTCCAAAGTCAAAATTACAATAAATAAATAAATAAAAAACGAAGAATTAGAAGTCACTTTCAATCTTTTAATTGTAATAAAAGAGAACATGAGAGAATCTTTAAAATCATCCCTTCAACATGATAAAATGACGTAAAAATGACAAAAAAAATTATACAAATTAAAAATTAATAAAATTTGCATATATATATATATATATATATATATATATATATATAAAGTTGACAAATGTCAAAAAATTTTCTTTCAACTTTGCCCATCTATCAAACTCTTTTTTTTAAACCCTCATCTATCCCATAACCTTTTTGTCATTTCCCTAAATGTCACTTCCTTTTACCCTTGTGCCTTTCTTGGTTGTCTTCCCTAAAATGTTTCTGCCCCCCTTTTCCCCTTGCAAAGCCCATTGATATCAATAGTTCGAGAACATGGCCTTGCCGGTGGAAGTAGAAATTTGTATACAAAATTTATATTTGTGTCATGGGGAATTGTATTCGTGTCATACGAAACACGAAAATTTTATGTCAAAATTTGTGTTGACACATCAAACATAAAATTTATTTTTTGCTTTTGCCATATTCATATATAGTTTTTATCAACTTTTAGCTCATGTCACCTTCATATCTTTTACTCATATTATTTTTATGTCATGTCTAAGATTGCCAAATCTATTTGCAAGGCTTTGTCTCCATGCTTTTCTCTCTTGATTTGACTATGATTCGGTGATGTGGGTATGTCTCCGTGCTTTTCCCCAAATTTCACCTGCTTTTACCCTCCTTACTCCCCTATTCCTTCAGTCAACCTTTTTGCTTGAGTCAACTGATAATGGCTAGGAGTATATCCAATATCAAGTTTGAGCTCAGCTCAACTCGAAAATTCGAGGTTCAAAACTTGACTCAATAGAATACTTGAGCCACTTGAGCTTAAGTTGATAGGCTCGAACTCAATTTATTAGGTTCGATTTGCCATTTTTCAATCATATATTATAGGAATAAAATAGTAAATTAATAATAAAATATAAAAAATACATAGTAAAAAAAGTTCAATTAGGCTTGCCAGCTGCTTGAACCAGTTAATAAGATACTCGAACTCAACTCTTTACTTGATTAGTTCGAACTTGAGCTTGGCTCTCGGCTTAAAAATAAATCAGTCAAACTCAAGTAATCACTGAATTGAGTTTGAGTAGCTTGTGATTAACTTGACTAGAGACCAATCTTGATACTTGTCATGGTCCAAATATCACACTTATCATATAATTCATAGTTGGTAGGAACGTTTTTGCAATCAAAACCCCAAAATCCAGTAATTGTCCATATGTACATATACATAAATTTACAATTGGTTTACAAAATATATTTACATCCCTTGTACAATATTTTACATATCGTAGTACTATAATTATAAGGTCTGAACATATAAAAAGTAAAATGTATACCTCGATGATGATCAATGAATCGCATGAGGGATACAACAAAAGTAACCTCCGGAACGTCCAAATGCTCTACTGTAAAAAATCTAGAAAAGGAAAAAAGGGGTGAGCTGAGGGAAAGCCCAGCAAGAAATACGTATAAAAGTATTGATACTATGCATGACTACATGCATAATGAAAATATATTTAAAATAATATGTAGTGCTTAAATCAGAAATTGGGCACGATGAAAGGATGGATACTATAATCGGTTAAGTAACCAGGCTGAGTATGGGAGAATGATTTGGAGCACCTCACGTGTCCCAGTCTTTAAATCCGACTATAGGGAAATAAATTTATTACTGGTAAAATAAGTTGTTCAAAGTATAGTTTTTGATCTAATATTTTCAATACCATTCAGAAAATATCATAATTCACTTAGAAAATCATATGGAATTTAAATTAGAAAATAATAAGATTTAACGATCAAACTTATTAGTAAGCCAAATCAATCGATCATATTCAAAAAATTAATCACTTAGTAAATCAAATTTAGATATTTATATTCAGAAATCAAATCACTCAGATAATCAGAACACTCACTCAGATTTCATAAATACGATCAAATTCAGAAACAAATATAAACAATTCTGTAACAATATAGTGGAGATCAGGCTACACCCAACAGTATCATTCATGAAACAGAAATCCCAGAGGGATTAGTAACGACATATGGCCATAGGCAAATGGTCCATAGTGTAAACTTGCCAGGTGACATCTACGAGGCTGAAGACTTGGCAAGTCTAACAGCTTATAAATAAACAAACAGAATGCATGATTAAGCCTGAAGGTTACAATGGGGCCAACAGTCTCAAAACAATGTATATTTCAAAGTAAACACATTTTCAGATTTAGAACAGTAAAATAGTGTTTTCAAACAGATCATAAATTTATCAAACTTAGACTAATAGCAGTCCAAAAATAGAAATTCGTAAAATATTCTAAATTTAGATTTCAGAGTTTCAAATATTTTATTCACATATAAAATCATTTCTATCACTCGTATAAATCACAACTCGGAAACTGAATTGTAATTTTATGCTCCTAGCTAACTATATGATTTTTAAATCTCTTAGATATCCCCAAATTCCATTTCAAAGCGCACTTCAAAATCCTTGGTAGAGAATACTAGATTCGAAATAAATTTTTCGAAATTTTGACAGTATAACAGCTAAGTTTATCTTAACCTTCATGCATAAAAATACAATTTATAACTCAATAGCAGTTCCACAATTTCCAATCCAAATCATTCCAAAATAATTCCATCAAATCATTTTCAACGCCAATATGCAATCATAGTATCCCTACATCTTCAACACATATTCCTTACCTCTTTGTTTCTACCTAAAAACTTGATAGCACCCAAATTGCACCACTCACTTCTGAGCTGCTAAATTTCATATAAATATAATCAAATCATTATACTCCCTCTAAAAGAATATTTTCCATTCTAAAAGCTATTACATTGCCTGCTGCAGTTGCTAAACCAGTCTATTTCATACCTGTGCTAACACTGTAACTAGTGTCAAAACTACTCCGTTTTTTATTCTGATTTCATCAATAATCTTCTATTAATATATACATTCTCCTAGTACCCAAAACATATTGAAATGAGCATCATTCATGGCTGCCCTTCACTTGGCCCAATAGTACATGCATAAATTTCACTACCAATTTCAACAATTTAAGCTTAATTTCTTAGTTTATACATGTTATTCATTCTTTCTATACCATCTTCATCTAACAAAACACCATGAACATGTAAGTGTAACCGTGGCCTAAACCCTAGGGATGAAATTGAGGCGATTTTAATCCAAATTAAGCTTAAACACCTAGCTAAACGTAAAGATCACATGGTATAAACAGGGGCGGCTCGTCATTGCCCCTTGAGGGGGCCATGGCCCCCCCAAAATTTGTACAACCCTTATGTGTAAACATAAAAAATTTATGCTCTAATAGAGGTTTGGCCCCCTCAAAGTTTGGACAAGCTTAATTTTGCTTATTTATGTTTTGATCTAAAATTAAATTTTATATATTGCAATTTATGAGAGGTTAAGGTCATATTATTATTTGTCTATATATTATGCCTACCAATAACTATTTATAAATTTTTAAAAATTAAAAATGTCACAATATTTAAATTACAGTAATTTTGACAAAAATCGCACGAACTTTTTATCATTCTTATAATATTTTAAATTTCTTATCAAGTTCTAAATTTTTTTTTGTTCTTTTCTTTTATTTTTAGTAAAAAGGAGCTCAAACCCCATGAGAAATAGGAGAGACTAATTTTTTTTATTTTCTTTATAACTTATTATAATTTCTCCTCTCTATATAATTTTTCATTTTATTCCATATCTTTATTTCATGTTATTTTGCAATCTTCTTTCAATAAAAAGTTAGATTGAAAGCACTTTATAAAAAGTTTAAAAAAATCGTAAATTTTAATTTCAAAGTTTCAACTTTAGTTTTATAAAAAATATATATATCTATTTTTCTTGTTCAAATAAAAAATATAATTTAAAAATTGATTTATTTATTAAATTGTTCAAAACAGTTTTCATAATTCATTGAAAGATTGTATAATTGGTAAATTTACTATTATATTAAAAGTTTTGACATTTTTAAAATTTTAATGTTGTCATTATAATACTTTTATTTTCTAATTTTATGACTTTATTTTTTTTATTATTAGTATATATTTTCATATAAATAAATATGGGGGGTGTGCACACTCGAACATCATTGTGTTCATCTATGTGATGTGTTGATAGACTATGTCTTATAAATATAATATTAATTGGCCCTTCCAAAATCAATTCTCAAGATCCGCCACTAGGTATAAAGCCTTAAAACCATGAAAATCTAAGCTTTCTCTCACTTACATGTGTTGGCTGAAAATTGAAGATCTGATTTCACCAACATTTTGAGCTCTTTTTGGATGAGAAATTGATACCAAATTAAAGAGCACTGAATTCTGCACAGTTTTGGTGAAGGTGTTCTTCGATTTTAGTGTGTTTTGGTTAAGGTTTCAAAGGGTTTTCTCTCTCTTAAGCTTGGTAGCTATGGAGGAAAGGTGAAATGAGGAAGGTGACGGAAGCCAGCTCAAGAAATAACCAGAAAATTCTTAAAAAATAATATTTTAATGGGTAAATTACCAAAATGCCCGTATACTTAAAGATTTCGGGCAATTTTGCCCTTAAACTTCCATAACGTTATTAACCAGTCAATTTAACTTCCAAATATTTTATTTATCATAAAATATGAGTATTAAACATATTGTAATCATTGGATGTGGTTTTATTAAGGTTTGATTGATCGTAAGGGTGAAATTACGAAAATATCCTTATCAGGCTAATCGCGTAGATTTTATTCTTCGCATGTGATTTAGTCTATCTAATGACATGACATAGAACTTTATCATACATAGATTATCATACTTCTGTTGGTTGGTCAAAGGTCCACTCGTTTGATCGTTTTTTGTGAAAATTCTTCCGACATATGTATTTAATCGTCATTTTTAAATTTGTTGCACATTTCCTAAAAATGCCCAAAACAGATGATTTTGGGTTTCAGAAACATACCATCATATTGTTTTGCTCCAAATATCAGTACTGTGGAGTTTCTTGTCCATCCGGACTGTGTAAGTCTCAGTGGGGCCCACAGCCTGAATTCCTAGTTATACCTACAAAACTCAAGGAACAGTAATGGTTATAAGATACCTTACTCCAATGGTATATAGTACAGTATTAAGAAATGTGGATCTCAAAATACTCAGCGAGTAAATGGTCAAATGGTTTAGAGTGCTTTGCGGAAGGAGCACTTGCGTTATGGGGTAGTGCACTAATGCGATGAGACTTTGTTAGCTTGCTTGGCTATTGTCCCAATGAGGACGTCAGCTCCTTTTGGCGGGACGGGTTTGTCACACCCTTCTAATCAAACCCGATGGCACTTGCACGCAAGTTGGCGTGGGCTAGGCAGACTATGCCTTGGGTTGTGATATACCCCTAGCAACGATCCAAACAAACTACCAAACTTAATTTCAAAATTTTAATTAGTTTAAAGACTAAATTCCTTTAAATATACTAAAAGAACTTAATTATAATAATTACTACAATATTGAAACTATTCACATAATTTGACCAAATACTTTTTAATGTTGAAAGGAAACCTTTCATCATTCTATGTAAGTGATTCTTGTAGTGTTATGGTGTATATTAAAACTCTTGCAATTGAGTTGACTATAAAGACAAATACAAACAATATAAATCTACTTTGTACTCTACTAATCTTGTTCATTAATCTTTGCTCGATAAGATCATGATAAACTAGTTTGTAAAAATATTTTCCTTATAATAATAAGTTCATTTTTCTCTGTAGACGTACCATATGGTAAATTTATTGTACACGTGTAAAAAGGAAAGTTGAGTAGTGATACTACTTAAATTTGAAGCATTTTAAGATTTAATAATAAAAAAAGTTCTTAATCAATCATTACCTTAACAACAACAACAACAACAACAATGAAGATCAATTTTGAAATATTTTATATAGTTGATAATGAAATTTTCGTAAGATGGACCATAGCGTAACGGATTTCGGCCCCATTTTCTTTTTATCTCAAGCCGGGCCACGACGAAAAAGAGAGTCAAGCATCGTGGGGTTTTGGCCCAACCTACGCAATGGAAACAGACTGCGGAGCCCATATAAAGTCCCAGTCACTACATGCTGCGAACCTGCGACAAGAAATAATAAACGAAAGCAGGAAGGAGATGTTGAGAGGAAAAAAAATTTTCAAAAACAGAACCAGAGGCTTTAAAATTCTAGAACTTCATTTTTCGATCTCAATAGGGTTTTCTTAAATTCCCTTTTCGTTGTTCTGCGATTAGGCTTGGGAAGCTCTGAATTCCAATTTGTTTTCATTTATCCTCCACGCGACTGTGTTAAACCCTAGAAGAATCCTCGCAAAACTGTGAGATGGTTAGTTTTCTTCTTATGCCCTTGAGTTTCTCTGATTGCTTTACTTTTTTTTGGAATATTATATAATTGAATCGAATAGCGTTTTCACTGTCTGACTTTTTTACTGGTTAATTTACAGGCAACTCTAGCTGATTCATTTCTTGCGGACCTTGATGAATTGTCGGACAACGAAGCCGACGTTCTCGTGAGTTTCAATTCATATTCCTCATATTCAGCTATCTTTTATTTGATAATTAACATGAATAGTGATATTTATATCTATCTCTTAGGAGGAAGAAAATGATGATGTCGCAAACATGGAGGAAGATATTGATGGTGACCTGGCTGATATCGAAGCCCTTAACTATGATGATCTTGATAATGTTTCGAAATTGCAAAAAACTCAGAGATACATAGACATAATGCAGGTTAGTTTCATGGCTTACAATTGCTTTTGTTTCTTATTCCTTGTTGATTTCTTATATTTAGTGTAATTGAGCTATTATTATAGAGAAAAGATCTAATTTTGTGTATAAAAGGATTTACTGAATCTTCTTGGGTTTGGGTTTGACTCGACTCTTTCCATTCTTATTTCTGTTTACACTAATGCAGAAAGTGGAAGATGCACTTGAGAAGGGTTCTGATATATCTAATCAGGGAATGGTACTGGAAGATGATCCTGAGTATCAGCTGATTGTGGACTGTAATGCGCTATCAGTTGATATTGAGAATGAGATTGTTATTATCCATAATTTTATACGTGACAAGTACCGGTTGAAGTTTCCTGAGCTTGAATCACTTGTACATCATCCTATTGATTATGCCCGTGTTGTAAAAAAGATTGGAAATGAGATGGATTTAACCCTGGTTGATCTGGAAGGACTTTTGCCTTCAGCCATCATTATGGTTGTTTCAGTTACAGCATCAACTACTAGTGGCAAGCCACTTCCAGAAGATGTTCTTCAAAAAACTATTGATGCATGTGACCGTGCTCTTGCTCTGGATACAGCAAAGAAAAAGGTTCTTGATTTTGTAGAAAGCAGAATGGGATATATAGCACCAAATCTTTCTGCTATTGTGGGAAGTGCTGTCGCAGCTAAACTTATGGGTACTGCTGGTGGTCTTTCAGCATTGGCTAAGATGCCTGCTTGTAACGTTCAACTTCTTGGTGCAAAGAAAAAGACCCTTGCTGGGTTTTCTACTGCAACCTCACAATTTCGTGTTGGTTTCATTGAACAGACAGAGATTTTTCAAACTACACCCCCTGCTTTAAGGAGTCGAGCTTGCCGTCTCTTGGCTTCAAAAGCAACACTTGCAGCACGTATAGATTCCACTAGAGGTGATCCATCAGGGAATCCTGGAAGAACTTTAAAGGAAGAGATCCATAAGAAAATTGAAAAGTGGCAGGAACCACCTCCTGCGAAGCAGCCTAAACCGCTTCCTGTTCCTGATTCTGAACCTAAGAAAAAGAGGGGTGGCCGTCGCTTACGGAAGATGAAGGAGAGGTAGTTCTGCTATTTTTATTCCTTTGGCATGCTATTTTATTTTTTATCTTGTTGTGCTGATTGTATGTGCATTTTGCATTTTGATTATCTGACAACTGTGTGTGCACGCTTGTGTTTCTATTCTTTTCAGGTATGCTATAACAGACATGAGGAAGCTGGCAAACAGGATGCAATTTGGTGTACCTGAGGAGAGCTCTTTAGGTAAAACTTTTGACATTTCCTTCTTCTAAAGAATCAAAATTTGTGTATATTATATTTTGTTATTGTTCTTGAAAGCTATGTTGTGGGTCTTCAATTGGTGTGCAAGCTTTAATTATGTAAATACATGCATGCCTAGCTATTATCTTTTTTTTTTTGTCATGTTCATGAAATGTCTAGTTCTGAATCATGTCCCTTGAGGAGATAATTTCCTAGTGTATTTTCTAGGAGGTGGATATTTTAGTAGTTTATTTGAGGACCAAGTATCAATTTCCCACCATTTTCTTACTGTTTATTTACTTTCTGATATTAGGTGATGGACTAGGTGAAGGTTATGGAATGCTTGGTCAGGCTGGGAGTGGCAAACTGCGTGTGTCCGTTGGTCAGAGCAAACTTGCAGCCAAAGTTGCTAAGAAGTAAGTTTTCCTCTTGTTTTAAGATTGCTAATTTGGAGATTATTTGTTTTTTTCTTAATCTTATATCTTCATTCAGTAGTTTTAGTATTCATTTCTAAAATTCAACTTTGCATGTTGATCTCCTGGTTGATTTTATTTTTTTTTTCCTTCAGGTTCAAGGAAAAGCAATATGGAAGCAGTGGTGCTACCTCTGGACTGACTTCAAGTTTGGCATTCACACCTGTGCAGGTATTTAGTTTCCTCTACTTTGACCATGAACTGATAGGGATGTCATCATTTTGTTGTATTTTTTTCTTACATATTTGATGTAGGAAAGATATGAGAAGTCTGCTTGCATGGCGTTTATTAGGTGGAATAAAGTGTTTAGTGTTTAGCATTTAGGACTCAAAATAGGGTACAGAGTTTACATTGAGGCTGTTTAAGTTGCGTGAAGCATAGCTGAAATTACAGGAAAATCTGGACAATACTATTTTAAAGGTTGGTGATCTTACATTGTTGACTTGGATAATTGGAAAGGGTATTGGAGATGTGGAAGAATGCAGAGATAAGGGCAGGGTACGGAATTTTGAAGCATGTGGCATATTTTTTATCTATAGTAGTTTGCGTATTGGCTGTAGGCTTGTATCCAATTTTAGAGGATTTATCTTTTAGCCTGAGAGAGGTGCATGCATGTATTCTATCTCCTAATACATGGTTGACTAGCTGTGTCTTAGATGTAACTTTGATCCTTCTCAAATTTAGAACTGTAACTTCTGATGATGGCTTTCTTTATTTTCCTATGAGAGTAGTGGCAAAAGTCTAAGGTTGAACCTTTTACATTAATTAAACATGCATTTTTTACCCTGTCCCTGTGTGTGTTTGGTTAATGATTGGCATCTTTATTCCTCAGGGGATTGAGCTCACAAATCCTCAAGCTCATGCACATCAGCTTGGCAGTGGAACTCAGAGTACTTACTTCTCGGAGACTGGAACATTTTCGAAGATCAAGAGGACGTAAACAAAAGCTCATGCTGACTGCCTTCTCATTAGATGACATTGGTCCAAGGAAAGCTATGTAAATTGTGAAAGCATCATGATCACTTGAGTTATAATGATATGTACTTGGTATTTAGTTATGCTGTAGTACCCATTTGATATTTTTTAATAGACTGCTATGAAGACTATTCAGCTAAGTTTTGATTAGCGGCTTCGATGACATGGAATTTTTTGTCCTTCATGCCAGCTCCCAGTCATTTTTTTCCTAGTTATCTTTGAGAACAAATGTTGTAATGTAACCATGGCAGAAGAGAGAGAGAGATCATGTTCTGCAGCCTTGTAGGTTTTTGTTTTCTGTTTTTTTGTGGTTGGGTTTTTTTTGGGGGCTGATATTACTCATGTTGCAATTTGTGACGCAAATTGCATATTGTTGGGATTTTTTTAAGTAAATTTGTATTTTACAATCGAATAAGATTAATGTGGAATTAAACTAAACATATAAGATATAAAATTAAATGTGGTTTGGTTCAAGTGTTTTTATACGTGGACAATAGAGAAAAATTTATTCTAAATCATAGAGATTACAAAATGCACAAAAAATCCTAAAACAAACAAGTCATGTTGTTTCTTCTAACTCTTTTTCAAATTCTTATAAACCCATCTCTTATGTAGAGATAACATAGTGACTGCATTGGTTAACACTTATCCTATCTTTATAGAGCAAAGTTACTTGATCACCAAGGAGTTTAATCTAGTAAGAATATTTATTCCTAAATAAATTCAATCACAAAGTAATTTTCTAACAAATAGAATTTTACTAGATCCAAATTGATTTTCAATAGAATTTGAGTCAATATCTAACACATATTGTAGCTGAGGTCAATGAGAGGGATACCCTGACTAATTCAATATGATCATTGTACTTTGAAATTGTTACAAATTGTCATAACTCAAATAAAAGGTTTAATAAATAAATATAGTTTAACTTTTTACATAAAATGAATAAAAACTTTTAATGTTTTATTAATAAATCAATTCATAAAATTTTTTTATTGTAAATAAATTTTAATTTATTATAATCATACAATTAAATTCATCAATATTAACTTTCATTAGAATATTTGATGTGACAACTAACGTGGATAACGTTGTAAGTTACGTGCTAAATGTTGACACCTAATTTTGTCCTAATACTATTATTATTATTATTATATTTGTATTTATTTTAATTACTTGTTTTATTATTATTATTATTATTATTATTATTATTATTATTATTATTTTGTTATTATTATTGTTTATTGTCCAATCAGCCTACTGCCAACCATCCCATCAGCCAGCCTACCAGCTCCTCTCCCATCAACTGCCCATCAGCCAACCTGCTAGCCACCAGAGCCTCCTGCCTACCCCGTCCCATCTCTGAAAACCCTGAAGCCAAGTTTCATTGCCAATAAAAAACCCTATACCAGTCCTTCCAAAGGGGGGGGGGGGGGGTCGCTCACGAACCAAAAAGGGGGCCATTGCTCACCCTCAACGGCCACAGCCAAGCTACCCGAGACCCAAGCTCTCTCCCACACCCAAGCATCATCCTCACCCAACCTGACTCACCGAGGATCACCATTTTTTCCTTCACCTACCCAAAACCTAACAAAAAAAAACCCCAAAACTCCACTCACCACCATCATCACAGTCACCATTCACCACCATCATCATCGTCATCACCACCGTGAACCCAACCGACACCTCCTCTGCCTCTGTCAGGGTCACCATCATCGAACCAACAACCCCACAAACCACAACCACCCGAAAAACCCCAGATCTGAGAACCCCAAATCTCAGATCTGAAACCTAAACCCCAATCCGAACCTGCAAAAAAAGAAAACAAAAACAAAAAAAACCACAAGCAAACCACAACCACAACCAGATCTAAAACAAAAAAACAAAAAAAGGGAAAAAGCTTTCGGGGAGTTCAGATCTAGAGGCTAGGGTGATTTTTTGGGCAAAACTAGGCCCGGAATCGAAGAAAGGAGGTAGAGAGCCTCCGGAAAAGGGCTACTTTTTAGGTATCCGACCACCAGAGGCGGCGGCCGACGGCGGTCCGGCAACGGCCGGAAATCGCCTGGCCGGAAGAAGAGAGAGCTGAGAAAATTTTTTTGGGAAAGAAAAGGGGAAAATGAATTAAAAAAAGGGATAGCTTTTATAGGAATTTTTTAGGATCCGCGCGCTTCGTCCAACCCAACCCGGGATCCGCGCAACCCGGCCGCTACCCGCCTCCATCTTCAATCCGTGCACCCGTGTTCGTCCATTCGCCCGAGGAGAGGCTGCGTGCTCGCCCGCACGGGGAAGGGAGGCTGCGTGCTCGCCCGCCCCAGGAGAAGCATGGTCTATGAGCTCGCTCGCTAGCCAAAAAGAGAAAATCCTATGGGTTCGCCTGCTAGCCAAAAAAAGAAGATACCGATTGATCGCCCGCCAAAAGTCGCGAGATCGGTGTGATCGCCCGCCAGCCAATGTGAAAAAGACTGCGTGCTCACCCGCCCAAGGAGAAGCAGGGTTCGTGAGTTCGCCAGCTAGTCAAAAAGAAGAAAATCTCGCAATCGCCCGCCAGCCAAAAAGGAAGAATACTAGCGTGATAGCCCGCCTGAGGGGAAGTTAGGTGTGTGAGCTCGCCCGTTAGCCAAAAAGAAGAAAATCCCGATTGCTCGCCCGCCCGCCCGCCAGATGGAAGGAGACTCGTGCGCCTCCGACGAGCCAGCCTAACCCGCTGCGCCTCACTCGGATCCAATCAATGCTAGCCAATCAGCAACCTTCAAGCCCACTTCTACTTGGATTTTGGTCCAATTTGTGGTAAATTTTGTCGTTAAAGTTTTCATTTATTGTTATTCATGCATGTTTATAATAATGAAATTTAAATTTGAATAAAAAGTTCCGATGATGGGATGTTATGAAATTTACAAGTAGTGATTTCTTAACTGATCCCTAGGTGAGATGAGTCATACTAAATGTTACCAGAGTATTGGGATACTTAGTATGATTTTTCAATAATTTATTTTTTATTAAAAATAAAAATAAATAAGTTTTTTAAAAAGAAAATTGAAAAAGGAAATTAATAATAAAAATTTAAATTTAATTAAATATTTTTCGATGATGGGATGTTATGAAACTCACAAGTAGTGATTTCTTAACTGATCCCTAGGTGAGAAGAGTCATACTAAATGTTACCAGAGTATTGGGATACTTAGTATGATTTTTCAATAAATTAATTTTTTTTATTAAAAATAAAAATAAATAATTTTTTTAAAAAAGAAAATTGAAAAAGGAAATTAATAATAAAAATTAAATTTAATCAAATATTTGTCCGATGATAGGATGTCATGAAACTCACAAGTAGTGATTTCTTGACTGATCCCTAGGTGAGAAGAGTTCACTAAGTGTTATCAGATTATTGGGATACTTAGTGCAATTTTTCAATAATAAGAATTTTTATTTAAAATAAATAAGGAAATATTTATATAAAAAGTCAAAAAATTCATTTGCATCATTTTTTAACTGTTTGCATCATATGCATTCATAATAATTTTTGAAACGAGTGTGAATCTTCTGATTATGAGATTCTATAGAACTCAAAAGTAGTGATTCTTAAGAAATCTCTAGGTGAGGAAATTATCCGAAATGCTACCAGAGTATTGGGGTACTTCGGAATAATTTTCAATACAAAAGATTTTAACTTATTTCAAATAAAAAAATAAAACTTAAATGTGTCAAAATTAAAAGAATAAAATTGATTGCAATAAAAATAGGAATTATTTTTAAATATTAAGTTAAGACCATTTTATTAAAACTAAAGGATAACACATGATTATTATGGTACCGTTTTTTAACGGGCGTCGTGGGGGTGCTAATCCTTCCCCATGCGTAACCGTACCCCCGAACCCAAGTTTTGTTTTCGCAGACCAAATTTGTCTTTTTAATAAAACTTAATTCATTTTGAGGTTTTGTTAAAAAGATAAAAATTTTTAGGTGGCCAATCACACCTAGACAAAAAAGATTGGTGGCGACTCCTTTTTGTTTTTAAACGTTTTTTCAAAATCGTCGAGCGCGAAGCCGTTACGACACTAAACATTTATATCATTATCTAAATAAAAGTGCAATTAGGATGTGCAGGCGATCTTAGGAACAGTGCAGTCTTAGATGCCTATCTTTGTTTCATTTTGTTTCTTAACGAATTCATCTTTACAGCATTACAGATTACATAATATCTTTTTAGTAGAGATGATTAATGGGTCGGGTTGACCTGAACTTGGCTTGGAACCCACCCAGTTCAATCTGGTCCATAACTAGAATCGATCTAGCTCGATCTAATAAGACGAAATTAGGCCTGTTCATAGTACTTTGAATTGGGCCTGGTAAATGGTAAGGGCCCGGGAACAATCGGTCTCAGGCAAAGATGAATTGGTTCGGTTCTAGAATTGATCCAGCTTATCCCCTCCTTTTAAAAAAAAATTATTTCTTCTATAAAAAATTAGAATATTTAAAAGTATTCTATTTTTTAAATTAACAATTTTATTAAATAAGTTATACTAACTTTCTTATCATAATAACTATTAACTTTATTTATTATAAAAATAAATTTTAGATTAAATCATAAAAATATATTAAATAACTAAATAAGTCAATATTTATTTTGATTAAAAATAATAAATAAATTTTGAAAAACAAATATTTTTTTTTAAGAATTGAAAAAAATTGAGCTAGCCCGATAACCCTTAAATCGAGCTGTCGAGCCGAATCGATTCAAGGTACTTTTGAATTTAACCTGACTCGACTTGGCCCAATTGTGAACCAGTTCACAGTTTATTGAGCTGAAACTAATTTGGCCCAGCCCAAAACTAATCCAGATCAGCCTAATATCAGTTGTTTTTTAGCCTTTGACATTGACATTATATCTATATATATACTAGACACAAACACGCGCGCGAGTCAATTTTTATTTTGCAATTTTTAAAGTTAGTAAAATTGATTATTAGATAAAAGTTATTGGTCATAAAAATATTTATTTTCTTCATATTGTTTAGTACAAAAGAAAAACATGTTTACTAAGGATAGAGTTTATATATCAAACAAAATGTCCAAAAAATAATTTTTTGAGAAAATTGTATTAGCTTGAATAAAAAAATACACAATACTTAAGTTAAATAATATGATAAATAGATAATCTATTCTAGAAACAAACAAATTAAGATAATGATGCAATAACAATAAAAAGTAAAATCACCAAAATATATATACAGCATAGTGGTTCAGACAATTTAACGAAAAAGTAAAAAAAAATTAGCTAAGAATGTTTTGTTCATATTATTAATCAAGTGTAAGGTTTTAAACTCATTTATAAGCATTTTTATTTTAAGAATAACTAATTGAACTATTTATATTCACTAAAAAGTACAATATGCAAAGTAAAAGTATTTTTTTCTAAAAAAGTTAGAGGTAAAAACCCTTTCATATAATAATTTTCATTCGAAAGTAAAATATATGTAAGTAGAAGAAGCAAATAGATAAAAAAAATAAAGTAATACCATAAAACAATAATAGAGGACTGAATTAAAAATAGTTAAAGAGTCATACAAAAAATATGTTAAGGATTTAACTAAAAAAATTGTTAAGAAAAAAAATTGTTGAGAAAACAAAATAAAAGGACCTAAGTAAAAAAAAATTGTTAAGGGCAAAAAAAAAAATAAATGGACAAGTGTCACTCAAAAGATAGTGAGGAGAGAAAAAAATATATATATACAACATTAGACCCGCACTTCGTTGCGGGTATGTAAAATAGTAGCAATGTAATAATTGAAGATATATCGTGATATATATATATATATATATATATATATGTGTGTGTGTGTGTGTGTGTGTGTGTGTGTGTGTGTGTGTGTGTGTGTATAGGAATATTAGTGTTTGTATATATATTACTTTCATAGTTTAAAAATTATTGAATAAATATTTATTTAAATCTTTTTTAAATTTTATTGTTAATATATATAATATTAAAATATTAATATTTTATTAATTATTATATTAAATATGTAAAATTTAATCCTTTATAAATTACATAATTGAAATGCATTTGCAAGTGTAAATTATATGAATTTTTTTAATATGTAACTTATGGCTATTTGCAAATATTATTAAATTATTAAGTTTTGGTTATATGTCAATTAAACAATTTCTTTGAAGATTGCTTTTGTATTTTCAAAACTCATTATCATGATTAATAAATATTAATAAAAACATTTTTAAAATTTCACGTGGTAGGCTAAGAACTCATTGTATGGTAGTTTTAGTTGGCAAACTCTCCTAGTTATCCTTAAGAAAATTGCAAAAATAGCTAGTTTATATAAGTTGGAGAAGATTTAATTTAAAAAAAAAAATCAGATTTTAGAAAAATTAGATATAAATTTTTTAATTTAAAAAAGAAATCTAAATAAATTTTTTGTGTTATTAGATTTTATTATTTTCTCGATTAAAAATTTAATTTATAGATAAGTAAATCTTATTTTTATTTTTATACTTTTTTATTTTTCATAATTTGGTATTTATTGTTGATTTTGATTATTTTGGAACCGATTTTTTTTATTGAGATTTACATTCTAGATTTTGCTGACAATATGATCTTTTGGTAAGATTTTAAAAAGCTTTTATTTCCTTGTTTTTTACTTTTTTCAATTTATTTTATCAATTTGATAATGGATTAGTATTATTATCTTTATCTTTTTAAAAAAATTTAAAATAATTGTGTCATGCTTTGATTTCTTCTTCGGCAATAATACTACATTGGATATAGATTAAAAATTAAAAAATAAAAATAGGTCAAAGGTTTAATTTATTTGAAAGAATAAAATCATTGTTGCAAAAATAAAATATATGCTCAAAATTACAAAACCAGCAACAATAAATAGATATAAATTAAAAATAAAAATAAATTGGAGGACTTAACTAAAAAAAATTTAGCTGAAATTGGGTTGAGTAAATTTAAGAATGTGATTACAAGTCAAGGAAGGGAATGAAATAACTAAAGAGATTAAAAAAAAAAGAAAACAAATTATAGGAGAAAAAAGGAATGTAAAAAAAAAAACTAAACAAAAAGCCAAAAAAAGGTGGAGCCAGTAGCAATTTGACAAATGGAGCAAAAACTGAGAAATGAGTTACTGTTTCAATAGGCAGAAAAGTTTCCAGCATTTTGTATGGACAACATATGCAACAGGAAAAAGTTAAAAAATAAAACATAAAAAGTGGAAGTAGGCGACGTGGCTCTCTGAGAGGATAGTAAGGGAGACAAAAATATATATATATATATATATATATGTATAGACAGTGGCGGATCTTGACATTTGAATTTGAGGGGGCCAAGTATAAATCAGTCAAGCTATTTGTGAGCTATTTAAGTTTGACATGAGTGACTCGACTCGATAATTACTCGAATTTGACTCATTTATTTTGAGCTAAACTTAAGATTGAGTTGCTCGAGAAACTAGTTGAGTTAAATTCAAATATTTTAATACTTGAATCGAACGACTCATGAGTCTAATCGAACTTTTTTTAATATATATTTAATATTTTATTATTAATTTACTATTTTACTCTTATTATATATAATTAAAAATTAACAAAGTGAGCCTATCAAGTTCAGTTAGAGCTTGAGCTTCACAAGTATTTTGTCAAGCCGAATTCGAGCTTAAAAAACCCTCAAATTTTCGAGTCAAACCTAGCTTAAGTTTGATACTAAATCATCTCCACTCAATTACACTTCAAAACCCAAGTAAAGTTTTAAATTACATCAATTTTACATGAGTTATGTATACTAATTATAAAAAATAACAAGTTTGTAAAATTATAAATCTTATAAATTTATAAACAAAAGTATAATGAAACAAAATACAACAAATAGATTATAATTTCATCTAAAATTGTGAACGATTTTTTTTTTAAATTTTCAAAAATTGAATATGAACTATGGAATAAGTGAATTATATATGGGTAAACTTTCTTGATCATTTCCTTTGAAAATTTAAAATTAAATATATATAAATAAACTAAATTATATCAAACAAAAAATATATAATATATCTTTAAAATAATAAAATTGAATATGTTTTTCTTACATTTTATAAAGTGATCCCAATCTAATTTTGGTATTGAAAAAAATTGTCAGATTTTTTAAAGAATAATTCTTCATAGGTAATCAAGACAAGTGAATATAATATTATGCTATAAAAAACAAAAATTTAATTATTTTAATTTTTTATTAAATAAAAATAATTTAAATAGTATCCAGCATATACTTACAAGTATATAAAAAGATAAAATGACATACAAACCTTGTATAAAGAAATATTCAAATCTTTGGAAGGGCCAAAACTATTTATTATAAATAATATATTTATTAATTTATAATTATATTATACATAATTTTTTTTTCCAGAAGTTTGAGGGGGCCTAGAGAGGCTTACCATCCGCCTCTGTGTATAGATATATATATATATATATAGATATATATATATATATATATATATGTATAGATAAATATTATATTCTTGTAGTTTAAATAGAAAATCATTTACCTTATGTTATTTTATGCAAGTATGTGGTTATTGTTTATTTGCATCACATGATCAATACAGCACGTTGTATCACTATCAAATAAATAAATCAATTTAAAAATTTCTAGTATTTTAAATTATTTGTCAAACCAAATTAAATATTATTTTATTGCTAGTGTCACTGTCAAGTGTTGCTCTAGCTGTCTTAAGATTTATTTTAAGACCCAACATTTTCTTTCATTATTTTGCTAGATTTTCGGGATTATGTGACCTTTTTAATTCATTTTTTAAATAAAAAAGTCATATAGTTAAAATTTTTAAAAGAACACACTGTACATAGAAAGATCGGTTCATGAAGTTTTTTAATTTCTTTTACTGTGAATGAGATAATAATACTATTATCAAATGCATTCACATATTATTATCAAATGCATTGTTAATGAAATTTTTAGATTTTATTTTGCACAAATTTTTTTTTTGGTGTAATCACAGGTATTTTTATTTGTTTTACGGTTTGAGAATAATCTTATTTGGGTTGTAAGTGATAAAAGATAAAACCTTCCAAACAGTAAAGATTCAAAAGATTCGAATCTTGTCCAAGTACCTAAGAAAGAAGTTTACTTCTATTTCTTCTAACCATTTGTAAGTAAATAAATTTTTTTTAAATTTTACAAACGAGATTAATAAAGTCACACATATATTTAAAGAATATTAAAAAATAAAAAAATTAGATATGTGATAATTTTTTAACTCGCTTATAAAATTAAAAACTCTAATATCAATGTATGCGTTAATAATTTTTACTTTTGCAGGGCTTTCTTAGTGGTTCCAAGACATCAAAATTCAAAAGTGTTTATATATTATACATTAATAATGTATAGTTTTTATATACTGTTAATACGCTAGAAGTTGATAATGAGTAAACTAAAAAAATTCTAAATTCTTAAAAATAAATACAAATAATTTTTTAATTTGCTTATAATGGCCTATCAATTTTTTCCAATTTATTCATTAATAAGATATTAATCTCTAGTGTATAGTCAATGCATATAAGTTATATATTATCATTGCATCATATATAAATTTAATTAAAAAACCTCTCCCACTTGGGGCCAAAAATCTATAACATTTTTATTCTAAAACCAAAACTGCTATTAAGGTAAAATGATACATATAGATTTTATAGTACCATTCACTTCACTTGACTAAAACTCTAAGAGTGTAATTTAATTAAATCAAATCAATATGGTTTAATATTAAAATTTGATATTTATTTAATTCAAAAGGTTGGCTCAATGGTGTAAGGTCCCGCTAAGTTCTTGAGTGAGAATGATTCATAGTGGAAAGTTTCATGTTCGAATGCTCATTAAGTCAAATTTTCCTGGGCCAACACCAATCACGCAACATAAGCGTGGATTAATCTCATATACAATGTAATATGAAAACATATTATGTTTTACACAAAAAAATTGATATTGATTTGATTTTGAAACTCAAAATTCAAAATTTGATTTGAGTTTAATCAAACTTATTTTTTGAATTTAAACTCAACTCAAGAAAATATTAATTTAATTGAATAGATTTAATTAACCTTTTTTCAACTATATATTATAAGATAAAAAATGATAAATTAATAATCAAATATTAAAAATATAGATTAAACATGCAAATAATTTAAATCAACAATTAAAATACTTGAATTAAACTCGATTCATCATCAGAGTAGTTTAAACTCAATTCAATATTAGAGTGGCATACGTATTGCTGCATATGATTCACTGACGTCACCTCGCAACCTATTAAAAGTGCAGTTAGTCACTATACCCAAAAAAAAAAAAAGGCCCATTAAGTCCAGTCCCGCGTCCATTTTGAACAAATCACATGGGGAATTTGTTATGGATAATTATTACATATATTAACAGTAAAATTTTTTTATTTCATAAACAACGTTAAGATCATGACATATGTTTTATAAAAATATTAAAATAAATAAAACAGGACATGTGTTACGATCTTAACGCTGCTTATAGAATAAAAAAACTTCACTGTCAGTGTATGTAATAATTATTTATTTGTTATTACACTTTCTTCATTGTCAATGTTACGATCTTAACGCTGCTTGTAGAATAAAAAAACTTCACTATTAATATATGTAATAATTATCTACGATCTTAACCATTTTTTCTTTCACACTTTTACTCCCGCACATGCATGCTAACTCATTTGAATCATCGCAAGGCGCCACCGTTTATGGAGATTTGTACTTTTTTTTTGCTTTAAGCCAGCAAGGCGTTTCTCTTTTGACTCCACCGTGGCATCAATTACCTGTAAAAAAAGACTGAGAAATGTCGCACAACTGCGCTTTACTGTCCCCGCTCCCTAGATCTGCCTCTGCCTCCGCCTACTTAAAGCGCCTTTTGGCCTTTGAGGATGCTCATTCAATTTTTATCAGAAGGAAAACGTTAAACTACGAGTAATTTCGATTCTAGTCTCTTGATTGTTCGATAATCGAGCATGGCGGCGGCTATTAGGAGTTCATCTTTGCTTTCTCGTGCATTGGCTTATTCATCTTCTTTTGCTCTGCTTGCTAAAGGTATTTGTATTTGAATTGATTATTTCATTTTTTCGTAGAATTATATATATATATATATATATAAATTATAATAGACCTTTTATATATTGTTAATGTATAAAAAATTGACACTTTATCAATATACAAAATAAAAAATATCAAATTTTTAAAAATAAATACAAATAATTTTTTTTAAATTGCTTATAAGAGCTTATTTATGATGTGTTAAATTTTTGTGTATTAAAAGTATAGAGATTATACACTATTAGTGCATCATATATAAATTCTTTAAATATTTTGTCAATTGGATGTTAAACTTATTTTCAAGATTTAATGAAAAAAATTAAAAGGCTTAATAATCAAATATATCTCCAACCTTTTGCAAAAAATAAAAAATAAGCCTTCAACTTTTGATTTTTTTGTATAAACTCCTCATTTTTCAAAATAATGCAATTAAGTTTAAATCAATTATAAATTTTTGCAGTAAAAAAAAAGGTTAAGGGCTTAAGACTATCTTATTTATTTTATTTAATTGCATTATTTTAAAAAGTTGAGAGATTATCACATATACATATTATATTTCAAAAAATAGTAATAACACGTGTCATTACTTCCTTATCTCTCAAGGTAAATTTTTTACTATCATTATTTTCGGTTTTTTTATATTTTATAACAACTAACAACTCAAATCTCCGTTAAACAGGTATTAATATTCAAATTTTAAGCATGATTAAATTATCTATTTTAAATAAATTAATATTCTTTAAATCTTTGTTATTCAAATCTTTATCAAATTATCTATTTTAAATAACTTAATATTTTTTAGATATCTGTTATTCACATTAAAATAATTATTTAAAATTATATAATATCTAATCTATTTAAAATTATTTATATAATATTTATTGGATTTTATCTAAAATCTAATCTTAATGCATTTTTAATTTTTTAAAAATCTAATATATTTAAAATAATTTTTATTCATTTAAATATATCTCTTTTTAAATTTTAAAAAATAAAAAAACTTATCTATCCTTTTAAAATTTTTTTAACCACCTCTCCACTTTTTCAAATTTTACATATTTTTAACCATCTTTCCACTCTCTCCTATAACAATTTTTTTCTTCATTTCTTTACTTTATCTAATTTTTAAATCTAATATATTTAAAATAACTTTTATTCATTTAAATATATCTCTTTTTAAATTTTAAAAATTTAAAAAAACTTATCTATCCATTTAAACCAAATTTTACATATTTTTTTTATTAAAAGGAAAATATTAAATAACTGAAAACAGGAGTAGGGTTGCTTGGATTCGAACCCAAGCCTTACAAAATAATACAATTTATCCTTAACTACTCGGTCAAAATTTTTCATATTTTTAACTATCTCTTTACTCTCCCTTATAGCGATTTTTTTAATTTTCTTAATACATGTTGGGATTTATAAATTATATATTTTGAAATTTTGCATAAATCTTTTAAAAAGTACTAATTAATGTATACATACACATATTTAAGATAAAAAAAATAAATTATGAGTATATATATTTGAATTAATGAATTATGAATTTAACCATTAATAAAATTTAAAATAAATAATATTAATTCGTACATTTCACGGGATACAAACTAGTTTATAGTAAAAACAAAAGTTTATGGACTTTTGCAATAAAATTATAAGTTTAGGGCTTATATCTATATTGTGCATAAGGTTGAGGATATATGCTATTAAGTTTAATTAAAATAAAATAAAAACTCATAATTTTTAATTTCATACCATAAAAGATTGAAACTTTGTTTGCATTTTTTAAATAAATTTTGAGTGTTTATTTAAGTATTAAGGGTTTTTTTTTTGTTTTTTTTAATCAAAAGGTACAAATGCTGTGAGCTGAAAATTTTTACTTTTCGTTCATCATACTTTTATTACCAGTATTTATTCTTAGTCTTAATAGTTTTAATTATTTTTTGTTCTCAGGGAGGATCTCTGGAGTGGGCAGAGTGGTTTCTAGTTACAGCACGGATGCTACTGCTGTCGATAACCCATGTACTCCTCCTGTCAAAGTGAACTACAGTCAGCTTTTAATTAATGGGAACTTTGTCTATTCCGCGTCAGGTGGTTTTTTCTTTCTTATGTGCATGTAGCAATTGTACCTGCAAATATATCATGTAGTCATGTAATGATAGCTATTCTTCAGATAATTGTTTACAAAATCTTACATTCCAACAGGTAAAACTTTTCCAACATATGACCCCAGGACAGGGAAGGTTATTGCTCATGTTGCTGAAGGTGATGCTGAAGATATAAATCGAGCAGTTTCTGCTGCTCGCAAGGCATTTGATGAAGGACCGTGGCCAAAGATGACAGCTTATGTAACTTCATAGACATAGTCTTACTTCCATCGTATTAAATAATCTTCAACCCTGTTATAACTGTCTATTTCCTTCCAGGAAAGATCAATGGTATTGTTCCGATTTGCTGATCTTATTGACAAGCATACTGAGGAACTTGCAGCACTTGAGACTTGGGATAATGGAAAGACATATGAACAGGCTGCAAAGATTGAGCTACCAATGATCTCACGTCTGATTCGGTACTATGCTGGTCAGTAAAGTGACTGAAAATCACACTCAAAATTTTTGTTATCTTAAGTATTGATTGCTAGTATTTTATTTACGAAAATCGATATTTAAGCACGAAAAACGAGAAAATTATTATTTTAATAAAACATGAATATAATAAGATTTAATTTTAAAATATTCATGTTTCTGAGAACGGTGATAATGAAATCACCGAAAATCCTCTTCGAGAATGGTGATAATGAAATCACCGAAAATTCTCTTAATATGTAAATTACACGTAATACGAGAAGAAAAAATGAAAAGAAGTAAAGTGAATATTTTTATGAATATTTTTATAAATATTTCTTAAATATTCACTAAATGGTTTTATAACCTTTATGGTTTTTAAATGATGAAATTATATATTTTTATAAATTCCATAAAGGTTTTCTGACGATGAAAAATACAGTTTTGAGACTAGATGGCATCCTATCATGCTGATATGTGATATGTAACATGTGATATGTAATATGTGATATGTGATATGTAGTCCCGGCCGACACCTGATCAGTGATCCGTCGAGGACAATTATAGACTATGGCCATAGATCTGACATGATTATTCATACCCTTCGGGGTCTATAGCATGATACGAGTAACGACCCAGTGGACGGGCTGGGCGTGCCGCAGTCTCCATATATGATATGTTTTAAATGAAAATGTTTTACATGATATGTGATATGTGAAATGTAAATGTTTTACATGATATGTGATACGTGAAATGAAATGATTTATAGCATTTTTATAAATGCTAATTTCAGTACTGTTCTTAAGTATTATGAAATGATTTTCATATGATATTTGACACGAATATGTAATATGTTTTCAAAAGGAAAGAGGAGGAAAATAAATCTAATATTCTTATTTTAAATTTTAAATTGAATATTAGATTTAAATGATTTATATGTTATACGAAAAAGGTTTAATAGCTGATTTTGCTATTTAAAGTACTGTACTAATTATGGTTGTACAGTAAAACATGAAATGAGTTTTAAACGAGAATGATGAGAATTTAACTGATATTCTTTTTAAAGAAAATATGAATATTAGTTATTTTATTTAAATGCTTTATTTCATAAAAGCATTATTTGAAAAAGAATATGAAAATGTTATGGAATAAAGAGGAAAGGATTTGAATTTCAAAACAAGAAAGAATATTACTCTCTACAGTTGCTTCTAGGTTCCGGAACAAGATAGGTATTTCAAAATACCTACCTTACTCTATCCGTATCCCTAGTCGACTATAGTATCCTTCCTACATGCGAGCCTAGAGCCCATAGGAAAAATTAAAAAGTTTTTCAGCATATATATAGCTGAGTATCAAGTGAGGCATATAATTCCCTTACTGAGCCGTGGTTTGCTCACCCCTTAATTTTAACATTTCAGGTTTTCGAAGACCGAGAGTCTAGCAGTAAAAGGATTTTCGACTGTGCATTCGGGGACGATGCGACAGGTCGATTTAATTAATAAGGTATGATCATTTATTTTATGTATTTAGACATATTCATAGTACTACTTTCTTATGAAGTAAGATAGGGGATGTAATTCGTATTATAATTTAATATGAAATTATGTATATGTAAAAGAAAAGTAAAGTATCGCAGACAGCCCAACCAAATAAGATGTATAGAATAAGGTGAAAAATAAGGTCACGGGCTGTGACAAGAAATTTTTAAAGTTTCAGGGCCTTCCTAGTCGAAGGAGCATTTTAGAGATGGGAAATTTTAAAGTTTCAGGGCCTCCCTGGTCGGAGGAGCATTTTCATGATGAAAACCAATTTCTTTTGGAATGAGTAAATATCCACAAAAAAAAGGGGAACAAAACAAAAAAAATAAAAATAAAAATTTTTGAAAAGAAGGAAAAAATTAATAAAATGGATGCGGACAAAATGGATGTTTATGTCTTTGCACAATTACTATTTCATAGCAAATGTACAAAGAGGGGCAACTGTAGACATCCCATTTTATCCGGGGTCTTTTAATGTTATTGGGCCTATTGGGTTTGATAATTAGAAAATGAATTCAATTTTTTTTGTTTATTACTAAAAATAAAAATATAAAAAAAATGAAAAGAAAATGAAAATAAAATGAAAATGGAAAAAATAATAAAAATAAAGTGGCCAAGCTCCAAAGAAAGGAAATTTAGAAAGGAAAATCAAGATCTCAACATAAGGAAAAGTCAAAAATCTGATTTGGAAATTAAAGGAAAAATTAAAATTTAAATAAATCTGGGCAGAAATTGAAAAAGAAATTAAATCAAAGATTGTAGACATCATTTTTGTCCGGGCACATTTTTGGTAAGATCAATTTTCAACTCTCGAACAATTGCATTTCAGAATTTGATTTCGAGAGTTAATATGAGCTTTTAAAATATTGGATAGATATGTTTGGTCTTAGAAATATTGACTAGGCTTTAAATATGAATTTTGAAATAAAATAGAAATTTGGATTTGGAAACTTTGGAGAAAGTCAATAAAAAAATCATGAAAATTAAATGAGATTTAGGTGGAATTTGGTTTTGGGAAGAAATCTTGTAAATTGAATGTTTGTTTAAGTCTTTTGGAAAAGATATCAAAATCTTGAATCAATATGACAAGAAGAACCAAAAGGAAATAAATCAAGAATCAAAATCTTGAATCAATATGACAAGAAGAACCAAAAGGAAATAAATCAAGAAAAATTAAAATAAGAATCACGTATGGGATCTTTGGATTTTGACTTTGAAATTGATCCAATCAAGAGCATATTTTAAGGAGGAGATATTGAGGCTATAAAAACAAGAGAATTGGGGTTAAAAGGGGGGGACGGCGGCGCTTCAGGATCTGGATGAGAACCTTGCCTCAGCATCCCCATTCGGGAGGAGAACCTTCCCTGACTGTGCTGACCATAACTTTTACCGCCACCCTACACCTTACTTGCCGAACGGTGCCCTGCTTCACCAACAAAACCCCAAGAGAGGGGTCCCATTCCGATAATAGGTGATGCCCGTTTGTCTCTGCCTGGTTCCAGGAGGGTTCGATTTTGGTTTTCTGCTGCACATCGTCACCTCCATCTTTGCTGCTACTGCATGAACATAGCTAAAGCATCACTGTACCTTACACGTTGCAGCCATACCACCTCGCATCGCTTCCCTGCATGTTGGCATCGTTACTAAGCCTCTACGTTGGTTACTGGTCACCGTACCACTGCTTGTACTGCTTCGTTCTTTGCTGCCTCGCACGTTTTTCCCTTGCTGCACCACCGTCCATCATTGCATTTTGAAACTACCGTAGAAGCCACGTCCTGCCATTGCGTACCTCACTCTATTGCAACCCATTTGCTGATGCATTATACCTGTTCTTGCACCATACCTGCTGCACTTTCACGCCACTCCCATGCATAGTCACTACTGCTCACTCCCATTGCACCATCCAAGTCCAAGAAAAGAAGAGGAACGTGTTCTACAAAGGAAATAAGGAAAGAGGAAAGAAAAAACAAACTGGGGCTGTGCATTCATCACCACGCCACCGTCCCTGCTTGCCTCACTGCTGAAGCTTCATCGCACCAGCTTATACCCTTACCCAACACGTCTACTGTATTATCCTCACCAAGCCAACTTCATTCGACCAATTAGAGAAGAGAGGGATTGGACTGATTTCCAGGTTTGTTTTATTTTGGTTTTATTTGTTTGTTAATCAATTAAATGGTTTCCACGTCAAGTTAACATGCATGGCTAGTTAATTAATTTAATAACTTGATAATCAATATGCTTATTAAAATAATAAATTCAATTAATTAAATAATTTGCATGTGATTTAGTGACTTGTAAGATAATGATGATTTAATAGTAATTCATTTTAACTTAATGAATGTGATCTGTTTGCAGGATAGTGTTATGAAATTCTAACTTGATTTGCATGAGTAATTAGGAGATGAATTTTGTATATAGAATAAGATTTTAGAAATTTAATACGACTCCTTAGGAAGCTATAGAAAAAAATTATTTAGGTTATAAAGATAAAAATAAATAAATTTAAATAAAAATTCAAAGTTAAAAATAAAATAATAAATAATGATAAGATTTAGTAAATGAAAGATATTAAAGGTAGACGTGAATTATTCCGACGATGGAATTTTAAAGGTACTGCGCTTGAGTAGTACTTTTAGATGTCTTGAGGTGAGGAGGTTCTTTTTAAGTCTTACCAGCTTGATGGAAGATTTAAAAAGATATTTCCAATATTTAAAATTCAAATTTATTATTAAAATTGAAATAAGAATCATTTAAAATTAATTGCAATTAAAAGAATAAATAATCAAATTGGAAATAAAGAATTATAAAAATTAATATATTTAGAAACAAAATAGAATAAAATAATAAAAATACAAATTATCTGACGACGGAATTCTAAAGGGACTGCGCTTGAGTAGTACTTTTAGATGTCTTTGTTGGATTATGCCCTTAGAACCATTCATTAGATGATTGACTTTGGCATTTTTTATGTATCATGACATTTTATTTATCATAGTTCATTATTATATTTGTCTTATAACTGCGTAATATAATCTTATATGATAATGTCTTTAGAATAGTAATAACACACTATTCTTAAAATATCCCTAGTCAAGTATTATTGTGAATAAGGATAACAATGATACGATAAGACTAGTATGTGGTTGGCTGATGACCATTGTCATGGATATAAGATATCAAGTCATCACATAGGTACATGTTAGAGAACTATGTACTGGATCGACCCTCCATGAGAACGCTATATGGATTGTTATATGAGTGTCATAAGCGATTCTCATAGTGATGATGGTGTATGTGATCCTTTGACTTGAGATCATCAGAGATCCCAACATAGAGAATTGCATACTTTAATGCTGCTAGATGTCATTCGTAACAGGATGGACTATAAAGGTAGTAATTAGGTATGCCTTGATCTATGTAGAGGGATGTTGAGTGATCAAGATAGGATTTATCCCTCTTATATAACAAGAGTGATGTCTTGGGCCCTTTGATAGAGTGAGACTAAGAAATGCATGGCCGTGCTCGAATAAGTCAATATGAGATATTGATTTTATTTGTTTAATTAGTCTACTCAGGAATCAAGAAACGCTGATTAGACTATACAAGTGTGACACATTCCATGACTTGTGTCTAATCGAGACATCAAAGGATAAAGGGATTAGACTACACGGTAACATCTATCACGAGTAAGGTTATGTCGAGTCATTGACATTCTCGTTACATGGGTAGCAATGATGTGTTGCTAGATACCGCTCATTGCCTGTGACAATTTTGTCATTGCCATTGTTTTGAGAACCTATTGGGTCGCACACTTAGAACGGATCAATGAGGAGCTTAATTAATCCTATTCTGAATTGGATTAAGGATATATCTAATCCTATTCTGAATTGGATTAAGGATATATCTAATCCTATTCTAAGTAGGATTAGAGTTCTGTTTGGCAGTAAATTTTAGGGTAAAATTTACTGCCTGTAAAAGGAAGTTTTTCTAAAACAGAGCCGCACCTTTTAAAACAGAAAACAAAAAAAAAACATTCCTTTTAATCGAAGCTAGCAGTTCGGTTATAAGGAATCAAAACGCTCTTCAAGGCTTCTGATCGTGAGACGTTCAAGAGTCGTGAGATCCGTTCGTGTGGATACCATAGAGGCAGGAACGAAAAGTTGCTGCTTGTGACTCGACCAATGACAGAAAATTCAGAGAAAACGTTAGGTAAAATCTCGAAACCCTAATCAGGCAACTCTCCGAATCGATCTTGGTGGAGGTCGAATGATTTAAATTCCGCTGCGTGTTGTTTCGGTTTTCTTCAGTCTTGAGGTGAGGGGAGTTCTTTTAAGTCTTGCCAGCTTGATGGAAGATTTAAAGGACATTTCCAAGATTTAATAAATTAAATTATAAAAATAAAAATTAAATTAGATTAAAAAATAGTAAAATTAAGTTTATTATAATAAAGAATAAAGATCAAATTAATAAATTAGAATTAAAATTAGAAAAGAATTAAAATAAATAGAAATTAAATTAAATTAAATATTTTAATAAATGTGAATTATTCCGAGGATGGAATTTAAAGGGAATTGCGCTTGAGTAGTTTCTTTAAAAATTCCTAAGGTGAGAAAGTTTCTTTAAGGTCTTACCAGCTTGATGGAAGGTCTTTAAGAAAATCTTCAATATCAAATAATTCATGTTTATTTAAAGATATAAAAATATATGAAATATAAGAAAATAATAATAATAGAATAAAATAAGATAAAATAATAAATAGAAATTGAATAGGAGTCAAAATAAGGTTTGCATAAAATATTTAAACAATCCGACGACGGAGCCTCTTTAAGAAAGGCGATTGGTCCTACTTGAATACTCTTGAGGTGAGAAGAACTTTTAAGTTATCCAACCAGCTTGATGGAGGAAACTTAAAAGATTTTTCAATATTTAATTATATCGAAATTAAAGTAACAAGGCAAAATTAGGATAACCTTAGATTATTTGGTACCATTTTAGGATGGGCGTTGTGAGGGTGTTAATCCTTCCTCACACGTAACCGTACTCCCGAACTTAGAAATCTTAATGTAGACCAAGCCTTATCCTTAGTTTGAATAGGTGACCAATCACACCTAGGTTAGAATGGTTGGTGGCGACTCCATAGTTTTGTGTCTAGCTATTAGGTTTTCTTTAAAACTTAATACGTTACGACAGTTACAACTAACAACACCCTACCATCATCTACCCAACAACCCAACCAAAAACAAACCCCAACTCAGATCCTAGAACCGAGACCCCCAAAACTTAGATCCAAGAACTAAACGCCAAAAATCACCCCTAACACCTGCAAAACACAAAACCAGCAACAACAACAACAA
The DNA here is from genome assembly GCA_032173925.1 of Heritiera fomes. Lineage (NCBI taxonomy): Eukaryota > Viridiplantae > Streptophyta > Magnoliopsida > Malvales > Malvaceae > Heritiera > Heritiera fomes. The sequence continues at coordinate 36,708,700 of JAPDPM010000003.1, forward strand.
CAACAACAACAACAAAAAAGGCATGAAGCCTGAGCACCAGATATAAAAAAAAACAGAAAAGGGGTTTCAGTCAAGGCCAGATTTAGGTAGTTAAGGCTATTTTTGAGTTAATCGGAGGTCAGATTCGAGTTTAGGAGGTAGAGAAGCTTCTGAAAGTGGGAGGCTTTTCACATTTGGCCAGTGACGACGGCGGCCGGCGGTCTGACGGTGGTCGGAAATCACCTGGCCGAAAGCCTCTGAAGGCTCTGAATTTTTTTTTTTGTGAAAAAAGGTTGAAAATGAATTGAAAAAAAAAGGGTGGGCTTTTATAGGGTGTAAAAAAAAAGAAGGGAGGCGACCTGCGTGTGGACTCGGATCCGACCCGGGATTCGCGCGCCCGGCCTGAAGAGAGGGGAAGATCCATGTACCTCAGGCAAACCGACCCAAGATCCGCGCGCCCGACCCTGCCCCAGACTGGCTTCGCCTGACCCACGAGAGGAGGACGACTCGCGTTCGACCTGACCCGCATCGCGATCCGGCCCGTCCGTGGCCCGCTTGGCCCAGAAGAATCCGACCCAATCTAGCTTGTTGTTGGGCTTGAGTTTGGGCTGCTTGGAAAAGCTTATTTGGGTTCCAACCCAAATCCATTTGGTACATTCTTTCCTTTTCCTATGCGACTCATTTATTTAATTACTTTGTTTTCATTTTTTTATATTATTGTTAATTAATATATTATAATAATTTCTTAAAAAAAAACAACAAAAACATAAAATTAAATATTAGTTAATATAATTTGAAAATATGTAATTTATTTCATTGTTTAAAAAAATATATAATAATAAAACAAAATAAATTTAATTAAATATGTCCGATGATGGGATGTTATAGAAGTCACAAGTAGTGATTCCTAACTGATCCCTAGGTGAGAGAAGTCCATTAAATATTGCCAGCGTATTGGAATACTTAATGCGATTTTTTAATAATTTAATTTTTTGTTAAAAATAAAAATAAATAAGTTTTTAAAAGAAAATAGAAAAAGGAAATCAATAATAAAATTTAAATTTAATTGAATATTTGCCTGATGATGGGATGTTATGAAATTCACATGTAGTGATTTCTTAACTGATCCCTAGGTGAGAGAAATCTATCTAAATGTTACAAAAGGTATTGGAATATTTAGTGTGATTTTTCAATAATTTAATTTTTTGTTAAAAATAAAAATAAAAAAGTTTTTAAAAGAAAATAGAAAAAGGAAAATTAATAATAAAGTTTAAATTTAATTAATGAGAATGTCCGATGATGGGATGTTACGGAAGTCACAAGTAGTGATTCCTAACTGATCCCTAGGTGAGAGAGTCGTACTAAATATTACTAGCGTATTGGGGTATTTAGTATGATTTTTCAATAATTTAAATTTTTGTTAAAAATTAAATCAATAAGTTTTTTAAAAGTAATAATAAAATTAAAATTTAAGTAAATAATTTGTCCGATGATGGGATGTTACGGAAGTTACAAGTAGTGATTCATAGCTGATCTCTAGGTGAGAAGAGTCCACTAAATGTTACCAAAAGTATTGAAATATTTAGTGTGATTTTTCAATACATGAGTTTTATTTTTAAAATAAAAACAAATAAAAGATAATAATAAAAAATAAGCATGTTAAATATAAAATAGAAATCCATGTGCATCATATATTCTATGCTAGCATCATATGCATAAATGTTAATTTCAGAATAAATGAAATTCTTCCGATGATGAGATATCGTAGAAGTCACAAGTAGTGATTCTTCGAATTTCTCTAGGTGAGAAGAATTAACTAAATGTTACCAGAGTATTGAGATATTTAGCTAAATTTTTCAATATCGAAAGTTTCATTAAGAAAATCAAAGTATAAATGTCCTTTTATAAATCCATACGCACCATAAATCTTTTATCAATATTATATGCATTCATAATTAATTATACAAATAACGTGAGTCCCACCAAGGATGAGGTTCTATAGAAATCACAAGTAGTGATTCTTAAGAAATCTCTAGGTGAGAAAAGTTATTTCAAATATTACCAAAAGTATTGGAGTATTTGATTTAATTTTTCAATAAAAGGAGTTCATGTTTATTTTCAAAATGAAACTTATTTTAAAAATATATAATAATTTTTAATCAATTATACAAATAATGTTAGCTCTATCGAGGATGAGATTTTATAGAAGTCACAAGTGGTGATTCTTAAGAAATTTCTAGGTGAGGAAATTATTTTAAATATTACCAAAAGTATTGGAGTATTTGATTTAATCTTTCAATACAAAAGGGTTCACATTCACTTTCATTAAATAAAATCTAACTTTTTTAAAATAAAAAATGATTTTGATAAATGATAAATATGCTTAAAAAATTGCAATAAAAACAAAAATTATTTTTAAATATTAAATTAAGACCATTTCATTAAAATCAAAGGATAACACATGATTACAATGGTGCCGTTTTTAACGGGTGTTGTAGGGGTGCTAATCCTTCCCCACATGTAACCGTACTCCCGAACTTGATTTTGTTTTCTCAGGCCAAAAATTGTCTTTTTAATAAAATTTAATTAATTTTGAGATTTTGTTAAAAAGATAAATATTTTTAGGTGACCAATCACACCTAATCAAAAAAGATTGGTGGCGACTCCCTTTGTTTTTAATTGTTTTCAAAATCGTCCAGTGATCGAGTTCTTGGACGAAATCGTTACGACAAATACCATCCAAGGTTATGCATGGTAGTGAGATTAATTGTGGTACTTGGATCAGGAAGGACACCAACTTCACACGAGCAATCTATGCCTTGGTCGAGTAGATAATAAGCCAGGGGCTGAAGGAAAACAAGAGACTTAACTCTAACCTGGACAATTTTCACCCAATCATGAAGAATGAAGTGAAGAAGGTCGGGTTGATAACCATCAGGTGAATGTATATAATGAAGCCAAAATTTGTCGAGCTTGCGGACTTGAGAATATTTTATGCCAAGGGGACGGAGATTCCATGAGATGATGATGTGTAAGAGGCGTGCGAAGACTGGAAGATCAACAGCACGCTCATCATGAATGACGAACTCCAAAGGAACCTCTACAGTTTCAAAAGTAAGTCCTCCTTCGGGAATGCCAAAAGCATAGGAGAGTGATTGTTCGGTGACTTCGATATGCTTTCCCATGATGAATGATTCAATCCCTATAAGTTGGCATGGATCGTTGGGAGTCATGATCAGTTCAGCGTTAGAGAAGAATGCTCGAATAATGTTGCAAGGCACTGGAGTGTTAATTTTCAGAAAATTTGTCTAGCGAAAGGTATCGAATTTGGCTAAGTATGGAAATTCGATTGATTCGAGGAATCCAAAATCAATTGGGTGCCAATGTTTGATGCGCATGTTGGCGAATTTTGTGTAAAAACTATTTTTCTCTTCCGCGTTGCGAAAGTAGCGATTAATTCTGTTGGAATAGAAGAAGAGGAAAATGCAGGGGCTTTTCGTTTTGAGCAGCGTGTTTCATTTTAGGAGCCATTTGGAGTGAGGGTTGCTTATGAAAAATAGAGTACAAGTCTCTGAGGAATTTCATTGAACAGGTGGTGAGCACAAGTTTGGTAGAGTGTGTGGAAGAATGGAAGACCAACCAATGGCGTATACCCACGAATTGCAAATCAAACTACAATATTGATAAAGGACTAATGATGAAATATGCAAGGAATCAAAAGTTATGAGATCTAGAACTTAGATAAAAATGTGGGTTTTGTTCATACTTGAAAATGAGAGAATAAGAGAAATTATGCCATAAAATGTAAATGGGTCTTCAAAATATGATTAAATAAACGAGAAATGCAAGAAAATTGATGAAAATTAGTGAAGAAACACTTACAATTGAAATATTGGACGTGAATAGTGATGAACTCAAGAGAGAAGAGTGGAAATAAAAAACGAAGAGGTTTTGGTGTGAAATGATGATGAGAAGTGAAAGAGATGGAGAAAAGATGAAGAATGGTGAAGAAATGAAGTGATTTGGTGGAGAAATGAGTTAGATCTTGAAGTTTGGTGAAAGGAAAATGGAGGGAGGATATTTCTGTAGAAGGGGAGGATGAATAGTATTGAAAATGAGGGAGGATCAACTCTTTTAAGAAGGCCACAAACAGTTTCTAGCCCGAGGGGATCGATCCCCTCAAGGAAGGGATTGATCCCTTCCTGGTCGAAACCTTCCCTAGCCATTCGGGAACTATGGGATCAATCCCATGGTGACGGGGATCGATCCCTCATAGCAAAAACTCAGAATTTTGGCCTGAAAGACTTGGGAATCAATCCTTTTTTTTGGAAGAATTGACCCCTCAGTCATTTGCCTTAGTTTTGATGCAAAAAAATAACTTGTAAACAGAAGAATTTGTGCATTTTCACTGTTTTAAAATCAAAATCAAGTTTGAGCAATTTGGAAAATATGATATATGACTTGAAAAAGGCCAAAATATGCAGAAAATTATTGAAAACATGCGAAAAATCATTGAAACCCATTTTGGCATGATAGTGAGAATGTCTTAAACATGAGAAGTGAGTTTTAACTAATGAGGCTGAATGATAAGGAGTTAACATGATCAAACACACATATTTCAACAATTCATCCTAAGAACTAGTAGAAATTATGGCAAGTTAAGGTCATGAACAGCAAGTGATCAATTTTTTGACTTGCATTCTTCACAACCAACTTAAACCATTCATTTAAAATCAATTTGATTCAAGGAGCATTCATAAGATCTAGTTCACCTCTAAGTGTGCAAAATCGCTCCTTGTCCAAGGGTTTTGTAAATATATAAGCTAGTTGGTGCAAGGTATCTATATATTCTAGAACTATATCACCTTTTTGCACATGATCTCTGATAAAATGATGTCTTGTTTTAATGTGCTTAGTTCTAGAGTGTTGGATGGGATTTTTGGTAAGGTTGATGGCATTAGTATTATCACATTTGATAGGAACTTGATTCATTTCTATTCCATAGTCACTCATTTATTGTTTAATCTACAATACTTGAGCACAACAACTCCGGAAGCAATATATTCAGCTACGATTGTGGATTGAGCTACACTATTTTGTTCTTAAAGAACCATGAACTAAGCCTATTGCCTAAGAATTGACAAGTTCCGACTGTGCTTTTCCTATCAACTTTACACCCACCAAAATCAGCATCGGAGTAAGCATGGAGAGCAAAAGTAGAATCTTTAGGATACCAAAGTTCTAAGAAAGAAGTGTCTTTAAGGTATCTAAGGATTCTTTTTACAGCTTGTAGATGTGATTCTCTAGGAGATAACTGAAATCTAGCACACAAGCATATACTAAACATTATATCTTGTCTACTAGCAGTAAAATAAAGCAATGAGCCAATCATAGACCTATATAGTTTAGTGTCTACACATTTTCCTCCTTCATCCTTATCAAGCTTAATGTTTGTGCTCATCGGGGTAGAATAAGGTTTAGACTCATCCATTCCAAATCTTTTGAGCAAGTCTTTAGTGTATTTAGCTTGATTCATAAAAATACCCTATTTGCATTGTTTAACTTGAAGTCTTAGGAAAAAGGTTAGCTCTCTTATCATGCTCATTTCAAATTCACCTTGCATTAATTTTGAGAATTCTTTACACAATGACTCATTTGTAGATCCAAAAATGATATCATCCACATAAACTTGAACTACTAATAAGTCACTACCCTTGGATTGAATGAATAAGGTTGTATTTACTTTGCCTCTTGCAAAACCTTTTTCAATCAAAAACTTTGAAAATCTTTCATACCAAGCTCTTGGAGCTTGTTTTAATCCATACAAAGCTTTTGATAGTTTGAAAACATGGTTAAGAAACTTTGGATTTTCAAAACCGGGAGATTGCTCAACCTAGACCTCTTCATTTATGTAACCATTTAAAAAGGCACTTTTAACATCCATTTGATATAGTTTAAAATCTTTGTAACATGCAAAGGCAAGTAGCATTCTAATGGCTTCTAATCTAGCTACCGGAGCATATGTTTCATCATAGTCTATCCCTTCTTCTTGCCTATATCCTTATGCCACCAATTTAGCTTTGTTTATAATTATTATGCTATTCTCATCCATTTTATTCTTGAATACCCATTTAGTTCAAATAATTGGATGATCCTTAGGTCTTTCCACTAGTGTCCATACTTTGCTTCTTTCAAATTGGTTTAATTCCTCTTTCATAGCCATAATCCAATTTTCATATTTCAAGGCCTCATGCGCATTCTTTGGTTCAAATTGTGACACAAAAGCTACATGTTGACATATGTTTCTATAGGATGACCTAGTTCTAAAACCACTATTTGGATCACCAACAATATCATTATCCTTCACATAACCAAGTTCTCTAGGACATCTTGATTCTTTCTCAATTATTTCTTGTTCCAACGACTCCTCATTCTCATTTATATCAAGATCTCCTAATTGTTCCCTAACATCTTTATCTTGGGATGGATCAACTATGTGTTCATCAAATATCTCTACTTCATCATCAAGATTAGTTCTACTAGAGGCATTTGACTCATCAAAAGTTACATGAATTGATTCTTCTACAACAAGTGTTCTTTTGTTAAAAACTCTATATGCCTTAGAATTTGAAGAATAACCAAGAAAAATGCCTTCATCACTTTTTGCGTCAAATTTTCCTAAGTTATCTTTTCCATTATTCAAAACAAAACATTTGCATCCAAATGGATGAAAATAGTTTATGTTAGGCCTTTTTCCTTTATAAAGCTCATAGGGGGTTTTCTTTAAAATAGGCCTAACCATAGCTCTATTTATAACATAACATGCAGTGTTTACAACTTCAGCCCAAAAATATTTTGGTAAATTGTTTTCACAAAGCATGGTTCTAGCCATTTCTTCTAAAGTTATATTTCTCCTTTCAACTACCCCATTTTGTTGAGGAGTTCTAGGAGCTGAAAAGTTATGGCTAATACCATTTTCATTACAATATGTATCAAAATTAAGATTTTCAAATTCTTTTCCATGATCACTCCTAATACTAGTAATAGAGTAACCTTTTTCATTTTGAACAAGTTTTGAAAAGATAATGAATTTTTCTAAGGCTTTATTTTTCACACTTAAAAAGAGCCTCCAAGTGAATCTAGTGTAGTCATCAATTATGACAAAACCATAGTGTTTTCCTCCAAAACTAGTGGTTCTAGTTGGTCTAAAAAGGTCTAAGTGAAGAAGTTGGAGTGACCTAGAGGTTGTAACACACTTTTTAGATTTGAATGATATTCTCTTGTGTTTTCCTCTTACGCATGCCTCACAAACTTTATCATTTTCAAATTGAAGTTTAGGTAAACCTACCACTAGGTCTCTTTTGGCTAGTTTAGATAAAACATGCATGCTAGCATGACCTAGTCTTCATGCCATAACCAAGGTTCATCTTCTCTAGTGGCCATAAAGCATACATTTTTGTTATTTAGCTCATCTAAATTAACAATGTAAATGTTTCCTTGTCTATGTCCAATAAAAAGAATTTGGTTAGTTTTAGCATTGACAACATTACAACATAAAGCATCAAACACAACTTTAAAACCCTTATCATACAATTGACTAATGCTAAGCAAATTATGTTTTAAACTTCTAACATACAAAACATTTTCAATAGTTGAGGAGGAGTTACCAGTGGGGCCAATTCCTTCAATTTGTCCTTTGGAGTTGTCTCCAAATGTGACTTCTCCACCACTTTTAGGCTTTAAGAACTTGAATTGACTCTTGTCATCGGTCATGTGTCTTGAGCATCCACTATCAAGGTACCAATGCTCCTTGGACTTAGCCTTGTAGCAATGCTCTTCCTCCTACACACAAATACATCAAACATTTATCTTAGGTACTCAAATTTTCTTGGGTCCTTGAGAGTTAGTACTAATAATTTTTGATCCTTTAGGGATCCATTTCATTCTTAATGACTCATCATTTGAATTTAAGACATGCTTTGGCACCCATATCTTTATAGCTATTCTTCCTCTAATGATGGTCTTCCGAAATGTGCATGTTTGTGAAGAGTGTCCTGGTTTATTACATGAGCTGCATAATGTAAATTTTTTATCTTTGACAAGAAAATTTTTTAGATGAGTTTCTTTGTTTGATGCATTATAGTCTATTCCTTCTCTATCAAAGAATGCTGTTTGGGTCTCTAGCATATGATCAAGTTTTTGTTGACCCATATAAAATCTAGAAAATGAGTTTTGTAAGTTAAGGTTCTTTTTCTTTAATTCTTCTATTTCTAGATTTGCATTTTCTAATTTCTTCTCACATTCCAATTTGACATTCATGAGCATCTCATTTTCCTTTTTCAATTTTGATATCATTTTCTTATATTTCATTTCATGCATTCAAGCTCATTTGCTAACTCATCAAATGCATCTTGCAATTCATCAAATGTATATTCATTTGTATCAAATGACTTAGATTTTACCTTCTCATCTTCAATGGCCATAAAGCAAAGGTTGGCTACTTCATCTTCTACATTTTCTTCATCGGAGCAGTCACTATCACTCCATGTAGCCATCATTGCCTTCTTCTTTGGTTTCTTCTCATTTTGCTTTATATAAAAAGGACAATCAAATTTAATGTGACCAGGTTTTCTACATTCATAACAAATGATTTGATCCTTTTCTTTCCTACTTGTTTCTCCTTTGTTAAAGTCTCTCCTAGGAGGCCTTCTAGAGTTTCCACTAGCTCTCATCCTCATGAATTTATTAAATCTCTTTGCAAACATGGCCATCTCTAAAGCCTCATCATCACCACTTTCATCATGATCATCTTTATATTCCTCATTTGTGGTGGATTTTAACGCTACTCCAACTTTCTCAGAGGGGTCTTGGTTCCTTTTGATTTTTATCTCATAAGTGAGTAGAGATCCCATGAGTTCATCTAGAGAAAAGGTGTGGGGATCCTTAGATTCTTCAATAGCTGTAACTTTAGCTGCCCACGATTTAGGTAGGCTAATTAGAATTTTCTTCACGATTTCGACATTGGAATATGTTTTTCCTAAGGATTTGAGACCATTTATTATATCAGTAAATCTAGTAAACATGTCACTAATAGATTCATCACTCTTCATTTTAAATAGTTCATAATCTTGAGTGAGCATGCCTACTTTAGTTTCTTTAACTTGTGTGGTTCCCTCATGAGTAACCACTAGTTTATCCCAAATTTGTTTAGCATTCTCACATTGTGAAACTCTATTGTATTCATTTGGTCTTAATGCACAAAATATTGTGAAACTCTATTGTATTCATTTGGTCCTAATGCACAAAATAGTGTATGCATTGCCTTAGCATTTAATTGTGCCATTCTAAAATCGTTTGTGTCCCATTCATCCTCTTTCTTTGGCACATCCTCCCCATCTACTTTCTTAATAGGAATTAAGGGACCTTTAACTATAATTCTCTACACTTCATAGTCATTAGCTTGAATAAATAACATCATCCTAGTCTTCCAATATGCATAATTTTCACCATTGAAGAGTGGTGGCCTAACCATAGAGTGTCGTTCTCCTACCAAAGGTGTAGATACACTAGTTTGAGCCATCTAGATCGTTTCTACTCGAAGGAAATTACTCCTAATCGATTCTCGAGTCCAAGCTCTGATACCAATTGTTGGCTCTACTGAGAGGGGGTGAATCGATTTTTCTACTAATTTTTGGTTTTCCTAAGAGCTTAGTGCACAAATGAAATAAATAAAGCAATAATGGAATAAATGCAGTAAATAAGGAAGGGAAAGAGAAGCAAACATAGATTTTATAGAGGTTCGGCCAATCTCTTGCTACGTCCTCTCTCCTTGATCCTCTTGTCAAGGGATTGATTCCACTCTTCTTGTGAAAGCTTACAAACCACTTGAAGGTGTGGTGAGATCTCCTACACTTTCTCTTGAAGGCTTAGAAATAACCTTTTAAGTGTATCCCCTTATAATGCTACCCTCACTCTTACAATAATAACCTCACAAGGCTTGCTCACCCCTTTGAGAATCAGAAATTTGAGTGAGTGGATGATGAACAATGTGAATTCTCACAAATGGAGTACAATGAGAGAATTTTTTAGCTAGGATTTCTTTCTTGAAGCTTTGAAAGTTTCTTCAGTGCTTGTTCTACCTCCAATCTTCATAAATGCCTCTATTTATAACCCACCAACTGATTGGAACGGTTGTTAGAGCATTTAATGCAAATCCTCTCGTTGAAACCCTCAAAAACTAGTCGTTAGACATGGGTCTCGTGAAAAGGGATCGATCCCTTACCATAGGGGATTGATCCAAAACTTTTAGAAAGCCTTTCAAGATGCCTTCCAAGCTTTCTACCATCTAGGGATCGATCCTTCTACAGGGGGAACGATCCCTCATAGTTTCCTGCACTTCTTTGGCTGCAATTTGAGACAATTTGATGGCTTTTTTTATTCTAAGTCAGTTTAAAACTTCTAACACTTTTATAAGAGTATTTCTTGACTTTTTCAATTGAAATCACAATCCAAAAATTCGTTTAAAGTAATTTCAATCATTGAGTTCATTTTAAGCAAATTTACATTGTAGAAAAATGCCTTAAGTTTATTTAAGTTTTGTCATTTCAAAATACATGTCAATTTAAAGCTAACAGATAGTAACAAATTAAGAATCATCGCCTTGGAAGAAAATAAGAGATAAAAAGAGAAGAATAGTCATGCGTAAATATTATAGGTTCAAGTAAAACAAGCCCTTAGTAGAATTGTAGCACTTGTGCTTTTTGATCTGTTCATGCATTGTGTTTAATTATTATTCTTTTCAATAAGATAAACTTCTGCAATCTATGCCCTTACTCCCTAAGGTGTTGATCTGTTCTTCCATTTAATCTATCTCTCACATTAGCGATGATATCTTATCATATAAAATTGTAATGAAATAAATCACGTTACGTCATCTGCTAATTTCTTTCTATCTTCAATTTGGATTTAGATTGAAATTTGAACTTGAAATTGGAATCAATTCCAATATCATTGAACTAACAATTTATTGATTAATCTAATGATTTTTCCTTGCTAATAAGAATAGTATTAAATTACTCAGGTACACAATCCACCATTTTTTAAAAATGTATTTCTAGACCAAATGAATTGATAAAAATCCACTTGGTTATCTAAACCACTATAGTATCATTTTCGAAATTCGTGCTAACAATTAGAGTTTTCTGTATATCAGAGTATGATTATATATACATATACTGCATATAGTATACGTGGTATCAAATTTTGTATATATATTTCTTATTGCGCGTAAGCTCACCTGCTTATCTTCTCTCCAGATGATCTAAAATAGCTTTGGTTTGCTCAAGAGGACCTGATTTTGGTATCCCTCAAGTGGGTTTTTCAATTTCGTTGAGGTACATGAGCTATCTTAATGTATTCAGATTTTCTTTGTACAATACTATTTATATGTAAATAACACTTGGAATGTACAATGCTATTTACATGTTTATTAAATGAAATCTTAAGTTCAATTTATTCTTATACTGCTACATGTGAATTGGAATCTTGGGTTTAGTTGAAAATTGATAAAATTTATTTTGAACATATGTCTACACTGCAGATAGCCCAACCGTAAGTGATTTTTATAAGAAATAGTACAATATTTGATAGTTTGGGATGTGACAATAACTTATTTTCAGTAACATTAAGTGAAGGGATCCACGTACATATATGTAAAATAAATTTAGTTTTACATAGTTTCATATCTTTTTATATGATTTATATTTTTTTAATTTGATTGTTGAATTTTATGTTCTATTCATCTAGATCATGCATGCCAAATTTCAATTTAATTGAATATGTCTAACTATTTGTTTCATAAAATAAAATTTCAATCATTTATGTATACTGAAAAAAATTTTATTCTTGATTAAAATGATAAGAATATTAGATTGATTCAAAAAATTACATGCATGATAAATACAGGTGGGTTATTAAATCCAACGATTGGTTTGCAAAAATATAAATCTTATATGAAGATATGAAAGTGTGTAAAATTAATTTTTTTACATATGTATAAGTGGATCCCTTTTCTAAAATTAATTAGCTTTTATAAATTATTGGTGTGATTTTTTGCTAAGAAAAAATAATATAGCATTTTGCATTTCAATGCCATCTCTAATCTTTCTATGCATTATGTGAACTTTTAATATATTATAGATTTAATAGTTCAATATACCCTTAATTTTTCATCTAAAATATAAATTTTTAACATTTAATTGTATATAAATCAATTCTTGAACTTTTATTTTATTATAGATTAATCTCAAACCTTTTAAAATTATGTAATTAAGTCTAAATCTATTAAATGATACTAACTTTTATTTGTATTACACATGTGGCAATCTACAAAGCTATGTAAGTTAGTTATCACGTAGAATGTCCAAATGATAGTTAATGTCATTTAATATATTTGGATTTAATTGCATGATTTTGAAAAAATAAAAATTTATTTACAACAAAATAAAAATTTATAAATTAATTTACATGCGATAAAATGTTAAACACTTTTCTCTATTTTATGGAAAAAATTGAATATGACAAGATAACAAATAACATTTCACTTGTCGCGCGCCTTCACATCACCTTGCCCTGCACCTCACCTTCCGCCGTTTTGCACCATCAAGCATCTTCGTTCCCTGCCGTGATCACTACTGCTCTGCCTCTGTTCACTGCGTCCTAACCAAGACAACCGCGCCTGCCTGCATCACCCAAGCTGCCGCAGCTGTGAAGCGTAGTCCCTGCCCAACAGCCGCGCCACCGCACGACTCCAGCTGCTACTCCATATAATTATTGTTTATTTTTTGCTAGTCCATATAATTATTGTTTATTTCGACCACATGATCAATACAGCACGATCGATGCATCTGTAACCAAAAAAATATATATACAGCACGATGTACCAAATACATAAATCAATTTAAAAATTCCTTGTTTCTTATATTATTTTTTAAACCAAATCAAATAATATTTTATTGCTAGTGCCAGCTGGTGCTCCACCTATCTTATGATTTACTTTACTACCCAATATTATCTTCTTCTATTTTGCGAGATTTTTTGGATTATATCCCCTTTTTAATTCAATCGTTAAGCTTTCCACGTCCCTTGAAATTAATAAAATTTTTTGACACTACTAACCCCATAAAACGGTGATCATAAAGTGACACATATTATTTAAAAATAATTAAAAAATTAAATTAATTAATTAAAAAGATGAGACATGTGATATTTTTAATTCATTTGTGAAATTAAAAAAATTTTATGATAATGTATTAGATGATACTTCTTACAAATCAAAATTCAAAACCCCCTCCCACCTCTATAAAAAAAAAACCCCTTCCCACATAGCCAAAAATCTATAATATTTTTATTCTAAAACCAAAATTATTATTATTATTATTATTATTATTATTATTATTATAAAATGGAAAATATAGATTTTACAGTTGCATTCTCTCCACTAATTAAGAGCGTAATCTAATTAAATGGGATTAATATTATATAGTATCAAATTTGATATTGATTTGATTTTGAACTCGAAATTCAAAACTTATTTTGAGTTCGATCAAATTTAATTTTTGAAACTCAAGATTAACTCAAGAAAATATTAATTCGTTTCAATAGATTAAATTTGTTAATTTTCAACTATATATTATAAAGATAAAAATAATAAATTAATATAGTTAAAAGATAAATTAACTTTTTAATCTTTTAAGTCAATAATTAAAATACTCCAACTTAGATCAACTCATTAAGTTCAACTTGGAAGTGGAAGGTCAAAGTCAAGTAATTATGAAATCGAAATTATTCACAATTCCTCTTTTATTCACATTTCATTCACATCTAGGCTAAGTGAACTAGTTAGGCTTGAAGCGAAGCGATTCACCCGAAGAGAAAGAAAGAACTGAACTAGCGAGAAAGCTTTCTTTCGGGAAAAATAGCTATATGCTTAGTCCAGTACAGTACCCCTGGCTTGTCTAGCCTATGCGCGAAGCAAGCCTAGACTGGGGTGAAAGAGCAAACTCCCGTTCGAGGTGAAGAATCTTAATTGCATTGCCTTCATTAACTAAGTCAAATTCTTCCTCCCCGGGCTGACGTTATCAATCCCCTGGTCGCTTTTTACTGGTGGATCCCTACCTATCTTGGAACCAGTAATCATCCGACCGGACCTTAGCCTCAGGAAACCGTGAACTATAAAGACGTATAACAAGGAGCAAGTTTCCCCATTAGCTCGTTATAGAGGAAAGACCCTTTAAATTAAAGTGAAAAACCAAGATGCGAATGTGCTTAACCGGAGTGGCTATTCCTGGGTCGTAGTATAAAACCAATTAAAGATCGATGCCCAAGGAGTCCATTTAGCCCTTATATATCTGAATTGTATTTGAGTAGCCTGTCCTCGTTTGAGTAGTGGGCAAATCCAGTGAGAATTCCCGTCTTTAATCGGATAGAGCCTTTCACGGTTTCGAGCTAACTATAGGATTTGCTTCCTAACTACAAATAGTAGTGGGGAACTAAAGATTAGCTCCTGTCCACTTATCTCAGCTTTTGAGATCTTTGAAGTGAATCCCTTACGCTCGCTTTTGCTAGAGGAGACGATTAGCTCCTATGATCGCGAGCAGCGGTGTTCGTAACGGCCTTGTTAAAGCGTTCCAACGACCTCTACTCGTTTCACTCTCGTAGCAAGCTCGTATGACTAGCCTAGCTGCCTTCCAAGAATCTTCCAGTCAGTCCCTTTAAAGAATCTTCTAGTCAAGGTTATTGAAGATTTGAGAGCATTTTAAAGCACTCCCTTCTGCTCGAAATCACTATTTTGCTTTCTGAGCGAACTAGATCACGATCTCGCGGGACTAATCTCTTGAAAACAGAAAGAAAGGGATCAAAAGCAATGAAACCTACGATGTATCCTCAATCTTACGAGGGGTACGGAGCGGCATTTAAGCCTTCAAATTCATATTCTTCTCCCAGTCCCAAGTGCCAAGAACCAGCGAATGAAGGCTCCGTGGCAGCATCGGAGCAGCCAATAAGCTAATCCGTTCCCAGTGACCCATCTAATTGATTCGATCCAGTGCAGAAAGAAGCGAGTGAGCGGCAAATGATCCAATATCGGACCTGGCGAATATATGTCTCTCAATCCCGGGATTCCAATCCAAATTATGCATTTACTGACCGCACTAGATTTTTTGATTCGCTGGGAGAGAGTAGAGAGTCAAGGTTCGTTGGCTAGTACTTCCTTTCTATTAATGCCAACGGAAAGGATGAAAAGAGATAAGATGCTGGTGGTTAGCCTGCCCCGGACTCGTAATTGATAGTTTCTAATGAAGGGAGATGGTTATGGGGCCTACCTATGACTGATTTCCCTTACAGGTCCAAAAGGCATCTGATGTCTGGGCACATATCCGCCTTTGGTGATGGGACAGATGGATCGAATGCAGCATAAGGGTCAATGGCAGCAGGTGGGGATATTAATATGGAGATGGCTTCGAGCCTTCACTGAACGCTGGGAATCCCAATTGAGACTAAAAGAGGTGGCCTCATATCCTGTCCCTGGTTCCGGCTCTCCGGAAGCGAGTATACGGGGACGGCAGAGGGATTTGAAGTTGAGGGAAACCTAAAGGACAAAAGAAAGAGATTCATTTTGAGATGCGAATTCCCTCCCCCCGCTTGCTTCTGAGCCCCAATGACTGGGAAGGCTTGATAGCTTCTATCCAGCAAAGGGCAGGAGAGGAAGAAATAAATGGAGAACTGGTGCCCCTTCGGATGGGAGTTGATGGCGGTGTTTAATGGTTCCCAAAATGGGGAGTTCCCTTCTCTTGGGTCATTGGCAGCCGCAGATGGGCTTTCACACCCGCTTATGTTGCTGCTACTGGGTGGATGAAGGCATCTATCTTATTATATTCTATGGAGGAACATCGTTAGATGGTTAGCGGCTAGAACAAAACAAGGGGAGTTGTATGGAGGTTGCCAAGCAGAGGATTGAATGAATTGAGATGCAGATAGAATAGATGGTAGGGTTCCTCGCCTAGCACCGAAAGAGAAGGCTTTGTTCTGCAGCCCTGGACAGTGGAGAATAAGATGAAGCCTACCTGCTTGGTTCGGGCGAAGTAGATGGATCAAAGGAAGAAAATCTTGGTGGTTCTTATGCCACTTTTGATGGTCTCGGTTCGGACGAGATACATGGAAAACCATTAGATCGATAGCCGGGGTCATTTCCTTTCCACTCCGAGGCTGATTGATCTGGATCCCTGGGAACTGGTCTTAGAGAAGTAGATGGTTCGGCTCCACTGGGAGATGGGAACCTATACGCGGAGCTAGAGGCAGAGGGACTTGTACTTGGCTCACCGTCAGAGAGATGGGAAGTAGATTGCTCGATAGCTTACCGAGAAGATTTCTTTTTTGATCATTGGATCGGTCGGCTACCATAGCACTAAGACGGAAAGCCTGGTAGGCAGTCTACACAGATGGGAAGTCACAAAACGTGGGAAAGAATACCTATTACTCGAAGGAACCGCCACCATAGGATTTAAGACAAGGATGCCTTTTGACCCGCTAAGGCTCTTACTTAAAAAAAGGAATCATGGAATTACAGAGTGCCTTCCATCCATCATATAGAATTCTGCTCCTAGGCCGGGATTGATACAAGGAAGCGCTGTATGAGCTCTTTTATCAGGTGTTTAAGCGCTATTATCATTATCAGGTAAGCGCTATATCCTCTTTAGTAAGGCATGCTTAGAGTATGCACCAGTCCTTTTCTTCCCAAGGAAAGGCTTCATTCCCTACCAATGATGTCCCAATCAAGGAAGCATACATTTGGTCTCGAAGATTCTGTTCTGAAAGCAAGTCCACTTCGAATGTGATAGGTAGTTCACCAGCCGAAGTTCCATTTCATTCTGCCTCATCATCTATGAACTGGCGCATTCACCGCTTAAAGTTCCGTCGACTCAAGGCCACCAAAGCCCTTTTGCTAATCACATGAGCTTTCAGGGAAAACCCCATCCTTCCTTACGGGTCTCGTCCCTATCTTAAGCCGTCTCTATTCGTAATAAGGGAATGGTTTGGTTGACCGATCAACACTTTATCTCACATTCATGGATTCAGGACATGGGAATCTCGAGAAAGTCACCCTATTCTAAGTCATTCCTCGGCGAAGAAAATGGATCTCTTTAGTGTGATCCGTGGGCAAGAACTCTTCAGCAACCTATGAAGGAAGCATCAGCAGCTCCCTGAGAGACTCTTTCAACGGGTGAAAGAGCAATGGCTAGGTCAAAGGAAGATGTATAAAGAGCTTTGTATCTCTGGGTTGGTGCTCCTAAGCGCAAGAAGGGGAATCAATGGCTGGCTTTGGTTGATGTACAACTGACTTCTCAACTACGTCGATCCTTGCTTGACTCTTCTTTCATTTCGATACAACAAATAGAAAAGGCCGGGGATCAGCACTCCTCTTCAAACTTTCTCATAGAAACTCTGTTCTTAAAACCAAAAGGTGAGGAATTGGCCTGTTCAGGTCAAATCATCCATGAACCCTAAGTGACGACCCTGACATCGCAGGTTTGATAGCCGCATGTCAAATAAATGTGAATTGTTCTGGTTCTAGCTCGACTGCTTCCCTTTTATTCTTCTTCCATGGAAGCTTCCCACTGGACGATTGAGTCACCTACCCACCCTCCATTCATATTATTTATTCCCCTCAAGCCAGTTCATCTTTGCTTCCTTGCATGCCGCTTTGTTAACAACCGGCGAGACTCTCCTTCTCAAGCCAACCCCAGGTCGGGACGAGACTTTCTTTGAGCTACTGGGGAGCTACTTTCTACCCTAGATCTTCTCATTGCGTTCAAAGGAATGGAATGCTTAATCCCTCTACAACCGCCTAGAATTCGTGAAAAAATGACTTTATTCGCTTATCCAGTTTGCGTTCTACTCCAGCTTTCTTGGCTAACTACTAAGCTTTCCAGGTTCGCTACTCTAGTTGAACTCGGGTTTCCCTACAAAGTCTTTCAACATTGGCCCTTACCTGCCCTGCCCGTACTATTACTAGATTGAGCACCAGAACCGAACTAAGGCTCGTTCCATTAGAAATTTATCCTAAAGCTAAAGCAACAAGCAAGGGATTCGCTGCTCTAGACTTTGCTATAGTTGAATGGGCCTAAAAAGAGAGCATTTTCTCGCATGTTTAGTGCCGCCTATTCGAGAGCTTTCAAAAGCTTTTCACTATCGAAAAGAGGGCATATAGCACGAGTCCTGAATACAGGAAAGACCGATTACGACTGTTGCAAGAGTGAATATCCTTTCCGACAAAGGACGGGAATCATACTTTTAGAAAAAGGAATTCCACATAGCGAATTACATAACCTCTAACTCCTCTGTCTACCTGTACCCGAGGGAGGAGAGATCTTTCATAAAGTGTTTCCTGTCCCGTGCATTCCAACATCTTTCGATCAATAGATCCGTTCCTCTTCATCAAAGGACAAGAGAAGAGGAGTGGTACCCTAACGGCTGACAAGAAAGAAAGCACACCAACTGTTCACAATCCATATAGATATAGAAAGTGTGCAGTGAGAGTGAGGTATATTGAAGATATTAGTCACCTGGCATACGCCCCAGCCCTGATCCGAAAAGGACAACAACAATTCCAGGAGACAGGTGCCCCGT
This sequence comes from Heritiera fomes, assembly GCA_032173925.1. NCBI lineage: Eukaryota > Viridiplantae > Streptophyta > Magnoliopsida > Malvales > Malvaceae > Heritiera > Heritiera fomes. The sequence goes on from JAPDPM010000003.1 coordinate 36,727,363, forward strand.
CTGTTTTGGCTGCTGAGCCGAGAATCCATTTTTTGATCTGGACGGAGAGAGGAATCATTCCAATAGCAGCCTTTATTTTGAACTCGTTATTTCGTACAGTTCTGATACAGAACTAACTCACTAGTATGGATGGGCCCTATCAGAATGGTATCCTCGAGTGCTTCTGAGGGGCTTCTAGCCCTTCTTTCTTGACTCGTTTCGCAACGACGAAATCAATGGAATTTCTTCTTTTGCCCCAGGCCTCACCGGTGAACTCGAGGGAGCTGCTAGCTTCAGTTCTTTACTCAGCCTCAATGGGAGTGGTTCAAGCCAAGCCCCCCGGAAATAGAAAGAAGCTCCGGCGGGTGGCCCCAGCTTCCGGCTCTCTTGATCAGGCCGTCGTATTTTGGGGAGGCTACTCTCGAAGCAGGGAGCCACTCCTAGACCAGCAGAATTAGATGAACGAGCTAAAAAGACTATTCCCTTTATGACCTAAAACAAGCCCTACCAAACTCTTTAATAAAATGAAAGCTGCTTGCCCGGATGATCGTCGCTCCACTACTGCTTACTTTGTTTTCCTTAGCACCAATCTTCTCTCTTGAGGCACAAAGAAAGAAGCGACTGTGTCCAAGTCTAGCGCCGAGGTCGAATATAAAGCTCTTGCCGTCACCGCATCTGAACTCCTATGACTTTCCTACGTGCTTTGCGATCTGGGTCTTCGTTTCTCTCTCCCTTCACTTCTATACTGTAAATTATTTATGAGTAGTTTGATTTATTTACATGTTTAAAATCAACCATTCCAGATATGAGAATTTTTATCGTAAGGTTAAACTTTTTGACATTACTTTAATTTTAACGTAAACAGACATGATTAAATTATAAATTTAATGTCATTATATGTAAAATATGTTAAAAGTAACGTAAACACGTGATAATAACCATAAAAATAGAATTAATAGATATAAATGCATAATAATTTTGCTAGATGTATATATATTTATTTTTATATACTTATGATTCTTTTAATATATTTACATATAATAATGTTAAATTTACTCTTAATCATATTTATTTACGTTGAATTTTAAATTTCTATAAAATTTGCCATACAGTAGAGTTGCCCTTTCCTATTTGTACAAGACATAAAAGAAAAAAAAATCAATATTAGAGCTGCATTCCCGTTGGTGCATATGATTCACCAACGTGACCCGACAGACTATTCAAAGTCCAGTTTAGTCCAGTGTCGTGTCTATTTTAACCTATCCAATCACATCTTTTACATTTTTATTCCCAGACAAGCAAGGATGCTCCACCACCCTAACTCCTCTGAATCATCAAAATGCGCCACTTTTTTGGAGATTTGTACCATTTTTTTTTTGGATTTAGAAGAAGCCAGCAAAGCGTCTTCTCCATTGACCTCCACGTGGCACAATTACATGTAAAAAAAAACACTGAGAAATGTCACACAACTGTCGCTGTACTGTCTGTCCCCACTTCCCTGATCTTCCTCTCCCTCCGCCTACTTTAAACACCTTTTGGCGTTTTAGGTTGCTCATTCAATTCTTATCAGAAGGAAAACTTTAAACTAGGAGTCATTTCGATTCTAATCTCTTGATTGTTCGATAATCAAGCATGGCGGCGGCTATTAGGATTTTATCATTGCTTTCTCGTTCATCGCCTTGTACATCTTCTTCTGCTCTGCATTCTAAAGGTGTTTGTATTTAAACTGATTACTTCATTTTTCTGTGGAATTTTTTTCATTGTTTTTATGATCTTTTTCTCTCTGTTTTTTTTTTTAATATGGAACCTGAATATACCAAATGTGAATGTTAGCTACATTGATCTGATCATTTCTTTTAACTTTTGGGGTTTGGTGGAATTTGTTTTTGCAGTTTTGTTTGTTTGGTTGCTCAGAAAATGTATTTAAAAAAAAAAGATGGGAGAAAATTTCAGGTTTTCATAACGCATTTTATTAGTCTAATAAGAAAAACAACATAAAACTGAACATTTACGTAGAAAGTTTCTCAGTAACCATAAAGAAAAAAAAGCAGCTTTGATAGAAAGTTTCCGAAATTTCATTCCCCTTTAGTTAAGCTATAATAAGAAGATGCAGATTTGAACAGAAAAATTAACAGCCTGACCTGTCAAAAAAGAATTTTTTTTTTTGGTTTAGAGCCGGGCAAAGGGCTGTAAAACTCTTCCTCAAGAGTTTTAAACTAAAACAGCCTACTGCCAACTTATTTACATGCTTTTGAGTGTCAAAAAAAGAATTTGATAAAGTAATTTGTAACCAAGTTGCAATTTTTGCATCTGTATAATGAGCAAAAAAGAAAAAGTTCTGAAACCACAGTGGATATACATATGCGTTTAATATTGTCAGAATTCCAAATGATTTTTTTCTTTTTGCAACTAAAATTAGTGCATTTATGGCAACTCGAGAGTGGTGGCCCGAAAGAATTTTGATGTAGTAATGTGGAACTCAGACGCATTTATTACCATTGTACTTTATTTTTGGTCTTTCATATTTTTGCAATAAATTTATTGGGTGTTTTTTGTAGCTAGAAATTTAACAAGTTTTTTTATCATAACTTTTTTTTAATGTAATTAAAATTTGGGTACAAAATATTTAATTTTTTCGTTAAATATTTTTAGTTGTATGATTTAATTTGTAAAAAAAATATTTATTTAAATTTATTTGGATGAATTAAATGACAAACACTTATTTTGACCAAAAAAAAATGACAAACACTTAAGTTAATATTATTTTAAATATTTTGTCAGTCGGATGTTACACTTGTTTTCAAGATTTAATGGAAATAATTAAAATAAGATAAAATTTCATATTTTTAATTTTATAACATAAAAGATTGAAAATTTGTTTGCATTTTTGAGTAAAATTTGAGTGTTTATTTGAGAATTAAGGGTTTTTCCTTTTTTTAATTAAAAGGTTCAATGCTGTGAGCTGAAAATGTTAAGTGTCCGTTGGCTTGTTTCTTTTCGTTCATCATACTTTTATTACCAGTATTTATTCTTAGCTTTAATTGTTTAAATTAATTTTTGTTCTCAGGGAGGATCGCTGGAGTGGGCAGACTGGTTTCAAGTTACAGCACGGCTGCTACTGCAGTTGATAACCCAAGTATTCCTGCTGTCAAAGTGAACTACAATCAGCTTTTAATTAATGGGAACTTTGTTGATTCCGCGTCAGGTTAGCTTTTTTCTTTCCTATGTGCATTGAGCAATTGTACATTGTTGTCGATCTACCTACAAATGCATCATGTAATCATGCTATGATAGCTATTCTTCAGATAATTGTTTACAAAATCTTCCATTCCAACAGGTAAAACTTTTCCAACATATGACCCCAGGACAGGACAGGTTATTGCTCATGTTGCTGAAGGAAATGTTGAAGATATAAATCGAGCAGTTTCTGCTGCTCGCAACGCATTTGATGAAGGACCGTGGCCAAAGATGACAGCTTATGTAACTCCATAGACATAGTCTTACTTCCATCGTATTAAATAATCTTCAACCCCTTTAAACTTTGTCCATTGCCTTCCAGGAAAGATCAATGGTATTGTTCCGATTTGCTGATCTTATTGACAAGCATACTGAGGAACTTGCAACACTTGAGACTTGGGATAACGGAAAGACATATGAACAGGCTGCAAAGATTGAACTACCAATGATTTCACGTCTGATTCGGTACTATGCTGGTGAGTAAAGTGACTGAAAATCACACTCAACATTTTTGTTATCTTAAGTATTGATTGCTACTATTTTGTTTGATTTTATGCAATATCTGACACTGTTTTCTTGGGTTTGTCAGGTTGGGCAGACAAGATTCACGGTCTTACAGTTCCAGCTGATAGTCCACACCTTGTGCAAACCATACATGAACCAATTGGTGTGGCTGGTCAAATTATTCCATGGAATTTTCCTCTGCTCATGTTTGCTTGGAAGGTTGGACCTGCCCTAGCATGTGGTAATACTGTCGTTCTGAAGACAGCAGAGCAGACACCATTGTCTGCTCTCTATGCAGCCAAGCTACTGCATGAGGTAGTTTCACTAGTATATTACCTTTATTTACTTATTTTTCCCCACAAGGATTAGTACCTCACAATTTCTTTTAGATTTCATCAACAGTACAACATTAGGCCCTGCTTCTAATTGTTTTAATCTTCTTATTCATTGAATTCAGATAAACAATACTTAATTAAAAAAAACCTTATATAATTAAGAATGTAAACACATAGTTTCTTTTTTTTTTTTTCATTTTGTTCTGGACGTGCTTGATTATTAAATTCCTATAGTTATGCTTGAACGACTGTTCATAAATTTATTATTGAATTTTCATTCAGTCATTCTCACTGGGAATCATTTTCACAGGCTGGACTTCCGGCAGGTGTTTTAAATGTGGTTTCAGGTTTTGGTCCAACTGCAGGTGCTGCTCTTGCCAGTCATATGGAAGTGGACAAGGTACTTTACTTTCTTAAAAGAATTACTATGTCCCCCTTTAATTTGTCTTTTTGGTCATTTAATGTCGATCACCTATCAACTCTCTTTTAAATTGGCACCATTGGTGTTAGATATCAATGATCAGTTTTCCAGATTTTTAGTTTATGTTCATGTTTTTGGAAAATCAGAAGTTTTTGAAGAGAATTTAGTCATGAGTTTTCCAATTCAGGTATTTTGAAATCCCTTCTCGACTATCTCTTAGGATTTGATTTGCCCTCCACTACCTTTAGACAAGTTGATCTCCATAAAAGATTAGCAAACTTGGAGGAATAAAACTGAGAATACTGCTCTAGAATTTCTATATATTATGTCAGATAGAATTTCTATAAATTGACAAGTAATCCAAGAAATACATATATCATTTACATGACTCTTTAGCTTACCTCTGAGATCAATGGTAACAATTTACAGCTTGCTTTCACTGGATCAACTGAAACGGGGAAAATTGTCCTCGAATTGGCCGCAAAAAGCAATCTTAAGCCCGTAACACTGGAGCTTGGAGGAAAATCGCCTTTTATTGTATGCAAGGATGCCGAGGTGGACAAGGCAGTCGAGCTGGCCCACTTTGCTTTGTTTTTTAATCAGGTATGTCTGAGAAAATGCACTGAATTCGGTTTCCATATTGTATTCTTTCTATTGACTGTAGTTATAAATCACATACAGGGACAATGTTGCTGTGCTGGCTCTCGTACATATGTACATGAGGATGTGTACGAAGAGTTTTTAGAGAAGGCAAAGGCGCGTGCATTGAAACGTAGCGTTGGTGATCCATTTGTGGCAGGAATTGAACAGGGTCCTCAGGTAAATCGACAATCATTTCTTCATGCATCAGTTCCTATGTCAAGTGACTTTCCATACGAACACCTATATTGCCTTCAATTCGTAAGGAAACGCTCCACATTTTTGTTTCTGCATGTGGTCTGCGAAAGAGAATTTCCATTGTAGATTATTTAGAGCAAAGCTAACCATATTCAAGGACTTCCTAGATTCTTCCAATATTAGCTAGTTATACTGATACCGATGCATACTTAAATCAGATCGATTCAGAACAATTTGAGAAGATCATGAGGTACATCAGATCTGGTGTTGACAGTGGAGCAACTCTTGAAACCGGAGGGGAGAGGATAGGGAGGATGGGCTACTATATTCAGCCCACTGTTTTCTCCAATGTAAAGGTATTTTAATTTACAACTTCAACTGTAACCAGAGTACCAAGAAGGCCATGAAATATGATGACGGAAATGAAACTTTTGGCTTTTTATCAGGAAGACATGTTGATTGCAAAGGATGAGATATTTGGTCCAGTTCAGTCGATCCTGAAATTCAAGTAAGCAATCAACCTTGCCTCATGCATCTTATAAGAGGATTTTTGGTCAACTGATGTAATAATGATGTTTCCATGATTTGCAGGGACATCGATGAGGTGATTCGGAGGGCAAATACTACCACTTATGGACTGGCTGCCGGTGTGTTTACACAAGACATAGACACTGCAAACACCTTGACTCGCGCATTGAAAGTTGGAACAGTGTGGGTAAACTGCTATGATGTGTTCGATGCAGCTATTCCATTTGGTGGGTACAAGATGAGTGGGCAGGGAAGAGAAAAGGGTATTCACTGTCTCAGCAATTACTTGCAAGTGAAGGCCGTTGTCACTCCCTTGAAGAATCCGGCGTGGATATAAATCCCTTTTGCCCTCTTACTTTGTGTTTCTGTACTATCTCTGTTTCCTTAGTTGGCGAAATTAATAAAGAGGATATTGCATGAATAAATGAGGTAGTGATTTTATCATCAATAATTTATGGCGGTTGCGGAGAATTTGTTGTATTGTTGATGTATGATGAAAAAATAAGTTTTTTTTTTTGTGTCCCTGAATACGATCAAACAAATTGTGCCAGCTGACAAGACAATGACATCGTCATCAACGTTGGTCACTTGGTCGCAGAAATCAACTTAAAAAATTCAGTTATATAGAGATTTTACTATAGATAAAATCAATAATTGGTGTGGATTTTTGGTAAAATATAATGTTTTGCGTTTTGCATTTCAAGGCCATATCTGAATCCTAAAACGTTTTGTGTGAACTTTTAGTATCATCAGTATTGAGTGTTTATTCCAGTAGATTGATATGTTAAATCAATTAATATTTGAACTCAAATTATGTTGCTCATATGAGTTCTCTTCTTTTATACATTCGTATTTTAGGCAATGTGATCGTCCAACTTTAATACTTTCATATCTTTCCAGCTACTAAATGACAAAAATGCAGGAGAAATTATTCTCTTACCTTTACTTTTTTTATTATTTTATTAAAAAAGATATATCTGTAAATATCTTTTTATCATTTTCAGTTTCACTGAAACCAATCTCACCGTCCATCTAAACTAGCCTTTAGTAGCCCAACATTTACTACTATATAATAATATTGGTCTAACAATTATCCTATAAAACTTGGCTTTCAACTATATAGGAATTCCTTTATTGCACAGTATACCTTTAGCACTTCTTCACTTATTTCATTTAGTCTGGATCTTATGAGTAACATCGTCATCAATTTCTTCACCCATTTGTATTATGAGTTTGTATATGATGCACTGACAGTGTATAGTTTCTATACATTGTCAATGCACCAGAGGTTGACACCTCATTAATAGGTTCTTATGTGCAAATTAAAAAAATTTATTTATATTTACATATAAGGGCCTATTGATGAAGTGTTAACCTCTGATGCATTGACAATGTATAGAAACTATACACTGTCAGTGCATCATATATAAATCCTTGTATTATTGATCCCAAATATTGTAAATGATTCTACTTAGGTATTGCCACCCTATTTAACGTCACGACGTTTTGATCTTTCTATTTGTTTGAACTGAATTTAATATAAATTAACTTCTAATTACCAACAAAATCTAAAAATTTTGGATATTGCTTTAATACTTTATTTAGTGAATCCTTATTTTAATTTCCTAATTTGCATTTTATTTACTTTGCACTGCAACATCTAATTTATTGTATTCTATATGATGTAAAATAAATCATAAAAAATATAAAATTAGTTAACATCTAACTAGTACTAAATCTATAAGATTTTGATGTTGCTTAATACTTTACTTAGTGATATAACATTTTTTATTTCCTAATTTGTATTTTATTTACTTGACACAACATCTAATTAATTCAATTATATGTTAACAAAAATCAATCATATATAGAAAATATAAATTAACTTATAATTAATACTACATCTAAAAAATTTGAATATTGCTTAATACTTTATTGAATCCTTACTTTTATTTCCTAATTTGCATTGCAACATCTAATTAATTCGTTTTACATGATCTAAAATCGCTTATGGAAAATATGAAATTAACTTTTAACTAATAACTAAATCTAAAAAGTTTGGATATTACTTAATACTTTTTTAGCGAATCTTTATTTTTATTTCCTACTTTACATTTTTTTACCTTGTATTGCAACCTTTAATTAATTCAATTATATATGATGTAAAATCAATCAAAAAAATATAAATTAACTTCTAATCAATAATTAAAACAAATTGTACATTAAGTTATTAGGTATTTCCTAAGTAGACCTGCTCAGGTGCCGGGCTACCCGCTCAAGGGCCGGGCTACCCGCCCAAGCCCGAGAGCCCGTTCTAAATTTGGTTGGGTTTGGACAAAAATATTTGATAAAAAAACGGGCTTGGGCAAAATTTTTAGGCCCGTTTTAAATACGGGCCGGGCCTCGGGCTTGCCTTTCAAAGCCCGGGCCCGGCCCGAATTATGAATTTTTTTTTATTTTTTATATATCTTTTTTAATATTAATTAAATTTTTATATATATTTACTAAATATAATATAATTATATGTATATAAAATACTATTGAATAATAAATATGATTATAAATATTTAATATGGAAATTAATATATAAATTTTGACAAATTATATTAAATTTTAAAGGGTATAAAATAATAAAAAACAAATAAATATAAAATTAAAATATAAAAAAATTATTTTCTGATCGGGCTCGGACTTGTAGTATAAAAATGAAAACGGGCTTGGACAGAAAAATCAGGCCCTAATGTCGAGCCGGGCCGAGCTTGGGCGTGGGAAAATTTCATTAATACCTGTCATGGGCCCGGCCAGGCCCGGCCCGGCCCATGAACAGGTCTATTCCTAAGTATACTACAAAAGAAAGCTATTTAACAATCCAAAAAACGTAAGTCAGAACAAGGCCAAATCTGTAGGTTATAAACTTTGTTGCTTATTTCCCAAGCTTCATTTGGTATTGGAATAATGTCACGAGCATTATCACAAAATTCTTTTGGTTAAGGAAGTGATACGTATACCCACATGCCACTCAGGAACTTCTTTGTGTTTGTTCGACATCTAGCAATGTCAAAACTTGTTTTTGTTAAAATTTTTCATATTTAGATAAGACAAAACTTGGAGTCCTTGTTCCTTTTGCCCACTCCCTTGGTATATCAATATATATATATATATATATATATATATATATATATATATATATATAGATATATATATAGATATATATGGCTTCGGGTGCATGGCCTTTTTTGATTGCTAACTTTAAGTAATGCAATCCTAACTTTGCTTGCCTTTGACTAAAACCATTCCTTTCTTATATAATACCTCTGCATTCTCTGCTCTTTGCATCATTTAAAAATGATTTTCTCACTTTAAATTCATGTTGGTAAAAAATTGAGTTTATTCAATGAAATATTCTCAAAAATATCATTATCTTTTGAAGCTTTGTTCAAACTTTACAACTCATGTTGACATTAATGAAATCAGTAATTGAAATGAAAACTACATGTCTAAGAATCAAAGACAATATCAATGGTGGAAGAGATTCAATAATATTATTGCATAGCTTGATAGTTTTGTTCTTCATGATTAATTTTGAGATTAAGATGGAATAAAGCCAATATTGTTGAAGAAAAAGATAGAGAGAAAGGGTAAGTGCGGAATAAAAGTGATGTTTGATGGATGGTTATTCGGATTTGAAGTATTGCAGCATAATTGGTCTGAAACGATACATTAGTAAATTGACCTTTTCAATATTGCAAGTACGTAAATCTCAAAAGACGAAACATCATATACAAAAGATTATGTACATTTGAATTAAAAAAATTGTAGTCTATTCACATATACTAGGAAACATTTAATAGGAAAAACAAGTCTTAATTGTACAATTAATACTATTATCTATGCTCAACAATAATACTTTAGTCCTTTTCTACGATAACTTTTATAAAAATGTAAATTTATATACTTTTAATTTTTAAAGAATAAAGTTTGTTGAAAATCGTAGTTTTTGTTTAATTATGTTTAAATAAGATATGTTATTTTATTATCTTCAACTACACTTTTTATATAAAAGTAGTTAGAGCAACGATGTCTGAAAGTAAAAAACACAATTAAGATTTATAACTATAATTAAAGGTATTAGACTGTGCGCTCTTTTGAAAACCATAGTTAATCGTAATCGCTGCACTTTTTTTCTAATAGCGGTAGTTCCTACATAAACTCTTCTAATTCTTAACACCTTATTAATGAGTTGTGTATTATTGAAACCTATCACCTATATTCAGTATGGATTATTATCTTATGCACTTACAATGAACTTTTTTAATTTAAGAGGGAAAGTTAAAAAAAAGACAGATACTTTTGAAAAAATATTAAAAATATAAAAAATAATTAAAAAATGAGTCATGCAGTAATTTTTTTAAATATACTTGTAGGGTTAAAAAACTCTATTGCTAATATATAATATAATAATTTATTCACCAACGACTGTTGGGCCAAATGAAAGGAGCTCGATGGCTTTTAAACAAGGTCTCGAGTTTGAGCATTGTGAATGAAAAAAACAACGTTTGGAGAGTTCTTCCCGTTCAGGGTTCGACAGTAACTCAACTTGGATTAATTGAGGCCCAAAGTGGCCTATAGATACCGGGAAGTTTCGATCAAAAAAAATATAATAATTCATTCAATATTCACCTTTCATTGTATATACTTTGAAAACTACTAAAAGCATAACATTACTTTCTCTTCACATCTCTCAAAATATGAAAGGTCAACAAGTGAGTGCATTTTATTATAGGCACAAAGAAAAAAAAAAGAGGTGCATTTAGCTTTCTCGCTCACTTATTTGGAGAGTCCCAATAAAAGTGACATTGTGACACTCTCCTCTCGTCTAGATGTGTCCCACTCATTATTTGGATTTTGGACTAATCACAAACTAATTTGTTAATTTTAATAACTCTCATATAGGGCTAATTAAATAATTAAGAAAAATCAAGAAAATGAGAGTAATAGATACGTGAGAGTGTAAATTATAATCCTTGTATGATTTCTTTCTAACAGGTAACAACAAATGGGAACATGAGCTCAGCATTATGGGAAAATAATCCGAAGAAAAAAAATAAGGAAAAGAAAATTTTATGTACCTAGATAATTATAATCAAATAATTTACGTGCATTCTGGAAGTAAAACTTTGAATCTAGATGTATCTTCACAGTATGAGAAAAACATGAACTTCCTTCTTGCCCAGTCCATGGCTGTTATCTGTTGATTTGATAGTTTAACGAAGTCAGGCCCCAAGACAGGGTCAATGCTGGAAAGGCTGGCGTTGGAACAAGATGAACCGGGCTGCGTAGGACTTATTATACAACCAGCCATTTCCCTGTCCGTAAACGAAGCTACAAATGGGGCATACTGGTAATTGACTGGGTATTTCCCACCGTGGGTTGCCATTGCGACCCATCCCATATGGTTACGTAAAGCGACATTGGCTTTGCTGGAATGCGCTTGAGAATCTGCCGGTATTTGGGAACTCTCTCACTGGTATATTATCCACCAGGAACCTGCATTTTTTTTTTTGGTTCATTATCCAATAAGTTCATCGAACATTTCAAGTGTTTCGTTTTGCTTGAACATGGGTTTCAATGGGCTTACACTATATGGTGGCTGTTCCAAAGAATGCCGTAGTAATGGTGCAGCTGCGTTGGATCAAACCAGAAATAAAATTTCTCCTCTTCCGGTGCTGACACCATACGCATGTTGGTATATCCTTGATTATGGAAATAGAATATATTTGATTAATTAATAGAATCTCATGTTGATCAATTCTGGATATGGTTCATAATTTCACGCCGAATCTTAACTCAATATTTAACTATTAAAAGCACGATTTTATGATGATTAAAACGTGATTTTATTGCCATAATTAGCATGCTCTTATTAGTATTTTTAGAGAGCTCCTTCCGATCCCTAAGTACGTTAATCTTATATAAAAAAACACCATCTAGTGAGGCTTTTGAATGTTTGAAAGGCTTGGAAGTAATTTAAAGAAGTCTATCGATTTCAGAGACTGGATCAAAATTAGACAAGTAGCAAAGCAATAACTAAAGGTTAGTTCGATCCTTACCATAAGCTTCCGCGTATCAATTATTTGACATGTTTCATATATGTTCGGAAGCATGTTAAGACTTAATTTTAATCTTCCATTTGGCATTAGAGCTGTAGTACAACCTTTGCCTTGATTTTGTTTGAGCAAATTTTTCTTATTTTGCATATATAAAATGATTTTCAATGCATTGAAAGTACTGAAAATAAGAAAATTTGCAAGAAATAAATTATCAAATCCGAATATAATTTACACGTAGTTATATAAAATGGTCTTATGTGTTCGACCACTGTTTGTGTAAATTAATGAGGTTATACCCAATTGGTTAAGTATTGAGGGCATTAAAAAAAAACAAAAAAAATATTTTCCAGCCATAATTTTGGCGTGTTGCTGGGCTAGTTTTGTATCATATTTTCCAACTATGTCTCGTCAAAGCATAAATGCTTTAGTATTGTTTTTTTTTTTTTTACCCATGGCTGAATATTGCATGTACTGAGTTGTCTGAAACTAATGGCTACAACACAAAAGATAGCCAAGAATTATCATTTTTGGGCCATTCGGTTTGGGCTCTTTGGAGCCATTTCTGCTGGACCGTTTGGTTTGAGTTTTTCCTTTTAATAGTATTTGGGCCATTTAGTTATTTAGGTAATTTGGGCCAATTTTGGGCTGTGTTGGCTTTTTTTATTGGGCCAATTTGTTCCATTTTAATTATGCCTCAAGGATTTAATTAATTTGGGCAAAATTAATTTTATTTTAGGCAAATTTGGCATTTTGGCAAAATTTTTAATCTCATAATATTTAAAATTTTCATGAATTGTGTGAATTTTCATTTATGAATTTTTTTTGTATAATTTAGAACCTAATAAATAATTCATAAATGAATTGTGAAAATAATCATGAAAATTTATGGATGAATTGCCAAAATTATGATAATTTAAATTTGGATACTATGTTGACTTTAAGCACATGCAGTTAAGTTTATTCATATTATTAAGAATTAAAATTGCCTTATGTTAACTGCAATTTTAATTATGAATGAAACTTAAAATTTTGCCAATATGTCTGAGTGATTCATAATTTGTTTAATTGGGACTTAGCCACAGCAACCTTAATTAAATAAAATTATATTTGTCAGAATCACATAATGGTATTAGACATAAATTGTGATTAGTTATAAAGTTATAATAAATTTTATCCCACATGAATTTTTATTATAATTTTATAACTAATTAGGATAAAATATCAAATTAGTTTCTTAATTTACCCACCGGAATTAGGAAATGATATACTTTGATAGTTTTATCATAATGATATGAATCTATTAGAATTAGAACTTTAGCTCACAGGCAAGTTTTATGTCTAAGATTCATAATTGATTAATAAAATATATTTACATTGGTAAATATAATTAAGTTTGCCTCAGAAACTTTAGATACATAAGCATGTGGTTTCCTTTATGCAGTGTTTCCTCATACTAGTATTAACCTAGAAGTTCCCAAATTGGATGGAGAGAACTATAAGATTTGGAAGGAGAGAATTCTCTTCCAATTAGGGTGCATGGATATAGGTTATGCTATAAGGAAAGATGAACCCATTGTCAAGGCCTAGCCCGTATCACCATGCCGTCGGCTGGCATCCCTTAGGCCCTCCAAGCTCATGTTTACCTTGACTCAACTTTGGTGATGGAAGGAAGCGGATCAATCTTTAGGATTTGAGCGCGAATTTGGGCAAATGAATCATTCAAGCCCATTAAAATCTGCATAACACATTCTCATTGCTGAAATTCAACCTAAGGTTGCATTCTTCCACAATTATAGATAGGCACAGGTTGATACTCCTTCAACTCATCCCAAAGATTGAAATAAGTGTAATAAGTACTGATATCCATAGAACCTTAATGCAGAGCTATGAGACTAGTCTTGATCTGAAAAATATGAGGAGCATTGCTTCAATGAAACCAATCTTTTAAGTCTCTCCAAATCTCATAAGCTATAGAATAGTGTAGCAAGCTATATGCATTTTCTCAAACAGCAGAATTGAGTAACCAAGAAATCACCATGCTATTACATCTCAGCCAGGCACCTTAAAGGAGATTATCAGCTTCTGGTTTCACAACAGAACCATCAATAAAGTAGAGTTTATTTTTTGCGGTGAGAGCCATAATCATAACTCAACTCCAGGTGTTGTAATTAGACTCGGTAAGAGGATGAGAAACCAACATAAGTCCAGGATGGTCTTCATTATGGAGAAGGAATGGACTACTAGAATCTTCAACAATAGGAGATCCAACAACAAATCGATTACCAGTGTTACCAACATTATTGGAAGAATTTTCACGAGCCATGGCAGCAACGACAGAAGAAGCAATCAAAAGTTTAATTGCTCTGATGTCGTATTAGAACTTAAAGAAGAATAAATCGAAAAAAAAGAAAGAAAATGAATGGACAGAGTATGGAGAAAGAAGAAGAAGAATTTTTTGTATTTCTCATTATCTACAAAAGCAGTACAATAGTGTTTATATAGTTGAGTTAGTTGAGAAAACTAACCCTGCATTCAGACCAATAAAACAAAAAAATGGGCATCAAATTTGAAATGTAACAGAACAAAAAATACAAAAATTATTTTTCCAACTTTAATAGTTTTCTTCCATTCAAACTGGAAATTTGGCATAGTTTGATTTGATATAGTGCACTACTGTAGCGTATTACTAGCATTTCTAGCCTAAATGAAGCAGACAAATAAGCATTGTAGATGCAAAAGCACTCCTTACTTAGATTGCTTGCGTAGAATAAAGTCTTATGCTAATGGAATACTGTCATAATCGTACCTTGAGAAATATAGAGGTATTCAAGGACGAAATCAGAATTTTCAATTTGAGAGACAAAATATTTAAGTAACAAAAATAATTCTAAAGAATTAGAATTTCGAAAAAGAGTTTTAGCATATTTGTGAATTATAAAAAAAATAATTTATTGATTTAATATGTAATTACACAAATGGACTTGGTATATAATTTCAAATTATGAAATTTACAAGTTTTATCCAACAATATACAACATAAGAATCCATTTAAGCATTATTGTGAGGAAAAAACATCTTATTTAGGAATTATTGGGAGATTTTGTAGGATTACCTTTAAACATGGATAATTAAGAAAGTTTGTTCGTGTTTAGACATGTTTATTTTCTCAATTTTAATATGAAATGAAATTGATAATGGGAAGTATTTTAGTTGGCTTTGAGATGTGCATGATATAACAGTTGTGAGTTGCCCAAGCTGCATTGCTTTCCAATGGAAGTTGCCTGGAAATTTAAAGGCTAGAAAGTGGAGAGAATTTTTTTTCTTCATCTTAATATATGATAGAAGAGAAAGATTACATGAAATAGTCCGGGTTAATATATATTACTTTTTCTTAAACACTCCAGGTTAGAATACATGAAAGATTTTTTTTTTTTATGTATTTGAAATTATAAATGCTGAATTTCACATGACTGTTGATTTTGTTATTTTCATTAGAATATTTAAGATTTTCTTTGGAATAAAAATAAAGTCATACTTTTTTTGTTATTTATATCAAATTATCATGACAATAATGATAATTAAGTTGAGCATGTTAGAAGCTAATAATTAAGTGATTGGAAAACCACAGTAGAACTCTTCTAAGTTAATAAGCTCTTTAAATTAATAACATATCATGGTCTCAACTCGAGTTAATGGAAGAACTAAATAAACTCCTTTATCATAATAATTAATAATTTTATTTTAAAACTTAGTGTAAAATTTCAGTCTCAATTATTGTATAAATTAATAATTTGATAAAAAATACAAAATATATTATATAATATTCAAGAAGTAGAAAGAACTTCAAGATGTTAATTTGTAAAAAATTACCATATTTAAGATTTTTATTTTAAGAATTAAATAAAGAATATCAAAATTAAACAGACACGTTTTTTTAAAATAATAACAATTTACAAGGTAAAACCCTATAAATTAATAACTTTTCTAAATTAATACTCAAATGATAAGTTTTAAGAGTATTAATTTAGAGGGGTTTTACTATAATTTCTCTTTCCTTTATTTCTTTGTTGGTTTTATGTTGGTAGAAGAATGATCTACTATCAATATATAAAAGATTATTAAAGATTATTATTCAGTACGTTATTAATGGGGTTTTAAACTTCACAAGCATTGTTAAAATAATAGCACATATCTTTAATGGAATATTACAAAATTAAAAAATAAATAAAATAAAGTATGTATCATTATCTTAATATAACTTATATACAATGATAGTTAATTACAAATCATCACCTCATTGATGGATAGAATTTATTTATTTAATTTTCATTTTGATATTGGAAATGAGGCTAGAAGATTATTTTCAATAGAATGAAAGTTTTATTTTTAAATTTTTTGATTTAATGATTGAATTTATGTTTTTTTTTCTAGAAAGTTTTATTTCTAAATTCATAAGAAACAGAAAAAGCATGGTTTAAAGAAAATTTAACTATGATGTTGGGCATGGGTTATATGCAGTGCATACAAAACTGATTGTTTATAATTGTAGCAATTACATTAGAAACAACATGTATAGAAGACAAGTAAATTGCATTCGTAGTCCTAAATCTTTTATGTAAGTTTCATGTTGATACCTAAAATTTAAATTGTTCCTTGATAGTCCTAAATCTTTTAAAATGATGTAAATATAGTCTTATTATCAATTTTTTAATAAAAATTGGAGAGAATTACAAGTTAAGGTAATAAATTCAAAATTATTACCCATTTCTATTATACCAAAATTTATTTATTTGAAAGAAAATAACATTTTTAAAATTTTTTTGATAAGGATGGTGCCTGTTTTATTTAATTAGTAACAGTATTAAGAATATTACATGAGATCCAATCATGAATAATAGTAGATTCCACAAAACATGGAGTCTCCTCAATCTAGACCATATATGAATTCAAATTTTTGGCATATTTAGCCAATACATGTGCAGCAGTATTCCCACTATGCCCAACATGAGCAACCGAAAACTTTCTGAATCCACATAGCAGGCCTTTGGCATCTTCAATCAAGTTTCCCGCTATTCAGTGATCTTTTTTGGAGACTAGTAACAGTAGATATTGCTGATAGAGAGTCACCTTCAATTTCCACACAGAAAAAAAACCAATAAATAATGCAAAAGATAAGGGCTCATAAAAAGTCAAGCATTTAGCCATAAAAGGCTCAAAGGAGCCAATTTTCTTGGAGGACATCAAAGCAAGAACTTCCCTTCTGGAATCACGTGCAGCTACCCCCACTCTTGTACATCATTCTTCAACAAACAAAGCAACATCAAAATTAAGTTTCACTATACCAGGAGCAGGTAGTGTCCACTGACTTCTAAGTTGAGAAGCTGAGAAACTTCTTTGTTGGTAGTGGTTAGCTTATTGGAATTCATCAAGATGCATCTAAGCAGAATGAATTACATCGATTGCAACAAAAGATTTTCCATTAAATAGGAAATTACACCTAGCACAACAAATACGGTATAGAAGCATTGTAAATAAATGTAAGGATGTTTCTTGGACTCTCATAAATTGCTGGGAACCAATCTGTAAAAGAAGAGCTACGATACCCGTTCCATGTTGAATCAAATCCAACATTTAACCAAACAACCATTGATGAGGAACAATCCTTCAATACATGTAACAATGTCTTTGGATGTTTACCACATAAAAGGTTGGTGGTAACCGATACAACTTTCCTTTGATGAAGATTAACCATCTGAGAATCACATATTCTGGTACTGTTACATATATAAGACTTTTCACCACTGTTCAATTCCAGTGTATTTCACAGGTATAAAAAAAAACAATGTGGTGGGTCCCACATACCCTATAGTATTCGGATGGACGGGAGGCTTGGTACACTCAGTAGAGAGAGCCAAATAAACCTCTGGTAAGAATCTAGAACCCAGAATCCTTTATTTAAGTTATTTTTGGGAAGTGTGCCAACAAATTAAAAAATGACGATTAAGGAAATAGGTTGGATGAAATTTCGTGAATAATGGTCAAACAAAATTGACTTTTGACCAACTGATTGAAGTATGATAATCTACATGTAAATAAGTTCTAGGCCATGTCTATAGATGGACTGGATCATATGTAAAGTAATAAATTTACTCGATTGACTTGGTAGGGGTATTTTGGTAATTTCACCCTTACGGTCAGTCAAAGTTTAATAAAACCCCATCCATTCATTAAAATATGTTCAATAATTATATTTAATGATAAAATAAAATATTTTGAAGTTAAATTGAATAGTTAAAAATATTATGAAAATTTAAGGGCAAAATTATCCAAAATCATTATAAATAAGGGCATTTTGCATGCAAGATGATTTTAAAAGAATTTTCTACACACTCTTAAAGGGGTTGGCCACCATCTTCTTCAACATCACTTCTCTTCCTCCATAACCAAGCTTGGTGAGAAATAGAAAACTTCCTAAAACACTAACCAAACTACCTTAAAATCGAAAAATTCCTTCTGCAATCTTGTACAGAATTTTATGCTCTACAAGCCCATACCAATATTTAGTAGTAATGTGGTCAAAATTAAAGTGTAGGATTCCCTCTTGATTTCGGCCAAGGTAGGATGTCACCATGCTTGAGTTTTTTGTGGAAAAGTCAATTATATTAAATGTGCAAACATCTATATCCCTAGAATTAAGGTTAGACAATTCCTCAATTATGGGTATTAGATTTAGACTGATTTAGTTTCTTATTTACTTCTTAACAGTAGCTGTATATAATCCTTAGAATTTTGTATCATTCAAGTAAGATTCTAAATAAAATATTCTGAAATTTCACATGGCATTAGAGCGGGAACCTTTCTTTCTTGCCAAACCCTAAATCACCATATTTTTCCAAGAGCCGTTGTTGTTGCTGTTGTTTTTTTACCACCATGTCAGGTTCTGCTTTGATCATAAATTCTACTCCCCGCACCAGTAGTTTGATCAAGAACTCTGCATTGGTCACTGCAGAAGCTAATTTTGGTAGACAGAATGTCCCTGATTTGCGTAAGATTGATGACAAGCCTCGAGTGTGGTGTGACCATTGCAACAAACCATGCCATACTCGAGAAACTTATTGGCATATCCATGGAAAACCAACAAATTGGAAGCCAAAGCAGAAGCAGTCACAACCCTCTGCCAATGAAGAAAATATGGGTTCCTTCATCAAAGAGCAGCTCGATCAACTCCTGAAACTGGTGAAGTCCAATCCGACATCTGGTTCATCTAATAGTTCATTGGCTCATTCAAGTAGAAATCCATTAGCACTATCCAGTGTCTTTAATTCTGCTCCATGGATTATTGATTCAGGAGCATCTGATCATATGAATAACCTGTCTAATCTATATAGTTCATACACTCCCTGTTCTGGTAATGAAAAAATAAGAATAGCAGATGGTAGTTTTTCGCCTATTGCATGTAAGGGTTTTGTTAAACTTTTTAAAAGTATTGATCTTAAATCTGTACTTTATGTTCCTAAACTTGCTTGTAATCTTTTACCTGTCAGTAAACTCTTAAAGGATTCCAATTATCGTGTTATCTTTTCTAACTCTCTTTGTCAATTTCAGGACCAAAACTCAGGGAAGATGATTGGCAGTGCTAGAGAAATAAACAAGCTCTGCTATTTCAGTGAGGATTTCCTAGGTAATAAAAAAGCTCAAGGGCTTAGTAGTACCAGTTCAAATTCTGTTTCTGATAAAATAATGCAATGACATCTCAAGTTTAGACATCCTAGTTTCCCTTATTTAAAACATTTATTTCCTAATTTGTTTAAAGGAGTGGATTGCTTTATTTTTCAATGTGAAAGTTGTCTTTTATCTAAAGATCATCGAGTTAAATATATTTCAAAACCTTATAGTCCATCAAAACCATTTTACTTGTTTCATACTGATGTTTGGGGACCTTCAAAGGTTACCACTTTGTCAGGAAAAAGGTGATTTGTATCTTTTATCGATGATCACACTAGATTGTGTTGGGTTTACTTACTAAGTGTGATAACCGTAAATTTTTCATTTATTGAAAATTATAAATATTGAAAATAAATATTGGAGAAAATAAATCAGACGAAATAAATAAAATTTGCGAGAACGGGATATTGGTGAAAATCCTGAGAATTGAGGAAGTGAAAGAATTGGGAGATTCGTATAAAGGAAATTAAATTAGAAGTGAAGACAAAAATAATAGAGAGAGGAAAAATTAATTGGGATAAATTAAAATCCAAATTAAATAAGGAAAATGAGAAATGAAAATAAAGTATGTTTATATAATTACAAATTTTACAAATGTATTTTATACAAATACGTATGTATTTAAAATACTATATAGTATATTTTAATATACGTTGGTATATATATGGAAATATATACTATTTCATAAATTCAAATAATACATATGTATATAAACATAATGTTTTATGTGTATATATAATTATGTAAATACCTATAGAAGAAAGATAAATGTGATTTTATATTAAAGTTTATATGTATATAAAATGTATTATAACATTTATATAATTTGTATATGTAAATGTTTTTTATTTTAAAGTATATAAATATACATACATACATATATATATATATATATATATACTAGATATATGTTTTGTAATATACAATATATATAATTTATATATAATATATATTGTATTACATTATATATGAAATAATATATGTATAATATATAATATATATTATATGTATAAAAAAATATTGTAGAGTATATAGTATGTAGTATAGTATATACTAAAGATGGAAATAGAATATAAAAAAAAAGAAAAGAAAACAGAAACGGGAAACTGGGATCCCGTTTCTGTTGAAACAAACGAAGAAGAGGAGCCGACCCCGATGCCGATCGACCGAGGGAGAAAGGAGGAGACCGCGGCGTCGCCAGTGAGAAGGGAAGCGAAGGACGGTGGCTCGAGGCGGAAAGAGTGTCATATTCTGTGACCACATTTTTTCACGTATTTCTATACAACTTATCTGGTTGGGCTGTCTGTGATACTTCACTTTTCATATCCCTTTAACTATTAAATATAAAATTTATATTATCAATTACATCCCCTATTTTGATTCTCAAGAAAGTAGTATTGAAAGTAAGTCTAAATACAGAAAATAAATGATCATACCTCATGTGATAACCGTAAATTTTCCATTTATTGGAAATTAGAAATATTGAAAATAAATATTAAAGAAAATAGATAAGAGGAAATAAATAAATAAAAGTAAATAAATAAAATTTATTTACGAGATAGGAATATCGTTGAAATTCTCGAAATTAAGGAAAGTGAGGAATTTAAAATTTAATAAGAGAATAAGAAAATAAATGAAATATATTTATATAATTATATAAATGTATTTTTATACCAATACATATGTATTCAAAATATTATATAGTATATTTTAAAATACGTTGTTATATATATAGAAATATATGTATTCTATTTCATAAATTCAAATAATACATATGTATATAAATATAATGTTTTATGTGTATATATAATTATGTAAATACATATAGAAGAAAAGTAAGTATGGTTTTATATTAAAGTTTATATGTATAAATATTTTATTATAGCATTTATATAATTTATATATATAAATATTACTTAATTTTAAGTATATATATAAATATACACATATATACTAGACATGTATTTTGTAATGTACAATATGTATTTTGTATATAATATATATTGTATAATATTATGTGTGAAATAATGTATGTATAACATATAATATATATTATATGTATAAGATATAAAATATAGTGTATAATATATAGTGTATTTTATACCAAATATAGAAAGGGAACAAAAACATAGAAGGAAATAAAACAGAAAAGGAAAAGAGAAGGCGGGAAGGACCCGATCCTCCCTCCCAGCTAGACCGCCGGTGGCGGAGCTGCCACCGCCGGAGAGGGGAAAACGAAGGCGAGACGCCACCGGCCAGAGAAAAGGAAGACGCTGCCGGCGGCGTGAAGAGACAGAAACAGATTTGACGGAAAACAGAAGCAAACGCCGGAAGAGAAAAGGAAAATGGCCGACGGCGGTGCCGGCCGAATCGGTGGCTGCCACCACCACCGAAGCTTCACCGGAGGGAGAGGAAGCTGATGGAGGCCACCGGAGGCGCAATGAACGGCGGAGGAACGCCGGCGAAGAGGAAGAAGAACCGAGGCAAAACCGCCTCGATCCGCTGCCGTGTCGTCGATCCAGGGCAAACGGAGGGCACCAGCAAGTTCGTCGTGCAGCCGGCCAGCTGAGGGACGCCTGAACCGCCGGAGAACCGGCCGCCGGCGAGGAACCGGCGAGGAAGGGCTCTGGACCGGTCTGAACCGGTCTGACCGGGAAAGGAAAAAGAAAAAGAAAAAGAAAAATAAAAAGAAAAGAAAGAAAGAAAAGAAAAAGAGGAAAAAGGAAGAAAAAGAGGAAAAAGAAGAAAAAAAAGGAGAATTTCGGGAATTGGAAAAATTCCCGGAAATTCGACAACCTGGGATTTTACAAATTCGGTAAGAAATTTCCCGAGAATTTAATTTCAGAAAAAATTAAATAAATTATGAAAAATTCTAAAAAATTAGAATTTTAATTCCAGAAATTATTTTCAGCAATCGGGATAAGGAATCGGGAGAAATGGAGTGCGGGCGCGATCGATAAGCGGAATTCGCCGACCCAGAAAAAGGTAAGGGATGCATGTGCAGCACTGTAAGGATACTCAGTCTGCATAATTTAATTTGAAATATTTTATGCAATTATTTTATGAAAATTATTATGATGCATGATTTGCTGAAAATAATTTGGGAAGAAGTACTGGCTGAAAGATTTTAAACTGTATTTTCCGTGCAGGAGGTTAGTGAATCGGCAGCCGTTATGCTGCCGAAAATTTTAGAAAAACTTTATAAAATCATATTAAATGATTTTATTTCCGAATTTCGATAGTAAATCACGAAACATGAGGAAATTACTAAAATTTCATAAAACATGAATATAATGAGATGAAATTCTAAAATGTTCATGTATTCGAGAATGGTGATAATGAAACCACCGAACATTCTCAAAATAGATAAATTACACGAATTACGAGACGAAAGTTGAAGCGAAATATAGTGAGTATTCTTATGAATATTCTTATAAATATTCACTAAAGGATTTTAACCCTTATGGTTTTAAATCATGGAATTATATATTTATATAAATTCCATAAAGGTGTATTTTATGATGAGAATTACGGTTTTGAGACTGGTTGGTATTCTTATCATGCTGATGCATGATATGTGATATGTTTAGTCCCGGTAGACATCTAATCAGTGATCCACCGAGGACAATATAGGTTATGGTCATAGATTTGACCGGTGTACTTCCTTACCCTCCAAGGTATACAGTATGATAAGATTGATGTCTATCTTAGACTCCATAAATGATAGGTAATATGTTTTCAAAAGGAAGAAATGATAATTCTAATATTTTTTCTATGGTCTCAAATGAAATATTAGATCATAAGTACTACATGAGATCTGATAAGACAGTGGAAAAAAATACATATGGCATAAAGGCCAATCCGAGCAGAGACTCGATGATTGAACCGTGGGAGCCACCTCTAGAGTCCTTCGGGAACTAAGTGCTACACGTGTTCTGATGTTTCAGTACAGGCCATACCGAGCAGAGACTCGATGATTGAACCGTGGGAGCCACCTCTAGAGTCCTTCGGGAACTAAGTGCTACACGTGTTCTGATGTTTCAGTACAGGCCATACCGAGAGAGACTCGATGATTGAACCGTGGGAGCCACCTCTAGAGTCCTTCGGGAACTAAGTGCTACACGTGTTCTGATGTTTCAGTACAGGCCATACCGAGCAGAGACTCGATGATTGAACCGTGGGAGCCACCTCTAGAGTCCTTCGGGAACTAAGTGCTACATGTGTTCTGATGTTTCAGTACAGGCCATACCGAGCAGAGACTCGATGATTGAACCGTGGGAGCCACCTCTAGAGTCCTTCGGGAACTAAGTGCTACACGTGTTCTGATGTTTCAGTACAGGCCATACCGAGCAGAGACTCGATGATTGAACCGTGGGAGCCACCTCTAGAGTCCTTCGGGAACTAAGTGCTACACGTGTTCCAATGTTAGTATGAGAAATCGTAGGATATTGTGACGATAAGTAAGTGATTGTGATTCGTGAATTCGACAAATGTCAAAGGATGAAATAGATCTGGTGCATATGACATATGATGTGTGTGATATATCGGATGAGTAAGGCACTGGGGTGGTAAATCGCTAGTTAACAGAGATCTAGGCCCTCCCGGTCCTTACAATGAGTTCGTTCTTTCACACTTAATCATACTGATAAAAAGAATGGTGCCTTAGGAATTTAAGAATAGAATGAAAGCATAAACAAGTTTGAGACGTCTGTATGTATACGAAAATAAGTTTTAAAGAAAAATGATAATGATTTAAATAATATTCTTTTTAAAGAATATATGAATATTAGTTATTGTAATTAAACTCTTGTATTTCGTAAAAGCATCATTTTGAAAAGAATACGAAAAGATTTTTGGGGTGAAAAGGAAAAGGATTTATTAAGTCAAAATGAAATGAAAATCTCTCTCTACAGTTGCTTCTAGGTTCCGGAACAAGTATGGTATTTTAAAATACTTACCTTACTCTAATCGGATCCCTAGCCGACTGTAGTATCCTTCCTACTTGCGAGCCTAGAGCCCATAGGAAAAAAAAAGATTTTCAGCATATAAGGAGCTGAGTATCAAGTGAGGCATATAATTCTCTTACTGAGCCGTGGTTTTGCTCACCCCTTAATTTTCAACATTTCAGGTTTTGATGAATGTGAGTTCAGTGGATTGTGGATCCTGGCTGTACACGAAGGACAATGTGTCAGACCGACTGATTATTTGATGTATGATCATTTATTCTCTGTATTTAGACATGTCAACAGTACTACGTATCTGATAAATTACGATAGGGGATGTGTATAATATAAACAATACATTGTAAAATTGTTTAACAGTCAGTACAAGTGAAGTATCGCAGACAGCCCAACCGGTTAAGATGTGTATAAGAAGATGAAAAATGTGGTCACGGGTCGTGACACCTCATATTACAAATTAAGCTATCGCAGTGTCTCCAAATGCGCAAATCGAAATCCTCAGATGTTAGATCTCTTAATCCTCGAAAATCTGAAATGTTAGTATTAAGGGGTGAGCAAACCACGGCTCAGTAAGAGAGTTATATGCAACACTTGATATTCAGCTACTTATATGCTGAAAATAATTTTTTTTATTTTCTTTAAATCTTCCTAGCTGGCTCTAGGCTCACATGTAGGAAGGATACTACAGTCGGCTAGGGATCCAGATGGAGTAAGGCAGGTATTTTGAAATACCTGTCTTGTCCCGAAACCTAGAAGCAACTGTAGAGAGTACTGTATAAATTGTTCTCAAAACGATTTAATATTCGTTTTCTGTAGAGTAAACCATTTATTTCTCTTCACTTCAGTATATTTTAAAACACGTGACAGTATAGTGGTTTGTAAATATCCAAATCATTGGATAAATCACTCTGTAATTATTTCTATTTTAGAAATAATTTTCAATGTTATTCTTTTTGAATAACCATTAATTTCTCTTTAGTTCACTAACCGTATCTTACAGCTCAGTAAAACAGTATATTTAGTAAAACAGTATCTTGATACGGTTCAACCAAAAAACAGTAAACAGTAGCTACCAATTCAGTAAACAGTATACGGTAGCTTTCAGATCAGTATCATGGAGACCAGGCAACACCCTAAATATATCATGCTATAATATCATCCCAAATTGGGGAAACACATGAGATCTATGGCCATAGTCTATAGGGTCCTCAGTGTGCACTGATCAGGTGTCCACTGGGACGCTGATAATAGAATCAGTATCTATCAGCACTAACAGCTGACACGTGAGCATGATATGGGGCCTAACAGTCTCAAAACAGTAAACACGTGATATAAACCCCATTTATGAAATCAATTTCACTGAATATAAGTTCAATCAATCCACAAATATTCATAAGGAAAATATTTTCATCTTATGAATAACAATTTATAAAATATTCATACTGGGATAATCATTCCCGAAAATGTTCTAAATGTTATAGAACAGTATAAATCACATTTTCCATACGGTGAAAACAGTTTATAAAATAATCACTGTAAAATATAAACGGTCATAACTGTCCTTTTTCACGGTAAAACATATACGCACGCTTTTCTATACTTTCTATCGAAAACATGATTTTCAAAGTTATCGGGATTCAAATCAATTATTTTTTTGATTTAGGAAAGATTAAAATATTTATTTTCCAAATCAACACTCTCGTCCCCTGTTTTCTCTGTAAACACATGCGGAGACCTTTTAGTCTCAAAACACTGTTTTCGGTAAATTTCAGTAATTTTTCGATAATTTTTCGGTAGTATAACGGCTGCTGATTTGGCTAGCCTCCTGCACGGAAAATACAGTTTATATTTCTCAACTGGTATTTCACCACAATTTAAAACCGATAAATCACCACATTATAAACCGATAATTATTAATAGCATTTATAAAATTAAATGCAATTTAAAAACATGGCCGAATATCCTTACAGGCGGTACATGTCTCCCTTACCTGTCTCGGGTCGGCGACTGCCTTTCGAAGGTCGAGCCCGTGTTCACCTCGCTCGATTCCATCGGCTCAGTTATCGAGGAAATTTTTTGGAAATTAAAATTCTAAAAATTAGAATTTTTTCCATAATTTATTCAAATTAATTATTCGGAATTAATTTCCGAAATCCTTACCGAGTGCCCGGGATTTTTCGAATTTTCAAATTCCCGAGAATTTTTCAAATTCTCAGAATTCTTTTTTTTCTTTTCCTCTTTCTTCTTTTTCCTCTTTTCTTTCTTTTTCTCTTTTCTTTTCTTTTCTTTTCTTTTTCTTTTTTTTTCTTTTAGCTTTCTTTCCAGCCGGACCGGTCACCTCTCCTCATCGCCGGTTCTTCACCGGTGGCCGGTTCTCTGGCGGTTCAACGACTCAACAGCTGGCCGGCGTGACGGTGAGGCCAGATCTGGCCTCCGTTCATCCCGAATCGACGGCACGGCGACGGATCTACGAGGTTTTGGTTCGGTTCCTTCTTCTCCTCTGTCGGCCTTCCTCCGCCGTTCCTGCCTCAACGGTGGCTTCCCAAGTCTTCCTCTTCCTCCGACGGTGGTGTGGCTGCATGGCGGCGGCTGGTTTGGCCGGCGCCGCCAGATCCATTTTCTCCTTCTCTTTCGGTTTCGTCGAAATTTTTCTTCCCTTCTCCGTTTCTCCTTTCTTCCGCTAGTCACCGGCTTCTCCTCTCTCTCTGCCGACGCCGTTCCTCCCTTCCTCTCTCGCCGGCGGTGACAGCTCCGCCACCGTCGGCCCTTTGGCTGGGAGGGTCGGGTTTGCTTCCCCGATTCTCCCTTTCCATTTTTTGGTTTATTTCTTTCTATTTTTGTTTTGTTTAATTAATTTAATTAATTATATATATACATATATTATATATCTATAATACATATAATATTATTATTATATATATATTATAGTACTATATAAGTATATATTTTTTATATATATATATATATATATATATATATATATATATATAAAGATATATATATTTTATGTATTATCAAAAAACATATTTAGTGTATATATATATATATATATATATATATATATATATATATATATCTATTTGTTTAATTTAAATTACTTAACATTTATATATTTTTATATAAATGTAGTAATAATAATAATGATAGTAATACAATATATATATATATTGTATTTACAATATATATATATATATATGTACAATTCAAATGTAAAATCATATTTACATTTCTTTTCAAATATGTATATACTCATATATACATATTATGTCATATTTAATACATAGGTATTATTTAAATTTATACAATAGTATATATATCTATATATACCTTTGTATATTAATATATACTATATAGTATATCAATACATATGTATTTGTATAAAAATACATTTATATAATTTATAATTATATAAATATATTTCTCTTTTATTTCTCATTTTCTTATTTAATTTGGATTTTAATTTATCCAAATTAATTTTCCTCCTTTCCTTATTTTCTGAATTTCCAATATTTATTTCCAATAAATAGAAAATTCACGGTTATCACAAAGAGAAAGAATGAAATCGAAACAGAGGGCGAAAACCGAAAGAGTCGAGAGGAAAAGAGAAGAGGAGATACGGCGGTGCTGGCCGATCCGGGCACCGCCACCGCCACTCCCGACACCGGCAAAGCTCGACGAAGGTGAGAAGGGCCACCGGCGAAGGAGAATCCGGCGGAGGAAAGAGAAGAGAGGAAGGAAAGGGACCGAAACCTACGGACTCAGATCCGGAGCGGTCGCCGGTGATGGGGAGAAATGGAGACCAGATCTGGCGTCTCCGCAACTCCGGCAAGCTCTGGGAGGCGCGAACCGGTGGAAAGGAGGATCGCCGGTGGTCGAATAGGTCGAACCGGCTGGAGGAAGCACTGAATCGGTCCGGCCAAAAATGGAAAAAGAAAAAAAAAGAAAAAGAAAGAGAAAGAGAAAGAAAAGAAAAAGAAAGAAAGAAAAAGAAAAGAGGAAAAAGGAGAACTTCGGGAATTCGGAGATTTCCGGAAATTCGACAACCCGAAAATTACGAAAATTCGGTAAGAAATTCCTGGAAATTAAATTTCAGAAAAATGTAATAAATTATGAAAAAATTCTAAAATTTAGAATTTTTATTTCCAAAAATTATTTTCAGCGATCGGGATAAGGAATCGGGAGAGATGGAGTGTGGGCGCGATCGATAAGAGGAAGTCGCCGACCCGAAAAAAGGTAAGGGATATTCAGTCTACATATTTTAATTTGAAATATTTTATGCAAATATTTTATGAAAATTATTATCATGCACGATTGGTTGAAAATTTTGGGATGAAGTACTGGCTGGAAATTTAAAACTGTATTTTTCGTGCAGGAGGTTAGTAAATCGGCAGTCGTTATGCTGCCGAAAATTTTAGAAAAACTTTATAAAATCATATTAAGTGATTTTATTTCTGAAAATCGATATTAAATCACGAAACATGAGGAAATTACTAAATTTCATAAAACTTGAATATAATGAGATGGAATTTTAAAATATTCATGTATTCGAGAATGGTGATAATGAAACCACCGAAAATTCTCGGAATAGATAAATACACGTAATACGAGGTGAAAGATGAAGTGAAATACAGTGAATATTTTTATGAATATTTTTATAAATATTCACTAAAGGATTTTAACCCTTATGGTTTTAAATTATGAAATTATATATTTATATAAATTCCATAAAGGTTTATTTTATGATGAAAACTACGGTTTTGAGATTGGTTGGCATTCCTATCATGCTGATGCATGATATGTGATATGTTTCTCGGTCGACACCTGATCCATGATCCACCGAGGACAATATAGATTATGGTCATAGATTTGACTAGTTTATTTCTTTACCCTCTGGGGTTTATAATATGATAAGATTGATATCTATCTTAGACTCCATAAATGATAGGTGATATGTTAAAAAGGAAAGTGTTTTACATGATATGGAATATGTCAAACGGAAAATGTGGTATATGATTGCGTGACATGTGAAAAGAACATGTTTTATATGATATGAGAAGAAAATCAATTGATTTATAACATTTTTACAAAATAATAATTTCGGTACTGATTATAGTACTGTGAGATGATTTTCATAAGACATGTGATACGAACATGTAATATGTTTTCAAAAAGGAAGAAATGATAAATCTAATATTCTTACTATGGTCTTAAATGGAATATTAGATTATAAGTACTACATGAGTTCTGATAAGATAGTGGAAGGTATATATGGCATAAAGGTCAACCCGAGTAAGGATTCAATCTTTGTACCGTGTGAGCCACCTCTAGAAGACTCAAGGGACCTAAGTGCTACATAGATTCTTAGTGAACTATGGGAAGCCACTTCTAGAATCCTTTAAGCACTAAGTGCTACACGAGTTCCGATGTGTTAGTAAGAAGTTTCTGTACCGTGTGAGCCACCTCTAGAAGACTCAAGGGACTTAAGTGCTACATAGATTCTTAGTGAACTATGGGGAGCCACCTCTAGAATCCTTTGAGCACTAAGTGCTACATGAGTTCCGATGTGTTAGTAAGAAGTTTCTGTACCCTGTGAGCCACCTCTAGAAGACTCAAGGGACCTAAGTGCTACATAGATTCTTTGTGAACTATGGGGAGCCACCTCTAGAATCCTTTGAGAACTAAGTGCTACACGAGTTCCGATGTGTTAGTAAGAAGTCTGTGTCCTAAAGGCCAAATCGAGTGAAGACTCGATTTCTGTACCGTGGGAGCCACCTCTAGAATCCCAAGGGACCTACGTGCTACACGAATACCAGTTGGACCGTGGGAGCCACCTCTAGAATCCCGAAGGACCTACGTGCTACACGAGTTCCTCGATATGACACTTAACTCCATTGCTAGTTAGGATGGATGTCGTAACTGAATCAGTGAATTGGGGCTTACGCCTAAAGTGATTAAGTAATCGGTTATATTGGAACTGTTTTCAATGAGTTAAGCTATATGCTTAAAGTTGATGGATTTTTGTTTTGTGAATGGGTTGATTTATTAACTTACATAGTAACCACTTTATCAACGTGTATAGTGACCAATCTATCGAAGTGCTTACTGCTTTGCTAATTTGATAAATGGAATAGATTTTAATAGCTTATTTTGCTATTTAAAGTACTGTACTAATTAAGAGAGTACAGTAAAACATGAAATGAGTTTTAAAGAAATAAGATGATGATTTAACTAATATTCTTTTCAAGGAATATACGAATATTAATTATTTTATTTAAATGTTTTATTTCATAAAAACATTATTTTGAAAAGAATATGAAAAGGTTATGGAATGAAAAAGAAAAGGATTTATTAATTTAGAACGAAATGAAAATTTCTCTCTACAGTTGCTTCTAGGTTCCGGAACAAATATGGTATTCTAAAATACCTACCTTACTCCATCCGGATCCCTAGCCGACTGTAGTATCCTTCCTACATGCGAGCCTAGAGCCCATAGGAAAAACGGAAAAAGATTTTTAGCATATAGGAAGCTGAGTATCAAGTGAGGCATATAATTCCCTTACTGAGCCGTGGTTTTGCTCACCCCTTAATTTTAAACATTTCAGGTTTTGATGATTGTGAGTTCAGTGGATTGTGGATCCCAGCTGTACACGAAGGAAAATGTGACAGACCGACTGAGTTATTTGAGGTATGATCATTTATTTTCTGTATTTAGACATGTAAACAGTACTACTTATCTGATTAATTACGATGAGGGATGTGTATCATATAAACAATGTTATGTAAAATTGTTTAACAGTCAGTACAAATAAAGTATCACAGACAGCCCAACCGGTTAAGTTGTGTACAATAAGGTGAGAAATGTGGTCACGGGTCGTGACACTAAGCAAAAAATCTGATGTAGAAAAACTTTTCAAAGATTTTTATTGCATGATTGAAACCCAATTCAAAACAAAAATTTGCATCCTTTGAACAGATAATGGAACTGAGTACTTTAATGAATGTTTGGTATTTTTTAAAAGAAAAAGGTATTTTACACCAATCTACATGTCAGGACACACCCCAGCAAAATGGAATAGCTGAAAGGAAAAATAGGCATTTACTTGAGGTAGCTAGAGCTATCATGTTTTCTATGAACATTTCAAAATACCTTTGGGGAGATGCTGTGTTGACTGCATCTTACTTAATCAATAGGATGCCAACTCGTGTCTTACATTTTGAAACACCTTTGAATACTCTAAAAAAATATTTCCTAACATTTTGTTTATAATTTGAGTTACCTTTAAAAATTTTTGGATGCACTTGCTTTGTTTATATTCCCCAAAATTTTCGATCCAAATTGGATCCTAAAGCTAAAAAATGTGTTTTCATTAGATATACTCCAAATAAAAAAAGGTATACGTGTTTTAATCCTTTGACAAAAAAATTCACATAACTGTGGATGTCACTTTTCTAGAAAATCAACCTTATTTCAACAAAAATCTTCTTCAAGGAGAGAATAAAAAAGAAGAAGATAATTTCTGGAAATTCTCTACATTGCAACCAAGCCTCATTGAGTCACCAATTCAGTCTATTAAACAATTTAAGGAAATGGATGTTAAAAATAATGAAGAGAAGGACTCTCTTAGTCAACAGGTGCCAAATATTGAAGAATATGAAACAAGGGGAGAATTACTTCAAATGGATTCACATAATCCAAATATTGAGCTTCAGGTTTACACCAAGAGGAAATCTCATAAAATATTACTGATCCAATTATTTCTCTAGCACCTGTTCAACCAGAATCTCCAAGGGATGGTCCTTCTCCTCCCCAAACTCAAGTTCAGCCAGAATCTTTGAGGGAAGGTCCTCTTCTTCCTCAAACTCAGGTTAATCCCAAAATTGCTCCTTTAGTTTCTTCCATTGAGTCTCCAAATATTGATTTTTATGATCTAGATGTCCCAATTGCTAACAGAAAAGGAGTAAGATCATGTACCAATCATCCTATTGTAAAATATTTGTCGTATCAAAAGTTGTCCAATAACCATAAAGCTTTCCTTTCACATATTTCTGACTTGCATGTACCAAAATCTATTTAGGATGCCCTAAGTGATCCGGATTGGAAGTTAGCGGTGAAGAAAAAGATGAAAACTCTTGAAAAGAATGGGACTTGAGAGATTATGGAGCTACTAAGAGGCAAAACAACTATAGGATGTACATGGGTTTTCACTATGAGGTGTAAGGCAGATGGCAGCATAGAGAGGTACAAGACAAGACTTGTTGCCAAGGGGTTCACTCAAACTTATGGCATTGACTACCAAGAGACCTTCGCGCCTGTTGCAAAAATAAACTCACTCTGGGTACTTTTCTCTTTAGTAGTGAATTCAATTGGTCTCTACACCAACATGATGTAAAAAATGCCTTTCTTAATGGAGATTTAGAGGAAGAAGTGTTTATGGACCTCCCACCTGAATTTGAGAAAAACTTTGGAACCAGCAAGGTGTGCAAATTGAAAACAAATCCTTGTATGGTCTTAAACAATCACCAAGAGTATGTTTGAAAGGTTTGGAAATGTAGTGAAGCGCTATGGTTATATTCAGAGTCAAGCTGACCACACAATGTTCTTCAAGCACTCTAAAAACAGTAAACTAGCTATTTTAATTGTGTATGTGGATGATATAATAATGATTGGTGATGATAGTGCAGAATTGGAGAACTTAAGAGAAAGCTTGCACATGACTTTGAGATAAAAGATTTGGGAGCCTTAAAGTACTTCCTTGGTATGGAATTTGCAAGATCAAAGGATGGTATCTTTGTTAGCCAATGTAAGTATGTCTTAGATTTACTTAATGAGACAGGAATGCTTGGTTGCAAGATAGTTGAAACCCCAATAGAGCCAAACTTGAAACTTCAGCTTGTTGAAACCAAAGATGTGGTGGATGAGAGAAATACCAAAGACTTGTAGGTAGACTCATCTATTTAGTACATACGCGACCTAATATAACTTTTGCAGTACGTGTAATAAGTTAGTTTATGCATTCACCTAGCTCAGAACACCTTAAAGCTGCCTACAGAATCCTAAGGTACCGAAAGGGAACACCTGGAAAGGGATTGCTCTTCAAAAACCATGGACACCTACAAGTAAAAGCCTATACCGACACACACTAGGCGGGAAGTATTACAGATAGGAGGTCAACTTTAGGCTATTGCACCTTTGTGGGAGGAAACCTTGCCACTTGGAGAAGCAAGAAACATAATGTAGTAGCCAGAAGTAGTGTCGAGGCTGAGTTTCGTTCAACAGCCCATGGGATTTGTAAGGTAATGTGGATTAAAAAATTACTTGAAGACTTGAAGGTTTTTAATCCCTCACCGATAAAGCTCTACTATGATAACAAAGCTGCAATCTCTATTTCTCACAATCCAGTGCTCCATGATAAAACGAAGCATGTAGAAGTAGATAAGCATTTTATCAAAGAGAAACTTGACAATGGAATAATTTGCATGCCATATATACCAATAAGAGACCAAGTTGTTGATGTTCTTACAAAGGGATTGCACAAGAAGCAATTTGAAAATCTAGTGAGCAAGCTTGCCATGGAAGATATCTTTAAGCTAGCTTGAGGCGGAGTGTGGAAAAGTTAACTATATTAAATGTGTCAATATCTGTATCCCTAGAATTAAGGTTAGACAATTCCTCAATTATGGGGATTAGATTTAGACTGATTTAGTTTCTTATTTGCTTCTTAACAGTAACTGTAAATAATCCTTAGAATTTTGTATCATTCAAGTAAGATTCTAAATAAAATATTTTGAAATTCCACATTTTCTTTATGATATAATATTAGTTAGTGATGTAATCAAGGCAGTTAAGCATGATTTTAGCCTTAGATTGAATCAAAACTCACTCAAACACTTCTTTAAGGTTTCGACTATGATGAGATGTTCATGATACATGGTGCTTTGATGCATGAAAATGGTGTACGAGAAGTGGACAATAATGATAAAGCATGAATTAAGGATTAAATTTTTGAAAAACATGGTGAATATCTACATGTAGCATTCAACCGCCATGTGAAGGGGACATGGATATGGTGCTCAATTTGATGTGTTTTAGGTGCCATAAGATTGTATAAATTAAGAGAAGACTACCAGTGCAATCAAAATCGAAAACGGAGTTGATTTAGGTATAGTTGCTGTTTGAGCAACGGTGGTAATTAGACTGGTTTAGTGACTACAGTGTCATTGTGATAGAATTTAATGAGAAAAGAATTAATTATAATTAAAGTATGGTGAAATAATGGTGTTAGCATAATGTTTTGTAGCCCAGGAGTGAAATTTGTCAGGTGGTGCTATTGACTGCTTCGGTAGGAATTGACAGGTAAAGGTTGAGTATGGAAGACATAAGGATACTACGAATGCATATTGTGGTTAAAAATGATTTTATGAATTTGTTTTGAAGTCAATTGCTTTGGAATTGCTGAAATTGTGGAATATGGCTGGTTTTATAAATTGTGTTTTTATTGTAGGAAGGCTAGGTTAGAAACAGTCATTATACTGTCGAAATTTTTTAATAATTCTATAAAATTATATTTTAGTGCCCTTGAGTATTAGAAATGAAAGGTTTATTAAGTTAACTTCATCTTATTTATTGAAATTTCATATTTCCACTGAATACCAAAAAACAATATTTAAAAATTTATGTTATCAAATTTTACGTACGTGAGAGCACTAGCATGTTCTTATAACTTATTTACAAATAAATAGAACATTTCTAGAAATGAATACTAAACTGTAAACATTTTATGAATTTTTATTTCTGCACTGCTTATGTTTTCCAACATATGCATTTATGGACCGACTGAAGGTTTTATTACTGGAATTGATTTCTTTAATGGTATTTATACTGTTTATAAACTGTTTTGAGACTGTTGGGGCCCATATCATGCTGACTGACTGTTACTGTACTGTTGCTGATAGACTTGCCAAGTCTTCAGCTTTCGTAGTTGTCACCTGTCAAGTGCACATTGTGGACTCACTGACTATGGCCATATGTCATACTGTTACTATTTCTCCCTTTTTGGGATACTGTTATCGCATGATATCTATTGGGTGTTGCCTGGTCTCCATTGTATTGTACTGTTTTACTTAATTTGAATTTCATATTGATATTGAACTGAATTGTTTATGTATCGACTATACTGAAATTTTTAAAGTGTTTACCGTACTATTACTGAATTTCTATACTGAACTGCTTACTGAATAGATTCATTTAAACTGTTTATATATTGAATTACTGCATAATGCGATTTTAAAGTGATTTATATTGTTTATTCATTTCATCACCAACTGCTTATTCCCTATAGTCGCAACTAGGGATTGGGACACGATAGGTACTTCAAAGTACCTCCAATACTCCATCTAGTTACCTAGTCGACCATAGTATCCTTCAGAAAATACCTACAATATACTGCTAGGAACTAAATGATTTTATGCATATAGATTTTATAGTATCAATTCTTGCATACAAATTTCTTACTGGGCATTAAGCTCACCCTCTTTTTTTCCCGCCTCACAGATTATCTTCAGTAATATATCATTCTACTGATTGGCTGCGCTTTTACTACCCTTAGGCAGCAGTTATTTGATCGCAGAGGTATATTTTCTTTACTTTTGTATGTTTAGATGTTGATGTACAGTACTACTTTTGTATAATTTATATACTAGGGATGTAAATTAGTGAAATGTATTGAAGATAACTCTTTTTATGTAAATATCAGTATCAGTTAAAAATAGTCTTTCATTTATAAATTGATTATTGTGGTAAATGAATGGTTTAAAGGTATCACAGACAGCCTAACCAATTTACTGTATTTGTGATTATTGATATTTACTGTATATAACGAAACTTTACAAACCAGAGTAGGAATTATGTTCTTAAAGCATTGCCAAAAACATTCGTTCCTTGTGAAGAACTACCAGACCCCATATCTTCTTCCAATGTGAGATGCTATTGGGAAAAGAGGATGATACCCCAGGAAAGTAATACTAGTTGATGTATGAATATCCATACATCTGTTGTAGCACATCAGACAGTGATATCCTAATTTGACTGAGTAAAACTCCACTGAGACTATAGTGCCAAATAAGAAGATCCTCCTTATGTAGACCCAACAGGGGAATTTTCTTTATGTCCATAGTATTTGATTCTTGAAAGTATAGATGCAGTATCTCATCATCCCACTTACCATGTAATTGGTCAATTGGTTAAGATACAATAACATGTTCCCAATCACCAAATATCGGTAATGGTTTAAAACTCCATGGTTTTGAGATCCATGGGTCATCCCATACCAAAACAGACATCCCATTTCCAATACGCCAATGTAATCCCAGTTTTAAAACTAATCGCCCCTCACAAATACCCTTCCAAGTATAAGATGAATTAAGTCCCACTTTGGCATGTAAGAAAGGTTAGTTCATGAAGTACTTGGCTTTCACTACTTTGAAACATAAGGGATCAGTGTTCTTGAGAAGTCTCCATCACTGTTTCGGTAGGAGAGATAAATTGAAAGTATTGAGACACTTGAACCTAACCCCCTTGAGATTTAGGAAGACACACCTAAGGCCAACTAAGCCAATGCATACCATGATTGTTGTCCCTATGGTTTCACTAGAAACGGCATACGAGTTTTGTAAGATCCATACAGAATGTGCACGGTAGTATAAATACAGACATAGTATAGTTGGGGATAGATTAGACAATTGCTTTAATCAGAATTTCCTTGCCAGCTTGGGAGAGAAGTTTCTCCTTCCATTTAACTAGTTTCTTCCAAATTTGGTCTCTTATTGAAAAGAGTGTTCTTCTTTTGGATTTACCCACTACCGTAGGGTGGCTAAGGCACACCTATATATTGTTCATAGATTGGACACCAAAGACCGATACAATCTGATTTTCTAAAGTAGAATCTGTATTCCAACTAAAAAAGAGGTTTGATTTTGGGAAGCTAATCTGCTGACTTGAAGCTTTTTCCTAAGTATGCAGAATATCTTTAATCTTGTTACACTCTTGAACAATTAAACAGAAGAATAAGAGAGAATCATAGGCAAAAAATAATGAATGAATTGAAGGGGCTGAAAGGTAGACTTTAACAGCTGTAATCTCTCCATGCAATTGAGTAGCATTTAAGGCCAGTGAAAGACCTTTTGCACAAATAATGAATAAGTACAGGGACAAGGGGTCCCCTTGTCGAAGACCCCTACTGGGGCTAAATTTCCCAAAATTTCTACCATTCAAAAGCATCGAGAAGGATACAAAAGACACATAATGCATAACTTGTCTCACCTAAGAATCAGCAAATCCCAATCTTTTTAGCATAGCATCAAGAAAAGTCCACTCAAATTGTCATACGCTCCATACATATAAAGTTAAGTGCAGAAAAACCATGGGACCCAACTCTTTTGTTACGGATATAGTGTAGGAGTTCATGTGCTATAAGAAAGTTCTCTAAGATCAATCGACCAAGGACAAAGGCACTTTGATTAGCAGTGATGATCTTTGGAAGGATCACTTTCAGTCTGTTGGCTATGGTTTTGGAAATTAATTTGTACAAGACATTGCACAAACTAATTGGGCAAAATTGAGAAACTGTTTCAGCCCGTTTCAGTTTGGGAATGAGAACAAGATGTGTTTAATTGATAGGTGATAATGATATTTGACCATTTAATACTTGTAAACAGAAATGGATAACATCAGACCTGATACAGTGATATGGGTCTAAAAGTTTTGATAGATCATAACAGGAAGACTATCCAGTTTTTCATTCCATACCCCAGAATCATCTTTTAAACATCTGACAGTATTGGTTTTCTTCCTAGCAGAAGCTTTAGCATGGAAATATTTAGAATTTTTAAAATTGTTATAAGGAAACGAAAGTATATTTTTGCTTATAATTTTAAAAATTCAACTTAAAATTTAAAATTGTACTATATTTTTCTTCTTAATAATTTTAAAAATTTTATTTCCTTTCTAATAAATATATTTTCATATGATAATAAAGAATGATAATTTTGGATCCATTTTCTGATTTTGTATTCTTTCTTTATTTTTATTTTATTAAAATATATTTTTTGAATATTTACAAATTTTGATAAAAATTCATAATTAAATATTATTAAAAATAAAATTATTTTTTCACAAAAATAGAATATACTTAAATAATTTAGATTTTCAAGTGATTGATATGTATTTTTCTAAAAATAAAAAATAAAAAGTTTGTTTACAATCAAGAACTTAATTAATAATATTTATATCTAGCTTAGACTTATTCAAAGGGTTGGGTAACCTGTCCAAATTGGAAGGCTCATCCAATTTTTGGGTGGGTTTAAATAAAAATATTAAGCCCATTAAATGGGCTTGAAAATTGGGACCCAATAAAAAAAATGGTTGGACTTAAATTCATCCGTTAAAGTCCAAGCACCGGCCGATCCTTCATAATAATTATAATTTTTTAACTATTTTTTATACTAATATATTTTAATGATTTTAGATTTTTTGTATAATTTAAATTTGAGTTTTTTTTAGATTTTAATTTTAAAATTTCATGTTTCTTGTAGTCTTTTGTAAGAATTTATTTAAATTTATTGTGTTCTACTTATTAACTATTATGTGTTTTAAAATTTTATATTTTATTATATATATATTTTTAAAAGAAAAATTACTTATATTTTGGTGGGTTTGGTTTATACGTTGTGTGAAAAACTAGTTTTAGCAAAAAGTTAGGTTTGAAAAATAGGATAAGGCCGAATTCACGTTTAATCCCTTAATACCTTACCTAGGTTTGGCCTGAACCTGACCCAACCTGGCCCATGAACATCTCTAATCTAGTTATAGTCTTAAACATAAATGGAGATGGAATTGAGCTCATTTTATAAGTGATTTTTAATAGATTATTTCTAATAAATCATTTTCTCAAGAGATTATAGTTGTAAATAAGTTAGTTGTGTTAGGTCGATATAAATTTTAAAAGATTCAAATCATATTAGTAATAATTTATAGAAAGCACTTTTTAAATAATATTTACTTCTATTATAGTAGATTTGTAAATGCTCCAGTTATGAGAGTGGAGGCTATGAATGAGAAAAGAAGGATTAGGACTAGAAGAAGACCGAAAAGTACTTGAAAGGAAGTAAATCGAAAAGATGTGGGGGTATTAGAGTTGGATGAAAGCATTGTCTTAGATAGGAATATATGAAGGAGGAGAGCTCGTATAGAATATTTAATGTGATTTTAGATATTGATTTATGTAGCCTACCCAAATCTATTGGAATAAAGGTTTTGATAATGATGATTTGGTTAAGAATTAAAAATTTATTTAAGTATGTTTCATTTTTTTTGTTAAAAAAATTTATCTTTAGTTTTAATAAGATTTAATTTTTATTTTTTTATCAAAATTTACAAATATAGGTTTTTATTATTTAGAAGGAAACCAAAGTGTTATTTTTTCTCTTAATTTTAACAGAA
Organism: Heritiera fomes; assembly: GCA_032173925.1. Lineage (NCBI taxonomy): Eukaryota > Viridiplantae > Streptophyta > Magnoliopsida > Malvales > Malvaceae > Heritiera > Heritiera fomes. The sequence continues at coordinate 36,767,496 of JAPDPM010000003.1, forward strand.
TTTTAAAAAATCAAAGAAAAATGATACTTCTATTTTATTCTTAAAAATTTTAGAAATTTTACTTTCTTTTTATTAAATGCATTTTAATATGATAGAAAAGAATAATAAAAATCCATTAGTACCTTAATTTATAATTCTCCTTATTTTTAAGTAAAAAATATGATAGGACTATATTGACACTATTTTAAAAAGGTTTGGGATTATTATGGAACAATTGAAAGGTTAGAGATCAAAAGGAAACCTATATAAAAAGTTTGGGACTACAAATGCATTTTATCCGGTTTCACCACTCTTTTTGATCTATAGCCATTCCTTTCCCAGGTCTATGGAAATTAAAACGTTATTTACCTCATATATCCATGTGCTAAGTAGTTTCATTTGAAAATTCCTGCTTAGAAAATTTTAATTCAGGTCTTGGAACTCTTGATAAAGTTAAGTTGTGTGTTTGTTGCCTGATATAAGTTGAATAAACATTATATCAGGTGCAACTTTTAATTACTTGAATTGCTGCTGGGTGACAGGGTCCTTGTTTCAGTGCAAAGAATCTGGCTATAAATTCCTAACTCCCAAGATGCTGATAGCCTGAGAAGAATTCACTTCTTTACTTTGCCAATTGCCATTAGCATTCTGCTTATGGTCGTATGCAGTATCTCGTACAATGTGGCATTCAGGCTTGTGGCTTTTTACTTCATAATCTTGAACTTGTAAAAGCAAACTAAACTTATGTCTTCAGATGGTTGTAGAAACCATTGTATTGCTGAATATGATTAAAACCACATATTTAAAGAATGGATGGTATTATTGGTCATCACTCATCCCCTCTACTTAAGTGAAGTGAATATTACTACCATCTCATTCCTTGCACTCTGAATATTCACCCTGGATGCTGTCGTTTTTTATAAGAACTTTTCCTTGTCTTAGCAGTCAATTAGATGGAAATATTTCACCTTGCACCAATCTTGTAAATAATCCAAAGCCGAGAGTGAAGGAAACCGAAACAAACACACAGCGGAATTTAAATCATTCGGCCTCCACCAGGATCGATTCGGAGAGTTGCCTAATTAGGGTTTCGAGATTTTACCTAATGTTTTCTCTGATTTTCTGTCGTTGGTCGAGTCACAAGCAACAACTTTTCGTTCCTGCCTCTATGGTATCCACACGAATGTATCTCACGACTCTTGAACGTCTCACGATCAGAAGCCTTAAAGAGCATTTTTGATTCCTTATAACCGAATTGCTAGCTTCAATTAAAAGAATATTTTGTTTTCTGTTTTGTGCGGCTCTGTTTTAGAAAACACGAAACATCCTTTTATAGGCAGTAAATTTTACCCTAAAATTTACTGTCAAACAGAACTCTAATCTTACTTGGAATAGGATTAGTTATATCCTTAATCCAATTCAGAATAGGATTAGTTATATCCTTAATCCAATTCAGAATAAGATTAATTAAGCTCCTCATTGATCCGTTCTAAGTGCGCGACCCAATAGATTCTCAAAACAATGGTAATGACAAAATTGTCACAGGCAATGAGCGGTATCTAGCAACACATCATTGATACCCATGTAACGAGAATGTTAATGACTCGACATAACCTTACTCGTGATAGATGCTACCGTGTAGTCTAATCCCTTTATCCTTTGATGTCTTGATTAGACACAAGTCATGGAATGTGTCACACTTGTATAGTCTAATCAGCGTTTCTTGATTCCTGAGTAGACTAATTAAACAAATAAAATCAATATCTCATATTGACTTATTCGAGCATGGCCATGCATTTCTTAGTCTCACTCTATCAAAGGGCCCAAGACATCACTCTTGTTATATAAGAGGGATAAATCCTATCTTGATCACTCAACATCCCTCTACATAGATCAAGGCATACCCAATTACTACTTTTATAGTCCATCCTGTTACGAATGACATCTAGCAGCATTAAAGTATGCAATTCTCTATGTTGGGATATCTGATGATCTCAAGTCAAAGGATCACATACACCATCATCACTATGAGAATCGCTTATGACACTCATATAACAATCCATGTAGCGTTCTCATGGAGGGTCGATCCTGTACATAGTTCTCTAACATGTACCTATGTGATGACTTGATATCCTATATCCATGACAATGGTCATCAGTCAACCACATACTAGTCTTATCGTATCATTGTTATCCTTGTTCACAATAATACTTGACTAGGGAATTTTAAGAATAGTGTATTATTACTATTCTAAGGACATTATCATATAAGATTACATTACGCAGTTATGAGACAAATATAATAATGAACTATAATAAATAAAATGTCATGATACATAAAAAATGCCAAAGTCAATCATCTAATGAATGGTTCTAAGGGCATAATCCAACAGAGAGAGGTTCTGATCTGACCAGGAATTCCAAATCAAGATGTAAACCGTACTAAAAAGACAGGAAATATTGGGCGGGAGGAAAGAAACCTTTTCTATTTCACTGATCAACTTCGGCAAAGCCATTCTCAATAGAATGCTCAGATTGATTGCGAGATCTATTAAAACCCTTGCTGATTTACAGGCCTGAAAGGGGTGAGGACCATGCAACCTGGTCACTGCAAACATCAATGTAACTTAGGTGCATACAAGCTATAGATATGAATAGGATGTTGAATTTAATCGCATTAATTGTCAAGTTATATTAAATTAAGAATTATCATCCAATACACTAGTAGAATTCTTAACTTGCTTCTTCGCTGACACTGATTTTGTCTACAATCAAAATTTTCCTGGATGTTGAGCGAGTATTTGCAGTGTATGAAGTTAAACCCACTTGCTTAAAGAGTTTTAACTCCGGTATTTATCAGGTAATAATCGTTAAAAAAATATTCTATTTCACGTACAGAATATGAATCATTGATCTATTCCATATGGTAGCCAAAATCAAAATGAACAAGGATGTCAAAATATTGCTCTTCCGTATAGAGCAGGCCAAAAAATGGTGAACTCAGCAACAAAAAAATAGGTTAGTGTAACAACTTGTAATTAAAATTAAATACAAACTCAACAAGGCTATTCCCTAATGCAATCTACATTTTGGACTTATAGTAACAGGCCGAAGAGACTGATGTAATGAAAATCTCGGTCGTGCCGCAACGTAGGAAACACCATGTAACAATGTTCCATCAGGCTCTTGAACTCAGAGATAGAACAGTCTCTACTTTTTTAATTTCAAATATGAGCATCCTCTACATCTTAAGCACAAACATCTCCGCTTCTTCATCTAGTATAGACTGCAGCAGCTCCAGCATTTGGGAAGCCTTAACATGGTCCTGAGTACTGGATACAATGTAATCTACCAGTGTTTTCTCTTCCTCTCCCAAAAACTCTATAATTTTCTTTGAAATCCAGGGTCTTATTCTCTCGTGCAATGCATGTTGGAATTAAATCAATGCTCACCAAGTCATTAACACAATAACAAAAACAATAAAACTAACCTTTGGTGGGTAAGCCATAACCCAATATAATCATCACCATTGCTACCACTACTGGAGGAAGGAGGTGCCGCCGGATGCACGTCGGAGGTCCGCCGATGCTGGTGGCTCTGCCATAGAAGGAGAAGTTGGTGAGAGGGAGAGTGAAGGGAGAAAAGGAGAGGGAGAAGCTACCCTTATGCACCCCTTTCTTTTTCATAGCAAGAATGGTTAATGGGCCACCATTTTTATATTGGTGCTAAGAGTAGGGACCTCCCATATTTTGAATCATGTATTATATCCGTCCTATTAAGGATTAATACATGTATAATGTAAATATATTACGTATATATATGGTCACACTATACATAAATTATACTACTAAATTAATTTATATGATATTAATTATACTTAACTAGTACACAATATTGAGATAATTCAACATTCTCCCACTTGGACAGTTAAGTTAATTAACGAAAATATCATATAATATCAATATGTATTCATAAGACCTTCTGGATACATTGTACCGAAAGGGTACAAATGTATAGGCTTACAAATACTTTAACAACAATAAGCCTTTACAAGCTTCAGAATGCATCATATCGACAGGGTATAAATGCGTAAACTTATAAAGACTTCAACAAAATAGTAGTATAAAGTGTGAAATAGAAATGATATGAAAAACAAAATCAATATCCATTTCCATTAGGTCCATGCATCTAAACCGAATAATGCACCACTTCAACGGAAAGCATATGAGACTAATACAGAATGTCTCATCCAACAGAATGCTATATCCACCAGAATGCGCGTAAACAAAATATGCATATATGGCCAAGTAGGAATCCATCCACACAACTGCAGTTGATTCCATTACAGAGCTCCCACTAACTTAATGCAGCAAACGGCTCCATATGCTTCATAAAAGTGTTATGTCGTCAAAGCACTTTAGCAGCCAAATTTTCAGTTAGCCAGAATGAGCTCTTTCACTATGTGCTCTACAATCCAATCAAACAATGGATTCCATTATTTTCTCTCTAACAAACTGAATGATGATATCTAAATATTTGGAGTGTGAGGAACTCCTAGCATTTTGAGAGAGAAAATACTTGCTGCAGCATTACCACAGTACATCTCCAACACTTCGAAATGACAATCATAGAAAACCAGCCATGAGACAAAATTCTGCAGCCTAAATGGCCCATCAAGTAACTTTACAACATGTTACATATTTAGCCTCCACAATTAAGGATGCTGTAAGTGTTTGCTTTACACTTTCCAAAATACAGCTCCTTTATGTCCACAATTATATATAACCAAAATAATTTTCAACATCTGGATAGCTTGCAAAATCAACATCAGAATATCTGACCAAACCCAGAATGTCAGACTTATCAATATCCGAATACTCTCTTTATAGCTTCCAGTTCTCTATTGCAGGATTGCTCAAGTATCTCTGAAATACACCTATAACATACAAAATGTCAGAAATGTGTACAGACTTGAGCATACACTAATTACCTACAATAAGGCATACATAACACTCGATAAGAGCTCTTTCATTTTCACTTTTGAGGACTTTGAGATTTTCACAATATGTCACTTTTCACTAAATGACGTCTTAATAGGAGAACAACATATAATTAACCTACTCAACACACATAATGTAGGTTTCCTTGAGACCAATTATGTATGCCTATAGATATGTCACGAAGAATCTCAATCCTTAAAACGAAATAAAGCCTCACTTAGATTCTTCATCTTGAAGTGATGTGATAATATGAAATGTCTCATACAATAGGTCAGTGTCATTGGCTGCTATTTGATATCATCAATTTAGAGCACAATAACATAAAAATGCTCCCACTAACCTTGCAATAGATCCAATTATCAAACGATAATGTTCTCCTCAAAGTGACAATCTCATTACTTTATATATTGCAATCTGGATGCCTTTTAATGTTCGCAAATGAACTCCTTGAGTTCATATAAACTGTATGTTCCATCTTAGGAACTACAAACTTTAAACTTTTAGGTTGCTTTATTTAAAGCCTTGGCAAAATTTGACTTTAAATTTTCTACCTGATCTTTAGGGTCCCTTTTGGTCTACAATGATGTGATAACTAAAATAGATCCTATGCATCTTTATGCAACATAGATGCTTACTCATCTTGCGTGACTAATATCTAACTCTAAAAATTCGAATCAGTATAGTCTCTTGACAAATATCAAAAACAGAAAACATGAATCTCACATTCTTGTTCCTCTATAAGGTCAAGTGCAGGTTCAAAATATGGTATTGGGATCAACCATTGATTCATTTGGTTTGTGGCTTTTCATCATCAAAAGATAACGCATATATGGGACTGGCACAACAAAATATACTTCAATAATGACTTTGTGGAGTTCACAACTCCCACTCTTTAAGTCATCCTCTAAATAGATTGCATTGTCAAACTTAATAATTCTAGTGTCACATAATCAGAAAACAAAATCTAGAATCTTTCTAGCCGATATAATAACCAACAAAATTGCCGCTGATAGTTTCTTCGTTAAGTTTTCTTGACTGTGAGTTATAAGCCTTTTGGCCTAATTTTATAACTCTTAACACAGAAAGCGGCACAAACTCGGCTTCTTGTCTAACTACAGCTTGGGATGCATTTAGGAACTGATTTTGCTTGGAGATCAACTTTGAATGTGAGTTGCAGTTTTAATAACTTCACTCCACCTGAATTCCAAATATTTGAAGTGATTAACATGAATCGTACTATATCAAAATGTACGAATGACTGCAACTGCAATCTCATTCTGTTTAAATATTCCAAGCATCGTACACTAGGTGTCAATACAAAATCCTATAGTGCACTTAACCGAAAACTAGTATATGATTTTGCCTAGTTTCATTATACCGAACATAACATTCATCACTATTGTCTGATCATTGCCTTAAGCAGCGCAGCGGAATTAATCAGAATGCCTAAGGCCTCTACAAGGTCAGATCTTTCACTCCATATGACCTAAATCAAAATGGTCTTTAGTGAAAGTGATGAAACACTTATATCCACTGAATACAATATGTGAAAATGATCTACAAATGTCGGTATATATTTCAGCTCCTAATCATATCAATATCTGCTAATTATATCCTTAATATTAGCAACAAGATCTCCCTTAATACAATCCTACATGTGCCTCAAAATGTCTCCAGCTCTTACGCCACTACTTGAATGATTTCTTATTTATTCTATCATAATCAAAATCAACAGTCACATCATTCACTATTGAAGAAAATTTGCGCAATATTGGGGTACAAGTTTGCTTTATATCCATCGTGCAGAATGCCAAAATCAATACATATGTTATTATTGAGCAAAATACTTTTCTGTTATCAGAATGAAAAGTATAAATTGACAGTAGTTCCAAAACTGTCTTCAAAATGTAACAATCTTCAAAATGTAACAACAATTTGGCTATTCTTATGTTTTCGATATGGATTTTAAGTCTATAGCCTTATTTCATAACTATTTTTCCGTTATTTTATTTCTGGTTGCTTATGGCTTTATCAATAATAACATCGATATCCAAACACCAATGGTTAGAGGGGATATCTCCTAGATTGGATCCAAAATAAAGGCTAACGAAATGTCTTTTATACACCCCAATCTAGAAGACTCTTGCAATCTACCCTATTGTGCCCAAGATTATCACAGAAGTGGCACACATTGATATTTAGAGGTGTCGTTAGAACTAGAATGAGAAATAAACTTGGCAAATTTCTTCTTCTAAACGACCTTTTATTGAGACCTCTAAATAATATTTCCTTTTGGCAGTAATGTTGGCATATGTCATCATTATGGCTGAATGAGATCTGTTAACCTGAAAGATCTCCCACTCTTGAATGACTATCAATTTTGATATTAAAATGCCATACTTCCTTCTGCATTAAATGAGATCTATTGCAACCTTTATCGATCTTATGCGAACTATTTTCTAATGGCAACTTCTTGGTTATCACTAACTAGAACACTTTCTTTGATGTGCTCATTAGTGGCATGCCCTTATAATCAGAGAATTCTCACTTGAGTGTTTCCGAAATTCCAAATATTTTGTTCTCAACAAGCTCATACTATTTGGGTGTAGTTGATTGATCGACTCTCGGGACTATTTCCTATTTTAAAGTGTCCCTAATCGTATAAATCGATTCATACCATCTATCTAATTTGATCCTACTAGAGATTTGATATGTGATAGTTGCACAATATGGAGGCTAGTGGAATAATTCAAACAATATCAAAATTTATTCCACAATACACTACAAAGGATAAAACAAAACTAGTTGAATATAACCTGAATGATCGCCCACCGACAGGGTAGGAAGATCGTATCATATCCCAACCAAAATCCTCTCAGTCCCAAATATTTCTAAAAGCAACTAAAAATCCAACAGGGTGAGACTAGCCACTTCTAGAGATCTTAGTAAATTATGCAACTGCAACTATCACTATACATTGCCTTATTATTATATCCTTAAAATTATCAGAATAAATTGTCAGAAAATCTTCATGATTATTCCTACGATAGGCAAGTACTAGTCAATCCAATTAATGATTTATAATTTTAAGAATATTCACAAAATTTATTGACCAGAATTAACTACACCCAAAATATGCAATTTTTGAAGCATATGTAGTAATTTTAGGTCAAACATTAATGAATTTAATTAATTTCACAAAAAAGTGAATATTCAAATAATAAGGCAATGTTATTTTAAGAGAGTTTATTTGTTTAAATAAATTATTAACGAAATAGGTAGACCGTAATCCAAAATGGCTCAACAAAATACCCAAATAATTTATTTAAACTTATTTAATTAGGCCAAATATTAGTAATTTATGGGCATAAGTATATATTTCAAAATTAAATGAATTATGAAATATATGAGTAATTAAATTTCTAGAAATTACTTCAAAATTAATTCCTCCAAAATTCACTTATATCACATTAATTTTGGGCTTAACAACTAATTATGGCTATTAAATAAATTTTGGTTATGTCACATCCCAAGTACACAGTATTATACACTTTTTACACAACACATGAATGGTTTGGCTGTCTGCGATATCTCATTTTCCCATTTATTTCGCTGAACACATGTTATCTGTAACTTGATATAGTTAATGGAATTAAGTATTTACAATTTGTATTTTTAATCAACACTTATATCCCCTAATTTAATACAATATCGTAGTACTGTAAATTATAAGTCTGAACATATAAAATAAAATAATTATACCTCCAGGATCTATAAGCGTTGTCTCGGAATGCTCAATACGCAGCCTCAAATCCTCGGATAATATAACTCAAATGGTCACTGTAAAATATCTGAGGAGATAAAATATTGTGGTGAGCAAAACCACGTCTCAGTAAGAGATTTGTATGCAAATCTTGATACCTCGAAGACTATATGCAATCAAATCTTTAATTCTTTATTTGTATGCTAAGCACACTGAAAGGAAATGATACTATAATCGGCCAGGAAATCCAGATGGAGCATGGAAGGTATTTTAAAATACCTGTCTTGTCCCGAAAACCTAGAGCGACCATAGGGAGTAAATAATGAATTGTTTCCGTTAAAACAATTTAGTTCTCATTAAACATAAAAATGGTATAAACCGTTTTTATTATTTCTCATCAGTAATAGTTTTCGAAACACGTGACAGTATAGTGATAAAACAGTACAGTAGACAGTGGTATAAAACAATGGAACAGTAACAATCCTTTCAGCACAGTAATTCATAATTATCCAAAATTAGTGGATAAGTATCTTCGAAATTATTTCTAATTTTAGAAATAATATTTATACCATTTCTTTCCACTAAGCAATAACTTCAGTACGGTTCAGTAAACAGTAAATCAGTGAAACTTAGTTCAATAAACAGTATTTCTCTGTACAGTACTATACAGTAAACAATAGGTTGAGACTAGGCATCACCCTCTATCAAATCATGCTATAATCATTCCCTAAGAGACAAGTAATCATCCCCGAAGGGACATAGTAATAGTATAAAGTTAGATCTATGACTATAATCTATAGGTGGTCCTCGGCGTCCACTTGCCAGATGACTCCGGGACCGCTGATGACTGGCAGGTCAATTAGCCACGTGACAGTAACAGTAATCAGTAAGCATGAAATTGGGGCCTAAGTATCAAAACAGTATATGTGAAATCTCATTACTTTTATGGAATTTATTAAAATCAATAGCATCTTTCAAAATATCCATAAGGGTGTAAATCACATTTCCTTGTACGGTGAAAACAGTTTATAAGGAAAATCACACTGTAAAAAAAAATTTCATAATTTTCTTTTTCACCGTAAAACACATAAATACTTATCTCCATGTTTTCTTTTCAAAACATGAATTTCAAAGTTATTGGAAACCCATGCCAACATTTTCATGATTTATGGAAAAATAAAATATTTTATTTTCCAAATTCAATAATTCCACCACCATATTTTCCACTATAAATACGTGTAGAGACATTCTAGTCTCAAAATAATATTTTCACAGTGATTATAACCTTTATGGAAATCGTTCTATGTAATAATATTTTATTTATTCCATAAAGGAAATCATAATTAAAATAGTGAATATCATACTGATAATAATTATAAAATATTCACTATTCACCTTTTCATTTCACCAATCATACATTTCATTATATAACATATGGGAGGAATTTTCAGAAATGACACCTTTCCAAAATTGGTGTCCAGAATATTCAATAAGTATTTTTCGGTATAATAACCATTTATGAAAAATATTTAATTCATCCCTTTCGAGGCTAGGAAAATATCAATAATGCACCAAAATATTTTCTAACACTTTCAGAAATATTTTGAATAAAATTCGGCAGTATGACGACTGCCTGAGTCCTAGCCCCTTGCACTTACAAACACAGTTCACCAATTAGAAAATCACAGATTCCATGCAATTCGAGGCAAAACCAAAATTCCATAATTTGTATAAAAGTCATAGTACGTAAATCATGCATTCGTATATCTCTACAAATCTACATACGCGTCTCTTATCTGATTATCGAGATCGCGCTATCTCGTGCTCCACACGAACATCGAACTTCCGACTGCATTATAATTCCATCAGATTCATTAGCTTAATTATCCTTAATTTTTAAGCTATAACTTATATTAAAATTAGATATAAATAATTTCTCATAGCTAAAGATGGATAATCTTCATGCCATTTTCTTTCCCTCTTTTCCACTATAGGCGAATGGCCTTCTATAACTAAAATTTGTTATTTCAATTTCTTAGTCAATATATTAAATATATAAGCTGCCTTCTTACTTATAATTCTCCACCATTTAAGAAATAAAGGACAATATTTCTTTCCTTTATTTATTCCATAATCGGCAGCAGCACACACATATTGACTATATCTATAATTTGTGGTTTGTTTTTCTACTCTACAGCCCTTATTTTTACAGGGTCATTTCTCATAAATGCAGCCCTTTTTCCACGCCACAACAACCTCTGTTATTGACTATCATTCCATATCTTCATCACATTCAGTCAACACTAAATCAATTTCCCCTTTCTTTGTTTCGGTTCCAGCCAATGTTTTATTTTTCTATTCAGTTTTATCAGCCCTTATTGTTGACCATTTATTACAATCGGTCAACACACTAAGTCCATTTCTATTTTCACACTATTACAACCTTACGTTGAAACTTCCTTAAACCCTCATGGCTAACCATTCATTAAATTCATTTCACACTAATAAATTTTCTATTTCTGTTTCGGTTTATACATTCTGTTCTCCACATCTTCAATATACCACATTTTTTTTTAGTCTCTTTAAAATCATGATAAACCGTGGTAGCTTGATCCCCTGTCTTACATATATATATATATATATATATATATATATATATATATATATATATATATTTCCTTTCCATATTTCACTCTTTGTTTATGTCAATCACGCAACAACCCTTTTGACAGCAGAATTTTCTGCTTCCTCTAATTACGCCATACATGCATGTAACAGTAGTGTTTTCTCCTCAGCCATTAACGCCACTACCAACCAGCAAAATTCTAGCCATACTGACTTACTACATGTTTTCATGCTAAATTATGTACGTATACATTACATACTTACAAATCATCACAATAAACCAAAGATTACTGCATGAAACATAAGCTGGAAATTCCTTTACCTGGTTCACGCTGCTGGTCAGCCACAGGGGAGTCCTCCTTAGGCGTTTTTTTGGCTGGATTTTTGAAAGAAAGATGAAGTTCAGGTGGTGAGGGGAAGATTATATGAAGAAGCTTGGTTGATTTCTTGATGACAAGGTGGTATTTCAGAGCTGGAACAGGGCTCGGTGGAGGAAGAAAAAGACCAAATCGTGACTGATGCAGCAGAAATGGCTGAGGCGGTGCACCCCCAGCTGGAAAATTAAATGAAGTTTGCTTGTTGTTTTATTTTGATTGGCCTTAATTAAATTTTAATTAATAAAAGTCTGATATGATTTATTTAAAGATCAAAAGGCTCTCTAAAGTCACCCTATTTACTCATAATACCACTTCCCGTTTCTTTTCTGTTCCAGCCAAATTTCCTATTTAAATTTTATTTAATTTTACTTATTTCTTAAGTCAAATTATGGCTTATTTGGTCTCCTTTAACCACTCCATTGGAAGAACAAATTTTACTCTTGTATTGGTTCAAATTTTCGATTCCATCCCGACCTATTTTGATATTTAAAAAAATATCAAAAATAAATTTTATTTATTTATTAAAGAATGTATTATTCCGTATATATACAGTACAAAATAACGAGTTCTTACAGGTTATGACCAAAATTGTCTAAAATTAATTATCCAAATGGCCCATAATTAATTAATCAAAATTACCCTTAAAGCCATAATCTAAAATGGCCTTTTAATTAACTATGCAAAATAGCCAATAATTAATCCAAATTTAAGAGCCAAATAAAATTAATTATTCAATATGGCCCCTAAATTAATTAGGCAAAATGGCCCTAAAATTAATTAATTTTAATTGCCCAAAATTAATTTTATACTAAATGGCCAATTATTAAAATTAAATAAATAATGCCCATAAAATAATAAAATTATTTTGACCTAATATTTAAATTATATTTATGCCATAGGCCTAAAACAATTGAATAATAATTGCCCTCATTAGAAGAAAAATTAATTGGCCCAAAATAAATAAACAATTAATGGCCTAAATGGCCTACCAAAAATTGCCCCAAAAACCTAGCCCAAAAAAAAATTGGCTGGACCAAACTTAAAGCAGCCCAACAAAAATTTGGCCCCAAAATCGGGCCAAAAAAATCCAAAAGGGAGGGCCAAAACTCGCAGCCCAACAGTAAAAGGCTGAATTTTTTTTGTTTTTAGTTTTTAGACACACGTGCTCGAACCATCATCCCTCGCGCCTTGCAGGGAGTTGTCGGGCGCGTGTGGCACACGCGCCCGACATCTTCCTTGCCTGATCAGGCGATTTTGCAGAAAGTGGGTCGTTTCGACTCGACCCATCCAAAAACTCCCATTTCAGCCATTTTCGGTCCGAAAAAAAAAGGTTTTTCATCCTAAAACCCTCTACAATAAGAATCTAACCAAATTTTGCTTCAAAAACGCCCAAAAACCAAAATGGGTTTAAGCCATCCGAAAATTAAAGCTTAAAAAAATGGCTTTTAATGGCTTCTCTCTTGTAAACAAGAATGGTTAATGACTCTTTGGGTGAGTGGCTTTGATGCCAATTGTTGGAATTAAATCAATGCTCACCAAGTCATTAACACAATAAAAAAAACAATAAAACTAACCTTTGGTGGGTAAGCCATAACCCACCATAATCATCACCATTGCTGCCACTGCTGGAGGAAGGAGGTGCTGCCGGATGCACGCCAGAGGTCTATCGGTGCTGGTGGCTTTGCCATAGAAGGAGAAGTTGGTGAGAGGGAGAGTGACGGGAGAGAAAGAGAGGGAGAAGCTACCCTTATGCACCCCTTCCTTTTCCATAGCAAAAATGGTTAATGGGCCACCATTTTTATATTGGTGCTAATAGTAGGGACCGCCCATATTTTGAATCATGTATTATATCCGTCTCATTAAGGATTAATACATGTATAATGTAAATATATTACGTATATATATGGTCATACTATACATAAATTATACTACTAAATTAATTTATATGATATTAATTATACTTAACTAGTCCACAATATTGAGATAATTCAACAATGCATGCTATAGAGGTGCATAACAACAAAAGATTATTATCTTAGAATTAACAAGAATAATGCCAGGGAACTAAAAGCTTCACCACCACTATAGATATTAGAAAATCATTCAAGTATGCAATCGTATAGTAGAAATATAGATTTGATGGCCTACTTACCCTACCATATTTCCCTAAAACCTCTTGTTTTTCCTGATTACTTTTAGGAGACATACTACAATGAAAAGACAACTCTGCATCACGAAATTCCAAAATCTTTAAATCATAAATAACATAATATCCTATAATATTGTTAAGAAATAATTTAATGCATATTTTTGGCAGCATAATTACTAAATATAGTTTTAGAAAACCCTAAAAGTTTTGGCAGCATAATTACTAAATTATTTTTAAGATATGCAATACACTGAACCTACATAACCTAAACTTGTAAGGTAAAGTGCGTAGCCCAAAGAAGATTATTACCAATAAATGTAGGAGAGAAATAAATGTGGCAATGTTGCCAATGACTAATAACAAGCCTAATGCATTTAATGTTGAATTGATTATACAGTCATAATCACATTAGCATCATGCACTTTGTTAACCAGCTATTCCTGACCAGGAGCCAGACGTCTCTCACAATTAACAGTGTGAATTAAGGACCTGAGAAAGGATGATTACTTGGTCATACACATCCCAGTTTATCTCATATGAAAATAGTTCCTCCTTAGTCTTTGGAATCATATCAATTAGTTGTTTGGCATTAAAAAGCTTCCAGTTATATGTTGTTTTCACCTTATCCTGTACATGTTCCCTGTTCCCATCCTGATCAGGGATATTCTCTTTGCTCTCATCTCTGATGAGATAATCCTCATCATTACTATCTTTATTCCTGCTAGTTTTATTATAAGAACATCTGCTTCATTCTCTTTCTGCATTAGCTTTTCCTCTTTAGGATTTGTTGAATTCTTGCCTAAAGTTAGCTAGGAATTATAAGGATTTTATTCTTTTATTTTTCGTATTCTGCAATAAAGAGAATCTGGTATTATGTTACCAGATCTCTCTTTTATTTCTTTTCCTTATTTAGTCCTGGTATTGAGGCAGGCATACTGCAGTCACTCCCTATTTGTATTACGTTATGTTACTGAACAAGTGATATAGAGCCTTTCTGTCAAAAACTTTCATGGTATCAAGAGCCAACCTCTCAAAACCTAATTTTCTCATGACATAATACGACATGGCTACTGCAAGACAAAGCTCAACATCCGAAGTGACCTCCAATCTAGAATCTGCACCAGCAACAAGCAGTCATGGAGGAACTGATAACACTTCCATTCTCATAACAGGTCACAAACTCAACAGGCATAATTACCTTCAATGGTCTCAATCGAAGATGATGTTCATCTGTGGGAAAGGCAAGGATGATTATCTCACGGGCGAAGTCATTATTCCAGAGAAGAATGATCCTAAATTCAAGGTTTGGAAGACTGAGAATCACATAGTAATGTCGTAGCTGATTAATTCAATGAACAATGACATTGAAGAAAATTTTCTCCGATATGGGACTGCAAAGGAAATCTGGGACGCTGTAAGAGAGACATACTCCAGCTTTGAAAACACTATAGAACTATTTGAGATAGAAACAATTTTGTATGATCTACGTCAAGGAGATCTAACAGTCACTCAATACTTCAACACTCTCACTCGTCATCGGGAACATCTTGACATGTTCGAAGTTCATGCTTGGAAGTGCTATGAAGATACAGCCTTACACAGAAAAATTGTGGAGCAGAAACGGACATTCAAATTTTTTCTTGACCTCAACAAAGACTTGGACGAAGTCAGAGGAAGAGTGATGGGATCCTAAAGCTCTGTCCCAACACTATAAGGATCTGCCCTTGTTGTTTGAGGAACCCAATCCAACTCCAACAGTGACAATCGATAGAGAAAAGGAAGGCCTTGGTGTGACCATTGTCATAAACCAGGACACCTCAGAGAAAATTGCTAGAAAATCCATGGCAAATCGACTGATTGGAAGCCTTCAAGACCAACAAGTGACCAAGAAAGCTATGCCAACATTACTGCTACCACAAATGACAATCCTCCTGCTTTAAAGGCCAGTCCTTTCACTAAAGAGCAACTTCAGGTTTTGCAGAAACTATTAGCTAGAACACCATAACTCAAAAAAGTACCTTTGTTTCTGGAACTAGCATGTTAGCACAAAAAGGTAATTTTTCAAAAGCCCTTATAGTCAATAAACAACACTCAAGTCCATGGATTATTGACTTGAGCGTCAGATCATATGACGGGAGATGCAAACCTATTTCATGAGTATAGCCATTGTAAAGAAAATTACACAGTCCGAATAGCTAATGGATATATATCCAAAGTTGAGGGAACTGGCTCAATTAGAATTATGAAGGACCTAATTCTAAACTTTGTTCTTCATGTTCCCAATTTGGACTGTAATTTACTCTCAATCAGTAAATTGACTTGTGATATCAATTGTGTTACCAAATTCTTTCTGAACTTGTGTGAATTTCAAGATTTGGATTCAAGAAGGAAGATTGGCAATGCTGAGATGCGTTCTGGACTTTATCTTCTCAAAGACCATACTCTTCCAAGAAGACAAGCTCAAAATGCAAGTTGTATCCTTTAAGAGTGTGTTAGTTTCTAATTCTTGTGTCAATAAAGATAATGAGGTTATGTTATGCATTTTCGCCTTGGTCATCCAAATTTCATGTCTTGAAAAACTATTTCCTTCTTTGTTTATCAATAAAAGTCCTAAGTTTTTCAGTTGTGAGATCTGCCAATTCTCTAAACATACCCGTGACAACTATCCAAGTATTTCATATAAACCATCTCAGCCATTTGCCATGATTCACAGTAATGTGTGAGGCCCCTCAAAAGTAAAAAATAGAACAGGAACACGATAGTTTTTGTCATTTGCTGATGATCACACTAGATTGACATAGATATTCCTAATGAAAGGAAAATCTAAGGTCAGTCAAATTTTTCAAAATTTCAACTCCATGATACAAACTCAATTCCAAACCAAGATGTAAGTTTTAAAAACTAACAATGCCAATACTTCAAGTGTGTCCTTGGTAATTACCTCGAGTCAGGGCATAGTCCACTCAAGTTCTTGCATTGACACTCCCTAACAAAATGGAGTTGCAGAAAGAAAAAACAAACATTTGCTAGAAGTAGCCCGATCTCTCATGTTCTCCACAAAAATTCCAAAACACTTTTGGGAAGAGGCAGTCCTTACATTTGCATATCTCATCAATAGAATGCCATCTAGAACCCTCAAATTCCAAACTCCTTGTCAAGTTCTCCTTCAGACTTTTCCACACACCAAAATAATCTTTACATTAGATCCTAAAATCTTCAAGTGCATAGCATTTGCTCATATTCATCAACAGCATCGTAGCAAAATTGGATCCTAAATCCATCAAATGTGTCTTCCTTGGGTATTCCTAAAACCAAAAAGGCTATAAGCGTTTCTTTCCTATCACCAAGAAAGTATACAACTCAATGGATGTAACATTCTTCGGGCATCAATCTTATTATCCCAAATCTGCAATTCAGGGGGAAAAATGAGTGAATATCAGCTTTATGATACTCTCTATAGGAGTGAATCTCAGCTTTAGCCCGAGCATCCCTCACCATCATATCAATCACCTATCTCACAACCAATTGCCATTAAAAACCCAATCCTTGATCAAACCGATAGTCATTTCCCTACAAGCCAAACTCAAGACCTCGATCAAACTGAGAGTCACCCTCCTATAAACACACTTCAAACCCCTAGCCAAAATTAGTCCAAGTCCCCACAAATGGCAAGTAAAGAGTTTCGTGTCTATGCTAGTAGGACAAGGCCCGAGAGAAAGATAGAGCACTCAACACCTCTCACACTAGACCAAGATTCTGAACCGAATCTAGATCCTACTCAAATTCACTCAGGTAAAGAAACTTCTAGTCCTGAAAGTGTTGTACCTATCAGTGATGATTTGAATATGCCGATTGCACTAAGAAAGGGTGTCAGATCATGCACCAATCATCCCATTTGCAAATCTGTTTCATGTTAGCTTTAAATTGACATATATATATATATATATATTTTGAAATGACAAAAACTTAAGTGATCTTTTATGTTTTGATTCATATTGTAAATTTGCTTTACCACATATGACTTTTTCAATCCATTTTTAAGTGATCATATGAAACATTAAGACCATGATTTAATGATACATTCTTATTGGTCTTAATACTTTATAAAATGTTTTTGAATATTTTAGAAAATTACTTAATGAATTTTTGGACTATGTTTTCATTAGAGAAAGTCAAGGAAAACTCCCATAAAAATGCCAAAATGTTTTAGATTGAATTAAGATCAAAGGTTATATCATTTCTAACTCAAAAGTGTAAGAAAAATACTCTCTGGAAGCATGGGATCGATCCCCTAAGGGAAGGGATCGATCCCTTCATGGCAGAAAGTTTTGGAAGCGTGGAATGAAACAAAGGATTGATCCCTTAGGTCAAAGGATCGATCCCTTTATGGCATAAAGCCTCCAACGAATAGTTTTTGTGAGATACAATGACTAGTTTCTATTTTGGCTCCAACCAACGTTCACAAACCATCTAAGGGACTATAAATAGAGGCTTGGAAGCTCAAGGAAGCAAGAGGAATAGCTGAGCAACATTTTTCATCATCTTCTTCATCTTCTTCAAGCCTCAACAACAATTCAAGTGCTATAAAATTCTTCATCTTCCATCACTCTCATATTCCTTGTATAGAATAGCACAAATATTGTAAAGGCTTTTCTTTCTGCTGAATCTTTGTAATCACTTGCCTACCTAGAGGCCTTCTTTGATTACATTCCTTGTAAACATCTTGTAAAGGAGAGGTTTCTCTTAAGCCTTAGAAAAAGAGGGGGGGGGTTTCTCTTTAGCCTAAGAAAAAGAGGGAGGTTTCTTTTTAGCCTAAAAAAAGAGGGAGAAGAGGTTACTCTTGAGCCTAAGAAAAAGAGGGATTGTAAACATAAATTTAAGGATAGTAAATTTGGAGAAAATCCTTGGGAGCGTCTCAAGGTATAGGACGTAGGCAAGGTTACCGAACCTCTATAAATCGCTTGCGTACAATTCTCTATCCCTTCTCTCTTTATTTACTTGCAATTATATTTATATTTATTGTATTGAATTTGGATTGCATGCTTGCATAGCCTAGAGAACTTAGAAAACTTCAATATAGGCTAGAGAATTTAGAAAAATAAAAAAACGGGCATAAGGTTAGCTAAGATCTGATTCACCCCCTCTCGGTATAACCTATAGAGCCAACAATTGGTATCAGAGCTTGGGCTCGAGATTGATTTAGATTAATATCTATCGTGTAAAACGATCATAAATGGTTCACCTGAATATAGGCACACCCCTAGGAGAAGAGGGACACTCATTAGTTAGACCTTCACTCTTTAATAGAGAAAATTACTCATATTGGAAAATAAGAATGATGTTATTTGTGTAATCAAATGATTATAAAGTGTGGAGAGTTATAGTTAATGGTCCCAAAGTTTCAATCAAGAAAATGGATGGAAAGGATGTCCCTAAGAGTGAGGATGAGTGAGACTCAAATGATATGAGATTGGCACAATTGAATGCCAAGGCTATGCACACTCTTTTTTGTGTATTAGGCCCAAATGAATACAATAGAGTCTCAATATGTGAGAATGCTAAACAAATATGAGACAAATTAGCCATCACACATGAAGAGACAAATCAAGTTAGAGAAACCAAAGTAGGAATGCTCACACATGATTATGAGCTTTTTAAGATGAAAGAAAATGAGTCCATGAATGAAATGTACACTAGGTTCAATGACATAATTAATGGACTTAAGGCATTAGGCAAGACCTATTCCAATATAGAAATGGTTAAGAAATCTTGAATAGTTTGCCAAAATCTTGGGAGGCAAAGGTGACAGCAATAAAAGAATCTAAGGATCCTAACACCTTGTCTCTAGATGAACTTATGGGCTCCCTACTCACATATGAAATGAAATTAAAAAGAAATGAAGAGCCTTCAAAGAAAGTAGGGGTAGCACTTAAATCTTCCACTCATAAGAACATTATAGATGATAATGATGAGAGTGGAAATGAGGAAGAAAAGGAAATGACAATGTTTGCCAAAAGATTTCATATATTTATGAGAATGAAGGAGAAATAGAATGATAGGAGACAACAAAGAAGAGGGGTAATAAGAGGAGAGTTAAGTAAGAAAGAAAGAGACCTCTAGTGTGCTATGAATGTAATGAACCGGGTCACATTAAGCTAGATTGCCATTTACTTAGGAAGGAAAAGGATAGGAAGCCTAGGAAGAAAGCATTTGTGGCTGCATGGAGTGATAGTGATAGCTCCGATGAGGAAAACGTAGATGATGAGGTAGCCTACTCACGCTTTATGGCCATTAGTGATGATGAGGCTAGTTGTAGTTCTAGTGAAGATAATATTTATACATTTGATGAACTACAAAATGCCTTTAATGAATTAGCAAATGAATTTCAATGCATGAACTCTAAATATAAGAAAATCATTGCTAATTTGAAAATAGAAAAGGAATCCTTGACAAATGCTAAGTTAGAACTAGAGAAGAAATTAGAAGAAGCAAATCTAGAAATTGATGAGTTGAATAAAAAGAACTCAAATTTGCAAAACTCATTCTCTAGGTTTTACATGGGTCAACAAAAATTAGATCATATATTAAAGACCCAAAGAGCCTTCTTTGACAAAGATGGGTTAGGCTATAATGCAAAACAAAAAGAAACTCATCTTAAGAATTTCCTAGTGAGCAAAAACTCTATGTATGATACATCTCTCATATGCTCACTATGCAATAGAATAGGACACTCATCACAAGCATGCACTTATAGAAAAACCTCATTTAGAGGAAGAATAGTTAAAAAAAATATGGGTGCCAAAGCATGCTGTAAATAGTGTTGAATTGTGCTTGAAATGGATCCCTAAAGGATTAAAGATTGTTCGCATTAACTTTCATGGACCCAAGAAAATTTGGGTACCAAAGCATGTTTGAAATTGCTTGGTGTAGGAGTGTTAGAGCATGGAATTACAATGTAACAATGGAGTTTGAATGCTCAACACACCTCCATGGAGTTTGCTTATGCTAATGAGAAAAAGGAAGAGCTTGAGAAATCCATCCTTAGCAAAGTCACAACAATTCTTCAAAGGATAGCTAAAGGTGGATTCAACAAATCATGGCAAAACACTCTAAAGTAAAAGAGTATTATAAGCTTAATTCCTTACTCCTTAAAATTTTTATTTGATTAAATTATTGATGCCTTGATGAGAATGTTTGATTGAGGATTCTTTGATGCTTTATGAGTGAAATGAATGAACAAAAGGCATGATAAATGATTTTTGATTGTTTGATGGATAGTTCTTGAGGCATTGAATGATTGAATGAAAAACATTTTTAAATGATTTTGAAATGATTTTTGTAATTTGAGCAAGTTTGCAATGTGTTGATACTATATTTTCTTGCTCTAAAAATGTCAAATATGTCATTCATGCAAAATGCCATGTCATGAGCATTAATGAGAAATATGCATGTTAGAAATTATGGCATGATATTCACAAGTTGGATGATTTGATGATATATGCTTTTAAATTCTATGTGAACATGTTTGCTTTGACATATTTTATGTTTTCAAACTTACTGGATTAGTAAAAATATGCATAGCTCTTAAAATGACTTCCTTTGTAACCAAAAATGCATTTATTGGTGAAAATTCTTTCAAAATTGCAAAATATATTGTTAAATGGTTTTTCATTCATATTTTTCATTCATGCAAATCCAAAATCATGTTT
Organism: Heritiera fomes; assembly: GCA_032173925.1. Taxonomy (NCBI): domain Eukaryota; kingdom Viridiplantae; phylum Streptophyta; class Magnoliopsida; order Malvales; family Malvaceae; genus Heritiera; species Heritiera fomes. The sequence continues at coordinate 36,789,097 of JAPDPM010000003.1, forward strand.
CACAAATGTTTAAAATTTTATTTGGACTTAAAATACTCAAAAAGGAAGTTTTGGCACCTCAAAAGTTGAATTTTCTGTCAAAAATCTGCAGAAAATGAATAAGGGATCGATCCCTTCACATAAAGGATCGATCCCCTTGGACAAAAATGTAGAAAATTGCATTCTGAAATTAAAGGATTGATCCCCTCACTATAGGGATCGATCCCTCTTGGCAAAATATGCCTATTTCTGCACTTTTAAGCAAAAATTGAGAAGCTTTCTTAATTTTCTTGATACCTTCTTTCTTCTCAAGTTAAAATTCATTGTTTTAACATTATTTTGATGATCCTTTCAATATGAAAATCATTTTTCATTGATATCATGCCTCAACTTCAACATTTGGTATTATTTTCAACAATCAATAGCTTTTTCCATTAAGCTCACAAGTGCAAAATCATTTATCGTGTTGAAGACATCCATGAGTTGCATAAATCTTGAAATAATCTTGAAATATATTTTTAATAAACGTTATCTTAAGAATTATTTCAATGATTTGTAGATAATTTGAGAATTTGATGAACTTATGCATAGTGAGTATTGTTCATACTTTAGTTCATCTTGGTCAAGCATGCTTATAGAATTATGTCTCTTAGCTTGACACACCTATTCTACACTACGCCTCATGATAATTATACATCTAGTGGAATATGAATAAATAAAGGTCAATAGATATGTTTAAATGATAAAAAGATCAAACTTGACCTTAATATTTGACTTTGAATATGACTTAGGTAAATGAAATACTTGAGATATAAAAAGCTTTACCTAAAGTCATAATTGTCCTTGTTCAATGATTTGTGATGATAAATGGATTCCAAAATGTTCAAATGTATGAAAATTTGTCATCATCCATGAACTTAGATTTTTCTTATAGCCAAAATTTTTGTAAAGAACTTGGGCTTTAATGACAACACCAACATTCAAAGATAAATGCAAACTTGAACAAATGCACCTCGATTGATATCCATGCGTTTATTCTTGATTGTTTTGATGTTGAACTTACATGCCTACTTGAGTTGAATCAATAATCATGCCTATGAGATGAGAATAGTTGTTTTCATGATATTATGTACTTGACCTCATTCATAGATCATGAACTTTAATGTTAAAATATTTTTTTAAGCATGATATTGATTTACTTAGGCAAAACCATTTTAACTAAAATAGCATATACCCTTTAAAACCTTAAATGATAAAACAACTAGGGATATGTCTATTAAATGATTAAAATGGTGATATTAAAATCTTTCCTTGCTCATAATTGATTAAGGACTTGAATTAGATAATGAGCATAGGATTTTAGTGCTTATAGCTATAGAAGAAAATGTGTACATTTGAATGAAATAAATTCTTCGAATCTTCCATATGATATAAAATTGTGAACATAAATATGGATTAAAACTTTATGATAATTTGTTAATGTTTAATTAATCCATATGCACGTTTGATGGTGTGTGATAGTGCTCTTACATGTTTGACTTGATTATTCACTAGGCACAACACACATAACAATTAGCATCATGCAAAATGTCTATGTCAACCATTGGTAACAATATTTTCAACAATTGGTATAAACTTTAAATTGACAATTCTTCTCATGCTCTTTAAATTGAAATGACAAATAAGGAATAATTAATATAAGACACTTTTGCATGAGACACTATTGTGCTGGAATTTGTGATTAATTGATGTATGATTTAATTCTATGCACACTTCTTCTTGAAAATGATTTATGAGCTCATGCATATGATATGTCATCTAACTTTAGCTCGTAATCATGATATATTGACATGCACCTTAGTTGGACTTTAGAGAACAATTGATGTATCTAGGTGCTTGATAGCATTAAAATGAGCAAGTTATAGAACTTAGTAGAAAATTTATAAACAACTTGCTTCATCACTTACCAATTTGGAACTTCTTGGAAAATTATTTATAAACAATTGGTATAGGTTCATAAGTTATCTTTTTTGCATGCACAAATATTTCATACTCTTTATGGGCATTGACTTATTTATTTGTGCTATTAGTCCCATGTACTAACATGTTTCTTGTTGGATGGAGCATATCTTTTCATTCTAACGTTTATTAAGCCATAATTTTCGGAGGAGCATAATTTTTATTTTTCTTTCTTTTTGCTATGACAAAAAGGGGGAGAAACAATGGGTTTGAAAATGTCTTTTGAAGACCATGCTTATATTAAAAGGGAGCTTTATATTTAAAAATGCTGCTCTATTTGAGGGGGAGTACTTCTTTAAAGAATTTTCAAAGCAAATTTACCTTAAGTTTTGTCATATCAAAAAGGGGGAGATTGTTAGCTTTAAATTGACATATGTATTTTGAAATGACAAAAACTTAAGTGATCTTTTATGTTTTGATTCATATTGTAAATTTGCTTTACCACATATGACTTTCTCAATCCATTTTTAAGTGATCATATCAAACATTAAGACCATGATTTAATGATACATTCTTATTGGTTTTAATACTTTATAAAATGTTTTTGAATATTTTAGAAAATTACTTAATAAATTTTTGGACTATGTTTTCATTAGAGAAAGTCAAGAAAAACTCCCATAAAAATGCCAAAATGTTTTGGGTTGAATTAGGATCAAAGGCTATATCATTTCTAACCCAAAAATGCAAGAAAAATATTCTCTGAAAGCATGGGATCGATCCCCTAAGGGAAGAGATTGATCCTTTCATGGTAGAAAGTCTTGGAAGCATGGAATGAAGCAAAGGATCGATCCTTTTATGGCAGAAAGCCTCCAACGACTAGTTTTTGTGAGATACAATGACTAGTTTCTATTTTGGCTCCAACCAACATTCACAAACCATCCAAGGGACTATAAATAGAGGCTTGGAAGCTCAAGGAAGCAAGAGGAATAGCTTAGCAACATTTTTCATCAGCTTCTTCATCTTCCTCAAGCCTCAACAACAATTCAAGTGCTATAAAATTCTTATCTTGCATCACTCTCATATTCCTTGTATAGAATAGCACAAATATTGTAAAGGCTTTTCTTTGTGTTTAATCTTTGGAATCACTTACCTACCTTGATAACATTCCTTGTAAACACCTTGTAAAGGAGAGGTTTCTCTTAAGCCTTTAAAAAAGAGGGAGATTTCTCTTTAGCCTAAGAAAAAGAGGGAGGTTTCTCTTTAGCCTAGAAAAAGAAGGAGAAGAGTTTACTCTTGAGCCTAAGAAAAAGAGGGATTGTAAACACAAATTCAAGGATAGTGAATTTGGAGAAAATCCTTGGGAGCGTCTCAAGGTAGAGGACGTTGGCAAGGTTGCTGAACCTCTATAAATCGCTTGCGTACAATTCTCTATCCCTTCTCTCTTTATTTACTTGCAATTATATTTATGTTTATTGTATTGAATTTGGATTGCATGCTTGCATAGCCTAGAGAACTTAGAAAACTTCAATATAGGCTAGAGAATTTAGAAGAATAAAATAACAGGCATAAGGTTAGCTAAGAACCAATTCACCCCCTCTCAGTAAAACCTATAGAGCCAACATTTCATATGAAGGGTTGTCACCATCCTACCAAACATTTGTTTCTACCCTTGACAGTGTGCAGGTACCTCATTCGATTCAAGAGGCTCTTGAGAATCTATAGTGGAGAAAGGTAGTTAATGAAGAAATTAGAGCTTTGGAAAAAAACGGTACATGGATTTTCTCAAATCTTTCTCCTGGAAAGAAACCAGTTGGCTGTAAGTGGATTTTCACTATTAAACATAAAGCTGATGGGAATATTGAGAGATTAAAAGCTCGTCTTGTTGCTAAGGGCTTTACTCAATCTCATGGCATAGATTACCAAGAAACATTTGCCCCAGTGGCCAAACTCAACACTATTAGAGTTTTACTCTCTCTTACTGCTAACAAAGATTGGCTATTGCATCAACTGGATGTCAAATATGCATTCTTAAACGGTGATTTGGAAAAAGAAGTGTATATGGAGATACCATCGGGACTGGAAACTGCTTCTAACGATAATAAAGTGTGTAAGCTTAAGAAATCTCTATACGGACTAAAGCAATCTCCTCATTCATGGTTTGGCAGGTTTGCAAAGTCAGTGGTGAGATACAGATACACACAGTGTCAGGCAAATCACACACTGTTCGTAAAGTCCTCAGAAAGGAAAGTTGCAATATTGATAGTGCACGTTGATGAGATCATCTTAATGGGTGACTATGAGGAAGCCAAGGAATTTGAAATCAAAGACCTCAACTATCTCAAGTATTTTCTTGGCATATAGGTGGCATGATCTAAGAAAGGTATATTTATCTTCAACGTATGTTTTGGATTTACTAAAGGAGACAAGTATGTTGGGATGTAAGCCTGCAGACACTCCAATGAATTCAACTAAGACGCTTGGGACTGAACAAAATCATGCGCCAGTCAATAAAGGGAGATATCAAAGACTTGTGGGATGTCTCATCTACCCCTCACACACTCGACCTGACATTGGTTTCTCTGTTAGTGTTGTAAGTTTATGAATAACCCAACAAAAAAGCATATGGAAGCAGTGAATAGAATTTTGAGGTATTTTAAGATGACACCAGGAAGAGGACTATTATACAAAAAGAATGACAATAGGGAGATTAAAGTCTTCTCAGATGCTGACTGGGCAAGAGATGTTTCAGGCAGACGACCCACATCTGGGTATTGTTCCAATGTATAGGAAAATCTTGTGACTTGGTGAAGCAAGAAATAGCCTATAGTCTCAGGAAGCAGTGTAGAAGCGGAATTTAGAGCACTAGCTCTTGGTATTTGTGAAGGAATGTGGATACAGAAATTACTTAATGAGTTAGGAGTTGCTAGTGAGAAGCCTATCAAGATATTATGTGACAATCAAGTAGCCACAAGCATTGCAAAGAACCCTGTGCATCGTGACCGAACAAAACATATTGAGATAGATCGACACTTTATCTTAGAGAAGATCAAGAGCTCAATTGTGCAGCTTGTCTACACGCCTACAAGGTCCCAAACTGCAAACAATCTCACTAAGGCTCTTCCAAGAACTAAATTTGAAGAATTGAGTCACAAGCTATGTATGTACAACATTTTAAACCCAGTTTGAGGGGGAGTGTGGAATTCTTGCCTAAAATTAGTTAGGAATTATAGGGATTTTGTTAGTTTATTTTTTGGTATTGTGTGATAAAGAGAATCTGGTATTATGTTACCAGATCTCTCCTTTATTTCCTTTCCTTATTTAGTCCATGTATTGTGGTAGGCATACTGCATTCACTCCCTATATGTATTACGTTATGTTACTGAATAAGTGATATAGAGCCTTTCTGTCAGAAACTTTCAAGATTAACGTTTGATATTCGCTTTGCAAAGTCAGCAGCAACAACCAAATTTGCTAGCAGTGCACCAGGCTGGACAATCGATAATTCCTCAGTAGAGTGATCAATGGGAACCAAGGGCCTCATTTTCTTATCCTTCTGTGCATCATCATCTTCCTCCTCGTGGAAAATAGATCAGAAGTAGTCTGCTTTCCAGATCTAACAAGACCAAAGCCCAACTTCCTTGCCAGGGCATTCCCAGTCTACCGTGTATCTGATGCAACAACAAATGCCATGTTTGATTCATCAATAGAGCCATTTTGCATATTCCCATCACCTATCATATACAAACATACCCAATTTAATAAATAAATAAAATGAGAGATGGAACACAAATTAAATTAAAGTAATATGGAGAAGATGAACAATTACCAAATATCTGGTTTTCATGACTTGATTCTTGCTCATAATGCTGTTCAACTACCGTATCCTTGCTTTTAGTGCTAGCTTCTTCAGCCAACATAGTCTCTTCACCTCCATTTGCAAGGTGACCAGACAAAAGCCTTAATGCATCTCGCTGATGCTGCAGTTGCTGCTCCTCTGCTCTTTTCTTAGCCTTAACAATTTCTTTCTCTTCTTTAAGCCTATAAGCCAAGTCATCCTCCTCCTCCCACAACCTCTTCCTCCTCTTTTCTTCCAAAGCACTCCTGTGCCACCTTTTCCTCAAATCATTGTCATCTTCTTCTTCATCGTAGTGAATCTCCTTCTTCCGTTTGCACTCCCTCTCTTTCTCCCTCTCCTTCTCACATTGTCTTTGCTTCTCCTTATCCTTTTCTCTTTGCTCCCAATCTTTAAGAAACTTTTCATACTCACGCTCTACCTCCTCAAGCTTCCTTCTTTGTTTCCTCTCTTTTCTTATCCTTTCTCGCTCTATTTCTCTTTCTAACCTTTCAATTTCACACTCCTTTTCCCTCTTATGATCCTACTCTCTGTCTCTACTCCTATCATATCTATGATCAGGAGAGCTCGTCTCAAGTTGATCACTTTCAGTTGTTGCTTTGCTCTTGCTGCTAGTCTCATCATCATTTTTACCTTCGATTCCATATGCAAAATTATGGACTCAATATCAAAATCTCCTATCTTTGAAAAATAATAAGTATCATTACTTCTTTCAGCATGACTCTCCTTGAAATTCAAGGATGTTTACATAGATTTTGATGATGTGACATGATAAAGATTAAAGATAACAATAAAGGATTTATATATGATGCACTAATAGTGCATAGTTTCTATGCACTGTCAATGCACCAGAGATTGGCATCTCATCAATAAGCCATTATGAGCAAATTAAAAAAATTTATTTATATTTACTATTAAGGGCTTGATATATTCTTTAATTTGCCAATTGATGAGGTGTCAACCTCTAATGTATTGATAGTGTATAGAAACTATACACTGTCAATGCATCATATACAAACCCAACAATAAAACCACATATACACAGCAGCAAAAACTCACCATTTCTCACTGCATTAACATCAGTCCCTGACCCTCGATTTGGCAGGCATATCTGAATTTGATTTTCCAGAACCATCAACAGCAGTTTGTGGCGGTGATGGTGGTGGAGGGAGAGGATTGGTTTTTAACCCCTCTTCAATCATGCTGGCAAGCTTTTCCAAAGCATCTTGATCAGCCTCACGGTCTTCATCAGTCACGATGCCAAAGTTGGCAATGTCAATATTTTCTTTGTTGCCTGTGTCGCTTTCCTTCTTGGAATCCTCAACAGAAGGCGTTGAAGGTTCATTCTTCTCATCACCTACTGCATTTTCACCTTCTTTCTCAGCCCCTGCAGTTTGAGCTTCATTTAGTTTCTTTGCATTTTCAGTTTTCTTTTCAATATACTGAAGGAAACCGAAACAAACACGCAGCGGAGTTTAAATCATTCGACCTCCACTAGGATCGATTCGGAGGGTTGCCTGATTAGGGTTTTGAGATTTTACCTAACGTTTTCTCTGATTTCTGTAGTTGGTCGAGTCACAAGCAACAACTTTTCGTTCCTGCCTCTATGGTATCCACACGAACGGATCTCACGACTCTTGAACGTCTCACGATCAGAAGCCTTAAAGAGCGTTTTTGATTCCTTATAATCGAATTGCTAGCTCCGATTATAAGAATACCTTTTCTGTTTTTTTTAATTATATACCGCTCTGTTTTAGAAAAACATCATTTTATAGGCAGTAAATTTTGCCCTAAAATTTACTACCAAACAGAACTCTAATCCTATTTAGAATAGGATTAACTATATCCTTAATCCAATACAGAATAGGATTAGATATATCCTTAATCCAATTCAGAATAGGATTAATTAAGCTCCTCATTGATCCGTTCTAAGTGTGCGACCCAATAGGTTCTCAAAACAATGGCAATGACAAAATTGTCATAGGCAATGAGCAGTATCTAGCAACACATCATTGTTACCCATGTAACGAGAATGTCAATGACTCGACATAACCTTACTCGTGATAAATGTTACCGTGTAGTCTAATCCCTTTATCCTTTGATGTCTTGATTAGACACAAGTCATGGAATGTGTCACACTTGTATAGTCTAATCAGCGTTTCTTGATTCCTGAGTAGACTAATTAAACAAATAAAATCAATATCTCATATTGACTTATTCGAGCACGGCCATGCATTTCTTAGTCTCACTCTATCAAAGGGCCCAAGACATCACTCTTGTTATATAAGAAGGATAAATCCTATCTTGATCACTCAACATCCCTCTACATAGATCAAGGCATACCTAATTACTACCTTTATAGTCCATCCTGTTACGAATGACATCTAGCAGCATTAAAGTATACAATTCTCTATGTTGGGATCTCTGATGATCTCAATTCAAAGGATCACATACACCATCATCACTATGAGAATCGCTTATGACACTCATATAACAATCCATGTAGCGTTCTCATGGATGGTCGATCCAGTACATAGTTCTCTAACATGTACCTATGTGATGACTTGATATCCTATATCCATGACAATGGTCATCAGTCAACCACATACTAGTCTTATCGTACATTGTTATCCTTGTTCACAATAATACTTGACTAGGGATATTTTAAGAATAGTGTGTTATTACTATTCTAAGGACATTATCATATAAGATTACATTACGCAGTTATAAGACAAATATAATAATGAGCTATAATAAAATGTCATGATACATAAAAATGCCAAAGTCAATCATCTAATGAATGGTTCTAAGGGCATAATCCAACAATCTCCCACTTGCACTAAGACCATTCACTCATGTATCTAATACCTAGTGACCTAGTGTGACGATCATGTCTCTGCTGCGTCAAAGGCTTCGTCAGTGGGTCGGCGATGTTATCGTCAGTTGGTACTTTGCATATCCCCACATCTCCTCTCTCGATGATATCTCGAATGAGATGGAAGCGCCGTAGTATATGTTTGGATTGTTGGTGAGATCTAGGTTCCTTAGCTTGTGCGATGGCTCCATTGTTGTCACAATAGAGCTCAATCGGATCTATAATGTTAGGAACAACTTCAAGCTCAGTAATGAACTTCCTGATCCAAACAGCCTCCTTAGCAGCTTCAGAGACAGCTATATACTCAGCCTCTGTTGTAGAATTGGCCACTGTCGCCTGCTTTGAACTCTTCCAGCTCACAGCACCACCATTAAGGCAAAACACATAACCAGACTGCGATCTATAGTCATCTTTATCAGTTTGGAAGCTAGCATCAGTGTAACCTGTTACAATGAGCTCTTCCTCACCTCCATATATCAAGAATGTATCCTTAGTCTTTCTCAAGTACTTAAGAATATTCTTGACAGTGATCCAGTGACGTTCACCAGGATCAACTTGATATCTACTCGTCATGCTCAAGGCATACGAGACATCGGGACGTGTGCATAACATGGCATACATAATGGATCCAATAGCAGATGCATATGGAACTTTACTCATACGTTCTCTCTCTTCTTGTGTTGTAGGACACTGTTCTTTTGAGAGAGTAATGCCATGTGTCATAGGCAAGAATCCTTTCTTGGAATCCTGCATGCTAAACCTCTTTAACACTTTATCTATGTATGCACTTTGACTTAGGCCAATTAATTTCCTTGATCTATCTCTATAGATCCTTATACCCAGTACATAGGTAGCTTCGCCCAAGTCCTTAATTGAAAAGCAATTCCCTAACCAAGTCTTTACAGACTGAAGGGTAGGGATGTCATTCCCAATGAGTAGTATGTCATCTACATACAACACCAGGAAGACAATAGTGCTCCCACTGACCTTCTTGTAAACACAAGGTTCATCTTCGTTCTTGATGAAACCAAACTCTTTGATTGCATCATCAAAACGAAGATTCCAATTTCGAGAAGCTTGCTTTAGTCCATAAATAGAACGTTGCAGCTTACAAACCTTTCCAGCATTTTTTGGATCAACAAAACCCTCAGGTTGTGTCATGTACACATCTTCGAGTAGCTTTCCATTAAGAAAAGCGGTCTTGACGTCCATTTGCCAGATTTCATAATCATGGTATGCAGCTATCGCAAGCAAGATCCTAATGGATTTGATCATCACGACTGGTGAAAAAGTTTCATCATAGTTAATACCATGAATTTGTTTAAAACCTTTAGCAACCAATCGCCCTTTATAGGTATGAACATTTCCTTCCATGTCTGTTTTCTTCTTAAAAACCCATTTACACCCTATAGGTTTTACCCTTTCGGGTAAGTCAACCAAGGTCCAAACTTGGTTGGCATACATGGATTCCATCTCAGATCTCATGGCTTCAAGCCATTTCTCAGAGTCTGGCCTTGTAATAGCCTCTTGATAGGTAGTAGGCTCATCTTGGTCCATGAGCAATACATCACCGTTCTGAGTCATTAGAAATCCATATCTCTGTGGCTCACGATGTGTTCTAACTGATCTACGCAAGGCTTGTGTCTCTTGAGCAGGCGGTTGCTCCACAACAGCTTGTGGTTCTGGTTCCACAACAACTTGTGGTGCTTGCTCAGGCTCCATCTCAACATCGAGTGCACTATCTTGTAGCTCTTGAATTTCTTCAAGTTCTACTTTTCTCCCACTAGTTCTTCTAGAAATGAATTCTCTTTCTAGAAAGACACCTGTTCGAGCTACAAACACTTTGCGCTCAGTGGGATTGTAAAAATAATATCCTTTAGTTAGTTTAGGATATCCCACAAAATAGCACTTATCAGATTTAGGTGCAAGTTTATTAGAGACTTGACGTCTTACATAAGCCTCACAACCCCAAATCTTCATAAAAGACATACTGGGACGTTTACCAGTCCATATCTCATATGGTGTCTTTGGAACCGATTTAGATGGAACACGGTTCAGTGTAAAAGCAGCTGTTTCTAATGCATGTCCCCAAAAGGATTCTGGAAGATCTGTATGACTCATCATTGATCGAACCATATCTAATAAAGTTCGATTTCTCCTTTCAGATACACCATTCCATTGTGGTGTAACTAGAGGAGTGAGTTGTGAGACAATCCCACACTCTTTAAGATAGTCATAAAATTCTTGGCTTAAGTATTCACCACCTCGATCTGATCGAAGTGCCTTAATGCTCTTGCCAAGTTGGTTTTGTACTTCATTCTTGAATTCTTTGAACTTTTCAAAAGATTCTGACCTGTGTCTCATAAGATACACATAGCGATATCTACTGAAATCATCATGAAATGTAATAAAGTACATAAACCCACCTCTAGCCCGTGTGTTTAAAGGTCCACATACATCTGTATGTACTAAGCCCAATAAATCACTTGCCCTTTCACTGTGTCCTTTGAAAAGGGCTTTAGTCATCTTACCCATCAAACAAGATTCACATGTCTCATACGATTCAAAATCAAATGAGTCTAAAATTCCATCTTTATGGAGTTTGGAAATGCGATTCTCATTTATGTGTCCCAAGCGACAATGCCAGAGATACGTTGGATTTTGATCATTAGATTTAATCCTTTTAGCATTTATGTTATAAATAGGCATATCAAGATTTAAAATGTAAAGACCATTAATTAGTTGTGCACTACCATAATAGATATCATTTAAATAAATGGAGCAACAGTTGTCCTTTATTATAAATGAAAAACCCTTCTTGTCCAAACAAGAAATAGAAATAATGTTTTTAGTGATGGAAGGCACATAATAACAATCATCTAATTCTAAAACAAGCCCTGTGGGCAATGTCAAAATATAAGTTCCTACAGCTAATGCAGCAACCCTTGCTCCATTTCCCACTCGTAGGTCGACCTCGCCCTTAGTCAACGATCTACTCCTTTTGAGTTCCTGCACATTTACACAAATGTGAGAACCACATCCAGTATCTAATACCCATGATGAAGAAGTAGATAGATTAACTTCTATAACATAAATACCTGAAGTGGAATTCTCAGTTCCTCTCTTCTTCTTTAGCTCTTCCAGGTATTTGTTGCAGTTCCTCTTCCAATGTCTGGTCTCACCGCAATGGAAGCATTTCCCTTCTTTGGCAACCCCACCTTTTGGCTTCAGTGCAGTATCATTGGGCTTGAACTTGCCATTGGCTTTATTACCTTTTTTCTTGCCCTTTGCATTAGCCCTGCCCTTAGCTTTCTTAACTATTAAGACATCTTTGGGCTTGGCCTTTTTCATGTTGGATTCAGCTGTTTTCAACATGCTAAGTAACTGTGGCAGAGTCTTGTCAATTTCATTCATGTTGTAATTAACAACAAACTGACTGTAGCTGTCTGGCAACGATTGCATAATCACATCAGTGGCCAACTCTTGGCCCAAAGGAAATCCCAATCTTTCAAGGTTTTCAATGTACCCAATCATCTTGAGCACATGAGTACCAACGGGAGTCCCCTCTGCCATCCTACACTGAAACAATGCCTTAGAGACATTGTACCTTTCTTGCCTAGCTTCCTCTTGATAGAGTTGCTTGAGATGCTCGATCATATCGAACGCATCCATTCCCTCATTTTGCTTTTGAAGCTCAGGATTCATGGAGGCAAGCATAAGGCAACTAACATCCAATGCATTATCAAGATGATGCATCTTATAAGCATCTCTTTCTGCCCTTGGAGCATTAGAGGGTGGTTCCTCAGGTAAGGGAATCTCAAGGACATACAACTTCTTTTCTTGCTTGAGGACTATCCTCAGGTTCCTGTACCAATCCAGGAAGTTTGTCCCATTCAACTTGTCCTTCTCAAGGACTGATCGCAGTGAAAGTGTGTTATTTGTGTTTGATGCCATGGTAATCTACAACAAAAATATGCAAAATATAAGTATCATGAATGCATTCATTTAATTAAATATTTATTAAATGATGCTCCCACTATTTTTATCGAATCAACAACCCTCACTATTAATTCGAAAAAATTATCACATAATTTCTCTAGTGGGCCAAGATCCATATTTCACCTTATCTAGAGTTAGCTTTGGCTAATCGCCTAAGATTTGGCTATTTAGGTAGGCAACACTTACCAATTACATCTCATGTAACTCTTGGATAGTTGGGTGAACAACACTTGTTCTAATTCATCTCATGAATGGAAGCCCAACTTTATGCCTCTAAATTCTCAATCCTATTGAGGAAATCTAGTTAAGTCAACCCAATTTATAACTGTTGGCTCTATCGAGAGGGGGGGTGAATCGGTTTTTCTAGTTATTTCTAATTTTCCTAACTCTTAATGCACAATCAAAGTCAAATAAGCAACAATGAAATAAATGCAGTAAATAAGAGTAAGGGAAAGAGAAGCAAACACAAGTTTTATAGAGGTTCGGCCAATCTCTTGCCTACGTCCTCTCTCCTTGAACTCCTTGTCAAGGTTTTGATTCACTTCTTCCTTGAGAATGCTTACAAACCACTTGAAGGTGTGGCAAGACCTCTTACAATTTCTCTTGAGACTTTAGAAATCTCCTTCTAATCCTCTACCCTTGTAGTATTCCCACACTCAACAATATCAGACCTTACAAGGATAGCTCACCCCTTTGAATATCTGATTTTTCAGTGAATGGGTGAAGAACACAGAAAACAATCTCACAAAATGGAGTTACAACAAAGATTTTCAGATTTCAGTTTCTCTCTTGAAGCTTGAATACTTTGGAATGCTTGTTCTGCCTCCAGACTTCATAAATACCTCTATTTATAACCCACCAAACGGATAGAACAGTTGGTGAAGCATTTAATGCAAATCCTCCCGTTGAAACCCTCAAAAACTAGCCGTTATTGTCAGGTCTCGGGCAAAGGGATCGATCCTGCTACAGTGGGGATCGATCCCTTTTGTCCAGAATGCTTTGCAACTTTCTCCCGGATGATTCAAGAGCCTTCTGCCACCTTGGGATCGATCCCTCTATAGTAGGGATCGATCCCTTTTTGTCCAGTACACCTTCCTGCACTTAGTTGACTGCAAAGTTCAAGGCTTTTGTGATTTTAAGTTAGTTCAAAATCTTCTAACACTTTTCTAAGAGTATTACTGACTTTTTGAGTTGAAATCGCAATCCAAAACTTTGTTAAAATAGTTTCAATCATTGAGTTCATTCAAAGCAAATTTACTTGTATAAAAATTATTTCTAAGCTTGCTTGAGTTTTGTCATTTTCAAAATACTTGTCAAGTTAAAGCTAACAATCTCCCCCTTTTTGATATGACAAAACTTAAGGTAAATTTGCTTATGTGTTTGAAAATTGAGGTTACTTGATTTTTGAGAAATATTACTCCTCCTCAATATTTGCTCCCCCTCAATTAATATATTGAGGTTACTTGATTTTTGAAAACTATTACTCCCCCTCAATATTTGCTCCCTCTCAATTAATATTTACCACATCAGTTCTCCCCCTTTTTGTCATAGCAAAAGAATAGAAAGCATGGAGAGAAGTGGTTAGGGATAGAAATCAAGTTAAAGCAATAAAGACCAAAGAAACACTAGTATGGGGAAGAAAATAAAGAGAAATAAAGATCAACTCAATGTCACTAAAGCACAATTAATGTCAGAACATGACATAGTGATTAACATATAAAACAACTAGAAGGCATAGCTAGCAAAGTCATTAACATAGTCATAGACATAGTCATTAACATAAAACAACTAGAAAGCATAACTAGCAAAGTCATGAACATAGGTATGAACATAAAACAACTAGAAAGCAGGACACATGTCACAACAAGGAGGATCAACACCTTGGAAAGGTCTTGTGATATTGCTCAACGAAGTCTTTGTGTTGCAGGCGAACATCCTGAATTTCATCGAACAAGGCAGCTTGGGTGGCCTCGATGTGATCAAGTCGCTCACCCACGTCATGCTGAAAGTTTTGAAGCATATGCATGATCTGGTCAAGAGATGCTGACGAGGAGCCGGAAGGTGCAGAAGATGTGGCTGCTGCAGGTGCGTCGGCTGCATCCGCTCCTTCTTTGCCATCTGGTGCCGGAGCATGTTCGGGAGACGCAGGCTGACCATGACCCTTGACCCATTCGAAGGTGTCACCCACTTGATGAAGATACCATCCCAAGTTATGGAGGGTGGTGAGATTGATGGTGGTGTTGGCAGCCGGAAGCGTACCGAGCTCACATGAGCAGTCAACACCTTCATGAAGTAAGTAAAAGGCGAGAGGCTGAGGGAAGACAATGGAGTTGACCTTGCCACGAACAATCTTCACCCAGTCATGAAGGATAAAGTGTAGGAGGTCTGGGCGTTCGCCATCGGGTTCATGAATATGATGGAGCCAAAAACGATCAAGTTTGCGAAGGTGAGAATATCGGGTGCCAAGAGGGCGGAGATTCCATGAAATGATGATATAGAGAAGACGTGCGAAGACAGGAAGGTCACTTGCACGATTATCGGTAACAGGAAATACCAAGGGTACATCGAGATTTTCATAGATATCACCGTCGTTAAGAAGTTTGAAGGCAAAGGAGAGGGATTGCTTGGTCAGTTCAATATTTTTGCCCATGACATAAGACCAAATCCCGACAACCTTACATTCATCATTTGGAGCATAGATGATATCGGCATTGGAAAAGAAGGCGCGAATGATGTTCGCTGGGACCGAAGTATTGATTTTGAGGAATTGGGTCCAACCCCATTTATTGAACTTGGCGAGGTAAGGAAAATGAACCGACTCGAGGAAGTCGAAATCAATAGGACGCCAATGCTTAATGGGCATATTGGCAAATTCGGTTAGAAATCTGGTTTTCTCATTAGCATGGCGAAAGCAGCGGTTAAAGGCGGTTGGTGTGGATGATGAGGAAGAGGAAGCACAGGTTTTGCATTTTGGAGCAGTGTGCTTAATCTTAGGAGCCATATGGAGAAGAAAAAAATTGGAAATTTCATTGAGGACTTGTATCAAACAGGTGGTGTGCACAAGTTTGAGGAACTATGGATGAGTGTGTGGGAGAGATGTGATCTAACCAACAGCAGAGAGCCACAACCCAAGATGCATTGAACAATTATAACAAGGAAATTCGGATGCAAAATGACAGATAGTCTAAGTATAAACTTGAGAAAAATACAAGTGCCAAAGGAGTTGAAAACCTAGATGGAGAAGAAATTGATGCAAGATATGCACATGGGTAGGCAAGACATGATAAAAAAGACTAGAAATGCAAGAAAAATTTAATGAAAAATGTTAGAAAAACTTACATTTGAAATGTTGGGTGAATAGTAACCATGGTGTGGAAGAAGAAGGAAGAGAAGAAAATAGGAGATTTGGTCAGGAAATGAGGAGGGGAAATGAAAAAGAGAAAGAAATGAGGAAGATTGGTGAAAGAATGAAGCGATTTGGTGAAGAAATGAGTGAGATCTAGAAATTTTGGATGAGAGAAAATGGGGAATGGCGTGGGGATGTGAAGATGAAGGTGAATAGTTGGAAAGAAAGGAGGGGTCGACGCTTGAAATGACGCGGGAAGGCAAATCTGTCACGAGGGGATCGATCCCCACTGTAGAGGGATCGATCCCTTTTAGGCATATTGCTCCCATCACCCAGAATTTTGGCCAACAGACTGGGAAATCAATCCTATTGATGAAGAATTGTCTCCTCAGTCACTTGCCGCATTCGTGATGCATAAAAATGATTTAAAAACAAAGAAACTGATGCATTTTTACCATCTTAAAATCAAAATTTGATTGTTTTCACTTGAGATGCAGGAAATGAGATTGAAAACTGCAGAAAAAGTGCAGAAAGCTGCAGCAAAGTGCAGAAAATTGCATAAGTATGCAGAACCAATAGGTGGACATGGCTGTGATAGTGTCTTAACATTAGAAATGTGTTGTGGTGAATGAAAGAAGGTTAACATGAGCAAAACACACAGAATTCAACATTTCAATCTCAAGGAGCTATGAACATGAACAGTAACTCAGTAAGTTAAGGTCATGAATTGCAAGTGTAATTATATTCTTCAAATTGCTGTGTTGCAATCATCACAAACCAACCATAAGACATTCATGCAACATCAAATTACTTCAAGGAGCATTCATAATGCCTAATTCACCTCTAAGAGTGCAAAATCTCTCCTTGTCCAAGGGCTTTGTGAAAATATCAGCTAATTGGTGCAAGGTGTCCACATACTCTAGAATTATGTCTCCTTTTTGCACATGATCTCGTATAAAATGATGTCTAATCTCAATGTGCTTGGTTCTAGAGTGTTGGATGGGATTTTTTGTAAGATTGATGGCACTAGTGTTGTCACACCTAATGGGAACTTGGTTCATTTCTATTCCATAGTCTCTCATTTGTTGCTTAATCCACAAAACTTGAGCACAGCAACTTCCGGAAGCTATATATTCAGCCTCGGTCGTGGATTGAGCTACACTATTTTGTTTCTTAGAGAACCATGAGATGAGCCTACTTCCTAAGAATTGGCATGTTCCCGATGTGCTTTTCCTATCCACTTTGCATCCACCAAAATCCGCATCGGAATAAGCATGGAGATCTAGTGTAGAATCTTTAGGATACCAAAGTCCTAAGGAGGAAGTGTCTTTGAGGTATCTAAGGATTCTTTTTACTGCTTGTAGGTGTGATTCTCTAGGGGATGACTGAAATCTAGCACACAAGCATACACTAAACATTATATCGGGTCTACTAGCAGTTAAATAAAGCAATGAGCCAATCATAGACCTATATAGTTTAGTGTCTACACATTTTCCTCCTTCATCCTTATCAAGCTTAATATTTGTGCTCATAGGTGTAGAGAAAGGTTTAGATTCATCCATTCCAAATCTTTTGAGCAAATCTTTAGTGTACTTAGCTTGATTTATGAAAATACCTTCTTTACATTGTTTAACTTGAAGTCCTAGAAAGAAGGTTAATTCTCCCATCATACTCATTTCAAATTCACCTTGCATTAGCTTTGAAAAATTTTTGCACAATGACTCATTTGTAGAACCAAAGATGATATCATCTATATAAATTTGAACTACTAATAAGTCATGACCCTTAGATTGAATAAACAAGGTTGTGTCTACCTTTCCTCTTGTAAAACCTTTTTCGATTAAAAACTTTGAAAGTCTTTCATACCAAGCTCTAGGAGCTTGTTTTAATCCATATAAGGCTTTTGAAAGTTTGAAAACATGGTTAGGAAATTTTGGATTTTCAAAACCGGGAGGTTGCTCAACATAAACCTCTTCATTTATATAACCATTTAAGAAAGCACTTTTCACATCCATTTGATACAACTTAAAATCCTTATAGCATGCAAAAGCAAGTAGCATCCTAATGGCTTCTAATCTAGCTACCGGAGCATAGGTTTCATCATAGTCTATTCCTTCTTCTTGTCTATAACCTTGAGCCACTAATCTAGCCTTGTTTCTAACAATAATGCTATTTTCATCCATCTTATTCTTGAATATCCATTTGGTTCCAATGATGGGATAATCTTTAGGTATTTCTACTAATGTCCACACTTTGCTTCTCTCAAATTGATTTAATTCTTCTTGCATGGTCATAATCCAATTTTCATCATTCAAGGCCTCATCCACTTTCTTTGGCTCAAATTGTGACACAAAGGCTACATGTTGACATATGTTTCTATAAGTTGACCTAGTCCTAACTCCAATGGTTGGATCTCCAACAATGTCATTATCTTTCACATATCCAAGTTCTCTAGGACACCTAGATTCCTTCTCAATAATTTCTTGTTCCATGGATTCCTCATTTTTGTTAATAGTAAGATCTTCTAATTGTTCCCTAACATCCTTATCTTGAGAAGGGTCAACTATAGGTTCATCAAAAATCTCTACTTCATCATCAAGATTGGTTCTACTAGAAATATTTGATTCATCAAAGATTACATGTATTGACTCTTCTATAACAAGTGTTCTTTTATTGAAAACTCTATAAGCCTTAGAATTTAAAGCATAACCAAGAAAAATACCTTCATCACTTTTAGCATCAAATTTTCCTAGGTTATCTTTACCATTGTTTAAAACAAAACATTTACATCCAAATGGGTGAAAATAACTTATGTTAGGCCTTTTTCCTTTGTAAAGCTCATATGGAGTTTTCTTTAAAATAGGCCTTACCATTGCTCTATTTATGACATAGCAAGAAGTATTTATTGCTTCAGCCCAAAAATATTTAGGTAAGTTGTTTTCACAAAGCATGGTTCTAGCCATTTCTTCTAAGGTTCTATTTCTCCTTTCAACTACCCCATTTTGTTGAGGAGTTCTAGGAGCTGAAAAATTATGGCTAATGCCATTTTCATTGCAAAACATATCAAAACCAAGATTTTCAAATTCTTTTCCATGATCACTTCTAATACTTGAAATGGAATAACCTTTTTCATTTTGAACAAGTTTTGAGAAAACAATGAATTTATCTAAGGCCTCATTCTTCACACTTAAAAAGAACACCCAAGTGAACTTAGTGTAATCATCAACTATCACAAATCCATAGTGTTTACCTCCTAAGCTAGTTGTCCTAGTTGGTCCAAAGAGATCTAAGTGAAGAAGTTGAAGTGATCTAGAGGTAGTGACACACTTCTTAGATTTAAATGAATTTCTTTTGTGTTTTCCTCTTACACATGCTTCACAAACTTTATCATTTTCAAATAGAAGCTTAGGTAATCCTACAACTAGGTCTCTTTTGGCTAATTTAGACAAAACATGCATGCTAGCATGGCCTAGTCTTCTATGCCATAACCAAGGTTCATCTTCTCTAGTGGCCATAAAACATACATTTTTGCTATTAAGTTCATTTAAATCCACAATATAGATATTTCCTTGTCTATGTCCAATAAAAACAATTTGATTAGTTTTGGCATTAACAACATTGCAACACAAATCATCAAACATAACTTTAAATCCCTTATCACACAATTGACTAATACTAAGCAAATTATGTTTCAAGCCTCTAACATACAACACATTCTCAATAGTTGAGGAAGAGTTACCAATGGAGCCAATTCCTTCAATTTGTCCTTTGGAGTTGTCTCCAAATGTGACTTCTCCACCACTTTTATGCTTTAGGAACTTGAATTGACTCTTGTCACCCGTCATGTGTCTTGAGCATCCACTATCAAGGTACCAATGCTCCTTGGACTTAGCCTTGTAGCAATACTCTTCCTCCTACAAACACATCAAGCTTTCATCTTAGGTACCCAAATTTTCTTGGGTCCTTGAGAGTTAGTACTTATAATTTTAGATCCTTTAGGGATCCATTTCATCTTTAATGACTCATCACTTGAATTTAAAACATGTTTAGGTACCCAAATCTTGACAGCCATTTTTCCTCTAATCATGGTCTTCCTAGAGGTGCATGCTTGTGAAGAGTGTCCTAGTTTATTACACAATGTGCACAAAACAAATTTTCTATCTTTAACTAGGAAGTTTTTAAGATGAGTCTCTTTGTTAGATGCATTATAACCTAACCCTTCTCTATCAAAGAATGCTCTTTGAGTCTCTAGCATTTGATCAAGTTTTTGTTGACCCATGTAAAATCTAGAAAAGGAGTTTTGCAAATTAATGTTCTTTCTATTTAATTCTTCTATTTCTAGATTTGCATTCTCTAATTTCTTTTCACATTCTAATTTAACATTCACAAGCATTTCATTCTCCTTTTTCAACTTAGAGATCATTTTCTTATATTTTAAGTTCATGCATTCAAATTCATTGGCTAACTCATCAAATGCATCTTGCAATTCATCAAAAGTATATTCATTAGTATCTAACAAGTTAGAAGTTACCTTCTCATCTTCAAAAGCCATGAAACAAAGGTTGGCTACTTCATCTTCCACATTCTCTTCATCGGAGCAGTCACTATCACTCCAAGTAGCCACCATTGCCTTCTTCTTTTGTTTCTTCTCATTTTGCTTTCTATACAAAGGACAATCAAATTTAATATGACCAGGTTTTTTGCATTCATAACAAATAATTTGGTCCTTTTCTTTCCTACTAGTTTCTCCTCTATTAAAGTCTCTCCTAGGGGGTCTCCTAGAGTTACCACTAGTTCTCATCCTCATAAATTTATTAAACCTCGTAGCAAACATGGCCATTTCTAAGTCCTCATCATCACCACTCTCATCATGATCTTTTGATTCCTCAATAGTGGTGGATTTTAAAGCTACTCCAACTTTCTTAGGAGGATCTTGATTTCTCTTGATTTTCATCTCATAGGTGAGTAGAGATCCCATAAGTTCATCTAATGAGAGTGTATGAGGATCTTTGGATTCCTCAATAGCAGTGACTTTAGCCTCTCATGATTTAGGTAAGCTATTGAGTATCTTTTTCACCATTTCTACATTAGAATATGTCTTGCCTAAGGCTTTAAGACCATTTATGATGTCAGTAAACCTAGTAAACATGTCACTAATTGATTCATCATTCATCATTCTAAATAATTCATAGTCTTGTGTGAGCATGCCTACTTTGGTTTCTTTGACTTGTGTGGTTCCCTCATGTGTGATAGCTAGTTTATCCCAAACTTGTTTAGCATTCTCACATTGTGACACTCGATTATACTCATTTGGTCCTAATGCACAAAAGAGTGTGTGCATTGCTTTAGCATTAAGTTGTGCCATCCTAATATCATTAGTATCCCATTCATCTTCTTTCTTAGGCACATCCGTCCCATCTACTTTCTTAATAGGGATAAGGGGACCTTTAACAATAATTCTCCATACTTCATAATCATTGGCTTGAATAAATAGCATCATTCTAGTCTTCCAATAAGCATAGTTTTCACCATTAAAGAGTGGAGGTCTAACCGTAGAGTGTCCCTCTCCTACCAAGGGTGTAGACAAACTAGTTTGAGCCTTTAATGATCGTTTATACTCGATAGATGTTAATCTAAGTCAATCTCGAGCCCAAGCTCTGATACCAATTGTTGGCTCTACCGAGAGGGGGGGTGAATCGGTTTTTCTAGTTATTTCTAATTTTCCTAACTCTTAATGCACAATCAAAGTCAAATAAGCAATAATGAAATAAATGCAGTAAATAAGAGTAAGGGAAAGAGAAGCAAACATAAGTTTTATAGAGGTTCGGCCAATCTCTTGCCTATGTCCTCTCTCCTTGAACTCCTTGTCAAGGTTTTGATTCACCTTTTCCTTGAGAATGCTTACAAAACACTTGAAGGTGTGGCAAGACCTCTTACAATTTCTCTTGAGACTTTAGAAATCTCCTTCTAATCCTCTACCCTTGTAGTATTCCCACACTCAACAATATCAGACCTTAAAAGGATAGCTCACCCCTTTGAATATCTGATTTTTCAGTGAATGGGTGAAGAACACAGAAAACAATCTTACAAAATGGAGTTACAACAAAGATTTTCAGATTTCAATCTCTCTCTTGAAGCTTGAATACTTTGGAATGCTTGTTCTGCCTCCAGACTTCATAAATACCTCTATTTATAACCCACCAAACGGATAGAACAGTTGGTGAAGCATTTAATGCAAATCCTCCCGTTGAAACCCTCAAAAACTAGCCGTTATTGTCAGGTCTCGGGCAAAGGGATCGATCCCTTTTGTCCAGAATGCTTTGCAACTTTCTCCCGGATGATTCAAGAGCCTTCTGCCACCTTGGGATCGATCCCTCTACAGTAGGGATCGATCCCTTTTTGTCCAGTACACCTTCCTGCACTTAGTTGACTGCAAAGTTCAAGGCTTTTGTGATTTTAAGTTAGTTCAAAATCTTCTAACACTTTTCTAAGAGTATTACTGACTTTTTGAGTTGAAATCGCAATCCAAAACTTTGTTAAAATAGTTTCAATCATTGAGTTCATTCAAAGCAAATTTACTTGTATAAAAATTATTTCTAAGCTTGCTTGAGTTTTGTCATTTTCAAAATACTTGTCAAGTTAAAGCTAACAATAACCTTTGGATATCACTATTATCCCATCGCGTCTTACTAAGATAGATATGATATTTTGCTTTGGCAAACATAACAAAATCGATTCTAGCATTGACGAGTGCTATTCATTGGTAGGCATCTATTATTGACTTAATTTAATTTGAGGGATTTTGTTAGTTTATTAAATAAGATCTCACCAATTTTACTTTTCTAAAATTATCATATGATTTTCATATCATAAACGTACAAAATAAACCATGCATCTCATGCAATTAAGCAATAAAATAAACGTGACATAGTTATAGCCCAAACTAAATGGATTTTCCAAGCCAATGAGAAACCCTAAGGGTTAACCTAAGGGTAATAGCATCTTCTCCAAGTGCCTATTTGGTCACCTTTGCATGGTTGTCAGCTCCAATTACATAGTTTAAGAGAAACCTCGAGTTACATTCGAGGGGAGTAAGATGAGAAAAGAATGTACAACTAGATTTTCAAGAACAAGGCACGACACGCAGGTCGTATTTATTAAAATTTACAACCACCAAAATACAATCATATTGGGCTAGGGCTATAACTATGCACCATGCTCAAACAACAACCACCGTGTTATACAAACAAGTGTAATGCAATTTTAACTTTTAGTTTTATTAATGAGGCACATTTGAAAAGAATTATGACCCGACTGCGGGGTTCCTAGGGTCAACAATTTTGACATTGCCAACGCCCCTTATCCGGAAGTGTCCTAATCTTATCAGGATGTTCCAGCCAGTATCTCATACTGATTATAATTTTAGTCGCATCAGAACTCTTATCTAAAAGTGTTTCAATCTTTATACACTTTAGACATTATTCTATTTCTTCCATAACGTTTATGCAGAACAGAAACCGCCATTAATAATTCGCATCACAGATTATATCTCACATATAATTTGAATCGAAATTGATATATATATATATCATATATATAATTTCAACAATTCGATTTCTAGCCTCTGAATATATCATATACATTCTAATCCGTATTAATCTCATTAAACCGATTGCATGTAATCATAAACAGAAAGTAACCAGAGATCATGCTCTTATCAAAACAAATCAGGGACTCCGAATCTGGCTCTGATGCCAGTGAAGGAGACCGAAACAAACACGCAGTGGAGTTTAAATCATTCGGCCTCCACCAGGATCGATTCGGAGGGTTGCCTGATTAGGGTTTCGAGATTTTACCTAACGTTTTCTCTGATTTCTGTCGTTGGTCGAGTCACAAGCAACAACTTTTCGTTCCTGCCTCTATGGTATCCACACGAACGGATCTCACGACTCTTGAATGTCTCACGATCAGAAGCCTTAAAGAGCGTTTTTGATTCCTTATAATCGAATTGCTAGCTTCGATTATAAGAATACCTTTTCTGTTTTTTTTAATTATATACCGCTCTGTTTTAGAAAAACATCCTTTTATAGGCAGTAAATTTTGCCCTAAAATTTACTGCCAAACAGAACTCTAATCCTACTTAAAATAGGATTAACTATATCCTTAAACCAATACAGAATAGGATTAGATATATCCTTAATCCAATTCAGAATAGGATTAATTAAGCTCCTCATTGATCCGTTCTAAGTGTGCGACCCAATAGGTTCTTAAAACAATGGCAATGACAAAATTGTCATAGGCAATGAGCGGTATCTAGCAACACATCATTGTTACCCATGTAACGAGAATGCCAATGACTCGACATAACCTTACTTGTGATAGATGTTACCGTGTAGTCTAATCCCTTTATCCTTTGATGTCTTGATTAGACACAAGTCATGGAATGTGTCACACTTGTATAGTCTAATCAACGTTTCTTGATTCCTGAGTAGACTAATTAACCAAATAAAATCAATATCTCATATTGACTTATTCGAGCACGGCCATGCATTTCTTAGTCTCACTCTATCAAATGGCCCAAGACATCACTCTTGTTATATAAGAGGGATAAATCCTATCTTGATCACTCAACATCCCTCTACATAGATCAAGGCATACCCAATTACTACCTTTATAGTCCATCCTGTTACGAATGACATCTAGCAGCATTAAAGTATGCAATTCTCTATGTTGGGATCTCTGATGATCTCAAGTCAAATGATCACATACACCATCATCACTATGAGAATCGCTTATGACACTCATATAACAATCCATGTAGCGTTCTCATGGAGGGTCGATCCAGTACATAGTTCTCTAACATGTACTTATTTGATGACTTGATATCCTATATCCATGACAATGGTCATCAGTCAACCACATACTAGTCTTATCGTACATTGTTATCCTTGTTCACAATAATACTTGACTAGGGATATTTTAAGAATAGTGTGTTATTACTATTCTAAGGACATTATCATATAAGATTACATTACGCAGTTATAAGATAAATATAATAATGAGTTATAATAAAATGTCATGATACATAAAAATGCCAAAGTCAATCATCTAATGAATGGTTCTAAGGGCATAATCCAACATATACCGCTCCAGATAATACCTTGTTGCTTGATTAACATTTACTTGCAACGATGCTATAAGTGCAAAATCAAATCAATGGAACAAGATAAGAAAACAATCACAGACAGAAAACTAATTCAAATAGACACATTAACTCAAAGACACCGAACAATATCTTGTTTGACTCTTCATTCTAGGATAGTGGAGACCAGACATTCACTGCTGAAGAAATATCCCCACAGAAAATTTAACCAACCCTAAAACAATCAACTTGACCCAAAAAAAAAAAAGGGCATAGAGCTTTCCATACTTTCTATTACTAACTTTTAAAATGCCCATCTAATTCACATCTTCTCCAAATTCTTAAGGAGACCACTCAGAACAATTATAGAGTGAAAAATATTCAGTGGAGCATTTAGAAAAAGGGTGAGGCAATACACTGGTTTAATAGGATCGCACTGAACCATCTACACTGAACCAGAGATTTTACAAAAGAAAAAATTAAAATAATTGTAATATCATTAAGGTGTAAGATGGATTTGAATTATAGTTTAGTTTAAAGTTCAGTAACAAAATAGTAGTTCCATTAATTCAATTTCTAAATTTCAGAAATAAACTGAACAGTTTTGTCATGTAAAGTAAGAGCTATAATAGTTTAGAATATTTTACTTCATGATATTCAATCTTAAAATTTCAATTTCACAAAACAAAATCTAACTTCATTATTTTCGACCATGATGAATTGGAAGTGAACCTTATCACATCAACAGGAAAAAAAAAAACCCCACTTTTGAGACGATCATGAGGTATGGGAAAATATAAAATAAAAAATAAAACATACCAGTAATTCTTGCCCATCAATAGTAAATTTGCTAAACAGGCACAATGCACGAATAACCCCTTGAGCAGACTCAAATTCACAAAACCCAAAACCTTTAAGAGTCCCATTGGTGGAAACTTGAGCACGTTTCCAACTCTTGACAGGTCCACAAAGCTTCAAAAAGGTGTAAAAGGTAACATTAGATAAAGCCAAAAGCTTCAAGATAAACATAAAGAAAGCTATTTAAAAATTGATGAAAAACATGAATATAAAAATTAAAAAAAATAATAATAATCTACGTGAAGAAGAGAGAGCATGAAGTCATTGTCCACAGTTGGTGCTATCTTGCTAACATATACTGTAGTTTGTGGTTTCTCTGCTGGTGTAACATTAGGAACAGCAGCTGGTCTAATAACAGGAGGAATAATTGAGCGAACACCAGGAACACCTGAAACAGGAGGATGTGACACTGTTGGAATCACACCAATTGCTCCAGGCTGATGTGGAGGGAATGCAGGCCGCATCACTGCTGGGTAAGGAGAAGGGTAGCTGAGAAGTCCTGCATAAACGGAAAGCAAATATCTATGCAACCATATCAGAGAAAGTTAACAAAATAAACACACTGATAAACGTTTTCAATGCCACTAAGCAATCTTACAGGAAAAAAATAATTTCTAAAAGAAAAATTAAATGATTTTACCACACATTAAACCTATAAAGAGATGGCACCACAGGCACGGCAACTATCACCATCTGAACAGAAAACCTGAAGGAAACATCAAGAGAATAGCATCGAGTTCATAATCATGGATATGTAAAGTACACTTACCTTAGACGTCCACTTGTCAATGGCCTTATCCAATGAACCAATTGCACAATTTTGAGGATTGGATAACATAAGACTTCCAGCATCTCGTGCCTGCAAATGAATTATTTAACATAAAATTCTACTTTCATATTTCACTGTTTAGATTTATTTCAGCTGTTAGAGCCCAAATGCCACAAAAAAGAAAGCACAAAGAGAAAGAAAGAGAAACAGGAAGGGAGAGTGAGAAAGAAAAAATGTAAATGGGAGGATTGTGATACCTTAGAATACAAAGCCAAGAAGCACTCGGTTGCTAACATGGTCTGCTGCTGGCAATTCATAAACCCATGAAAGGGAAATTATCCTTATAACTACCAGAAAGTATATAGCCTACTAAAAATGAACATGACTGATTGAGAGATTATTTAGAACAAAATGGAACAGTTATAAAGTTATGGAATTCTTCTGTATATTTTTGACATATTTCCATTGAAAATCTTAGGTGGCCTCAACTTTATACAATATTTAAAATCTACATTTTATAAACTCTAAATGCAATCAATGAAGACCAAGCAAACGTGGGCATACCAAAAAGGGAATGAGTTGTAGTAGAAGTGGGTGTCTCTAAGCAATATTAAATTGAAGCCCTTCCAACCTTTCTCTCATCCGTGTTCAATCAAGACACTGTAGGAAAGAACATTTTATCATGAGTAATTCTAAACGTACTCCACAAATTACTAAACCTACCCCATCCCAAATAACTTTATTAACTAAAATACCATTTTACCCTTATTTGGATTTTGCCTTAACTGTCGGCTCCTTCTTTCTCCTCCTCCTTCTCCTTCTCCTTCTCCTTCCTTCTTCCTCCTTCCTGGTACGAAGCTCCTGCTGTTAAGTTAAAATATGGCATACTTTAGTTGTAGGGTGAATGTCGATGCGTTGGGTTGAGGCTCACGCAAGTCCTTACGCGAGGCTAGCTTCGCTCGGGTGGCACACCTGCAAGAGGCTAGCCCCGCGCAGGTGGCACACCTGCGAGCAGCGCGAGGCCAGCCCCATGTGGGCATACCTGCGAGGCCTCTCGCACAAGTTCTCTTGCGCGGGGTCCTCGCACAAGTTCTTTTGCGCCATTAATAATTCGCATAACAGATTATATCTCACATATAATTTGAATCAAAATTAATATATATATATATCATATATATAATTTCAACAATTCGATTTCTAGCCTCTGAATATATCATATACATTCTAATCCGTATTAATCTCATTAAACCGATTGCATGTAATCATAAACAGAAAGTAACCAGAGATCATGCTCTTATCAAAACAAATCAGGGACTCCGAATCTGGCTCTGATGCCAGTGAAGGAGACCGAAACAAACACGCAGTGGAGTTTAAATCATTCGGCCTCCACCAGGATCGATTCGGAGGGTTGCCTGATTAGGGTTTCGAGATTTTACCTAACGTTTTCTCTGATTTCTGTCGTTGGTCGAGTCACAAGCAACAACTTTTCGTTCCTGCCTCTATGGTATCCACACGAACGGATCTCACGACTCTTGAATGTCTCACGATCAGAAGCCTTAAAGAGCGTTTTTGATTCCTTATAATCGAATTGCTAGCTCCGATTATAAGAATACCTTTTCTGTTTTTTTTTAATTATATACCGCTCTGTTTTAGAAAAACATCCTTTTATAGGCAGTAAATTTTGCCCTAAAATTTACTGCCAAACAGAACTCTAATCCTACTTAAAATAGGATTAACTATATCCTTAAACCAATACAGAATAGGATTAGATATATCCTTAATCCAATTCAGAATAGGATTAATTAAGCTCCTCATTGATCCGTTCTAAGTGTGCGACCCAATAGGTTCTTAAAACAATGGCAATGACAAAATTGTCATAGGCAATGAGCGGTATCTAGCAACACTTCATTGTTACCCATGTAACGAGAATGCCAATGACTCGACATAACCTTACTTGTGATAGATGTTACCGTGTAGTCTAATCCCTTTATCCTTTGATGTCTTGATTAGACACAAGTCATGGAATGTGTCACACTTGTATAGTCTAATCAACGTTTCTTGATTCCTGAGTAGACTAATTAACCAAATAAAATCAATATCTCATATTGACTTATTCGAGCACGGCCATGCATTTCTTAGTCTCACTCTATCAAAGGGCCCAAGACATCACTCTTGTTATATAAGAGGGATAAATCCTATCTTGATCACTCAACATCCCTCTACATAGATCAAGGCATACCCAATTACTACCTTTATAGTCCATCCTGTTACGAATGACATCTAGCAGCATTAAAGTATGCAATTCTCTATGTTGGGATCTCTGATGATCTCAAGTCAAAGGATCACATACACCATCATCACTATGAGAATCGCTTATGACACTCATATAACAATCAATGTAGCGTTCTCATGGAGGGTCGATCCAGTACATAGTTCTCTAACATGTACCTATTTGATGACTTGATATCCTATATCCATGACAATGGTCATCAGTCAACCACATACTAGTCTTATCGTACATTGTTATCCTTGTTCACAATAATACTTGACTAGGGATATTTTAAGAATAGTGTGTTATTACTATTCTAAGGACATTATCATATAAGATTACATTACGCAGTTATAAGACAAATATAATAATGAGTTATAATAAAATGTCATGATACATAAAAATGCCAAAGTCAATCATCTAATGAATGGTTCTAAGGGCATAATCCAACATATACCGCTCCAGATAATACCTTGTTGCTTGATTAACATTTACTTGCAACGATGCTATAAGTGCAAAATCAAATCAATGGAACAAGATAAGAAAACAATCACAGACAGAAAACTAATTCAAATAGACACATTAACTCAAAGACACCGAACAATATCTTGTTTGACTCTTCATTCTAGGATAGTGGAGACCAGACATTCACTGCTGAAGAAATATCCCCACAGAAAATTTAACCAACCCTAAAACAATCAACTTGACCCAAAAAAAAAAGGGCATAGAGCTTTCCATACTTTCTATTACTAACTTTTAAAATGCCCATCTAATTCACATCTTCTCCAAATTCTTAAGGAGACCACTCAGAACAATTATAGAGTAAAAAATATTCAGTGGAGCATTTAGAAAAAGGGTGAGGCAATACACTGGTTTAATAGGATCGCACTGAACCATCTACACTGAACCAGAGATTTTACAAAAGAAAAAATTAAAATAATTGTAATATCATTAAGGCGTAAGATGGATTTGAATTATAGTTTAGTTTAAAGTTCAGTAACAAAATAGTAGTTCCATTAATTCAATTTCTAAATTTCAGAAATAAACTGAACAGTTTTGTCATGTAAAGTAAGAGCTATAATAGTTTAGAATATTTTACTTCATGATATTCAATCTTAAAATTTCAATTTCACAAAACAAAATCTAACTTCATTATTTTCGACCATGATGAATTGGAAGTGAACCTTATCACATCAACAGGAAAAAAAAACCCCACTTTTGAGACGATCATGAGGTATGGGAAAATATAAAATAAAAAATAAAACATACCAGTAATTCTTGCCCATCAATAGTAAATTTGCTAAACAGGCACAATGCACGAATAACCCCTTGAGCAGACTCAAATTCACAAAACCCAAAACCTTTAAGAGTCCCATTGGTGGAAACTTGAGCACGTTTCCAACTCTTGACAGGTCCACAAAGCTTCAAAAAGGTGTAAAAGGTAACATTAGATAAAGCCAAAAGCTTCAAGATAAACATAAAGAAAGCTATTTAAAAATTGATGAAAAACATGAATATAAAAATTAAAAAAAATAATAATAATCTACGTGAAGAAGAGAGAGCATGAAGTCATTGTCCACAGTTGGTGCTATCTTGCTAACATATACTGTAGTTTGTGGTTTCTCTGCTGGTGTAACATTAGGAACAGCAGCTGGTCTAATAACAGGAGGAATAATTGAGCGAACACCAGGAACACCTGAAACAGGAGGATGTGACACTGTTGGAATCACACCAATTGCTCCAGGCTGATGTGGAGGGAATGCAGGCCGCATCACTGCTGGGTAAGGAGAAGGGTAGCTGAGAAGTCCTGCATAAACGGAAAGCAAATATCTATGCAACCATATCAGAGAAAGTTAACAAAATAAACACACTGATAAACGTTTTCAATGCCACTAAGCAATCTTACAGGAAAAATATAATTTCTAAAAGAAAAATTCAATGATTTTACCACACATTAAACCTATAAAGAGATGGCACCACAGGCACGGCAACTATTACCATCTGAACAGAAAACCTGAAGGAAACCTCAAGAGAATAGCATCGAGTTCATAATCATGGATATGTAAAGTACACTTACCTTAGACGTCCACTTGTCAATGGCCTTATCCAATGAACCAATTGCACAATTTTGAGGATTGGATAACATAAGACTTCCAGCATCTCGTGCTTGCAAATGAATTATTTAACATAAAATTCTACTTTCATATTTCACTGTTTAGATTTATTTCAGCTGTTAGAGCCCAAATGCCACAAAAAAGAAAGCACAAAGAGAAAGAAAGAGAAACAGGAAGGGAGAGTGAGAAAGAAAAAATGTAAATGGGAGGATTGTGATACCTTAGAATACAAAGCCAAGAAGCACTCGGTTGCTAACATGGTCTGCTGCTGGCAATTCATAAACCCATGAAAGGGAAATTATCCTTATAACTACCAGAAAGTATATAGCCTACTAAAAATGAACATGATTGATTAAGAGATTATTTAGAACAAAATGGAACAGTTATAAAGTTATGGAATTCTTCTGTATATTTTTGACATATTTCCATTGAAAATATTAGGTGGCCTCAACTTTATACAATATTTAAAATCTACATTTTATAAACTCTAAATGCAATCAATGAAGACCAAGCAAACGTGGGCATACCAAAAAGGGAGTGAGTTGTAGTAGAAGTGGGTGTCTCTAAGTAATATTAAATTGAAGCCCTTCCAACCTTTCTCTCATCCGTGTTCAATCAAGACACTGTAGGAAAGAACATTTTATCATGAGTAATTCTAAACGTACTCCACAAATTACTAAACCTACCCCATCCCAAACAACCTTATTAACTAAAATACCATTTTACCCTTATTTGGATTTTGCCTTAACTGCCGGCTCCTTCTTTCTCCTCCTCCTTCTCCTTCCTTCTCCTTCTCCTTCTCCTTCTTCTCCTTCCTTCTTCCTCCTTCCTGGTACGAAGCTCCTGCTGTTAAGTTAAAATATGGCATACTTTAGTTGTAGGGTGAATGTCGGTGCGTTGGGTTGAGGCTCGCGCAAGTCCTTACGCGAGGCTAGCTTCGCTCGGGTGGCACACCTGCAAGAGGCTAGCCCCGCGCAGGTGGCACACCTGCGAGCAGCGCGAGGCCAGCCCCATGTGGGCATACCTGCGAGGCCTCTCGCACAAGTTCTCTTGCGCGGGGTCCTCGCACAAGTTCTCTTGCGCGGGGTCCTCGCGCAAGTTAACTTGAGCGATGGCGTGCCCCGCGCGCAAGTTAACTTGCGTGAGGACCCTGCGCAAGTTCACTTGTGTGGGCGTGTTTTCCTTTCTTTTTTCAACTTATAGAACACATGCAATGTTCAATATCTTTGCCTTTGGATGGATCATAGGAATTTTAGGCTTTGCATTGGCATAAAATAGATTCAAAATGAAAATTGTTTACTGCAATTCTTGCTTCTGTTTGGTTCTAACTATGAGCATTTCATGTAACAACTAGTTATGTAATGAGTTAAAATATGTTGTAATATGTGTCCTATAAGCTTGGGCGAGGTCTTGTGTGAGGTTGGGCCTCGCGCAAGGATCTTTACACAATTATTTCTGGTTTTGACTCATTCTGCAAGCTTGGTTTTTATGATTTTTGATTTAATCATTTGACTAAAGTTTATAATTATACAGACTATTGCCACCATCTCCCTCGATTGCTGACATCAATCTCTACAAGCTATTACACTGTAGGACTACTACCACCAGGTATGTGCTTGATGTATGTTAATTTTTTCATGCTATGTTCTATTAAAGCATTGTCAGAAAATTAAATAATGTGATATATTATCAAAAAAAATATTTATACTTGTCATGATCTGCTTATTTATACTTGCTTACAATGTACAAACACTTCACACTATTATTTCTCACTTACTCTCACTTTGCACTACACACACCTCACGTCACTCACTCACACTTCCACTCACTTGTACACTCTTTACTTCCTCACACACTTGCACTCAACTATTGCACACACTCTTCATACTTTGCTCACATCTCTGTATTAAATCAAGAAAATTGCAATATGTTTTTTCAAAACACAGTAGTCAAAACTCAATAATAGGTATTCTAAAGTGTATAAGTGAGTTTTGAATAAAATCAAGAATGTTAATAAGGAAGAGATATTGTTAAATGCACTTAGTGCCTTGGCTTTTAATTTGTTTGATAATTATTTAAATATTTTTCTTTTTCAGACATGGTTAATACACGAGGTGGAGGTTCATCTCAAGGAAGACAACAGCGACCTACCAGCTATGAGAGGAGACGACAAGTTAAGAGATATCAAGCCGAGCAAGCCGAACAAGTCGAACCTGTCGAGCAGGTTGAGCAGGTCGAGCAGGCTGAGCAGCTAGATGCAGAGTATGCAGAGGAGGAAGTCGAGCCTTGTCTTGGAGGTCCGACTGATACCTCAATTCTTAGAAGTTTTAGATCACATGATGCTTTTGCAATATGGGATGGGCAGGTAATTCTCCTTGCAAAAATTTGATAATATTTGTTGTTTTTGCAAATGTGATCACATGACGCTTTTGAAATAACTTATTGTTTGTTGTTTTTTATATAAGAGCGAGACAATTTGAAGGTCCTTAATCATAGCAAGAAAATCTCTCTGTGGATCTTAGACGATGATAGATCTCGTATTCTCTCCTCTATTTTGCAATCCGGCTTAAAGAGTTTGGTTGATTGTAGTTATCGCACATGCAACAACACCATCATCTCTGCTTTTCGTGAGAGGTGGCAGTCAGAGACGAATACATTTCATATGCCTTTTGGAGAGATGACGATTACTCTGGATGATGTAGCTACCCTCCTAGGCATACCAGTGACCGGGGCGATTGTATTTTGCCGGCCCATCTCTGTGAAGGAAGCCGTTAGAGTATTAGTACGTTTGTTAGGAGTCTCTCTTTTAGAGGCTCAAGCGGCGACAAGCACCAATTGTGGGTCCAGTGTGACATTGCAATGGTTGAGAACAAATTTTAGCAATGTCACCGACAGCTCCAGTGATGAGGATATAGTATATGCTACTCGTGCATACTTGCTTCACTTACTTGGATGCACACTTTTTGTAGATAAGAGTGGATCACATGTTGCAGTATCATTATTGTACTGGTTAGAGGATCTAACGGCTATCAGTGAATACGTGTGGGGTGTAAGTGCTCTTGCTCATATGTATAGACAGCTGGGTCTTGCGAGCAGATCAAAAGTGCATGGGATTGGCAGCTATATGACCATTTTACAGATATTATAATTTACTTTATTTAAGTAACTTGTTAATTATACATCATCTGTTCCATAATTTATTAATGATTAATGTTTTATTTGATGTAGGCTTTGATTTATGAGCACTTTCTGTCGTTAAGTCTGAAGGTGAACGTTAACTACGAGGATAGTATGCCTCGAGTGCGACAATGGAAGCCACGTACTTATGGCCAGGATATGAAGGTCTTGCGAGAGCAGTTAGATGACCTTCAGTGTAATCAAATGTGCTAGGATCCTTATGCAGATAGTCAGAGAAATCATCCGTTGCCTCTGATCACATTTTTCACCATCTGCTTAAAAGCTGGGGATGTCGTGGAGCCGTATCATCTAGAGAGAGTGTTATGGCAGTGGGGCTATGTACAGACCATACCTCCAAGACCTTTGGTGCCATTTAGAGCATGGAGAGTTAGTACGAGCGCCATTTACGATGTTGTTTATCAGTTTATGGATAATATATGGCAGAGATGGCCTATGTCTGTCCTCACAGAAGAGAATAGAGGATGAAGATGTGTGATCCTAGGAGAGATAGCTCCAGATCATATGGCTTGGTACGAAGCCATTTCTCATCGATTCATACAAAACCCATCATGTAGATCGAGGCTTCAAGCTCCCCTTGTCGAGTTCGATTATTCTAGTGTAAGTTATTAACACTAAATCTCAAGTGAATAAAATTTTTTCATACTATTTGATTTGATAAAATTTCTTTAATGTATTGTCTTGCAGCGCAATTCGAGGGAAATTTCTTTCATTAAATTACTCATTAGCGGCAACAAAGATGTGGAGACATTGACAAAAGGACTTTACGACCTGCATGACATTAACTGGGTCATCAGATGCTGCTTCATCCTCAGCTCCTCATCCAGCTCCATCACATACACCTCCTCCTCCAGCTCCTCCATGAGTTACATTAGAGATAGCCTTTCACCAGCTCCTATTTCCTCGGAGACAGCTCCACCAGTTACATCAGACATAGCTCCTCCACCTATACGTTTTTATACTAGGATCGGGAGGAGGAGAGGCAAGGCAATTATATCGGATGTGTCGAAGGATTAGTGTATTTGTACTTAGTGACTTGTTTTTTAAAGATACAGTTTATCTTTATGATATTAGATAATGTTATTAAAATATGTAGTGATTTTTGTTTATAATTTATTAATGATTAATGTTTTATTTAGTGATTTTTGTTTCTTGAACATACAGATTATCTTTATGATATTTGATAATGTTATTAAAACATATAATGCATAAATCGATAATACAATATTAAAAAGGCATACATATCAAATACAGTAATATTTAATAAAATATCATAGTTCATTTAAGTCAATGGTTTCTCTAATGACAACATCTGATCCCGAAAATAAATTTTTAAATTCTTCAATGCGAGATACATATGGAAGCTCCTACTCACAAGCAAAGTCACATCGATACTGATACCAATTGCATGCAATCGGAGGTATTGGTGCAAACGGGTCCATAAATACTTGAAAAATAGTATTGTTAAACGTATAATAAATGAAATACAAAATATCTAAAGTGTGACATATATATCATTATCAATACCTTAACAAAATGAGAATCGTTAACAAATCCAATTACTATGAATCCATGCTGTAGTGGTGGAGGTGGTGCAGTTCTAAGCGGAAGATATGTTAAACATTGTCTCAAAGATAAATTTTTAAATTCTTCAATGCGAGATACATATGGAATCTCCCACTCACATGCAAAGTCACATCAATACCGATACGAATTGCATGCAATCGGAGGTATTGGTGCAAACGAGTCCATAAATACCTGAAAAATAGCATTGTTAAACGTATAATAAATGAAATACAAAATATCTAAAGTGTGGCATATATATCATTATTAATACCTCAACAAAATGAGAATCGTTAACAAATCCAATTGCTATGAATCCATGCTGTAGTGGTGGAGGTGGTGCAGTTCTAAGCGGGAGATATGTCAAACATTGTCTTGAAGATAAATTGTTAGCTTTAAATTGACAAGTATTTTGAAATGACAAAACTCAAGTAAGCTTAAGAATGATTTTTCCAAAGTAAATTTGCTTTAAATGAACTCAATGATAGAAAATATTTTAAACAGAGTTTTGGTTTGTGATTTCAATTAAAAAAGTCAGTAAATATTCTTAGAAAAGTGTTAAAGGTTTTGAACTGACTTAGAATCATAAAAGCCATCAATTAGTATCAATTTGCAGCAAAATAGGTGTAGGAAATTATGAGGGATCGATCCCCCCAATAAAGGGATCGATCCCTAAGTGGTAGAATACTTGGAAAAGGTCCAAAAAAGGATAAGAAAGCATTCTAGGGAAAAGGGATCGATCCCTCCAATAAAAGGATCGATCCCTTTACTCGAAACCTGACTCCAATGGCTAGTTTTTGAGGGTTTCAACGGGAGGATTTGCATTAAATGCTTCACCAACCATTCTAGTCAGTTGGTGGGATATAAATAGAGGCATTTATGAAGTTTGGAGGTAGAACAAGCACTCAGAAAATCCTCAAGCTTCAAGAGAGAAAATCCAATCTGAAAATTTTTATTGTGTAACTCCATTTGTGAGATTTCTTGTTATTCATCACCCATTTACTGAAAGTTCTGTTATTCAAATGGGTGCTACTGTAGAGTGTGGGTAGAATTACAAGGGGAGAGGCTTGGAAGGTGATTTCTAAGTCCTCAAGAAATATTGTAAGAGGTCTCACCACACATTGAAATGGTTTGTAAAGATTCTTAAGCAAGAGCTGAATCAAAACCTTGACAAGAGGATCAAAGAGAGAAGACGTAGGCAAGAGATTGGCCGAACCTCTATAAATTTGTGTTTGCTTCTCTTTCCCTTACTCTTTTTACTGTACTTATTTCATTGTTGTTTCATTAGTTTAATTGTGCATTAAGAGTTAGAAAAATCTTAAATAAGTAGAAAAACCGATTCACCTTCCCTCTCGGTAGAGCCAACAATTGGTATCAGAGCTCGGGCTCGAGAATCGATTAGGAGTAATTTCCTTCGAGTAAAAACGATCTAGATGGCTCAAACTAGTGTATCTACACCTTTGGTAGGAGAGGGACACTACGGTTAGGCCTCCATTCTTTAATGGTGAAAACAATGCCTATTGGAAGACTAGAATAATGCTATTTATTCAAGCCAATGATTATAAAGTATGGAGGATTATAGTTAAAGGTCCCCTTGTTCCTATTAAGAAAGTGGATGGGGAGGATGTGCCAAAGAAAGAAGATGAATGAGACACAAACGATTTTAGAATGGCACAATTGAATGCTAAAGCAATGCACACACTATTTTGTGCATTAGGACGAAATGAGTACAATAGAGTTTCACAATGTGAAAATGCTAAGCAAATTTGGGATAAGCTAGCTGTTACTCATGAGGGAACAACACAAGTTAAAGAAACTAAGGTGGGCATGATCACTCAAGATTATGAATTATTCAAAATGAAGAATGATGAATCCATTAGTGACATGTTTACTAGGTTCACTGACATTATAAATGGTCTTAAAGCCTTGGGAAAAATATATTCTAATGTAGAAATAGTGAAAAAGATTCTCAATAGCTTACCTATATCATGGGAAGCTAAAGTCACTGCTATTGAGGAATCCAAGGATCCTCATACACTCTCATTAGATGAACTTATGGGATCTTTACTTACTTATGAGATGAAAATTAAGAGAAATCAAGATCCCCCAAAGAGAGTTGGAGTAGCTCTAAAATCCACCACAATTGAGGAATCAAAAGATGATCATGATGAAAGTGGTGATGATGAGGATTTAGAAATGGTCATGTTCGCCAAGAGATTTAATAAATTCATGAGGATGAGAGCTAGTGGAAACTCTAGGAGACCCCCTAGGAGAGAGTTCAATAGAGGAGAAACTAGTAAGAAAGAAAAGGACCAAATTATTTGTTATGAATGCAAAAAACCTGGTCATATTAAATTTGATTGTCTTTTTATAGAAAGCAAAATGAGAAGAAACCAAAGATGAAGGCAATGGTGGCTACATAGAGTGATAGTGATTGCTCCGATGAAGAGAATGTGGAAGATGAAGTAGCCAACCTTTGCTTTATGGCTTTTGAAGATGAGAAGGTAACATCTAACTCATTAGATAGTAATGAATACACTTTTGATGAATTGCAAGATGCATTTGATGAGTTAGCAAATGAATTTGAATGCATGAATTTGAAATATAAGAAAATGATCTCTAAGTTGAAAAAGGAAAATGAAATGCTCGTGAATGTTAAATTAGAATGTGAGAAGAAATTAGAAAATGCAAATCTAGAAATAGAGGAATTAAATAAGAAAACCACTAATTTGCAAAATTCCTTTTCTAGATTTTTCGTAGGTCAACAAAAACTTGATCGTATGCTAGAGACTCAAAGAGCATTCTTTGATAGAGAAGGGTTAGACTATAATGCATCAAACAAAGAGACTCATCTAAAAAATTTCCTAGTTAAAGATAGAAAATTTGTTGTGTGCACATTATGTAATAAACTAGGACATTCTTCACAAACATGCACCTCTAGGAAGACCATGATTAGAGGAAAAATGGTTGTCAAGATTTTGGTGCCTAAACATGTTTTAAATTCAAGTGATGAGTCCTTAAAAATAAAATGGATCGCTAAAAGATCAAAAATTATTAGTACTAACTCTCAAGGACCCAAGAAAATTTGGGTACCTAAGATGAAAGCTTGATGTGTTTGTATGTAGGAGGAAGAGTATTGCTATAAGGCTAAGTCCAAGGAGCATTGGTACCTTGATAGTGGATGCTCAAGACACATGATGGGTGACAAGAGCCAATTCAAGTTCCTAATGCATAAAAGTGGTGGAGAAGTCACATTTGGAAACAACTCCAAAGGACAAATTGAAGGAATTGGCTCCATTGGTAACTCTTCCTCAACTATTGAGAATGTTTTGTATGTTAGAGGCTTAAAACATAATTTGCTTAGTATTAGCCAATTGTGTGATAAAAGATTTAAAGTTGTGTTTGATGATTTGTGTTGCAATGTTGTTAATGCTAAAAACTAATCAAATTATTTTTATTAGACATAGACAAGGAAATATTTATATTGTTAATTTAAATGAGCTCAATAGCAAAAATGTATGTTTTATGGTCACTAGAGAAAATGAACCTTGGTTATGGCATAAAAGACTAGGCCATGCTAGCATACATGTTTTGTCTAAGTTAGCCAAAAGAGACCTAGTAGTAGGATTACCTAAGCTTCAATTTGAAAATGATAAAGTTTGTGAGGCATGTGTAAGAGGAAAACACAAAAGAATTTCGTTTAAACCTAAGAAATGTGTTACGATATCTAGATCACTTCAACTCCTCCACCTAGATCTATTTGGACCAACTAGAACCACTAGCTTAGGAGGAAAACACTATGGTTTTGTCATAGTTGATGATTACACTAGGTTCACTTGGGTGTTCTTTTTAAGTGTTAAAAATGAAGCCTTAGATAAATTCATTATTTTCTCAAAACTCGTTCAAAATGAAAAAGGTTACTCTATTACTAATATTAAGAGTGACCATGGAAAAGAATTTGAAAATCTTGGTTTTGATACATTTTGCAATGAAAGTGATATAAGCCATAATTTTTCAGCTCCTAGAACTCCTCAACAAAATGGAGTAGTTGAAAGGAGAAATAGAACCTTAGAAGAAATGGGTAGAACCATGCTTTGTGAAAATAACTTACCTAAATATTTTTGAGCTGAAGCAATAAATACTGCTTGCTATGTTATAAATAGAGCTATGGTAAGGCTTATTTTAAAGAAAACTCCCTATGAGCTTTATAAAGGAAAAAGGCCTAACATAAGCTATTTTCACCCATTTGGATGTAAATGTTTTGTTTTGAACAATGGTAAAGATAATCTAGTAAAATTTGATGCAAAAAGTGATGAAGGTATTTTTCTTGGTTATTCTTTAAATTCTAAGGCTTATACAATTTTCAATAAAAGAACTCTTGTAGTAGAAGAGTCAATACATGTAATCTTTGATGAATCAAATATCTCTAGTAGAACCAATCTTGATGATGAAGTAGAAATCTTTGATGAACCTATAGTTGATCCATCCCAAGAGAAAGATGTTAGGGAACAATTAGAAGATCTTAATATTAACAAAAATGAGGAGTCCATGGAACAAGAAATAATTGAGAAAGAATCTAGGTGTCCTAGAGAACTTGGGTATGTGAAGGATAATGATATTGTTAGAGATCCAAACATTGGAGTTAGAACTAGGTCAACCTATAGAAACATATGTCAACATGTAGCCTTTGTGTCACAATTTGAGCCAAAGAATGTGGATGAGGCCTTGAAAGGTGAAAATTGGATTATGGCCATGCAAGAGGAACTAAATCAATTTGAGAGAAGCAAAGTGTGGACACTAGTAGAAAGACCCAAAGATTATCCCATGGAACCAAATGGATATTCAAGAATAAGATGGATGAGAATAGCATTATTGTTAGAAACAAGGCTAGGTTAGTGGCTCAAGGATGTAGGCAAGAAGAAGGAATAGACTATGATGAAACATATGCTCTGGTAGCTAGATTGGAAGCCATTAGGATGCTACTTGCTTTTGCATGCTACAAGGATTTTAAATTATATCAAATGGATGTAAAAAGTGCTTTCTTAAATGGTTATATAAATGAAGAGGTCTATGTTGAGCAACCTCCCAGTTTTGAAAATCCAAAGTTTCCTAACCATGTTTTCAAACTATCAAAAGCCTTATATGGATTAAAACAAGCTCCTAGAGCTTGGTATGAAAGACTTTCAAAGTTTTTAATTGAAAAAGGTTTTACAAGAGGCAAAGTAGACACAACTTTGTTTATCCAATCTAAGGGTAGTGACTTATTAGTAGTTCAAATTTATGTGGATGATATCATTTTTGGATCTACAAATGAGTCATTGTGTAAAGATTTCTCAAAATTAATGCAAGGTGAATTTGAGATAAGTATGATGGGAGAGCTAACCTTCTTTCTAGGACTTCAAGTTAAACAATGCAAAGAGGGTATTTTCATAAATCAAGCTAAGTACACTAAAGATTTGCTCAAAAGATTTGGAATGGATGAGTCTAAACCTTACTCTACACCAATGAGCACAAATATCATGCTTGATAAGGATGAAGGAGGAAAGTGTGTAGACACTAAACTATATAGGTCTATGATTGGTTCATTGCTATATTTAACTGCTAGTAGACCTGATATAATATTTAGTGTATGTTTGTGTGCTAGATTTCAGTCATCTCCTAGAGAATCACACCTACAAGCAGTAAAAATAATCCTTAGATACCTTAAAGACACTTCTTCCTTAGGACTTTGGTATCCTAAAGATTCTCCACTTGATCTTCATGCTTATTCCGATGTGGATTTTGGCGGATGCAAAGTGGATAGGAAAAGCACATCGGGAACATGTCAATTCTTAGAAAGTAGGCTTATTTCATGGTTCTCTAAGAAACAAAATAGCGTAACTCAATCCATAACCGAGG
Source organism: Heritiera fomes (assembly GCA_032173925.1). NCBI lineage: Eukaryota > Viridiplantae > Streptophyta > Magnoliopsida > Malvales > Malvaceae > Heritiera > Heritiera fomes. Next base: position 36,830,916 of record JAPDPM010000003.1, read on the forward strand.
CTGAATATATAGCTTCCAAAAGTTGCTGTGCTCAAGTTTTGTGAATTAAACAACAAATAAGAGACTATGGAATAGAAATGAACCAAGTTCCCATCAAGTGTGACAACACTAGTGCTATCAATCTTATAAAAAATCCCATCTAACACTCTAGAACCAAGCACATTGAGATTAGACATCATTTTATACGGGATCATGTGCAAAAAGGTGACATAATTCTAGAGTATGTAGATACATTGCACCAATTAGCCGATATCTTCACAAAACCATTGGACAAGGAGAGATTTTGCATTCTTAGAGGTGAATTAGGTATTATGAATGCTCCTTGAATTGATTTAATGTTGAATGAATGAATTAAGTTGGTTTGTGAAGATTGCAAGAAAGAAATTCGAAAAATATAATTACCACTTGCAATTCATGACCTTAACTTACCATGTTACTGTTCATGTTCTTAGCTTTTTGAGATTGAATTGTTGAACTCTGTGTGTTTTGATCATGTTAAACTCTCTTCATTAGCCAAAACCCATTTTTGATGTTTAAGACACTATCATAGTCATGGTCACTTATTGTTCAAAACTGTTCTGCATCGTTTCTGCATACTTATGCAATTTTCTGCACTTTTCTGCATTTTTCTGCACTTTTTCTTCAGTTTTCAGCTCACATCTCATGCATCACAAGTGGCAACAACCAGATTTTGATTTTAAAATAGTCAAAATGCATAAGTTCCATTGTTTTCAAATCATTTTTATGCATCACAAATGAGGCAAGTGACTGAAGAGACAATTCTTCCAAAATAGGATTGATTTTCAGGTCTTTTAAGCCCAAAAATCTAGGTTTTGCTATGAGAGATCGATCCCTTTCACCATGGGATCGATCCCATAGCGTCAGAATGGGCAGGACATGTATTCTGCCAAAAAGGGATCGATCCCATCCTTAAAGAGATCGATCCCCTCAGGCCAGAATCCAAGAGTGGCCCTTGTTAAAATCGGGACTTCCTCTCTTAGCCACTATTCATCTTTCCCATCTACAGAAACTCTTCCTCCTTCTCCATTTCTCTTCACAAAATCTTCAAGATCTACTCCGTTTCTTCACCAAATCGCTTCATTTCTTCACCATTCTTCATCTTTTCTCAATCTCTTTCACTTCTCATCATCTTTTCACACCCAATCCTCAAGAATCTCGATTTCCTCTCTTTCCTCTTGTGTTTGTCACTATTCACGCCCTACATCTAATTGTAAGTGTTCTTCACTAATTTTCATCAATTTTTCTTGCATTTCAAGTATATTTTATCATATCTTGTTAATTCATTTCAAGTTTATGTATCAATTTTCAGTTTATCTTATTTTTCATTACACGTACAACACATGTTTTCTATCTAACTTCTAAGGTTCATAAGTTCACATCATTTGCAAATTTTAACATCATCTCTTCATCGAAGTTATTGATTGCATATTGATCTGCGGTTTTGTGTTGTTGGTTAGAACTATATTTCCCCATACACTCTTCCATCTTCCTTCAAACTTGTGTTCATCAACTGTTTGACAAAATTTCTCTTAGAAATTTCCTTCATCTTTTGAAATCCACCTTCCTTCCAAATGGCTCCTAAAGTCAAACACGTTGTCACTAGGAAAAGATCTCATCCCTCTTCTTCATCCACTTCCGTTCTAACAGCCTTTAATCGATGTTTTAGAAATGCGGACGAGAAAAATCGTTATCATGTAGAATTTGCCTATATGTGCGTTAAGCATTGTCGTCCAATTGATTTCAGTTTCTTAGAATCAATTGACTTTCCCGACTTGGCCAAATTCGACGCTTTTCATTGGACTTACTTTCTCAAAATCAACACTCCGGCTCCTCTCAACATCATTCGAGCATTTTTTTCAAATGCTGAAGTTACGTATTCTCCAAATGACCCATGCAAGGTGGTGGGAATTCAATCTTTTGTTATGGGAAAGGAAGTTGAAATCACCGAGTGGTCTCTATCGCATGCCTTTCGCATTCCAGAGGATGGTCTTCCGTTTGAAAATATCAACGTCCCATTAGAGTTTAAAGTGGTCAATGACCATGCGGGTGACCTTCCCGTCTTCGCACGCCTTCTTCACATCATCATCTCTTGGAACCTTCACCCACTTGGCACCAAATATTCCTAACTCCGGAGACTTGACCGTTTCTAGCTCCATCAAATTCATTCACTTGATGGAGCTCGACTGGATCTCCAAGATTGGGTGAAGATTGCTCTTGGCGAAGTTCACACAATTGTCTTCCCACAGCCACTTGCTTTCTACCTATTCGAACACGTCATCGACTGTTCGTGTGAGGTTAGCGTCCTTCCAGAGCCAAGCAACACCATCAACCTTGCTACATTGCACAATCTTGGATGGTATTCTCGTCATCAAGGTGATACCGTAGTGTGGGAAAAGTCTGCTGGTGGTCCTGCATGTCCTGAGTATGCTAGTGAAGAGGACGTCCCTGAAGCAGAAGCTCCTGCATCTTCCTCAGCACCATCGGGTTCGACCTCAGCCTCTTTCGACCAGATCATGCAAATGCTTCAACAAATGCACACCTCTCAGTAAAATTTCCAGCAGGACATCACTCAGCGTCTTGATCAACTTGAGGAAACCCAAGCTACTTTGTACGATGAAGTCCAAGATGTCCGTATGCAGAAAGAGGATTTCATGGATCAATACTACAAGACATTCCCTAGGCGCTGATTATGATTGTTGTGTGGAATAAGCATTTATAACTATGACTGGTGTTTATGATGTTTTAGTTTTATGTTTATAACTATGACTGGTGTATATTTCCATTGGCTTAATCTATATGTATGACTTTGGCTTTATCTCTACTTCCATTGGCTTGGTTTATCCATTTGCTTGGTCTATATTTCCTATCTTGCTTTAAATTGACTTATACCACTAACCATTTCTCCATGTTATTTATTTCTCTTATTGAGGGGGAGTATCTCTACATCTTAGTTCTAATTTTTTTTATTACTTTGCTATGACAAAAAGGGGGAGAATTAATGTGGTAAACTTATATTAAATTGAGGGGGAGCAAATATTGAAGGGAAGCAATGTTTTTCAAAAATTTAAATAACCTCAATTTTCAAACATATAAGCAAATTTACCTTAAGTTTTGTCATATCAAAAAGGGGGAAATTGTTAGCTTTAAATTGACAAGTATTTTGAAATGACAAAACTCAAGTAAGCTTAAGAATGATTTTTCCAAAGTAAATTTGTTTTAAATGAACTCAATGATAGAAAATTTTTTAAACAAAGTTTGGGTTTGTGATTTCAATTGAAAAAGTCAGTAAATATTCTTAGAAAAGTGTTAGAAGGTTTTGAACTGACTTAGAATCACAAAAGCCATCAATTAGTATCAATTTGCAGCAACATAGGTGCAGGAAATTATGAGGGATCGATCCCCCCAGTAAAAGGATCGATCCCTAAGTGGCAGAATACTTGGAAGAGGTCCAGAGAAGGATAGGAAAGCATTTTGGAGAAAAGAGATCGATCCCGCCAGTAAAGGGATCGATCCCTTTGCTCGAAACCTGACTCCAGTGGCTAGTTTTTGAGGGTTTCAACGGGAGGATTTGTATTAAATGCTTCACCAACCATTCCAGTCAGTTGGTGGGATATAAATAGAGGCATTTATGAAGTTTGGAGGTAGAACAAGCACTCAGAAAATCCTCAAGCTTCAAGAGAGAAAATCCAATCTGAAAATTCTTATTGTGTAACTCCATTTGTGAGATTTCTTGTTATTCATCACCCATTTACTGAAAGTTTTGTTATTCAAAGGGGTGAGCTATCCTTGTAAGGTATGCTATTGTAGAGTGTGGGAAGAATTACAAGGGAAGAGGCTTGGAAGGTGATTTCTAAGTCCTCAAGAAAAATTGTAAGAGGTCTCACCACACCTTGAAGTGGTTTGTAAAGATTCTCAAGGAAGAATTGAATCAAAACCTTGACAAGAAGATCAAGGAGAGAGGACGTAAGCAAGAGATTGGCCGAACCTCTATAAATTTATGTTTGCTTCTCTTTTCCTTACTCTTTTTACTGCACTTATTTCATTGTTGTTTCATTAGTCTTAATTGTGCATTAAGAGTTAGAAAAAATCTTAAATAAGTAGAAAAACTGATTCACCCCCCCCCCTCTCAGTAGAGCCAGCATAAATGGACCAGCACAACATTATACTTTGTTGCTATGAAGTAACCCATATCGGGTAAAGTCATCCATTTCTCATAAGGAGCCGGTATGTTGAAATATGATAATGTCTCTAACAATTCATCAACACGCTCCATGGATCCATAGAGACTAACATAGTAAGCTCAGAAATCACATATCTCCTCAATCAAATCTTGTCACACCTTCACCCATGCATCAACGCCCATGCCTAGCAACCCAGCTATAGCCAAAAAGCCACAATGTCCATCTGACTCAACATCCATGGTAAAGCATATGAAGGGGGGTATCTCTAAAGGGAAAGAATCAATAAATTTCACTTTCTTTTTTCGATTAACTGGTAGCTTCATCCTTTTAGTTGCTGAATTTAAATTTACGGGTGTTGATGTGCTATCATGTTGAGATCCAACAATCTCAAAGTATGAAGGGGCACGTCGAGTTGATTTGTCTGATCGACCTTTGATCTTAGCCTTCTCGAGTAGAAGAATAAGGAATGTAGTTCCTAAATCACCTAGTTTTCTTAATTTTTTCTTCAAGGCTAATCTTCCTGAGAGATCACATGCATTAAAGTGTTTCACTATTAGCTCCCACTTGGCATCAAGATTCAACTCAGCCAAATAATCAATAGTTTTCCTCTTCAAGTCCAACTTTGACCAATGAGGATCCAAAATGGATAAGGGAATAGGTTTCTCATCCCTCATGAATTCAGTAATCTCATGAGCACAAGGCAACCCATGTGTGCTTCTAATGATGCAACCACAAATAAGATGGTCAATGCCGGTATCATTTGCTCGATGCGCCTCCTTCAAAATTATATTCAATACTGTCCTAGACACCAATCCTCGTAACTCCCTAAACAAAGTTGGTCTAAAATTATGTTCAACAACAGTAACACTTCTCTCGAATGAAGCCTTTATCTCCGTATGTTGTAGCTCAATCAGGGAGTTGATAACTTTCCAAGATGAATCAAAATCTCCTTGGGACGATCCAAGGTGTCTCTTTAACTTCGCATGTGCACTCTCGACCCTACATGACATTCAAACAATGTTAATTATAATGAATAAATTGTATAAGTTGTGAAAATAAAAATTTTTAAACTTTGTAAACCTATATACCTATTTGCTGTAACATTTTCAAAGTGCTTTACTTTATTTGTCCAAGCAGTAATAAATCTCTCTTTATGTTCAGTTAACCAAGTATCTCTTAAGTATTCGAGCGCTCTAGGATAAGAACGGTAATAAGAGACCATTGAACTTAAATTTGCTTCATACTCATTTGAAGAGGATACAAGAACGCCCCAAGATGACATGAATGCCTCCCACTTCTCCATGCTCTCAAAAAACTTTTTATAATGAGCAAGTACATTCTTTGATATATGTCATCTACATAAGAGATTAATTGCGCTAGAGAACACTGTCTGTACTGCTTTCATCAATGCTAAATCCCTATCAGTAACAATGACAGAAGGTGTTGAATCAAAAGACATCAAACTTTTTAGCTTCTCTAATGCCTAAGTGTAGTTGTTAGTACGCTCAGCCTCCATGTAAACAAATGCAACTGAAAAAGTTAGATTTGTATATGTTACACCAACAATCTCAAGGAGTGGGAGTCGATATCTATTAGTTTTATATGTACAATCCATAACTAATACATTGGCAAAAGCATTCAACAAATCTATAGCTATTGGATATGCCTAAAATAAGTCTCTAACACAATCATTTGACTCATCACTCCTATGCCACTCAATATATTTATAATTATTCAAGCATTTCATGAGTTGTTGCATCTGTGATCTACCAGCTTTGTCATCCATTCTATATTTTTGTCATGCATTGTAGATGGTCTTTATGGTACTTACATTCTTCTTATCATGTTGTTTCAACATCATTAAAATTTTTTTTAGTTTTACCATAGCATTTATCATATCACCCACCATACTTTGCTCTTGCACTGTCAATCGACCAGCAAAGGAATGTCCTTCTAGCTGTTGTGCAGCCAAATGATTATGCATCCCATATACTACTTTCACTGCCCAACTATCATTCTCTTCCAATTTCACCCCTAGTAACTCGAATGGACAATTACACTTCTTTGTTCCCGTTCCCAAGCGATGCAATTCATCTGTACTTGAATTATATGTTCCATACCTTTCACATACAAGTTGAACTCTAGGTCTTCTTCGAGGAACACCAACTTCCAATGATCTTATCACAACAACAAAACCTAGCTCTTTTCCAAGCTCTCTAGCCCATGCGATCAAGGCATTTCGACAATTGAAAACCTCAAACAAAATAAATTTAATAATTAGGTTTTTCTACTAGATTTGTATTAAAAGATTATATTAATTTTAAAACTACTTACTTGGTTAGTAGTAAATGCATCAGTACAGTCAAATATTTATTCATAGACACTTTTCGATTCTCCACTATACACTATCCTTTTGTCATTCTGTAAATATTAAACAAAGTCATTAATTATAATTATTATAATAAATAATATATTAAAAAATTAACACTGAATTTTAGTGCAAGCGGTATTTCTGCGCAAGCGTACTTGCACAGAATATGCACTTCCGCGCAAGCCTACCGCGTAAGATGACTTGCATGAAAATACCACGTAAGATGACTTGCGTGGAAATACCGCACAATCCTGCGGAAATTTAATTTGCAGCGAACGGAAGCACAGATCTTTTACCTCTTCTCCTTCTTCGTCGGCTTTTACACTTTCAAGAAAGCTTTCATACTCTTCGTAACTGTCATAATAGCTACCTTCACTAAGATTTTCCATTTTTTTAGAAAGAAAATGAAATGTAAACTATGAAAGGCTCATGAAAAGGAAAAAAAATTGGAGAAGAGAAAACGTGAACAGAAAAAGAGAAGTAGAACGAGAAGAAGACGCAAAAGAGCAAAAAAAAGAGAAAAGTAACTTTAAAATATAAGTGTTATTATAATAAAAATTATTTATTTAGTATAAATAAAATTCATAAAATAAAAATTGTTTTTGTACTAAAAATAAATCACAAAAATTGTTTTGTGTAATTAAATTTTAAAACACGTAATATTTTTTACATTAGTTAAAATTTTAACAGTGCAATCTTTACAAGTTTTATAACACATTTCTGCACATCTTGCGTAAGTCAAACTTGCGCGAACAATTCGTGCAAGTGGAACTTGTGCGAACACTTCGCTCAAGTGGAACTTGCGCAAACACCTCGCACAAGTGAAAATTGCATGAACACTTCGAGCAAGTAAAACTTGCGCGATTGTCCGATGTTCGCGCAAGTCTGCTTGCGCGGAAATGGGCCTTTCGCACAAGTTTACTTGCGCGAAATATGAAGATTTGTGCAAATTCACTTGTGCAAGTATCATTGCAGCTGATCTCCCAAGGGTAAAATCGCCATTTTGTCAGTTATTTTTACTGTTTAACAATGAGGTGGGGTAGGAATAGTAAAACGTGGGGTAGGAATAGAATTTCTCTTCTGTCATCCGTGACCTTTTTTCTCTATATCTCTTCCAAAACTCCTCTTTTTTGAACTTTAAACTTTTACCTTATTTTCTTACATTAACTAAGAATATTACCATCACATTCATAACAATTGCACCATAAAAATAATACAGCCAAAAATAAGCACAAGTACATACACATGAACAATAAATAATCAAATTAGAGATTAATCTATGAAATAAATTCACCAAAACCATGCAAGCACTTAAAAAAGGAAGGAATAACCCACCCCGACGAGGTATAGTCCCCTAAGGAACAACTCCCGGCATGGCTGCATATCCATTCGGAATAAGGGCAAACAGTCTAACAGCAAGATTTGGAACATGACCCGCCGGCACCTGGTACTGCATCGACGGTGGTGGAACAGAACCAGGAGCCATACTCACATCGAGTGGCTGCACGCCAGGAGATTGAAAATTCTGTAACGATGAAAACTGCGAAAGCGGACGGAACGACGGAGGAGCCTACGTGACAGCACTGGCTGCTCCAGAGATCAACGGTGGAGGAGTCGAGTCGAAGGGATGATGGTCATGAAAAGGAATGAAGAATGTTGGATGACCTTGGGTGGAAGGATAGGGATGATTTTGGCTCTGTTCCAGAATCGGTGCGTAAGAGTGTGGATAAAAAGAGAAATTGGAGTAACAAAATAGAGAGAGAATAACAATAGCCTTTTTTGGTGTAACAATGATGATGCCTTTTGTCTCCTTGTCTGATATATATATACATCATTAATTACACTAATTTTTTGTTAACAACTTGTTAACGTTTTACAAACACCAGGTAATTATGTAAATGCTTAAATGTGGCTGTATGGTTCCCCTGTTCTACACGGATCACCATTCCATTCGTATCAAATACCCCTTTTTACAAAGCATCCTTGTCCTCAAGGATAGAAATCAGGATACTTCTGTTGAAGTTGCTCCCAAAGCTCCCATGCGGCATCTTTTGGAAATGTGTTTTTCCATTGCACCAGTACTTCTATTGCAGCTTAGCTGTGTTGTTTGATCATTCTTGTATCAATTATACTAATAGGTTCCTTGACTAAAAGTCCTTTAGAGTCCAACAATGGAAGAGGAATATGATGGGTGACAGGGCCAATATGCGGTTTCAACTGAGAAACATGGAAGATGGGATGGATCCTTGAGTGTTCTGGCAATTCAAGCTTGTAGGCTATAGCTCCAAATTTCTCTAACACTCTGTAGGGTCTAAAATACTTTGCAGACAGCTTGAGAACTTTTCTGTTAACTACATTGGACTGTCGGTATGGTTGTAACTTCAAATACACCAAGTCTCCAACTTCAAATGACGATAAGATTGCCTTTTGTCCAACTACTGCTTCATTCGATTATGTGATTTCTAAATATAGTACTTCAGTAGTTTAGTGGCTGCTACCCTAGCACTCAAACTTCGATCCACGGCTCCTACCATTGAGCTACTAGCCACATAAGGAATTTGTGTTGGCACTGGTTGCCCATAAACAACTTCATAGGGTGTTGTGTTGATTGAGGAATGGTGGGTGGTGTTATACCACCACTCAGCAAGGGGTAACTAGTTCACCCATTGATGAACAAAAAGTTATATTCTCACAAGTGCACGAATCAAGGTAGTATAGCGTGCAAATACAAGAGTGGATCCCACAGATATTTGCTAAATTTATTCAATGAAAATTTAACTACTTATGCCCTAAAAAATTATAAAGTTAAAAAATATTACCTAAGTATCTAATTAATTACTAAATTAACTAGTTAAATTAATTAACCTAATAAAATCAAGAAATTAAGCAATAGAGAAAAGCCTAGGAATTTGATTTCACCAATACCTTGCAATTTTATGTCTTCAATCTTAAAAATCTCAATTCAATTCTAGGGTTCATTTTTCCTAATATATGATTACTCTGTTTGATGGCAACTATAATCAAGTATTTTTAATCATTAATTACCTATGATGTGTAATATAATCAATGACTAAAAACCCATTAAGAATAGAAGAATATGTAACAAGAACCAAATAAATATTCTAGCTTGATGTATGCATCAAATATTTATTCAATCATTCAAGAGAGCTATACATGGCTTAGCATATGATGTGTACCCTTACCATGTCTCAAACAATCAATTAATTTATATTAAAGGTGGCCAATCAATAATACAAATCAAAAGATTGAATTAATCATAATGCATGATACTAGAATTTAAGAATTAAGCAATTAATCATAAAGACATAAAATATGCAAGTAGGATCAATCAAATTCCTAGTCAAAAAATTAGTTCATGTTTAATTTAGTAAAACAAAATATCAAATTAATGAAAGTCATGCTCAACCAATCAAAAACTAATATGATGACTAATGTAATAATTTAATTTAATTAAAAGCAAGCAATAAATGTCAGCCCCTCAAATCTAATACTTCATGCATGTGATGGCACATGAAATTAAGAGCACACAAAAAGTTTGCAGCAAAATTTGACGTGGCATCAAGCAGTATCACAAGTTCTGCTTTCCTTTACAACACCTCTACTCCAGCCTTTCACTACAGCCACGTACTCCAGCAATTTCTTCAGCTCAATACACACAGTAGCTCAAGGTTCCAACAGCTTCACCGCCGAAGATAGCCACAAAATCGCAGCAGCTTCCTGCTTTGTTTCAGCAAACAAAGGTCTTTTTTCCTTCTTTTCACTGCGGTTCTGTAACAGTTTCTGCTATTGCTCTTCACGTTACTCTTTCACTCCTCAGTTCTGTAACAGCAACTCTCAAGCTCTCTCTCACTACTCTATTTCTTCCTTAAGTTGCTGCTGTCCTCTCTATCTTTCTATCTATTTGGCTCTTCAACCTGCTTGTACTTATATAGAAACACAAAACTTGCAAACTAAGTAAAAGCCCTAATAAACCTTTCCTTTCTATTTTGCAAACAATATATCCTTTAAATTTTAATAAATTCCAATCATATCTTCCAAATTAATTCCAAAGTCACTTTCTCTAAATTAATTCAAAAGATACACTTAACAATTAATTTTACACAAGAATATAGCAATAAATGTGGTAATAAATAATAAAATAATATAACAAATATATTATTATCAAATACGCCTAAACCTACATTTTTTCTAGTCCTCGAGCAAAATTAAAAGAAAATGCACTTGTTTGTGACTTTTAAGAACAAAAGTGAAACTCAAGGACACCCAAAATGTTTCACTCAAATTTATGTAACTTCAATTTCATTTGATTTCCACATATTCCCTTAAGTATACCTCACATCGTTTAATTCAAGTAATTGTTCAAAATACAACTCAATAATTTCATAATTCAAATGTTAATTAACTCAAATCATGATATAAGATGTGTGTGTGTTTAGCCAAACTCAAATTCCTTGTCAATACTCAATTAAAATTATGCAACTCATGAATAAATGATGTGATCTCAATTTTTTTTTATATTTTACTAACACTCCATAGGCTTGCTCTTCTTACATCTCTCCACTAATGTAGACAATAAAATTAACTTAGATCAATAGGTCTTTAGTAGCTTATAATGTTTGGCCAAGGTATTGGTTAACAAAGAAAGGGACAGTAAAAATCAAAACAAGAGAGCTAACAATGCTTAGCACATACTAAATTTCTCTCTGCTTTTTTTTTTCACTTCCTTTTTTTGTTTTTTTTAACTCCACATATTTATCTCCACAACCCCCAAACCTATCTTTTTCATATAGTTGTTTGTGGATGACAATTTCTATGCCACTTTTTAACTCTTTTTTTTTCAATGGAGTCAAGGCATGATCCAACAATTCTTTTTTTTTTAAACCTCTTCCTTTATTAGCTTGAAAATATTTATTGAATCACACCCCCTCAATGATAGATAGATATGTGCATTAAAGCTCTCTTTAAGGGTACATTCATTGTTTTTTCAGGCTAATTTGGGTAAAGTCAATAAGGTTACAAGAAAATTCGAATGGTGGCTATTCATATGCTTTTGCAAATGCCATTCTTTCAATAAGGCTCAATGGGGTATACTAGTGAATAATTTGCAGTATGGTAGGCTTGAAAGGCTCAAACGTTCCAAGGAATGCCTAAATCATCTCCAAGTCAATCAATTGCCTATGATTTTGCCTCAAGTGTAATAAAACAAGTTCTAGAGTGTCATGCATGATCACTAATTTCACAAGTTCACATAATCATTCACTAAGTATCAACAATTCATAAGAGTATGGCTTTATGTGCTCAATTGTTCATCAATCATGAAGTGAATAAAATTAACACCAAATTATTTAATTACCTAAGTATGCATTTCTCACAATCACTTAACCTAGTAAAATTCTCTTATATTCATCATAGGCTAGTAAAAAATCATAATGAAAAAGAAAAACATAAATCCAACTAATTTTTATAAAAAAAATTTATTTTTTTTCAATTTTTTTTCAAAAATAATAAACTAAACAGACATAACTAAACTAAACCCCCAAACCTAACTCAAACTTTATCCTCAAAGTTGAAAAACAAAGATTAATAAAATAGTAGGAATGTGCACACTAACACAATAATAAAAAAAATAAAAAGAGTGAAAAATCATACCTACTTGGGTTGCCTCCCAACAAGCGCTTTATTTAACGTTTAGGCAAGATGGAATGCTAGATCTAAGGCTTCTCCAAATCAACAAAATCCACCATCTGGCCTTTTGGAGTACCTTCCAAGTAAGGCTTCAATCTATGCCCATTCACCTTGAAACTAGCTCCTGTTCTCATGTTCTTAATCTCAATTGCACCATAAGGGAACACTTTTCGCACCAGAAATGGTCCACACCACCTTGACTCCAACTTCTTGGAAAGAGATGCAAACGTGAGTCATAAAGTAAAACTTTCATACCTTGTTCGAACTCTTTCTAAAGAATGGATTTGTCGTGGTACAGTTTTGTTCTCTCCTTGAAAATCCTTGCATTCTCATAGGCTTCATTTCAAATCTCATCCAACTCATTCAATTGGAGCTTACTAGCTCCGCCAGCCAATTTGTCATCTGTTTTATCCTGCACAAAATTAGAGTCAACAATTGAGTCTAAAACATCAACTGAAAAGCAATCATTAGAATCTGTAGGTAATTTTAAGGAATTAAAAACAGAAAATTCCACAATCTCATCTTAGACTGTCATGGTTAGTTTCCCGTTTTGAACATCAATTATTGTCTTTGTTGTAGCCATGAATGGATGTCCAAGCAAAATAGGTAGCTCATGCTTATTATCTGACTGTCTCTCCATATCCAAAACTACAAAATCAACAGGAACAATTAGTTTATCAATTTGAACTAAAATATCCTCCGCAATGCCTCTAGGATATCTAATTGAATGATCAGCAAATTGTAGAGACATTGTGGTAGGTTTTAATTCTCCTAAACCTAATTGCAAGTAAACAGGATAAGGCATTAAATTGATGCTTGCACCCAAATCCAACATAGCCCTTTCTTTAACCTCCCACAGTAATGTTGATGTTAAAGCTCCTAAGATCTTTTAATTTAGGTGGCAAATTACTTTGAAGCACAACACTTACCGTTTTCGAAACCATTACCTTTTCATTTGGCTTATACTTACGCTTGTGAGTATTCAATTCCTTTAAGAACTTTGCATAAGATGGCATGTTCCTGATCATATCAAGTAAAGGTAAGTTCACATTAACCTTAGACAAAATAACATATATTTCAGAAAATGACTTATCTCATTTGCTTTTCTTTAGTCTACTTGGAAACGGAATAGGAGGAACATAGGGGTGTTGAGCCTTGTATAACTTAGGAGTTTCACAAGATGAATTGGGCTCCTCACTTTGACTCGGTTCCTCAATATCCTTCTTTTTGCCACTACTTGGACTTTTATCTTGTTGCTTCTCCTTGCCAACCTCATCACTTGCAAGTAAGGTTAAACTTTCATCAGAATCATCATTTATTTTATTGTCAAATGCCTTACCGTTTCTCAAAATAGTAATAGATTTGGCTTGTTTAGGCTGGCTTGGAAATTTTCCAAGAACATGGCCTTACAATGCCTCAGCAATTTGTCCAACTTGGACCTTTAATTTTCGCTAAGAAGCCTTAGTTGTCAGAATCGCTGTTCATTGCTCTGTTGATTACTTTGACAAACTTCTATAAAGTTTTGCAAAGTATCTTCTAAAGATGGATTTCGCAGTTGGAAAGAAGAACTTGCTTGATTTTGGTTCTGATTGCTACTCCATGAAAAATTAGGATGACTTCTCCAACCCGGGTTGTAAGTATTTGAAAAAGGATCATTCCTCACCCGTGGGTTATGAAAGTTCATCATATTGGCTTGCTCAACAAAATCTGGTAATTTTTCACTAGAAGGATAAGCATTAGTAATATGACAATAAATCCAACAAATTTCACATACCTCATTAGACGCTGGCATTCTTTGACCCATAATCATCGAGCACATGACTTCATTTGCTTAGTTAATTGTGAAACCTACATTGCCATCTCAGTGTTAGTGTTAATCTCATAAAGACCTCTAGGTTTACCTCTAACACTCTTTTGTTGTGAGTTAGCTCCAAGCATCTCGTAGAGCTCGTAGGTTTCTTATGCAGTCTTTTCTCCCATGGCACCTTTAGCAGCATTATCAACCATAGCTTGACAACCTTGAGTTAGTTCATCATAAAAATATTGATTTTGCAATTCTAATGGCTACTTATGATGTGGACATTGAATCAAAAGCAATTTAAAACGTTCCCAAGCTTCATGGAATGCTTCACCATCTGCTTATGTGAATGTAGCAATCTTACCCCTCAATTCAATGGTATTAGCATGTGAGTAGAACTTACCTATGAACTTATTATACACTGCATCCCATGTGGTAAGTGATGCTGGGGTTAAAGACATGAGCCACGTCTTTGCCACATCCTTCAAGGTGTAGGGAAAACATCTCATTTGCAATTGGTCCTCAGTTAATCCCTGCAAAGGAAAAGTTTGAACAGTTGCATAAAAATCACAAATGAATGTCAAAGGATCTTCAATAGCAGCACCATGAAAAGAAGGAAGCATATTAAAATGAATACTTTTAAGCTCATAATTCCTGGCTGCATCATTGAGAACAATGCATGATGGTGATGTTCCCACTGTAGGACATGCAAACTCCTTCATAGGATGATTTGCAACTCGATTTTGAACTTGGTTTTCAGCTTGATTCCCAACTTGTAACTCCATGTTGATTTCAACTAGTTCCTCTTCTTGTGCCTTTGCTTTCCTACCGATTTTGTCAATTTGATCATTAATGGGCACTATCTCTTGACCAAGTGATCGTCGACCTTGCATCCATTACCTAAAGAAAGAGAGAAAAAAATAAAATAAACTTAGGAAGCTAAAAACAATAATAAAAGAAAAATACACATAGTTAAATAAAATTGAATAAACTTAAGACAAATCCCCGGCAACGGCGCCAAAAACTTGATGAACAAAAAGTTATATTCTCGCAAGTGCACGAATCAAGGTAGTATAGCGTGCAAATACAAGAGTCGATCCCACAGAGATTTACTAAATTTATTCAATTAAAATTTAACTACTTATGCCCAAAAAAATTATAAAAGTTAAAAAATATTACCTAAGTATCTAATTAATTACTAAATTCACTAATTAAATTAATTAACCTAATAAAATCAAGAAATTAAGGAATAGAGACAAGCCTAGGAATTTGATTTCACAATACCTTGCAATTTTATGTCTTCAATCTTAAAAATCTCAATTCAATTCTAGGGTTCATTAATATATGATTACTCTGTTTGATGACAGTTATAATCAAGTATTTTTAATCATTAATTACCTATTATGTGTAACATAATCAATGACTAAAAACCCATTAAGAATAGAAGAATATGTAACAAGAACCAAATAAATATTCTGGCTTGATGTATGCATCAAATATTTATTCAACCATTCAAGAGAGCTATACATGGCTTAGCATATGATGTGTACCCTTATCATGTCTCAAACAATCAATTAATTTATATTAAAGGTGGCCAACCAATAGCACAAATTAAAAGATTGAATTAATCACAATGAATGATACTAGAATTTAAGAATTAAGCAATTAATCATAAAGACATAAAATATGCAAGTAGAATCAATCAAATTCCTAGTAAAAAAATTAGTTCATGTTTAATTTAGCAAAATAAAATATCAAATTAATGAAAGTCATGCTCAACCAATCAAAAACTAATATGATGACTAATGTAATAATTTAATTTAATTAAAAGCAAGCAATAAATGTCAGCCCCTCAAATCTAATACTTCATGCATGTGATGGCACATGAAATTAAGAGCACACAAAAAGTTTGCAGCAAAATTTTGACGTGGCATCAAGCAGCATCACACGTTCTGCTTTCCTTTACAACACCTTTGCTCCAGCCTTTCACTGCAGCCACGTACTCCAGCAATTTCTTTAACTCAATACACACAGCAGCTTAAGGTTCTAACAGCTTCACCACCGAAGACAGCCATAAAATCGCAGCAGCTTCCTGCTCTATTTCAATAAACGGAGGTATCTTTTCCTTCTTTCACTGTGGTTCTGTAACAGTTTCTACTATTGCTTTTCACGTTACTCTTTCACTCCTCGGTTTTGTAACAGCAACTCTCAAGCTCTCTTTTTGCTCTATTTCTTCCTTAAGTTGCTGCCGTCCTCTCTATTTTTCTATCTATTTGGCTGTTCAACCTGCTTGCACTTATATAGAAACACACAACTTGCAAACCAAGTAAAAGCACTAATAAAACTTTCCTTTTTATTTTGCAAACAATATATCCTTTAAATTTTAATAAATTCAAATCATATCTTGCAAATTAATTCCAAAGTCACTTTCTCTAAATTAATTCAAAAGATACACTTAACAATTAATTTTACACAAGAATATAGCAATAAATGTGGTAATAAATAATAAAATAATATAACAAATATATTATTATCACCCATTCTCTAAAACTCTCTGATGCCATGCAAAGAAGATAAGTTTGCAAGCTTTGGTTCACCACTTCTAATTGACTGTCAGTTTATGGATGATATGCAGTAGAGAGGTTTAATTTGGTTCCCATGAGTTTGAACAGCTCCAGCTAGAATTTACTAATGAAAATCTTATCTCGATCTGACACAATACTAGTAGGAAGCCCTAAAGCTTGTATATGTTGTCGAGAAATACTTGAGCTACCATTAAAGCTGTAAAAGGATAAGCCAATGGAAAGAAATGTGCATACTTACTTAATTTATCAACCACCACTAAGATCACTGTAAATTCTTTAAACTTAGGTAAACCTTCAATGAAATCCATGGCTATGTCAAACCAAAGTCTCTCAGGTATGGGCAAAGGCTGTAATAAGCCTGAGTAAGCTGATGTATCATACTTGAATTGTTGGCAAGTTTGACATGATTTCACAAATTGATGGACGTCCTTCTTCATTCTCTTCCAATCGGCAACACCCTCAAGCCTCTTTACTATTGCTGATATACCTGAATGTCCACCTTCTGCGAAACTATGGAAATATTCCAACAATTCTCTTCTCAATCCTTCATCTCACCCCACAACCAGCTTCCCCTTTCTACGTAGTTGCTGATTTTGCCAAGTATACTTAGATTGCTGATTTGAACCTCTTTGCACTTCATGCATCTTGTATACCAAGTGAGGATCTTGCACCCATGATCGTTTTATCCTTGCCATAAGATCAAATTGCACCATGGAAATAGTAGTCAATTCAGCCCTCGGTTTCCTCGACAATGAATCTACAACAATATTATTCACCCCCTTTCGAAACAGTACCTCATAGTCATAACCCATCATTTTAACTATCCAAGCTTGTTGTGCAGGACTGGTAGCCAGTTGTGCAGGACTGGCAGCCAGTTGATCCAAAAGAAACTTGAGGCTGTAATGGTCTGTTCTGATCTTGAAGTGCCTTCCCACCAAGTAGGGACTCCATTTTTTAATTGCAGCTAACATTGCCAACATTTCCTTCTCTTACATGGATAACACTTGGTGTTTATGGGCAAGGACTTTACTGAAATAAGCAATGGGTCGACCTTCCTGACTCAGCATGGCTCCAATACTGGAGCTCGATGCATCAGACTCCATTACAAAAATTTTGTCAAAGTTGGGAAGAGATAGAACAGGAGCTGAAGTTAAGGCTAATTTCAACTTTTCAAAGGCTTGTTGGCCTTCATTATTCCATATCAATTCTCCCTTCTTTAACAATGGCTTTGCTATCAACCCATAATCTTTCACAAATTTTCTGTAGTATCCGGATAAGCCAAGAAATCCTTTTAAGTCCTTAACACTCCTTGGTGTGGGCCATTCCAGTATACAAGAGACTTTTCTTTCATCCATGGCTACTCCTTTGGCACTTATAATGTGCCCCAAATAATCAATCTAATCAACAACAAATTCACACTTGGATAACTTAAGAAACAACTTGTTATCCAATAGTATATGAAAAACACATGAGATTTACGACCATAGTCTATGGGGTCCACAGTGTGCACTAATCAGGTGTCCACTGGGACGCTGATAATAGGATCAGTATCTATCAGCACTAACACGTGACAGGTGAGCATGATATGGGGCCTAACAGTCTCAAAACAGTAAACACGTGATATAAACCCCATTTATGAAATCAATTTCATTGAATATAAATTCAATCAATCCATAAATATTAATAAGGAAAATATTTTCATCTTATGAATAACAATTTATAAAATATTCTTACCGGGGTAATCACTCCTGAAAGTGTTCTGAATATTATAGAACAATATAAATCACATTTTTCATACGGTGAAAACAGTTTATAAAATAATCACACTGTAAAATAAATCTCATGACTGTTTCTTTTTCACCGTAAAACATGTACGCACACTTTTCCGTGCTTTCTATCGAAAACATGATTTTCAAAGTTATCGGGATTCAAATAAATTATTTTTATGATTTATAGAAAATTAAAATATTCATTTTTCAAATCAACACTCCCCTTTCGTGTTTTCTCTGTAAACACATGCGGAGACCTTTTAGTCTCAAAACACTATTTTCCACCTTTAATTACCTTTATAGAATTTTCTATGAACACTTATTTTCACAATTGAACCCATAAAGGTTATTTATAAAATCAAGTGAATATTTGGAGAAATATTATTAAAATATTCACTTTGATCCTTTTCATTTTTTTTTCGCTTCGTTTCACATGAAATATCACCTATCAGGATAAATTTAGGTGATTTCCTTTTTCACCATTTTCAAAAACATGAATATTTTAAAATTAATTATCAGTATATTCATGTTTTATGAAAACTAATTAATTTCTCGATTTTCGTGTTGAAAATCATTTCTCGTGATGAAAAATCATTTATTATGATTTTCGGTAATTTTTCCAATAATTTTCGGCAGTATAACGGCTGCCGATTGGCTAGCATCCTACACGAAAAATAGTTTAAATCTCAACCGGTAAATCACCACAATTTTCTAACCAATCATTATCAATAGCATTTATAAAATTAAATGCATAATTTAAAACATGTGTGCCGAATATCCCTACAGGCTGCACATGTCTCCCTTACCTGTCTCGGGTCGACGACTGCCTCTAGAAGGTCGCGCCCATGTTCACCTCGCCCGATTCCATCGGCTCGGTTATCAAGGGAATTTTCTGGAAATTAAAATTCTAAAATTTAGAATTTTTTCATAATTATTTAAATAAATAAATTATTTAAATAATTTAACACTTTTCGGGATTTCTTACCGATTCCTGTAATTCCTGAGATTTTCCATAATTTTTGAATTCTCGGGAATTTTCCAAATTTCCGGAATTCCTTTTCTTTTCCTCTTTCTTCTTTTTCCTCTTTCTTCTTTCTTTTTCTCTTTTCTTTTCTTTTCTTTTTCTTTTTCCTTTTTCTTTTCTTTTTCTTTTTCTGGCTCAGACTGGTTCAGACCGATCAGATTTGGTTCACCGCCGGTTCTCCTCCGGTGGCCGGTTCTCCGGTGGCTCTTCAGCTGGCCGACGGCACGGTGAACCTATTGGTGGTCTCCGTTCGGCCTGGTTCAGCGGCACGGCGGCATATCTACTCAGTTTGCCTCGGTTTCTTCTCCTCCTCCGTTCAACCTTTCTCCGCCGTCGATGGCGTCACCGGTGGCCCTCTTCTCCTTCACCTCACCTCCGCCGAGGTTCGAGTGGCGGTGGTTTTGCCAAGACCGATCGGCACCGTCGTTTCTTCCTCCCTTCTCTTCTTCGGTTTTCCTTCGGTCTGCCTCTGTTTTCCGACTCTGTTTCTTCCGTTTTTTATCGCCGATCGGCCCCTCTTCCAGCTTTCAGCTCGTCGGCGACGTCTATCCTCTCTCGTCTCTCTTTTTTTCTCCGGCAACAGGGCTGGTTGCCCTTCGGGGAGGAAGAATCGGGAGTTTTCCCGATTCTTTCCTTTGTTTTTTTTTCTTTTATTTAATTTATTATTAGTTATATTATATTTATAACATCAAGTATATAAATATAATATTAGTATTATATTATATAATATTTTACTATATAATATTATATAGATATATATTATATTTATAATATATATATTTACACATAATATATACATTTGTATATCTTTTAAATTAAATACATTTATATATATATATATATATTTACATAATGTATTTAATACTATATATATTGTATTTACAATATATATATATATATAAACTTTAATGTAAAATACTATTTACATTTCTTAAATATGTATATACTTATATATACATACAATTTTATATTTAATACATATGTACTATTTAAATTTATACAATAGTATGTATATCTATATATACTTCCGTATATTAATATATACTATATAATATTTCAATACATATGTATTTATATAAAAAATATTTATATAATTGATAATTATATAAATATATTTCTCTTTCATTTCTCATTTTCTTATTTAATTTGGATTTTCATTTATCCAAATTAAATTTCTCCTTTCATTATTTTCCCTAATTTCTCATCTTATACTTATTTCCAATTTAATTTTCTTCACTCAAATTTCCCAGTCCGTCTCTTCCTCAATTCTCGGGATTTTCACTGATCTTCCAATCTCATAATTTTATTTATTTTCGCTTATCTATTTTCTTTAATGTTTATTTCCAATATTACTAATTTCTAAAAATTAAAAAATTTATGGTTATCACATTCTCCCCACCTTAAGAAATTCGGTCCTCCGAATTTAACTTAAGTTCAAAGGTGGTGTATTCGTCTACTTGTCGTTTTTGACCTCTGACCTCTAGATCATCTTTAAGTAATATTGTCAACATACTTTAAACATCAAGATTACTTTAGACCACTACATGCTGTCTTTCATCATATATTTATACTCCCGTAAGTTCATTCATCAAATCGGGAGTTATTCATTTCCACTCCTTTCACATAGAGTCCGTTCACATTATTTTCATATTACAGCTGATTTATGCTGTTCATCATTTATTTTTCTCAATTAGTGCCAAGTCGATATAGTTTGGTTCTTTCATATACTCATGTCAGTTAATTGTATGTAATTGTCCCAGTAGCTTTCATATCTGGTGCATCTACTCTCTTAATGTATCTTTAAGCGTTTCAATATTACGTTAAGATATTTGCATCAGTACGGAGCGATGCTATCAGTACACTTGGGATCTCAAGGCCTTTTGCTACATCTCATTAAGCATATGGCAGCTCAGAGATTCTCATCACATGTAATGTTGACTGGAACTGTACATATACATTCTCACCGTTGCACACTTATCTTTGACTATGGCACTAGAGAATCTAAGAGTCCGATAGTGGAAAAGTGATTCCATTTAGACAATCAGTATTTAATCACTTTCACATCATCATTTCTCTTTTGAACCCTTTATTGTCCACAACATTCATTCCATCAAGGCTGCATCTCTTTGCAGACTTTACTGGTGATCATCTCTTATATTAATATATCATGAGACAATCATTTCTCTCTATATTTCTTTTCATGTAGTATGGTCATTCGATGATTGGATCCTCAGTTTATCCATTTAATCACCACATTATCCGTATAATTCCACCATTTCTAGGGTGTGGATGTATATATCATTGTTGTTCCATTTGCATAACTGGCAGTATACTAGTACTTGTCATTTATCTTACTCCTTTGAGTACCATTACTTTCACTTATCAAATCTGGCTTGATTTTACATCTTGCCACAGTTATGTGATAACCAACACAAATCACTTTCAGTCTTACCTTTGGGAACTGTTTCATATTGGTGTTCCCTTCTCATCATGTAACTTACCTACTTATTTCATTTTCATCTTTTCATATTTTCACTCTCATTCTTTCAATCGGTTTTCTCAAATGGTATGGTACTTTATTGTTAAAATCATTTAACATCTTGCGTACCATCTTTTCTTTCCACTTATCCATTTACTGACTTTAATTACTCTAATATGTCTCATTAGTAGAGCAACTAATCCCATCACTCTTCTATAAATTGGTAACAATATCTAGCTAGACTCAGTAATTCTGTATCCCAATCATTATCTCACTATCATAGACAGATTCACTGTTATTCTATCATCTCGAGATCATATATCCTAGAAAGAGATACTGTCTAGCCAAGTTTCTTATTCGCCAATCTTAACATAAGTCCACAGTCTCCGAGAGTTTAAAGGATTATATATCATAATGCTGCTCTTGTTTCATTTGTATCCTTAACTATTTTGATATCTCACTCCTTAGGTTTATATACCTCACAAGGTAATTCATTAACCTTGAAACCTCAATAGGAACTCGTAAAATTTTATCGAGTTCTAAACATTATTTCATGGACCTTAGTCTTCAACTTTTCTCAAATGATGCTTTATACCAAGGCTAGTCTTATGAACTCCTCATATATTTTGATTAGATCAATAAAGCATCCTTTTGCATGTAGATGAATACTTGTTCTTTACAAGAACTTTATTAATAATAGGAATTTAATACATCCTTTTAATTCATCTACGTCTCAATATCATCTGTGTTTTTCTCATTTATACTTATACAGATAACTTCATTAACCTCAAATTACATTATCTGCATTTTCATCAATCACACATTTACACGTGAATTTCATTATTCACACATTTTCCAGAGTTATTTTTTTAAGCTTTTCGGATTCTTTCTATGTTTCTAATATAAGCGCAAAATTAGATTTCATATAATCCCTCGAGTCAGTGTTAGCTCGATTTCTTCAATCTATATAACTCTAAAAGTTTATTATGAATAACATCTGATACTGTTTTAATCACTATACTTGTACCATTTTGGACAGATTATCTTTATGTCCTGTTATTTCACTATGTATCCTCGAGGCAGAGAGAGTTAATATTCAAATCATTTTGAAATATTCTCCACCTTGATTTCATCATTTGTATTATTCACTTTCTCAGTCATTTCTATAGTCATATCACTTTTCATAATATCTAACGATCCCGTAATAAACATCCAATTTAATACACTCTTAATTCGGGCCCTTACAATCAATAACCAGGCCAATCATTTTGCAACATTCCACTACACTCTTATTGGATCGCATCATACAAGGCCACGGCTCGTCCGCCGTCCGCCTTTACACATATGTATTGTCCTCTTTGGCGAGCCCACTGGCCCCTTCGAGGTTTTGTCATGAGGCCTAGCCCGTTCACTAGGTCACTCGCAATTCGCGTTCATAATCTAAGTATAAGTGGAATCAGTAATAGGGATCGTGATAATCATATGACATCTCTATGCCATCAATGACTCCATCACCATCAATGGATTCAAGATCAACTTGGTTTTATCACTATTCAGCACATCGCCCAACATAGGGGCATTTTCGTCATTTCGACATTTATTTCTTTCTCCTCAGTATACATTGAAATCAATGATCACATTATCCATGTGCTGATATTATCCTTTCTCATACTAATATCAACCATTTAAGATCTTGTTCGATTTCGACAGAGAAATCCAATAGGATCTATAATTGAATCATTTTGCTTGTAATACAGCCTTACACCATCATTTTCTCTGTCAAATCAATCAATTCTAACTTACGATGGTCTATTATGACTCCAGGTAAAATTTTAGAGCTAGGGGTATTGTGGTTATTTTTGGCCAAATATTTTCTCTCTCCTCAAAATACCTTCAATCAATGATCTTAAGATCTATTTAATGATGATATTTCAATCCCCTCCTTTATATCATCACTTTCAGGCCTCAGTTCGATCCGAATATAAAGTACTGGTGGGGCCCTCATCAAGTCCTTTCCTTTCTATTCCTTATCGAACTTACCTTCATTTAGATTATAGGACCACCATTTTTTGGTAATTTCTGAGCCTATTATTTCTCTTTAATATTCTCAATTTATAATTTCTCACTCCCTTCAAATCATTTTACTCAATTTGCAATCATTTATTTTCTTTATGTATTTAGACTACACAGTACTACAAGGGATGTTAACCTTTCCGACACATTTTCTCTCCAAAAATATCAACAGACATCAGGCCAACTATGCTCTGATACCAATAAATCTGTCACATCCCGTGACCACATTTTTCACGTTATTTTACACAACTTATCCGGTTGGGCTGTCTGTGATACTTTATTTTTCATATTCATTTAACTATTAACTATAAAATTAGTAATATCAATTACATCCCCTATCTTAATTCTCAAGAAAGTAGTACTGAAAGTAAGTCTAAATACAAAAAATAAATGATCATACCTCATATTATAAATCAAGCTGTCGCAGTGTCTCTAAATGCGCAGCTCGAAATCCTCAGATGTCAGATCTCACAGTCACCAAAAATCTGAAATGTTAAAATTGGGGAGTGAGCAAACCACGACTCAGTAAGAGAGTTATATGCAACACTTGATATTCAGCTACCTATATGCTGAAAATAAGTTTTTCACTTTCTTTAAATCTTCCTAAAGGCTCTAGGCTCACATGTAGGAAGGATACTACAGTCGGCTAAGGATCCGGATGGAGTAAGGCAGGTATTTTGAAATACCTGTCTTGTCCCGGAACCTAGAAGTAACTGTAGAGAGTACTATATTCCTTGTTTTCGAAACGATATAATTTTCATTTTCACAGAGTAAACCACTTATTTCTTTTCACTTCAATATAATTTAAAACACGTGACAGTTCTGTAATAAAACAGTGGTTTCCTTCACTACAATTAAAAACACGTGACAGTACACTGATCTGTAAATATCCAAATCATTGGATAACCACTTCTGCAATTATTTCTATCTTAGAAATAATTTCATGTTATTCTTTTTGAATAAACATTAATTTCTCTTTAGTTCAATAACTGTATCTTACAATTCAGTAAAACAGTAATATTCAATACGATACCATTCGGTAAAACAGTATTTTGCAAATCAATAAAACAATATCTTGATACGGTTCGTCAGTAAATAGTAAACAGTAGCTATCAATTCAGTGAACAGTATACGGTAGCTTTCAGTTCAGTACATGGAGATCAAGCAACACCCTAAATATATCATGCTATAATAATATCATCCCTAATAGGGAAAACACATGAGATCTATGGCCATAGTCTATGGGGTCCACAGTGTGCACTGATCAGGTGTCCATTGGGACGCTGATAATAGGATCAGTATCTATCAGCACTAACACGTGACACGTGAGCATGATATGGGGCCTAACAGTCTCAAAACAGTAAACACGTGATACAAACCCCATTTATGAAATCAATTTCATTGAATATAAATCCAATCAATCCAAAAATATTCATAAGGAAAATATTTTCATCTTATGAATAACAATTTATAAAATATTCGTACTGGGGTAATCACTCCTGAAAAT
Organism: Heritiera fomes; assembly: GCA_032173925.1. Classification (NCBI taxonomy): domain Eukaryota; kingdom Viridiplantae; phylum Streptophyta; class Magnoliopsida; order Malvales; family Malvaceae; genus Heritiera; species Heritiera fomes. Next base: position 36,856,430 of record JAPDPM010000003.1, read on the forward strand.
GTTCTGAATATTATAAAACAATATAAATTACATTTTTCATATGGTGAAAACAGTTTATAAAATAATCACACTGTAAAATAAATCTCATGACTATTTCTTTTTCACCGTAAAACATGTACGCACACTTTTCCGTGCTTTTTATCGAAAACATGATTTTCAAAGTTATCGGGATTCAAATCAATTATTTTTATGATTTATAGAAAATTAAAATATTCAATTTTTCAAATCAACACTCCCGTCCCGTGTTTTCTCTGTAAACACATGCGGAGACCTTTTAGTCTCAAAACACTATTTTTCACCTTTAATTACCTTTATGGAATTTTCTATAAACACTTATTTTCACAATTGAATCCATAAAGGTTATTTATAAAATCAAGTGAATATTTGGAGAAATATTATTAAAATATTCACTTTGATCCTTTTAATTTTTTTCACCTCGTTTCATGTGAAATATCACCTATCGGGATAAATTTAGGTGATTTCCTTTTTCACCATTTTCAAAAACATGAATATTTTAAAATTAATTATCAGTATATTCAAGTTTTATGAAAACTAATCAATTTCTCGATTTTCATGTTGAAAATCGTTTCTCATGATGAAAAATCATTTATTACGATTTTCGATAATTTTTCCAATAATTTTCGGTAGTATAATGGCTGCTGATTGGCTAGCCTCCTGCACGGAAAATAGTTTAAATCTCAACCGGTAAATCACCACAATTTTCTAACCAATCATTATCAATAGCATTTATAAAATTAAATGCATAATTTAAAACATGTGTGCCGAATATCTCTACAGGCTGCACATGTCTCCCTTACCTGTCTCGGGTCGACGACTGCCTCTCGAAGGTCGCGCCCATGTTCACCTCGCCCGATTCCATCGACTCAGTTATCGAGGAGATTTTCTGGAAATTAAAATTCTAAAATTTAGAATTTTTTTCATAATTATTTAAATAAATAAATTATTTAAATAATTTAACACTTTTCAGGATTTCTTACCGATTCTCGTAATTCCCGAGATTTCCCGTAATTTTTGAATTCTCGAGAATTTTTTGAATTCCTTGAATTCCTTTTCTTTTCCTCTTTCTTCTTTCTTTTTCTCTTTTCTTTTTCCTTTTTATTTTCTTTTTCTTTTTCTGGCTCATACCGGTTCAGACTGGTCAGATTTGGTTCACCGCTGGTTCTCCTCCGGTGGCCGGTTCTCCGACGGTTCGGCTACTCCTCAGCTGGCCGACGGCACGGTGAACCTGTTGGTGGTCTCCGTTCGGCCTGGTTCGACGACAGATCTACTCGGTTTGCCTCGGTTTCTTCTCCTCCTCCGTTCGGGCTTTCTCCGCAGTCGGTGGCCTCACCGGTGGCCCTCTTCTCCTTCCCCTCACCTCCGTCAAATTTCGAGTGGCGGTGGTAGTGCCAAGATCGATCGACACCGCCGTTTCTTCCTCCCTTCTCCTCTTCGATTTTCCTTCGGTCAGCCTCTGTTTTCCGACTCTGTTTCTTCCGTTTTCCATCGCCGGTCGCCCCCTCTTTGTAACGACCCGTTACCACAATTTTCACCTTATTTTACGCAACTTATTCGGTTGGGCTGTTTGTGATACTTCACTTTACACTTAATGTTAAACAATTTCATATAATAATTAATATTATATACATCCTCTATCTTACTCTATCAGTAAGTAGTACTGTACACATGTCTAAATACAGAAAATAATTGATCATACCTCATAAATCTCAGTCGGTAGTCGTAATCCATAAATGTCGGATCTCACAATCATCAAAACCTGAAATGTTAATATTGGGGAGTGAGCAAACCACGGCTCAGTAAGAGAGTTATATGTCACACTTGATATTCAGCTATCTATATGCTGAAAATATTTTTTTTATTCATTTTCTTTAAAATCTTCCTAACTGACTCTAGGCTCACATGTAGGAAGGATACTACAGTCGGCTAGGGAACCAGATAGAATAAGGTAGGTATTTTAGAATACCATACTTGTTCCGGAACCTAGAAGCAACTGTAGAGAATATTAATTTCGTTGTTTTCAAAATGATATAATTTTTCGTTTTTCCACAGAGTAAACCACTTATTTCTTTTCACTTCAGTATACTTTAAAACACGTGGCAGTTCAGAAATAAAAACAGTGGTTTACTTCTCTTCTCTTCTCTTCAGTACAGTAAAAACAGTACAGTACAGTGATTTGTAAATATCCAATCATAGGATAATTTCTTCTTCGATTATCTCTATCTTAGAAATAATTCTTATGTTATTCTTTTAGAATAAACATTTATTTCTCTTTTCAAATCAGTAACCATATCATACTAAAACCCCATAAGAAATGCATTTAAAATAGTCATAGTATCGATATATGCAGAAAACAAATGCCATAATAATGCATTTCATACTTTAAATCAGTATGAATTCTTTAATACATATATCAAAAATTCATACTTGTTTCAAACATGCATCATACTTTAGAAACTTAACATCATAATTAATAAAACTTATCATACAGTTCATGGAGACTAGGCAAAATCATACGGCCAGTATGCGGGTCATGACACTTACTTCATCCTCCGAAGAGGGAACAGAACATCATCCTCCGAAGAGGGAACAGAATACCTATGGCCATGGTATGGGCTGTAGACCTGATCAGGGTTGTACAGCGAACATTGCACCACGAAGGACCAACATACCCACAAGGGGTGAAAACATGCACAATGTGGGCGAGAATATGCACGACGTGGGCTAAACATATGCCACAAGGGATGAAAACATGCACAATGTGGCAAGCATGACAAGCAATAACATAAACTATAGGAAGGCCTTAGTCTAAAATCTTAATTACTTATGTAACTTCTTAAATTATACATTTGGTACAAAATAGTAAGGACCGGGCGTGCCTGGGTCTAAGTTAGCCAGGGGTTTGCCACTCCGATCACTGTTTCGGAAAACATACTTATTTACTTTCATACATAAAAAGCTTATTGAAAAATATGCATAGAAATCATAAGGTTCGTTTAGCTAATTATCAAAAGACTATGGGAATTAATTTCGGAACCAAATTCATGCTTCAAACATTTCTTTATAAATTGCGATGAAGACAGTTTGTAAAATCATCACTGAAAATATAAAAAGGCAAAACTATCCTTTTTCCACCATAAAACACATATGTATGCTTTTCTGTGCATTTAATGGAAAACATGGTTTTATAATTATCGGAATTCAAATAGATTATTTTTATAATTTATGAAAATAAAATATTTATTTTCTAACTTTAAATTCTCATCACCATGTTTTCTTCTAAAAACACGTGTAAAGACCTCTAGTCTCGAAAACATAGTTGTTCATCATTTCTTAACCTTTATGAAATTTTCATAATTAATTATTTCCATAATTAAAACTATAAAGATTTTATATGAAATATAGTGAATATTTAAGAATATTTATAAAAAATATTCACTTCAATCTCTTTTTCATTTTCTTCTCATTTCACGTGAAATATCACCTACAGGATGAAATTTCGGTGATTTCCTTTTTACCATTCACGAAAACATGAATATTTTAAAATCAATTATCATTATATTCATGTTTAATGAAATTTACTTAATTTCTCGATTTTCATACATAAAAATCGTTTCACGTGAAATCAAATCATTTATTACTATTTTCGGTGATTTTCGGTAAATTTTAGTAATTATTCGATAATTTTTCGGCAGTATAACGACTGCCGATTTGGCTAGCCTCCTGCACGAAAAATACAGTTTATATTTCTCAACTGGTATTTCACCACAATTTGAAACCGATAAATCACCACAAATTTCAAAACTAATCATTGTCAATTGCATTTATAAATTAAATGCATAATTTAAAACATGAGGTCGAATATCCTTACAGGCGGCACATGTCTCCCTTACCTGTTTCGGGTTGGCAACTGCCTCTCGAAGGTCGCGCCCGTGTTCACCTCACTCGATTCCATCGGCTCGGTCATCGAGAGAATTTTCTGGAATTTAAATTCTAAAATTTAGAATTTTTTCCATAATTATTTAAATAAATAAATTATTTAAATAATTTAACATTTTTCGGGATTTCTTACCAATTCCCGTAATTCTTAGGATTTCCCGTAATTTTCAAATTCTCAGGAATTTTTCAAATTCCCGAAATTCGTATTTCTCTTTCTCTTTCTCTTTCTTCTTTTCTTTTCTTTTTCTTTTTCCTTTTTCTTTTCTTTTTCTTTTTCTTTTTCCTTTTCTTTCTTTTCCAGCCGGACCGGTCATCCCCCCTCACCGTCGGTTCTCCTCCGGTGGCCGGTTCTCCTGTGGTTCGGTGGCTCAGCAACTGGCCGACACCACGGCGAAGCTGGATCTGGCCTCCGTTCGGTCTGGATTGGCGGCACGGCGGCGGATCTACTCGGTTTACCTTCAGTTTCTTCTCCTCCGCCGTCGGCCTTCCTCCGCTGTTTTTTGCCTCAACCGTGGCCTCCTTCCTCTTCCTCTTCCTCTTCCTCCGGCGATGCTTTGGTTGCAGTGGCGGCGACCAATTTGGCCGGCGCCACCCGTTCCTCTTTTTTTTCCTCTTTTCTCGGTTTCGCCGGTTTCCTTCGATTTTCCTTCCTTTCTTCCGCCGCCGGTGGGTTCCTTCCTTTCCTCTTTGGCCAGCGACGACGTCCCTTCCTTTTTCTCTCGCCGGCGGTGGCAGCTCCGCCACCGTCGATTCTGGCTGGGGAAGATCGGGTTTCTTCCCCGATTGTTCCTTTTGTTTTTTCTTCTTTTCTATTTTTGTTTTTTTTCTTCTTTCCTTATTTAGTATATAAGATACTATATACTATATATTATATACTATATAATATATTTTATACATATAATATATACTACATATTATACATATATTATTTCATATATAATATAATATAATATTATTATATATAAAATATATATTGTATATTACAAAATATATGCCTAGTATATATAAATATGTATATTTATATGTTTTAAATTTAAATAACTTTTATATATATTTTCAAACTTCAATGTAAATCAATATTTACATTTCTCAATTATAGGCATATATATTTTTATATATATACATAAGAAATTATATTGAAATACATATGTATTAATTAACTTTATAAAATAGTATATATACTTACATATACCCATGTATATTTAATATATAATATATACCATACAGTATTTAAATACATATGTATTTGCATGAAAATACATTTATATAATATATAATTATATAAATATATTTCACATTTCCTTTCTCATTTTCTTATTTAATTTGGATTTTCATTTATCCAAATTAAATTTCTCTTCTTTATTATTTTTCGAATTCACAAATATTTTTATTTCCAATTTAACTTCCTTCATTTGAATCTCCAATATTCCTTATTTTCCAATAAATGAAAAATTTATGATTATCACATCCTCCCCACCTTAAAAAATTCGGTCCTCCGAATTTAACTTAAGTCCAAAGGTGGTACATGCTGTATACTTACGACTTTATCCTTTAGATCAACTTTTATATAATTACTACCAGCATACTTTTAACATCAAAAATACTTTAGACCATTACATGCTGTCTTTCATCATATATGTCTATACTCCCGTAAGTTCATTTCTCAAATCGGGAGTTATTCATTTCATTCCTCTTTTCACATAAAAGTCCATACACAGTATTCTTTTTATATCATAGCTGATCTATGCTGTTCATCATCCATTCTTCTCACTTAGTGCCAAGTCGATATAATTTGGTACTATCGTGTATTCATGTCAATCAATTATATGTAAGTGTCCCAGTAGCTTTCACATCTCATGCACACGCTCTCTTAATATCATGGAGCGTTTACATCTTACGCTCATATATATATCAGTATGGAGCGATGCTATCAATGCACTTGGGATTTCAAAGCCTTTTGCTATCTCTCATTAGCATATGGCAACTCAAAAACTCCCATCACATATAAGGCTAACTAGAACTGTACATACACATTCACACCATTTAATACTTATACTTCGACTAAGGCACTAGAGAATCTAAGATTCTGATAATGGAAAGTGATTTTACTTAGATCTTTAATCTTTAATCACTTCTATATCATCATTTCTCTTTTGGACTCTTTATTGTCCACAATATTCATTTTCACACTTATTCCACCAAGGCTGCATCTCATTCAAACTTTACTATGGATTATCTCTTACAATCACAAATCATGAGACAATCATATTCTCTTCATATAGTATGGTCTTTAAATTTATTTTCATAATTTAGATTCCACAATTGAATCCTCAATTTATATATTTAATCACCATATCATCTATATACTTCCACCGTTTCTGTCATGTTACGGTGGTTATATGTATAATTATTTTTCATTTATATACTGGCAGTAAAATAACACGTGTCATTCATTTTACTCCTTTGAGTATTATTACTTTCACTTATCAAATCTGACTTGATTTTTTTTTGCCACAGTTATGTGATAACCAACACAAATCACTTTCAGTCTCACCTTTGGGAACTATTTCATATTGATGTTCCCTTCTCATCATGCAATCTTATTTCCTTATTCCACTTTCATTTTTGTTTTCATATTCCAACTTTTATCTTTTATTTTATGTTTTTTTTTACTCTCATCCTTTTAGTCGGTTTTCTCGATTTGGTATGGTACTATACTGCTAAGATCTTTTAAAATCTTGCATACCATCTTTTCTTTACGCTTATCCATTTACTGACTTTAATTTCTTTAATTATGTCTCATTAGTAGAGCAGCTAATTCCATAACTCTTTTATATGGCATTAGTATCTAATTAGACTCATTATTTTCGTATCTCGATTTTTTTCTTTATTATAGACAGATTCACTGTCACTTGTCGTCTCGAGATCATATATCTCATGAGGAGATACTATCTAGTCAAATCTCTTAATTACCAATCTTAACATAATTCCACAGTCTTTAAGAGTTTAAGGGTTATACCACAATACTGCTTATTTTTCTTTTGTACTTTAGACTCTATTAATATCTCCTCAATTTATTCATGTAAGGATGCCTCATTTCTTAGGCTTATATACCTTACAAGGCAACTCATTAACCTTGTAACCTCAATAGGAACTCATAAAATTCACTCTGAGTTCTAATCATTATCTTATGGACATTTCATCCTTGTGTCCTTTCATTTACACTGGGTATTCTCAAGGTAGAGACATCTACTATTCAATTCATTTTGACACACACTCTACCTTGATTTCATTATTCACTCATTTACAGTACTCCATACAGTACATCAAGTTGCAATGCATATCTCAAATAGTCCGGTTCTATAATTAAACATTCATTTAATACCTCAGAAACAGTATAAATATATAGAACCTCAATCAACCGTACTGCTATGGATTTCATCAATTTTGTTTTCTAATCACTTTTTTAGTCATATTATGTAATTATTTCACTTTTCATAATATTCAACGATCCCGTAATAAACATCCAATTCAATACACTATTAATTCAGGCCCTTACCATTAATAACCGGGCCAATCATTTTGCAACATTCCACTACACTCTTATCGGATCGCATCATGTAAGGCCTCAGCCCGTCTACCGTCCGCCTGTACACATCTGTACTGTCCTCTTTGAGAATGCCCAGCCCTTTCACTAGGTCACTCACTATTCGCGTCCCTAACCTACTTGTAAGTGGAAGTCAGTATTAGGGATCGTTATATTCATATGACATCCTCTATGCCATTAATAATTCCATTACTATCAAGGGATTCAAGATTTACTTGATTTCATCACTATTCAGAGCTTTGCCCAACATAGGGGCATTTTCGTCATTTCGACATTCATTTCTTTCTCCTCAGTATACATTTGAATCATGAACTGATCATCTATATGCTTATAGTATCCTTCCTGATACTTATACCAGCAATTTAGATCTCATTCGATTTCGACAGAGAAGTTCACTAAAATCCACAATTGGATTATTTTGCATGAAATGCAGCTTTACATCATCAATTTCTCTGTCAAATCAATCAATTCCAACTTCTATTGATGTATTCTGACTCCTTGTAACATTTTGGAGGCAGGCGTATTTTGATCATTTTTGGTCAAAAATTTTCTCTCTTCAAATTACCCTCAATCGGTGATCTTAAAATCTATTTAATGATGATATTTCATTCCCCTCCTTTATATCATCACTTTCAGGTCTCAATTCGATTTAGACCGTAAAGTACTGGTGGGGCCCTCACCGAGTCCTTTCGGTTCCTTACCAAACAGGTCTTCATTTAGATTATAAGAATCACCAACTTTCCGGTAATTTCTGAGCCTATTTTCTTCTTTAACATTCTCAATTTATACTTTCTCACTCCCTTTAAATTATTTTATTCAATTTACAATTATTTATTTTCTCTATGTATTCAGACGACACAGTACTACCGGGGATGTTTAACATTTTTCCTTCCAAAAGTATTCACAGACATCAGGTCAACCCTGCTCTGATACCATTAAATTCTGTAACAATCATTTACCACATTTTTCACCTTATTTTACGCAACTTATCTGGTTGGACTGTCTGTGATACTTCACTTTACACTTAATGTTAAACAATTTCATATAATAATTAATATTATATACATCCCCGATCTTACTCTATAAGTAAGTAGTACTGTACACATGTCTAAATACAGAAAATAATTGATCATACCTCATAAATCTCAGTCGGTAGTCGTAATCCACAAATGTCGGATCTCACAATCATCAAAACCTGAAATGTTAATATTGGGGAGTGAGCAAACCACGGCTTAGTAAGAGAGTTATATGTCACACTTGATATTCAGCTATCTATATGCTGAAAATATTTTTTTTATTCATTTTCTTTAAAATCTTCCTAACTGGCTAGGCTCACATGTAGGAAGGATACTACAGTCGGTTAGGGAACCAGATAGAATAAGGTAGGTATTTTAGAATACGATACTTGTTCCGGAACCTAGAAGCAACTGTAGAGAATATTAATTTCGTTGTTTTCAAAACAATATAATTTTCGTTTTTCCACAGAGTAAACCACTTATTTCTTTTCACTTCAGTATACTTTAAAACACATGGCAGTTCAAAAATAAAAACAGTGGTTTACTTCTCTTCTCTTCTCTTCTCTTCAGTACAGTAAAAACAATACAGTACAGTGATTTGTAAATATCCAATCATAGGATAATTTCTTCTTCGATTATCTCTATCTTAGAAATAATTCTTATGTTATTCTTTTAGAATAAACATTTATTTCTCTTTTCAAATCAGTAATCGTATCATACTAAAACCCCGTAAGAAATGCATTTAAAATAGTCATAGTATCGATATATGCAGAAAACAAATGTCATAATAATGCATTTCATACTTTAAATCATTGTATGAATTCTTTAATACATATATCAAAAATTCATACTTGTTTCAAACATGCATCATACTTTAGAAACTTAACATCATAATTAATAAAACTTATCATACAGTTCATAGAGACTAGGCAGAATCATTTAGCCAGTATACGAGTCATGACACTTACATCATCCTCCGAAGAGGGAACAGAACATCATCCTCCGAAGAGGGAACAGAATACTTATGGCCATGGTATGGGTTGTAGACCTGATCAGGGTCGTACAGCGAACATTGGACCACGAAAGACCAACATACCCATAAGGGATGAAAACATGCACAATGTGGGTGAGAACATGCATGACGTGGGCTAAACATATGCTACAAGGGATGGAAACATGCACAATGTGGCAAGCATGACAAGCAATAACATAAACTATAGGAAGGCATTAATCTCAAATCTTACTTACTTATGTAACTTCTTAAATTATACATTTGGTACAAAATAGTAAGGACCGGGCATGCCTAGGTCTAAGTAAGCCAGGGGTTTGACACTCCGATCACTGTTTCGGAAAACATACTTATTTACTTTCATACATAAAAAGCTTATTGAAAAATATGCATAGAAATCATAAGGTTCGTTTAGCTAATTATCAAAAGACTATGGGAATTAATTTCAGAACGAAATTCATGCTTCAAACATTTCTTTATAAATTGCGATGAAGACAGTTTGCAAAATCATCACTGAAAATATAGAAGGGCAAAACTGTCCTTTTTTCACCATAAAACACATATGTATGCTTTTCTGTACATTTAATCGAAAACATGGTTTTATAATTATCGGAATTCAAATAGATTATTTTTATAATTTATGAAAATAAAATATTTATTTTCTAACTTTAAATTCCCATCACCATGTTTTCTTCTAAAAACACGTGTAGAGACCTCTAATCTCGAAAACATAGTTGTTCATCATTTCTTAACATTTATGGAATTTTCATAATTAATTATTTTCATAATTAATTATAAAACTATAAAGATTTTATATGAAATATAGTGAATATTTAAGAATATTTATAAAAATATTCACTTTAGTCTCTTTTTCATTTTCTTCTCGTTTCACGTGAAATATCACCTACAGGATGAAATTTCGGTGATTTCCTTTTTACCATTCACGAAAACACGAATATTTTAAAATCAATTATCATTATATTCATGTTTTATGAAATTTACTTAATTTCTCGATTTTCGTACATAAAAATCGTTTCACGTGAAATCAAATCATTTATTATGATTTTCGGTAATTTTCGGTAAATTTTAGTAATTATTCGATAATTTTTCGGCAGTATAACGGTTGCCGATTTGGCTAGCCTCCTGCACGAAAAATACAGTTTATATTTCTCAACTGGTATTTCACCAAAATTTGAAACCGATAAATCACCACAAATTTCGAAACTAATCATTGTCAATTGCATTTATAAATTAAATGCATAATTTAAAACTTATGGTCGAATATCCTTACAGGCGGCATATGTCTCCCTTACCTGTTTCGGGTCAGCGACTGCCTCTCGAAGGTCGCGCTCGTGTTCACCTCGCCCGATTCCATCAGCTCGGTCATCGAGGGAATTTTTTGGAAATTAAATTCTAAAATTTAGAATTTTTTACATAATTATTTAAATAAATAAATTATTTAAATAATTTAACATTTTTCGGGATTTCTTATCAATTCCCGTAATTCTTAGGATTTCCCGTAATTTTCGAATTCTCAGGAATTTTTCGAATTCTCAGGAATTTTTCGAATTCCCGAAATTCCTATTTCTCTTTCTCTTTCTCTTTCTCTTTCTCTTTCTCTTTCTCTTTCTTCTTTTCTTTTCTTTTCTTTTCTTTTCTTTTTCTTTTTCCTTTTTCTTTTCTTTTTCTTTTTCTTTTTCTTTTTCCTTTTCTTTCTTTTCCAGCCGGACCGGTCATCCCCCTCACCATCGGTTCTCCTCCGGTGGTCGGTTCTCCGGCAGTTCGGTGGCTCAGCAGCTGGCCGGCACCATGGCAAAGCTGGATCTGGCCTCCGTTCGGTCTAGATCGACGACACAACGGCGAATCTACTCGGTTTACCTTCGGTTTCTTCTCCTCCTCCGTCGGCCTTCCTCCGCCGTTTTTTTGCCTCAACTGTGGCCTCTTTCCTCTTCCTCCGGCGATGCTTCGGTTGTAGTGGCGGCGACCAATTTGGCCGGCGTCGCCCGTTCCTCTTTTTTTTCCTCTTTTCTCGGTTTCATCGGTTTCCCTCGATTTTCCTTCCTTTCTTTCGCCGCCGGTAGGTTCCTTCCTTTCCTCTTTCGCCGGCGATGACGTCCCTTCCTTTTTCTCTCACCGGCGGTGGCAGCTCCGCCACCGTCGATTCTGGCTGGGGAAGATCGGGTTTCTTCCCCGATTCTTCCTTTTGTTTTTTCTTCTTTTCTATTTTTATTTTTTTTTCTTCTTTCCTTATTTAGTATATAAGATACTATATACTATATATTATATACTATATAATATATTTTATACATATAATATATACTACATATTACACATATATTATTTCATATATAATATAATACAATATATATTATATATAAAATATATATTGTATATTACAAAATATATGCCTAGTATATATATATATGTATATTTATATGTTTTAAATTTAAATAACTTTTATATATATTTTCAAACTTCAATGTAAATCAATATTTACATTTCTCAATTATATGCATATATATTTTTATATATATACATAAGAAATTATACTGAAATACATATGTATTATTTAACTTTATAAAATAGTATATATACTTATATAGACCCATGTATATTTAGTATATACTATATACCATACGGTATTTAAATACATATGTATTTGCATGAAAATACATTTATATAATATATAATTATATAAATATATTTCACATTTCCTTTCTCATTTTCTTATTTAATTTAGATTTTCATTTATCCAAATTAAATTTCTCTTCTTTATTATTTTTCGAATTCACAAATATTTTTATTTCCAATTTAACTTCCTTCATTCGAATCTCCAATATTCCTTATTTTCCAATAAATAAAAAATTTATGGTTATCACACTCTTTTAGCTTTCGGCTCGCCTGCGACGTCTATCCTCCCTCGTCTCTCTTTCTTTCTTCAGCAACAGGGCTGGTTGCCTTTCGGGAAGGAAGAATCGGGAGTTTTCCCGATTCTTTCCTTTGTTTTTTTCTTTTATTTAATTTATTATTAGTTATATTATATTTATAACATCAAGTATATAAATATAATATTAGTATTATATTATATAGTATTTTACTATATAATGTTTTATAGATATATATATTATATTTATAATATATATATTTACACATAATATATACATTTGTATATCTTCTAAATTAAATACATTTATATATATATATATATTTACATAATGTATTTAATACTATATATATTGTATTTACAATATATATATATATATAAACTTTAATGTAAAATACTATTTACATTTCTCAAATATGTATATACTTTTATATATACATACAATGTTATATTTAATACATATGTACTATTTAAATTTATACAATAGTATATATATCTATATATACTTCCGTATATTAATATATACTATATAATATTTCAATACATATGTATTTATATAAAAATATATTTATATAATTTATAATTATATAAATATATTTCTCTTTCATTTCTCATTTTCGTATTTAATTTGGATTTTCATTTATCCAAATTAAATTTCTCCTTTCATTATTTTCCCTAATTTCTTATCTTATACTTATTTCCAATTTAATTTTCTTCACTCGAATTTCCCGGTCCGTCTCTTCCTCAATTCTCGGGATTTTCGCTGATCTTCCGATCTCATAATTTTATTTATTTCCGCTTATCTATTTTCTTCAATGTTTATTTCCAATATTACTAATTTCCAAAAATTGAAAAATTTACAGTTATCACATTCTTAATCTTACCCTGTATCTTCATGGTTTAAAAGCCTGTCATACCAAATAGAGCATTTAAGGATATCGTAAGGGGATCACCCGTATCATCCTCCCATTGTTCTTCTAGCGTTTCTACGCAATTAGCAAACTCATCATAATGGCCATGCCTTTCTTCTCAGTCTGCCACAAACAGTTGGTATAGTTGAGATCGGACACACTTATGCCCATAAGTATACTTGGTACCACACCACATACAGAGTCCCTTCTTCCTACGTTCCTCACTTTCTTCCTTGGTAGGGTTCTTTGTGTTTCGGTTGAGTGTTTCAGGTTTTGTGGTTAGTGCCCTGGTATTGTTTGAGTTATTGTTTCTAAAAGTGGTTGGAATTGTGAGAGCAGTGCTTTTCAGGGTGGGTAAGAGGCCTTGAAATTGGCCCTCCACTGATGGTTTGTGATTGTATGGGCTATAGTTTTGGTTGGAAGTAGTGTTTTGGGATTGGGATCTGTTCATAAACATAGTTTTTCTAGGTTTATTGTAGAACATAATTTCAGTTTGTTTGGCTAAATTGAGGGCATGGCTTAAGGTTTTAGGATGAAACATTCTAACAAAATTTGCTATATCGGTTTTGAGGTTACTTACAAAAATACCGATGGCTTGGTCCTCCGGTAGTTTGATAAGGTGCACGAGACGTTCAAACTCTTCATAGCATTCCTCAACACTGGCCTCTTGTTGGAGCAATACTAAGTCAGATAATGGATCAGCATATTCACCATCTCCAAACCGAATACGCATCTCAAGCACATACTCCTTCCATTCCATTTTGTCCATGCCTCCCTAGACCTTCATGAGTCTTTGGTGCCATTGTAATGCCTTTCCTTCGAGGTTAATCATCACAGTAGGAATTTTTTCCACCTCTGGGGTACCAGCAGCTTCAAAGAACTGCTCTATCTTCATTAACCACCTCATAAACTCCGTTCCATCAAACTTGGGGCATTCCAAATGGGTTCGTTTAGTGTCAAACTTGACCAATGTCATTGAGTGAGTTTGACTATTGGTTTCTTGAACCAAAGGTTGTTGCAGTCCCGGTGATAATGTTCCAAAAGTCGATGAAGCCCCTACACTTTTCTGCGCTTGGTTTGGAGTTTAAGCCATTTCCATTGGAGCTTTAGCCTTCTCAGCAATGGTGTCACCAATCCAACCAACCATGTTTTCAAACAAGCGACCAATCTCCTTGTGGATATTCTCTAGCCCCACTTAAAGCTCATTTTTTAACTCGTTACATAGCTCGTTTTTCAACAGATCCGGTAACCCTTCGATCACTCCTGTAAGTTTTTCTTGCTCATTCTAAATCTGAGCAACCTCTCTTTGCAACCGGGTCTGTATCTCGTCAGCCATGATCGATGGCTCTGATGCCAAATGATGGTCACGAAAGGAATGAAGAATGTTGGATGACCTTGGGTGGAATGATAGGGATGATTCTAGCTTTGTTCCAGAATCGGTGCGTGAGAGTGTGGACAAAGAGAGAAATTGGAGTAACAGAATAGAGAGAGAATAACAATAGCCTTTTTTGGTGTAACAATGATGATGCCTTTTGTCTCCTTGTCTGATATATATATATATATATATATATATATATATACACACACATCATTAATTACACTAATTTTTTGTTAACAACTTGTTAACATTTTACAAACACCAGGTAATGATGTAAATGCTTAAATGTGGCTGTATGGTTCCCCTGTTTTACACTGTTCACCGTTCCTTTCGTATCAAGGGAATCGCAAGAGGAGGTTGAGGAGATAGCAAGGGCATGCTAAAGTTAGGAGGTTTTGGTTGGAGTGGTGTTGTTGTGGTCGGTTTGGGCAGGTTGCAAAATCGAGTTATCGGAATCAGGTTTGGATTGGGAATTACTGTCTAAGGTTTCGGGAGAGGAGGGAGCATCAGCCATTGAAGAAGAAAGAAATCGAAGGATCAAGTAACTACAATTATTTATGATTTTGATGACTTTTATTTGTTTTTTTTTAGATTTTGTCTTATTTTCGAAGTGCCTACAGTTAGTTAAAATTCAATAATAACTAATTTCATCCATCCACAAATTAATAAATTCATATACAATATATTTTTTTATTTGAAATTTATTAAGTTGATAAAAAAAAACTCACAATTGTTATTTTTAATATATTTTTGTTTACATTTTGTATATTTCAATATAGTAAAACAAAAAATTATATGTAATTCTTGTCAGAGTTAAATAAAACTCATTGTAATTTATTGAACCCAAGTAATATATAAACAAAATTAATTATGTCATAGATTTGTAGTAATTAAAAAGTTCATCTTAAAGTCAAGTTTGTGTATAAATTTTTTTAATTGAAATTTTTCTTCATAAATTGTTATTAGGTCAAAGAGGCAACAAATAATTTATTTATATTTCTTGCTATCTTTGAATGATGTATCACTTTACTTGATTATCCAATAAATTTCACAAATAAAATGGAAGTCATGGATAAAGCACTAATATACAATTTAATTAAAGTTTTCAATTTTAATGTTGATCGTATAACATTGTAACAAATATAGCTATATAAATTTATACATACATGTTCAATCATTTTGACATTCAAGCTTTAGAATCAAAGTGATACAACTTAAACATTGTAAGCTAAGTACTGCATGTCTCAATATTTACTTTCTTGCCCTTGTTTCAAACATAAAAATTTGACCTCTGATGAGATCTTTAAATATCTCTTGAATTTTATAATTTTCATGTTCCTAAATTAGGAGTATAGGCATATCATTCAATTAAATTAAAAATTGAACAACATTAAAAATAATTGTTAGCTAATCTATACTTTAAGTGTAACGCCTTTGAAAGTTAGGAATTTTCATGCTAACTTTTTCCTTGTCTTATTATATTTGTCACTTTCTCAATGTAATTATTACCTAACAAGTAAATTACTACTCATTTCAACTACTTAAAACTAATTGCTAAGGTCCCATTTAACTATCTCGTGTTGTGTGCCATTTTAAAATTGAAAAATTCCAACATATAATAAATCCATTTTCCATCCTCATGTGACATCAGAATATTTCATTAACTTATGGCATGTATATCATCTCAACAAACAATTGAAAATATTACATATCTACTTAGTGCATAAAATTGATTTAATATCCATAAGAAGGTACATTTATAAATATTCTTTGGTGCAATTCTATTACTTACATCATAATCTCTATACATTGTGTATACAAAAGAACCCAAGTATGGGATATAAACAAAAGAAATAAAAAGCTATACGTCAACTCAAAAGTACTAAACTCAACAGCACGTATGTTAAGCTCTCGATGCATAGCACTTGTGCCCGAGTCTATTTGTGTAACGTTCGAAATTATAAAATTCCAAACCAAATTTCTTGTTTTTACTTCTATCTTTCTCATTCAATTGTTTGGTATCAATTGACTTGCATTCGATGTCGATGTAAGTTCGATTCTATAATACTCATTACCCATAAAACCTTAAATCATTAAATTTATTAAACCATAAATACTAAGTAAGAAATCATGATAAAACTATAGTATAATATTTATAATTCTATTTATAACAATTCAATTTAGTTTATATCCCATTAGATCATACATATTTTTCAATTTAACACTACACTGATTACATTAAGTTTACAAATACATCTGCTGTGCATTTATTAGTCTGAATATAAATATTAAATTCTACATGTACCTGTACTCCTGACATTTTAACCTTTAGCGATCTTTTCCACTACCCTGTAATGTCTGTAACCACACGCATGGAAGAACTATCTGGGATGGTGAGTAAGAGGGTGAGCTTTGGGGAAAGCCCAGTAAAGAAAAGCATACAAAAGAGTGGTACTATGCCACTATATGCAATAAAAATCATAAATTTAAATTTTATAAATAAAATATGTATATGAGTTCATGTAAACATTTATTGAAAACTCTTTTAAAACATATACTGTTCATATAATTTTTTACTGTTCAAATCATTTAAAATCAATCTGTAATTCAATCGCTGTTCATATATTGTTCATATACTCTTTCACAGTTCACTTTTCAAATCATTTAAATCAAATCTGTCAAATATCACATGTCGATAGAAAAATAATCTCCCAGAGATTCATGCATGCACTATATCTCATAAGGGACCTGTATAGGAAGGCCAGGGATCTGAAACTCCTTCGTCAATCCTACTAAACACTATAACAAATGGCCATCGTCGATCACTCACAGTTTGCACTGGTCAGGTCCTCATTGCGTAAACCTGTGGGTTTGCCACAGTCATATCATGTAAAAGGGAAGGTCTGGGACTTCTCCCAGCCTAATCATCACTATCTCATATGCACGATCATCAGAGAGACATCAATATCATAAAATCATCTCATTTCATCATCATCATCAGAGCCTTTATCCCAATAGATTGGGGTAGGCTATATGAACCAATATCTAAAATCACGTTAGATCATCCATATGTATTCTCTGCCTCCATAGATTCCTATTTAAGGCCATTTGCTCATCTAATTCTAAAACCTCCATGTCTTTCCAAACTACTTCCTTCCAAGTCTTTTTCGGTCTTCCTCTAGTCTTAACCCTTCTCTCAACATCCATAGCCTCTATTCTCCTAATTGGAGCATCTACAGGTCTACGTCTTACATGTCCAAACCAACGTAAACGATTTTCACACATTTTGTCTTTGATAGGTACCACTTCAATCATCTTACGAATATCATCATTTCTTATTCTATCCTTTCTTGTATATCCACATATCCACCGTAACATTCTCATTTCTGTTACACTCATCTTTTGTGTATGTAGCCTCTTAGTCGCCCAACATTGACTACAATATAACAATGTTGGTCTAACAACTGTCCTATAAAACTTATCTTTCAACCATGTAGGAATTCCTTTATCACACAACACACCTGTAGCACTTCTCCACTTACTCCATCCAGCCTGGATCCTATAGGTCACATCACCATCAATCTCTCCATCCATCTGTATTATTGATCCCAAGTATCGAAAATGATCCCGCTTAGGTATCGCCACCCCATCTAACTTCACTACATCATGCTCTTCTAGTCGGTTAGAACTGAATTTATACTTCATGTATTCAGTCTTCACTCTGCTTAGTTTAAATCCTTTTGATTCTAACGTTTGTCTCCATAATTCCAACTTTGTATTGATCTCCGCTCTAGTTTCCACACATAGGACAATATCATCTGCAAACATCATACACCAAGGCACCTTATCCTGGATGGATTTTGTCAGTTCGTCCATAACTACCGCAAACAAGAAAGGACTCAACGCTGACCCTTGGTGTAATCCCACCGTTATAGGAAACTCACTTGTTTGCCCCCCACCTGTCCTCACATGTGTCCTTGTGCCTCTATACATGTCCTTAATTAGTTTAATATATTTCAAAGGAACTCTTTTCTTCATTAAGGAGCACCAGAGTACCTCCTTAGGCACTTTATCGTATGCTTTCTCCAAATCTATAAGGACCATATGAAGATCTTTACCCATTACTCGAAAGCGCTCCATAAGTTGTCTAAGCAAATATATTGCCTTCATATTTGATCGACCCGGCATAAAACCAAATTGATTCTCCGATATCTCTACATTCTTTCTTAATCTCCGTTCTGTCACTATCTCCCATAGTTTCATCGTGTGACTCATCAATTTTATGCCTCGGTAGTTGGCGCAACTTTGAATATCTCCCTTGTTCTTATATAAAGGTACTAAGACACTCTTCCTCCATTCCTCTGGCATTTTGTTAGTGTGCCAAATCTTATTAAATAGATTTGTCAACCACCTAACTCCTACATCTCCAAGGCATTTCCAAACTTCAATTGGGATGTCATTAGGTCCAACAGCTTTTCCATTCTTCATCATCTTTACTGCCTCTTTTACCTCTGTCTCTTGGATTCTACGCATAAAGCACCGATTTAAATCCTTAAGAGGCACCGAAATATTATCCAAAACTTTGTTTTGCCCATCATTAAATAATTTGTTAAAATAATCTCACCACCTGTCTTTAATGTCATTATCTTTAACGAGAGTTCTTTGATGCTAATCCTTAATACATTTCACGACTCCTAAGTCACGACTCCTCCTTTCTCTTGCCCGCGCCAATCTGTATATCCTTTTCTCTCCCTCCTTTGTGTTCAACTTGTCGTAAATCTCTTTTGCAACCTTCGTCTTAGCTTCTGCCACAGCCTTCTTTGCCTCCTTTCTTGCTACCTTATATTCCGAAAAACTCTCTTCTGTATTGTTCTTCTTTAAAGCCTTGTAACGCTCTCGCTTAGTCTTTATAGCATCTTTTACTACTGCAGTCCACCATGTTGCGTCCTTTCCAGTCGCACTCTTCCGTTTGATACTCCTAATGTCTCTTTGCCTACCTCCCGAATGCATTTTGCCATCTTATTCCACATTACATTTGGGTTCTCTTCTGTTGTCCAAGCCTCTTTTTGAATCCAACTATCTTTACATGTTGTATGACAATCTTCTTTTAGCTTCCACCATCGAATCCATTCAATTTCTTTTTGTTGGTTCCTTCGATGTCGTCTATCTATCTTCATATCTAGAACTAAGAGTCTATGTTGCGCGGTAACACTCTCACCTGGGATAACCTTACAATCCAAGCATTTATGTCTATCCCTACTCCTAGTTAAAAAGAAATCTATCTGACTTACTCTTGGTCCACTTCTAAAAGTTATAAGATGAGAATCTCTCTTCTTAAACAATGTATTTGCTAGGATTAGGTCATAAGATAAAGCAAAATTTAAGATAGCATCTCCTCCCTCGTTTCTTACACCATAACTAAAACCCCCATGTACTCTCTCAAAACCCTCTCTACTTGTACCTACATGTCCATTAAGATCACTGCCAATAAAAAGGTTTTCTCCTATGGGTACTTCTTGTACTACCTTATCTAAATCCTCCCAAAACTGTCGTTTACTAACATCATCAAGTCCTATCTGGGGTGCATACACGCTAATGACATTCAACACCTCTTCTCCTAAAACTAGTTTAACCAAAATAATCCTATTCCCTTGTCTCTTAATCTGTACAACATCCTTATGGTACTCTTTATCTATAATGATACCTACTCCATTTCGGTCTCTATCTTTCCCTGTGTACCAAAGCTTATATTGCCAAGGTGCTATCTCTCTAGCCTTTTCCCCAACCCATTTGGTCTCTTGGAGACACAAGATGTTAACCCTCCTCCTACTCATAACCTCACAAATCTCACCTAACTTACCACTAAGCGTACCTATATTCCAAGATCCTAACGTAAGCTTATGGTTATGAACTAACTTCTTTACCCACCCACGTCCATTGTGGTGTGAGAACCTTTGCCTATTTAACACCACATCCAGGCGTCGATGTGGCATCACTTCCGGGCGACGACCTAGCAACCCTTGCCCACTTTTCACTACACCCGGGCTCCGATGCAGTGAGTCGCTGTGTAGGGGATGCCCCAACGATGTTTTGATATTGGTTCATTTCATGAGATTGGACTAGTTTTTAAGGCTGGTTGTCCAAACCTACCGCCACCCTCCTCCTTTACCCGAGCTTGGGACCGACTGCGTTAACTCACACAGGCGGAGTTATAAAATCATCTCATTTAACAGTATAAATCATTTTCAAATAGCAATAATCTTCAATTAGTCGAAAATCATGTAAAATAGTAATTTATGCAATTTAAACAATTCATGTAAATTTTCTCATGTAGATTATTTAATAAAAATCATTTCTTGCAATTCATGTCATGTAATTCATTTCATGCAAATCATGTCATATAACTCAATTCATATAAATCAATTCATATAAATCACTACATGTAATTCATTTCATATAAAACAATTCATGTAAATCATTTCGTGTAAAATAGTAATTTATGCAATTTAAACAATTCATGTAAATTTTCTCATGTAGATTATTTAATAAAAACCATTTTTTGCAATTCATGTCATTTAATTCATTTCATGTAAATCATGTCATATAACTCAATTCATATAAATCACTACATGTAATCCAGTTCATATAAAACAATTCATGTAAATCATTTCGTGTAATGCAATTCATATAGCTCAAAACATATTTTAATTCATAAATAATTACTTTAATATTTATTTATAAAACCGCGCATGGATGCAATTAGAGGTGAATTTTTCTAAAATTCTCGAAACACTTCGATTTGATTTCTATTCTAGCCCCTTTCAAAAAAAAATCACATATTCAGTAATTCAAATCACCCAATTCTCCCCCATGCAAGCATAGTATTTCCTACACTACTTTTATATATTACATCGATTCACATACAAAATAAAATCCAATGGCACCACCGATCCACTTATTTCTCCATATTAATAGCTGCACAATTAATATTAAAATAATTAACACTCCTTGCTCAATTTATAAAATTTACTTTACTTAGCCTAAATTGGTATTTTAATTATTTCTACTTAAGGGAACATTATAGAATTCTCATAAATCTCCATTTGGCCAATTATGGCCAATTCATTATATTTGTTCTTTTCTCATTCCTACTTCATGCATAATTTATTTATTTATTTATTTATTCCATTCTCCAAACTTATTTTCTTATAGCAATAAAATTCGGTCATTTTCATTCATCCTTTATCTTATTCAAATTGCCTTCATGTTATTAAATTTATTACTCCTTTAATTTTATGATTATTGCCACACTTATTATATTTTATATTATCATTACCAGTCTTATGTTAAAACCAATACACTTCCTTTAAAACAGTTTATGATAGTATACTTCATGAGACGCCACCATCATCATTTCCTTTAATGGCCGAATGGCCTTCTTACCAAGCCAAACTTATTAATTCACTTGCTTATGATTTCCATGGTTATTATTACATTGCATAAAAAAATTAATTTACATTTTCCAGCCACTAAAATCAGCATTATTTTCCCACTATTTACACTTCAAAGTCAACTGCATCTTCTCTCAAATTCTTCATGGCTGGCTGCACATATTATTCCAAAATCATGTTTTTTTATTAATTAAATTTTTTATGATTAATTTTTATTACATGTCTAGCCACCATTTTTGACCTCTTACACCACCAACTACCATAATCATTCAACAATTTCATTCTTGGCTGACTATTCCCCATGTCTTTATTTTCTACTCTACTAAATGTCTTCATGCCATCTTCTTCATCCTTCTTTAATTTCCACTGCTGCCAGCAGTACATTACTACCTAATTTCCTATTTTTATTAAATACCTCTATAATCATATTTAGTTCCTGATCAAAATTTTCCTCTTCAAGTCATTCACGTCACACATACATAGCCAACCATACTTATGTTTTAATCAATTTAAAATATAGGATTATATTTATTTCATAGTCAGCCCATATTTTTCTGCCATTAACGCCACGTACAGCAGAAAATTCAGCCCCCAATTATCATGATCAAACATCCAAAAACTGATTTATACATGTTTTTATCCTAAGCCTTGATCATATCTATCATCTACCCACTTAATCCAATCACAACCAAGAGGTAAAGATGAATAATATGCAAGCTAAAAATTTATCTGCACAGAACGCCCCTGTCCAGTAGCAAAATAGCTATGTTTTGATGATTTTTGGCTAAAATATTTAGATGGTTAGGGAGCTACGGAGGTAAGGATCAATCTTTCTTAAGGTGTCTAAGTGAATGGATGAAAGAAAAGGGAATTTTACCAAGCTGAACGGAAGGAATCATGAGAGAAGAGAGAAATCGGGAAAACACAGCAGCAGTAAAGCGACGAGCTGAAGGAACTAGCAGAAAATGGTAGACATGAGTAGAAGGTGGTGTGTTGGCTTAATTTAATTGGTCTTATATTTTATTTTTATTTATAAAAACCTGATATAGTTTTAAATAGTCTAAAATGTCCAATTAAATTCTCAATATTTTCCACTTTGCCACTGTACAGTACTGACCTGTTCCAGGTCAAATTTATTTTATTTTATTTTATTTTATTTTCCAGGTTAAGTTTTGGGTCATAGGTTGACTATTTTGATTAACCTTTGAGAAAAGACTAATTTGCCCTTACACATTGCTATTATTTCCATTTCTATCCTATTAATATTTTATTATTTTTATTTTCAGTTTTTTCTATATTTTAATTTTATTAATTTTCCTATATTTATGTCAAACAAGGTCAAAGGTTGACTTTCAAGGTGATTTGACCAAGTATGAGTAGTGAAATTACTAAACTACCCCTAAACAAATGATTTTTGTTTTGTTCGCGTTGTTTTAAGCATTTTCCCGTAATTTGATTCACGAGTTGGATCCACGTGAAACTTCCTTACACGAGGCTTCTCCTATATCGGTCGATAGGTTAATTCAATTTGGTTTAACCATTATTTAGAAAATTTCTTCTGAGGTATGGACACAATCGTCATTTCCAAATTTGTTGGGCTTGAACTAAGGTATGCTTATCTTAAGGAATTCGGAAACATGGTCTTCTTGACCTTTTGGTATTTCGGGCCTAATATTCACATTTTTCTACTTCAAAGGCTATCCAAGTTACAGATTACATTATAGGGCCCACTTGATTGTTTTCCCAATAACTCCATAACATAAGGGAATTTATTTTCGTAACTCCACTTAATATTCCACTTCAGCACCTTCAATAGATATAGAGAGAATAGAGAATTTTTGGGCTCTTACAATTTGAAGTAATTTGTGAGGAGAAAGAGAGGGTGAACTGAAGCTTAGTAAAAAATATACTAAGAGATTATGGGCCCATATGTACTACATGCATGTATATGCATGTTAAAACTAAGTAATAATCATGTAAATCATGCCTTATACACATGTAGTAAGAAGATCTAGCTAACTTAGACAATTATGATCATGTATGAAGGCTTTTAGGGGCATTTGTCGGAAGAATGCTTTGAAGTTTCTCATTTCCCCCGCCCTAACACCTACCTTAAGTAGTCCCCATACATACGTAACAACAACTACAACAACAAAAGGCACATGCCATGCGTAAACTAAATGCATCAAATCTGCTTCACTAAGTACAGTTTTCAGAAACACTAAAGTTCAAATATAAATATAATAACAAAACATAAAACCAGCTATGCAGAAACCATCAAAACATGTCAGTAATCACAACAGTTATAAAATCGAGATCTTTTTACAAAATGCATAAAAACATATCCTATTTCCTTAGCCAAAAGCAAAATACATAATCCAATCATATTTAATGGAGAAGGCATCTTTCTAAAGATTAGGTAATACGATCGGGGTTTTTGGAAATATAACCAAGAAGTTTTTCCTCGAAAGCATCCATTGTAGCTAATAGTGGTCTAACTCTCATACTAGGGCTCTATAGTCATTATCATGAATCATCCCAGTACCAGTGATCATCTAGTAGCGAGGTACGTGTCTCGACTAGTTATTAGACAACTCACAGTCCATATACATACCGATACCCATCAACACACAGGAAGAATCCATGACGTGTATATATATATATATATGTGTGTGTGTATGTGTGTGTAGGCTCATATATGCCACACAGGCATAGACACTTGCCACATAGTTATACATTTGCCACTCAAGCAATAACTAAGAAACTTTCCCTTGACAACATCGATTGTAGCTATTAGTGGTCTAATTCCCTTATTAGGACTCTACATTCATGATCATGAACCGTCCCAGCACCAGTGATCATCTAGTAATTGAGGTACATATCTTGACTAGTTGCTGAACAACACATATTACATATAGATATCTATCAACACATAGGAGGAATCCATAAGTAGACACCTCTATGCCACATAAGCATAACAACAGGTACCATATGTCTCACATATCAAAATTCGTGTAAAAAAAACTTAAAAATATAGTCACATGATCAAAGCATTTGCTATTTGAAAACATGTAGTTTAATGGCAATAACACAAAGTAGAACATGCTTTGAATAGCTCATCAAGGTATATAGAATGATAACAATGAAGCTGTCAAGGAAATTAAATCATCACATGGATAAATTGAACTTTGATACATTAGTAAAATAATATTTAACATTATCAAAAGCTTGCGAATCTCAGTGCATAATTTCATTCAAGTCATGCATGATGACTATAATGCACGATATAGACTTAGGCTAATCCTACGTGGTGTGCCTAGAGTGATTTCTAACCTAAAATCTGATATTATAGCGCCATGGATAAGAACTATCCCAATATCACAATCACGTAGGCATACTTGTACTATCATCCAACATACATATATACATATATTTATATGTATATATAGTAAATCACATGTAGTACATGAGCTACTATGCCTTGATTAGGCAATACGACACATATTATATATATATATATATTTATATACTACCGTATCATTACATCATAAGAAATATCACCCTTTAATGAAGACACCAATTCTGCACAAAACTTTTGATAATTCTTAAGCTAATCCTTTCCACCAAACTTAAAAGTGCACAATGTCCTCAATGTGTAGATAAATAGCAAAATGAATCTCATAACAGAAAACTCCCCTAATATCATGATGACGAACATTGTGAAGCTCAACAAAGGATCTTATTACAAAAGGTACCTACAAAAACAAAATAAAGAAAAACAAGTATCAAGTGGAAAAATAATTTTACAAAAATGAAAGGAATAGAAAATAAAAGAAAATGACAATAAAAGAATGAAGTTGGGATGAGTTTATAGTCTTCAGTAAAACTCTCATGAAACTATATAGTAATAGTCAATCGGGCTCAAGCTTGATAGGATTTGCTCAATCCCTTTTTAGCAGGGCACTCTTCATCATAAATGGTGATCTCTCTATTGGTGCCTCAAAGAGTGATATGGCTTTCTCAAGGTGGTCCCTACAAAATCTCCTATTAATGTCCTTCTTATCGGACATATCTTGGAAAAAGCCATCACCTTTAGCCTTTAATAGCCCCTTACTCTCATTATCATGTATCACAAAATCAATAGAGATCACCTTGTAGCATTTGGCATTATCATCATTTAAAAACCTTTCATTAACATCATTCTCTACCACCAAGTCCTTCTGAAATCCTATAGGGTGACCCTCCACATCAACTCTCCTACCCATCCTAAACTTAACTTCCTTACCCTTAAGCTTAAGAGTAATCTCTCCTTAATATACATCTATAAGTGCTCTTCCTGAAGCTAGGAATGGTCTCCCTAAGATAAATGGGACATTGGTGTCCTCCTTCATACCTAATATTAGAAAGTTTTTTAGAATGACAAAGCTGTCTATCCAAATAAGAACATCCTCTGCCACTCCTCTGGGGTATCTAACAGACCTATCTACTATTTGAAGGGTAGTCTTAATAGGCTTAACTTCCCCTAATCCTAACCTCTCATATAGCATAAAAGGTATACAGTTGACACTAAATCCTAGGCCATAAAATGCATTATGAAAGAAACAATTACTGATAGTGCAAGGGATAGTGAAGCTACCTGGATCCTCTATTTTAGGTATGACTTAATTTTCTATGATAGCTTTACACTTGTTAGTGCTACAGGCTCAAGTGTAGGGAGAGGCTCACTAATATTAGGCTTTTCAAACCTCTAAGGAAAGGGAATAGGAAGCCTAATGATAGTAGGCTGATAGGAGTTAGGCTCAATTATCGTCATAGACTTTGTCTGAATGGGCTCTCAAGTTATCTTTAGAGCTGAGCCCAAGAGATTAGAAATAATGGATGAGCAGGAGTTAAGCTCAATTGAACTTACCACATCGGAAACAGTAGGCTCCACCTCATAGCCTAACTCCACCTCCTCAATCAACTACTCCTCAATCTTAGCATCTCCTAACATTCCATCTTTCATAATTATGCTACATTGTTCCTTACCTAATCTCCTAACAGAATTAGGCTCGATATTATTGGGTAAGGAGCCCTAAAAGTGTTGATTGAGTTATTGTGCTATTTGCCCAACTTGTATCTCCTGATTTTTAATGAAAGTTGCTTGATTCTGAATGATTTGAGTGAATATCTTTTTAAGTGAAAGCTTGCTGGCATAGGGTTGGGAATGAACAAGTGGCAGTGGTAGTGGTGGATGATAGTGAAACTGATGAGGTAGATGAGAAGAATGGGGTGGGAACTGTTGGTGTGGTGGCTCATGAGCGAGTGAAGGATGAAAACCAGGAGATCCTAAAGGTCTAAAAGTGGATGACTACCCCTGATTTTGGCTTTAAGAGAAATAAGGGTGATTTCTCCACCCTGGATTATAAGTGCTCAGAAAAAGGTTGTTTCGCTGCCTCTAAGTTGGGGTAACGCACTAAACTGACTCTAAATTTAATGAGCACCTATCTATCAAGTGTGTGTCACCACATGAATTACACACATTAAACGGACTTTGCACTACAATGACAATATTAAGGCTAGGAAAGGATTGGGTACTTAAGGACTCTACCTTATTTGTCAATGTGGCAATCTATGAAGTCAAGGTAGAGAGAGCATCATGCTCGTAGATACCAATCGCCTTTCTAGGTGTATGTCGCTTAGCTGACCACTGATAATTATTAGTGGCCATCTTGTCTAGCAAATTATAAGCTTCCTCCTGTGCCTTGTACATAAGTGCTCTTCCTACAATAACATAAATTATTGTCCTATTCTGGCTAGTTAGATCGTTGTAAAGGGTAGGGCATGTTGTGGACATTTCCGAGCATCATATAAGGACTCAGTGTCATATTGGGTGAATGAGGAAATATCATTCTAAGCTTGGCCATCTTAAAAGGAGGAAAGAATTTTGCTAAGAATTGCTGGGCTAGCTCATCTCGTGTAGTGATAGATCCTGAGGGTAAAAAGGTTAACCAACTTTTTACTTTATCCCTAAGAGAGAAGGGAAATAACCTAAGCTTAAATGCAGCTTTGGAGGCTCCATTTTGCTTGAAGTTGTTGCAGATCTCAAGGAAATTGCCTAAGTGTGCATGTGGATCATCATCAGGTAAAACCCACAAAACTGCACTGATGTCTGGATCATCTAAATGATGGTTGGCTTGATCTCAAAGTTAATCGCAGGAATCGTTTGCCTCCTAATACCAGTATAATACCCACCTACAATTGGGATTGCGTAGTCACCTATCGTCTTTAGCTCTCTATCATCAACCATTGGATGTTGCAGTGAAGCGACTTATATTCTAGTTTCTCTTCAAATCTTCCTAAGTGTCCTTACAATTTTAAGATCTAAAGGAAAAAATTTAAAACTCTTGACTCTATGCATGTAATCATGAAAAAAGTCCTAAGGCGGTTTTTTATAGACAAGAGAAGAGAAGAATAAGAGAGGAAAAGAAAAGCAAAATCTAACTAAAGTGTCTTAATCTAACCTAAGGGCTCTAAGCATCCAAGAACTAAGTATGTACAAGCTAGGATTATACCTAAGAGTAATTTCTCCAATATTTACTAAATCTACACTTAGTCCCTAGTAACGGCGCTAAAAACTTGTCGACCCTAAATGGTGTCTACACACAAGTGCACATGGTCTTCAAGTAATACAGAGGTGAGTCCGAAAATATCATCCCACAAAGACTGGTATCGCGAAGCTTAGATAAGTACTTGGTACTATTATCCTAAGTATTGGGTACTATATCCTAATAATATCTAAATGCACCTTAAAATTGCATAAAACAGTAGCCAAATAAATGCAGACAGCCCACAAAAAATTATCAGCAAAAACAATGTACTAATGTAATAATGTCTAAGAAAATGCAATAAAACCTAATCTAAACGAAGTCCTAAAATTCCCAAATTAAAATATAATCTAGATATGACCCTAAGACACATAGATGGACCTTAAAACGAAGAAAATACAGACCTAAAAAAATTCTACAAAAAAATGTCATTTTCTGGACAAATTTGAAAAAAATGCATGAAACACCTAAACTTATGCCTAGAACAAAATATCAAACACTTAGTAAACTCTACCCTAATTGCATGAAATTAATACTAACCAATAGAAAACTTAAAAGACATTAAAAAGGACTAAAACAAAACCTAAAGGGACTCTGAAACCAAGCCAAACAGCAGCTACAAAGTGAAGAACCAAAAACAATCACAAATATTACCTAAGCTAACCTATCCTACTTTGATCATTTTTTTTTGTAAAATCTGTAAAAACTTATTTAACCCAATAAAATACTCTTAAAATAGTAGAAAAGTTCTAAAAAAATTATTTAAAACCTTAAAACAAGAAATAACAATTACTAAAGAAACCTACTCTAGATTAACACAAAATGACACCAACTCCCTACATACCTTATTTTGAACATTTTTTGTATTTTTTTTAAAAGATATTTAAAAACTATTTTACCTATTAAACTAGACCCTTAGAAAAGTAGAATAAAAATACTAAAAATTCGTTTAAGAACTTAAAAGTATAAAATAAAAATTGTAAAAGGAAACTATAGACCAAACTCCTTCACAAGAGCTAAGGAGGTGATTTTTCAACCTCTCAAGCTCCCATGATCATAGGGCTCAATCTTGAACCAAAATAAGAGAACAAGAAAAAGTAGAAGATGATTAATGTTGTTGGAAATTCAAAAAAAAAAAGCTCAAAGCAAGAGTGCAAGAAAGTAGTAAAGAGTAAAGGAAAACATCATCAAAACTTGTATTTAACTTGCAAAAATGTAAAGAACTTCAAGGAATAAAAAATGGTAGCTACTTTAAGCTATTAAGAACATGAAAATGTGATGGAAGAGTAAATAAAATTAAACCTATGCAACCCAACCTAGGTTAAGTCTCATGAAATAACTTATACAATCACTTAACCTAGGGATACAAGAGTAATTTCTTATCCTAGATGAGTTGGCATTTTTGGCCACTTGTCTTTAGGTCATTGGCTACTCAAAGTAGATATTTTCATGTCATTTAAGTGCTCACATCAGCCATGGACACCTCACCCCTTTTAGCACCTTCCTTTTTCTCTTTTAGTCCATGTAAACATGCATAGTGGCAAGGGTATATGTCTTCTATGTGTTGGTCATGCGTTCTTTGTTCTTATCCACCAAGAGTGAGTAAGATGATGATATTTGGCATGCTAGGTGTCATGGAAAGAGAGAGAAAATGATGAGTCAAGCTCCTTTTGTCTTTTACTGGTTCAGTCTCTTTTCTTGCCTATTTCTAGTCTAATTTCTATCAAAATGGTTGAAATTCATCTGAAATTTATTTATCTGCAAAACATGAAGAATTTAATAAAATTAGAAAAATAATTAATAAAATCATTGGGAATTAAATAATAATCAATCAATAAAGCACTAAAATAACCATATTTTCATAAAGTTATAAGTCTAACCAGCTATGTTCACATTCTCAATTTCATATCATTATATCATTTCCAGGCTCATATTATGAGTATTATACACTAATGAACCCATCATGATGTTCCTCCATTAATTTTAATCATCCAACCCTATGGTATAGTTTACTTAACTATTACACATTTTATCAAAACATATAAGCCAATCACATTGCATTTCCATCATTACATATCCATCTACTCCTTTAATCCTCATTTTCACATCACATGTATATATGTATACATTTTCTTTATCCACAACATCCATAATTACTCAACACTCATACAATATGCATATATACATCTAATATAGATCAAATAGCAATATAGCATTAACATACACTTAACATATATCCTTTTACCCTTAGAAATCCTTGTCGCCGAATTTTCACTCCAATTTTCTTCAAGGTTTAGCAATTGTCCTACACCAAAAATTACATCTATATCATCTTATCTAACTCGTAATTTAAACTCAACACAAGAGATTAACCTTTACCCTTAAATCCTTCAATAGCTGAAACTTATACCTTGATTTCATTCATTGTTTTCTACAGTAATCACCTTTAAACAGTAGCCAAATTCTAGCAATTAATCACTATCGACCTTATCATTAATCCATGCATCATTTGTATATTAAGTTTAGACCAAAATATAGGTCCTTAACCTTGTTTTTTCAATTTAGTAGAGCTTACAGCTCAATTTCCTCAAATTTTAAGTTGTTGTAAAGTGCCTAATTTAGCAACTATATTATGCCTAAAGGCTTCCACCTCAAGCTCTAAATTTCAGCTCTCAAAATACCCTCTAATAAGCTACTATTTTACACCTAATCAACACCTAATCTTAGCCCTCTTTTAGCCCTTAAACAGCCACTTCTTCCATCCCTAAAACATCTTCAATTCAGCATTTATGTCAACTAAGTTCAACCTTCCTTAACAACCCCAAGACCAACATCGAACACCCTTGAATCTCCTTACTTTTACCTTTATTTCTAGCCTACAAAATCCCATGATTTTAGCACCTCAAACCTCAGCTTTTCCTCCTATTTATAGCCCTTTTCTAGCACCACATTCTACTCCAATACCATAGCCTTATATGCCCTTTAAACTCATCTCTAAGACCTAACTTCACCTCCCCTACATCTCCCCTATTCTTAGCCCCAAAGACCTCATTGTCTATTACCTAACCAATCCTCACCAGCCCTGCTTCTCCTTTATCCCAATGTCTCCTATAGGTGCCTAAAGAATTTAGCTACCCTCTACTCAACACCCCTATTCCTAGGCAGTAGAACCTTTGCTTCGGTTTTGCCTTTAGCTCTTTGAGTATCCTGTTCCAGCCCCTTAAAAATAATCTCTGTCCTAGCTCTTGAGTCTCTTTTCCTCTTCTATATCCTTTCTTTTCTTGTTTCTTTCTTCACTCTCAGTCTATCTTTTCCTTCACCAACTCCATTTTCTGTTTCCTTCTTCTTTTATTGTTATTTAGTGTTAGTTTTTAGGTCAGATTGAGGTGTGAGCATGTCTACCTTATTGCATACCAGTTGTGTGCATTAAGTACTCATCATTTATTATTTATATTAAATATAGTTTTATTATATTAATATTTATTTGATGTACATTGCACAACTTTAATTATTTTATATATATATATATATATATATATATTTCTTTTACTTCTCTTAATGCATAAATATGCAATGTTTATGTATTTGGTTTATATATATATATATATATATATATATATATATATATAAATATATTTATACTTATTATTATTAGTCATATATATATATATATATATTTCTTTATTTAATTAGTATATGTATATATATTGAGTTTATATATGATGTACTGATAATGTATAATTTCTATACACAATCAGTTAACCATATGATTACACCTCATTAATGTGCTAAGCTTAAAAGTGTATAGACTCTTAAAAATAAAAATAAAAATTTTACTAATATTTATTTTTAAGGACCTCCATATGAAGTGTCATCATATGATCGACTAACAGTGTATAAAAATTATACACTGTCAGCGCATCATATATAATCTCATATATGTTATATATCTAAAAATTATACACTGTCAGCATATTATATAAAATCTCATATATGCTATATATATTAATTTTTTTTATTTTCCTATTATTTATTATGTGCATTTATTAAATACTTTATTTACTAAATGAATCCTTTATTTCACCTCAATATGTCCATTATCAACCTTAAAATAAAATTTAATAACCTTAATTTCATAAGATCCTTTCCAATGAGTTCACTCTAATTTTACAAAATGAAAATTTCAATAAGCCCATTATTTCGTTAATTGCCCATGATTCGTACATTTAACTCGTCACTTTATAATTCATAAATAAATTCTCAACAATTACATTACTTTCAAATATCGCATTTATCTATTTTTTTTAGCGTAGAAAATTCATGCACATTAAGAGAAATTTCATAAAAATTGTCAACATCTTTGTTGACTCAATAACTAAATCAAAAGGGGTGAATCAATTTTGAATAACACCTAGTAATTAAAGCAAATGTAAAACAAATAAAGTAAGAGTGTAAGGAAAGATAAATTGCATACAAAGGGTTTATAGAGCTTTAACATTTTTGCCTATGTCCTCTCCTTTGAACTCCTTTTAAAACCTTGCCAAATTCACTACTAAACTTTGAACTTTACACCAACTCTGTTTTTGCAAGCCCAATAGGAACAGTCCTTTTTACCAAGGTTCATTGATAACCTTTACAATCTCTCCTTTTTCTAGTCTTAGGGAGAAAGCCTAACCCTTTTTTTCTCACAAACTCAAAGAAAAAACCTTTCATACTTCTCTATTTTTAAGGCTTAAGGAAAGAACCTATAACACTACCCAATTCTCCTTTTACAGTCGTCCATACAAAGGTTCACTCCCATTACAAAGTTTGGGTTGGTTTATAAGAATTCTAATCACAAGTACCTCTATAAAGGTTGAGTCAATGAAGGAATTACAATTTGAGAGACTAAATATACAAAAGAGTGTGTTGTCTCATGACATAAAATTTCAAAAGAAGTTTGAAGATGGGTATGATTGTTGATTTGGATTTTTTCTGTCGCTTGTTGAAATATTTGCACCTTCCTTTTATACTTTCTTTACAATTCTTGACTATTGGTGTTGACTCTTTGAATTTCTTCACATTTGTAAATATAAAATCTGATCATTGGATGCAGCCAGTGTCAAGGGTATCGATACATTCTTCTTGTGTATCAATACTTTATAAAGGATTCCTTCACTTTGAATAGATGTGTATTAATACTTAAGCTTCATTGTATTGATACTAATACAAAGTTTAAAGATTTTGTCTAGTGGTAACGATAAGGTATCAATACATCTATTAGGCCTATCAATATGTATCATACCAAGTGTATCGATACTTTTGATATAAAGAACAATATTGGTATTTCAAAGCAATGAATCACTTTTAATAAGACATCAAATATGCACGAAATAATTTAAATCAATCAAACAAATGCATATTTATGTTTTAAACATTCTTAATAACATTTAGCATGATTTTAAACAATTAAATTCATTTAAACGCTTCTAGTAATAATCATGATATTAATTAAAATTATATTTTTCTTAAGTTTACGAAAGATAATATCAAAATCCTAAGTATTTCAAAACTAACAATCTTCATTAACTAATTTTTTAGCTTCAGTGTTAAAAAGTACAAATGCTTTTCCAAAGCCATCAAATGCTTCAACATTCAATTTGTACCTACAAGGTATACAAATTTCCATAATTAAATTATATACACATATTAACATTATAAAATGCTTTTATTTTCACCATGAAATAATCTTTTTAATGTATTAAAGATATCAAATCTCATTTTATTTATCTCAGAGTTGGATTATGGACATCAACATTGCATGGGAAACTTAAAATTTTTCATCAACTTTAGATAGATTTTTTTTACACCCACATGAAATATAAACCCAACCAAGAATTGCATCAACTTTCATGATAGTTACTTTACTGGGAAAACAATTTCCTATGTATAACAAAAATTTTAAAATAGTCAATAACAATATACATTTTAAATTAGTTATCTTTTAAATTTATGTTGCTATATTTTTTATCATTGAAAAAACATGTTGGTCGATACCTTGCACAACGGCTTTGGGATCATTAATTTAGTTCCTGACAAAGGCATTCTATTTATGAATATTAAAACCTCATCTAATGCCAATATTTTAAGATTCATAAGCTTTTGCTTAAGTCACCTTCCTAGCACGAAGGATAAGACTAATTTTGCTTTGATACCATCTATCGCTATCCATACGTTCCTTCTATCGAAATAACATAGTTGTGAGGTACCAAAAGTATCCTTAGTCAAAGTCAACCTTTCACTTGTCAAATTTTTAGCATGATCAATTCAACATCGTATACACTGAAAGTTAGAGAATCTTTCCTGGCTTGACCTCACAAGTCATTTGCCATATTCTGAAACTTTATTCTAAGGAAGACACCAACTCCCATTGCTTAAACAAGCACATGATCCTAGCATAGTTAGAACCAACACCAAGCTTGCTCGCATGTTTTTAGAACCCTCGTGCCTAGTATCATAAGGCACTACTTATAGGCTAGATCACAACTAGCATAAAACCTTTTTAACTCAACGCATCATCCACAAAGCCTATACCCTAAGACCATGTCTCAAAGGCTATACCCCCTTAGCCTACTTTCAACTTATCTCACGCATGATGAACACCTTTCACCTTTCTCACATACCATCAAATACTTGAACGTGTTGTCCTAGCTCCAACATACTCACATGCTCTCTATCAAGATTCTCTATAGGTTTAGTTGCTTGTCTACTACTATCCTTCTCATCTTCCATGCTTGTTGATGCCTTTCTTACACTAGCACCATCACATGATCCTTGATTACTCGTTAACTTACAAGTGGAAGGATCCCACAAGACATAATGAATGTTATAGAGAATAACTCTTCTTAGCCAATTGTGTGATATGAGGCTCATTGGTCTTGAGTTGTCACATCCCGTTTATACAGTATTTTACACTTTTTCACACATATCACAAGGGTTAGGTTGTCTGCGATGTTTTTATTTCCTATTTTCTTATACAGTAAACATTTTTAAACTGTAATTCATAATTAAATAAAAATATTTATATATCGTAATTTGTTTATCATTTACATTCCCTGTTTATAATACCACACAGTAATACTGTAAAATAAGTCTGAACATATAAAATAAATGATTATACCTCCAGGATATAAGCTAGCTGCCTTTAGGTACTTAAATACGTAGCCAAAATCCTAGGATGATATATTACGCAGTCATTGGAAATACTCTGTAGATGTTAAAAATAAAAGACTGAGCAAACCACGGCTTAATAAAGGAATTGTACATAATACTTGATACCACAAAATCTACATGCCATAAAACCCTTATTTTCCTATAGGTGCTCTAAGGACCAAAATAGGAAGGATACTATAGTCGGCTAGGATCCGAATGGAGTAAGGAAGGTATTTTGAAATACTTATCTTATCCCAAAACCTAAAAGCGACTATAGGAAATTATTAATTGTTAAGATGAAAAACTTTTTCCATAACATTTCATATTGAATTTCCAAATCAATGCTTTCATAATTTAAAGCATTAAATGAAATAATCTAATATTCAAATAAAATCATAAAAAGAATATTAGATTAATAAATCACCATTTCTTTTTGTATACATGTCACGTATATTATTGAAAATATCGTAAACAGTATCGTACTCAATTTAGTACAGCAAACTATTTAGAAATCATCATCATCTCATTTGAAAACATGTAAATACTCATTTATCATTTAACATCGTCATCATTTAAAACATCATTGTCCATATCATAAAAATGGTGGAGACTAAGGCATTGCTCGAAATATATCATGTTATCATCCTCGTAGGGTAAAATAATCATCATATGAGATCTATGGCTATAGTCTATAATTATCTTCAACCGTACATTGATCAGGTGTCGATCGGGACATTTAACATATCACATGTCACATGTCACATATCACATATCACATATCAGCATGATAGATGGGTCTATCAGTCTCAAAACAATATTTTCATCATCATATTACCTTTATGGAAATCAATAAAATATGTAGAATCATCAGTCAATCTATAAAGGTTTTAAATTTTCATATAGTGAATATTTTCGAAAAAAAATTTATAAAATATTCACTATTCAACTTTTCACTTTATAAACCACATCTCACACTATAAAACATGTAGGAGGAATTTTTAGTAACCTCACTTTCGTTAAATACGATAACATGAATATTTAAATAATATCTTTCGATATATTTATGTTTTATGAAAAATATTAAATTCATCATTTACAAGGCTAGGAATTCATTCAAATATGTATTAAAATATTTCATGATATTTTTAAAAAATTTTGTATGAAATTTCAGCAGCATAATGGTTGCTAATACCCTAACCTTCTTGCAATTTCAACATAGTCCCAAAACCAGCAAACAGCCACAATTTCACAGTTTCCAATGCATTTCATTTCTCAAATATTCTTATAAAATTATTCATATCAAAATTATGCATTCGAGATATCCTTACAAATCACATACGCATCTCTTACTTATCTGACATATTCGACCTTTTCAAATACACCACTCGTAATTCATTACTCCCGGCTGTAGATAATTTCACCAAAAATATTAGCTTATTTCATACTTATTTTTAAGCTATTATTCATGTCCAAGTGTAACCACATTAGACACTGTAATTATTTTCGTAATATAATTTCTACCGGTAGTACAACATAACTTCTTCGTTTTAAGTCAAATTTTAAATCCAAGCATAGCGACAGACTCCTTGTAATTTCTACAGTCTAAATGTACTCTCAAATCATCAAAATCAGCTATGAATCATATTCCCCTTACCATGGCCAAAATTCCCTTCCCAAATTCCTTAAGGAATTTCAACAATTTAATGTTATATTCTTACTTAGCCATTGTCATTGCATCATCTAGCACCCATTTCATGCATGAAAACTTATGGTTTCCTATGGTTCCTATGTTGGCCGAATGCCCTCTTCAATGGCAAGATTTTGTTTAGCCAAATTCAAACAATTCTAATGGCATAAATGAGCTTAGCATGTTGAGATGTATCATTCTATACCATTAAAATTCAAGAAAGCCTAATGTATGGCAATGTACCTCACCTTGACCAAATCTTTGAAGCTCCCTTTTTCCTTGTATTGTGGCTTGTTTAATGACCTATTGGTATGGGTAGGTAGAGGAGAGAGAGTAGAAAAATTTTCTAGTCAATGGTTTGGTGAGATAATGGCTAGGTTGGAAGATATGAAAGCTTTTCTCTCTTTGTTTCTTTTTCTCGTCAATGGCATGGGAGCAAGATGGAAGAAGATTGAATAATGGCCGGCTA
The DNA here is from genome assembly GCA_032173925.1 of Heritiera fomes. Lineage (NCBI taxonomy): Eukaryota > Viridiplantae > Streptophyta > Magnoliopsida > Malvales > Malvaceae > Heritiera > Heritiera fomes. The sequence continues at coordinate 36,894,577 of JAPDPM010000003.1, forward strand.
GAAGTCAAGAAGAATTATGAAGAGTCTTCTAGAAGGGGTGAAAATTACGAAAATGCTCGTAGTTATGTAAATTTCGAATAATTTTACCCCTAAGCTTCCGTAGTAGTAAAAACTATGTAAGTGCATTTCAAAATTTCAGATTCCATCACCAAATAATCTTATTAAATGTATTTTGATGATTAGAAGTGGTTTTGTCAACGCGCGGTACACGGATAGTAAAAAATTACAATTTTACCCCTTGCTACTCTCCAGCGAAATTCTCCGATTTAACCATCGATTCAATATATCACTTAATATTGTCTTAACCTCCTTTTCATGTATAATATCATGGTATTTTTTCTTCGTCCCAATTCATTTTAGTTTGGTTATAATTTACGAAAATACCCTCAAGACGTAATCGTCATTTTCCAATTTGTTTGTCATACTTCACAAAATAATGCAAATAAGGTGTTTTAGGTCTCAAATTTCCATAATATCATTATTACACCATCCGTACACTGTTTCCTCCAGTCATATATACATCTAGGCTCAACATTCCAAGTGGGGCCCATATCATTATTTACTTATAATTTACAAAATATATTAAAAAATAATTAATAATTAATAATTACATATATATGTACAGTACAAAATAATTGGTTCTCACATGAGTCATCCTTGGGCTACCTATTCCTATGAGATATCATGACACACTTGTGACCTTTTGATGCATGCACACCTAAGCACCATGTGTGCTTAGGAGTGCCTTATTTTAGATTAGCTAGCCCCTACCAAGCTGCTAACCAAGTGACGTTGGAGAGCTCATATATAACATCCTTTATAAAGAGCATAGAAGCTTTTACAGTTGTACTACTAAAAATCGTTAAAATTTTTGAAACGTGGACAATTTTTCCTGTGTGAACCTAAGGCCTACTCAAGCAATCTCAATGCACAATGATCTTTGTCTTGATCCCAAAGATGTTATATTTCTTCCTTTCTTTATCAATTCATTCGAGTGCTTTTACTTGAGGCCCACTCGAAAGTGCCACACTAGGTTAACATGCTTTACGACAACCACCCATATGTCTTCTCTAGGACCTATAACACTCTAAGCACCATCAGAAATTACTTAATCTAAATTCAAAGGATTGGTTCAGTAGTGTAAGGTTCCATTGAGTTCTTGAATAAAGATGATTTGCAACAGGAAGTCTCATGCTCGAATTCTCACCAAGTTAAATTTTCTTAAGCAAACACCAACCATAAAATACGAGTGAAGATTAATTTTATACTCAATGTGATATGAGAATAACTCATGATTTATACTCAAAAAAAGAAATTACCTCACTTGCGGATATGATATTGTTTGGTGCTTGGTATTGAGATAGTCATGATAGTACCAAAGCATATCCGTACCTGACTATGAAACCGAACCTGGGCCCAAACTCCAAACTCGTAATAGCCCAATCGAATCATTTTATAGCTACTATTTTCTTTCAATAATCACTCCTGCCGCGACGAATTTCTTCATTTGCACAGCCCACTGTGGAAGTAATTATTATTTTTTTATTTTTGCAGGATAAGGGAAAAAAAGAAGAAAAGTAAAGAAATAAATAAATAAATAGGTATATAAAAAATAAAAAAAAGCTGCAAGAAAAGAGTGGGACTTGGGAGTATCAGAAGAAAAAAAAAAAACTAGAAAGGGGAGAAAAGTCTGGCGTACATTTTAGGTTGGTTTGCATGGAAGCAGAAGAGAAACACAGGAAGAGGAAACTAGACCTTGATTGGAAGAAGTTACTCTCAAGACAAGCAGGGGATGAGGACCCACCGCCGCCCTTAGTAGTTATCAAGACTGAGCCCCAGCCACCGTCTATGAAATCCGACGAAATGGGAGGCGGCGATGATCAAAGCAAAGAGGAATTTTTGGAAAACTTGCCTGATCACAAGCTGGAAGAGAAGATTCAACGGCAGCAGCGGAATCTGGAATGCCTTGGCTCTAAGTTGCCGGATAAAGGCAAAAAGATTAGGGATCAACTTGAGCTCCTTGAGGAGGAGAAAAGACGGAGAACAGTTTCGCGAGCAAAAATGGTTTGTTCTTTATCTAATTTGGTTACTAAGAAAAACTGGAGAAAAAGGAAATTAGGAAGTTGCATGAGAGATTATTCGGAAAATAAACTACTTTTTTTTTACTAATTTAACTAACTAGTAAGTTTGGATTTTTTTATTTTTCAAATTTAGGTAAATAGACAGTGATTATGTTTTGCAGTAAATTTCCCCCCTTTTTCCATAGTTGTTTTACTTGTGTACTTACTGCATAATTGCTTGCATTGTTTTCTGTCAACTATTAATTATTAAAAGAAAAAAAAGCATTCCTTTTTGTAACCAAAATGTAGTTGCTGTTTCACATTTCAGAATGAATGACAGTATCTATGTGTCGACCCTTTTACTAAGTAAAACGTTGATTGTTTGCATTATTTTTTGATGGACAGGATGCTGATGGATGTGAGAAGCCTACAGAATCTCCAAGCTCAGATAATGTTGGTGAGGTTTCGAATAAAATAAGATTTTTTGATGTCTCATGCTGGAGTCTTTAGGAACTCTCGTTTCCATGTAGCCAGGAAATTTTGTTGATTCTGAGATTCTACTTTTGTAATGTTGTTTTTCGTAAGCATGGGCCTATTGATATGTTGTGGGTATTCAACTTGAAATGGATTGTTGTTGTTAATTAACTAAATGCAAATACGTGATGATCATAATCTAGTTAGGGGTGAACCTTCGTATTTGTGCTCCACTGCTTTGGAAAAGGGCTAATGGCATATGACTCAGAAACTCTGAGATAACGTGGCATAATGGCCAAAGCTTTCCTACCATAGTTGGTGGGGGAAAATGTAGATTGATAAAAAAGCATATAGATCAGAATAGACTGAATTTGGGTTGTAACAGATGGAACTTTCTGCTTTTTTGCCTTTGTAGATGATTGAATCGCAGTGAGATCTAACAAGTGTGGCCAGTTATGTTACATTATTTTCCCCCTTTTCTGGGTCTGGTTGCCATGACGATGATAATGATCCAGCCATTATTAGTACTAAGAACTCTGAGTCTTTTGAGCTCAAGATACGTGAAGGATTAGTTTAGTTATGACTTACGTACATAAGCACAGCAATTTCTTTGTAGCTTTAAAATTCTGGCTTTATGAGGTCTATTTAAGAAAGTTAAATGTTTCCTGCAGGTTCTTCTAATGTCTTTGGACAAGAGAGTAAATCACAGCAAGCTTCCTCACAGTCTACATTTGGTGCTAGTTTTTGTAAAAAGATGGAAGATGTAAAGTGCCACTGCTCTATTATATATAACTCTTTTATTAGCATTGTTAAGTGCAAAATGCAGTTTCTTCTAAATGTTTTTAAATTAAATGATAGATTGTAGGATAAAACTTCATACTTCAACATGACCTTCTTGATTGTGGAACATTATTGCTTTTATATTTTATGTTACAGACAGATTGTAGGATAGTCAACACATTTGACAAAGATTTATCAGTTTTGAATCGTTGTGGACGCCGAAAAACCAGATTCAATGGGGAGTTTTCTCAGAGGGAAAGACAGAAAGTTCGGGTATCACCAAGAGGGATGAATTCACAACATCATGGCAAGCCTTCTTTTGGCGATCGAAAGAGTAGGACAGCTTCATTGTCTTCTCTTCTTGACACAGATGACAACTTGCCAAGCATTGCAAAGTAAGCAATTTTACCTTCCCTGAGTGGGTTTTTCTCCTCTCATCCCTTACTTTTTCTCTGATATACAGTTGTTGGTGCTTGTCTACGTTGGTTGATGTTTTACTGTTGAAATGTTCTTGATCTGATGCTAAACTCACAGTGCTTCTGTCTGGTAATTAGGGTTAGGGAATGCATGTAGGTGCACCCTTTCTCAGCCAAAAGTTAACAGGCCCAAAGGCCGTATTTATTTTTTCCCCAATTCACAAATAAAGATTAAGCTGATTGGTAAGGGACAGCATGTATCTGCCAGCAGAAAGTGCTTTCTAAGTTGATTTAAGCTTTAATACTGGCAGGGTTTTTAACTAGAGCTTTTGTTAAATTTGAAATCATGGCAAGATTATTCGGAAAAAGAAGTTGTGTCAAAATTGAAAGAATAGAAATTTGGACAAATAACAAAATTTAAGGAAATCAAATTGCTTTTAGGAAAAAAGATTTAAAATAGTTTCATGATAAATCTATTAAAGAAAATTTTAAGGACTGTAGGTAGATTAAGTTCTGTTGTTGGATTAAATAAAAATTGAATACTTATTTATTTATTAGGCTGAGAATACCAATAGGTTACCCTTGAGCCCCTCACCCCTGTGGATTTGTATTTTGTTTCCTCCCTCACGTTGCATGTAATTGAAAATATATGGTGGGCAACATTTCTGATTTGTTGCAGGTTTTATTCAGGGTTATATTACTAGCTTTTACAATTTAGCATTTTTTTTTTTAATGTTTGTTGTCAACTTAAAGATATTCTATATGATTTTTGACATATTTTTGGTAATTGATCTGATTGTTTTCAGCTATGTTGAGTAGTTCAATAAATGCCTTGCTTGTATTTTGAATTTACTCATTTCTTTTCTGTAGGAAGAATGCTTTTCAAGTCCAACCATCAAATGATTCGAGGAGTAGAAAGGTATGCATACTTTTTCTTATTTCTATTACGATCATGATTATCTAATGTTGACCACCTGCTCAATTTGTGAATGTCACTATTGATGGAGGAGTAATTTATGTTCAGAGTTAAGGTAAATATATTCATGTGTTATTGTGGTAGTATGGATTGTATCAGTGTAGCTTGGTTATGCTTAGGATATTTGAGGTAGTTTTATGAATCCTTTGTTGTTAAAATTACATTAAGGGCTACAATAGATTCTTTCATATCCTATATAATTTGGAGCTGATTGTAATGATTTTTCAAGTCAATGTCTCATTTAGTTCTTCTGCGAAAAGTCAATCTTGTCTTGATTTAGAATCCGAGAGGCCTGGCTTCTGAATTATTGTCTTATCTTGTACTATTGACCAATGGAAATAGGGAATGTGTCACCATCTTCCTGTGTTATTGACTTGTCTGTATTCTGTGGTTTAAAGACTTTTGAAAGAATAAAAAGGCTTCTGGGTGGAAATCAGAATATTCTAAAAAGTCTTTTTTTGCATGAGCTCGGAGATTAATTTTGTCTACCAGGATTGCAACCAATCTTTTTTTGCTTTTGGTCTTTTAGAGTTAAAATTGATCCCTTCCACAGAACTATTAGTTATTCACTCTTTTGAATATGCTCTAATTGGGACACTTAAATTCTGAAAATTCTTCATACTGACTGTTAGCTGTGTAACTCACATAAGTTGGTTATTTTAGAGGTTTTGGGGTTTGTGGGAAAAGACAGCTTCACATGATTGTAGGCATCCTAACCGTGTTGTAATTCAAAACCTGACCAGAAATGTAATAGAATTGCGGAATTTGTCTTGCCATGAAAATATAGGTTTTATAATAAGTAATCTTTATACTTTTTTGGATGTCTGGTGATGGAATTTCATGCTCTCACCATAATTTATGCTTTTGTCTTCGTTTATTGATTGGTTCAATGATATATAACTGAAACAGGGCCAGACTGTTGTTCTTGTAGATGAGGAAGAGCCACAGCTGGTAAAGACAACAGAGATTGAAGTTAAACTTCCAAATTGGTTAGTAGAACTTCCAACACTTGTTTTTCTTCCAACTCTCTTATAGCTTACCATTATTCGGTTGCTGCCAGCAATATCTTATCTTTGTCTGACAATTTTTCAGCAAAAAAGATGCTAGGATTTATTACCCATCCAGGTACACGATGCCTTTTCTTTTGGTGAGAATAATGTGGATGACTTCTGCAGACAATTTTAGCAGGATCTAATTTGCCTGTCATATCTTTTTTTTTATCTATTGGTACAGGGATGATCCAGAATCTGTTGAAATTTGTTTTGGGGATATTGACAGCCTTGCTCCTGAAACCTTCTTGACATCACAAATTATGAACTTTTACATCCGGTAAGTATTTCAGATACTTCTAGATCTGATTTAGTGATTACAAATACATCAATTCTTCACACATCACAAGCTTCTCATCTTGTAAGGAGTGACAATTGGGTGTGTCAGGTTGGGTTTCTGTTGGGTCATTTTGAATGTTAGTCATCTGTGATTTTGATTTATGAGGTTGTTCTGGATTTGAATTACATCTAATTTATTGCAATTGACCTTTTGAATCTATTTTGGATGGTTGGGGTAACTTGCTGATAGACAGAAGACTCAAATTTGGGTTAGATCTTGGTTTGACTCTGACTATTCAAGTAAAACTTGATTGGGTTTCAAGTGAATTGGGCGGTTGATGGGTTGTTTAGGTCTGGTTTGCTTTTCCCATCTCTTTTGAGGACTTCTATAAATCATTTAAAGTAGATAAAAAGAAGGTACTTCTATAAAGTAACCAAAAAAAAGATTAAATGTCAAAACAGCTTTTTAGTTGCTTTTCCTGAGAATCTCTGGGTTTCAGCTTATTGGAACAATGTTGTTATCCCATCATAGCGCAATGACACTAATAGTTTCCATTACTATTGACATTGTGCTTTTGAATGTGAAATGCATGTAAGAAACTTGACTACTTGAGTTCTAAAATTCGTGGAAAATTTGAACTTATTTCCAATATGCTGTGTCTGACATGTCTTTCTTCTGATTGAACGGAATGCCCAACTTTGTTGAAGTATCATTACTTAAAAGAAAGTTTTAGTTAGAAAATTCTTTTCAATATCCGCTAGTTACTAGATGATGCTACATGAAGCATTGTGCCTCTAGTTTTAATCACTTTTTGGTCCTTTTGGCCAGATTCTTGCAGGAGCAGGCATCTGCAACAAATAGGCCAAAATGTGACTATCATTTTTTTAACACGTATTTTTACCTGAAGCTGAAAGAAGCTGTATCATACAAGGTTTTATCTTTCTTGTTCTCTTATAAATGATTGCGTTTTATGCAGTGTAAGATGAATTCATCATGCTGATTTGCAATTTCTGGAATCATTTGTCAGTCAGGTTCATCAAACCTGAACTGGTAGGACTATGTGCTTGAGTTGTACCATAATACTCTTATGGTATCTTTTTTAATAAGATAATTTTATTATGGTTCATTACTTTGCTTTTTAAGTTATTTAGCTTTATACCTGGATAGAGCAACTTGAGAGCAAAACACAATATTTAATTTCAGAAAGAAAGATGTATCTGCTATTTTAAGTTTTTATCCTACTATTTATTTTGCAAGCATGTGCTTTCAGCAGATCAATGATTAAAATTTAGGGTCTGTGTATCATTTGCTGAACTGTGAAACTATATGACTATTAAGATTGGTACTTCTGCAACTCATGCTCTCTGGGTGCTTATCCTTTTTACGATATAGGGGAGTGACAAAGATGCTTTATTCATCAAGTTCAGAAGGTGGTGGAAAGGTGTCAATATTTTCCAGAAAGCATATGTACTTATTCCAATTAACGAAGAGTGAGTTTTCCTGCCATACATGCAAGCTCATAAAGTGTTCCGGATTTTTCTTTGGTTAAAAAAGTGTTCCCTTTAAACCTACAGATTTTGATGCCTTGTGTTACATGGACTGCCAGAGTACTTCACTTGCATCACATTGACAAAGTCATGGGTTTCAAAATGGGTTTGAAATGGATAAGAATGTTGTCATGTTAAGCCAAGATAATGGTTTTTCAAAGTTAGAAAATGCATTATGTTAATTTTGAGAAAGAATTGGTGCAGTAGAATAAAATAAGTAAGGAAAAAAAAGGAATTTAATCTGGAAAAGAAAGATAAATTTTGAAATCAGGAGGGGGGGTTGGTGTCTGGCCCTTCTTTCAATCTGGTGGACCTTTGGAAACAAGCAATGTGCATATTTCAATAATGCTTGCCTCCTTGCTTGCAATTATACACATGGAAGGGAAGAGAGAGAGAGAGAGAGAGAGAGAGAGAGAGAGAGAGAGAGAGAGAGAGAGTAGACATGGAGACACTGTTTTCTAAAAAAGTAGGACATTGAAAACACTATATATGTATCTTTCAACAATTCTTGCATCTTTCTCACGATTATTGACGAAAATTTCGATTGTGAAATCATAATTACCATCTCCTCGCCTCCCCACTCCCCATTCTTGGATTAGAAATTATAAGTTGTCATTGTTACAAAGTGGTTTGTTACACGAACAAAATTTTTTAACTTTTCTATCCCTGCCCATGTCCTAGTTTCTGACTTTGAAAAAGAAGTGTAGGACAGAAAAATTGATTTATTCATTCATGCAGCAATGATCAATTACGGGCCTGTAATTAACAGAATACTGTCCCATGATCATTGCTTTACTTTCACAGCCTGTTGTCTTGTGTGTCTTAGCTGGTTTTTAGTGACTATTCTGCTTTCTGTTAACTGAGATGAAGGGTCATTGCAAAATGGTGAAGCAATATGAATTAATGGAATTGTTAGCCATTTATTTTGAATAAGTTGATTTAGTAGCTTTCAGCACCCTTCCTTTTCTCACTAGTTCTCCCTAATTTAAATTTAATTTATTCAGATATTTTGACTCAGTGATTGCTCTTCTGATATCCAGTTACCGTTGGAGTTTGGTCAGTTATTGCCTTTCTGTTAACTGAGATGAAGGTTAATTACATCCTTCTCTTTGGCATGCTTAAGAATGAAGAGTGGTTGAAGAAATAAACTAAATGGGTTGTTGCAAAATGGTGAAACGATATGAATTAATGGTTTTATTAGCCATTTATTTTGAATAAGTTGATTTAGTAGCTTTCTGCATCCTTCTTCCCTTTTCTCACTAGTACTCCCCCTAATTTAAATTTAATTTATTCAGATCTTTTGACTCAGTTATTGCTTTTCTGATATCCAGTTATCATTGGAGTTTGGTCATCATTTGTATACCTGACAAAGAGGATGAATCAGGACCAATTATCCTTCATTTGGATTCATTGGGACTTCATTCTAGCAGATCAGTTTTTAAAAATATTAAAAGGTGAGACAAAAGAAGCCAAAGGATTGTAAATGATTATGTACTACTATAGTTTTTCTTTGTCTGTATATTCAGAAAAAAAGAAGCCAGTTGACAGTGGGAAGGAAATTTCATAAGATAGCACTTTTTCTGTTTACAATAGCATGCTTTTGAAACCTGCACACCTCTTCATTCATTCTTCTTTAGTGATACAAGTAAAAGGATTTGCTTATATGGGAATCTTCAACAGCTTTCAGCTGTTGTATTAGCTAATTACTGTTGTATAGTAGTATAACAACATTTGAATTGAAGCCTTACTCTGTGGATTTTCAGTTAGAACTTCTCTGTTTCATTTTACTTCACACAATCTTGAAAATTTTACAGTTTAGTTTAATGATAATTTTGTAATATACACGTCTAACCAATACTTGACTGGTTTGCCTTCTTAATGTTGTTATTAAACCTAATAGACAATTTCAATCTTTGTTTTTAGCTACATGAGGGAAGAATGGAATTATTTGTATTTGAATCAAGAGGTTGCTCCTTCAGATCTTCCAATTGCAGACAAAATATGGGAAAATCTCCCCCGCAGGATTGATGAGAAATCAATAGCTGTAAGTTTTTATTTGCAATGTCTTAAAATTTGTCTCATTTGTTAATGGATTTCGTAATGGGGCAGAAACCTCAAATTGCTAAATTATAGCCTGCTGGACAGTGATTTCACAGAAGTGGCTACAGTTTGATCTTCAATTACCTCAAAAGATTAACTTCCTTCCATTGGTCGGATAGATGGAAGATTTTTTTTTCTTGTGTGCAAAGCTTCATGATAGAAGTTAATTTAAGATACTTTTGTGGGTGCATGCTTGCCAACCATTAAACATCTTAACAACTAGTTCAGTTTACTGCAGGTTTAGATATTCTGAACATAAAATTGTCAATGTAGAGTTTGTTTCCATTGAAAACGCGATTATTTTCCTAGTAAATCATCCTTTTAGATTTCTTTAATTGCTTGGACTTATTCATCAATCTTTGCTGAATCAAATCCATGTTGCTTAGAAAATTGGTGGCTGGCTGCAAATTAATTGATGACTACTACAAGAATTATGTTTAAAAGAATTGTGCGGTAGCATATACGTGGCATGATCAACTTTGAGTACTAAAATTATCACACATGTTTCTTTTAATCTTTTCATAGATACGGTTATTTGTTTCTCATTTTTCTCTAAAACCATACCATTTTGCCAGGTTCCCCAGCAAAAGAATGATTATGACTGTGGTGTCTTTGTTCTTTTCTTCATGGAGCGCTTCATTGATGAGGCCCCTGAAAGACTGAAAAAGAAAGATTTAGCAATGGTACCTGTTGTGTATCTTCTTGATCTGTAGAAAAGTTTTCTCATTCGGTTAGTCTTTTCTTGGCTAACCTGTTTCGATTTTCAGTTTGGCAAGAGGTGGTTCACACCTGAAGAGGCCTCTGGCTTGAGAGTGAAAATACGGAATTTACTTGTAGAACAATTTCGAAGTGCAAGTGAGGATGCTGGTGGTTCGCTATCTTCTCCTTCGCCTTGACTCATTTTAGGGTGGTGCTCCAGCATGAATCTGGTGCTAAAAATGACACACCAGTGGATTGAGTGCCATCAGTATATAGCTTGCATAGTTATGGTCCTCACTTCAAATGTATCAATGGCAAATCGGATACTGTAAAAAATTTTGAAATTGCTTTTGTATAGATTAAAGGGAAAAAAAATAAAGAAATTTCCCAACGCCATTGTCATTATGAAAGAGTAAAAGAGTGAAAGTGAAGGCTAGGATTCAAACTGACCAGTATTGGATACTTAGGCGGAAAATGGCACAAGCACTGATGGATTGTGAATTGTGATGGTGGTGTTTTCAAAGCTTTCCACCATCTGCATTTGCATTAGAGCAGTTTTTTTATCTGACCTTTATTGGCAATTGACTCGTGACTAGGTTTTTAATAATGAACCAATATATATATATATATATATATATATATATATATATATATATATATATATGCTTAAATGGAAGCAATGTTCTTCACGATTATATATTGATTTTAGGAATGTTATTTTTGTTTACAGAAGGGAAACGCAAATGGTTCATCAATGGACTAAATTAATGTAATTATATTTATACCAAACTCAAAACTTGATCTTAGTTTAAACTCCCAACTACATCAACATCAAGTGAGATAAAATATTAGTCTTTCTACATAAGCTTCTTTTACAAAATATAAATACTTGACAAAATGACGATATTCCTCCAAAATCGAAGTTCTATGTTGATAATATATAAATCCATTTAACATTATGCCATTTCAATGGGGGCTTTCGCACATTGATTGTTTCAAAACCATTCTGCGAATGCAAAAACAGCTGTGCATATCAAGCCATTTAATCTTTTTATCCTTTGATTTGATGTGTCGATGGCCTCTACCATCCAAACCACTTCTTGCATCTCTGCTCGTTAACTCGGGATCTATATCCCAACACTGCTTCATCAAATTTGCTAGGGCTTCTGGACAATGTTTGGGTATTTCGGGTCTCAGTAGCACTGTCATTTGGTAGCTTTTCATGAAATGAAAATCTCGCATTGATAGTGTGTTTGATAAAGCGGAAATGTGAAAGGATAGATAAGAGTGAGTTAAAAAATGAAAAGAAACTGATTATTATTTTCTTTGAAGAAAAAAAATGGAAAAGATTACTATTTCCTTTCATTATTAACAAAAACAAGTTATTTCAAATAGAAAAAAATGGTATAGTAGAGAGATAACTAGAAATATGCAAGTCATGTATATTTACAACATTGTCTTTTATTTTTGAAAGTTTATTTTGGTATCCTTACTAATTAATGGTGCAATGGTAAAATAATATAATTTCATTTTTTTTCTTCTTATTTTTTAACTCTACCAAGCAATATAATTCCATTGATTTGCTTGATATGAAAAATGAAAAGAAAAATCTTTTGCATGGTAGAATGAAAAGAAAAATGGAAAGATAAAAAATTGAAAAGAGAGAAAAATTAAAATATGAAAAATATGTTTTTTTTCCTTTTCTTTGAACTTTTTGGTAGGAAAGTAACATATTCATTGATGTACTTGATATGAAAGACAAAAAAAAAAGGTTTTGCTTGATAAGATAAAAAAATAAAAAGATAGACAATTGAAATGGGAGAAAAATGAAAAGATGGAAAATATGTTTTATCTTTCCACTGAGGTGTTTGGTAGGAATTAGGAAAGATAAATGTGAAAGAAAATGAAGTTATATTGTTTTACCATTATACTTTTAATTAGTTAAGATAACAAAATAAAGGACAATTTTGTAAATTTACATATTTGACTTACAGCTCTTTCATCTCTCTAGTGATCTTTTCAATTCGACATGATTTGATTTTGTTAATAAGAAAAGAATATAAGAAAATTTGCTATTTTCTTTTCTTATACCTTTTTTTCTAACCAAGCATTTTTAGAAATCTTTTTTTCCTTATTTTTACTCTTCCACTCACCTCTATCCATCTTTCCATTTTTTTCAGTTTACCAAACACACTTTAAAGCTTTAGTTGGGTGGATGGAAAGAAAAAAAAAGAGATGAAAAATTAAAAGGAGAGAAAATTGAGAAGATGGAAAATATATTATTTATTTCTATAGATGTGTTTAGTAAGAAATATGAAAAAGTAAATGAAAAACATATTTTCTTTTTTTTTTTTTGAAAATTGATAAGAAAGAAAATAAAAAATAAAGTGATTAGGAGTAATATAGTATTTTATCACATGAATCGCATTTTCTTTCACATGTTTTCTCCACGTAGGAGAGATTGAATTTTGTAAGGAGGGAAGAATTCCCATTTTCTTTTCTTCTTGTTTTCTTCTATACCTAGCATTTTTAAAATTCATTTTCCTTCCATTTTTCCATCCATCACTTTTTTTCCTTCCACTTTTCAGCTTTAGTCTATATTTGACATAACTTATGGAAAAACTTATCTATTGCAGAAGCAAAAGTTAAGGGATCGTTTAGCACCGTTTTTGTTTTCACTTTTTTTTTAAAACAGCAGTAGAAAGCTTGTTTGGCAGCATGTTTCTATTTTTAGAAAACGAAAATAAAAACAAAAATTTTCAAAACTGTTGGAAACTAGATTTTTGTGTTTCTATTGTTTTTGGAAACATATTTTCATTTCTGGTATTGTTCATAAGTAAGTGAACATAGTTTATATATTAATAAAATATTAATGTTTTTCATAATAAAAATATAAAATAAAATTCATTAAATTTTTTAAAATAAAATAATATTAAATTTTAATATAAAATATTATTTAATTTAAAAATAAAAATATTTTAAATTAATATATTTATTTGAATAAAGAAAAGTTGAAAACATAAAAAGCAATTAAATATAAATTGTATTGAACCATAATATTATACTATTATTTAATTTAAATATATAATAATTTATTTAATATATTATATATTTTAAATATTAATATTAATTATAATTTTGATATGTTAATAAGTAATATTATTGCTAAGTAATATTATCTAATATAATTAATTATTATTTTGCTAAACAATGTTATTATTTAATATGATATTCTTTCAATTAAATTTAAAATATATCACTAATGCTATCAAATAATTTAATATTATTAAATAAGTGAATGTCATAATGTCTAGATCCGTGAACCTAACCGCTAGACTTTAAAATTCAAGGAGTCGCCACCAACCATTCAAACCTAAGGTGTGATTGGTTACCTATTCTTGTCTAGAGATAAGGCTTGGTCTACGTTCAAAGAATCTAAGGTTCGGGAGTACGGTTACGTGTGGGGAAGGATTAACACCCCCACAACGCCCATCCTAAAATGGTACCAACTATTTTAGGTCATTCTAAATTTATCTTAATTTGAGTTAATTTCGATATGCTTAATATATTGGAAATTTACTTAAAATCCTTCCATCAATCTGGTTCAGATAATAAATAAATCCCCTCACCTCAAGAGTATTCAAGTAGTACCAATTGACTTGCTCGAAGACGCTCCGTTGTTGGATCATTTAAATACATTATGACAACCCTAATATTGACTCTATACCCAATAAATCATTCTAAATTTAATTTAAATTTAATTTCGATATGCTTAAAATATTGAAAATTTACTTAAAATCCTTCTATCAATCTGGTTCAAACAATAAGTAAATCTCCTCACCTCAGGAGTATTCAAGTAGTACCGATTGATTTGCTTGAGCAGGCTCCGTCGTCGGAATATATTATGAGAATCTTAATTTTGGTTCTATACCCAATTTTCTATTTTATTTTAAATGTGTCTATTATTTTTTGAATTCATATTACTTCAATATCCTATTTCTATTTTATTTTAATTGTCTTTATTATTATATTTTATTTATTTTTATTTTAGAAAATGAACACATATTATTGTATTGAAAATTTACTCTAAACCTTCCATCAGTCTGGTTCAGTCTAGAGCAAACTCCTCACCTAGAAATTTTCAAGGAGTACCATTCGACTTTCTTGGAATTTCATCATCGGATAATATGCATTTATCTTCATAATTTAATTATTCTTATCTTATTTATTTATTTATTTATCTTATATCCATTTTTCTTAAAGATTCTTATGTCTCTATAATTTTATTTTAAAAGTTTTATTTTACATCCCATACAAACCAGTCATTTAGTTCTAATCATTCATGCAAAGTAAGTCAGATTATCGGGCAAGCAAATCGTATTACATATATCATGCAAAAACATAATTTAATATATTACTAATATTATATACCAATCAAATTAATTAACATATATATATATATATTCCTTTTAAATTATTAAATTAGATGTTAGTATTATCATGCACTTACCAAAGTATTATATTTATCAAATCGTTATCACATCATTCATATGCTAAACCATTAACTATTAGTATAATTATTATATAAACAATTAATGCCCCATTATATACATATGCTAACCCAACAATCATAAACTACTCATTAAACATTAATTGAGCATTTTTTACTAACCTGCAGGGGTTGAAATCAAGCTTACTCCTTTATATTTCTTAGTTGCAACTCATGTTCTTTTCTTGCCTTAATTTCATGTGCTTATGAAGATGACACGAGCAGCAATCGATGATGATGAGGCAAGGCGCGGACGGTGCTACGCGGGGCAGGAGCAGCAAGTAGTCTGGTGCACAGCGATGGTTTGCAAAGCAGTGAACTAGTAGCTGATGTACGGTGATGTAGGTGCGGTTCTTTCTCTTGTTTCTGTCTGCAAGTGATTGAATGTTTGGAGCAGTAACACACGTATGGGCTAGCTCTTGTTCAGAATCAGTGAGCAGTTGCGGTTGTAGTGGAGACGACGGGTGGTGCAATGGTGGTCGGGTTGAATGCTTGATAGTGTATTTTTTGTCTGTCCCCTAAACCCTGAACTTTAATCCTTTTTATAGCCACAAATTAGTTAGAGTCCTAATACAACTATACTTATTCTAATAATTATCTCCCTTTTTTTTAATATTTTATCTACTTAATTCCTATATTAATCCTAATCCAACTCTATTAATCTAAATAATTATCCTAAAAATTTAATTATCCTAATTATCCTATACTAAAATTAATTTTATTTTATTTTCTTATCTCTCTTTTTTTTAATTATTCCTAAATCCTATTTTAATTGTAATTTCTTAATTAATGTTAATTCTAAATCTAAAAATTCTAATTTAATTTTAGCCTAATTCTAAATTGTTAAATTAAAATACAATGTCACCCAACCTAATTAATTATTTTTACAAATAAGAACTCGGACAAAATAAGGTGTCTACAGTTGCCCCTCTTTGTGCATTTGCTGTGAAACAGTAATTGCACAAAGACATAGACACCTATTTTGTCTGACTTCATTTTTTTCTTTTTTTTTATTTTTCAAAAAGCTCTAAACAAAAAGACAGTCAAACTTTAAAATCTTGTCTAAAAGCTTTGATTTTTTTTTGAAAATTTTAGGAAACTCCTCTAAAACTTTTCTTGTCAAAATTTGGAATCTTAGGAAACTCCTCTAAAATTCCTTTTCTTATCCAATTTTGAAATTTTGGGAAACCCCTCCAAAATTTTTTTTTGTGTCTAATTTTGAAATTTTAGGAAACCCCTCTAAAATTTCTTTACTTGTCAAATTTTGAATTTTAGGAAACCCCTCTAAAATTCTTTTCCTTGTCAAATTTTAAAATTTTGGGAAACCCCTCCAAAACATTTTTTTGTCAAATTTTGAATTTTAGGAAACCCCTCTAAAACTCGTTTTCTTGTCAAAATATGAAATCTTGGGAACCCCTCCAAGACTTCTTTCCTTGTCTAATTTTGAAATTTTAGAAAACTTCTCTAAAATTTCTTTACTTGTCAAATTTTGAATTTTAGGAAACCCCTCTAAAATTCTTTTCCTTGTCAAATTTTAAAATTTTGGGAAACCCCTCCAAAACATTTTTTTGTCAAATTTTGAATTTTAGGAAACCCCTCTAAAACTCGTTTTCTTGTCAAAATATGAAATCTTGGGAACCCCTCCAAGACTTCTTTCCTTGTCTAATTTTGAAATTTTAGAAAACTCCTCTAAAATTTCTTTACTTGTCAAATTTTGAATTTTAGGAAACCCCTCTAAAATTCTTTTCCTTGTCAAATTTTAAAATTTTGGGAAACCCCTCCAAAACTTTTTTTTCTTGTCAAATTTTGAATTTTAGGAAACCCCTCTAAAACTCCTTTTCTTGTCAAAATATGAAATCTTGGGAAACCCCTCCAAAACTTCTTTTTTGTCTAATTTCAGAGATTTTATGCAATTTATCCTATTCAAGCAATTGCAATTTATCCTCTCCATGTAATGTCATTCATGCAATTTATCCTATTCATGTAATATCATTCATGCAATCTATTCTATTCATGTAATGTCATTCATGCAATTTATCCTATTCATGTAATGTTTTCTTTGAAAATCATTTCATCCTTAATTGTAGCAACAACAAGGTTCTTCTTCATCAATCTATCTCATGCATTCTTCTCTTTTCAATTGTCATCCTATCTTTATTTTTCCTTTTCTTTTCTCATTTTCCTTCTTCCATTTTTCTTTCCCAATGAAGCTCTTGTCTTTGTGCCCTCTTTATCTTATCTTATCCCTTATTTCTTCTTTTTACTTTCATTCACTCTTTCTTTTTCATTGGTTTTTCTTAATTTCCATTTTCTGTTCATCCATAAGTTTTCTTTTCTTTCATTTTCCTAAATAATATAGGAGTCTTTCACATATTTTGCCAATCAAACATTCATTATCATTCTAATTTCAAAATCAATGCAATACAATTTCTCAATCCCTCAAGGTTAGGATATAGCAAAGAAATGATAGGTGAAATGAAAAGAGTGGTATTATTCAACATTTGGAAAGATTTAACAAGAAATTGTCAAGCTTAAAAGGAAAGTAGGCTTGAATGAAAAGCAAGAATTTTCAGGATTAAGTAATAGTATCCAAATAACAACAATTCAAACAATTCTGATTAATGAATACAAAATTCCCTTCAAAAGTCCATCTTGTCTGATATGTTGAGTTCATCAAAATATCCTCTTGCCTTAGTATCATTGACATCCAGTTTTTCTGGTATCTAAGCCGCCTTTTCAGGTTTTCAACTTAGATGTACTCCATTGATCCAAACAGCCCTTTTTAGGTTTTCGATCTGAATCCTTCATCATTTTTTTTTCTTTCTTCTTTTTTTCTTCTTTTTCATTTTCTTTTCTTTCTCTTTTTTTTATTCATTTCTATTCATTTTCAACTTCGTTGTCCTTGATGAAGCTTCTCTTATATGTTCTCCATTTTGATTCATACCCCAACATCAAATATTTCTTCACCCAATTTAATGCTCACATGGATCCAAGAGAGTCTTTGGAATCTCACTTCTTCCATCTAGATGAAATCTTTTTGCTTATCTTGATCTGCTTGTCCTAATTCCATCCAAAGGATCATCATCTCATAGTGTAAGTATGCCTTTATTCAACACATGATTCTTCAATAGAAGTACCCATATTTGATCAAAATGGACTTTTAAGGCACGTAACGTAGGCTCAGGTGAGGGTTCATGAAAGAAAGGATAATGTAGGCCCAAAATAAGTGTTTCAAGGTTCATCAAACCAAGAATCATTTTTCATGAATCAATTAGGCATTTGACTTTTGCCCCATTCTAATTTGCTTTTCTCTCCTTTTTTATTCAAATATGACTAAGGTTTTCACTTTCTTGATTCAAATCCTTTTTCCTTCTTCATTCTCTTTTTCTTTTTCGTTCCCTTTTTTTTCCACAAAAGGTTTTTTTTTCTTTGCCCCATTGATATTTCATCTTCTATTCTCTTTGCCCCCCAGTGTGGAGGGTGATTCTTGGTGGGTTATATCAAATAGGCTCAAAAGGGGTAATCAATGGATGATTTAACTCACACTTGAAAGGTAGTGAAAGAAGGCCATTTCTCATCTCAATACAAGTACTCACATTAAAGGTCATCTATTAAACAAAGACAAACTCATTAGAATTTCATGTAAAGACTCACCTTTAATCGTAACATTCTATAGGTGAAGATTTTAGACAAATATCTTCTATTCTCTTCTTGCTTGAACAATCTTGGCAAACTGGAAATCCATCCAACCAAACAAAGTGGTTCTTTCAGAATTGAATTTTACACTCATTGCCATTATCATTATCATGTTCATTATTTGATACTTTTAAGCTTGGTAACAAAGTAGAGAATATGGGTAGTGGTGTTTTACATAAAAGAACAAGATTGGAATGAGGAATTGAGAAAAATGAATTGTACTAATCCTTTATTGAAATGAAAATGAATGAAAGCTGGCCCAATACATAAAAGAATTCTTAATGCCTTTGGGCTTAGGCACTCCTATATTACCTAAGAAACTGAAATGTCCTAAGATGAATGAAATTAGAAACAAAGAAACAACCATTATCTTCAAAATGAATCAATCAATATCATTCACTTTCTTTCATAGCATTAACTGCTACCCCTTGTGTGATCTGGCAGAGGATTATCATTCACATTTGGATCATTCTTTGCCTCAAAACTCAAAATTCTAGCGTTGACAAGTGCTTGGACCTTCCTCTTCAAGCTCATACAATTCTCAATAGAGTGACCAACATTGTCATTATGATAAGCACACTTTGCATTAGGATCATACCACTTTGGGTAGGGAGGCTTCAACGGCTCTACATAAATAGGGGTAATAAGGTGACCCCTTACCAACTGTGAGAATAACTCTGCGTATGTCATCGGTATAGGATCTATGGTGACATTTCGGCTAGCTCGATTATTCTTTTGGTCATTAGGTGTAAAAGTAGGGGCTTGTGAATGGGAAATGGGCTGGTAAGCATTTTGATGATGAGTTTGTGGGTGGGGTTGAGAATAAGCGTAATTCACTAAAGGTGAATAAGAAGTATAGGAGCGATGTGAGTGATTAGAGACAGCTTGTGCATCTTCTTCCTTCTTCTTTGAAAACCCATTCCTCTTGCTATCATTCATAGATGCTTCAATCTTACCACTCTTGAGGGCATTTTCAATACCTTCACCAGTCAGTACCATGTCTACAAAATTCTTAGTCACACTGCTAAGCATACGTTCATAGTAGGGTGCTTTGAGAGTGTTCAAAAAGAACATGGTGACTTCCTTTTCAGTAAAAGGAGGCTGAACTTGCGACACTACGTCTCTCCACCGTTGGGCATATTCTTTGAAACTCTCGTCTTTCTTCTTTTCCATACCTTGAAGAGATAAGTGGTCAGGAGCTACATCAGAGATATGTCTATATTGAGCAATGAAAGCTTTGGCCAACTCAGACCAAGAGGTAACTCGGCTCCTTTCCAGTTGGTTATACCATTTAGCGGCTGACCCACTCAAGCTATCTTGGAAAACATGAATTAATAGCTTGTCATCCCATGCATACGCTGCCATCTTTCTACAGGTACATTGAAATATGGTCTTTTGGGCATGAAGTTCCATTAAATTTCTCAAATTCGGGTACCTTGAATTTTGGCGGAAGCACCACACAAGGAACCAAGCACACAGGTACATTGAAATACCACACAGGTACATTGAAATATGGTCTTTTCTATCCTGCTATTTTGATCCTCTTCCATTATGCGTGCTTGATATCTTGTATGGTATTTGTGGAGGCTGGACCGTCTAGTGGATGCAATTTTGATACCTTGAGTGCCACAATTAAGTTGAAATTATTTCATGTGGTGATATGTTTATGCACAAAAATGAATGCACATGGAATGCCCTTAGGTCTAGTAATCTCTCCTAACAATTAAAAGTGTGTTCATTCTCATGATAAGACAGGTGCAAACTTACATGAATGATATGTTATGTGATGCAAAATCAAACACAACTATGCATGACTTAATGATACAGACAAATTCTTTTTTTTTTTTACTTTTTTATTTTGAAGAATGGAAGAAAGAAAAACTATATATTTTTTTTTTGTAAAAACAATGTACAAAAGAGGAAGTAAAACTTATTCCTTCATGTGTCCTATCTTAGGTTTGAGTCTACACTCCAATCTAATATGGTTCCACCCTAAGGCTAAGCCTTATGTTTCATTACATGCTGGGTTTGGATAATTCAAGGTCTAAAGGTTCCCAAATTGTTCCTTACTATCATCCACACAGGACTAGTAAGGCACCCAATCCTCACCCATTATAGGTTACAAGCGGAAAGGTTCAATTTGAGTGGGAGTTTTTCGCCAGCCCATGCGGAGGTTACCACCTCACGAAGGCGTAGGTACTTTTCTCCCTCCTAACAAGGATAGAGCCCGGGTTGAGGGCTTATGCATATATGCATGTGAAGTGTGTGTGTATGAAATGATTATTAAGCATTATGAAATCAAAATTATTTCTAAGCAAATTTCTAATGACCTAAAATATATGTCGGCCTGACTCTCTAATGTCCCCAGTGGAGTCGCCAAGCTGTCGTAACGTCTAGGTCCGTGAACCTAACCGCTAGACTTTAAAATTCAAGGAGTCGTCACCAACCATTCAAACCTAAGGTGTGATTGGTCACCTATTCTTGTCTAGAGATAAGGCTTGGTCTACGTTCAAAGAATCTAAGGTTCGGGAGTACAGTTACGTGTGGGGAAGGATTAACACCCCCATAACACCCATCCTAAAATGGTACCAACTATTTTAGGTCATTCTAAATTTATCTTAATTTGAGTTAATTTCGATATGCTTAATATATTGGAAATTTACTTAAAATCCTTCCATCAATCTGGTTCAGATAATAAGTAAATCCCCTCACCTCAGGAGTATTCAAGTAGTACCAATTGACTTGCTGGAAGAGGCTCCGTCGTTGGATCATTTAAATACATTATGACAACCCTAATATTGACTCTATACCCAATAAATCATTCTAAATTTAATTTAAATTTAATTTCGAGATGCTTAAAATATTGAAAATTTACTTTAAATCCTTCCATCAATCTGGTTCAGACAATAAGTAAATCTCCTCACCTCAGGAGTATTCAAGTAGTACCGATTGACTTGCTTGAAGAGGCTCCGTCGTCGGAATATATTATGAGAATCTTAATTTTGGTTCTATACCCAATTTTCTATTTTATTTTAAATGTGTCTATTATTTTTTGAATTCATATTACTTCAATATCCTATTTCTATTTTATTTTAATTGTCTTTATTATTATATTTTATTTATTTTTATTTTAGAAAATGAACACATATTATTGTATTGAAAATTTACTCTAAACCTTCCATCAATCTGGTTCAGTCTAGAGCAAACTCCTCACCTAGAAATTTTCAAGGAGTACCATTCGACTTTCTTGGAATTTCATCATCGGATAATATGCATTCATCTTCATAATTTAATTATTCTTATCTTATTTATTTATTTATTTATATTATATCCATTTTTCTTAAAGATTCTTATGTCTCTATAATTTTATTTTAAAAGTTTTATTTTACATCCTATACAAACCAGTCATTTAGTTCTAATCATTCATGCAAAGTAAGTCAGATTATCGGGCAAGCAAATCGTATTACATATATCATGCAAAAACATAATTTAATATATTACTAATATTATATACCAATCAAATTAATTAACATATATATATATATATTCCTTTTAAATTATTAAATTAGATGTTAGTATTATCATGCACTTACCAAAGTATTATATTTATCAAATCGTTATCACATCATTCATATGCTAAACCATTAACTATTAGTATAATTATTATATAAACAATTAATGCCCCATTATATACATATGCTAACCCAACAATCATAAACTACTCATTAAACATTAATTGAGCATTTTTTACTAACTTGCAGGGGTTGAAATCAAGCTTACTCCTTTATATTTCTTAGCTGCAACTCACGTTCTTTTCTTGCCTTAATTTCATGTGCTTATGAAGATGACACGAGCAGCAATCGATGATGATGAGGCAAGGCGCGGACGGTGCGACGCGGGGCAGGAGTAGCAAGTAGTCTGGTGCGCAGTGATGGTTTGCAAAGTAGTGAACTAGTAGCTGATGTACGGTGATGTAGGTGCGGTTCTTTCTCTTGTTTCTGTCTGCAAGTGATTGAATGTTTGGAGCAGTAACACACGTATGGGCTAGCTCTTGTTCAGAATCAGTGAGCAGTTGCGGTTGTAGTGGAGACGACGGGTGGTGCAATGGTGGTCGGGTTGAATGCTTGATAGTGTATTTTTTGTCTGTCCCCTAAACCCTGAACTTTAATCCTTTTTATAGCCACAAATTAGTTAGAGTCCTAATACAACTATACTTATTCTAATAATTATCTCCCTTTTTTTTTAATATTTTATCTACTTAATTCCTATATTAATCCTAATCCAACTCTATTAATCTAAATAATTATCCTAAAAATTTAATTATCCTAATTATCCTATACTAAAATTAATTTTATTTTATTTTCTTATCTCTCTTTTTTTTAATTATTCCTAAATCCTATTTTAATTGTAATTTCTTAATTAATGTTAATTCTAAATCTAAAAATTCTAATTTAATTTTAGCCTAATTCTAAATTGTTAAATTAAAATACAATGTCACCCAACCTAATTAATTATTTTTACAAATAAGAACCCGGAAAAAATAAGGTGTCTACAGTGAATACTTAACGTTAAATAATATTATTTATATTAAATATAATATATTTTATTAACTATATAATTTATTTTAAATTAATTACTTAAATATTTTATCTAATAATTTACAATTAAATTAAATAATATTATTAATATAATTTATAATTATTAATTCATATTATTATTTAATATATATAAATTTAGAATTTTAATAATCTCAATTAATATCTAATAAAAAGTAATATTAAAAATTATTTAATATTTTTTAATTGAATTATTCTATTTAATATTATATTTAATTATAATATTATTTAAATTATGCTAAATTCTTATATGATTAAACAAAAATATTATTATTTAATATTAGTATTAAATAGTAAAGATAATATTATTTAATATTATGTTCATATTATTATTTAATAAATATATTACTTTTCTGTCCAAAAAACATTATCTTTTATTTAATTTTTAAAATTTTGTTTTGTGAATTGAATTATTATATCTGAATTAGATATTGTTAGCTTTAAATTGACAAGTATTTTGAAATGACAAAATTCAAGTAAGCTTAAAAAATGATTTTTCTCTAAGTAAATTTGCTTTGAATGAACTCAAAGATAGAAAATATTTTAAACAAGTTTTAAAGTGTGATTTCAACTGAAAAAGTCAGTAAATACTCTTAAAAAAAATGCTAGAAGTTTTTGAACTGACTTAGAATCACAAACAACCATAAACTATCTCAAATTGCAGTTAAAGAAGTGCAGGAAGGCATTCTGGTTAAAAGGGATCGATCCCTTTGGTAAAAGGATCGATCCCATTTTGGCAGTAAGGTGGACAAGCTCCAGGAACAAGTTGGAATAGGTTCTGGATAAAAAGGATCGATCCCTTTGGTAAAGGGATCGATCCCTTTGCACGAGACCTGCAGTAACGGCTAGTTTTTGAGGGTTTCAACGGGAAGAAATACATTAAATGCTTCACCACCTGTTCCATTCGTTTGGTGGGTTATAAATAAAGGCATTTATGAAGTTTGAAGGTAGAACAAGCATTCCAAAGTATTCAAGCTTCAAGAGAGAAACTGAAATCTGAAAATCTTTATTGTAACTCCATTTTGTGAGATTGTTTTCTGTGTTCTTCACCCATTCACTGAAAAATCAGATATTCAAAGGGGTGAGCTATCCTTGTAAGGTTTGATATTGTAGAGTGTGGGAATACTACAAGGGTAGAGGATTAGAAGGAGATTTCTAAAGTCTCAAGAGAAATTGTAAGAGGTCTTGCCACACCTTCAAGTGGTTTGTAAGCATTCTTAAGGAAGAGGTGAATCAAAACCTTGACAAGGAGTTCAAAGAGAGAGGACGTAGGCAAGAGATTGGCCGAACCTCTATAAAACTTGTGTTTGCTTTTCTTTTCCCTTACTCTTATTTACTGCATTTATTTCATTGTTGTTTATTTGACTTTGATTGTGCATTAACAGTTAGGAAAATTAGAAATAACTAGAAAAACCGATTCACCCCCCCTCGGTAGAGCCAACAATTGGTATCAGAACTTGGGCTCGAGATTGACTTAGATTAACATCTATCGAGTATAAACGATCACTAATGGCTCAAACTAGTTTGTCTACACCCTTGGTAGGAGAGGGACACTCTACGATTAGACCTCCACTCTTTAATGGTGAAAACTATGCTTATTGGAAGACTAGAATGTTGCTATTTATTCAAGCTAATGATTATGAAGTATGGAGAGTTATTGTTAAAGGTCCGCTTATCCCTATTAAGAAAGTAGATGAGACGGATGTGCCTAAGAAAGAAGATGAATAGGATACTAATGATATTAGGATGGCACAACTTAATGCTAAAGCAATGCACACACTCTTTTGTGCATTAGGACCAAATGAGTATAATCAAGTGTCACAATGTGAGAATGCTAAACAAGTTTGGGATAAACTAGCTATCACACATGAGGGAACTACACAAGTCAAAGAAACCAAAGTATGCATGCTCACACAAGACTATGAACTATTTAGAATGAAGAATGATGAGTCAATTAGTGACATGTTTACTAGGTTTAAGGACATAATAAATGGTCTTAAAGCTTTAGGGAAGACGTACTCTAATGTAGAGATGGTGAAAAAGATTCTCAATAGCCTACCCAAATCATGGGAAGCTAAAGTCACTGCCATTGAGGAATCCAAGGACCCTCATACAATCTCATTAGATGAACTTATGGGATCCATGCTCACTTATGAGATGAAAATTAAGAGAAATCAAGATCCCCCAAAGAAAGTTGGAGTCGCACTAAAATCCACCACAAGTGAGGAATCAAAAGATGATCATGATGTAAGTGGTGATGAAGAAGATTTAGAAATGGCCATGTTCACCAAGAGGTTCAATAAATTCATGAGGATGAGGGCTAGTGGAAACTCTAGGAGACCACCTAGGAGAGAGTTAAATAGAGGTGAAACTAGTAGGAAAGATAATGACCAAATTATATGTTATGAATGCAAAAAACCTGGCCATATTAAATTTGATTGTCCTTTGTATAGGAAGCAAAATGAAAAGAAACAAAAGAAGAAAGCAATGGTGGCTACTTGGAGTGATAGTGACTCCTTCGATGAAGAGAATGTGGAAGATGAAGTAGCTAACCTTTGCTTCATGGCTTTTGAAGATGAAAAGGTAACTTCTAACTTGCTAGATACTCATGAATACACTTTTGATGAATTACAAGATGCATTTGATGAATTGGCCAATGAATTTGAATGCATGAACTTGAAATATAAGAAAATGATCTCTAAGTTAAAAAAGGAAAATGAAATACTTGTGAATGTTAAGATAGAATGTGAGAAGAAATTAGAAAATGCTAATCTAGAAATTGAAGAATTAAATAAGAAGAACACTAATTTACATAACTCCTTTTCTAGATTTTACATGGGTCAACAAAAACTTGATCAAATGCTAGAAACTCAAAGAGCATTCTTTGATAGAGAAGGGTTAGGCTATAATGCATCTA
Organism: Heritiera fomes; assembly: GCA_032173925.1. Classification (NCBI taxonomy): domain Eukaryota; kingdom Viridiplantae; phylum Streptophyta; class Magnoliopsida; order Malvales; family Malvaceae; genus Heritiera; species Heritiera fomes. The sequence goes on from JAPDPM010000003.1 coordinate 36,920,736, forward strand.
ACAAAGAGACTCATCTTAAAAACTTCCTAGTTAAAGATAGAAAATTTGCTATGTGCCCATTATGTAACAAACTAGGACATTCTTCACAAGCATGCACTTCTAGGAAGACCATAATTAGAGGAAAAATGGCTATCAAGATTTGGGTGCCTAAACATGTTTTGAATTCAAATGATGAGTCTTTGAAGTTAAAATGGATCCCTAAAGAATCAAAAATTATTAATACTAACTCTCAAGGACCCAAGAAAAATTGGGTACCTAAGATGAAAGCTTGATGTGTTTGTAGGAGGAAGAGTATTGCTACAAGGCTAAGTCCAAGGAGCATTGGTACCTTGATAGTGGATGCTCTAGACACATGACGGGAGACAAGAGCCAATTCAAGTACTTAAAGCATAAAAGTGGTGGAGAGGTCACGTTTGGAGACAACTCCAAAGGACAAATTGAAGGAATTGGCTCCATTGGTAACTCTTCCTCAACCATTGAAAATGTTTTGTATGTTAGAGGCTTGAAACATAACTTGCTTAGTATTAGTCAATTGTGTGATAAGGGATTTAAAGTTATGTTTGATGATTTGTGTTGCAATGTTGTTAATGCCAAATCTAATCAAATTGTGTTTATTGGACATAGACAAGGAAATATTTATATTGTGGATTTAAATGAACTTAATAGCAAAAATGTATGCTTTATGGCTACTAGAGAAGATGAACCTTGGTTATGGCATAGAAGACTAGGCCATGCTAGCATGCATGTTTTGTCTAAGTTAGCCAAAAGAGACTTAGTAGTAGGATTGCCTAAGCTTCAATTTGAAAATGACCAAGTTTGTGAGGCATGTGTAAGAGGAAAACACAAAAGAATTTCATTTAAACCTAAGAAGTGTGTCACTACCTCTAGATCACTTCAACTTCTTCACTTAGATCTTTTTGGACCAACTAGGACAACTAATTTAGGAGGTAAACACTATGGATTTGTGATAGTTGATGATTACACTAGGTTTACTTGGGTGTTCTTTTTAAGTGTTAAAAATGAGGCCTTAGAAAAATTCACTGTTTTCTCAAAACTTGTTCAAAATGAAAAAGGTTACTCTATTTCAAGTATTAGAAGTGATCATGGAAAAGAATTGAAAATCTTGGTTTTGATATGTTTTGCAATGAAAACGGTATTAGCCATAATTTTTCAGCTCCTAGAACTCCTCAACAAAATGGGGTAGTTAAAAGGAGAAATAGAACCTTAGAAGAAATGGCTAGAACCATGCTTTGTGAAAATAACTTACCTAAATATTTTTGGGCTGAAGCAGTAAACACCTCTTGCTATGTTATAAATAGAGCTATGGTAAGGCCTATTTTAAAGAAAACTCCTTATGAGCTTTATAAAGGAAAAAGGCCTAACATAAGTTATTTTCACCCTTTTGGATGTAAATGTTTTGTTTTAAACAACGGTAAAGATAACCTAGGAAAATTTGATTCTAAAAGTGACGAAGGTATTTTTCTTGGTTATTCTTTAAATTCTAAGGCTTATAGAGTTTTCAATAAAAGAACACTTGTTGTAGAAGAGTCAATACATGTAATCTTTGATGAATCAAATATTTCTAGTAGAACCAATCTTGATGATGAAGTAGAGATTTTTGATGAACCTATAGTTGACCCATCTCAAGATAAGGATGTTAGGGAACAATTAGAAGATCTTACTATTAACAAGAATGAGGAGTCCATGGAACAAGAAATAATTGAGAAGGAATCTAGGTGTCCTAGAGAACTTGGATATGTGAAAGATAATGATATTGTTGGAGATCCAACCATTGGAGTTAGGACTAGGGCAGCCTATAGAAACATATGTCAACATGTAGCCTTTGTGTCACAATTTGAGCCAAAGAAAGTGGATGAGGCCTTGAATGATGAAAATTGGATTATGGCCATGCAAGAAGAATTAAATCAATTTGAGAGAAGCAAAGTGTGGACATTAGTAGAAAGAGCTAAAGATCATCCCATCATTGGAACCGAATGGATATTCAAGAATAAGATGGATGAAAATAGCATTATTGTTAGAAACAAGGCTAGGTTAGTGGCTCAAGGATATAGACAAGAAGAAGGGATAGACTATGATGAAACTTATGCTCCTGTAGCTAGATTAGAAGCCATTAGGATGCTACTTGCTTTTGCATGCTATAAGGATTTTAAGTTATATCAAATGGATGTAAAAAGTGCCTTCTTAAATGGTTATATAAACGAAGAGGTTTATGTTGAGCAACCTCCCGGCTTTGAAAATCCAAAATTTCCTAACCATGTTTTCAAACTTTCAAAAGCCTTATATGGATTAAAACAAGCTCCTAGAGCTTGGTATGAAAGACTTTCCAAGTTTTTAATCGAAAAAGGTTTTACAAGAGGAAAGGTAGACACAACCTTGTTTATTCAATCTAAGGGTCATGACTTATTAGTAGTTCAAATTTATGTCGATGATATCATTTTTGGATCTACAAATGAGTCATTGTGCAAAAATTTCTCAAAGCTAATGCAAGGTGAATTTGAAATGAGTATGATGAGTGAATTAACCTTCTTTCTAGGACTTCAAGTTAAACAATGTAAAGAAGGTATTTTCATAAATCAAGCTAAGTACACTAAAGATTTGCTCAAAAGATTTGGAATGGATGAATCTAAACCTTTCTCTACACCTATGAGCACAAATATTAAGCTTGATAAGGATGAAGGAGGAAAATGTGTAGACACTAAACTATATAGGTCTATGATTGGTTCATTGCTATATTTAACTGCTAGTAGACCCGATATAATGTTTAGTGTATGCTTGTGTGCTAGATTTCAGTCATCCCCTAGAGAATCACACCTACAAGCAATAAAAAGAATCCTTAGATACCTCAAAGACACTTCCTCCTTAGGGCTTTGGTATCCTAAAGATTCTACACTAGATCTCCATGCTTATTCCGATGCGAATTTTGGTGCATGCAAAGTGGATAGGAAAAGCACATCGGGAACATGCCAATTCTTAGGAAGTAGGCTCATCTCATGGTTCTCTAAGAAACAAAATAGTGTAGCTCAATCCACAACCGAGGCTGAATATATAGCTTCCGGAAGTTGCTGTGCTCAAGTGTTATGGATTAAGCAACAAATGAGAGACTATGGAATAGAAATGAACCAAGTTCCCATTAGGTGTGACAACACTAGTGCCATCAATCTTACAAAAAATCCCATCCAACACTCTAGAACCAAGCACATTGAGATTAGACATCATTTTATACGAGATCATGTGCAAAAAGGAGACATAATTCTAGAGTATGTGGACACCTTGCACCAATTAGCTGATATTTTCACAAAGCCCTTGGACAAGGAGAGATTTTGCACTCTTAGAGGTGAATTAGGCATTATGAATGCTCCTTGAATTGATTTGATGTTGAATGAATGACTTAAGTTGGTTTGATATGATTGCAAGAAAGAAATTTGGAGCATATCATTTCCACTTGCAATTCATGACCTTAATTTACCACATTACTGTTCATGATCTTAGCTTTTGAGGTTGAATTGTTGAAATTTGTGCGTTTTGATCATGTTAAATGTTCTTCATTAGCCAACACCCACTTTCTGATGTTTAAGACAGGTTCACCATCATGTTCACTTAGTTTTCAAAGCTGTTCAGCATATTCTCAACATTCTTCTGCAATTTTTTGCATTTTCCTGCTCTTTTTCTGCAGTTTTTCAAACTCATTTCATGCATCTCAAGTGGACTCAATCAGATCTTGCGTTTAAGATGGTAAAAATGCATAAGTTTCATTGTTTTCAAATCATTTTTATGCATCACGAATGAGGCAAGTGACTAAGGAGTCAATACTTCTTTAAATTGGATTGATTCCCAAGTCATTGAGGCCTAAAATTCTGGGTTTTGAATATGAGGGATCGATCCCTTTTGCAATGGGATCGATCCGTTTATTCCAGAATGGGCAGGGGTACACACTGCCAAAAACGGATTGATCCCATCCTTAAAGGGATCGATCCCTTCAGGCAAACCTTCACGCGTGCCCTTGTTAAAACGTCGGGATTTCACTCACTTTCACTATTCCTCTTCCCCATCGTCTGCAAGCATTCCCCCTTCTCCATTCCTCCTCCCAAAACCTTCAAGATCTCACTCATTTCTACACCAAATCACTTCATTCTTTCTCCAATCTTCCTCATTTCTTTCTCTTTTTCATTTCCCCTCCTCGTTTCCTGACAATCTCTCTTCTTCTCTTCTCTTCCTTCTTCCTCCACACCATGGTTACTATTCACCCAACATTTCAATTGTAAGTATTTTCTACTCATTTTCATCAATTTTTCTTGCATTTCACGCTTGTTTCCTCATATCTTGTCTACCCATTTGCATATTTTACATCAATTTCCTCTCCATCTAGGTTTTCACTTCATTTGGCACTTGTCTTTTTTCTAGGATTTACACTTAGCATATTTGTAGCTGTTCATCCGAATTGCCTTGTCATAATAGTTAAATGCATCTTGGGTTGTGGCTCTCAGCTGTTGGTTAGGGTCGTCTCTCCCCATACTCCTATCAATCCTCACTCAAACTAGTGCCCATCACCTGTTCGACAAAACTCCTCTTAGAAATTTCTCTCATCATTCTTCCTCCACATGGCTCCCAAAGTCAAACATGCTGTCTCTCGAAAACGATCTCATCCTTCCTCTTCCTCCGCCTCTGTTCCAACCGCCTTCAATCGCTGTTTTAGGAATGCGGAAGAGAAAAACCGTTACCATGCCCTCTTTGCCCATATGCGTGTCAAGCATTATCGTCCCATTGATTTCGGTTTCTTGAAATCAATTCAGTTTCCCTACTTGGCCAAATTTGACGCCTTTTCTTGGACTTACTTTCTCAAAATCAACACTCCGGTTCCATTGAACATCATTCGAGCTTTCTTTTCCAATGCCAAAGTTATATATTCGCCTAATGACCCATGTAAGGCGGTGGGAATTCACTCATTTGTTATGGGTCGGGATGTTGAAATCACCAAATATTCTCTCTCCCGTGCCTTTCGAATTCTGGAGCATGGTCTTGAACGCGAAAATGTCAACGTCCCCTTAGAATTCAATATCATCAATGACCGTACGGGTGACCTTCCCGTCTTTGCTCGCCTTTTCCACATCATCATCTCTTGGAATCTTCGCCCACTTGGCACCAAATATTCCCAACTCCGGAGACTTGATCGTTTTTGGCTTCATCACATTCACTCACCTGATGGCGATCGACCGGATCTTCTTCATTTCATTCTCCACGATTGGATAAAGATTATTCTTAGCAAAGTTCACACAATTGTCTTTTTCCAACCACTTGCTTTCTACCTCCTCGATTACAGCATCGACTGTTCGTGTGAGCCTGGCGCCCTTCCCGAGGCAGGCAACACCATCAACCTTGCTACTTTACATAACCTTGGCTGGTATTCTCGTCAGCAAGATGATACCATAGTTTGGGAAAAGGCCCATAGTGCTCCAGCATCTCCCAGACATGACTCGGAAGAAGGCGACGATGAAGGCGACCACGAAGAGACAGCTCCTGCCGCAGCCACATCTTCAGCCCCATCTGCCTCGACCTCGGTCTCTCTTGACCAGATCATGCTATCGCTTCAGAACCTACAGGCCATCGTTACTCAACGCTTTGATCATGTCGACGCTCGCCTTGACACCATGGAGGCTACACAGGCTGCCTTATTTGATGAAGTCCAAGACATCCGCATGCAACATGAGGACTTCGTGGATCAATATCATAAGACATTTCCCAAGCGTTGATTTTTTTTTTGTAGGGTGTGCATTTACCTTGTTATGCTTAGATGTTTGAACTTCTGTGCTATGTTTGTTGCACTTCACAGTCCGACTTTGTCTTTGTCTATGTCAGCTTTGTTAGATGTTTGAACCTCTGTAATATGGCATGTTATATATTTCTGGTTATCATTCTGCCATGGTTTGTCTCTGTTCTTCGATATCTCTCATTAACCTATTGCTTTAAATTGACTAACCATTTCTCCATGTTTCTTATTATTGTTGGAGGGAAGTATACCATTTTTTTGCTATGACAAAAAGGGGAAGAATTAATGTTGGTACTTAAAGAGAAAGCTAATTTTGAGGGGGAGCAAATATTAAAGGGGGGCATTATTTTCAAAATTTTGAGCAATCTTATTTCCTAAGCAAATTTACCTTAAGTTTTGTCATATCAAAAAGGGGGAGATTGTTAGCTTTAAATTGACAAGTATTTTGAAATGAAAAAATTCAAGTAAGCTTAAAAAATGATTTTTCTCTAAGTAAATTTGCTTTGAATGAACTCAAAGATAGAAAATATTTTAAACAAGTTTTGAAGTGTGATTTCAACTGAAAAAGTCAGTAAATACTCTTAAGAAAAGTGCTAGAAGTTTTTGAACTGACTTAGAATCACAAACAACCATAAACTATCTCAAATTGCAGTTAAAGAAGTGCAGGAAGGCATTCTGGTTAAAAGGGATCGATCCCTTTGGTAAAAGGATCGATCCCATTTTGGCAGTAAGGTGGACAAGCTCCATAAACAAGTTGGAATAGGTTTTGGATAAAAAGGATCGATCCCTTTGGTAAAGGGATCGATCCCTTTGGTAAAGGGATCGATCCCTTTGCACGAGACCTGCAGTAACGGCTAGTTTTTGAGGGTTTCAACAGGAAGAAATGCATTAAATGCTTTACCACTTGTTCCATTCGTTTGGTGGGTTATAAATAGAGGCATTTATGAAGTTTGAAGGTAGAACAAGCATTCCAAAGTATTCAACCTTCAAGAGAGAAACTGAAATCTGAAAATATTTATTGTAACTCCATTTTGTGAGATTGTTTTCTGTGTTCTTCACCCATTCACTGAAAAATCAAATATTCAAAGGGGTGAGCTATCCTTGTAAGGTCTGATATTGTAGAGTGTGGGAATACTACAAGGGTAGAGGATTAGAAGGAGATTTCTAAAGTCTCAAGAGAAATTGTAAAAGGTCTTGCCACACCTTCAAGTGGTTTGTAAGCATTCTCAAGGAAGAGGTGAATCAAAACCTTGAGAAGGAGTTCAAGGAGAGAGGACGTAGGCAAGAGATTGGCGAACCTCTATAAAACTTGTGTTTGCTTTTCTTTTCCCTTACTCTTATTTACTGCATTTATTTCATTGTTGTTTATTTGACTTTGATTGTGCATTAAGAGTTAGGAAAATTAGAAATAACTAGAAAAACCGATTCACCCCCCTCTTGGCAGAGCCAACATATATAATATTTATTTTCAAAACTTAATAGTATTAACCAAACATGTTTTTTGTTTTTAGAATTTGAAAACAAAATGAAACACAAACAAAATTTTCAAAAACAAAAAACAATAAACGATTCCAAACGTCCCCTAAGTGTTTGGCTTTCAAAAATTTTAAAATTTTTGTTTTTGCGGGAAACAGATTTTAGCTTTAATTAAAGCTTTTTCCAAGAAGTGTTAATTTTAATAACATGTATTTAAAGAAATTTTTTACATTTTCATAATAATTTATTTATTTTGTGTCATTTTTATCTTTATTTCATTTGTTTTATTTTAATTAGCGAATTTTTTTGTCTTGTTTTATTTATTTGTTTAACTTAAAAACTTGTGATTTACTTTAATAAAGTTGATTATTTTATTTTTTTCATTTATTAAAAATATACAAAAATTTATTAAATAGTTTTAAAAATTCTACAGTACTTTTATATTAAGTTTGCCAAACACTAATTTAACTTCTCTTAATACCACTTTTAAAAACACTCTACTTGAACAACATTTTTTATGACAACTCTACTTAGGCCAAGTAGACCCTTACCAAGCACAACCAAAGGCTTTACTTGGTAGGGTAAAAAAAATGGAAAGATAGAAAGTTGAAAGTAGAGAAAAGTGAAAAAAAAATGAAAAATATATATTCTTTTCATTGATGTGCTTGTTAAGAAAGATGAAATATGTAAAATATATATAATTTTCTTTCCATCCATTTTTTTGTAGAGATAAAAAATAAAAAGAAAAAAAATGTGTGAGAATCCCATTTTCCCAATACCCAATATAAGTTAAAGAGTGTAGAAATCGAAAAATGAGAGATGGTTGTTAAGATTTCTGAATAAATGGTCTGTTCGATAAGGATCGAAAAAGCGCCTAATGTAGGCCCCATAAGGACTTTTACTGTCTAGATCGAAATGAAACCCTAGAGTAATGATATTTGAAGTGAAATATTGAGATAGCAAGAATCTGTATCTCAAAATTCCCTCATTTGCGTATGTTTTGAAAAGCGTGCAACAATTTCAAAAATGACGGTTACCTCCATAAGCTAGGAAAACTTTCATAAATAACGGTCAGTCTAAATTAATTTATGACCAAATAATAGTCATAGCCAAATCTTTGTGTGAAGAAGTCTCATGCTATTCCAAAACCTATACTAAATCACACAAAAACGTTGAAAATAACGCGAATGAGCAATCAGAGATATTTTGATAAATTCACCAAAATAACTAGTCAAACCCCGATAAAAATCAATGTTTTGACTAAATTATGTCATATAGATATATTCGGCATTGAAATGAGAATAGTTTGAAGTTAGATCCTTTATTTAATTGAATATTGCAGTACTTGGGACGTAACGGGAATTCTTAAAATTATTGAGGCTAAAATGGTCATTTGGCTTAAAAGATATTTTAAAAGCCATTAAAAATCTCATCTTCTTCATCTCTTTTTGGCCACACTTGAGGAGAGAGAAAGCTATGGTGATTTTTATGGTTTTAGAGAGAAAGTAAAACACTAGTATATAAGCCTTAAACCGAAAAACACTGAAGGAAAATTGTTCTACTTGATAAGCTCTACCACTATGAGACCTCATATTTTAAAGTGTTATTTAATTTTATTTATATAATTAAGAATATTGAATGATGTATAATTAATAAATTTTGGAATATACTTTAGGTATATGAGCAGAATAGCAAGTGGGCCGTACAGACTTTTTAAGGTCCATATGAAGGTGGAACTTCAAGGATTCAATATTTAGGGCCAAAAATTATAAAGGTAAGAATCCTGACCTATGATTTGATTATTTTTGTATGTTTCGAAAAATGTGCAACAATTTGAAAAATGACGATTTAGTTTATAAGCCGTCAGAATTTTCAGAAATAACAGTCAAACTAAAAGGACTCTTGACCTACTATCTATAATAAATAATTCCTTATGAAATATAGTTTTAGAACATCTAGAAAAATAGAATAAACTAGATGTAAAAAAGAAATTTACGTGATTTTACGGTTAGGGGTATTTTAGTAATTTTACCCAAATCAGTATCCAAACCTCAACAAAAGCTTCACCAAACATTAGAGCAAGTTAAATAGAGGTGTTTTATACTTAAATAAAATATTTTGGAGGTTGAATAGACTGTTTTCAACCAAGTTAAACTTTAAGGGCAAAATTGAAAGAAATCTTTAAGTATGAGGGCAAAATGGTAAATTTGCCCATAGAATATCATTTTTCATGAGAATTCCAACTTCTTCTCATTCCATTTTCGGCAGCAACCAGCAACAACATAAACCTCCATAGCCAAGCTTAGTAGAAGAGAGAGAAAGTGAGAAAACCTAGCCAAAAACACATTAAAATCAAAAACTTTCTTCACCAACCTTGCTCTACTCAATCTCCTCTACATTTTGGTGTCTAAATTAAGTGATAAATAGCAAAAATTATAGTGTAAGGGCTCCCATTGGTTTCGGTCAAGGTGAGGAAATTGGGAAACTTAGAATTTTTCATGATTTTCTTACTAATTTCCATGTGATTAAGTTATTTCCATACTTCCTTAAGCTTGGATCATGTTAAAATCATGTAAATGAGCATATGAGGGTTTAGGCCATCATCTCATGTCCATGAATATGGTGTAATTGATGAGAATTGGATATAAGAAATTAAGTAGAAATCATGGAAAGTATGAAATTAAGCTTGGCTTAGCTTAAATGGAAGAAAATCAATATGTAGGAAGAAGGAGACCATTCGACCATGGCTAGGGAGATAGAATTTTGATGCTATTTAATGTGAAATCCCATGTAGAAGTGGTGTAGAAATATGATAGAATTAAATTGGAATTAGAAAGGAAGCTAAACTTGGAAGAATTCAAGTTGTGAAAAGGAAGAGTGCTTTCGGCATTGAGAAGGGGAGGTTGAATTCATGCCTATTTCAATGCAATTTAGGTACTAAAATAATGTACAAATTATTCTGAGACTATAGGTGCGATCGAAATCGAAAATGGAGTTGTGTAGCTAAAGTTGTAATTTTGCACCGATAGAAATTTGATTGCATTTAGAGAATTTTAGAGACAATATACTCCTATTTAAATAGTTAAATATTCTTTTAGCTAAAATATAGTGAATTTATCAAGTTGGAATAATGAATTTGCAACCTCGAGGTCGAGAGGTGCTACCGGTGTTGATGAAGCGAATACCGATAAATTGAGAGGTAAGGGATATTTGTATGAAGCGTAGGGATACTTCGTTGCATGTTTTGATAGAATTTGCCTCTTATGGAATTTGAAATTAATATTTTGGATTGAAATTGAGATTTGGAATTGTGGTTTTGAAGTTGTATTTTCTTGCAGGAGGGTTAGGTTAGGATAAACCGTTATGTTGTCGAAATTTTCTAAAAATAGCCTCAACCCCTACAAATATTATTTAGCATGATATTTGACATAAAAGGAAATGAATTTTAGGTGTTAAATATTTAAATCCTTAAATATAACTTTAATTAAATTAAATCACAAATTCAGTCTCTGATTTGATTTTTATGAGAATTTCATGTTTTTCTAATTTATTAAATATTTTTATATTTCTGTGTTATTTAAATAAAAGATCCTTCATGCTATATATTGAATTTGAGATTTTATTGTATCTTTCCATATTTCATGATATTAATTTATGAATTAAATTCCTATGAATTTATTTAAAATATAACTTATTAAATTTAACTTTATAAAAAGTTGTGGAAATATTTATGAAATGTTTTGAGACTGTTGGCCTTGTAGCTACCTGCGAGTACTGCACTTTTGTTCCATTCTGATGCTACTGACTCTAACCTAATCTTTAGCTCCCACAGGTGACACTTGGCTAATGCTCACACTGTGGCCCCCTGACTATGACCATACGTTTACTATAGTGCATGTGTCTATTAGGTGTAGCCTAGTCTCCACTAAAATTATATTGGGGTGGAAAATCCCTGGTTAACTTAGATCCAAGCACTCTCAATTTGATTTGATTTTCAATTTCACTTGTATGTTAAATATGTTTTATGATTTTGTAATATGTTTGATGAATTATATGTATTTGAATTATTTGTTTTAAAAATGAGACAAATATGATTTAATATTGTTTACAGAGTAATTGATGTATTTTGAATGATTTTATGAATTGTTTAAATTGCTATTAAATATTTGCTGAATTTGTGATTAATTTAAGATTTTAAATTCCCTATAGTGGACTTGGATACCAAAACACGTAAGGTACTTTAAAATACCTCCCACACTCTTCTGGTTATCAATCTACTATAGTATCCTTCATGTTAGATCGTGCCTATTTAATTTTAATATTTAGAATTCATGGTTTTCATATGAAAATCTGTTTATTAAACTGCATATAGGATACGCTGAATCAACTTTCGTATAGCTATTCTTTACTGAGTACGTTTGCTCACACCTTTATTTTTCACTCCCAGATTATTTGCAGTGAGTTCGAGTTTGCTTTTCTGGAGGACCTGATTTCCAGTATTCCTCAGGCAACTTTTCCGATTCATTGAGGTATACTGATTTTATTTTATGTATATAGACTTTTTGTACAGTGCTGCTTTTATTTATATTAAACTTAGGATGTAAATATTTATATTTTGTCTATGTAAAGTTGAAATTTGAATCCTGGGTTTTGTATACGAATAATAAACTTTTATTTGGAAGTTAAGCTGACACTGTAGATAAGCCCAACCTATGTGATTTATATATTTGAAATTGTTGAATATATGGTATTTTGGGACATTACAACCACATATCTTGAAATCGGCTATGAGAATGGCCATTTGAAGGGTGAGAAAACACCTTGAAGTTTCGGCCAATAGTATGTAAGAGAGAAAAACTCTGTTTTCTGATTCTGTTGATTTCAAACGATTGTTCTTCAATGTTTAAGTATGTGTATGGTATTTATTTGCAACATAAACACATGAATCTTCATCCTTGAATTTCGGCTATGAAGCTTTCATGATGAACACTGTATGGCTGCATGTAAAAATGATGTAGACAGCATGGTAAGCATGAATATGATGTTAGATTTGCAAAATACCTAGTGTAGGATTATACTATGTTTTCGGCCAAGTGAAGGGCATGATGAATTCATGCTTAATTCAATGCAAATTGGGTCTTAGAATACTGTATAAATTAATATAAAATAGCTGATGAAGTCAAAACTGAAAGAGAAAGTTTTTGACTATACTTGTAGTTTTGACATCCGGTAGAAAGTAGACCCAATTTGTTGTTGTATTAGAAAATATGAAAACCTTAGAGTTTTTTACATTCTTTGTAAAAGAAATATTGAAATTTGATTGTGTTTGGATATTGTCTTGCAGCTCCAAAGTAAACAACATTAAGGAAACAATAAGCAAATATATGCTCGCTTATCTACATTGCTTACTGGAGTTGATTTGGTATACTACACAGTGATTGGAATTGGTATGGGATATATATAGAAAATGTAGGGATACTATGACTGCATTAGAAATGACTAAATGAAACTTTGCATAATTGAATAATGAAACTGTATTGAGATCAACTGACTAACAGTGTGATTTGAGCTTATTGACTGGACTGTGTGATTTGAAAAGAATGATTAAATTGAGTGATTGATATTGTGACTAATTTGGCATTGAGAATTAGGTTTGTGGCTATTAAACTGTGTGTTAGCTTTAAATTGACATATATATTTTGAAATGACAAAAACTTAAGCAAGCTTTAATGTTTTAATTCACATTATAAATTTGCCTTATTACACATTATTTTCTCAATACATTTTAAATGACTATATCAAACATTAAGACCATGACTTATTAATACATTCTTATTGGTCTTAATACTTTATAAAATGTATTGAATATATTTTAAGAAAATTACTTGATAAATTTTTTGGACTCAAATTCATGTTTTCAAAGTCATGTTATATTTAAAAATACTCAAAATTGGTTTTAGAATGTTTTTAATGCCTAAAGACCTAGAAAAGGCAAATGAATATTGTAAGGGATGGATCCCCTGTCTAAAGGGATAGATCCCCTGATCAAAAGGATCGATCCCCTGAGGAAAGGAATCGATCCCTTTATGGCAAAAAGGTCCCTCAGCCCAGAATAAGCATTCTGGAATGAAGGGATCAATCCCCTATGGAAAGGGATCGATCCCTTTAATCGAAAATAGCCTATAACGGCTAGTTTTTGTGAGACAATGGTCATATTCGAGTTTTGGCGGCTCTAACCAACGTCTAGAACACATCCAAGGGACTATAAATAGAGGCTTAAAAGCTAAAGGAAGGAAGAGGAACTACTCAGCAACTCCAAGACTCATATTGCTCAAATCCTCAAGCCTCAACAACAAATCAAGTGCTACAAAGTCTTCATCTTCCATCATTCACATATCTCTTGTATTGCTTAGCACAAATATTGTATAGGCTTTTCTTTGTGCCTAATTTCTGTAATCATTTACCTACTTAGAGGTCATCTTTGATTACATCTCTTGTAAACCAAATCATTCCTTATAAAAGGGGAGGTTTCTCTTTAGCCTAAGAAAAAGAGGGAGGTTTCTCTTTAGCCTAAGAAAAAGAGGGAGGTTTCTCTTAAACCTAGAAAAAGAGGGAGGTTTCTCTGGAGCCTACAAAAAGAGGGAGTGTAACACAAATTCAAGAATAGTGAATTTGGGGAAAATCCTTGGGAGCGTCTCAAGGTAAAGGACGTAGGCAAGTTGTCGAACCTCTATAAATCGCTTGCGTACATTTCTCTTTCCCTACTCTCTTTATTTACTTGCAATTATAATTGAGCTTATTGTATTGAATTTGAATTGCATGATTGAATAGCCTAGAGAACTTAGAAAATATTTATATAGGCTAGAGAATTTAGAAGAATCAAAAAACGAGCTTAAGGTTAGTTAAAAACCGATTTACCCCCCCTCTCGGTATAGCCTATAGAGCCAACACTATGTTTCAAGCATAGGAGGGTTAGGATAGGTAATATTGTTATGCTACCGAAATTTCATAAAATTGTCTTAATACACTAACTGCTAAAAAGAGACATTAAAGTAGGAAATTGGAAGAAAAAGAGTGATTACTTGAGTAAACATTAAGGCTTATAGATGTGCATTAGTTTGTAACACTATTTTGGAAAATATTTTCAATCTTTTTATAAAATCGAAAAGTTTTAGAGTTACTGTTATACGTAAATAAAATATTTTAAACACTATTTATTGTGTTGAGAATATTTTATACTATATAACGCTTTTACTACATTTATTGTTTTAAATGCAATTGTCATTGATTTTATATACTTATGGACTGATCGAATATATGTTTTGATTGAACATCGTTTTAATACGAAGTGTTCTGATTGGTTTACGAAAGATATTATTGAAAGTTTTGAACATCTAACTGAGGTGAGTCTTTTGAATGTTCTAGATTGATTGACTTTGTTTTATTGAAAGTTCTAACTGGCTTACTGAAGTTAATGTTTTGAGTATATGACTAGAGTAAATGGTTTAATTGTTTTGAATTAATTGACACCATTTTACTGAAAGTGTCCATTTTTTCGATTGAAGTTAATGATTTGAATGTTTTGAATTTAACTAAATGTATTGAACGAAATATATTGATTTTCGAATAGTATGATTTTAACATGAAAATTGGTTCCTAAGAGTTATATTTGTATCATAATGTTGTATTATATTTAAAAAGCATAAAGAATTGTTTTACTATTTTTGTGGGAATTAAGTAAATGTTTTAAGACTTCTGGCCCCCATGTCATGACGTATTATCTGTATTGTACTGTATTATACTATTTGCTATTAGACCCTGAGCAAGTCTATAGCTACCTTTGTATCACCTACTTAGTGGTATTGTGAGGTGTACTGTTAGCTTTTGACTATGAGCAAGTCTTCAGTGATCCTTAGGATTGTCACTGGCTCCGTGACACTAAAAGGTCATCATTGTGACTATGACCATATGTCTTACTATTACTGTTTGCTCTTTTCTTGGGATACTGAAATTGCATGATTCTATTGGGATATTGCCAAGTCTCCATTGAATTGTGATAGTACTATTTACTGTATTGTTTACTAAACAGTCACAGTACTGTTTGCTGAATTATACAAAATTGTTTATCGAACTGTTTACTGAACTAATTTATAAACTGTTATAGTACTACTTACTGAACTGTTTACTGATCGTTTATTGAACTGTTATCTAAACTGTTTACTGAACTGTAAACTGAGTGTTTATTGACTATTTACTGATCGGTTATTGAACCGTATTCTAAATTTTTTACTAAACTGTATGTTAAGTGTTTATTGACTTTTTACTGATCATTTACTAAACTGTATTCTAAACTGTTTACTGAACTGTATATTGAGTGTTTACTGATTGTTTAGTGATTCGTTACTGAACTGTTACTGAACAGTTTACTGACTATTTACTCTTACTGAACTGTTTACTTAATCATTACCTATTGTTTATTGAATTGTCTACTGACTGTCCGAACTACTTATTGAACCGTTTATTGACTTTCTACTAAACTGTTTTATTGAATTGCCTACTAAATCATTTACTGAGTGTCAATTTAACTATTTTACTAAATTGCTTACTTAAACATTTACTGACTGTCTGAACTATTTACTAAATCATTTACTAACTGTTCATCGATCCGTTTACCGAACTATTCATTGATTTTTTTGAAACATTTATTGGGTGATTTACTGAACTAATTTCTGTACTATTTAATGAATTGTATACAGATTGATCTATTGAACTAATTATCGTACTTTTTATTGAACAGTTTACTTAATTGTTTACTAAACTGACCACTATACTATTTACTGAATCATTTTACGGAGTGATTTATTGAAAGTTTTATCGAACTGTATACTAAGTGATTTGTTTAATGTTTTACTGAACTAATCATTAAAATGTATACCGAATTGTTTACCGAGTGCTTACTGAATGTATTCATGTAACTATTCTTGATTTGACCGATTTTAATTTATAAATGATTTGATAATGATGGTTTACCGTAGAGTATTGTTATTGAAGGATTGAAAGGTTTTTAATACTGATTTAATATGCATGACTTCATTTTCTGTAAAGTTTTCATAAATTTCCTATAGTCAAATTTAGGGATCGGGACAAGTGAGGTGCTCTAAAGCATCCTTTTATATTCAGCCTGGTCCTCCTAACTGATTATAGTATCCTTTTCGATAGAGTGCCCAAACACTGTTTTGATACTGATTGTAAGTTCATGAACATGTTTTCGATACACGCATATAGATGTGCATAGTATCAATTCTTTTATATATATATTTCTTACTAGGCGTAAGCTCATCCTTTTTACCTTACAGATTAATTGTAGTAATAGCTGATTGTTAAGGAAGGGTTCTGATCAGATTCTTATGAGGTTTTGATATTGTACCTTATAGGTATAATTGTACAGTTACTTTATTGTATTCAGACATTTATTGTACAGTTTTTTAGTGTGTAAAGATATGTAAACAACAAACTAAAAAAATCTGAGTGTTAATTACAGTCATCTAATATTGGACATTTATAAAGTTTGAAGTGGGAATGTAATTAAAAGTAATACATATTGTGAGTGACTGTACTAGAACCAATCTAAATAGTTAGTTATTGATTCAGCTAAGTAGATTTGAGCTTAATATTAAAGTGAGGACACTGAGCACAGTCCAACCGACTAAGTGAAAAAGAAAAAAAATTATTTTCGATTTTTAGTAATCGAATCATGACAAAATGAAATTATATTATTTTACCATTATATCATTAATTAGTAAAGATAACAAAATAAAATTTTAAAAATAATGGATAGTTTTGTAAATATACATACTTGACTCACATCTTTCTCATTTTCTCTCCACTAATCTTTCCAATGTAGAATGATTTGGTTTTGTCAATAAGGAAAGAAAATAACAATCCTTTCTACTTTTTTGCATAGTTTCTCTCTTACCAAACACTAACAAAAACCATTTTCTTTACATACTTTCCACTCACTTCTATTCATTCTTTCACTTTTTCATACCAAACACTAACAAAACCCATTTTCTTTACATACTTTTCCACTTTCTTTTATTCATTCTTTCACTTTTTCACTCTATTAAGCACATCCTAAAAATATAAGGGTGATCCTGTGAGAATCCCAATTCTTTGATATATTTTATAAGTTAAAGTGTGTAGAAATCGAAAAGCGATAGTTGATTGCTAAGATTTCTAAATAAAGGGTTTGTTCAGTAAAGATCCAAGAAGTACCCAATGCGAGCCCCACAAGGCCTTTTATTATCTAGATTGAAGTGAGACCCCAAATAATGATATTTGAAGTGAAATATTGAGATTGTAAGAATCTATATCTCAAAATTCCCTCGTTTGGGCATATTTTGAAAAGCGTGCAACATTTTCAAAAATGACGATTACATTTATAGGCTAGGGAAACTTTTTTAAATAATAGTCAAACTAATTTGATTTATGACCAACTAATAGTCATAGGTGAATCCTCATGTGAAGAAGTCTCATGCTATTCCAACTCCCAGATTGAACGACATGAAAATGCTAAAAATTACACGAATGAGTAATCAAAGGTATTTTGGTAATTTCACCAATTTGACCTATCAAACCCTGATAAAGTCAATGTTTCAACTAAATTATGTCAAATAGATATATTTGGCATTGAAATTGAAATAGTTTGAAATTATATTAAATATTTAATCGAGTATTGAAGTAGTTAGGACGTAACAAAAATTTTTAAAATTATAAAAGGGCAGAATGGTAATTTGGCTTAAAAGATATTATTTAACCACAAAAATCTCATCTTCTTCATATTATGGCCGGCCACCATTTTTAGAGGAGAGAGAAAGCTTGGTTTTAGAGAGAGAAAGTCATAAAAACTCTAGTGTATAAGCTCTAAACAGAAAAAACACCCCAAAGGAAAGTTGTTCTACTTGATGAGCTCTACCACATAATTTGGAATCCACCATGGAATGGCCATTTGATGGCTGAAATCTTTCCTTAAACTTTTGGTCAAGAGAAAGAGGTGAGAGAAAGCTTAAATTTTTATGTTTTAATGGCTTATTGCTATATGTTTAAGGTGTTTAAGCATCTATTTAAGCTTAAATAGAAGCAAAACCCAATGAATCTACCCCTTGAAGTTTCAGCCAACATGAGTTTATAGTGAATCATGCTCAATTTGATAAATCAATGGTCCTAGAATACTATATAAATTAATACAATACTATTGGTGAAGTCAAAGCTGAAAATAAGGTGTTTGATTGTACTTGTAGTTTGGTATCCGGTATAAAGTAGATCGGATTTGCTATTGTATTAGGAAATATGGAAGGCCTTAGAGTCTAAAATACTCCTTGTAAAAAGAATATTAAAATTTGGATGTGTTTTGATATTGTTTTGCAACTCCGAAGTAAGTGGCGTAAGGAAAATGATAAGCAAATATATGCTCGTTTATCTACAATTGCTTATTGGGGTTGAAGTGGTAGATTGTAATATGATGGAAATAGGCAAGGATATATATATATATATATATATATATACACACACACACATATAAGACATAGGGATACTGTGACTACATTAGTATGATTAAAATCTTACATTTCTGAACATTAAAACTGTTTTGGGCTTGATCGACTGGACTAAATGATTTAAATTGATTTATTGAACTGTGTTTTAAGTGCAGTTTATGTTGTCGAAATTTCGTAAAACGACCCTAAAACCCTAAACTATAGATAAGAAACTCTATTATTGATTTTATAGACTTATAGACTGACTGAAGATATATTTAATTTAACAATTGTTAAATCTAGAGTGTTTTCCAACTGATTTATGAATGTATTATTTAAATGTTGAACGTCTAACTAAAATGAATGCCTTGAAATGTTTAGATTGACTGACTCTATTTTACTGAAAATTCTGGCTGTTTGATTGAAGTTAATGTTTTGAGTGTCAAATTAAAGTAAATGCTTTGAATGTTTTGAATTAACTGATACGGCTTTATTGAAAGTATCTATTTTCTGACTAAAGTTAATGATTTTAATGTTTTAAATTTAACTGAACGTATTGAATGAAATATTTTTATTTTTGAACTTTATGATTTTAAAATAAAACTTGGTTCCCAAAAGTTTATATTTTGATTTCTAGGGAGGCAAATCCTTGCCTAATCCAGGCACTCTCAGGCCCTAATAATAGAATGTAAGTTTATATTATTGTATTATGCTTTGAAAACATAAAGTATGGTTTTATTGTTGTCATAAGAATCAAGTAAATGTTTTGAGATTGTTGGCTTTCGCATCATGCTTACTGTCTATATTGTACTGTACTATTTGCAGTTAGACCATGAGCAAGTCTACAGCCACCTCGGTATCACCTGCTTAGTGGTATTGTAGGGTGCACTATTAATTGTTGACCATAAGCGAGTCTTCAACAGTCTTTAAGATTGTCACTAGCTCCATGACACTAGATGGACATCACTATGACTATGGCCATATGTCTTATTGTTGCTGTTTACTCCCTCCTTGAGATACTGAAACTACATGATTCTATTAGGATATTGCCAGGTCTCCACTGAACTATGACAGTACTGTTCACTGAATTGTTTATAGGACTGTTTACTAAACTATTTACTGAACTGATTATTGAATTATTTACTAAATTGTCACAGTGTTATTAATGAATTATTTACTGAACTATATGGAAACTGGTTATCGAACTGTTTATAAAAATGATTTCTGAACTGTTATAGTACTACTTACTGAACTGTTTACTAATCGTTTACTGAACTATTTTCTAAATTATTTACTGACTATTTACTGAATGTCTACTGGTTTATGTACCTAATGTTCACCAACTACTTAGTGATCAATTTCTAAGTTGTTTACTGAGTCGTTTATTGACTGCTTATTGAAGTGATTATCAAACTGTTTATGGAACCATTAGTGATTGACTGCAAAATTATTTACCAACTATTTATTGAATTATTCACTGAACTGTTTACTGAATCATTACCGATTGTTTATTGAATTGTCTATTAATTTTTTGAACCGTCAATTGAACCGTTCATTGATTTTCTACTGAACTGTTTTACTGAACTACATATGAAATCGTTTATTGATCGTACACTGAATTGTTTTATTGAATTGCTTACTGAACATTTACTAACTGTCTTAACTATTTACTGAATCATTTATTGACCATTCATCAATTTGTTTATTGAATTGTTCACTAATCATTTTTGACATGTTTACTGAGTAACTTACTGAACTGATTTCTGTACTGTTTATTGAATCGTTTAAGGACTAATTTACTGAACTAGCTACGAACTATTTACTGAATCGTTTACTGAATTGACCGTTGTACTGTTTACTGAATCTTGTACGGAGTGATTTACTTAACAATATACTGAACTATTTACTAAATGATTTACTGAATGTTTTATTGAATTGTTTACTAAATATTTACTGAATGTTTTATTGAATTGTTTACTAAATATTTACTGAATGTTTCATTGAATTGTTTATTAAATGATTTACTGAATGGTTTACTGAATGTTTTACTAAACGCTTTATTAAGCTGTTTACTGAGTGATTTGCTGAACGTTTTATTAAACTAATTTAGAAACTATACACTGAACTGTTTACTGAGTGATTACTAAATGTATACACATATATCTATCATCGTTTTCTACGATTTTAAATTATAAATGATTTGATAATGATCGTTTACCATATCGTATCGCCACTAAAGGATTGATAGGTTTTGACATTGATTTGATACACATTTCTTCTTTGTAAAGTTTTCATAAATTCCTTATAACTGAATTTAAGGACTAGGATAAGTGAGGTGCTCTAAAGCATCCTTCTGTACTAACCTGGTACTTCTAATTGATTATAGTATCCTTTCCGATAGAGTGCCCAAACTCTATTTAATTTTTGACTATAAGTTTATGAACATGTTTTTGTTACACGCATATAGGTATGCATAGTATCAATTTTTTATATATATTTCTTACTGGGCATAAGCTTAGCCCCTTCTACCATACAGATTTATTTGTAGTAGTAGCCGATTGTTAAGGAAGGGTTCTAATCAAATTCCTATGAGGTTTCAATATTGTACCTTGCAAGTATAATTGCACAGTTACCTTATTATATTCAAGCATTTATTGTACAGTACTTTAGTTTGTAAAGGGATGTAAACAATAAACTCAAAGAATCTGAGTGTCACTTATAGTCCTTTGCTATTGGATATTTATAAATTTTGAAATGAAAATGTAAATAAAAGTAATACACATTGTAACTGACTGTACTAGGACCAATCTAAATAGTTAGATATTGATTTAGCTAAGTAAATTTTAGCTTATTGTCAGAGTGAGGACATTGGGAACAGCCTAACTGAGTGACTGAAAATGAAAAAAGTCAGTTTCTGTTTTCAAAAATCGGGGTGTGACAGATCCAAAAAGAAATGTCCTCTGCAGACGCCTAATTTTGTCCGAGCAAATTTAAAATAAAAAAATAATAAATAAAAAAATTTTTGAAAGCAAGTCAGCCTTATACCAAGCCTATTAAAAGAGTTGACTTGAAAGATTTGGAAAGAAATAAATATTAAAAAGAAACAAATAAATAAGAGATACAAATGCTTGTAATAATAAATAAAAAGGGTCAAACAAAAATGATTGAATGAAAAAAATCCCACAGCCATGATCATAGATCGAAATTGAGGGGAAAATAATTAATATTTTTTTACCTTTCCTTAAAAGATCAAAATCAAATAAAAGAGAAGGAAAGAAATAAATTAAGAGTGTGAAACCGAAAAAGAAAATCAAGACTGAAAAAAAATCAAATAATAAAATTTGACAGCCATATTTTAAGAGCATAAATGGTGGAACTTTGTCTCTTTCCCTTATGACTATAAAAGCACAAGAGACACATAGAGAAAAGGGGGGACCCAGGAGAACAAATAAAAACTGAAAAAACCCTAGAAAGAAAAACCTAGGTGGAGGAGAAAGAGCGTAGAAAATTGGACTGCTTGTTTCCTTTTTCTTGGACCCGAGCCACCTACAGGAGGAGCCTTTCTCGGCGTCAAACGAGACCACAACGTCATCTCCTTTACCCATGCCCCCTCATTTTGCTGCTTTTCTTTGTTAAAAGAGCTTACATGAGTACTGCACCAAATGACTGCTGCAGCTTTCCTCGTTGAAGCTAACCCTTATATCTTCACCATTGTCTCCTAAACTGCCACCGTGTCTCTGCTCTCCTTGCTGCACCATTATTCCTGCCAACTTCGATGCTGTCTCTACCGTTCAGCCTTGCTGTCATCATTGCGTTGCTGTGCCACCTTTGCTGTTACTGAAAGTTGCTATGAAGGGATAAGATTTTTGTGAATCAACAACCAAACCGAGGACAGCACTCGAGATCTAGCCCTGTTGATCCTATTTTTGTTCCAAATTTACATGATCCCATGGAGCAAGAAAAGTTGAGGAAAGAAAGTGGCGAGTCACAACAAAAATATGAACTATTAGATGAAAGGTTAAGGGCAATCGAAGGAATGGATTTCTTTGGAAATATAGATGCTAATGAGCTTAGTTTGGTCCCAGATCTAGTAATTCCACCAAAATTTAAAGTACCTGAATTTGAGAGATACGATGGGACCACATGCCCAATATCTCACATCACTATGTTTTGTCGAAAAATGTCTGGGTATACAAATAATGATAAGTTGCTCATCCATTGCTTCCAAGATAGTTTAACTGGAACAGTAGCCAAGTGGTACAATCAGCTTGATCAGAGTTACGTTCGCAAATGGAATGACCTGGCAAAAGCCTTCTTGTCCCAGTATAAGCACATGACTTACATGGCACCAGATAGATTGTCTTTACAAAATATGGAAATGAAGCCTTCTGAAAGTTTCAAGGAGTATGCCAATAGGTGGAGGGGTCTCGCATCTCAAGTGCAGCGTCCCCTTACTGAAAAGGAAACCACAGTATTGTTTGTTAATACTTTGCCATCATCATATTATGATAGGCTTGTGGGGAGTGCTACAAAAAAATTTGCTGACTTGGTAATTTCTGGAGAAATGATAGAGAATGCCATTAAGAGCGGTAAAATTGATGATACTTCTGCTTCAAATAGAGTTGGGGCAAATAAGAGAAAAGAGGGAGAAACACAAGCGGTTACCATTGAAAATCAACCACCAAGGAGTTTCGTTCCTTTTCAACCCTATACTGCACATCCCCCATATCCTTATTATCCAACTATAGACAACACTACCCATAATCCTCTTGTTTATCACCCAAGTTGGCAATCAAATTTTCAAGTCCCTACTCAATCAAACAAACCGGTGGGTAGTCAAAAAAGGGTGAGGAATAATCAAGGGAGAATCTCTGTGGACCCAATTCCTATGACCTATACAGAGTTATTTCCACAATTGGTGAGAGATAATCTTGTTGCACCTGTTTATCTAGAACCATTAGAACCTCCATATCCTAAATGGTATGATGCCACTGCTCGATGTGACTATCATTGTGGGAATGTAGGCCACTCCATAGAGACTTGCCCTGCTTTTAAATACAAGGTGCAGAGTTTGATCAATGTTGGCTTGCTAAATTTTGATAAGAAGGAAAAGTAAAATGTTGGTGGGAACCTTTCGCTGCAAAAAGGCATAGATTTTGGAGGACAAGTGTTCTATGAGGAAAGGCCAAAGTTTGTCACTTTTGAGTTATTCTAAAGTAATGAAATTCCTTAAATGCTTACGCCTATAAGCTTTGGGGAAATTTTTATGCATGAGTTAGTTATCTATTATCATTTGAATAAAATGACAGATGCATTTGCACTACATATCCTCTTCCATACAATCTTTGCTTTCATCTCTTTGTATTTCAGCCACACTTAACTTCCCAAAAAAATGAATGAGCAGTCAATTATGACGATAGTCTGGGATTTTATTTTGAAAATTCTATTTCTATTGGCAAAGTCAGTGATCATTCTTGTCCCTTAAATTGCTAAGATTGTTGAAGCAATAAAGAGATAGCTCCTATCAAGAGAAGTTAAAATCGCATGAAATGACAAAGAAGTGAAGCTCTTGTATCCATTGTGTTGTTCTTGTTCAATAAATGTTCTTCAATAAGAGTATTTACATTTGAGATGAGAAATGGCCGTCTTTGATCTATCCTTCGTGCATGAGTCATTTGCCACCCTTATTGAGCCTATCATGCTTTTTTCAAAACAAACCCACCAAGGATCACCCTTCACATTGAGGGGCAAATTTTGCAAAAAAAAAAAAACCTGTTGACAAATGAAGAAATTCAGGTCATGAGTCATGAAAATAAAAGAGAAAATACCCTTTGATGTTTGAGTCCTCTTGTAAAAAAAAAGGGGAGAGGTGAAAATGAAAAGTTGAAAAAAAAAAGAGAAAATGATTAAAATAAAAATCAATTAAAGCAAGCGACAAGCATGCTTTGCACGATGATAAACGATCCTTTGGTTTTTAACCCTTAAAGAAACAAATTTTGAGCCTGATTATATCCATTTTTTTTTCATAACCCATCACCAGAGCCTACATTACGTGCCTTAAAAGTCCATTTTGATCAAATGTGAATACTTGAAATTGGAGAATCATGCATTGAACTTGGACATACTTATCAAGAAACAACAAGATTGCGATTTGTTTGTTGGGAATATTAGTGAAGTTGAAAAAAAAAGAGAATGAATGAGAAAATGAAAAAAAAAAGAAAGAAAAGACAAAAAAAGAAAAAAGAAAAGAAGGATAAAAGGGGGAAGCTCAAATTGAAAACCCGAAAGGGCGGTTTGAGTTAAAAGAATGATAATCTAGTTGAAGATTTGAGAAAATGGGTTGACATAAGGAGAACCAGCATCATTTGAGAATCTCATGGTGTAGGGGGCAACTCAATTTGATCGAGAATGTCAATTGAATAGATTTTTCAAAGAATTCTGACTAGTTTGTCAAAATTGTCTGATTTTTCATTGAAAACCTATCATTGTCATTTGCTTTAAATTATCCAGTTTCTTAATTGAGAACCTATCATTGTTATCCACTCTGAATTGCCCAAATTCTTATTGTACTTTATTAAGTTTATTCCTACTTTTCTTTATTCTCCCAAGCTTTCTAATGTTCATACTTTCCCAAAATGGATTGAGGAAATTGGTGACTGAACTGCATTTGTCATGGAATTGGAATGATAATAAATAAATGACAATTATACATAAAAATCTTTGGCATTACTTTGGAAAAGATTCTAAAGATGACAAAGGGCCATATACAAAAAGAGAGCAAGAGTGTTAAATGTAGCTGACATATGTGCTTCTACGAACGAGATGGGAAATAAAGAAGAAAATCTTTGTGAGAAGAAGAAATGATCCTAATGCAGAAAGCCATGGATTTTCGGCACCGGAAAAAAAAAGAGAAATTTTGAGAAAAAGGAGACTTCTGTCATTTAGGCATTCATATCATTCTAAAAGATGCATGCATCATGGTTTTTAACTATTACATTGGGGCATATTTCAAGAAAGCATTTGCATTACCATCATTGTGATAGACATTTTTTAGGGGCATGCATTTTGCATTTGCATCATTGAAAAAATAAAAGAAAAAAGAAAAATGAATGATTAAGGAATGCAATGAGGTTAAATGTTCCTTAAAGAGTAAGAAAATGTTTGTTTAAAGAAAAATGGTTGTAATCATGATGAGAGTTTAAGTTTAATGTTGCTGGCATCGTTTTGTAGTTTTAAGACGGTGAATTTAGCTCATGAGTAAATGAGATTTAGTTGGCTTCATGGTGAGATTGATGCATGATAAGATTATACCTTAGATCTTCTAGATGCAACCTACAAAACCAATGAACGTTCAAGATGCGAAACTCTTGGAATGTGAATCTTCTAGTCAAGATGTGAATCTCTTAGAATACAAATCTTCCAGCTAAGATGTAAATCTCTTAGAATGCGAATCTTTGAGTCAAGATGCGAAACTCTTAGAATGTGAACTTTTAAGTCAAGATGAGAAACTCTTAGAATGCGAATCTTCCAGTCAGGATGTGAATCTTACGTTTAAGACGTGAGTTTCTTAGAATGCGAATCTTTGAGTCAAAATGTGAAACTCTTGAGATGTGAATCCTTGAGTCAAGATGGGAAACTCTTAGGATGTGAAACTCCAAGTCAAGATGAGAAACTCTTGGGATGTGAATTTCCAAGTCAAGATGAGAAACTCTTAAGATCTGAATTTCTTAGAATGCGAATCTTTGAGTCAAAATGTGAAACTCTTAAGATGTGAATCCCTGAGTCAACATGGGAAACTCTTAGGATGTGAAACTCCAAGTCAAGATGAGAAACTTTTGGGATGTGAATTTCCAAGTCAAGATGAGAAACTCTTAAGATCTGAATCTCTTAGAATGCGAATATTCGAGTCAAGATGTGAAACTCTTGAGATGTGAATCTCCGAGTCAAGATAGGAAACTCTTAGGATGGGAATCTCCAAGTCAAGATGAGAAACTCTTTGAATGTGAATTTTCAAATCAAGATGTGAAACTCTTGAGATGTGAAACTCCGAGTCAAGATGGGAAACTCTTAGGATGGGAATTTCCAAGTCAAGATGAGAAACTCTTGAAATGTGAATTTTCAAATCAAGATGTGAAACTCTTAGAATGTGAATCTTCAAGTCTAGATGCGAATCTCTTAGGATGTAAATCTTCAAGTTTTTCTAGATGCGAATCTCAAAATTTTTGTGAATCATGGAATATTTTCTTCGTTCCAAATATGTGAATTTCTCTAAAAAAAACAAAATTTCTCTTATTGAATTCACTTTTTCATAGTGGATCAAGCCTTGGTAGGGAGTCAAGGTATTATGTTTCAAAATCGAATTCACTTTTTCACAGTGGATCGAGCCTTGGTATGGAGTCAAGGTATCATGTGTTTCAAAATCAAATTCACTTTTTCACAGTGGATCGAGCCTTGGTAGGGAGTCAAGGTATTAGGTTTTAAAGTCGAATTCACTTTTTCACAGTGGATCGAGCCTTGGTATGGAGTCAAGGTATCATGTGTTTCAAAATCGAATTCACTTTTTCACAGTGGATCGAGCCTTGGTAGGGAGTCGAGGTATTAGGTTTTAAAGTCGAATTCACTTTTTCACAGTGGATCGAGCCTTGGTATGGAGTTAAGGTATCATGTGTTTCAAAATCGAATTCACTTTTTCACAGTGGACCGAGCCTTGGTAGGGAGTCAAGGTATTAGGTTTTAAAGTCGAATTCACTTTTTCACAGTGGATCGAGCCTTGGTATGGAGTCAAGGTATCATGTGTTTCAAAATCGAATTCACTTTTTCACAGTGGATCGAGCCTTGGTATGGAGTCAAGGTATTAGGTTTTAAAGTCGAATTCACTTTTTCACAGTGGATCGAGCCTTGGTATGGAGTCAAGGTATCATTTGTTTCAAAATCAAATTCACTTTTTCACAGTGGATCAAACCTTGGTATGGAGTCAAGGTATTATTTTCGAAAATCAAACTTGAATTTT
The DNA here is from genome assembly GCA_032173925.1 of Heritiera fomes. Taxonomy (NCBI): domain Eukaryota; kingdom Viridiplantae; phylum Streptophyta; class Magnoliopsida; order Malvales; family Malvaceae; genus Heritiera; species Heritiera fomes. The sequence continues at coordinate 36,948,541 of JAPDPM010000003.1, forward strand.
TTTTTCTTTCCGAAAATATATATATATATATATATATATAAAAAGAGGTTCGGACAAAATTGTTGTCTATAGTCTTTGCCCTATTCCTGATTCTCAGCAAGGTGCAAAGAGGGGCAGTTGTAGACACCTAATTTTGTCCGAGCAAATTTAAAATAAAAAAAATAATAAATAAAAAATTTTTTGAAAGCAAGTCAACCTTATACCAAGCCTATTAAAAGAGTTGACTTGAAAGATTTGGAAAGAAATAAATATTAAAAAGAAACAAATAAATAAGAGATACAAATGCTTGTAATAATAAATAAAAAGGGTCAAACAAAAATGATTGAATGAAAAAAATCCCACAGCCATGATCATAGATCGAAATTGAGGGGAAAATAATTAATATTTTTTGACCTTTCCTTAAAAGATCAAAATCAAATAAAAGAGAAGGAAAGAAATAAATTAAGAGTGTGAAACCGGAAAAGAAAATCAAGACTGAAAAAAAAAATCAAATAATAAAATTTGACAGCCATATTTTAAGAACATAAATGGTGGAATTTTGTCTCTTTCCCTTATGATTATAAAAGTACAAGAGACACATAGAGAAAAGGGGGGACCCAGGAGAACAAAAAAAAAAACTAAAAAAACCCTAGAAAGAAAAACCTAGGTGGAGGAGAAAGAGCGTAGAAAATTGGACTGCTTGTTTCCTTTTTCTTAGACCCGAGCCACCTACAGGAGGAGCCCTTCCCGGCGTCAAACGAGACCACAACGTCATCTCCTTTACCCCTGCCCCCTCATTTTGCTGCGTTTCTTTGTTAAAAAAGCTTACATGAGTACTGCACCAAATGACTGCTGCAGCTTTCCTCGTTGAAGCTAACCCTTATATCTTCACCATTGTCTCCTAAACTGCCACCGTGTCTCTCCTCTCCTTGCTGCACCATTATTCCTGCCAACTTCGATGCTGTCTCTACCGTTCAGCCTTGCTGTCATCATTGCGTTGCTGTGCCACCTTTGCTGTTACTGAAAGTTGCTGTGAAGGGATAAGATTTTGAGCTGTTGCTACCATAGGAAAGTTTCACATGCTGCTGTCGTTCTTGTTATAAGCTTTCTTTACATCATCTGCTAGCATCCACGTGAAAGTAGCAAAAGGAAATAAGGAAGAAACGTTAAAGCATAAGGAAAAGAAACAATAAAGAAAATTTCCAGAAGACCACTGAACGCCTACAACCCACGCCTGCCCCGCCAAAGAAAGAAGCTGTGTGCTCGCCGGACCGAAGAAGAGGGAAGACTTGTAAGCTCGCCCGCCAACCAATAGAGGTACTCGCCCCGCCAAAGAAAGAGAAGAATCCGAGAGTTTGCTCGCTCATCCACAAGCTCGCCCGCCCAAAGAGAAAGAACATCCAAGAGCTCGCCAATTCAAGGAGTTCGCCCGCCCGAGGAGGCTATCTTCGCTCGCCTGCCCCGCCAAAGAAAGAAGCTGTGAGCTCGCCCGACCGAAGAAGAGGGAAGACATGTGAGCTCGCCCGCCCTCCAATAGAGGTACTCGCCCCGCCAAAGAAAGAGAGAAGAATCCGAGAGTTTGCTCGCTCGTCCACGAGCTTGCCCGCCCAAAGAGAAAGAACATCCAAGAGCTCGCCAAATCAAGGAGTTCGCCCGCCCGAGAAGGCTATCTTCGCTCGCCTGCCCCGCCAAAGAAAGAAGCTGTGTGCTCGCCCGACCGAAGAAGAGGGAAGACTTGTGAGCTCGCCCGCCTTCCAATAGAGGTATATTCCCTTTTTTTTTGTCATTCATTTATTTAGGTATTTTTAATGTATGGGTAGAAAATAATAAGTAAAATAAATAAAGGAAAATAAAATGGAGTTCTTCCAATGATGAGATGTTACGGAATTCACAAGTAGTGATTCCTAACTGATCTCTAGGTAAGAGAAATATGCTAAATGTTACCAGCGTATTGGAATATTTAGTATAATTTTTCAATAAAAATAAATTTTATAAATATAAATAAATTTAAAAAAATAATAAGAAAATAAAATAATATATTTCTCATGTGCATCATATATATTTTGTTTGCATCATTTGCATTCATTGTAATTCCAAACTAAATGCAAATCTCCCGAGGATGGGATTCTATGGAAACGCAAGTAGCGATTCTTAAGAAATCTCTAGGTGAGGAAATTATCCGAAATGCTACCAAAAGTATTGGGGTACTTCGGAATAATTTTCGATATAAGGGATTTTCATTTATAAAAATTAAAATTTATGAATTAAAAAATAATAAAATGAAATAATGGATTTCTCATGTGCATCATCTATATTTTGATTGCATCATTTGCATCCATGAAATTTCAAAATAAGTGTGAATCTCCCGAGGATGGGATTCTATAGAAATCGCAAGTAGCGATTCTTAAGAAATCTTTAGGTGAGGAAATTATCCGAAATGCTACCAAAAGTATTGGGGTACTTCGGAATAATTTTCAATACAAAAGATTTTCACTTATTTTAAATAAAAAATAATAATAAAACTTAAATATTCCAAAATAAAACAAATAATAAAAATGTTTCAAATAAATGGAGTCTTTTTAAATGTTTAATTAAGATCATTTTATTAAGATTGAAAGATAAGACATGATTAAGTGGTACCGTTTTTTTAACGGGCGTTGTAGGGGTGCTAATCCTTCCCCACACGTAACCGAACTCCCGAACTCAAACTTTGTTTTCGCAGACCAAAAATTATTTTTTTGATAAAGCTTAATTAGTTTTAAGATTTTATTAAAAAGATAAATAATTTTAGGTGACCAATCACACCTAGCCAAAAAAGATTGGTGGCGACTCCTCTTTATGTTTTTTTTCAAAATCGTCTAGCGATCGATCCCCGGACGAAAATCATTTAAAGCTTAATTAGTTTTAAGATTTTATTAAAAAGATAAATAATTTTAGGTGACCAATCACACCTAGCCAAAAAAGATTGGTGGCGACTCCTCTTTATGTTTTTTTTCAAAATCGTCTAGCGATCGATCCCCGGACGAAAATCATTACGACATCCTCCATTAAAAGGCTCTTATCTTGGTCGTATTTTCACTAGTTGGATTTCAGATCTTTTCTCTCTCCACTCAAACACACTTTTACTACAAATATGCTACACAACACTAAAATTGAATCCATTTCCATAGAAAAATCATTTGTAGTCTAAACAAGTGTAAGCATATGTATGTATGTATGTACATATGTATGTATATATGTGTTGTCATAACGTCTAAGTTTGGGGACCCAATCTTTTTTACTTAAGTGTGATTGGCCACCTATACGACTCTAAAGGAATGCTTGATCTATATTTCCAAACTTAGGTTCAAGAGTACGATTACGTGTGTGAAAAGTGTTAGCACCCTCGTAATGCGTGTCCAAGGAATGGTGTCAATTAATTGCATGTTGTCCTAAGAGGCCTTATCTAAAGTTGTTTTTTTACCATTTTTTATTTATTATTTAAATATTAAAAATTTTCTTAAGAGAGAGCCTCCAACTAGATGACTTACAACTAAAAATAACCTTCACATCTACAAAAAAAAATGTCAAAATAAACAAGTTAAAAGAAAAAAAAACGCTAAAAACAAACATTAGCAAAAATTAAACTTTAAAAATTGAAAAAAAAGGGTTTTTCAAAAATGAATCTCCTTTGCATAGGAATCAAATGCGATAAGTGAAAAATATCCTTCAAATCTATAGAAATATGCGACAAACAAAAAAATTTATTAAGACTCAAAATAATAAAATAAAAATAACAAAAAATAAACCATGGACAATGGAAAAGGGATTACATTGCGTATAAATGGAAATAATTAATTATTTCTATATCGTGAGAGTCGATCTAGTAATTAGAATGATTTTTTTTGTTCAAAATGAAATTACACTGAAAATGGTTTGTAGAGTAAACAACGCTGAAGGTAGGTTATTACTTGATGAAAATAGTTTTATATTGGGCAAAGAAACAAAGAGAGACATAGGTAAGAATAATTGTATCTTTAGAACAATGGAAGGATTTGAAGAGTGGATAGTGAACCCTACATCTACTTATATACTAAATAACAAACAAAGACTACTGTTATAAAATAAAATCATAGTATTTCATAATAGTAATTTAATTTGAAAATACGTAAAATAATTACATTTAAAATAAAGGCTGGAGTCTATTTCAAATTAGACTATGCTGAGGATAAAACCTGTAGTCTTTGATTATTATACATGAATCTTGGAAGATGAAGTGTCATACATAAAAAACTACATTTAAAACCATAAATAGTAGTTGAATTTATTTAAACAAAAAAATGTCTATCATAAATGATGTTACATCTCTAAACCAAAATTATTTTCAATGTAGATGAATCTTAGAAGAATCACATATTCATTTATTTATGAACTTCTCAAACTCATAGAATACAAAATAATTAATCAACTACTATAAGCAGATAAAAATGATTTCATCCTTAAACTAAGAAATTATTATCACAAGAATATCATACTAAAATGCCCTAACATCACATCATTTTTTCCATTCCAACTCTCTCTCTCTCTCTCTCTCTCTCTCTCTCTCTCTCTCTCTCTCTCTCTCTCTCTCTCTCTCTAAGATCCATAGCCACATCAATCATATGAATTTTTTTGTTAACAGAAACATAGGGGTGTAAACGAACAGGATGGTCGACAAACTATTTGTGAATCCGTTCGGTTTCTGTTCATTTATATTCATTTATTAAGTTTAATAAACAAATATGAACAACATTTTAGTATTCATTTATTAAACGAATTGAACATGAACAAAGGTATGGTACGTTGGTTTTTGTTTGTGAATAGGCTTATTTATGTTCGTTTATTATTCGTTCATTTAAAGTGTCATTTGTTGTTGGTTTGTTGTTGGTTTGTTTATGTTCATTTATAACTCATTCATTTAAAGTATTATTTGTTGTTCGTTTATTATTCCTTTGTTATTTACTAAGATACTAAAATTACTTATATTATATAAGTTATATAATATATACCCTATTTTTAAGACATTAACCTAAAAATTTAGTACCTAATTCTTAAACATATTTACATAATAAAATTCTGTTGGCTTAAAAAATTAGTAAAATATAATAAAAAATAATTATAAAATTGAATTAGTTAATTATGCTAAAAATAATTATTTTTTTAAATTTTAAACATAATGTACTGAAATTAAATTACTAAGAGTTTTATAATAAGTTAAAATCTCATTCTTATTCATTGAGCATTTATATATACATTACACATATAAGTATACACACACACACATATATGATATTTTAATATATGTATACCAATATATGTTTATGTATATGATACAAATTGCATTTAAAATTGTACTTATCAATTTTAATAAAACATTACTGATTTAAGTTGTGTTGTATTTAAGATTTCATGTTAGATGATTTTAATTTGCATATGGGATTTAATCTTTATGTAGGATTTTTAATATTTAATGTTTAGTTTGTTCTGATGAACACTTGTTTATGAACATATGTTTGTGAATGTGTTTGTTTAATAGTTTATGAATGTTTTTTTACAAACACATTCGTTTAAATGTTCGCAAATGCATTCGTTTAGGACGAACGGGCTTGTTTGCGAACATTTAACAAACAATTTCTACCAAACAAATCAATGAACACAAATGTAAAAAGCAAATTCCTTAACGAACACGAACGATACTGAAAAAAAAAACGAACGAACATAAATATCAATTTATTTGTTCGTGTTTGGTTCATTTACAAATGTATCGAAACACTCCCAAATGCCGCTGCTTTGACTTATTAAAATAGAACCTTAAAAATAAAAATTATTAACAACTAACAAGAATTAAAATTAATTAAGTGTAATAAAAGATCAAGATAAGTTAATCATCAAAATAGGCCATAGATAATATTCTCAAAACATGGTCTACTTGTAACAAAAAATAGAAAAAAAAATTCAAGTCCCAATTTTTTTGCCAAAGTTGAATGGTTAATTTCAATCGTCCAAACCAAGTTTTTATCATGGATTATTATCCTATCCACTGCTAGTGGAGTTTTTTTAATTCCACAAGCAAGGTTAATATAATGACATGTGTCCCATTTATTTATTTTTTATTTTTTTTAATATTTTTAAATTACACATGTCATTATTCTAACTCCACTTGTGAAGTTAAAAAACTTCACTGGTGGTGGATAGAATAATAATCTTTTTATAATTTCTTTATTAATATTCTTAGGATACAAATAGAGAAAAAAAAACTCTACCAGTTCCAAAAAAGTAAGTTGAATTTAAAGTAAACAATGCAAAATTTGATTAGAGTTACTGTATCATTTGGCCCCTGAACCATACTACTTTTATCACCTTGGTACTTAATGAATTTTCGTTATCACATTGATACTTAAACTTTTCTTCCATCACACACATTAGTATTTAGGACTAACGCAATAAAAAAAAGCTAACGTGTCAGGAATTATCCAATCAAATTTTGACACGTGATAGTAAAAATTTAAAATACTTAAAAAATACTTAAAATTTTTTCCCATGTTTCTTTTCTTTCTTTTACAATTCAACTCCTTTCCGTTTCCCATAAACAATTCTAGCTTTCATTTGCTTTATTGAACCACCAAACACCAGCGTCTTTTATGAGTGGTTGCATTTTGTTTCTGTTGGTTTTTAGCCTTGGCGGATAAATTTTGTTTCTTTTTTCTTTTCTTTTTGGGATTTTGGCTTTTTTACATCTGATAATTTTACATTTGGTTTTTTTTATTGAGTGACAAAAAGGCAATTGTTTTTGGATTTTGCCAAATCAATTTTGGAAAAAATCGATATTTTTTTAATATATTAATTTTTGGGTTTTGATATTCATTTTTTTCGAGCTACCACAATAACGTGGGAGCTTTGCACATTAACAAAGAGGAAACAAATTTCCTCTGTAAGAACTGAAAAGAAAGAGACCAAGAGGAGAGGGCGATCATGAAGGAGACAAAGGTGAGCGAGTGAAAGAGAGAAGAAGGGAGGAGAGAAGGAAAGCGGGAGGAGAGACCATCGATAGGAGACGTTGGCTGAAGAATAGAGTATTGGGAGAACCGCGACTGTTGAAGGCTAAAATCGTGGCTCAAATTCGGGCTGGGCACTAAGCAAGGATGCAAGACAGAGGAGCTGTGGCAAAGTTGAGGCTAAACCTTCGGCTTCTGGGTGGTTGAAATAGGGGCAGTGGCGGTGGATTGTCGAGGTAGCTTTAGGCAATTTTAGCCATTCTTTAGGTGCTAGATCAGGTTGTTTTTGGGGTGGATTCTGGTAATTTCAAAGGTTGGTGAATAGCCATTCACAGTGGTTACCGGACTGAGTTTGATGGCCTGAAAATAGAGTGAAAAGGAAGCAACCAAGAAACGTGTTTAAATGCTAGCAATTGATTTTGAAATTGGTTTATGCTCTGATGGTTTCACTGAATTCGGGTTTTGAGGTTTTTTTTTTTGGTTGAATTCGACTAAATTGATGGCTTCTAGGTATTTGAAATGTTATTAGGGTTTGGAGACAATGGGGAATTGGGTTTTAACTACTTGAATTGAGGTTTTGGTGTTGAGTTCTAGGGCACTGATTGAAGGTGTTAGGTTAGGTAGTGAGTCTCGGGATTCTGAGTATGAAAGTAAGCACCGACTTGGTTGGAATGAAGTTTGTTGATATGGAGCAGATTTTTAAATATTTTTAAGTATTTTCTAAGTATTTTTTATATTTGTTCATATTTTTATATATTTTTCAATATTTTTAAATTTTTTAAATATTTTTTTGCATATTTTTATATATTTTATAAAAATTTTTAAGTATTTTTGAAATATATTTTTCCAAATGGATAAAATATTTTTAAATTTTACCACCACATGTCAACATCTGATTGGGTAATTCATGACACGAAAGCATTTTTTAATGGCGTTAATTCTAAGTACTAAAGTGTTTGATAGAAAAAAAATTTAAGTACCAAAATGATAATGAAAATTCTTTAAGTATCAAAATAATAAAAGTGATATAGTTCAAAGGTTAAATGATACATTAACTCTTATGGTTAATTGAAAAAATCTAAAACCAAATCCATCTAGCTTAAATATATATAGAAAGGTTAAAGCAAAACAAGAACAAAGAAAACCTTTACTCAAAAAAAATAAATAAATAAAAAAGAAAACAAAGAAAATCTTTGATTACCTAAATCAAAACACAAAATTAGCTTAATGAAAAGAGCAAACCATACCATCAATCTATAACTAACCTTGGGTACCCAAAATCTTAATTAATACACGAATTTCCAATGATTTTTTTGTATGCCGAAAGAAAGCGAAGTGGATTGTGGGTTGGGGTTCTTCAGAGCTTTTCTAAGATGAGAAGAGAGAAAACTTCCTTAAGCTTTCTAGAATGCGAAGAAAGAAAACTTTTCTAGGTTGTTGCATTTTTTGAGAACATATTTCATTAACGAGAAGAATGTCAACAGGAAGAGAACAAGGAATCGATGAACTTCTCTTTTGCATTGTAATTTAACAAAATTACCAAGGATACACTTGGAAAAAAGTTTCATTAACTAATATAAAACAAAAAAAAAATTGAAGCAAAGATAGGGGAGGAAGAATTGATGAAACAATGAGCAAATGATTAATTGCACTTGTCAAGCAATCAGATTTTTTCAATAGAGTAATGTGTACACGAGTCTCGCAAAAATAAAAGCTCGTTTTAATAGTACAAAGAATCAGACTTGCAAAAACTTTCAAAATTGATCAAAATTAATATCAAAATTACAACCCAACCAATAACAAAATCTGATGATATGTCAGTAAAAGATAAACCATAATTTGTTTTTATTTTTGACAGTAGTCTTTCATGCATTGTTATATAGATTATTGACACATTAAAGTATGTATTATAAACACTTATTGATTATGCCATATGTTTAGTAAACTTGTTCTTTAGCAAGGACTCTTATATTATCCGTAAGCATCACCATTGTTTACTTCATAAATAAGAAAGCATAGTTTGTACCAATCTTTGGATATTGTCAATGCCATATTTAGACAATGCAATAAACAATCTTAAGAATGAGACTTGCAAGATTTACACTAATCTTGTTCTGCTGTGAAAATTGTTCACTTCACATTTCCAAACATTTTTGTCAATCATCACAAAACTAAGGCTAATAATACAGGAAGAATTCAACATAAAAACTTGTACATGATGTGAGAGTATACAATCTCTAAGGTGATTGGAAACCAAACAGTGGAAAAAAGTCATGAGAAGTGTAATATCTGCTTTGTGGGCCAATTCAAGGGTTCTTCATCTTAATCCTCAGCTTCCTAGCTATTTGTGCTGCTTTTGGATGAACTGGCCGCTTGTTACCATCACACTGTTCTACCTCTACCCAATTAATAACCTTGAGTATGAGAGACTGAGGAACTTTCTTAGTATCCCCATCGGCTGTGGCTTTGGTTTTCTTTACACCATTCTCCAGGGCTTTCTCTAGGAAGTCCATGAACCAATGTCCTGCTTCAGTTTCAATTTGCTTACCCAATTTTATTGAATTGCTTAAGTTGCTCGATAATGTTTTCTTGTTTTCATCATTCTCACCAACACCTTCTGGGGGCAGCTTGCCATGTGGAGTTGATGGTGCTTTTCTATCCAAAGATACCTTGGGGTTAGAATTTGATGTTAGAAGCCTCCCCATGTTTGATTTCTGTTCACTTCTCTCGGGAAATGCTGCAATTGACTTGTACAATGCTGCTCGCCTTCTTGATGAACTTAACTCTGCATTCCTGCTTTGGTCCATAGAGTTGTGCACAATTTCATGCAGGATTGCTGGTTCATCTTCACTTTGTTTAGCTTTTGAGTTTTGCGCCATTTCAGTAGCTGAAATAGCTGCTTGAACGGACACTATCTCACTCAAGGCCTGTACAATTTGGGCGTGGAACTCCAGAAACTGATTGAAGCATGCAGATGGAGCATCTGGTTTTGCTGACTTGCTCAAGTTGGAAAACATCCTGCAACCAGCCAAATCATACGACCTTAGCAAACATAAAACTTCGACTGGCAACGAAAGGAAAGAAAAAATTTACAAGCTTATTACTTGAGAGAGCGAACTAAACTATCTGCGGCTGTGGCCTCTCTTAGTGCTTGAAGAGCAATCTTCTGAGCTGTCTCTCGCTGCAGAACAGCTTCCTGTTAAAGCATAAAGTCAGTAACCAGAACTGAAGCCATGACACATCGATAATCTTCTTTGTTAACAGGAATCCTAACTCACCTTGCCCAACATGCCAAGCTTCCCAGGCAAGTTCATGATTAAAGTTTTGCTAATGTCAAAGGCTGAGTTATCATCAAACCGAGAGTGTGGTTGTCGTGCAGTAAGCCCGTCTCCACCTATATTGAGGGAAGCAGCTACAGCCGTTCCCTTCCTTAAGCTTGATGGTGGGGTAGAACTTTTCTTTTCCTGCAGAAAAAGAAGAATCACTTTCCTCAGGGAACTTTTCTTTTTGCAGAAAAAAGAAAAGGAGCAAATGAACAGTATTGAGAAGTTAATATTAGAGTAAACATAGCAATTGTTCAATGGAAAATGGGAACAATGTACCCACAGCTGAGTTGAGAGGATGAATTGGGATGCTTGGCTCTCGGTCGCATACACTTTTGCTCCGTGGGAACTTTGAGCCAGAAGAAGGTGCAACACAGCTTTTCCTAAGCAAAGCAGGACTTTCTCCTTTTGTATCCATCATTTTAGCTAACAATCCCCCACCAAAAGAACACCTTACACCAGCACTAGCATTCCCGTCCTTTGCTATCCTTCTTATCATCGGAGTTCTAGCTGAACTTGACCGCTCTTTCACAGGACTACACTGATCAAAATCCAATGGAACCGGCTTTAAAACTAATGGAGAAGAAATCTCGTCAGTCCCATTAGGCCCCCTTCCCCAAGAACCTCTTCTATGTAGCTTAGAATCCTGTTTCTGCTCACTTCTTTCTCCCTTTCTTCTTAAACCCATTAAAGGCTCTGGGGTCCCAACCAACGGATGCCTTCCGGGGATGGGTTTTGCACCTTTAACAACCGGAACAGGAGACCCAGGCTCCAATCTATCAACATGAATGAACTGCCCAAGTTGCATTTTGTTACTAAGAACAAAATCATCTTGGCCAGAAGGAAGACTAACATAAATTGAATGTGAAGAATCTGAGACCTTGATGTAAAACCCATGTTTAGGCCAAAGATTCTTCTCATCAAGATCAGCCGGTACAATATCAGTCACCTGCAAAAGCGAGCTCCTATGTTCACTCGTTGGCTTGACCCCAGTGTTCATCCCATTAATTAACTTCAGCAGAATCCCGGGTGCCAATGTTGCCATAATTTCCTGATCTTTCAAGAACCATCCACAAACGAAAGAATTGTAGATTTTTCAAATTTCAAGACATCAAAGAGAAGGGGATGTTCAGTTAAGAGGTAGAAGTAAAAGAAAGAAGAGAGTTTTGGTAGGGACAAGGCGTGGCAACGATCAGTTCAGATGAGAAAGCAAAGGTTTTTTAAAGTTTGAAATTTTTGGAACGTTGTAGCAACGGTCATATGGTGGTGCGCACCGCGTCCCGTCTTAAGGATTTTGAATTTTGCAAATTCGGGGAAAAATTGCCGACCTTCTTTTCTCGCGATTTGGATGTTCGATACGGTGACCTTTTAAAACAACGTCGTTTCATTAACTCATTAAATAGATCAGGCTTACGGATGAATGCGCTTTAAGCCCAATTATTTTGGATTTTCAAAATCCAAGGGCAATCCAGATTTGGGATTTTTGATCCAATTTCTACCAAAATGGAACCGGGCCCAACGCCATTACAGGGAATATATATAGACTTTACATATGTTTCACTATAGTGTATAACTTCAATGAACTATCAGATAATTACAAATATTAATACTATCACAAACTGTAACCTCCTTCATGAATAAATTTTAATAATATGCAAGGCCTTAACAATAAATATTAATAAATATTTTTAATTTTTTTTAAGGATCTATATTTTTTTAAACATTACTCATTAATGAAGTAACAGTTTATAGTTGATCGACAATATATAGAGATTATATGCTAATGCATGCATCACATATAAACCTTAAAACCAATTTTTTTTAAATCAAGTGTATTTTGTTTAATTATCCACCTTAACTCATTTTTAAATAAAATCGTTGTCGTAATTTACTTTATTTATCTTTGGAATTTATTCATCTTAATTCATTTTTATAATTTTATGATGGAGAGGGATCAAGCTACAATAGTATAAAATTAGATAGTTTTACACTATTTTTTAATCATTAGATTGAATGAGATTTATGATTGAGATTAAAACTCTCTATTCCTTCAAAATGCAATTGAATGTAAAAATCTTAAAAATTTTCTTCCCTTTTTTAATTTTTTTCTTTTAATTAATTATCCGACGATTGTTTTTTCTTTTTAATATGTTTCTTCCTTTCATCTATGTTTTCTCTCACACATGCACAACAACTACTGCCATCAACAAAAATACTTTACTCCAATTTAATTTGCCATCGGAAGGTTTAAGCTGTCTACAATATATAGTCCCGTAGACTTCTCCTCCGTCCAGCCTCTATGCATTTTACATCAATTAATACTGCTCAATTGCATGAGGTCTAATTAAATTTGTACCATGTGGTTGCTTGGTTTTAAGCAGATCTAAGATCATTTTGCTTAAAGTGGGAATCATAGTATGATTTTTCAATAATTTAAATTTTTTTAAAGATTAAAATGAATAAGTTTTTTTAAAAAAATTAATTAATAATAAAGTAAAAATTTGAGTAAATTAGTCCACTGATGAGATTTTGTAAAAATAGCAAGTAGCGATTTTTCGAAAATCTCTAGGTGAGAAAAATCATCTAAATGTTACTAAAAGTATTAGAGTATTTAGTGCGATTTTTCAATAATTTAATTTTTTTGTTAAAAATGACAATAAATAAGTTTTAAAAGAAGAAAGAAAAAGGGAAATTAATAATAAAGTTTAAGTTTAATGCTGGGATGTTATAAAAATCACAAGTAGTGATTCCTAACTGATCCCTAGGTGAGAAGAGTTGATTAAATATTACTAGCGTATTGGATTATTTAGTGCGATTTTTTAATAATTTAAATTTTTATTAAAAATGAAAATAAAAATGAAAATAAAATATTGTCTTTTTTAAAAAATTAATAATAAAATTTAAATTTAAGTAAACAATTGTAAATTTAAATTTAAATAAACATGAGTCCGATGATAAGATAATACGAAATTAACAAATAGTGATTTCTAACTGATCTCTAGGTGAGAAGAGTATACTAAATATTACCAAAGTATTGGAATACTTAGTGTGATTCTTCAAAAATATTGATTTTTATTTAAAATTAATAAATAAAATTTTATAAAAGATTAGTATAAAGAATATATGTGCATCATTCATTATCTGTTTGCATCATATGCATTCATGATAATTTTCGAAGCAAGTGTGAATCTTCCAAAGATGAGATTCTATAGAAATTACAAGTAACGATTCTTAAGAAATCTTTAGGTGAGGATGTTATTTCAAATATTACCAGAAGTATTAAAATATTTGATTTAATTTTTCAATACAAAAAGGTTCACATTCACTTTTGAAAAAAAAATAAAATTTAGTCTTTGTTTTTTAAATATATAAAAAATGGTTTTAAGAAAAGAGAAATTAAATTGTTCAATAAAATATGAATTATTTTTAAATATTAAATTAAGACTATTTTATTAAAACTAAAATGATAACACATGATTAAGATGGTACCATTTTAAATAGGCATCGTGGGGGTACTAATCCTTCCCCACGTGTAACCGTACTCCCGAACCTGATTTTGTTTTCGCAGACAAAAAATTTTCTTTTTAATAAAACTTAATTAATTTTCAGGTTTTGTTAAAAAGATAAATATTTTTAGGTGACCAATCACACCTAGTCAAAGAAAGATTGGCGGCGACTCCTTGTTTTTTATGTTTTCAAAATTGTCAAGCGTCAAATTCTCGGACGAAACCGCTACGACATATACGATTATTGATTTGATTAGTATAAATATAAAGTATTTGATTTAACGAGTATAACTATACGAATATTTGATTTGATGATTATAAGTATATAAGCATTGATTTGATGAGTATAAATATACAAGTATTGATTTGATGAGTATAAGTATATGAGTATTTGATTGAGTTGACTTTAACATCAGTCGTCAAGTTAAAAAACTACCGATTAAAAAAGAAAGAATGAAAAGTCAAGACTTTTAAAAAGAAAATACATGTGTCAGGTAAAGGAGGTTACTTGTGGGGTTTTTGGACTCTGCTTACTATAGATGGGATAATTATCCTTTTATATTTATAAAAACTATGGTTTGCTAAAGGCCTACCCAATATATTGGGATAAAAATTATTGTGCTGATGACGATGATAGTTATGATGGTTTGTTGAAAACTGAGTATATTAGACTATGCTTTTTACATATATATTGTTAGAATTATGGAGAAAAAATTTACGTTTTCCACAAAAATTATTATCCAATGCATTATCAGTGAAGTTTTTAGATTTCACAAACGAAATTAAGATGATAACACATTTTTCATTTAATTTATCTTTTAATTTTTTAATATTCTATTAAAAGTATGCATAATTATCTTAATTTTGCTTGTGGAATTTAAAAACTCTACTAACACTATATGTAATAATAATCCTTTCTATAATACGATATTTACACTACAAAAATCTATGCTTTTTACCTGCACTTTGATAGTGGCGGTTATGAAATGTGCCCTTATTTGTATGTATTTAATAGCTAAAAATTTATAAGCCGATAATTGTAAAGCATTTAATGGCACTGTTCTAAGTTAAAACTCTAATTTTTCTAGAAAAAAGAAAAACCTTCAGATTTTCTAACTTACCTAATTTCCTTTCATCCAAGAAAACCTAAAATTCTCTCAAGTTTTCCTCCACTTTCACGATCCCCATTGCTGAGCTCTCCATTGCTAAGCTCTGTCTCCTTTCTTCATCTCCATTACCCACACGTAACACCATATTCACTCATTACTCATTCACAGTCATCTTTCCATCACCTAATTTCCATTGTTCTCCACAACGCCTAATTTCCACATTCACAGTCATCTCTCCATCATTTTAAAGAGGACCAACGGTCTTCATTGTTTCCATCGTTCACGTCTCCACATACTTTGGGCCTTTGTCGATAGGTCTTCTCGTAAGCCTATGAATGATAGCTCTTCATCGATCTCTATATTATCCACAAATTTGAGCTGTAAGGACTCTGTTTCCTCTTTTATTAGAAGTTAGAATTTGTTTTTTTGGAAGGACATGATGCTTTTTTCTTCCATGAATTCTCGTTGCTGCCATGTATGGGTTATCTACATCCTTTATCGTCTAGGTTGTGTTTGTGAAAATGTCGATTAGAAGCTTATTCTTATACCCTTTTCAAAACTGAGTTATTAGTGTTCTTGTTTTCTGTTTCTTTGTTCTTCCCGTTCTATTGCTTTTAAAAGCTCTTTGCGTCATCATGATCTACCGTTTAATACTGTTTGGATTGGAGGTAACTTTGTTCTTTATTCACATTAGTTCTTTTCAAATTTCCTTGTCTACTTGTATGACTTTTGTAGGCTCTAAATGAACCCTTTTTGGCTCTTTTTCCTATTATTTTGCATTCTTCTTTTTCTTTTCTCGTATACCTATTATTTTTCCTCCTCTTTCAATGTAGGTATATGTTTTTATCTATGTACCTTTATATTTTTCAAAAAGAACTCAGTTTTGTGAAATTTATTCTAAGAATTCCTCATTCGATAACTTTTTGTTATTCTTTTTTTTATAGATATTAAGTAATATAGGTGTTGAAGGCTCTGTTTTGTTTCACTAAAATTAAAATGTTTTATACATTTTATTTTATTCGATTACTGCTATGTGCCTAAACCTTTTATTGAAAGGTATGGAGTCTAAACTTCTCTGTGAGACCTTATGTGAGACCCAATTTGATTACACTATACACTATACATTGTAAATTATTGATAGTGGAATAAATTATTTAGTGGAATTAAATAAAGATTTAATGTGAATTTCCACTCTCAATTTGGAATTATTGGAATTATAAATTATAATATGGTGTATATGATTTGAAATAAATATTAAAGGATGAATTGAAGGTATAGAATAATAAAGAAAACAAATCTGAAATTTTGGAAATTTCAAATGTAATTTTAATAGCATAAAATACAAGAAAATGCATTCGGGAGGTAGGCAAAGAGACATTAGGAGTATCAAATGGAAGAGTGCCAACTGGAAAGGACGCAACATGGTGGACTGCAGTAGTAAAAGATGCTATAAAGACTAAGCGAGGGCGTTACAAGGCTTTGAAGAAGAATAATACAGAAGAGAGTTTTTCGGAATATAAGGTAGCAAGAAAGGAGGCAAAGAAGGCTGTGGCAGAAGCTAAGACGAAGGTTGCAAAAGAGATTTACGACAAGTTGAACACAAAGGAGGGAGAGAAAAGGATATACAGATTGGCGCGAGCAAGAGAAAGGAGGAGTCGCGACCTAGGAGTCATGAAATGTATTAAGGATGAGCATCAAAGAACTCTCGTTAAAGATAATGACATTAAGAACAGGTGGCGAGATTATTTTAACAAATTATTTAATGATGGGCAAAATTAAGTTTTGGATAATATTTTGGTGCCTCTTAAGGATTTAAATCGGTGCTTTATACGTAGAATCCAAGAGACAGAAGTAAAAGAGGCACTAAAGATGATGAAGAATGGAAAAGCTGTTGGACCTGATGACGTCCCAATTAAAGTTTGGAAATGCCTTAGAGATGTAGGAGTTAGGTGGTTGACAAATCTATTTAATAAGATTTGGCACACTAACAAAATGCCAGAGGAATGGAGGAAGAGTGGCTTAGTACCTTTATATAAGAACAAGGGAGATATTCAAAGTTGCGCCAACTACCGAGGCATAAAATTGATGAGTCACATGATGAAACTATAGGAGAGAGTGATAGAACAGAGATTAAGAAAGAATGTAGAGATATCGGAGAATCAATTTGGTTTTATGCCGGGTCAATCAATTATGGAGGCAATATATATGCTTAGACAACTTATGGAGCGCTTTCGAGTAATGGGTAAAGATCTCCATATGGTCTTTTTAGATTTGGAGAAAGCATATGATAAAGTGCCTAGGGAGTTACTCTGGTGGTCCTTAATGAAGAAAAGAGTTCCTTTGAAATATATTAAACTAATTAAAGACATGTATAGAGACGCAAGGACACATGTGAGGACAGGTAGGAGGCAAACAAGTGAGTTTCCTATCACGATGGGATTACACCAAGGGTCAGCGTTGAGTCCATTCTTGTTTGCAGTAGTTATGGACGAACTTACAAAATCCATCCAGGATAAGGTGCCTTGGTGTATGATGTTTGCAGATGATATTGTCCTATGTGCGGAAACTAGAGCGGAGATCGATACAAAGTTGGAATTACGGAGACAAACGTTGGAATCAAAAGGATTTAAAATAAGCAGAGTGAAGATTGAATACATGGAGTGTAAATTCTGTGAAGACCGAGAATTTTCTAAATAAATATAAGGTATCCGAAAAACTTAATTTGGATAAATTTGAGGAATTTAATTTGGATAAATGGAAATCCAAATTAAATAAGAAAGGAAAAGGAGAAATTAATTGGATATTAAGAAATCCAAAAATAAAAAAAATGCGTATATTATATATTTCTATAATTAGATTATATAAATATATTTTGATATGTTTTTATATAAATAAATATGTATATATATGAAATATAGTATATATTATAAAATGATATATATACTATTTTAAATTAAATAAATACATGTGTATATTTTTATATACAATTATGTATATAAATAAATAAATATATGAAATATTTATGTGTTGGTTTTAAATTAAAGAGTATATATATAGTTAAAATAAAATATATATTACTAATAATATAATTATAAATATAATTATGTTATTATTAAAAAAAGGAAACATGGGAATCGGGAATACAACCCGATTCCCTCATTTCTTCTTTGTTGTAAACAGAAAAGACAAAAGCCCGATAGTCGACCCCCTGTCGGCTTATCAGAGAAAGAGAAAGACGAAGGGGAGTGAGGTGAAGCTGTCGGCGACGTGAGGATAGATGCCGACGACGAGAAAAAAAATATGAAAAGAAAACGAAACAGAAAATAGAGGCAAAATCCCAAGAAGGAAAATAGGAAGTGGAATGGCGGTGCCGGCCAACCCAGGCACCGCCATCGACACCAATGCCACTAGTGAAGACCTACGAAGGAGAAGGAGATCACCAGCGGTGAAGGAAACGGCGGAGGAAGGAAGAAACAGAGGAGAAAGGAGCTGAAACCCACCTCGCCAGATCCGGTGCCGTCGCCGGTGATGGGGCGAAGCCAAGGCCAGATCCGGCAATTCTGCAACCGTGGCTAGCTATTGGGGGGCCGAACCGCCGGTGATTGAACCGGCCAGCAAGAGTTGAACCGGACAAGCCAAGCTGAACCAGCCGACCCGACCCGACTCAACCCGACCCGACCCGGTTCAAAAAAAAAAAAGAAAAGAAAAGAAAAAAAGAAAGAAAGGAAAAAGAAGAAAAGAAAAGAAAAAGAAAAAGAAAAGAAAAAGAAAAAAGAAAAAAGAAAAAAGAAAAAAGAAAAAAGAAAAGGAAAAGGAAAAGGAAAAGGAAGGAGAAGAAGAAAGAAAAGGTAAAGAAAATTTACGAAAAATAAATTATCGATGTTATTGAATAATTTTAATGTCACATATTCACGTAAGTGCATTGGTGTTGTGAAAATTGTAGCGGAAGTGACAGGCGCGATTGGTGTTCGACGATGCTAAGAGCTCGTCAAGGCGCTAAGCTTCAGCACCAAGTAAGATACTTTTATAAAGCATTAGTAGCATTCTATTGTATGAGGGATATGATTTTATATAATGCATTAATGGAACGATTTTAATGGAATTGGGATTTTCTTTATGATGCACTGATTTAATTGATGTTAAAAAAAATGGTAAGAGGACCCACAACTGATGGTGGGGGTCTTAGTAAGAGATAAAGAAAATGTGAGAATCAACGGCTGTAGTTATAAACTGTGTTTTCCGTGCATGAGGTTTAGTAAAAACTAAGCCGTTATGCTGCCAAAATTTTAGGAAAATATTTGAGAAAAAAGATTAAGTTTCTCACATAAATGGAATCTTGGAAATAATTATTGAAAATAAACATTTAAAAGACTTTATGGTATTACCAGAAAAGTCTGATATTGAAATCGATGAGAAGATAGATCGTTGAAAACGATAATGTGATGAATTATATGGTTTAAACATTATAGAATCGATAAATCAAGTAATTTTAATATCACAAATGGTATCAAGTTGAGATTGAGGTAGAATGATTTATTAGACGGATCACGGATAAAAGTGATGATAATTATATGATATAGCTTGGAAGAGAAGATCACAGTTGAAATTTCGATGGTTGAGTGATTGAATTATGAAACTATTAATGGAGAATGATTCTAGAATTTATCGAATTGATCTCTTGATCTTGAAGCAGATCCGAAAGTGATGATATGATTAATTCAAGAGGTCGGTGCTGAAAGGATTTCACAGTATCACACCATATTGTTGGATATATGTGAGATAAGCAATGAACCTATACTAGTGGTCTGGGTTTTAGTATTAATACTGTGGTACACGATGGATAGTTATTATACTGAGTCATAACGAATGTATAATGTATGCAGACATAATTCTATTGAAATTTAGGTTGAATTACAACACAATCCGATCATTTATAGATTTAAATAAATGAGTGATGAAATATGTGAATATATGGTTTACTTATAACCATAGAATAGGCCTTGAATAATAAGATTTGACAATTTTATAATTTCAATAGTAAATTATACAGGCCATATGAAGAATTGATTGGAGGATTGTGATCTGATTTTGTGATAATGAATGAAATTGAACCTCAAGTCGATAATTATGAAAAAGGATATTGAATACTGAATGGTTTGAATATCAAGTGAATTGATTATTGAATAATTGGAGTATTAAGCAATTTGAATCCCGAATGAAATGAATATTTAATGATTTGAATATTGATTTATTGATTTGACAGAGAGAAAGTTTGAAAAGAATAATTGATGGTGATAAAGTTAGACGAATTGCCTCACAGTGTTAGATGAAAATACTACTTATACCGATATTGGAAAATAATATCAAATTTACGTATTAGGTATGATTTGATTGAAATCAAAAGGATGGAAATGAGAGAATTGGATTATAGTTAATACTATAATTAAATGATATGTTTTACGAAGATGATAGTTCATTATCTGAAAACTCATAATTAAATCTGCATCGTATTTAAGCGTGCCTTCTTATAACTTGAAACATTAAAATAATGTTTATATCAATACTGTAAAGTATTATTTTGTTTTGAAATGAAAGTATATGGTATATATATATTGATATATGAAGTCTCATACAAAATTTTTTCATATGCTTTACATGATCTTGAAAAGAAAGCTATATATTTAAATGTTTTATGAGACTGTAGGCACCCTAAATTCAATAAAGCATAGTGGAAACCACCTAATTAGAGCTTTGCTCATTAGGCAGAGAGATGCTTGTCCGACAATAGTCGTGGATAGGTCTCAGTCATGCCTGATCAGTAGGGCTAAGAGAGATGAGGTCTATGGCCATAGATAGCGCCCTAGTTGGTTTCCAGGGGACGATGACATGATTTCCACTGCTAGCCACAGTGATTTAAGTCTTTATTGATAGAGATGATAGGGATCTAGCCTAGTCTCTAACCGATATGATATGAAGTCTAGAGTATGATTTTGTTGATATGAACTCTAGACTTGACATGATTTATATTGTATATGAAACAAGTTTGAAATGAAATATGTTTTGAAACAGTACATGTTTTAAACATGTTTTAAAATTCCATGAGATATGATTTCGACACTTATATGATTTATATGTGATTTTGTGTCGAACATGGCATGATATGCGGTTTATAGTATAGTTTGATTTGATATGAATTCTAGACCTGATATGATTTACAGTATATGTTTTTAAAAGTACATGATAAATGATTTCGACACTTATATGATTTATATACGATTTTGTGTCGAATTTAAAATGATATGCGGTATAGAGTATAGATTGATTTGATATGAATTCTAAAACTGATATGACTTATAGTATATGAAAACTGTTTTAAAACCGCACATGTTTTAGACATGCTCCGAAAATGAATACATGAACTGAAATTGAACATGTTTCTATCATGCCTTAAAGGCAAATTTGAAATGAATTGAAAATTTATATGTTGAGCATGTCCGAAAGTATATATGATATGATTTGAAATGATAGCGGTTTATACAGAAAAAATTCATGAATTGCATATTAAACCCTGACATGATAATATGCTTAGTATATGAGAATTCCATGAGGAATGTCATGACTCGACGTTAATGATGTTTCATCTATACGATGACATGATATGATATGATATATGAACATAAGATTGATACGAAAAGAATTCTGATCTTATTCTATCGTGATCATAAATTCCCATACGATAAGTGATATGAATTGATATAAGACAAGAATATGATTGTTAAATCTAAAGTGACTCGATAGGATATCTCAATTAAACATGAAGAATATATGAGGAGTATTATGACTCGATGGTAATGATATTTCATCTATATGATGTCATGATATGATATGAAACATGAATATCGAAATACACAAAGAGAATTATGACTTTGTACCACCGTGATCATGATCCACAATATAAGAATTGATAAGAGATGATATGAGAATTGATATGAGATGATAGCATACGAAGGTATGATTATGAAATGAAAAGTGAAAATGAGAAGTGATAATGAGATGTATCGATGAGAAAAGATTAATTGTAATTGCATCCTTGCAAGTTTTAAGCATTGCAATTTAAGACAGTATAATCCTACTCTTGTATTTATATTAGTATCTTACTGAGCCATGGTTTTGCTCACCCCACTAAATTTCATCTCTTTTAGACTATTGAAGTTAACATCTGCCGTGTGAGTTGTTAAGTGGGCATCGGCGACGGTGTATGGACCTGGTATTAATCTTCTGAGGTATATGTTTCTTATAAAATATTTGTTTACATGTAAGACTTATTTTAATGCATAGTACATATTCCGTTTTAACAAGTCGGGATATAACTAAGAACTGCTTCCTTGCTAGTTAATATTTAAATGAAGTGACTATAGGTCATCTAGATAATATAGTAACTACACTGACACCGAATACAAACTTAAAATGAAAAAGAAAAATTTAGTCCATAAATTTGTAGACTAAGAAAAGTATAGGTAAGTGAAAGTCGAGGCCTTCGGGTCGTGACAGATTTAATGGTATCAGAGCACGGTTTGTCTAGTACTTGTCGGTGTAGTTGAGACAGTGATAGTGTTACATCCCATGTACTGTGTAGTGTCTACATGTAAACTTTTTGATTTTCAATCTGTACCAAGATTAGTCAGCTATTGGTTCGGGTGATACCAGTCGACGGCCATAGATAGCGCCCTAGTTGGTTTCCAATGGACGATGACATGATTTCCACTGCTAGCTACAGTGATTTAAGTCTTTATTGATAGAGATGATAGGGATCTAGCCTAGTCTCTAACTGATATGATATGAAGTCTAGAGTATGATTTTGTTGATATGAACTCTAGACTTGACATGATTTATATTGTATATGAAACAAGTTTGAAATGAAATATGTTTTGAAACAGTACATGTTTTAAACATGTTTTAAAATTCCATGAGATATGATTTCGACACTTATATGATTTATATGTGATTTTGTGTCGAACATGGCATGATATGCGGTCTATAGTATAGTTTGATTTGATATGAATTCTAGACCTGATATGATTTACAGTATATGTTTTTAAAAGTACATGATAAATGATTTCGACACTTATATGATTTACATACGATTTTGTGTCGAATTTAAAATGATATGCGGTATAGAGTATAGATTGATTTGATATGAATTCTAAACCTGATATGACTTATAGTATATGAAAATTGTTTTAAAACCGCACATGTTTTAGACATGCTCCAAAAATGAATACATGAACTGAAATTGAACATGTTTCTATCATGCCTTAAAGGCAAATTTGAAATGAATTGAAAATTTATATGTTGAGCATGTCCGAAAGTATATATGATATGATTTGAAATGATAGCGGTTTATACAGAAAAAATTCATGAATTGCATATTAAACCCTGACATGATAATATGCTTAGTATATGAGAATTCCATGAGGAATGTCATGACTCGACGTTAATGATGTTTCATCTATACGATGACATGACATGATATGATATATGAACATAAGATTGATACGAAAGGAATTCTGATCTTACTCTATCGTGATCATAAATTCCCATACGATAAGTGATATGAATTGATATAAGACGAGAATATGATTGTTAAATCTAAAGTGACTCGATAGGATATCTCAATTAAAAACATGAAGAATATATGAGGAGTATTATGACTCGATGGTAATGATATTTCATCTATATGATGTCATGATATGATATGAAACATGAATATCGAAATACACAAAGAGAATTATGACTTTGTACCACCGTGATCATGATCCACAATATAAGAATTGATAAGAGATGATATGAGAATTGATATGAGATGATAGCATACGAAAGTATGATTATGAAATGAAAAGTGAAAATGAGAAGTGATAATGAGATGTATCGATGAGAAAAGATTAATTGTAATTGCATCCTTGCAAGTTTTAAGCATTGCAATTTAAGACAGTATAATCCTACTCTTGTATTTATATTAGTATCTTACTGAGCCGTGGTTTTGCTCACCCCACTAAATTTCATCTCTTTTAGACTATTGAAGTTAACATCTGTCGTGTGAGTTGCTAAGTGGGCATCGGCGACGGTGTATGGACCTGGTATTAATCTTTTGAGGTATATGTTTCTTATAAAATATTTGTTTACATGTAAGACTTATTTTAATGCATAGTACATATTCCGTTTTAACAAGTCGGGATATAACTAAGAACTGCTTCCTTGCTAGTTAATATTTAAATGAAGTGACTATAGGTCATCTAGATAGTATAGTAACTACACTGACACCGAATACAAACTTAAAATGAAAAAGAAAAATTTAGTCCATAAATTTGTAGACTAAGAAAAGTATAGGTAAGTGAAAGTCGAGGCCTTCGGGTCGTGACAGATTTAATGGTATCAGAGCATGATTTGTCTAGTACTTGTCGGTGTAGTTGAGACAGTGATAGTGTTACATCCCATGTACTGTGTAGTGTCTACATTTAAACTTTTTTATTTTCAATCTGTACCAAGATTAGTCAGCTATTGGTACGGGTGATACCAGTCGACGGCCTATTGAAACAGGCTGGGCTTTGACATAAAGATGCCAATCGATAACCTATTGAAACGGACTGAAAACTGTTAATGAATGGTATCGATATGGTTTAGAAAAATTGTGTATCACCTTAAAGGAATAGGATATGAAGGATCTAGAATGATTGATTGTGGCAATTTATATGGAAGATAATGGAATGATTGTATAGAATATGATCGATATGTGAATTGAAAAGAATTGAAAGAAGTAAAGAAATAGCCAACGAAAAATGATCGAACCCAAACATATGGCTCGGTCGAAAGTACAATTCCACCTTAATTATAAGGACTATTGAAAATTGAAAACTATGATTTCGCGTTATAAGGGAACACGAATATGAAGCAATTTTCGAATTTAAGACTGGAAGTGATTTCAGTTTGGTTATCACATCGAGATGTAATAAGAATACTACATGAAAAGAGATATAGAGAGAAAATGATTGATAAATGTTGCATTTATGGGAAGAGATAATTAACAGTAAAGTCCGCAATGAGGTGCAACCTTGATTTATCGATGTGACAATGAGTGTTGTGGGATAATACGAAACCCAAAAGAAATATGATATTATGGAAGTGATTATAGACTGGTTGATCAAATTGAATCACTTTTCCATTTTCAGACTTCTATATTTCTCTAATGCCTTAGTTGAAATAAAAATATGAAACGGAGAGAATATATGTGAAGCTCCAGTGAGCATTACATGTGATGGAATCTTGGATTGCCATATGTTTATGGAAAATAGTAAAAGGCTTTGGGATTCCAAATTTATTGACGGCATCGTTCCATACTGATATGAAAATTCGAGCGTAATGTGGAAACGCTCGAAGATATATTTAGAGAGCGGATGCACGAGATTTAAAAGATACTGGGACAATTACATACTACTGATTAAATCGGTAAACGATAGTTACCAAATTATATCGACTTGGCACCAAATGAGAGAAACGAATGATAAATGGTGTGAAGCAGCTATTATGTGAAGAGAGATGAAAGTGATAACTCCCAAGGTGATAAGAAATTTTAGGAGGTATGAATATATGGTGGAAAAATGACATGTAATGGTATAAAAGGTGATTCTAATGATGAAGGTATGCTGGCAATATCATTTAAAAGATAATTGAAAGGACAAGAAAGATAAGAGTACAAGATAGTACCACCTTCTAAATCTAAGTTAAATTCGGAGGACCGAATTTCTTAAGATGGGGAGAATGTGAACACCGAGAATTTTCTAAATAAATATAAGGTATCCGAAAAACTTAATTTGGATAAATTTGAGGAATTTAATTTGGATAAATGCAAATTAAATAAGAAAGGAAAAGAAGAAATTAATTGGATATTAAGAAATCCAAAAATAAAAAAATGCGTATATTATATATTTATATAATTAGATTATATAAATATATTTTGATATGTTTTTATATAAATACATATGTATATATATGAAATATAGTATATATTAAAATGATATATATACTATTTTAAATTAAATAAATACATGTGTATATTTTTATATACAATTATGTATATAAATAAATAATTATATGAAATATTTATGTGTTAGTTTTAAATTAAAGAGTATATATATATTGTTAAAATAAAATATATATTACTAATAATATAATTATAAATATAATTATGTTATTATTAAAAAAAAGAGGAACACACGGGAATCGAGAATACAACCCGATTCCCTCATTTCTTCTCTGTTGTAAACAGAGAAGACAAAAGCTCGGCAGTCGACCCCCTGTCGGCTTACTGGAGAAAGAGAGAGAAGAAGGGGGGGGGTGAGGTGAAGCTGCCAGAGACGTGAGGAAAGATGCCGACGATGAGAAAAAAAATGAAAAGAAAACAAAACAGAAAACAGAGGCAAAATCCCGAGAAGGAAAAGAGGAAGTGGAACGGCGGTGCCAGCCAACCCAGGCACCTTCATTGACACCAACGCCATCGGTAAAGACCCACGAAGGAGAAGGAGATCACCAGCGGAGAAGGAAACGGCGGAGGAAGGAAGAAATAGAGGAGAAGGGAGCCGAAACCCACGCCGCTAGATCTGGCGTCCCTGCAACCATGGCTAGCTGTTGGGTGGCCGAACCGCCGGAATGGGTGACCGCCGGTGACCGAACCGGCCAGCAAGAGTTGAACCGGCCAAGCCAAGCTGAATCGGCCAACCCGACCCGACCCGGTTCAAAAAAAAAAAGAAAAGAAAAGAAAAAAAGAAAGAAAGGAAAAAGAAGAAAAGAAAAGAAAAAGAAAAAGAAAAGAAAAAAGAAAAAAGAAAAGGAAAAGGAAGGAGAAGAAGAAAGAAAAGGTAAGGAAAATTTAGGAAAAATAAATTATCGATGTTATTGAATAATTTTATTGTCACATATTCACATAAGTGCATTGGTGTTGTGAAAATTGTAGCGAAAGTGACAGGCGCGATTGGTGTTCGACGATGCTAGGAGCTCGTCAAGGCGCTAAGCTTCAGCACCAAGTAAGATACTTTTATAAAGCATCAGTAGCATTATATTGTATGAGAGATATGATTTTATATAATGCATTAATGGAACGATTTTAATGGAATTGTGATTTTTTTTATGATGCACTGATTTAATTGATGTTAAAAAAAATGCTAAGAGGACCCACAACTGATGGTGGGAGTCTTAGTAAGAGATAAAGAAAATGTGAGAATCAACGGCTGTAATTATAAACTGTGTTTTCCGTGCAGGAGGTTTAGTAAAAACTAAGCCGTTATGCTGCCAAAATTTGAGGAAAATATTTGAGGAAAAAGATTAAGTTTCTCACATAAGTGGAATCTTGGAAATAATTATTGAAAATAAACATTTAATAGACTTTATGGTATTACCGAAAAAGTCTGATATTGAAATCGATGAGAACATAGATCGTTGAAAACGATAATGTGATGAATTATATGGTTTAAACCTTATAGAATCGATAAATCAAGTAATTTTAATATCACAAATGGTATCAAGTTGAGATTGAGGTGGAATGATTTATTAGACGGATCACGGATAAAAGTGATGATAATTATATGATATAGCTTGGAAGAGAAGATCACAGTTGAAATTTCGATGGTCGAGTGATTGAATTATGAAACTATTAATGGAGAATGATTCTAGAATTTATCGAATTGATCTCTTGATCTTGAAGTAGTTCCGAATGTGATGATATGATTAATTCAAGAGGTCGGTGCTGAAAGGATTTCACAGTATCACACCATATTGTTGGATATATGTGAGATAAGTAACGAACCTATACTAGTGGTATGGGTCTTAGTATTAATACTGTGGTACACGATGGATAGTTATTATACTGAGTCATAACGAATGTATAATGTATGCAGACATAATTCTATTGAAATATATGTTGAATTACGACACAATCCGATCATTTATAGATTTAAATAAATGAGTGATGAAATATGTGAATACATGGTTTACTTATAACCATAGAATAGGCCTTGAATAATAAGATTTGACAATTTTATAATTTCAATAGTAAATTATACAGGCCATATGAAGAATTGATTGGAGGATTGTGATTTGATTTTGTGATAGTGAATGAAATTGAACCTCAAGTCGATAATTATGAAAAAGGATATTGAATACCGAATGGTTTGAATATCAAGTGAATTGATTATTGAATAATTTGAGTATTAAGCAATTTGAATCCTGTATGAAATGAATATTAAATGATTTGAATATTGATTTATTGATTTGACAGAGAGAAAGTTTAAAAAGAATAATTGATGATGATAAAGTTAGACGAATTGCTTCACCGTGTTAGATGAAAATACTACTTATACCGATATTGAAAAATAATATCGAATTTACCTATTATGTATGATCTGATTGAAATCAAAAGGATGGAAATGAGAGAATTGGATTATAGTTAATACTATAATTAAATGATATGTTTTACGAAGATGATAGTTCATTATCTGAAAACTCATGATCGAATCTGCATCGCATTTAAGCATGCCTTCTTATAACTTGAAACATTATAATAATGTTTATATGAATACTGTAAACTATTATTTTGTTTTGAAATGAAAGTATATGGTATATATATTGTGATATATGAAGTCTCATACAGAATTTTACCATATGCTGTACATGATATTGAAAAGAAAGCTACATATTTAAATGTTTTATGAGACTGTAGGCACCCTAAATTCAATAAAGCATAGTGGAAACTGCCTAATTGGAGCTTTGCTCATTAGGCAGAGAGATGCTTGTTCGACAATAGTCGTGGATAGGTCTCAGTCACGCCTGATCAGTGGGGCTGAGAGAAATGAGGTCTATGGCCATAGATAGCGCCCTAGTTGGTTTCCAGGGGACGATGACATGATTTTCACTGCTAGCTACAGTGATTTAAGTCTTTATTGATAGAGATGATAGAGATCTAGTCTAGTCTCTAACCGATATGATTTGAAGTCTAGAGTATGATTTTATTGATATGAACTCTAGACTAGATATGATTTATATTGTATATGAAACAAGTTTGAAATGAAATATGTTTTGAAACAGTACATGTTTTAAACATGTTTTAAAATTCCATGAGATATGATTTCGACACTTATATGATTTATATGTGATTTTGTGTCGAACATGGCATGATATGCGGTCTAGAGTATAGTTTGATTTGATATGAACTCTAGACCTGATATGATTTACAGTATATGTTTTTAAAAGTACATGATAAATGATTTCAACACTTATATG
The DNA here is from genome assembly GCA_032173925.1 of Heritiera fomes. Taxonomy (NCBI): domain Eukaryota; kingdom Viridiplantae; phylum Streptophyta; class Magnoliopsida; order Malvales; family Malvaceae; genus Heritiera; species Heritiera fomes. Next base: position 36,977,799 of record JAPDPM010000003.1, read on the forward strand.
ATTTATATACGATTTTGTGTCGAATTTAAAATGATATGCGGTCTAGAGTATAGATTGATTTGATATGAATTCTAAACCTGATATGACTTATAGTATATGAAAAATGTTTTAAAACCGCACATGTTTTAGACATGCTCCAAAAACGAATACATGAACTGAAATTGAGCATGTTTCTATCATGCCTTAAAGGCAAATTTGAAATGAATTGAAAATTTATATGTTGAGTATGTCTTAAAATATATATAATATGATTTGAAATGATAGCGGTATATACAGAAAAATTTCATGAATTGCATATTAAACCCTGACATGATAATATGCTTAGTATATGAGAATTCCATGAGGAATGTCATGACTCGACGTTAATGATGTTTCATCTATACAATGACATGATATGATATGATATATGAACATAAGATTGATATGAAGAGAATTCTGATCTTACTCTATCGTGATCATAAATTCTCATACGATAAGTGATATGAATTGATATAAGACGAGAATATGATTGTTAAATGTAAAGTGACTCGATAGGATATCTCAATTAAACATGAACAATATAAGAGGAGTATCATGACTCGGTGGTAATGATATTTCATCTATATGATGTCATGATATGATATGAAACATGAATATAGAAATACACGAAGAGAATTATGACTTCATACCACCGTGATCATGATCCACAATATGAGAATTGATAAGAGATGATATGAGAATTGATATGAGATGATAGCATATGAAAGTATGATTATGAAATGAAAAGTGAAAATGAGAAGTGATAATGAGATGTATCGATGAGAAAGGATTAACTGTAATTGCATCCTTGCCAGTTTTAAGCATTGCAGTTTAAGACAGTATAATCCTACTCTTGTATTTATATTAGTATCTTACTGAGCCGTGGTTTTGCTCACCCCACTAAATTTCATCTCTTTCAGACTATTGAAGTTAACATCTGTCGTGTGAGCTACTAAGTGGGCATCGGCGACGGTGTATGGACTTGATACTAATCTTCTGAGGTATATGTTTCTTATAAAATATTTGTTTACATGTAAGACTTAAATTAATGCACAGTACATATTCTGTTTTAACAAGTCGGGATGTAACTAAGAACCGCTACCTTGCTAGTTAATATTTAAATGAAGTGACTATAGGTCACCTAGATAGTATAGTAACTACACTGATACCGAATACAAACCTTAAAATGAAAAAAAAATTTAGTGCATAAATATGTAGACTAAGAAAAGTATAGGTATTAAGTGAAAGTCGAGGCCTTCGGGTCGTGACAAATTCAGTTCTAACCGACTGGAAGAGCATGATGTAGTGAAGTTAGATGGGGTGGCGATACCTAAGCGGGATCATTTTCGATACTTGGGATCAATAATACAGATGGATGGAGAGATTGATGGTGATATGACCTATAGGATCCAGGCTGGATGGAGTAAGTGGAGAAGTGCTACAGGTGTGTTGTGCGATAAAGGAATTCCTACATGGTTGAAAGACAGGCAAGTTTTATAGGACAGTTGTTAGACCAACATTGTTATATAGTAGTGAATGTTGGGCGATTAAGAGGCTACATACACAAAAGAAGAGTGTAACAGAAATGAGAATGTTACGGTGGATATGTGGATATATAAAAAAGAATAGAATGAGAAATGATGATATTCGTAAGATGATTGGAGTGGTACCTATCAAAGACAAAATGTGTGAAAATCGTTTACGTTGGTTTGGACATGTAAGACGTAGACCTGTAGATGCTCCAGTTAGGAGAATAGAGGCTATGGATGTTGAGAGAAGGGTTAAGACTAAAGGAAGACCGAAAAAGACTTGGAAGAAAGTAGTTTGAAAAGACATGAAGGTTTTAGAATTAGATGAGCAAATAACTTTGAATAGGAATCTATGGAGGCAGAGAATACATATGGACGATCTAACGTGATTTTAGATATTGGTTCATATAGCCTACCTCAATCTATTGGGATAAAGGCTCTGATGATGATGATGATGAAAATACAAGAAAATGATATGTAAATGGAAGGGAATTTTATATTGTGACATATGGTAAATTGCTATTGGATGGAGCACAAAAAAAAGGGAAAAAATATGAGTCAAAAACCGGGTAACAAGCTGGGCTACATGCCATTTTAATTTCTGCTCCACTACTTCTCGGTTGGATTCATTATTAAGAGAGGAAAAGAGTCAAAATTTGAACAGAAACTTAGCTCCACCGCCTCCCCCTCTTTGCTGCTACTTCATGCACGTGTAAAATCAATTAAAGAAAAGAAATGATGAAGAGAAGATGTTAGTTGGCTATGTGGCAATTAACTATTGGATGAATAATTATAAAAGAAGATAACAATAGGCTGAAAATACTGGTTTAAACCAGAAATTCTGGTTTGTTTACACGAGCACAACCGAATTGCTCTGCCGCAGCTCATTTCTTCTTCCATTTTCTCACGTTCTCGTCATCTCCACTACGCCACAACCTCATCTTCAAGCTTTATTCTACTAAGCTTTCTTCGTTAACCTTGCTTTTCATCATGAAAGCTAGAAGTATAGAGGGGAAGGCTGAACGTAAAGAACAGAATCAGTTGGGAAGCTGGTTTCGGTTCAACAATGGTGAAGGTAAGATGATTTTGTATGTGTTATTTGATATTTGTGATGGCCTTAGTGTGCTCATGGCTGAGATGAGGTGTTTAGGAATTAAATGGAATTAAAAAAAAAAAAAGAGAAAGAAGAAACAGAGAGTTCGGCTGAAGAGAAAAAAATAAAAAGGGAATTTGTGATTTTAATGTATAATTATGTAGGGAAGTAATAAAAGAGTAATATTAGATGATGAAGTTAAATTGATTTTTTGTGATAGTTGCTAAAACAACAAGGCTGACGTGAATCTGGGAAATTATTGGCAGAAATAGAGCTGACCGATGATGGTGATTTTTTAATGATTTGAAGGTGGTTGATGATAATTTCATGAGAGTAGGAAAATATCATAGAGTTAGGATTAAATGAAGTATGAATAACTCCAAGCAAGAGTAACGAGAAGCACACGGTATGGAGAGGACAACGTGAAGAAGAAAAATACAAAGCTGTAATAGGCGTGAAACAGAAAAGAAAGTTGATTTAAGCTTAGAGTAGGTGATGAATTTGCTAAACTCGAAATGGAGTCAACATGGGAGGATCGGTTTGGGGTTTTGGCTGAACGAAAATAATAATATTTGGTGACTTTTAATTGTTGGATGAAAAGCCTAGGTAAAATAGAAGGTGTATAATTTAGATTAAGAAAGTTTAAGTGAAAAATGATGAAAAGGAAACAAGATGAAGCAAAGTGGCGTGAGGAATGGAGCTGCCAGCCGTGGGAAGGAAAAATAGAAAATGAAAAATTAAGAAAACATGACCAGTAAAGGTCACGGGTTTTGGCTGCTGAAAAACTAGTTGAGGAATTTAAATACAAGAGAAGTATAAAATAGAAAGGTTAGCACAATAAAGAGTAATTAAAAAGACTAAATTGAGAAATATATATATATATATATATATATATATATATATATATATATAAATGGAGATGAGAAATCTTAAAGTGCTCTTGGTCAAAGCAAATCATATGGGTTAAAGTGAAAATTTTATGGTTAATAGTTAAGAATTAAATTAAGAAGGAGAATTTCATTGTTTTGAAAATGAAATGGGAATTGAGAAAAGAAATGAAAATTGAATAAATGAATGAACTAATCAAGCATTGTTCATGAGAGATTTTCATATCAATTTTATGCTTAATGATTAAAGAAAAATAGTTGAGGATGAGTAGAAATATTTTCCAAATTAATTGAGAAGGGAAATAAAGGAAATAATAGACATGCATAAATGGGATTAAGGATGAATAGATGAATCACCATAAGAAGGGGTTCGGGAAGGCATTCGGCCATAAGCATTTTTAGAGTATTATTACGTTGCAATTCTATGGTTTGAACACGAGAATAATTAACGACAATTTTTGATAAAATTATTTTGTAGCATAAATAATCGGATCATCTGTGGTGATATCGAGAAGTTCGACATCACAAGATAGGTAAGGGGGAGTGTGTGAGTTGTAGTGATATAATGAATTGCATGTTTTCTTGAGCTAAATTTTATGAGAATATTGGATGCATGATTTGGTTTGAAAACATGCAAAATCTGTGGTTGAAAAGCTTATTTATATACTGTGACTGTGTGCAGGAGGTTAAAAATCCGCAGCTATTATACTGTCGGAAATTTTCCTAAAATATTCTAAAATATTCCAAAATATTTTAGAAGCATGAAATGATTTAAATGGAAAATTTTGAATATAATTTCCACCAATTTTCCATAAATTGGAAATTTTGAGAAAGTTATGAGAAATTAAATATTCATGTTTTATATTTTTATTAAAGTGAGAAATTGATTTGTTTTATATGATATTAAATATTCAAATTGAATATTTATTTACTTTCTCACTTGATACATGAATATTTACTGTATGTGAAAATGGGGAATAAAATACCTTTTTGGAAAATAATTCTTTAAATAAATGACTTGATACATGGGATTTCCTTAAAGGTATTTTCTAGGAAAAGAAATGATTTTATACCTTATGAAACCAAATACTGATCTTATTTATTTTATAAATTCCATAAAGGTGATTATATATGAAAATGTGAGAGCCTTATGGATAAATATGAAATATTTCAAATTATTTTGAAGAAGATTCATAAGGCTGTGGTACGGTTTTTATATTGTTTTGAGACTTAGGCCCCGACTTTCATGCATCATACCATTACTGTTACTGTCACGTGGTTGATTGACCCGCCAGTCATCAGCGTCCTGAATGTCACCTGGCAAGTGTACACCGAGGACACCCTATAGATCATGGCCATAGATCTCATTGTATACTGTTACTATGTCCCTTCGGAGATGATTACTGTGTCCTTTAGCATGATTTAATTGTAGGGTGATGCCTAGTCTCAACTTACTGATTACTGTTTACTAAAGGGATTTATTGAATCTTGTTTTACTGTACTGCACTGTGAATTACTGTTTACTAAACTAAACCATATCGAAATACTGTTTTACTGAACTGTACTAAACTAATAGCTACTGATTTCTGTTTAGTGAACTGAAAGTTACTAATTACCGTTTACTAAATTGAAAGGTACTAATTACTGTTTACTGAACTAGTAGCTACTGATTTCTATTTACTGAACTAGTAGCTACTGATTTCGGTTTACTGAACTAAATTGTACGAAATACTGTTTAGTGAACTGAAAGGAAATTTACTGTTATTGAGAAAGAATACTTTGAAAATTATTTCTAAAATAGAAATAATTACTCAACTGTTATCCAGTGGTTGGATATTTATAAGCTACTGTACTGAAAAGACTATTTACCGTAACTACTGTTTTACCACTATACTGTCATGTGTTTTGAACTGTTACTAAAGTGGTGAAAATTAAAGGATTTATTTCATTTAGATTTATGGAAAAATAAATATTTTCCAGCATATAGATTTCATTATATCAAGCAGCATACAACTCCTTTACTGAGCATGTGATTCGCTCACCCCTTACTTTCAAACTTTTCAGATTAATCACGAGGATTAATTGATGGCTTCCTCAGTTAAATACAGCTACAAGTAGCCTATTGGAACAAAGAGCATAGAAATTTAAAGGTAGAGTCACTTCTCTTATATATTCAGACACTTGTATACAGAACCACATTATTGTAAAATAGAAACAGGGAATGTAAAGTGTATAGAATATTGAAAAAATTTTATATTTCGAATTTATTGAATAAATGTTCACAATTTATTACTGTTAAGGATCAAGTGTTAAAGGCATCACAGACACCTCAACAGGTAAAAACATGAAAAATACTAGTAAATATGTTGTAAAAATGTACACTCAGACTGTTACACCTTAGGCTTCAGTAGTTTTTTTCTCTCTTTTGTTATAGAGGTAAATTATATGGTTTTACAGTTAACTTGTTTGCAGCCCTATATTTTAGAGTGATAAGTTCTTAAATTTTGAGTAGGGTCAGCGATGTAGTATTTTAATTCCAATTTGAATTAATATCTTTTAGTCAAATTTATCTTGTTCTTCTTTAGTTTCAAAATTTTAAATGTAGTATATTCACATGAATCCTTTTTGTGCAGATTTGTGAGGGATGCTTTAGTTTATACTTGCACATGATAACAGTTGTACGAATTATTAAAATTTAAAAGCAATACATACAGAGGTACCATCCTTTTTACTGGTATTTATGTTTCGTGGCTGCGGGATGACTTGGGGTTTTGAAATTTTATCAACAAATTATAGTCTTAGAACTTTACATTTGTATTTGTTCACAAACGTGCATAGATTCATACACTATGAAAAATTGGACCACGCACTCACACAGCAAACTCCTGCATATGCTTGTGCAAGCCAGTGCTTCAATACCCAGCAACATGTGAAGCTCATGATTTTGATAAGTTTTGAACTATTTCTGAGATTGTCTTTTGTGACACTTGATGAGCCATGGATATAGAGTTGCCATAGGTTTTACATTAGCTTCACTCATATGAGTAAGGTGATAAGATAGCCGCATCATACTTGTTAAGAATCTTGGTGTTGATTTATTTACTTGGTTGTCCTTTTATTTAGAGTTATTGGCATTTCTTGGGATTATGATGTTATCTTTGCCCTAATTTGAGTAACAAACCCTATCCTTTCCTCTCATCGTCCGCATCGTCAGCCATATTCTCCTCTTCTCTCCATCGATCATTTCAATTCTCACTTTCCCCTTTTTTTTAATTTTTGTTTCTTGTTCTTTTCTCGCCTCTTCTCTTCTTTTAATCTACATCGGTTACATTGATCTCCACTTCAGCGGTTCCAAATATCAGGTGATATTTTTTATGATAATTTTTTTATATTCTTTGATTTTCTCTTTGTTTTGTAAATGCTTAATGCTTGCTTGAGTTATTGATTTTCTGTGCATTGTTTTCATTATTGAATTTGATACTTCGTCTTTTAAGTTTTGCTTCAATTCAGATTGTAAGGATTTGAAATCGTAAAGATTGAGGAAAGGATGGCGATTCGGAACAAGAGTTAGCTGAGCTTTGTGACCAATGTGTGTGGGTTTCATTTTTTTCTTTTTAAATTTTCTATTGATTTGTTTTTTGTTATTTTTTTCTTTCATTTTGTTTGTTTTGATTTTGTTTTAATTTAGCCTAAGGCTTAGTTTCTCTTCTTTTATTGTTTGTTGGCTAATCAAAGCTTTGCTTGTGAACTTAATATTTAAAGGTTTTATTTAAGTTCTTGAAGTCGTACCTTGCAAAAATCTTGTCTGGTTATTTCTTTATATTACCCGTTTCTCTGCTGTCAATGAAGGACTAGAGAGGTGGTAGAGCTACTTCCTGTAATATCCTTCCAGCAGCTGCCAAGGTGTATATCCATCCTAGATTTTCACATGCTAGTTACTTTATTTACCTTTGAATAATGAGTGATTACGAGCATGCTATCTTTTTTATTGTTAAATAGTTGTTGGAATTGAAGTTTGATGGATATTACGGTGGTTATCTTACAATTGTATAGACTGTTGGCAAAGTGTTGCCATCATTGAATGGCAAGCTAACTGGAATGGCTTTCTGTGTTCCCACTATTCATGTCTTTATGGTTGACCCATGGTGAAAGTTGAGAAGAAGGCTTCTTATGAAGATATTATGGCTGCTATTTTGAACTTTAAGATGCATGCCTAAGCTGTTCGTAAGATGTCCAGAGTATAGATAATTTTTATAATGGCACTTAACTTCTTTTCTATCCTTTTTTTTTTGTAGAGTGGAATCTGAAATCTGTCATTATCTTGGTTCATGGTTCAGGGAGGTTTATTTATTGGGATTCTTCCTGGGTCATAAGGTTAGTCTCTTATTCCCTTACCTTTCTGCTTCATCATAATGTTTTTGTTGCATTAAAGTTATGAAGGTTTAATAGTTTATTTAAGATCGTTTGAGAAAGGATCAAAGGATTAAGATTCAATGCAGTAATTAAGGTTGAAACATCTGATTTGACCTAATGGTATGATGCTAATCAAGATAGCATTATTGGTGTCTTTGCAAAATTGCACCCTTGTGCCTTCGCAAATGCTAGAATTATTTAGTAAACAAAATATATTAGTTTAATGGTTCTTAAAATTACATGATTAATTCTTCTGATAACTATTCTTCTTCGAGCCTCTCTCTATATGTGTATGTGCATGTGTTGCCTTTAGCTTCTATATCTAGATTCAACTTGACATATTAGTTACTTTGGATTTAAATAGCTATATATTTGTGGATCAAACCTAATCATTGTTAATTTATATATGCACAAGGTTTAGCGAAGAAGATTTTTTGCTTTCGAAATACTATTTTTCGAGGAGGTGGGACAGATCATTTCTTGTTCTCTGCTAGAGTAGTACCTGTGCAATGTAGCAGCACTGATTCAAGGCATACAGATGTTGCTTGCAGCTTGTAGGGAGGTCTAATACTGTTGCCTTTTTAGCTAAAATGGTGAATTTAGCTTAAATATTGGTAATGTTGTTGCTGGCTGTCTTCTGTAAATATAGCTTTTATTTTGTTTGTTAATTCTTGTAACATTATCTACTTTTATTTATAAAAAATTTTTTTTGTTCAATTTGGTGCTTTAGTTGTCAAATTTTAATATTTTGTTAAATTATAGTATATTGTATTTAAGCAATCAAAAGCAAACATCACCATGCATCTTATTTTTTAAATTTAAAGTAATTTTAAAGCTTTATTTGATTAAAAAAAAGAAGAAGCTAGAATAAAAAACTTATTAATTTAATAAGTAAGTTATACTAATAAAAATTTTATATTTAAAATGAAATTCAATAAATATAAAAATTTTAAATTTAAAAAAACACCTTTGCCATCACTTTAAAGTGCCGGTAAAAGCTTTTAAATTTAAATTAAAATTCAATAAATATAAAAGTTTAAAATATTAAATAAGACTTTTACAGGCACTTTAAAGTGTCGGTAAAAGCCTTTTACTTGTAACGGCGTTTAAAAGCGCCAAGAAAAATTATGCCGGAACTTGCAAAACTTGTATTGGCATCGGAATACATGACCGCCAGCAAATTTTTACCAGCATTCACCTAGCAAACGATTAGCCAGGGGTCAATAAACCGCCGGTAAGGTTTTTACCTGCAGTTGATATGTTTTTTACCAGAACTTATAAGTGCCGGTAAAAGTCAATTTTCTTGTAGTGTTATAAAATTTTTTATAATACATTTTTATGATAATTAAACTTTTAAAATATTTATAAATTTGAAAATCATAATTAAAAATATTAGAATATACTTGATTTTTAAAATTTTTTTATAACTGTAATTTATATATATTTTTTAAAATAGTGCAAATATTACATGTAATATGTACTGACTCGTAGGCCATGGCTATCATGCTCGGCATTTCTTTTCGCCAAGACCACACAATTGGGGGATAATATTTTCTTGTCTCTAAATTTTTCCGTCGTATACTGTTTGGAATCTTGACAATCTATTTCTTCCACTGATATCGGCATGCCTTCAACTGAGCGACAGAATACATTGATGCTGTCGAAATGATTTGACTGTTGTTGTTTCCGTCAAAAATGTTGTACAAATTTAAGTTCATTAATTCTTCTTTTCAAATTTAATATATTTGAATATTCTTTTCCTATTTAATATATTTGAATATTCTTTTCCTTTTACTTTTTTTAGATATAAAACAATTTATGATGTGTAGCTATAAAATTCTAACTTTTACCGAGGAAGATCGCTTGCAATGATTGTTTTTTCGCCACCATAGAGGCATTTTACCACTAATTTTGTTGTCCCTTCGACTAAGATTAGACTTAGCGACAAGGGATTAGAATAGTTGATAAGGATATGGATTCTTTTTGTCAGCATGGATTCAATTCTAATGGGAGGTACAATAAAAACATTTGGAGAGCAATTTAGGTCTAGCTATAGCTTGTGAATACCTTTCACTTGTTATTAATAAGAAAAATTCCTATGATGGCTTTCAAACTCTATGATTAATGTGTACGATAATAATCTTAATTTTAAAATATAACAAACATGTTGAAGAAAAGAAGTACTAATGAAAATATGAACAAAAAGAGTTATTTACACATAAGAGACATATAAATATGTACACATAATCGTTTTGTGCTTATATTTTAAAAAATAAAAAGAAATGAGATGATTTTTTTTATGAGTTTATATATAAAGTACCAACAATGTATAGTTTATTTATACTGTCAATACATCAAAAGTTTAAAACTCATCAATAAGTAAATTAAAAATATGTCAAGCCTAATAAATAAAAATATTTTTTTTCGATTTGCTTATAAAAACTTAATAATGAGGTATCAACTTCTTGTACATTAAGAGTGTTTAGAGATTCTACAGTACATCATATATAAATCATTTTTAATTAGACTATAAAAATCGATGTAAGAAAAGTTATTTATTTGTACATATGTTTTATACTTTTATGTGAAAATAACTTCCCCTATGCAAAATACATACACAATCACTTTGAATTTAAGATGATTGGCTTGAAGCTTTAAAAATTTCTCCTTCTTCATCTATAAATATACCAAAAAATGATATTCAAACAAAGTTCATGATGATTTATTAATATGTATAGCTAGAGATCTTTTGGGAAATTAATACCTAATTTTGTAATTAAACCTTTTGGATGCAAATAGTAAACTATATAAAAAATTAAAAGTTTGCAAATTTCATCAAATCACGATCAGGAAATTTAAATAAGTAATTCGTACATACTGCCCCAAAGAATTCTCGAAATTCCAACACTAATAGAAACGAGAGTATTTCATAGCAGAAAATAGACTTGAACAGCTAACTTTAACTTACACACGCATCTTTAATTTGCGGTAGAGTATATTATTAGTAGAAACTACTCCAACGGCTCGAAGTTCATACGCAGCTATAGTTTGCAGTAGTTGATTCTTTCAAGAAATCTGCAGTCTCTTCAACCTCTCTTGCACTCGGAAATTTTCAATGCCAATTCTAGAATAGGCCGGCTGCAAAAGATCAATTTGGTAAATTTCAGCGCCGAAGGCACGCTTGTGTGTGTATGTATATACACACGTGATAAAGCGATGGATGAATATAATAAAAATATATAAATATGATCGATCTGAAGAGAATTACAACTCAAATAAAATCTAAGATAACCCTAACCATATTACAAAATAAATATAAAGTTTTTGTTCATTTCGAAAGTAAAATTTTATTATCAAATTATTGAAAGCAGGATAGCCTGTACTAGAAAACAGCAAAAACATATGAAGTGTTATGTCGACATAAAAGACAAAAGTTGATAATTAGTTCGGATCTTGTATCATATATGGATAAAAACTTTTTATCCCTTAGCAGTTATGCAAGTTCAGTTTCCCACTCTTAGTTCACCTCCGACTGCTCGTGTTGTTTCAATTTGGTTGCAATATATAGGATTGTGATTCAATAAACTATTAGTTAAATTTTTAAACTTCACAAGTGGGTTTCATATATTGCGTTTGAGGTTGAAGGTATCTCTTTTGCAGTTTCTTAATCTCTGGGGAATTTAGGGTTAAACTGTGAAGAAGTTGACAAATGAAGTCAAAATATAGTTAAATTAGGCATAGAAAAGAAAATAAAAAGGAATATATAGAGAGAATTAAACTCTGATATGGTTTAATTAAGAATACAGACTCCCGCAAAATGGTTTACCTGAGAAGAAATTGTAAGGAAGAGCTTATTCCCTGCGTTATGATAAGTAGCACTTAGAACCTGGGCGCCTTCTTGCTCAAGGATACTGATAATGTCACATAATACAAACTTGCTATCCGTCCCAGTGATTAAATTTATTTCCAAAGTAGAACCCAAATCTGTTATATCTATGACTGGGGATATTGTTTCTGTTGTCATAGCTTGCGCCGCAATATGGTCCGCTTCCAGTTGCAGCTTCCTTTGCTTGAGTTCCGCCATTCGCTTCTGCAGTTGGCTTACACAAACAGTGGCATGCTCCAACAGCTGAGGAGCTGACATCTGCAGGCATTAATCGATGGCGTTATAGTATTTCACCTTAAGCAAAATAAGTAAAGAAAATGGATGGAGCAGAGAGATGATCGTACCTTGGTTGGGCGAGGGGGAAGGAGATTAGAGAGCTTGGAAAGCAGAACTTTCATTTGCGACCTTCGTTCTCTTTCTGTCAAATTTCTGTTCGCTCTTGATAGAGATCTAGGGTTTCTTGGCATGATTTTTTTCTTCCTTTTTACTCAAACACACAGAAACGTGCAGCTTCATATTACGCTTCATCTTACTCAAACGGTATTGGATTATATAATGAGGGAGACTCCACCTTATGCTTTGGATTGATCTGTTCGGATCACTTCGCTATGGCACAGTGGGATTGGATTGGACCCAATAGGGTCCAGTGAGAAATTGACACCCTGTCGGTGTTTGATGTTTACCTTTCATCTCATTATTATTATTATTATTATTATTATTATTATTATTATTACATTGTATTAAAAATTATTTTTTATATTTCATTTTTTATTTTTTTAAAATGTTAAAATGATCTTATTAAATTAATATAATATATAAAAAATTATTATGTAGTGAAAATATACATAATATTTTTCAAATATTTAATAACAAATATATATTTGATATAAAAATAAATTTTAATTTATTTCATAAAAATTTTATTTGATGATAATTTTTTGATTATTTATCTAATTTACAAAATATCAAATATATATTATAAATTTCATTATATACAATTTTTATATAATGTCTCTAATGATTATTTTTTCTTCTCATTACACTTATTTATTGTCACTGCTGCATTTACATCCGAATACATATCTCATTACTGATTTTAATGTCATTGTTAGAGTACCCAATCTCACCATAATAATCTTATCTTTATTGTTGTTTTCAATCTCATCGTCAATCCAAACTAACTATATGACTAATGATGCCAAAGATCATAGTCATAGGTATTTAGCATGGATTAATATCTCATATACTGTTAATAGAGTTTTTAAACTCTACAAGTAGTATTAAGATAATAATGACACATATCCTTACTTTATTTACTATTTATTTTTTAATATTTTTAAAAGATATGTGTCATATCTTAATTCTCCCTGTGGATGCTAAAAACTTCACTAAAATGATATTAATTGGATACTAATCCATTTAGTATTTATATGCTTTTACAATTAAAAATAAATTTACTATACTCAATTTTTTAAATAAATTAAATAGTTATCATACTTATGATCAAATTTTACAACTACCATTAAAACGCAATCCAATCACTATATATATTATATATTGATTGTCATAATCAATCATTGTAATTTTAAAACAAAAAAACAAAAACTGAAATTCAATGAAAATAGCGGTCCCAGCACATGCTGAATCTAGGTACCTAATAAAATTACTAAGTTGGACAAAACATAAAACCATTTTCCATCACACACCAACAACACTAAAAATAAAATCGAAGGACAAAACCATGAAGCATGAAAAAAAAAAAAAGAGGCCAAAAATCATAGGAAAGAATCAGCTGCGTAGCTTCAGGCGAAGGCAGCAGCGTGGTTATCGGAGAAGACACAAACGTAGACGTGGGAGAAGCCTGCTTTTCGTCCAAAATTTATAGTACAGATGCATGGAATATATACATATCATAAGCATGATGAGTTTCTTCGAAGATGACAGACAGTGTACATCTGTCAAAGTCAATCTTGTTAGCCGCAAGAAACTGATGCCGTTCAAATTACAAAAGCTTATACTTGACACTTGAGCTTCACAATGGCCCAACTTAGGACTCATTAGTTATTTCATTCTATTTCTACCAATACAAAGTCAATAATAAAAAAACAGGGTATCTTTTCGTCCTTGTAACAAAATTAAGGCTTGGGGCATTAGGGATGGTCTTCAATTGGCTGTCGGGATTCTATAAACGGATCATTGTGATGGACTCAATGGTTGTTATCAGGTACGTGAATGAAGAAGTTAATTCTTCCCATACTTATTCGTCTATTGTTGATGATTGCGGGGTGCTAATTCGAAAGCTGGAAGCAGTCAAGAACTCAAGATAATACACACATTAATTGAAGCGAACTCCTGCGCGGATCAACTAGCCAAGAGCGAAGCTGAGACGGAAGAATTTTTTCTGTATTTTGTTGAGCATCCTGAAATGTTAAGGCTTAGTTTATTTAACGTAGGAGAGTTGAAGTCCTCAGAACTGTTTGTGTTTAACCTTTTATTTAATGCACGGTTTTTCATTAAAAAGAAAACAAAATTAAGGTTTGGTCGGCTGAAAGGGGAAAAGCAAAATATTAAATATATTATAACCAAAAAATAAAATATCAAATATTTTTTTTTGAAATGCAAAATAACACGGAACCTTTTATGGTCAAACAAAACGATATCACGTTGTAGTAAAGTCTTGCAGAATTTGCATAGATGATAAAAATGTTCAACAAAAGCTATTTGAGGTAAAGATAGACTTTTATTGAAATTTAGACATTTATATATGACCGACAAAGAACAAAGTAAATTAGACATTTGTGCAAAAAAAAAAAAGAAAAAAAAAGGACTAAAAACAGGTAAACAAACGAAGTTACGTACTTTAGAAGCTAGTGTTGTATTCTGTGTTCTTCACTTACACAATCGAAAGAAGAAGGTGAAATGAAATTTGTTGGCAAAGATATTTTCAGTAATTTTCTTTAAATAATAGCTTTTAGAGCGATGTATATGCTTTTTCCACAATTTTACTTCCAGGATATAATAATGGCTAACTTTGAAAAAGAATCATATTGCAGTTCTAACTTTTCCTGAAAGTTCCTAGAGGTGCTAATCCAAGGAGAAAGGCCGTATGTGTTAGGCAAATAAGAAACAAAATAAAGGATAAAGAAACGATTATGAGGAGTGAACTTTAGTTATTATTCTTAAAGATTCAAAAATCTCTTAAGATACAATAGAATCTCATAAACTCTCTAAAAAAAAATATCATATTTTAGAATGAGAATTAAACACATATCTCTGGATATTTATAATGATCAATAGACACTTTGAATAGATATATTTTGTCCAAAAGACTCCTCTTCAAATAAGTTATGTCTTTTAAACATCACTTTTGGACCAATCTGTTTATTGGAATTAGTTATATATATTAGACATAACTTTTTAACATGTTATGTCTATTCAATATACATTACACATAACTTTTGACAACTTAAACTTAATTTTTAAACTCATTTCAAACTACTTAACAATACGTGGGAGCCAATAATGCCCCTTAAGCTAGCAATTTTGAAGAGGAAAGTCCTATCATTCAGTTGTAGGATTATCCTCATCAACTCTGTCCTATCTTGCCTTCCAGTGTATTACAGTAACTCAACAAATATGTCTGTGGTTTAGAGAGATGTTGTGTGTTTGTCTATGGATCAACGGGTGAAGAAATTGGTCGGTTCTGAAGCCTATAGATGGTTGATTGGGAAGGGGTAGGATGTCTCTTTTGGATTGATAAATGATATTCGGATAATGCTCTGAAAGATGAGTTTCCTAGACTTTTCTTGCTTGCATTGGATAAATTAGCAAAAGCATCCGATTATTTGAGAAATAATAGTTCTGATCATGAGGTATGGTGTGATTTCTTTAGAAGACCTCTCTTCTAGTGGGAAAGTGCGAAACTTAAGCAACAATCTTGCTGGCTTGAACCTATCCAGGAAGGATAAGATTATATGGGACTTGGACTCTAGAGGCTCCTTCTTTGTCCAGAAGATCACTACCTGTTATCAACGCCTATCCTCACCTCTCAGCGCTTTCACTACCATAAAATTAATTTGGAGTTTTAGAATCCCACCAAAAGTGCAAGCTTTTCTGTGGCTTTTGGTTCTTAACAAGGTCCCTACAATGTCTTTTCTAATAAGTAGAGGTGTACCAATCTCATTTGAATACAGCTTTTGCCCATGTGCAGGAGGTTTGAAGAAAGCTCTGACTATTTATTTTTCGATTGTGACTGGACAACTTAGCTCTGGTGCAACTTTCTTTCTTGGTGTAACCTTCGATGGTGCAAACGCAAGAGCCGTCCTTCATACCATAGTAATTGTTTTGACATTTACAGAAATCTCAAATCGTGGTGGATAGCTGTCAAACCCCAAAAGGGCACAACAGCAATGTTAATTTAAGCCTAACATAAAATTTCAAACTAACGTCTTTATTTTCACATTAGTTCATTGAAAATGATTTTCACAAAATTATTTTAGAAAACTAAAGATTTTTGTTTGGTTTATTTCGCAAAATCTTTTTTATAATGATATTAACATAATTAATAAAATATTAAAAATTATTTATTACTAATTAATTAATTAATTAATATTAAATATAATTATATTTTGAAAATAATATATTTAGTGCTAAAATATTATATTATTAAACATTAAAAAACTATTTATTATTGCTTATATTAATATTTTTAGAAATTTGAAGTAATATTACTATTTTAATATATATATAATGTTAATAATATATTAATATTTATTTTTGAAATATTAAAAATATTTATTTTATTACAATAATTATATTTTATACTAAAAGTATTTATTATTAAAATCAAAACAAAAGTATGATTTATTTATATTTATTATTAAAATATTAATATAAAAATATTGGTAACAAAAATATAAAAACATTATATATTAAATATATATTTCTTTTTTAATATATATTATATTAAAAAAAATAATATTAATATTTTCATATGTATAATATTAATAATATATTAATATTTAAAATATTAAAAAATATTTATATTATTAAAATAATTATATTTCACACTAAAAGTGTTTATTATTAAAATCATAACAAAAGTATTATTTATTTATATTTATTATTAAAATATTAATATATAATATTTGAAAATAAAATATAAAAACATTATACATTAAACTAAAATATTAACAAATTATTAAAATAATAAATATAGTATTTATTAAATTAGCATTTATTTATAACTAAAATAATAATATAATATTGTTTATTATCGAAATATTAAAAATGTTTAACATTAATAATATACAATATAAAATATTTAAACTTAAAAAAGAGTTTAATATTTAAAGTTTTTAACATAATTAAATAAAAAATATTTTTATTAATATAATAATAATTTATGTAGGTTTAAATTAAATTAAAGTTTAAAAAAATCATATCTAAGGTCTAACTTGTGACGCCACGGGGTGCACTCGCTGGTCCACCGACCCGAGCCATAGCCTCGAGCGGGTCACTGATCCGTATTGTCCGCTCTGGGATGCACCACACAGGCCACTGCCCCTCACGGATTTCTTTCGCATCTAGAGTGACTCGAACCCTTAACTTCATTAAAAGTCAAGTAACTCCTAACCAATTATCCTTTAATGATGTTAAGGGTTCGAGTTGCTCCGGATGCGAAAGAAATCCGTGAGGGGCGGTGAACTGTGTGATACACCCCAAAGCGGACAATATGGATGAGTGACCCACCTGGGGTGGTGGCTCAGGTCGGTGGACAAGAGGGTGCACCCCGGGGCGTCACAATAAAATGTGCGTTTTTTTGTGACGCCTCGAGGTGGACCCTCTGGCCTACCGACCTAAGCCACCGCCCCAGGTGGGTCACTCATCCGTATTGTCTGCTTTGGGGTGCACCCACAGGCCACCGCCCCTCACTGCTTTATCGGGGAATAATACCCCAATTCGCGTCCTCAGGGGTTCGAATGCAGGATCCTTAGGTACCTAGTTCTTACACACCTGGTACCATTGAGACAAGTCATCAATGGTACCAGGTGTGTAAGAACTAGGTACCTAAGGATCCTGAGTTCGAATCCCTGGGGACGGGAATTGGGGTATTATTCTCCGATAAAACCGTGAGGGGGGGTGGCTTGCAGATGCACCCGAAAACGGACAATACGGATGAGTGACCCACCTGGGGCAGTGGCTCAGGTCGATGGGCCAGCGGGTGCACCCCGAGGCGTCACATAACTCAAGTAGAATTATACTTACAAGCTTGGTAAATAACTTTACACATAGATAGCTATTTTCTGAATTATGTCTTCCCGTTTTCAAAAGTGTAAGACATTTTCTAAAAAAATAACTTAATTTTCTATTGACTAAAAAATCATTTTCCGTTTACCAATCAATTTTCTGCTAACTAAACATTAGAAAATGAAAAAATCATTTTTCAAAAAACGTTTTCAATAAACCAAATGGAACATAAGTTCGTTTACAATTTAGTGCAGTCTTACGTCTTCAGGTAGATTATTGTAAGACATTGGTTTAATGCTATTTGCTTAAGGTTCCTATTCAAAAACAAAACAATTAATCATTCCATACGATAAAAGACCACAAATAATCACAATTTTACAATTTTCTCAACAATCAACCTTTTATCGATAGCAACCTATTTTTTATTGTGAATTTATTCTCCAACTAGACGGATCCTGTTTCACATCCAGATTACCTATTGTTCTCAACAACATCCAAATCTATCAAACTACTGAGATATAACATTGTTTACTTTTTCAGAATATATACTTAGAAAATAATAGCAATATTTTATCGATACGAACGAATTAAACCATATTAATTTATTTACATCCCAAATGTAATAAATTTTGAAACGTGGGGACCAATTACACTAGTACACATCCCAAATTATAGTACTATTAGAAACTTCCTGAAAGAAAAATCGTATACATATCAAAAATATGTACTGAATATATATAATGGGCTGTGAGATTTGTGCAGAACAAGCTTGCTAACTCAGCTCAATTTGTAAAGGATGTAAAAGAGTTTGTGATACACTTTCGATAGAGTGCCCAAATACTGTTTTGATACTGATAGTAAGTTTATGAACATGTTTTCGATATATGTATATAAGTGTGCATATTATCAATTCCTTTATATATATTTCTTACTAGGCGTAAGTGTAAGAGCCTCGCCCGTCTCACCGAGCCATCGGCCAACATCCCCTAGGCCCTTCGCCCCAGGTTTACTCTTACACGTGTTATAGGCGATCGGCCACTCTCACTTACGTATTGTCCGCTTCGGCGGTCTCCCACCTCACGGCTTTGCCTCAAGGGCCTTGAAGAACTCAAGAATAATCCCTTGAGCGCGTTTCTGAGGCTCGAACCCTGGTACTCTTCAAATACCTGAGCCTTGCACTCATCATACCATTGAGATAAGAAGGCAAAGCCGTGAGGTGGGAGACCGCCGAAGCGGACAATACGTAAGTGAGAGTGGCCGATCGCCTATCTCACGTGTAAGAGAAAACCTGGGGCGAAGGGCCTAGGGGATGCTTGCCGATGGCCTGGTGAGACGAGCAAGGCTCTTACATAAAAACACGCATTTTTATGTAAGAGCCTCGCCCGTTCCCACAGCCGTCGATGAGCATCCCCTAGGCCTCTTGCCCCAGGTTTACTCTTGCACGCGAGATAGGCGATCGCCCACAATCACATACGTATTGTCCGCTTCGACGGTCGCCCACCTCATGGCTTTGCCTCAAGGGTCTTGAAGAACTCAAGAATAATCCCTTGAGTGCATTTCTGAAGCTCGAACCCTAGTACTCTTAAGTACCTGAGCCTTACACTCATTATACCATTGAGACAAATGTAAGAGCCTCGCCCGTCTCACCAGGCCGTTGGCGAGCATCCCCTAGGCGCCCTCACCCCAGGTTTACTCTTACACGCGAGATAGGCGATCGCCCACTCTCACTTACGTATTATCTGCTTCGGCGGTCACCCACCTCACGGTTTTGCCTTAAAGGTCTTGAAGAACTCAAGAATAATCCCTTGAGCACGTTTTTGAGGCTCAAACCCTAGTACTTTAAGTACTTGAGCCTTACACTCATCATACCATTGAGACAAATGTAAGAGCCTTGCCCGTCTCACCATGTCGTCAGCGAGCATCCCTAGGCGCCCTCGCCCCAAGTTTACTCTTACACGCGAGATAGGGGATCGCTCGCTCTCACTTACGTATTGTCCGCTTCAGCAGTCACCCACCTCACGGCTTTGCCTCAAGGGTCTTTGTCTCAATGGTATGATGAGTGTAAGGCTCGGATACTTAAGAGTACCGAGGTTCGAGCCTCAAAAATGCGCTCAAGGGATTATTCTTGAGTTCTTCAAGACCCTTGAGGCAAAGCCGTGAGGTGGGCGACCGTCAAAGCGGACAATACGTAAGTGAGAAGGGGCGATCGCCTATCTCGCGTGTAAGAGTAAACCTGGGGTGAGGGGCCTAGGGGATGCTCACCGACGACCGTGGGAAGGGGCGAGGCTCTTACATAAAAATGCGTGTTTTTATATAAGAGCCTTGGCCGTCTCACCAGGCCGTCGGCGAGCATCCCCTAGGCCCTTCGCCCCAGGTTTACTCTTACACGCAAGATAGGCGATCGCCCACTCTCACTTACGTATTGTTCGCTTCGACGGTCGCCTACCTCACGGCTTTGCCTCAAGGGTTTTGAAGAACTCAGGAATAATCTCTTGAGCACGTTTCTAAGGCTCGAACCTTGGTACTCTTCAAGTACCCGAGCCTTGCACTCATCATACCATTGAGACAAGTTGTCTCAATGGTATGATGAGTGCAAGGCTCAGGTACTTGAAGAGTACCAGGGTTTGAGCCTCAGAAACGCTATCAAGAGATTATTCTTGAGTTCTTCAAGGCCCTTGAGGCAAAGCCGTGAGGTGAGAGACCACCGAAGCGGACAATACGTAAGTTAGAGTGGACGATCACCTATCTCACGTGTAAGAGTAAACCTAGGGTGAGGGGCCTAGGGATGTTGGCCAATGGCTTGGTGAGATGGGCGAGGCTCTTACACTTACGCCTAGTAAGAAATATATATAAAAGAACTGATAATATGCACACTTATATGCATATATCGAAAACATGTTCATAAACTTACTATTAGTATCAAAACAGTGTTTGAGCACTCTATCGAAAAGGATACTATAATCGGTTAGGAGTACCAGGCTGAGTACAGAAGGATGCTTTAGAGCACCTTGCTTGTCTTGGTCCATAAATCTGACTACAGGAAATTTATGAAAACTTTAGAAAGAAGAAATTCATGCATATCAAATTAGTGTCAAAACCCGTTAATCCTTTAGTGGCGATACTATACAATAAACAATTGTTATCAAATCATTTATAATTAAAATCAGCAGAAAACGATGATATATACAAGTAGACATTCAGTAAGCACTTAGTAAACAGTTCAGTGTACAAATTTTGTAATTAGTTCAATAAAACGTTTAGCAAATCACTCAGTAAACAATACAGTAAACCAAAAATTCAGTAAACCAAAAAATTCAGTAAATCATTTAGTAAACCGTTTAGTAAAACAAAACATTCAGTAAATCATTTAGTAAGCAGTTCAGTAAAATGTTCAGTAAACAGTTCAATAAAACATTCAATAAATCATTTAGTAAATAGCTCAGTAAAACATTCAGCAAATTATTTAGTAAACTGTTCAGTAAAACATTCAGCAATCATTTAGTAAAAAGTTTAGCATATCATTCAGTGAATTAGTTCATACATAATTCAGTAAACAGTACAACAGTCAATTTAGTAAACTAACTAGTAAACAGCTTAGTAAACAGTTCAGTAGTTAGCTCTATAAATTAGTCCATAAATTATTCAGTAAACAGTACAGAAACCAGTTTCGTAGATCACTTAATAAACATTTCAGAAAACAATCAGTGAACAGTTCGGTAAACAAATCGTTGAACAGTTAGTAAACAAATCGGTAAACAGTTTAAACAGTCAATAAACATTTCAATAAGCAATTCAATAAAACAATTTAGTATACAGTCAATAAAAGATTCAGTAAATAGTTCAATAGAAAATCAATAAATGGTTCAATAGGTAGATCAAAAATCAATAGACGACTTAGTAAACAATCAACAATGTTCACTGAATAGTTCAGTGATCAGTGCAATAAATAATCAGTAAACAATTTTGCAGTCAGTTTGTAATGGTTCAATAAATAGTTCAATAATCACTTCGGTAAAGAGTTAGTAAAAGGTTCGATAAACAGATCGGTAAACGATCAGTAAATAATTCAATAAACATTATTATAATAGTTCAGTTATAAGTTCAATAAATGGTTTGATAAGCAGTTCTGTACAGTTCAGTAAAATAGTTCAATAATTAACTCAATAAACATTTCAGGAAATAGTACTATCACAGTTCAGTAGAGACTCAGCAATATCTCAATAGAACCATACGACTTCAGTATCCCTAGAAGGGAGTAAACAGTAATAGTAAGACATATGGCTCTAGTCACAATGACGTCCATCTAGTGTCACGGAGCCAATAACAATCTTGAGGATCACTGAAGACTTACTTATGGTCAATATCTAATAGTACACCTCACAGTACCACTGAACAGGTGATATAGAGGTGGCTATAAACTTGCTCAAGGTCTAATAGCAAACATTACAGTACTGTAAGGCATGATATAGGTGCCACAGTCTCAAAACATTTACTTGATTCTCACGAAAATAGTAAAACAATACTTTATGTTTTCAAAGCATAATACAGTACTATAAACGCGTATTTTATCGTCAGGTCCTAAGAGTGCCTGGATTTACTGGGGATTTACCACCCCATACTAATAATATAAACCTCTAGGAAACAAGTTTCATTTTAAAAACATACTGTTCAAAAATCAATATATTTCGTTCAATACGTTCAATTAAGTTCAAAACATTCAAAATATTTACTTTAGTCAGACACTCAAAACATTTATTTCAGTCAGTTGCTCAAAACTTTCGATAATGTATTTCATAAATCAGTTAGAAAACATTCGCATTTAACAATTGTTCAATGAAAACATATCTTCAGTCAGTTCAAAAGTTTATAAAATCAATGACAAAATTTCTTATTCACAGTTTTGGGTTTTGGGGTCGTTTTACGAAATTTCGACAACATAATGGCACTATTTATCCTAACCCTCTTTCACTTAAAACACAATTCAATAGCCATAATTCCAGTTTCTCAATCCCAATTTAGTCACAATATTAATCAGTTAGTTCAGTAAATCAGTTCAAAATCATGTTCAGTTATGCAGAGTTTCAATCATACCACTGCAATCACAATATTCCTATGTCTTTTATATATGCCTTACCAATTTTAGTTATAATGCAATATACAAAATCAACTCCAGTAAGCAATGTAGATAAGCAAGCATATATTCGCTTATTGTTTCCTTAACACCACTTACTTCTAAGCGAGGAAACAAAATCAAAGCATAGTCAAATTTCAATATTCCTTTTACAAACAATGTTATAGACTCTAAGGTCTTCCATATTTCTTAATACAACACCAAATTTGGTTTACTTCGTACCGGATGCTAAACTACAAGTATAGTCAAAACACATCCTTTTTCAGTTCTGACTTCACCAGTAGTCTTATATAAATTTATACATCATTTTAGAACCTAATTTGTATTGAATTCAATATGATTTCATCATGCCCTTCACTTGGCCAAATAACCTATACATGTCAACACACTTCATTTCAACAATTTAAGGCTGTATATGTCTTCTACTCATGTTCTAGATTGATTCTACATCATTTTTTTACATTGAACAGTATCACATGCAAGCATGGGTACCCTGGCCGAAACTTCAAGGGATTGATTCTCATGGTTTTAATTCAATTCAAGCTTAAATGCATTCTTAAACACCTTAAACACATGGCATAATGCTATTAAAACACAAAACTTAAGCTTTCACTCACCTATTCTCCATGGCCGAAACTTGTAGGATTCCCATCACTATGAAAATGGCCACTCCAAGACTTGATTTGGAGTTATGTGATAGAGCTTATTGAGTAGAACAACTTTCTTTTAGTTTGTTTTTCGATTTGGGGCTTGTACACTAAGGTTTCTATCAGTTTCTCTAAACCAAGCTTTCTCTCTCTTTCCTCCCATTGGCCGGCCAAAAAGAAGAAGATGATGATTTTTATAGCTAAAAATAATTCTTGGATGGTAAATTACGTAATTGCCCTTAAGTTTTTTAAAAATTCCCTTTTTACCCATCGCACACCAATTTTTGTTTAAATAGTCAATTCAACCTCTAAAATATTTCATTCAATCATAAAATATATGTATTTAACATTTTCTAATCATTGGATAGGCCTTTGATAGGGTTTGATTGGTCAAAAGGGTAAAATTACCAAAATAACCCTAACCGTCCAATCGCTAGTTTCTAACTTTTTTGTGTGATTCAATCTACAAGTTGGAATCACACGAGACTTCTTCACATGAGGATTCATCTATGAGTATTATTTGGTCATAAATCAAATTAGATTGACCATTATTTACGAAACTTTCCCCAACCTATGGACATATACATCATTTTCGATTTAGTTGCATGCTTTTCAAAACATGCTTAAACAAAGGAATTTTGAGATGTCGATTCTTACAATCTGAGTATTTCACTTCAAATATCATTACTCTAGGGTCTCATTTTGATCTGGATAGTAAAAGTCCTTGTAGGACCCACATTGGGTACTTTCCTAATCCTTACCAAATAGACCCTTTATTTAAAAATCTTAGTGATCCACTGTCGCTTTTCGATTTCTACACACTTTAACTTATATTGGGTATTGAAGAATGGGGTTCTCATACTCTTCCCTCTTTAAAGAATTTGGTCTTCCAAATTTAACACAAGTATTTCGAAAGCTCAATGCCACTATCTATTCATATCATCGCGATGCTTTATCACTTTTCTTATGTAGAACAATCATCTCAATACGTCTTTTAGACATCATTCACAATTCATATTCAGACCAATATAGTACTTAAGGGATGTAAACCATTTCTAACCTATAGACACTGACACACATCAGACCAATCTTGCTCTAATATCAACTTTTTTCATGCCCCAATTACCAAAAACCGAAACTAACTTCTCCATTTTCACTCTAATATCAACCAATTGGGTTGTGTTCATTGCCCTTACTCCGACAATAAGCTAAAATTTACTTAGCTAAATCAATATCTAACTATTCAAATAGGTCTTAGTTTAGTCAGTTATAATGTGTATTACTTTTATTTACATTTCCATTTCAAACTTTATAAATATCCAATAGCAAGGGAGTATAAGTGACACTCAGATTCCTTGAGTTTATTGTTTACATCCCTTTATCCATTAAAGTATTGCATAATAAATGTCTGAATATAATGAAGTAACTGTACGATTATACCTGCAAGGTACAATATTGAGACCTCACAGGAATCTTATCAAAACCTTCTTTTAACAATTAGCTATTATTGCGAATAATCTATAAGGTAGAAGGGGCTGAGTTTACGCCTAGTAAAAATATATATACATAAAAGAACTGATACTATGCACATCTATATACGTGTATCAAAAACATGTTTATGAACTTATTGTTAGAATCAAAACAGCATTTGGGCACTCTATAAAAAAGGATACTATAATCGATTAGGAGTACTAGGATGAGTATAGAAGGATGCTTTAGAGCAACTCACTTGTCCTGGTCCATAATCCAATGATAGGAAATTTATGAAAACTTTACAGAGAAGGAATTCATGCGTATCAAATAAGTGTCAAAACCTGTCAATCCTTTAGTGGCGATACTATACGATAAACAATTGTTATCAAACCATTTATAATTTAAAATCGGTAGAAAACAATAATATATACGAGTATACATTTAGTATGCACTCAAGAAATAGTTCAGTGAACAATTTCTGTAATTAGTTTAGTAAAATGTTCAGCAAATCACCCAGTAAACAGTTTAGTAAAACGTTGAGTAAATCATTTAGTGAACCGTTCAGTAAAACAAAACATTCAATAATTCATTTAGTAAACAATTTAGTAAAACATTCAGTAAATCATTTAGTAAACAGTTTAGTAAAACATTCCATAAATCATTCAATAAACCTTCAGTAAAATATTCAGTAAACCAATCAGTAAACAGTTCAGTAGTTAGTTCAATAAATTAGTCCGTAAACAATTCAATAAATAGTACAGAAATCAGTTCGGTAAATCACTCAATAAACATTTCAGAAATCAATCAGTGAACAGTTTGATAAACAAATCGATGAACAATCAGTAAATGATTCGATAAATAGTTCAAACAGTCAGTAAATGTTTCAGTAAGCAATTTAGTAAAACAGTTCAGTATACATTCAGTAAATGATTCAGTAAATAGTGCAGTAAAATATTTCAGTAGAAAATCAATAAACGGTTCAATGGGCAGTTCAGAAATTAGTAGACGATTTAGTAAACAATCGACAATGATTTAGTGATCAGTTCAATAATTAGTAAGCAAACAATTCTACAGCCAGTCTGTAATTGTTCAATAAACAGTTCGGTAATCACTTCAGTAAACAATAATTAAATGCTACGGTAAACAGTTTAGTAATCGATCAACAAATAGTTGTGAACATTAAGAAATCAGATTAGTAGGCATTCAGTAAACAGTTAGTAAATAGTTTAGAAAACAAATTAGTAAATAGTACTATAACAGTTTAGCTATCAGCTCAAAGAACAATTCAGTAAATGTTTCAGTAAACGTTTTAGTAAACAATTCAGTAAACAGTACTGTCACAATTTAGTGGAGACCTAGCAATATCCCAATAGAACCATATGATTTCAGTATCCTTAGAAGAGAGTAAACAGTAATGGTAAAACATATGGCAATAGTCACATTGATGTCCATCTAGTGTCACAAAGCTAGTGACAATCTTGAGACCGACGAAGACTTGCTTATGGTCAATAGCTAGTAATGCACCTCACAGTACCATTGAATAGGTGATATAGAGGTGGCTGTAAACTTGCTCAAAGTCTAACAGCAAACATTATAGTACTATTTATAACAGCAAACTTATATATATATATATATATATATCCCTTACCAATTTTAGTTACAGTGCAGTATACAAAATCAACTCCAGTAACCAATGTAGATAAGCGAGCATATATTCTCTTAACGTTTCCTTAATGCCGCCTACTTCAAAGCTTCAAAACAATATCTAAGCACAGTCAAATTTCAAGGAATTGATTCTCATGGTTTTAATTTAATTCAAGCTTAAATGCATACTTAAACACCTTAAACATATAGCATAATGCCATTAAAACCTAAAAGCTTAATCAACATTCCAAGACTCTCACCAACTAATAATCATTTTCTTTAAACTCAAAAATTTCATTTCCTCTTGCATAATGTCATAATGACACCATCTAAAAGACTTAAACGAAAAGAGGCTCACAAGGATTCTTCATTAAAGGGAAATCATCCTGAACAAATCACACAAGGTCTTTTCCAGCTATGCTTTCATAGATCAGTTGATCTTTTTTTATATAACAACATTTTTTTGCACAATTTCAATAAAACTTGACGAACTTATAAACTTCGACTTTGTTGAGAAAATCAGCTTGAAATACTTCTTAACCTTGAGTCATTTGGCTAGACCAAGTTTCAAAAGATCATCTTTTACTTGAAAAATTCCTTTCGAAGACCTTATTAGCACTACTGTCCCAATAAACATACTCCATTCCTTTATATCAAACGTAAAATTAGTAATAGACCTGTCTAATATGTGCCAATTAAAACATGCTGTCACTTTTTTCATCGGTCAGGAAATCATTGTGTCTCGTGATTCCATTACTTCAACCCTTAGCATTCCTAATAAAGGGTGTATAGGATAAGAAATTGACGTTTCAAGTTCCTTAAGGTAAAAGATGATAAAGCCACAATTCTCTTTATGTAGGAACATTTACTTCATATCATTGTCATCCATAACATTCGACTTTTCGCAAACAAAATACTCCATCTTTCGATGACTTGATTGCTAGTGGCTTCGCTCCACTAACACCAATAATAAACCTAGTTTAGTGCACTTCATCTTGTTTAGCTTAGTCAAGATAATAAGCCAATAATGTATGGAATGCCTTTTACCTTCTATATCAAATCCATCGGCATTAAAACTAGTTGTGACAAAGGTATACCTCACGAGGAGAAAACTAAAATTAGTCTGGCAACACTTCATCGAATGATCATGAAGATGCAACAACTGGAAAATGGGTACATCGTCATGGAAAACAAGAAGAAGAAACTTACAATAAAGAGTAATATGCCATCAACACTACCTTCACTGAACCTTTTTTAGTTGCACATGCTAGATTTTTGAAGAAAAATCCCTAACTTAGTAGTGTATAGAAGAACCTACTCCTATCTATTTTGAGCAATGAATGGAATCACTTCAATCCATAATAGAATTACATCATGAAGAAATAATGGCAAGATTATATAAACATCAACAAGAAATATAGGAGATTTCTTCTACTTCTAGAACCTTGAAAACTATGTTAAGAATCTTCAGAAAACACCTAAAAAATCGAACATCTTTACTTTAAGCGTAAATTACATAAATATAACTTGTGGTTAGGGTGGACTAAATGTAGCCCCTAATGTTTAAAATTTGACACTTAACCACTTTGGGATTTATTTTTGTATAACTCTATTCCAAATATTTAATTTTTCCATTTTTTTCCTTTTTTATTTTATTTCATCTTCTTCAATATTTTAACAAGTTTCTCTCTTTAAAACCCAGGATTCAGTGACTGACAATTATGACGGTCATCGATTATAGTCGTCGGCCGCTACTCACAAGTGTCGTTTGGCTTTCAAGATACACCAAAATTTTTATTTTTTCTCCTTTTTCTACTTCTTAGGTTAGTTTTACTTGAAAAACTCCAAAGGTTCTTAGATCTACACTCAAAGTCGTGACCTTCAACTTCCACAAACGTTAGTTTTGCTGCTTAAAGATCGAGTGTGATAACCGCAAATTTTTGAATTTTGATAATAAGTATTTGAAAATTTAATTTAATGCAAGAGATAAATCAAAGTAATAAATGAATTTAATTAAGAAAAAGGGAATATCGTGAAAATTCCTGAAATTGATGAAAAGATGAAATTGAGGAAGTTTAATTTGGATAAATGGAAATCCAAATTAAATAAGAAATGAAAAGGAAAATTAATTGGAAATAAGAAATGAAGGAGGAAATTTAATTTGGATAAATGGAAATCTAAATTAAATAAGAAAAAGAGAAAAGAATATGAAATATATTTATATAATTATATATTATATAAATGTATTTTTATACAAATACATATGTATTGAAATACTATATAGTATATGTTAATATACATTAGTACATATATGTATATATACTATTTAGTACATTTAAATAATACATATGTACATAAATATGATATTTTATGTATATATATAAATATATACATATATAAGAAAAGTATATATTATTTTTATCAAAATTTGTATCTATATATTGTAATACAATATATATCTATAAATACATATATATATATGAAATATATATATTAATTCAAATAAAAATTTATACATATATGTATTTTGTGTATAAAATATATATGTGTTATTATATTATGTTTATATATATTATATAAATATAATATAGTATATTATAAAAAAAGAAGGTAAAAACAGAAACGGGATTGGGACCTCGTTTCTGTCAAAAATAGGAAGAAACAAAAGCAGAGAACCGGCCAACGTCGGCCATCGGAAGGGAAGAGGAGAGACGGAGCGTCGCCAGCGAGATGAGGGGGAAGTGGGAAGTGACCGGCGACGGCCTAAAACGGAAAAGAGAGAAGTGGAAACCCAAGGAAAAAGAGAGGAAAAGAGAAGAAGAGACACGACGGTGTCGGTCGATCTGGGCACCGCCACTTCCCCCACGACATCGGCAGAGGCCAAGGGAAAGAAAGAGGACTACCGACGGCGAAGGAGAAAGAGGAAAGAGAAAGAAAAGAGGAAGAGAAGAGCCGTCGCCGTCGATTCTAGATCCGGGGCTGTCGCCGGTGATAGGGCGAAACAGAGACTAGATCCGGTGTCCTCGCAACTCCGTCAAGCTGTGGGAGGCACGAACCAGCGGGAAAGAGGACCGACGATGGCTGAACCGGTGGAGGAAGATCGAACCGGTCTGAACTGGTTCAGATCAGGAAAGAGGAAAAGAAAAAGAAAAAGGAAAAGGAAGAAAGAAAAGAAGAAAGAGACAAGAAAAGGAGAATTTTCGGTAATTCGAAAATTCCTGGGAATTTGGAAATTCGAAAAATCCTGAAAATTTGGTAAGGATTTCGGAAATTATTTCTGAGTATTTAATTTAAATAAATTATGAAAAAATTTAAATTTTTAGAATTTGAATTCCAGAAAATTCTCTCGATGACCGAGATGATGAATCAGAAGAGATGGAGTACGGGCGCGACCGATAACGCGGAAGTCGCCAACTCGAGATAGGTAAGGGATGCATGTGCAGTACTGTAAGGATATTCAGTCTGCATATTTTTAAATTATAAATTCTTTTATGGAAATGTTGTGATGATAATCGGCTGAAAATTTGTGATGAAGTACTGGTTGAAAATATAAATTATACTTTCTGTGCAGGAGGCTAGCCAATTGGCAGTCGTTATATTACCGAAAAATATTAAAAAATTACTGAAAATAATAATAAATGATTTTATGTTACGAGAAATGATTTTCAACCACGAAAATCGAGAAAATGAATATTTTCGTAAAAACATGAATAAAATGAAAATGATTTTAAAATATTCATGTTTTCGAGAATGGTGGTAATGAAATCACTGAAAATTCTTTTCGAGAATGGTGATAATGAAATCACCGAAAATTCTCTTGATATGTAAATTACACGTAATACGTGATAAAAAATGAAGAGAAATAAAGTGAATATTTTTATATATATTTCTTAAATATTCACTAAATGGTTTTATAACCTTTATGGTTTTAAATTATGAAATTATATATTTTTATAAATTGCATAAAAGTTTATTGATGATGAAAAAATACTGTTTTGAGACTAGTTGGCAACCTTATCATGCTGATATGTGATATGTGACATGTGATATGTGATATGTAGTCCCAGCCGACGCCTGATCAGTGATCCGTTGAGGACAATTATAGACTATGGCCATAGATCTGACATGATTATTTTATACCCTTAGGGGTCTATAGCATGATATGAGTGATGATTGCCTCAGTCTCCATATGTGAAAATGTTTTATATGATATGTGATACGTGAAATGTAAATGTTTTACATGATATGTGATAAGGTAAATGAAAGTGATTTATAGCATTTTACATAATGCTTATTATGGTATTGATTTTAGTACTATGAGATGGTTTTCATATGACATGTGATATGAACACGTATCATCTTTTCAAAAGGGAAAAGAGTTTACAAGTCTAATATTCTTACTATGATTTTCAATTGAATATTAGACTATGTATGATATGAATATGTGATATGTTTTCCAAAAAGGAAAAAGGAGTAAAATAAATCTAATATTCTTATTAAAATTTTTAAATTAAATATTAGATTTAAATGATGTATATGTTATACGAAAAAGAATTAATACCTTATTTTGCTATTTAAAGTACTGTACTAATTATGATTGTACAGTAAGATATGAAATGAATTTAAATGAGAATGATGATGATTTAACTAATATTCTTTTCAAAGGATATATGAATATTAGTTACTTTATTCAAATGCTTTATTTCATAAAAGCATTATTTTGAAAAGTATATGAAAATGATATGGAATAAAAAGGAAAAGGATTTGAAATTTCAAATGAAAAGAAATTTATTACTCTTTACAGTTGCTTCTAGGTTCCGGGATAAGACAGGTATTTCAAAATACCTGCCTTACTCCATCCGGATCCCTAGCCAACTGTAGTATCCTTCCCACATGTGTGCCTAGAGCCCTATAGGAAAAATGAAAAAGTTTTTCAGCATATAGATAGCTGAATATCAAGTGAGGCATATAATTTCCTTACTGAGCCGTGGTTTGCTCACCCCTTAATTTTAACATTTCAGGTTTTTGAAGATTGAGAGTCTGACTTCTAAAGGATTTCGACTGTGCATTTGGAGACGATGCGACAACTTGATTAATTACAAAAGGTACGATAATTTATTTTCTATATTTAAACATATTCACAGTACTGCTTCCTTATGAAGTAAGATAGGGGATGTAATTCATATTATAATTTTATATGAAATTGTTTATATGTAAAAGGAAAGTAAAGTATCTCCGATAGCCCAACCAAATAAGATGTACAGAATAAGGTGAAAAATAGGGTCACGGGCTGTGACAGATTTAATGGTATTAGAGCACGGTTGGCCTGATGTTTGTCAATACTTTTGGAAAGAAAATGTGTTGAAAATGTTAACATCCTCTGTAGTACTGTGTAGTCTGAATACATAGAAAAAATAAATGATTGCAAATTGAATTAAGTGTTCAGAAGGGGGTGAGAATTATGAAATCAGGAATGCAAAAAAGAAAAATGGTTTAGGAATGTTACCTGAAATGGTGATTTTATAATCTAAATGAAGGTTGGTTCGGTAAGGAACAGAAATGGACTCGGTGAGGGCCCCACTAGTACTTTTCTTTCCGGATCGAACTAAGACTTGAAAGTGATAATATAAAGGAGAGGAATGAAATATCATCATTAAATAGACCTTAAGATCATCGATTGAAGGTATTTGAGGAGATAGAAAATTTTTGGCCAAAAATGACCAAAATACCTCTACTTCTAAAATTTTACATGGAGTTATAATAGACCAACAGAAGTTGGAATTGACTGAATTGACAGAGTAAATGATGGTGTAAGGATGCATTTAATGCAAAATGATCTGTATACCAGTCCTATCAGGATTTTTTGTCTAAATCAGATAAGATTTTAAAATGATGATATAGTGTGCGAAGGGATATCATCATTCTATGGATAAGGAGATCAATGGTTTAAATGTATATGAGGCTAAAGAAATAAATGTTAAAATAACCAAAACGCCCCTATATTGGAATTTGTCTTGAACAGTGATAAAACTAAGATGATCTTAAATCCATTAATAGTAATGGAGTTATTGATGGCATAAAGGAATGTAATATGAGTATAATGATCCCGATTATAAACTCCCACCTAAATTTATATTGCTGATGTGACCCGAATGGTTATAGGGAAGTTGCGGGATGAGCGACTCAATTATTGAATTTTAAGGGTCAGAGTTAAAAGTGTATTAACGGGATATTATTACGGGATCGTTTGATATGATGAAAAGTAAAATGATTACTGATGATGAATGAGAAAGAGATCAGTATAGAGGATGAAATCATAGCAGTATGATTAATTCTGGTTCTATACATTCATATAGTTTTTGAAGTATTAAATGGATATTTATAGAATCAGAATATTTTGAAATATGTTCTACGGGATGATGTATTGTATGGAGAATATGCATAAGAACAGTAATTGATGATAAGAGACAAGGAAGACAACAGCAAACCTGAATTATTAAATGAAAATGATTGTAAAAATAAATTATAGTAATAATAAATTGGTTAGCTGTGAAAGGTGTTGATCAAATAATTACACTTGATACAGCATATTAATTAAGATGATCGATATGCTGTGAACTATGAAGAAATAAATGAATCAAGGTAGAGTGGATGTTAAAATGATTTAAATATTAAATGCCTCTACTTGAGGATATATAAGGGAAATGATAGGACACAGAGATGAAATGTCCAAAATAATAAGAGATGTATGATTAAAGAAAAAATCGGACATGATTCCCGATAAATTCCCAGAGCTATATAGATTGGAGAGATCAGGTTAACATTGACTCGATTGTGAATATGAAAGTTATTTCTAAGCTTATATCGGAGAACATAGAAGAATCCTAAAAGCTTAAGAAATAACTCTGAAAAATTTTGTGGATAATGAAATTCAAATGTATTGATGTAAAGGATGGAAATATGGATGATATGAATTAAGGATGAATTGAATGGTGAATTAAATTCCTATTATGCAATAGAGTTCTTATTAAGAATAAATAATCATCTATATGGAATTGATGCCTTAAATTGATTTAATCGGAGATGTATAAGGAGTCTATAAGACCAATCTCTGCACAGGGCATCACTAGATGAAAAGTTGGAAATTGATGGTCATAAGATGATAATATTAGAACTCGATATAATTTTTACGAGTTCCTATTGAGGTTTACAAGGTTCATGAAATACCTTGTGAGATATATGAGCCTAATGAATGAGGCATCTATATAAGGATAAAGTAATGATATATCGATACAGTCTAAGGCACAAATGAAAAATGAGCAGCATAGTGGTGTGACCCTACAGACTCTCAAAGACTGTGATTTATATGATAAGATTGGCAAATAAAAGATTTGGCTAGACAGTATCTCCTTCTAAGATATACAATCTCGAATGACAGAGTGATGTGGATATGCCTATGATGAAGAGATAATGATTGAGATACGAAATGTACTAGGTCTAGCTAGATACTATTGTCAGTCTATGGAAGAGTTATTGGGTTAGCTGCTCTATAGACGTGACTAATAAGTAAAGAAGTTAAAGTTGGTGGACGAATAAGTGTAAGATGATACTCGAAAGGTTAAAAGAGTTTAATAGTGGAATATTTTACCACTGAGGAAAAGTGACCGAAATGATGATGAAGGAAAAGATGAATATGAAATAAGAGGATAAGTACATGATGAAGAGGGAACACGAATATGAAGTAGTTCCCAATTTTAAAACTAAAAGTGATTTTGTGGTTATCACATGATTATGGCTAGATATAAGATTAAGCCAAACTCAATAGAGGAAAAGTAATCATACTCAAAGGAGTAAAGAAATGATTTACATTTTACTGCTAGTCATATAAATGGAGAAAAAGGATATATATATATATATATATATATATATATACCACCTCAAAATGATGGAAATAATGGATTTATATGGATAATGAAGAGATTAAATTATAATTTGATTATGCCATTATGGAATCTAAATTATCAACAGAGTACAATTTCAGGTATATTCTAAAGTTAAAGTGATAATAAATATACCACAAGAATAAAAGAGGTAATAAGAATGCTACATGAAAAGATGATATGGAGAGGAAATGATTGTCTCCTGATTCAATTATGATAAAAGATGGTAAATAGTAAAGTCTGCAAATGAGCTGCAGCATTTGATGAAATAAATATGAAAAGAGTATTGGGGATAATAATGAAGAATCTAAAAGAGATATAATAATATGGAAGTGATTATAGACTGATAGTCTAATGAAATCACTTCTCCATTATCAAACTCTTAGATTCCTTAGTGCCATAGTCGAAATATGATTATAAAATGAAGAGAATGTATGTGAAGTTCCAGTGAGCCCTATATGTGATGTGAATCTCTGAGTAGCTATATGTTTATGGGAAATAGCAAAAGGCTCTGAGATTCCAAATTTATTGACAACATCGCTCCGTACTGATGTAAATATCTAAGCGTAGAATGGAAACGCTCGAAGATATGTTGAGAGAGCGGATGCACGAGATGTGAAAGTTACTTGACAATTACATACAATTGATTAACTTGTTTAAATGATAGTTACCAAATTATATCGACTTGGCACCAAATAAGAAAGATGAATGATGAACAATATCAATCATATGTGATATGAAAAGGAGTGGATATGGATAACTCCCAAGTCATAAGAAATTTAAGGGAGTATAAGTATATGATGGAAAATGATATGTAATGATATAAGACATGACTATGATGTTAAAGGTATATTGGTAGTATAAATTGAAAGATGATGTAGAGGACAAGAACTATAAGTATACAGGATGCTACCACCTTATGAATTAAGTTAAATTCAGAGGACCGAATTTCTTAAGGTGGGGAGGATGTGATAACCGCAAATTTTCGAATTTTGATAATAAGTATTTGGAAATTTAATTTAATGCAAAAGATAAATCAAAGTAATAAATGAATTTAATTAAGAAAAAGGGAATATCGTTAAATTCCTGAAATTGATGAAAAGATGAAATTTAGGAAATTTAATTTGGATAAATGGAAATCCAAATTAAATAAGAAATGAAAAGGAAAATTAAATTGGAAATAAGAAATGAAGGAGGAAATTTAATTTGAATAAATAGAAATCCAAATTAAATAAGAAAAGGAGAAAAGAATATGAAATATATTTATATAATTATATATTAAATAAATGTATTTTTATACAAATACAAATGTATTGAAATATTATATAGTATATGTTAATATACATTAGTATATATATACTATTTAGTACATTTAAATAATACATATGTATATAAATATGATATTTTATGTATATATATAAATATATACATATATAAGGAAAGTAAATATTATTTTTATGAAAATTTGTATGTATATGTTATAATACAATATATATCTATAAATACATATATATATATATATGAAATATATATTAATTCAAATAAAAATTTATACATATATGTATTTTGTGTATAAAATATATATATGTTATTATATTATGTTTATATATATATTATATAAATATAATATAGTATATTATAAAAAAAAAGAAGGTAAAAACAGAAACGGGATCGGGACCCCGTTTTTGTCAAAAATAGGAAGAAACAAAAGTAGAGAACCAGCCGACGCCGGCCACCGGAAGGGAAGAGGAGAGACAGGGCGTCACCGACGAGATGAGAGGGAAGAGGGAAGTGACCGGTGACGGCCTAAAACAGAAAAGAGAGAAGCGGAAACCCAAGAAAAAAGAGAGGAAAAGAGAAGAAGAGACAAGACGGTGTCAGCCGATCTGGGCACCACCACTCCCCCCATGACACCGATGGAGGCCAGGTGAAGGAAAGAGGATGATCGACGGCGAAGGAGAAAGAGGAAAGAGAAAGAAAAGAGGAGGACAAGAGCCGTCGCCGTTGATTCCAGATCCAGGGCTATCGCCGGTGATGGGGCGAAATGGAGACCAGATCCGGTGTCCCCGCAACTCCGGCAAGCTGTGGGAGGCACGAACCGATGGGAAGGAGGACCGACGATGGCTGAACCAGTGGAGTATGACCGAACCGATCTGAACCGGTTCAGACCAGGAAAGAGGAAAAGAAAAGGAAAAAGGAAAAAGAAAAAGGAAAAGGAAGAAAGAAAAGAGGAAAAGAAGAAAGAAAGAGAAAAAGAAGAATTTTCGGGAATTCAAAAATTCCCGGGAATTTGGAAATCCGAAAAATCCTGGACATTTGGTAAGGATTTCTGAAATTATTTTCGAGTATTTAATTTAAATAAATTATGGAAAAATTTTAATTTTTAGAATTTTGAATTCCAGAAAATTCCCTTGATGACCGAGACGATGAATCAGAAGAGATGAAGTACGGGCACGATCGATAACGCGGAAGTCGCCAACCCGGGATAGGTAAGGGATGCATGTGCAGCACTGTAAAGATATTCAGTCTGCATATTTTAAATTATAAATTATTTTATGGAAATGTTGTGATGATTCATCGGCTGAAAATTTGTGATGAAGTACTGGTTGAAAATATAAATTATATTTTCTGTGTAGGAGGCTAGCCAATTGGCAGCCGTTATACTACCGAAAAGTATTAAAAAATTACTGAAAATAATAATAAATGATTTTATGTCACGAGAAATGATTTTCAACCACGAAAATAAAAAAAATGAATATTTTCATAAAAACATGAATAAAATGAAAGTGATTTTAAAATATTCATGTTTTCGAGAATGGTGATAATGAAATTACCGAAAATTCTTTTCGAGAATGGTGATAATGAAATCACCGAAAATTCTCTTGATATGTAAATTACATGTAATACGTGATAAAAAATGAAGAGAAATAAAGTGAATATTTATATATATATATATTTCTTAAATATTCACTAAATGGTTTATGGTTTTAAATTATGAAATTATATATTTTTATAAATTCCATAAAGGTTTATTGATGATGAAAAAATATTGTTTTGAGACTAATTGGCAACCTTATCATGCTGATATGTGATATGTAGTCCCGACCGACACCTGATCAGTGATCCGCCG
This sequence comes from Heritiera fomes, assembly GCA_032173925.1. NCBI lineage: Eukaryota > Viridiplantae > Streptophyta > Magnoliopsida > Malvales > Malvaceae > Heritiera > Heritiera fomes. The sequence goes on from JAPDPM010000003.1 coordinate 37,015,839, forward strand.
AGGACAATTATAGACTTTGGCCATAGATCTGACATGTTTATTTTATACCTTTCGGGGTCTATAGCATGATATGAGTGATGATTACCTTAGTCTCCATATATGAAAATGTTTTATATGATATGTAATATGTGAAATGTAAATGTTTTACATGATATGTGATAAGTTAAATGAAAGTGATTTACAGCATTTTACATAATGCTTATTATGGTACTGATTTTAGTACTATGAGATGGTTTTCATATGACATGTGATATGAACACGTATCATCTTTTCAAAAGGCAAAAGAGTTTACAAGTCTAATATTCTTACTATCATTTTGAATTGAATATTAGACTATATGTGATATGAATATGTGATATATTTTCCATAAAGGAAAGAGGAGGAAAATAAATCTAATATTCTTATTAAAATTTTTAAATTAAATATTAGATTTAAATGATGTATATGTTATACGAAAAAGAATTAATAGCTTATTTTGCTATTTAAAGTACTGTACTAATTATGATTGTACAGTAAGATATGAAATGAATTTAAATGAGAATGATGATGATTTAACTAATATTCTTTTCAAAGGATATATAAATATTAGTTACTTTATTTAAATGCTTTATTTCATAAAAGCATTATTTTGAAAAGTATATGGAAATGATATGGAATAAAAAGGAAAAGGATTTAAAATTTCAAACGAAAAGAAATTTATTACTCTCTACAGTTGCTTCTAGGTTCCGAGACAAGACAGGTATTTCAAAATACCTGCCTTACTCCATCCGGATCCCTTGCCGACTGTAGTATCCTTCCTACATGTGTGCCTAGAGCCTTATAGGAAAAATGAAAAAGTTTTTCAGCATATAGATAGCTGAATATCAAGTGAGGCATATAATTTTCTTACTGAGCCGTGGTTTGCTCACCCTTTAATTTTAACATTTCAGGTTTTCGAAGATTGAGTCTGACTTCTAAAGGATTTCGATTCTGTATTTGGGGATGATGTGACAGCTTGATTAATTACAAAAGGTACGATCATTTATTTTTTGTATTTAGACATATTCACAGTACTGCTTCCTTATGAAGTAAGATAGGGAATGTAAGTCATATTATAATTTTATATGAAATTGTTTATATGTAAAAAAAGGTAAAGTATCGCAGACAGGCCAACCAAATAAGATGTATAGAATAAGGTGAAAAATAAGGTCACGGGCTGTGACATCGAGCCTTTTCCAATAGGTTGTTCTATTCTTTATAGCCTACATTTTCTTCAAGTTTTTGTCACGATCCGAATATCATATATTTTATTAATTTTGCATAAACAAACCACATATGGTTGGGCTGTTTGGAGTGTAAACTTATATTCAAAATGGAATTTATTTATTTTTATACAAATCCAAGATTCAAAATCTAAACACAAATAAAAATATAATTATTTACATCCCAAGTATTATATACATAAAAGTGCACTGTACAAAAGTCTGAATACATAAAAGAGAACTATTGTATACCTTGACAAATTTAGGATGCTCACCTGAAGGATACTAAAATCAGGTCCTCTGGAAGCATACCTAAGCTACTGTAGATAATCTGGGAGTGGGAAAAAAATAAAAAGGTGAGCTAATTGCTCAGTAAGGAATATTTATGCGAAAGCTGATATAGCATATCTTATATGCAATTTAGTAAACAGAATTTCATACAAAACCATGAGTTTAAAATCTTAAAATTAAATAGGCATGATCTAACAGGAAGGATACTACAGTGGATTAGATAATCAGGTGAGTATAAGAGGATACTTTGAAGTACTTTACATATCCCAGTATCCAAGTCCGCTATAGGGAATTTAATGCTACTTAATTGAATCACAAATTCAAATATAAATCTCATATTGTGATAAACAATACTTATATACATCAGAATTCAGAAATTACTCCATGAACATTATAGAGCATATTTATATCATTTTCTAACAATTACTTCAAATGAGAAATAATTACACAAAACATATTAAACAAATCATAAAGCATAGAACATGGATAAATCGAAATCAGAAACATATCAAATCTGGGAGTGCCTAGATCTAAGTTAATCAAAGATTGACCACCCCAGTATTTTTAGTGGAGATTAGGCTACACCCGATAGACACATGCACTATAATAGACATATGGTCATAGTCAAAGGGCCACAGTGTGAACACTAGCCAGGTGTCACTTGTGGGAGCTAAAGACTGGGCTAGAGTTACAGCATCGGAACGAAACGGAAATGCATGTACCCGCAGGTAACTACGGGGCCAACTATCTCAAAACATTTAAAAATATTTTCAGAGTTGTTTACGGAGATTAATCTAATAAATCATGTCTCAAAGAAATTTATAAAATTATAAATTACATTCATGAAATCAAGTTCATAAAATCAATATATCTAAATAATAATTCACAAAATATATTCTCAAGACATTATTTGACATTCAAAATAATTTATTTAAGTATCATAATATATGAAAATATTCAAGCATTAAGACAATATATTTAATTCTTATTAAATATTAAAGCATATATTGAATTTGTGATTTAATTGAATAAAATCTTATTCAAGAAGTATGATCCAAATATTTAAAATAAATTTCTTTATTTTTAAGCTTTATGCCAAAGGATGGTTTGGAAGGGTTAGGCTAACTTAGAAAAATTTCAGCAGCATAATGTTTCGTTTTAAACTAACCTTCCTGCACAAATTACAGGTTCAAACCACAATTTCTAGCTTCCAATTCCAAAGTATCAATTTCAATTCCACAAAAGGCAATTTTTATCAAATCATGCAACGAAGTATCCTTACGCTTCATACAAATATCCCTTACCTTTTAATTTGTCGGTATCCGATTCTTCAGCATCGATAGCACCTCCGGATTTTAGGGTTGTAGATTTACCATTTAAACTTGGTAAATTCATCATACTTTAATTAAAAGAATATTTAACTATTTAAATACTAGCACATTGTCTGTGTTAACTATAAATTCAGTGTAATTTCTATCGATGCCAAAATTACATCTTTTGCTACATATCTTTGTTTTCTATTCCAATCACATCTATAGTGTTAGAATAATTTGTACATTATTTTAGGACCTAAATTATATTGAAATGAGCACAAATTCTTCCTCCCCTTCACAAGGCCGAATAGGTTCTCTTTCTCTACACTTATTATTTCATCAATTTAAGCTTCTTTTCTAATTCCAAATTAATTGTACCAAATTTCCACACCACTTTTATATAAATTACACATTAAATGACATTAAATTCAAGCTCTCCTAGTCATGGCCGAACCTCCGTCTCCAACCTATATGTTGACTTTCTTCACATTAAGCTTAACTAAGCTTATTTCCATGCTTTTCATGATTTCTACATAATTTCCTACATCATATCAAAACACATCATGTTCATGAAGATTGGTTGGTGGCTGAAACCCTCAAGTGCCCTAATACATGATTTTAATTCATTTCAAGCTTAAAGAAGCATGAAGACAACTTAAACACATGGTAATTAACTAGAATTTCATGAAAAAGTCTAAGGTTCTTTATGTTCTTACCTTGGACGAATCACTTGATAGGGCTTGGAGTCTTATTTTGGCCACTATAGGAAGAGATATTGGTACCAAGAGAAAGAGCACTGAAAAATAGACAAGGTTTATTAAGAAAATTTTCGGTTTTGGATGATTTTTCACTATGTTTTTGGAATGTTTTTCTTCTTGGAAGCTTTGCCTATGGAGGTGAGGGAGAGAGGTTGGAGCTGGCTAGCCAACATGGTGTAGAAATCTGTAGAAATTTCTAATTTTAAATATCTCTAATGCAAAATTACCAAAATGCCCTCCTACTTAAAGAAATTTTCCAATTTTGCCCTTAAAGTTTGAAATTGTTGGAAACAATGTATTCAATCTCCAAAATATTTTATTTAATCATAAAACATCTCTATTTAACTTGCTCTAATGACTGGTGAAGCTTTTGTTAAGGTTCGGGTTCTTATTTGGGTGAAATTATCGAAATACCCCTAATCGTAAAATCGCACAAATTTCTGTTTTCACATAAATTTCTATTTTTGCATCTAATTTATTCCATCTGTTTACATGTTCTAACACTAAACTTCAAGAGGAATTATTTAGTATAGACAGAGGTTCAAAAGTCCATTTAGTTTGATCGAAATTCATAAAAATTTTGACAGCCTATGAACTAAACTGTTATTTTTCAAATTATTGCACGTTTTCTGAAACATGCATAAATAATTGAGTTCAGGGTTAAGATTCTTACCATCATAATTTTCGACCCTGATTGTCGAATCTATCAAGTTCCAGCGCCATTGGGACCTTAGACAATTAGTGGGGCCCGCATACCATTTGCCTTCATACCTAAAATATAATTAACAATTTATTAATTATAAATACTCAATATTCTTATTTATATAAATAAAATTAAACAGTGCTTCAGGATGTGAGGTCTCACAGTTTCAAGTCCAAAAACAATATGAAGAGCCCCCAAATGAAAGCTTAAAAAATTTCTATGCCATTTTTCTCCGTTTTTTTGTTTTGGATTTTTTTGTTTTTTGTATGTTTTAATGCTTTATTGTCACGACCCGAAGGCCGCGACTTTCCTTTAATACTTATACTTTTCTTAGTCTACAAATTTATGGACTAAATTTTTCTTTTTCATTTTAAGGTTTGTATTCGGTGTCAGTGTAGTTACTATACTATTTAGGCAACCTATAGTCATTTCATTTAAATATTAAACTAACAAGAAAACGGTTTTTAGTTACATCCCGACTTGTTAAACAGAATATGTACTGTGCATCAATTTAAGTCTTACATGTAAATAAGTATTTTATAAGGAACATATACCTTAGAAGACTAGTACCCAGTCTATACACCATCTCCGATGCCCACTTAGCAGCTCACATGGTAGATGTTAACTTCAATAGTCTGAAAGAGATGAAATTTAGTGGGGTGAGCAAAACTACAGTTCAGTAAGATACTAATATAAATATAAGAGTAGGATTATACTGTCTTAACCGCAATGCTTAAAACTTGCAAGGATGCAATTACAGTTAATCCTTTCTCATCGATAACATCTCATTATCACTTCTCATATTCACTTTTCATTTCATAATCATACTTCTGTATTCTATCATCTCATATCAATTCTCATATTCACTTTTCATTTCATAATCATACTTATGTATTCTATCATCCCTTATCAATTCTCATATTGTGGATCATGATCACGGAGGTATGAAGTCATAATTCTCTTCATGTATTTCTATATTCATGTTTCATATCATATCATGACATCATATAGATGAAATATCGTTACCACCGAGTCATGATACTCCTTATATATTCTTCATGTTTAATTGTAATCCTATTTAATCACTTTACATTTAACAATCATATTTCGGTATTACATCAATTCATATTACTTATCGTATGGGAATTTATGATCACGATAGAGTAAGATCAGAATTCTCTTCATATCAACCTTATGTTCATATATCATATCATATCATATCATATCATGTCATCGTATAGATGAAACATCATTAACGTCAAGTCATGACATTCCTCATGGAATTCTCATGTACTAAGCATATTACATGTCAAGGTTTAATATGAAATTTATGTAACTTTACTGTACAAACTGCTATCATTTCATATAAATATCATATATACTTTAGAACATGCTCAACGTATGAATTTTCAATTCATTTCAAATTTTCCTTTACGGCATGATAAAAACATGTTCAATTTCAATTCATGTATTCGTTTTTAGAGCATGTCTAAAACATGTGCGGTTTTAAAACATTTTTCATATACTATAAATCATATCAGGTTTAGAGTTCATATCAAATCAATCTATACTCTAAATCGCATATCATTTCAAGTTCGACACAAAATCATATATAAATCATATAAGTGTCGAAATCATTTATCATGTACTTTTAAAACATATACTGTGTGACGTCCTAGTCAGCATACATTTTCAATTCACCTCTTTCCAATTCCACTTAACTTGATTAGATTTGCTTGTCAATGTCAATCATACTTTTCTTTCTTAAGCTTAATATCTAACAGCTCCATATGAATAATTCAATTTCAACAAAACAGACTAATGATACATATATATATATATATCATCCGTTTCCACAGGATCTCATACATCATCCTAACTTAAATCCCCGACATCTTATATACATTAATGTTAGTTGTACTGTACCATAGCTGAATTACAATTTACTTTGTATAATTACATAAGTATACCTTCTATACTACTTGGGAAGCGTCTCTCGAAGGTAAACTTTCAAGATCCACTCGTAGGCTCTTCTATCGAGAGCGAGGGATTACTTCAGATAGTCTGTATGAAAAATGTTCGTAAAAGGGTGAGTTTACGCTCAGTAAGAAAAATATGTAAAAGAGCGTACTATGCCTCTATATGCATTTTTCATACTTGGCTCTATAATGTCATGTAAAGCATTATAAAGCATGCATCATAAACATCTTTCATGCATTGTTTGTATGCTTTGTATGCTTCTTTTAAAATATAGCATACATATAAAACATGCATCGTCTTCTATCTTTAAAACATACTTTACATGCTTTTATAGCATAGCATGTTTCGTATACTTCTTCAAAACATACTTCATGTGCTTCTTTCAAATATCATTTACATACATACATACTTCCTTTAAAACATCTTATACTTCTTGAAATCATAAATCATATACTTCTTTTTAAAACTTCTTATACAAGTACACCAAGTACTTTCGATTTCTTTATTTCTTTGAAATCGTATATACATATAGTTTTTGATAACATAAAAACTATTTGTACTTTTATGGAGTTATGCACTGCATCATCATCATCATCATCATCATCATGTGGCGTACCCCGTAGGGCCAGGAATCCTCCCTTAGCCGAACATGAAATATAGACAGATTGGCCAACTATTAGTGGCTACAGTTAACACTAGTCAGGTGTCCTTCTGTAGCGACTGAGGCCTGACTTATGGTTCCTCAGCCCATAACATACATCATTTAAGGACTTGATCAGAGCCCCTACTAGAAACATGAAAGTGCATAATCTCAAAACATATGTCATATAGCTTCTTACCATGACATTTCATACTTTCTGAAAATAGGTGTAAAAACCTCTTTTCAAAACAGGGCAGTCGACTGGCCTCATAGGGCAGTCGGCTGCTGCTCCATACTTTCATTTATCGAAATTATTTTCATTTAAAATTCCGATATTTTCAACTTTGAAAACATATAAGGGCAGTCGACTGGTCCATATAGCAGTCGACTGGTTTTCAAACAGAATGCTTCTTAGCAAATAGCAGTCGACTGGTACATATAGCAGTCGACTGTTTTTGAAACAGAATGCTTTTGAAAAATTAGCAGTCGACTGGTTATATAGGTAGTCGGCTGGTTTTGAAACAGAATGCATTTTTGGCAAATAGCAGTCGACTGTCCCATATAGCAGTCAACTGGTTTGAAACAGAATGCTTCTAGGTAAATAACAGTCGACTGGCTTACATAGCAGTCGACTGGTTTGAGTCACTTTTTGAAAAACGGCGTTTTGGTTGTCTCTAGGCAGTCGACTTCCCTTTATGGCAGTCGATTGCCCCTAGCCTAATTGGTACTAGGAGACAAGTCCGAAAATGTCATTTTTCCTGCATGAAATCAGCTGGTGTTTCTTTCCAAACCACATAATATGTCATAAAACATGCGGACATAGCCGCCTTACGTCCGTTACATGAATTTCTTACCTCGATTTCCTCGAGAACACGAAATCACTTGGTTCACCAACCCTAATCTTTTTCTTCTTCAAATCTGAAATCATCATATCAAAGTAAACCTTTAAGAATTTGCCATAAACATGTTATACTAATTCAGTACAACACCATACCATGAACATAATTGAACAAATCATCTTCTTCTCTTACCTTTTGCTAGTGACCAAAATCTCAAACTTTGAGATCTCTTCCAATACTTGAAATCAATCCACCAAACTTTGGATATCACTTAGTCTAATGACAAGGATCATTTTTCATTCAACAAACTAGTTGAATCGATGGATGGATGAGGGGGTTTGTCAAGGTAGCTTGGAATGGAAACTTGGAAGCTTGAATGGAACGAGAGGGAGAAGGCTGGAAGAGTGGCTGACATTGGTGATGGCTGCTGAAGGTGACTCATGCACTTGCATTAAATGCACCTCTATCCCTTTAATCATCTCAGCCAACTTTATCCCTTTGACTCAAGACCATTTGTCCATTTAATTCCTCTTTCATATGACTCATCCATTTAATCTCCAATAAAATTTCTGATTTAATTTCTTGTCTCATACTCTTAATATTTTTCTGATATCAACATAATTTATTTTACTAATTGACATTCAACTTTATTATTTCTTCTATAATCCATACATCAATCATACATTATTCATACATCCATTATACATCAACTTCACATTCATTTAATAATATTAGATTGAAATACCTTACAAACATGGAGGAATACATGGAAATTAGGGATTTCACATACTGTAACTCATATCAGGTCTAGAGTTCATATCAAATCAAACGATACTCTATACCGCATATCATGCCATGTTAGACACAAAATCATATATAAATCATTTAGGTGTCGAAATCATATCTCATGGACTTTTAAAAACATGTTTAAAACATGTACAGTTTCAAAATATATTTCATTTCAAACATGTCTCATGTATTGTATAAATCATGTCAAGTTTAGAGTTCATATCAATAAAATCATACTCTAAACCTCATATCATATCGGTTAGAGACTATGCTAGATCCCTATCATCTCTATCAATAAAGACTTAAATCACTATAGCTAGCAGTGAAAATCATGTCATCGTCTCCTGGAAACCAACTAGGGCGCTATCTATGGCCATAGACCTCATCTCTCTCAACACCACTGATCAGGCGTGACTGAGACCTGTTCACGACTATTGTCAGACAAGCATCTCTACCTAATGAGCAAAGCTACAATTAGGCGGTTTCCACTATGCTTTATTGAATTTAATTCTTTTAGGGTGTCTACAGTCTCATAAAACATTTAAATCTTTAGCTTTCTTTTCAATATCATGTAAAGCATATGGTAAAATTCTATATGAGGCTTCATATATCAAAATATATATATCTACCATATACTTTCATTTCAAAACAAATCACTACTTACAGTATTCATATAAACATTATTATAATGTTTCAAGTTATAAGAAGGCATGCTTAAATGCGATGCAGATTCAATCATGAGTTTTCAAATAATGAACTATCATCTTCGTAAAATATATCATTTAATTATAGTGTTAACTATAATCCAATTGTCTCATTTCCATCCTTTTGATTTCAATAAGATCATACCTAATAGGTAAATTTGATATTATTTTCGAATATCGATATAAGTAATATTTTTGTATAATACGGTGAAGGAATTCATTAAATTTATCACCATCAATTATTATTTTTCAAGCTTTCTCTCTGTCAAATCAATAAATCAATATTCAAATCATTCAATATTCATTTCATTCGGTATTCAAATTGCTCAGTACTCCAATTATTCAATAATCAATTCACTTGGTATTCAAACCATTCGGTATTCAATATCCTTTTTCATAATTATCGACTTGATGTTCAATTTCATTCATTATCACAAAATCATATCACAATCCTCAAATCAATTCTTCATATGGCCTGTGTAATTTAATATTGAAATTATGAAATTGTCAAATCTTATTATTCAAGGCCTATTTTATGGTTATAAGTAAACCATATATTCACATATTTCATCACTCATTTATTTAAATCTATAGATGATCGGATTGTGTCGTAATTCAACCTCAATTTCAATAGAATTATGTCTGCATAGATTATACATTCGTTATGACTCAGTATCATAACTATCTATTGTGTACCACAGTATTGATACTAAGATCTGTACCACTAGTATAGGTTCGTTGATTATCTCACATATATCCAACAATACGGTGTGATACTGTGAAATCCTTTCAGCACCGACCTCTTGAATTAATCATGTCATCACATTCGGAACTACTTCAAGATCAAGAGATCAATTCGATAAATTCTAGAATCATTCTCCATTAATAGTTTCATAATTCAATCACTCAACTATCGAAATTTCAACTGTGATCTTCTCTTCCAAGCTATATCATATAATTATCATCACTTTTATCCGTGATCCGTCTAATAAATAATTCCACCTCAATCTCAACTTGATACCATTTGTGGTATTAAAATTACTTGATTTCTCAATTCTATAAGGTTTAAATCATATAATTCATCACATTATCGTTTTCAACGATCTATCTTCTCATCAATTTCAATATCAAACTTTTCCGGTGATACCATAAAGTCTTTTCAAATATTTTCCTAAAATTTCGGCAGCATAACGGCTTAATTCTTACTAAGCCTCCTGCAAGGAAACCATAATTTATAACTACAGCCGTTGATTCTTACAATTCCTACGTCTCTACTAAGACTCCTACCATCAATTGTGGGTCCTCTTAGCATTTTTAACATCAATTCAATCAATGCATCATATTAAAAAATCACAATTCCCACATACAATATAATGCTACTAATGCTTTATAAAAGTATCTTACCTATTCACTAAAGCTTAGCGCGCTTTCCGACTTTCGAGCCTTGCCAAACTCCACCAGTCGTCTCATTTTCGTTTTGCTACAATTTCAATATCAATGCACGTACATCAATATAACCATAAATTATTTAATAAATATCATCAATTTATTTATTTTTTTCCTTACCTTTTCTTTCTTATCTTCTTCTTTTTCTCTTTCTTCTTCCTTTCCTTCTTTCTCCTTTTCTTTTCTTTTTCTTTCCTTTTCTTTTTCTTTTCTTCTTTCTTTCCTTTTTCTTCATTTTTCTTTTCTTTCTTTTTCTTCCTTTTTCTTTTTTTTTTTTGGCTTGAACCGGTTCGGACCAATTCAGGCCGGTTCGGTCGGGTCGGCTTCTGCTGGCCGGTTCGGCCTCTTCCCACCGGGATCACCGTTGGTTCGAGCCTCCTTCAACTGGCCATGGTTGTGAGGACGTCGGATCTGGCCTCGGTTTTGCCTCATCACCAGCGACGGCGCCGGATCTGACGGTGTGGGTTTCGGCTCCTTTCTCTTCTGTTTCTTCCTTCCTCCGCCGTTTCCTTCACTGCTGGTGGCCTCCTTCTTGTTCGTTGGTCCTCGTCGGTGGCGTTGGTGGCGGTGGCGGTGGTGGTGCCTGAATCGGTCGACATCGTCGATCTCCCCTTCCTTTTTCCTTTCGATTTTTTCTCGCTTCACTTCGCGTCGTTTTTCCTTCTCTTTCCGCCTCGAGCCGCCGTCGTTCACTTCTCCACTCGCCGATGACGCCACTCTCTCCTCCCCTTCTACCTCGATCAGCCGGTGTTGTCTAGCTTCTCCATTGGTTTCCCTTCTATTGGGTTAAACAGAAGGGGATATGGGAATCGGGGTTTCCCGATTCCCATCCTGTTTTATTTTATATATATTTCTTTATATTAATAATTAATATATATATACCTATTTATTTATATATATATATATATCTATACACATCACTTTAAAATAATAAAAACATGTGTAAACATATTTATATAATCTAATTATATAAATATATTTTTATACGCATTCTTATTTTATTTAATTTTGGATTTCCTAATATCCAATTTATTTCTCTTTTTCATTTCTTATTTAATTTGGATTTCCATTTATCCAAATTAAAATTATTTTTCGGATATTTAATATTTATTTTCGAAAATTCGTGGTCTTCACATTTATAGTGTTTATTTCCTAAAATTTTTTGGATTTTTTAGGTGAACAATATTTTTTTGAGTTTAGAGGGAGAATGAAGTTTTTTGGATTTAAAGAGAGAAAGAACGAAAAAAACTGTTGAAAGAGACATAAAAAAAAAATAAATAACAAATTCAAAGATAATAGAAGATGTAACGATTTGAGGCAAAGTGAAATGAAAAAAAATCTCAGGGTAGTTAAATGTCAACTTTAAACATCAAAGGTCACATTAAGTCCACCTCTAACCACATGGTATTTTTATGTAATTGACCCTTACTTTGAAAATGGTTGTGTAATTTAAAACTTTTTGTGTTAATGAAACACTGTCTAATCTTTATATCTTCTCTATGAAAAGCCAAGTCCTTATCAAGACTTAAAACTGATTATTTGTGTGATATATTTTTTTGTCTGAATAAATGTTTGTTCGTTTGTACCCATAGATGTATGAATATTAGGATTGTTTGAATGCTTGTTTTTCTTATGTGATTGTTTGCTTGATTTGTTTGAATGTTTAAAAGAATGTTTGATAATTGCTTAAGTATGTAGATTGTTTGCATTTCTGTAACTATTTGCGTGTCTTGTTTGAAATTGTTAGACAAATCCCAACAGGACTTAAAACTTGTGTGCAGTAGGATATGTTAGAATAATGTGTGTGATAGTGTGTAGTTTGATTACTTGTTAAAGTGTGACAGTGTGTTTTATCTGGTGCATTAACTGTATTCTTTGTTTGAATGGTGAATGTTTCACCATAGGCTTTTTTATAAGCTAATTTTTTGATTTGTTTGAGCTTAAGATAGTGAATATCATGTCTGCTTGTATTGTGTGCATTTGTTAGTAAGTTTATATTGTGTGCATAATGCATAATGACTGAACGCATAAGCTAGTTTACTTTTTGTGCATTACATGAATATGTTTTCTGTGCTACGTTAGATTGTATCTTGCATACTTTAAGTCTATCCATCTCATGCATGTTTGCATCTTGCATATATCAAGTCTGTCTATTTCATGCATGTTTGTGTCTTACATAGGGTTGTCTTGCTAACATTCATATTGCTTGGTTGCATCAAAAGCATAAGAGCATTAGTCTTGCAAAAATAGATTTTCATCTATCTACATAGCCTGCATTAGTGTTTCTTTCTTTGCACAATATCATACCTCATGTGTTGTGTTATATTCTACGAAGTCTGATATGCTTGTAATATCCCTGGTAACTCTTACGACCTTTTGGCTTACTTATTTTTTACCTTATTATGAATTTGACTTTGAAATACAGTAACTTTTTAATCTAAGAAAAAAGAAAAGTATACTAAGTTTGGACTAAAATGAAAGCATCAAAAGATAGCACTGTCAAAACAGGCCGGCCTTAACGGGCCAAGGCCTAAATTGGCTGGGTCAAAAAGCCATTTTAGTTAAATGGGCCTTAAAATGCAAGCCTATATTCGGCCTTAAGGGCTAACGGGCCTAAATGGGCCGACCCATATAAGAAATTTAAAAAATTAAATTTCATATTAAAATCTCTTTTTTAGTAAATAAACAAAGTAAAATTTGAAATAAATATTAAACAAACATCAAATAAATTCACATCAAATCCATCAAGTCTTTAACATCATTTGAACATTACATATTAATAGTTTAACAAGCATAATATAAATTGTTTTAACAAACCTAGATACTGAAAAACATGTCTCAACCATATTAAAAATAAAAAAAACATGATAAATAGATTCATGTCCATCCATCTCCTCCATAGTGTCAATCACATTCAATCAATTCTTTTTCAACTTTGCCATTTACAAATATAAATAAAGAACAATATAAGAACTCACAAGAATTAAACTTATGAATTGATTAAAAATTGTCAACTAATTAATAACATTACTTTCAAAACCAAGAATCCAATTTCGAATGCAAATGAAAGTTTTCACGTTTCATGCTTTATAGAACTTCAATACTTATTTAAAACACAAAAACCAATACTAAAAAAAATCTCTGATGCTATTGTTGTTATTAGAATGCTCAAGATATCACAAGCTATACTTGCAAGCTTTGGAAATCTTGGCTTATGATCTTTCTACCATTGCAGCACATTTAAATTTTCAATCATGTGACTCATAATCCTTAGCTCTTCCAAATAAAGATCTAATTGAGATTTTGATTTTTCCACTTGAATAGTTTCCAATCTTTTGAAAGCCTATATCCTTGGACATTTCAAAATAAATTAATTGTCATTACAAAAGAGAATTTAAAATAAAGTATATACTTAAAAAACAAAAATGAACTTACATCACATAAAGCAAATGTACTCTTCCCCTTCCAACTAGTATGTGTAAGAGGTTGTGAGTCATTAGGTTGGTTTGAAGTAAATTAGTAATACTAAATAGTATTAATTTTATATGTTTTATTTTGATTAAAATGTTAAACATATAAATAATTAAAATAAAAATAAAATTTTTAATATAATTCAAAATATTATAAAAAATAAACGAGCCGGCCCATTTAAGCCCAGGCTAAATCCATTTAGGCTCGGGCCTAAATGGGCTGGGCCAAAAAGCCCTCTTTGTTGAATGGGCTACAAAAATGAAGTTCAAGTCCTGAATAAACGGGCCTTGGTCTATTTTGACAGTGCAAGAGGAGTAAAGAGAGCTTAAGTAAACCCTCATCCAAAATCACAACTATACTTGAATTTAGAGGGAGAAACGATTTTGGAAAATATTTAAAGATTTAATCATCAAGAGGGAATAAGGAAAAATTAAAATTAATTCACAATAAGTTTTATCATATCAAAAAAAGGGAGATTGTTGACTTTGAAATACTATGATTTTGATATGACTTTAAAGAATTTAAGTGAAATATAATTTTAATTATGAGCATAACTGTATTGATTGTTTAATTGTTATATGATGTAATGACCTCAAAATGTAGAAATATGAGCTATATATATTTATTAATTTGTTATTGCAAAGTGAAGGACTAATGGTATCATATAGATTATGACTAGACTTATTTATGGCTAGCTGCCTAAGGTCCCAATAAAACATACCTCATGGTTTTTTCCTTTTAACCTTTTTAAAAATATCATGGTTCTTTAACAATTCCATTAAAACCACTTAATGATTATCCATTTGTCATAATAAACCATAAATCATATACATTCCATAGTTAGCATCCCATAACATTAGCATATATTATACATAGTTAATTCATTTTATTTATTTTACAAGATAAATAAACTTAATATTTACATTGGCATATTACCCAGCTTACATTCCATTCTTACATTACTATGTACATGATAACTTTCTGAAATAAAAACAATATATACAACAAGGATATACCTCTCAAAATATGTAGATAGGCTTTGGAGGAGTGGATCCCACTTTAGACAGCCTAACCAAACTGTTCAAATTTCACCTAAATGATTTGAAAAGGATGTAATAGAGAGGAATGAACTAAAGCCTAGTAAGTAACATATATAAATCAGAATTAGGCTCATATTGCATTCTTAAGGCTTATCTTATAATCTCACAAATAATCAATAATGTATCCAATCAAATAATTAATCGGTAAATATACATATGACAAAAATAATTTATTTATAGCCCATAAGTAGAATGTTTCACATCCATTAGTGATACTCGTCTAAAAACACTCTAATCTACAATACTACCAAAAACTGTCAGGATATAAAATCGTATACTTAACGAAAATATATTCCTCGAGATAACACTTATTTATTTATCAGTAAGGACCAATCTAACGGAATTAATTTATTTACACCCAAAAGTAAAGTATTTCATATCTACCAAGTATATTTTCCTTGTTAACACTCCAATATACAACATTGCTAAAAAGCTACCTAAAAATAGAAATGCATACTTATCAAATATACTCCTGGTACTTGTGTAAGAAATGCACTGCAAATCAATATAAGGTATCTTTGGCAATTTATTATTACTATTATCCAAAATTTACTTAACCAACCATACTCATCTACACTTTGAGTTAGGGTTTATGAGGTATCAATAGGAAGGATGCTTTGAAGCACCTTATTCCATAAAATCCACAACATATTCAAAGTGTTTGCACGATTAAATGCTTGTGTTACGTATAAACATGATTGTATAAAAACCATAATTTAAATGCCAATTATAAAGATTGAAGCATAAATCAATATGCATAATATCATTATGCAATACAAAATCATTATGCTACAACATAAATATCAAGGCATAAAACCATCATGTAGCATAAAGCAAGTTATAAAAACCATTATGCATCATTCTTTAAAACATAGTTTCTTATTTTCAAACCATATAAAATACCTAAGATCATTACTTAAAAAAAAAACTTCATTCTTATTTAGAAGACAAGGCAAAGTTCCTTAATGTTCGATTAACAAAAAGGTAGACTCATGATTTCTAGTCAAGGCTAATATCCCTTGTGGGATTCTTATCCAATCCAATCTATGATCATAGACCTCCTCAGTGCCAATGGTAAGCTGACACTGAGGTACTCGTCACGACCTGTGTTGGACAATTTTTTATCATGAGATGGCCTTGTTAGGCACACCCCTACTAAAATACCGACTCTATTAGGCTGATGCATACTAGGATTAGTTCATCAATACACACTAAAGTGATGCATGCCATGTGACATGAGCTATTAGAGTGCCTTTTTTGCCTCAAAAATCAAAATCTTTTGAAAAGACTGTCCATGCAATAAAACATATTTCATGCATTACACCTCGAGTTAAGGCATGCTTAAAAGCCACTTGCTTATCATAAATATGTTCATGAATTTTATCAAGACATGTAAAAAAATCATAGTGCATGTCTGTCAAAGCATTTTGATTAAACACTTGTGATGAAAAGGTATTGATGCAATACTAATAAATAATGCTATGATTTTCGAAATCACAATTGTATCTCAAATGTCAATAAAACAAATGCTTATTAGAGGTCGCAAAAGCTGGCCCAAGCCCCAAAACTCGCCCGAGACTAGCTTGAATTGACCAAAAAAGTCAATGGCCCGAAATCAAAAAAGTTTGAAACCGAAAAAAACTAGAACTTGACACAACCCAAACCCGACATAACCCGAACACGATACGATCTGAAACTGAGATTGATCCAATCCGAAACTCGTAAAAACCAAATTTATAACCTGAAAAAACCTGAATTATATTTATATGATTATTACTTAAAAATAAATAAATA
Organism: Heritiera fomes; assembly: GCA_032173925.1. Lineage (NCBI taxonomy): Eukaryota > Viridiplantae > Streptophyta > Magnoliopsida > Malvales > Malvaceae > Heritiera > Heritiera fomes. The sequence continues at coordinate 37,032,908 of JAPDPM010000003.1, forward strand.
ATTGATACACTTCTTTAATTAAAAAGTTTGAAAACAATTATTATTTACTATACAATTATATCAATTATGTATTACTCGCAAAATAAATATTGAATCTTTTTAATTTAATTATTAAATTAAAATAATTTAAAACACCATAATATATGATATCAAATAATCTTTAATATTATACTTATTATGTTTATAATAATAAATATATTATTAATTTAACATTTGATTTTATTATAAAAATCATTTTAAAATTTTATTATTTTTATTTTATAATAAAATTTTAAATTTAATACAATAATAAATCAAATATATAAAAAAATTATATAATTTCAATATTTGGTTGAAACTTTGAATTTGATATTTTGTGCAACACATTAAGAACATTTTTTATAAAATTAAATTTAAACTATATTTTTTTAAAATTTCAATTATAGAATATTAAATTTACATTAAAAAAAACCTAACCTTAAAATTAAAATTCAAGTTTTTAAGATTAGAAAAGGTTAATTAATTAAATTAAACAATGCAAGTACATTTTTTTTGATAAGCTTTGACATCATTGAAAGAGAAAATTATAAATTAAGCTAGTGGTAATTAATTATTTATTATATTATAATAATCTTATACATGAATAAACCAATTTGGCATCTTATAATAAAGATCTGTTTATTATATTATAATAATCTTTTAAGAATAAATTATGTAATCTCTTAGTATGTAAGTATTAATTTGATAGAATTAAGTATTTATTAAAAATAATTTATTTATTATCTATTAAATGTAAAATTAAAGTGCGGATAAAAATAATAATTTTAATAGTAAATTAAAGTGTAATTTAATAATATATTAGAGTAGTATTATTGTGTAAGTGGTAATTTTAATAAAATTTGTTTTTTTTACTTTAGTAATATTATTTTTAATTATATTTAAGTAACTAGCATTATATTAATTAATTAATTTAGTAATATCTGCTATTTAATATTTTAATTGGATATTCGATCAATTAGTGTATATCTAATATTATTATGTTAATGTGAACATGAAAAAATTAGTACTAAATTGCTTTATAACTGTATATAATATAATTATATCAAATTTTATTATTTATAATATAATGTCAATTGGTGTATATAACTTGTTTAATTCAATTTTCTAAATTTTTAATGAGATATTTGATTAATGAATGTGTACGAGTACGATTATATTTAATGTAATAATGTTATATTATGATTTATGTACAAACCAAAAATGAAATAAATATAAAATTGAGGTAATTAGTTGACCAATTCTTCATAACATTAATTTTTTTTAATGTATAGTATAATTTTATTCAACATTATAATTGAACAATTAGTTAACTAGTTATATAGTTAGATTTAATTTAATTACTAATTATGTTGGTATTTAAAAGACAAAATAAATATAAAAAAATTCTTAAAAATTTAAAATTTTATTAAAAATATAATATAATTATTAAAAAAGCTAATAAAACATAGGAAAAAAAATTTATTGAACTAAGAGTGTCCAAATTCCAATGGCCCAATGTTAACAAAAAAATACAATGACCCAATAAGTTATTGTTAAGAGTATAAAGCCATTTATATAAATGTTTAAATGTTTAGTGTGATTTATTTATAATTTATTAGTTATTTATTTGTATAGTTAATACTTTTGGATTTTCACTTTCCTTTAATTTTATTATATATATATTTGGCTCACTTAAAAAATAATTTTTATATAATTATTAATATATAATTATATATTTTATAACAAATGTGAATATTGCAGGAAATTTAAAAAAATAAATAATAATTGTCAAATAATAAAAATATTAAAATGTAAAAATTTATTTTTATATAAATATTTATTAAAATTCAACTTTAATTTAGCATTTCTATTATATTTTTGTTTAACTATATAAAATTAAATTAATTATTACATTCAAAATATAAAAATATTTATAACTCATACAATTTCAAAATAATTTGACTAAGCTTGCTAAGCTCACCCGGTTAAAACCAAACCAAACTTGAAATCAGATCGAAACCAAAAGTACCTGAAACCAAAAAAACCAGAGATCAAAAAAACTTGAAGCCGAAAAAAATTGAAATTGAAATAACTTGAAACCGAAATATAACCCAGATCGAACCCGCTCGAACCGACTCGTACCTATAATGCTTATGCATAAATATGTTGAGTGTATTTAAAGCATGGTCCGATGCACATATTCAAATCTTATTCATTCCATGCTATACATAATTAAAGCATATGCAATAAAAGCATGGTTTGATGCACTCTTTCAAAACCTTATAAATCCATGTTATGCATGTCTAGGTTGATTTGCTAAGATATGCTTATCATGGTCTAAGGATTCCCAATTATCTATCTATGAAGTATGGGTATAAACATCTTTCAATAAGATGTAAATAGAATATTTAAATATCGTCCATTTTCTATTTTCCATCACACTTCATATAGCATCAATAAATCAGTGATTATACCTTATGCACAACATGGGCTATTTTGCCCTTATTAGGTAGTAAAGCACACATACATAGGTAGTGTCATTATACCATATTACTTTTACACAATTCAATCACATAATAAACTTATCTCCATCCACATAACACATCAAAACATAATGACTTCATCCTTAAAGCATCATATGGACGAATGCATATCTTATGATTTTCATGTCCCACACCTATATTTCCATAAGATATCATCATTCATTTCACACTAAATCACCTTGTTATATCAGTACTTGTTAGATACTCCAATGCACACTCATTATAAAATCATCTTATACTATCCTTAGCAATCACATTTCCATAATCACATACATCATGATCAAGATCAGCACTAAAAGCATATAACATTACTTAACGGTATGATACTAATTTAGTCTACATATATCACTTACTAACACACCTAGGCTTAACAAAGTGCCAATGAAACCATCCCTAGTCGAGCCTACAAGCATCACCAAGACTGCATTTTTAATAATTAAGCACATAGGATAGTTCATAACAATTTCTTATACACTTTAACACTTAAATGGCACTAGGTTAATTCAATATCACATTAATTCTTACTTAGGTTGTGGCTCCATTCTATGTTCCTTTATGTTTTTCCAACTTAAACATCAAGCATCACTTCTAAAAAATCATACACATATTCATGAATTTCATAATATCATCACATTTTCGTAACTTATCCATAAGTCAAACTTGTTGTGAAATTACAAAACCATCCTCTTTAAGATTTCATTACAAACCAACATAATCAATCACTTTAGATTACCATACATACCACCTATATTGAAATCAAGGAAAATCAACTTTATTTAACACCTCTCTTTCTCTTAGGCCAAACCTACACATATACTCTCTTCAAGTTTTTGTTTCAAATTCACACCATATATGATCAAAAAATCACAATACATAACACATATCTCAAAATCAAAGCAAAGAAACAATCCTGGCCCTTAATTCAAGGGCGAAGCTACCTTGCCCTTTTCCTTGATGTTTTGCTACAAACAACGCCATATTTTACCTTAGCACACTTAGATATATCACCTATATAAAATTCAAACAAAAACAACAACTCCTACCCCTTAATTCCACCTTAGTTGAAACTTCCCTTGTTTTTGCTCAAAGATTTCTTCATGCACACAAGCTCAACAAGCTAAAAGATGATGTCTCTTGGCTTAAGAAGCGTAGAAATCATCAAAGGGAGTTAGGGTTTTGCTTCTTTCTTCTTCCTTCTTTCTCCTCCTCTCTTGGTTTTCCTTTTGTTTTCTTCACTTTGATTTCACCCTTCATATTGCCGAACCCCTCTTTTATTCCTTAGCAAACTGTTGGTCTTCAAATGCTTAAGTGTTAGGTATTTTAAATGGTCAAAATCAATGTAACAAAGATATAAATATCTCGTGTATTTTATTTATTTAAATTGATTACTTTCTCATGTTTCCTTCACTTAGCCAAACACACACTCATGCACACACTTAACACATGCTTTGCTTGTTCAAAACACTTAAGGAGCAAGGGAATAATGTCACATCTCGAAGGGTATGATAGTTTCGATAACTGATGTGGAAGTATGAAAATCTGGAGTAGCTTTTTCTTTTATTTTCTTTTTATTCCTTTAACATTGATTTGTCATGTGATCAGTGTCTCATATAAGTATTGAGTAGCTATCCACTAGATACAGTTTTAAGGTTTCGAACCTAAGGTCCTAGTCTATTTCATATTCAAAATCACTTACTGACCTTGATTTATAATCCAATACTTTTCGGACAATCAATCAAATCACTAGTCAAACCCTAAAATTTTGGAATCGAGACTGTCTATTGTTCTGATATACCTCAATATCTATCATAGATTTCGTAATTTTCGAAGATCATTAAGGCCCTTTAAAAAAATTTCGACCAATAATAAAATATTTTCTCTTGGTTTTATCTTATTAGACAATATCAATTTATTTACATCCGACAATGCTTAAACTTCTTATGTATACATTTATATCTATTACACAGCCCATCCTGTAGTATTGACACATATTGTTAGAAAAACAATACAATTAAAACATTTAAAACATATACCAAAGTATAATTGTGAGTGCCTCGAAGGTTACAACCTGCGAAGCTTAATACTGCTGTTAATGCTGATATATTTTGCTTAACCTGTAATGGAAAACCATGCGGTAGAGTGAGCTAAAGCTCAGCAAGTTAACCAAACAAAAGCAAAATGAAATCATATTGTTCAGCAAGAATGCATACACTTTATCTACATAAAGTAGTAGTCATCATGTTGGTAACTTTAAACATATAATCTTTCTTTCCACTTGGTACCTAATCACTTTACTCTTATAACATTTCATATCATTCGAAATCCATTCACTGTAATCTTCTAACATTTCTTATCACTTGATATTTGATCACTGTAATCTTTTAACATTTCTTATCATTTGATATTTGGTTGTTGTATTGAATTTTTCGACAATATGACGCTAGCAAGGTCTTTCAGGTTAGGATATGGGAGGTATTTTGAAATACCTCATTATCCCTTTGATACTTGACATCACTACTAATAAATTCCTAACTAGTCTACGATACGATGATTCGATGTTGGAAACAATACGATAGTTCAAAAAATCAATGCAATACGATTTTCGATAAAACGATACGGTATTTAATGAACACTTTTCTTTCATAGTAAATGTTGCAATAATCAATAAACATTGTTCGATACAATAACACTAGTTCAATAAATCAATCATTGATATAATAAATCTTATTCAATCAAATTGATAATTTTTATGATAAATGATATTCAATAAAACAATAACTTTTACAATAAACGATAAATCGATAAATTGATAACAATTAGAATAACACTTTTTAATAAAACAATGTTTGATATACTAAACATTGTTCCCTAAAATGATATTCGATGCAATAAACAATTTTCACTGAAACAATGTTCGTATGAAAACACTGTTTGATAAAACAATGTTTAATACAAAAACACTGTTTGATAAAATAATGCCAAGATTAGGAAAGACTCCCTTATATTGATCAATAAAGATTTATCCCATTGGAGCTATTAGTGAGCCAATACCCTGGGACTATTTATCCCACTGTCTCAATGGTACCAGATGTGTAAGAACTAAGTACCTAAAGGTCCTGAGTTCGAACCCTAAGGACACGAATTGGAGTTGTGGCCTAAGGGCACACTCTGAGAAAGCCGTGAGGGGCGATGGCCTGAGAGTGCACCCCAAAGCGGACAATACGGATGAGTGACCTGCCTGGGGCGGTGGACCAGCAGGTGCACCTTGGGGCGTCACAGACTAGGGCGATACCTATCATCGTAGGTTTTCCCAATATAGGAGATAGGTCTAAAGTTGTGTTGAACTAGCAACGATCATTGAATACACTAGGTTTACGACCAAGGTCAATCCTGTATAGTATAGTACGATGAAGTCATCATAAGATGCCTTTTGTCCCATATTGCTTTATTTATCTATAAACACTGTAGAGTGCTAACATCTCTAAAAACCATTAGAAATATGTTTTGAAATTCCACAGGTTTTAAAGGTGACTCACACCATGTAGCACTTAATCTTTTAAGCCCTAGAGGTGGCTCACACAGTGTAGCACTTAGCTCGTAGACTTTTAGTGCTAAAACATATTTAAATGACCAATATTTCTAAATCATGTTCTAAAATTCGATAAGGTTTTGTTACAAAGCTAATATAAGATCTTATAAACCTCTATATAAGAGCAATATTTCAAACATGTATCATGAGAATTCAAAAGCTTTCTTAAATCATGTATCAATTGATGCAAGCTTTGAAATCTCAACCATGCCATGCTAGTACACAAAAGTGTTATGCAATTAAAACATGGTTCGATGCACTTGATAAATTCAAGAAAAACATGTCTCATGTAAAACATGCCCGGTAATCAGATGTATTAAGTTTCACTACACTTAGCACTATTTGATCAGAAATTTCCCTACTCTTATCACTATTCAATCACGAACTTCACGGCACTTATCACTATTCAATCGCAAACTTCATTACGCTTATCACTATCGACCATAAACATAACTACACTCATCATTGTTCAATCTTAAGTTCACTGCATTTATCATTGTTCAATCACTAACTTCACTTCACTTATCACTATTTGATCATGAATTTCACTACACTTGTTAACATTTGATCACGAATTTCACTGCACTTGTTTTTATTCAATCAAAAGTACACTACACTTGTCGCTATCCGATCACAAGGTTCATTACACTTGATGCTATCCGATCATCATACACACTACGATCCTTTTTCACTTAATATTATTCGATTTACTAAAAATTTCTACAACATAACTACTGAATTTTGACCTAACCCAACCTGCAGAAGACACAATAATATAGGTTCTACTCCACAATTTTCATCTTAATCACAATTCAGACATTTCATTTCAATTCAGTCATTCAATCTCAATCATAGTGCACTAGTCTTATCACAATCCAATCATTTAATTTTAATCATAATTCAACTACATAAGCATATAGAATCAGTCATTATTCAATCAATTTCTATCAAATACAATTATAAGATATGATGCTATCATGCATCTTAAACAATTAACATACTACGTACAATGCATTCATGCATTTTGTATGGTTAACTTACCATAGCACTTGGTCATTTTGGGCACACTTACCAAGCCTTGTCTAAAAGTTGTCGTGCCCCTCCAATCGGTGCAATTCACTACAAAATTTCGTTATACACTTAGTTTCATATAGCAGGTGTAATTGGAATTCACTTAGCACATCTATACACTTCACTTACACTTAGCACACTAAAAAGGTTTATTGGCTAAGTGTACCATTCTTATGATTTTTCTACGAACCAATTACACCAGTCATATTACCACTCAAATGCCACTATCATGTCACAAAATAAAATCAAAATCACATCAATTTTTCTATGCTTTTCACCCAAGCCGATTATACATTTCCACATTTCACTTGATTTTAATTTGATTTAACCCTAAATTTATACTTAGCTACTTAAGTACACCTCAAAGCTAAGTCCCTTTACCAATTAGGCGACTTTTAATCTTAAACTCCTAATTGGTTTAATGCACTTTAGTATAATTTATTTCAATTTAGTTTCAATTTTTATCAAAATTAGCCTTAAACATTCAAAACATATCACTTGAATGATTTCCATAGTATAATTTTTCTTAATCATGAATAATGCAAACTTCTGATAGACCATATTGTAGTGGTGAGCATCGCTCACCAGGCTCGCCTAAGCTCTCTCAATTGTTTTAGTGGCAACCTAGTCCAACCTATGCCTTTGCCTTGCAAGCTAAACCTCTAAGTCAGAGATCTTCCTCTCCATTAAGGAAGTACTCAACTGCTCAGTGGTGAGCTGTGTCTGTAGATTTAACCACAAAGTATTTATTGCCTTCTCATGCTCCGCCCCAAAGGATTCCAACTAAGCCAAAGCAGCATCTTTGGCTTCCACAGCTGCATTCCTATCTTCTCGAAGCTTTTTAAGGTCCTTCTCTAAAGCAAACATGGCTTTCATAGCCTCGTTAGCCTTCTTGTTGGATCTCTCATGTGAATTTTGGAGAGTTCTCAAATAGTAAGCCACGTGGTCGGTGATAGCCGTCACACAAGCCATTAGCTACAAAATACTAAGACAAGCATTAGACCAGAAAAAGATCAAGGAAAACAAAGATCAGGAGAAAGAAATATTATACCTTAGCCACAATGATTTGGGCTTTCTCAAGGTTTTACTGAAGAGGAAGATCCAAAAAGTATCGGTGATCTAGAATAAGAACGAATGCCTATGTTGAACTTAGGGCATAGTGATTGTTGGCAATCACGCTAGTAGAGGATGAGCTTGGTATAGGGAATCCCTTAACTTGCTCCATTTGCACCCCCTATACAAAATTAGGAAGAGGATAACCTCTTTTAGAATTAATTTAAGAAGGTTCCTCTACCTTTTGCCTTGTACAGCTGGCTTATCTTCTTGCTAGGTTTGAATTGCATCCCTTTTTCGGTGAATAAGCTACATCAAGAGAAGATTTTGTTGGACCTCAATTGATAAAGGCCTTCTAATAATGTTAGGAGTGGTTAGACAGTAGAGGCGTCATCGTTGGGTCAAGTAAGACGAGAGTTCCACCTCGAGTGAGCAAGCCTCTTGGCACATCTTCTAATCGCCAAAGGAGAGTGGATACTTAGTGAGTTGCTACCAGTAGCAGCTTCTTTTAAGCTTGCAAGATTAATCCTTTGCATTTTGTTGCTTGATAAAAATGAAGGGATAAAACGAAAGATACTATCGTTTTATTTCTAAGTTAGTCAAGGGTTAGTACCTAAAGAATCGTGGTCCAACCCATCCAACTTCTCATCAGCAACCACCTGCTATAGTTGTCTAGGTCAAGGTTATCGAGCTATAGGATTATCAGATAAGGATGCGACCCTTTAGGCAAGGGCAGTGGTGAGCTTTAGCTAATATATACAAAACAACTTATCATCCTTTACTGTGTCATATAGCATTGGTATCCCTTCTAACTTAATAAAGAGGGCTTGATCCTCTCTAGTGAGCTTAAAAGTATAATTCATCATGTGGTTTGTTACTCACCAATTTACATTAACACTAAAGCCATCTCTTTTTCGGATGACTTAAAAAGGGTCTTTCCAACCTTTTAGGTTGCTCAGAAGACCCGTGACTATCTGATGACCACTCCTCGCTTCAAAGTGATACCAACCCGATCTAGCAGTATGCCTAATGGTATGAAAAAACTTAAATAATCTAGAAGTAAGGGTAATGTCTTTATTCATACAAGCTATGTAGAACGCCACTAGTATATTTTGAGTGATTGGATTTAGCTGGAAAGAGGCAATGTCGTACTCATTTAGTGCATCAACAAAGAAGGGCTATAACACCGGCCAAACTCTTATCGAACATCTTGAATAGGAAAGGCAAGAAAAAAAATGAGAAAGATGACTTATGGAAAACTTGAAACTTCATGACACAAATAGCAATAGAGAATATAGAGAATTTTTGCAAGAGTTTGGTTATTGAGAAGCAATTATGAGAAATTAAGGCAGTGATGTTTGGCTTTTATAGAAGGGGAAGCTAGCAGTCAAGCAGACGCAACCATATGTGCGATAAATGTTCACTTTCTATATGGAGGAATGAAGACTTAAAAGATATAACCATCAATGTGCATCTTTTCATATAGAGCCACATCAGTGAAATCACTACTCAAGGTACAGAATGGACAGCTTTACATTAAATACCCGAACTTTTGAAATTTAAAATTTCCTCTAAATTAATATAGGAATGCAAAATGTTTTTTAATGTTATAAAGGGGGAAAGACATCACACCTTAAAGAATGTTGATAAGCAATCACAAGAACAAGCGACCAAATATTGGCAACCATACCACTTATAGAGTTTGCCGACCACTAATCACTTTGAAATTGTTACTTGTCATATGGGCATTATGTTAGTATCTATTACTCAGCCTAGACATAGTTAGCTCAAGAGCGACTAAGCCTAAGATATAGCTTGCCTAAGAGCGATTGATAATAAGCCCAAATACCTCTCAACCTAACAGGCTAAGTTTCTCAAAAGCGGAAGTCAAGTATAAGCTCTTCATAAGAAATAGAAGGACCAAAGTAGTGGGTGTCATAACCGCCCACTACCCCATGTAATCAGGCATGCTACACCATAACTGCTCGCTCTCCCTTATGTGCGGCCATGATCAACCATGTTTGCCTATTTGGTGTGTTATAGGAGAGCGAGTGCTAAAAGCCTATAAAAAGGGAGATCAGTCACATTGCCAAGTTCGGATACCGTTTAGCCTTACTCTCCAATAACTTCATTAATTCCTAGAATCCTTACCAACTTAAGCATCAAAACAAGTCTCACTGGGTACAACCTAAATAGACCATATTTTGTAGGTTAATCCAAGGAAGAAGCTTGTCCACCATAGAAGAAGTATATTACCTTTTTGGCATCAACAACTGTCTTATTAAATTTTGATTGGACCTAATCTAATTCATTACTAACACCTCCAAGTATATCGACATATGGTACTATACGCATCGATTCATTTGTACATCAATAGATATATAGCTGATTCATAATAAAACCGATTTTTTATATAATGGAATAAGATCATAGGTGTTGCAAGATTATGATATGCCAAGTAAAGGTGGCAAAAGCTGGCCTAAACCCGAAAAACCCGCCCGAGACCAAACTGAGATCAACTGGAATTGACCAAAAAAGTCAAAAGCTTGAAACCGAAAAAGCCTGAAATCGAAAAAGCTCGAAACAAAAAAAACCTGAAGCCAAAAAGCCTAAAACCGAAAAAACCCGAACCCAACACAACCCAAACCTGACATAACCCGAACTTGATACGATCCGAAACCCATAAAAAATTGAATTTATAACCCGAAAAACTCGAATTATAATTATATGATAATTATTTAAAAATAAATAATTGATACAATTTTTTAATTAAAAAGTTTAAAATTTTGTAAACAATTATTATTTATTATACAATTATATCAATTATGTATTACCAACAAAATAAATATTGAATCTTTTTAATTCAATTATTATATTAAATTAATTTAAACACCTTAATATGTGATATCAATAATCTTTATATTATACTTCTTATATTTATAATAATGAATATATTATTAATTTAACGTTTGATTTTATTATAAAAATCAATTTAACATTTTATTATTTTTATTTTATAATAAAATTTTAATTTTAATACAATAATAAATCAAATATATAAAAAATTATATAATTTCAATATTTGTTTGAAACTTTTAATTTGATATTTTGTGCTACACATTAAGAACATTTTAATAAAATTAAATTTAAACTATATTTTCTTAAAGTTTCAAGTATAGAAAGATATTAAATTTACATTAAAAAAAACCTAATCTTAAAATTAAAATTCAAGTTTTTAAGATTAGAGAAAGTTAAGTAATTAAATTAAACAATACAAGAACAATTTTTTTTATAAGCTTGGACATCATTGAAAGAGAAAATTATAAATCAAGCTAGTGGTAATTAATTATTTATTATATTATAATAATCTTATATATGAATAAACCAATTTAATATCTTATAATAATGATTTGTATATTATATTATAATAACCTTATAAGAATAAATTATGTAATCTTTTAGTGTGTAAGTATTATTTTGATAGAATTAAGTATTTATTAAAAATAATTTATTTATTACCTATTAAGTGTAAAATTAAAGTATGGATAAAATAATAATTCTAATAGTAAATTAAAGTTTAATTTAATAATATACTAGATGAGTATTATTGTGTAAGTGGAAATTTTAATAGAATTTGTTTTTATACTTTATTAATGTTATTATCAATTATATTTAAATAACTAGCATTATATTAATTAATTTAGTAATATCTACTATTTAACATTTTAATTAGACATTCGATTAATCAGTGTATATCTAATATTATTTTGTTAATGTAAACATGAAAAAATTAGTACTTAATTGGTGCATTTTATATGATATAATCATATCAAATGTTATTATTTATAATATAATATCAATTGGTTTATATAATTTGTTTAATTTAACGTTCTAAATGTTTAATGAGATATTTGATTAATTACTATGTATGAGTACGATTATATTTAATACAATAATGTTATATTATGATTTATGTACAAATCAAAAACAAAATAAATATAAAATTGAGGTAATTAATTGACCAATTATTCATAATATTAAGTATTTTTTAATGTATAGTATAATTTTATTCAACATTATAATTGAACAATTAGTTAACTAGTTATACGGTTAGATTTAATTTAATTACTAATCATGTTAGTATTTAAAAGACAAAATAAATGTAAAAAAATTCTTACAAATTTAAAATTTTATTAAAAATACAATATAATTATTAAAAAAACTAATAAAATAAAAAGAAAAAAGAAATTTATTGAACTAAGAGTGTTCAAATTCCAATGGCCCAATGTTGACCTACAAAAATATAATAATCCAATGAGTTATTTTTAAGAGTAAAAAGCCATTCATATAAATTTTAATTGTTTAGCATGATTTATTTATAATTTCTTAGTTATTTATTTGTATAGCTAATACTTTTGGATTTTCACTTTCCTTTAGTTTTACAATATATATATATATATATATATATATATATTTGGTTCACTTAAAATGTAAATTTTTATATAATTATTAATATATAATTATATATTTTTTAACAAATATGAATATCGCTAGAAATTAAAATAAAAATAATAATTGCCAAGTAATAAAAACATTAAAATGTAAAAATTTATATTTACATAAATATTTATTAAATTTTAACTTTAATTTAGCATTTCTATTATATTTTTATTTAACTATACAAAATTAAACTAATAATTATATTCAAAATTATAAAAATATTTATAACTTATAAAATTTAAAAATAATTTGACTAGACCTGCAAAGCCCACCTAGTTAAAATTGGACCAAACCCAATACTGGACCAACACCAAAAATAACTAAACCCAAAACTACCAAAAACAAAAAAAAAACCTTAAATCGAAAGTACCTGAAACTGAAAAAATCTGATACCGAAAAAATTCGAAATAAAAAAAAAACCCAATACTGGACCAACACCAAAAATAACTAAACCCAAAACTACCAAAAACAAAAAAAAAACCTTAAATCGAAAGTACCTGAAACTGAAAAAATCTGATACCGAAAAAATTCGAAATAAAAAAAAATGAAATCAAAAAAATCCGAAATCGAAATAATTGAAAACAAAAATACTCCAAACCTAAATATAACCCAAATTGAACTCGCTCGAACCGACTTATTTGTCAACTCTAATACCAAGGTTGAATTTTATGAATACTCTGGCTCGGTCCCGGGCTCCCGGCAACAAGGACAGTCCTCACAAGTGGACTGCAGTTTGGGCGTGGTAACTGCTACTAACAAAACAAGGACAGGTATAAAGCAGCGACGAAGACTCTGCTCTGCGCGTAAGATTAGGTCATCAATCATCCAATTCGGTACACATATTTAGAATCATTCACCGCCCAAAGGAAGAATTGCGGATGGCCACAGTCCACACGCTTAATTTGATTTTTTTTATATCGCAGCTGGACCAATCAATGGCTGTATGATCGGTTTTCTTGAGTTATCGCATCAGCAATATGAAAACAGAGAGGATTGATGGGGAAGGAAGCCATAATAATTTGACTCTTGTTCATGACCATAACCTTAATTATCTCTTAGGTACTGCTTTGCGGCTAGGAAAATTCTTGAATCAACTGAAAGAATCAGGAAGAGCTTCGTAATTCAACCAAAATATCCCTTTACATACCGATTTCGGTTTTGGTTTTGATGTTTCATTGTTTCCAAGCATAATCTAGTAACAAACGTGACTGCAGGATTTGCCTCAAGTCTGACGTTCAAAGTTGGGGCAATTTTCGTAGAAAATTCGGGGATTTTTCAGCTGCCTAGAACTTTTAAAATGACGAAAAAGATTAGCATGAAAGACTTTGATCTCGTTTTGCTTTGGTGTGTTTGATCTCGTATTTTCAGTTCAATGTACATGGTATCTAAAACTTTGAAACTTATTGTTAAATACATTTCATATCAGTGACCTAATCAAAAATCTTTTTCCATGGGATAAAAAATTATTATACTTTTTTTTGCTATATTTCCTTTGCCGATTTGTTTGAATGTTTTTAAAATTAATTTTTTTTCATTCTTCAATCATCTAATTTTTTAATCACCTACTTTTAAAAAAATTAATCACTTAATACTTCTTATTTTTCTATATTTCATAATAATTTTCAAGATTATTATTTACATTTTTTATATTAAGAATCATGGCACACCATCAATTTTATAAGAAAAAAATTAAAATTTTAATATAAAACACATTTTTTAATTAGTATGAAAGTGAAAAAAAAAACGTGTAAAAAGAGATAGAAGGAATATTACCTGTTAATATATGAATATTATACATTGACGGTAGAGTAATTATATATGAATCTTTTTCTGCTATATTTCCTTTGTCGATTTGTTTGAATGTTTTTAAAATTAATTTTTTTCATTCTTCAATCATCTAATTTTTTAATCACCTACTTTTAAACAAATTAATCACTTAATACTTCTTATTTTTCTATATTTCATAATAATTTTTCAAGATTATTATTTACAATTTTGATATTAAGAATCATGGCACACCATCAATTTTATAAGAAAAAAATTAAAATTTTAATATAAAACACATTTTTAATTACTATGAAAGTGGAAAAAAAAACGTGTAAAAAGAGATAGAAGGAATATTATCTGTTAATATATGAATATTATACATTGACGGTAGAGTAATTATATATGAATCTTTTTCTGCTATATTTCCTTTGTCGATTTGTTTGAATGTTTTTAAAATTAATTTTTTTTTCATTCTTCAATCATCCAATTTTTTAATCAACTACTTTTAAAAAAATTAATCACTTAATACTTCTTATTTTTCTATATTTCATAATAATTTTTCGAGATTATTATTTACAATTTTTATATTAAGAATCATGGCACACCATCAATTTTATAAGAAAAAAATTAAAATTTTAATATAAAACACATTTTTTAATTACTATGAAAGTGAAAAAAAAGGTGTAAAAAGAGATAGAAGGAATATTATCTATTAATATATGAATATTATACATTGACGGTAGAGTAATTATAAAATATTCAGCACAAAAAAAATTTTCTATCATCTTATACATTGATGGGAGAGTTATTAAAATTTTCGGAATGAAGAGAGTTTATTTGTGTCTATTACAATATATTTAAAGATTATAAATTAATTCGTTAATAAATAAACATACAAGAATCATTTAATGTTGCTTGTAGAATTCAAAACTACACCAGAAAATTTAAGTACACTAGAATAATTCATGGTTACAACACATTGCTAATACATCACAACCTGTTAAAAAAAATACTCTTTCCATTCCTCAAATTTATGATAACCTCTCGCGTTCCTCTTCTTCATCTGACACAAACAAAAATCACTAAAAGAAACTTTGAGATTCCTTAAACCAAAATCAGAGGCAAAATCAGATTGTTTTGTTTAATTTTGGGATTTTTATGTTGTCTTTGAATCGCATTTGCGTATGTGAAATCTATTGTGTTAACCATTCCAACAGAAGCATCTCATCTGCTCGGGATATCTCACACGTGGAAGAACCTAGCTTTTTAGGTAAATACTACATTTTTTTTTTTATGTTTTCATGCTATATTATTCTTCCAAACTATCATAATAGCTATTCTCATTCAAACTATAAAATGTTTTCGTTTTTTTCCTTCATTTATAGAGTTCATGGACAATAAAAATCAGAAAGAAATTAGGGTTTAGTGGAAGAGGAAGAAAGCATGAAGAAGAAGAAGAAAAAATTGATTAATTTAGTAGTTTATTAAGGTTAAATTATATTTTTATTTGAAGTTATTTTTGTTTTCAAATTATTTAAAATGCAAAGATTAACTTTTGGAGTGCGTTTATAAGCCTTCCTAAGGAATATAGCAATCCAAAAAAAAGTATTCAAAGATTTCCTTTCACAATTATCATGAAATGTATTCATATTTGGAAATTTGTTGTAAAATTAGTTCTCATTAATATGCCAAATACATTATTTTTCATTATATGTAATTAAATAATATTCACTAAGCTATTGCGTCATTGTTTTCATTGTTGATAAGGTTTTTTGTCTACTTACAGTCCTACTTGACAAAAAAATTAGTTTTAGTACTAAAAAAAAAACTAATGAAAAATTTTTTACTTGTCTTCACTATTCTTTTTTTTTTCCTAATTTTTTGATCAAAAGTAAAATATGTGACCTCAATTTTTCACAAATTACATACTATCTCAAAGTATTTTACTGTAATATATTGATTCTCAATTTTTTCAATAGAGTCAATTTATTTTCAAATTTTATTTTTAGTGAAGTCGGTTTTTATTTATTTATATTAAAACATAAATTATGAATTTTATTGTTGTTTTTTTTAATTTAGATTGTGAATTTTTTTAATGTTATGTCCTTTATTTTGACTTTAAACAAGGAAAAACACGTTTAAATTTATTTATTTATTTGTTTTTACCTTTTATTTAGTCGTTATCAATATGAGACAGGGTCCACGGAGGCGTAGCTACGTCATGATACAGTAAGGTGACTACTGACTTGATTCCGCTAAAATTTAAAAAAGTTTTCGGCTACCACGTTCAAATAAGTTTTAGCTATGATGACTTTGGAGACAAAGACTAAAAGAGAATTGAAGGAATCTAAAATTTAAAAAAGTTTTAAATAAGTTTTAGCTATGATAACTTCGCAGACGAAGACTAAGACAGAATCGAAGTTTTCCGCATACATTGGATGTTCGACATTTTGGGCGGTTGAATTTCATTCTTAAGGTTTAAAATCATAGTTGAGTTTATAGAGTTTGTTTGATTGTGTAAAATTTCATTGAATTTTTTAATGAGAATGATTAAAAATGTAAAATTTTATGTTGGAATATTTATTAGATCAAATTTTTTTGAAACAACGTCAATCATAAAACACGAACAAAGATTTATTTGGTATCTAACGTGATATAATAACACATAGTAATTTATAAAATAATTTGAAAAATGGTAAGTAAAGTGGCTCGTTTATGCCGAAGAAAAATGAAAATGCATAGCGCTGATGTCATTAATCTTAGAAGGATAAATAGAAGTAAATTTCTTTTTGAGGAATACTTAAATTTCTATTCGAGGAATACTTCTTAAAAGTTATTTTCATTTTTTTATCAGGATATTTATTCTATAAAAACAAGGTTTTATTTTTTAAAATTTTATAGATTATCACTCAATCATAATATATCACCTTATTAATTTTTAAATTTTAAAATAATATTTTTAAAAAATAAATATTATTAATGAAATGTTATAATATGATTCAATACTAATATATAAGATTTATACTTTTACAGTATATTAACATAAGAATATTATCCTTTTTACCATAAGTGGAGTTTTTTAACTCTACAAACGGGATTAAAATTATAATATTTTTCCCATTTAATTTATTTTTTATTTTTTAATATTTTTGAAAGATATGTATTAATCAACCTAATATCATTTATAAAGTTAAAAAATTTTATTGACAATAAATAGGATAATAATCTGTTAATATAAACTCTTTTTATATTTGAAATTTTCGAAGAGATCTCAATCTCCTATTTTATAGTTGTAATACTAATCCTATGCTTTTGAAAAGATATAAAAACTTTAATATTACATAAATACGAGTGGATTTGTTCGTTTACGTAGATTGATGTTGATTTAACTGTGCATATCAAAGGCAGTGTAATTTATTAGTAGGATATTAATTCCGTTGATGGAAAGGAGACATGATAAATGTCTTGGTTTGGAAGGAAAAATAGAGTCCTTGGTGTTGGGAAAAATATCCCTCAAACCAAACACCCACAAAAACAGAGGAAAGCAAAAACATCATCATCATCATTATCATCAGAGCTGTTATCCCAATAGTTTGAGGTAGGCTATATGAACCAATATTTAAAATCATGTTAGATCGTCCATATGTATTCTCTGCCTCCATAGATTCCTATTCAAGGTCATTTGCTCATCTAATTCTAAAACATCATGTCTTTTCAAACTACTTCCTTCCAAGTCTTTTTCGGTCTTCCTCTAGTCTTAACCCTTCTCTCAACATCCATAGCCTCTATTCTCCTAACTGGAGCATCTACAGGTCTACGTCTTACATGTCCAAACCAACGTAAACGATTTTCACACATTTTGTCTTCGATGAAAGAAAAAACAAACAAGATAAATTTTAATATGGTTTGGCCCAACTAATTTGACCTACAACCGCCCAACCGATCTAATAATCAATCAAACAATTACAACCGTGCAATTTTTAGAGAGAAAAATTGCAAACTCTTTACAAACTCAACCCAACTACCCAAAGAGCCCAACTACACCCTTTTATAAGCCCAAACTCTATAACTCTCTGGGATATTTTACAAACCAAGCCTAACACTTTATTTATAAGGGAATAGCCCTTATAAACTTCTCTTATACTTTCAATGTGGGATTCAGGGCAAATCCCAACAAATCCTCCATTGACTTGAATCCCCAAATTTCCCAAACTGTTCAACAACATCTGAAAAAAAGTAACATGCCTCTGAATCTTCTTACTCTTGGAAACAACTTTATCTTTCGCATCATCAAGCAAATATAGTTGTTTCTCATTTCTCTTTCCTTGCAAAACTAAACCATCATTCTTATATACTTTGCAACAATCATTATTACCAACATATATGTACCCACGTGAAGCTAACTCACCCAAAGAAATCAAATTGTAGCTAAAACTAGGTACATACCTCATATTACGAAGAGTCTTGACACCACCATCATGAAGCTTGAGTTGAACACTCCCAATACTTTCAATCTTCACTCGATTACCATTCCCAACCGTAATATTTCCTAAACTTTCAACCTCTTTCAATTCATCAAACCGATTTTTATCATTGCAAATATGCATCGATGTAGCTGAATCCAAAACCCAACTTTTCTCACAAGTATGAGACCCATCTAAACAAGTTGCCAATACATCATCATCTGAATCAGTCAAAACAACACATGTCTCATTCTTCTTTCCATCATCACTCTTTTGTTGAGCCTTCTTGAATGCAGCCATATCCTCTCTTAATGTCTTGCAACGTGCTTGAATATGACCGTTCTTTTCACAATAATAACATTCCACCTCACTATAATATCTGAATCTTGATCTTGATCTCCCTTTTGATCACCATGTCTCTCATT
This sequence comes from Heritiera fomes, assembly GCA_032173925.1. Taxonomy (NCBI): domain Eukaryota; kingdom Viridiplantae; phylum Streptophyta; class Magnoliopsida; order Malvales; family Malvaceae; genus Heritiera; species Heritiera fomes. Next base: position 37,052,337 of record JAPDPM010000003.1, read on the forward strand.
AGTCCTCCTTCGAGTAGAACCTTCCACAGCAGCTAGTACACCTCCCACAGATGAAGAATTTTCTTTGTCCATAAATCTTTCATTCTCACGCAGCACAGCAATCACATCATCCAACGTCAAAGTAGTTTTACCTACCAATAAAGTCTGAACTAACGGTCTATAGGACTTGGGCAAAGATGACAACAATAGCAATGCCTTCTCTTCTTCTTTCAACTCTTTAGAATCAATAGCTAATAATTGTGAAACTAATCTATTAAATTCATTTAAGTGATCATGGAGACTCGTACCTTCATCCATCTTCAGAGAATACAAATCCTGTTGGATTATGCCCTTAGAACCATTCATTAGATGATTGACTTTGGCATTTTTTATGTATCATGACATTTTATTTATCATAGTTCATTATTATATTTGTCTTATAACTGCGTAATATAATCTTATATGATAATGTCCTTAGAATAGTAATAACACACTATTCTTAAAATATCCCTAGTCAAGTATTATTGTGAATAAGGATAACAATGATACGATAAGACTAGTATGTGGTTGACTGATGACCATTGTCATGGATATAAGATATCAAGTCATCACATAGGTACATGTTAGAGAACTATGTACTGGATCGACCCTCCATGAGAACGCTACATGGATTGTTATATGAGTGTCATAAGCGATTCTCATAGTGATGATGGTGTATGTGATCCTTTGACTTGAGATCATCAGAGATCCCAACATAGAGAATTGCATACTTTAATGCTGCTAGATGTCATTCGTAACAGGATGGACTATAAAGGTAGTAATTGGGTATGCCTTGATCTATGTAGAGGGATGTTGAGTGATCAAGATAGGATTTATCCCTCTTATATAACAAGAGTGACGTCTTGGGCCCTTTGATAGAGTGAGACTAAGAAATGCATGGCCGTGCTCGAATAAGTCAATATGAGATATTGATTTTATTTGTTTAATTAGTCTACTCAGGAATCAAGAAACGCTGATTAGACTATACAAGTGTGACACATTCCATGACTTGTGTCTAATCGAGACATCAAAGGATAAAGGGATTAAACTACACGGTAACATCTATCACGAGTAAGGTTATGTCGAGTCATTGACATTCTCGTTACATGGGTAGCAATGATGTGTTGCTAGATACCGCTCATTGCCTGTGACAATTTTGTCATTGCCATTGTTTTGAGAACCTATTGGGTCGCACACTTAGAACGGATCAATGAAGAGCTTAATTAATCCTATTCTGAATTGGATTAAGGATATATCTAATCCTATTCTGAATTGGATTAAGGATATATCTAATCCTATTCTAAGTAGGATTAGAGTTCTGTTTGGCAGTAAATTTTAGGGTAAAATTTATTGCCTATAAAAAGGAAGTTTTTCTAAAACAGAGCCGCACCTTTTAAAACAAAAAAAAAACATTCCTTTTAATTGAAGCTAGCAGTTCGGTTATAAGGAATCAAAACGCTCTTCAAGGCTTCTGATCGTGAGATGTTCAAGAGTCGTGAGATCCGTTCGTGTGGATACCATAGAGGCAGGAACGAAAAGTTGCTGCTTGTGACTCGACCAACGACAGAAAATTCAGAGAAAACGTTAGGTAAAATCTCGAAACCCTAATCAGGCAACTCTCCGAATCGATCTTGGTGGAGGCCGAATGATTTAAATTCCGCTGCGTGTTGTTTCGGTTTCCTTCACTGGTATCAGAGCCAGATTCGGAGTCCCTGATTTGTTTTGATAAAAGCATGATCTCTGGTTACTTTCTGTTTATGATTACATGCAATCGGTTTAATGAGATTAATACGGATTAGAATGTATATGATATATTCAGAGGCTAGAAATCGAATTGTTGAAATTATATATATGATATATTTATCAATTTCGATTCAACTTATATGTGAGACATAATCTGTGATGCGAATTATTAATGGCGGTTTCTGTTCTGCATAAACGTTATGGAAGAAACAGAACAATGTCCAAAGTGTTCTAATGCGACTAAAATTATAATCAGTATGAGATACTGGCTGGAACATCCTGATAAGATTAGGACACTTCCGGATAAGGGGCGTTGGCAATGTCGAAAGTGTTCTAATGCCCCTGGGAACCCCGCGGTCGGGTCATAATTCTTTTCAAATGTGCCTCATTAATAAAACTAAAAGTTGAAATTGCATAACACTTGTTTGTATAACACGGTGGTTGTTGTTTGAGCATGGTGCATAGTTATAGCGCTAGCCCAATATGATTGTATTTTGGTGGTTGTAAATTTTAATAAATACGACCTGCGTGTCGTGCCTTGTTCTTGAAATTCCAGTTGTACATTCTTTTCTCATCTTACTCCCCTCGAATGTAACTCGAGGTTTCTCTTAAACTATGTAATTGTAACGTAGTATAGGGTTAGAATTTAGCTAAGTATGAGTTGATGGTGATCAACACTAATGGAGCTGACAACCATGCAAAGGATGACCAAAGAGGCACTTGGAGAAGATGCTATTACCCTTAGGTTAACCCTTAGGATTTCTCATTGGCTTGGGAAATCCATTTAGTTTGGGCTATAACTATGTCACGTTTATTTTATTGCTTAATTGCATGAGATGTATGGTTTATTTTGTACGTTTATGATATGATAATCATATGATAATTTTTGAAAAGTAAAATTGGTGAGATCTTATTCAATAAACTAACAAAATCCCTCAAATTAAATTAAGTCAATAATAGATGCCTACCAATGAATAGCACTCGTCAAGACTAGAATCGATTTTGTTATGTTTGCCAAAGCAAAATATCATATCTATCTTAGTAAGACGCGATGGGATAATAGTGATATCCAAAGGCTATAAATTGGGTTGACTTAACTAGATTTCCTCAATAGGATTGGGAATCTAGAGGCATAAAGTTGGGCTTCCATTCATGAGATGAATTAGAACAAGTGTTGTTCACCCAACTATCCAAGAGTTACATGAGATGTAATTGGTAAGTGTTGCCTACCTAAATAGCCAAATCTTGGGCGATTAGCCAAAGCTAACTCTAGATAAGGTGAAATATGGATCTTGGCCCACTAGAGAAATTATGTGATAATTTTTCCGAATTAATAGTGAGGGTTGTTGATTCGATAAAAATAGTGGGAGCATCATTTAATAAATATTTAATTAAATGAATGCATTCATGATACTTATATTTTGCATATTTTTGTTGTAGATTACCATGGCATCAAACACAAATAACACACTTTCACTGTGATCTGTCCTTGAGAAGGACAAGTTAAATGGGACAAACTTCCTGGATTGGTACAGGAACCTGAGGATAGTCCTCAAGCAAGAAAAGAAGTTGTATGTCCTTGAGATTCCCTTACCTGAGGAACCACCCTCTAATGCTCCAAGGGCAGAAAGAGATGCTTATAAGAAGCATCAAGATGATGCATTGGATGTTAGTTGCCTTATGCTTGCCTCCATGAATCCTGAGCTTCAAAAGCAACATGAGGAAATGGATGCGTTCGATATGATCGAGCATCTCAAGCAACTCTATGAAGAGGAAGCTAGGCAAGAAAGGTACAATGTCTCTAAGGCATTGTTTCAGTGTAGGATGGCAGAGGGGACTCCCGTTGGTACTCATGTGCTCAAGATGATTGGGTACACTGAAAACCTTGAAAGATTGGGATTTCCTTTGGGCCAAGAGTTGGCCACTGATGTGATTATGCAATCGTTGCCAGACAGCTACAGTCAGTTTGTTGTTAATTACAACATGAATGAAATTGACAAGACTCTGCCACAGTTACTTAGCATGTTGAAAACAGCTGAATCCAACATGAAAAAGGCCAAGCCCAAAGATGTCTTAATAGTTAAGAAAGCTAAGGGCAAGGCTAATGCAAAGGGCAAGAAAAAGGGTAATAAAACCAATGGCAAGTTCAAGCCCAATGATACTGCACTGAAGCCTAAAGGTGGGGTTGCCAAAGAAGGGAAATGCTTCCATTGCGGTGAGACCGGACATTGGAAGAGGAATTGCAACAAATACTTGGAAGAGCTAAAGAAGAAGAAAGGAAGTGAGACTTCCACTTCAGGTATTTATGTTATAGAAGTTAATCTATCTACTTCTTCATCATGGGTATTAGATACTGGATGTGGTTCTCACATTTGTGTAAATGTGCAGGAACTCAAAAGGAGTAGATCGTTGACTAAGGGTGAGGTCGACCTGCGAGTGGGAAATGGAGCAAGGGTTGCTGCATTAGCTGTAGGAACTTATATTTTGACATTGCCCACAGGGCTTGTTTTAGAATTAGATGATTGTTATTATGTGCCTTCCATCACTAAAAATATTATTTCTATTTCTTGTTTGGACAAGAAGGGTTTTTCATTTATAATAAAGGACAACTGTTGCTCCATTTATTTAAATGATATCTTTTATGGTAGTGCACAACTAATTAATGGTCTTTACATTCTAAATCTTGATATGCCTATTTATAACATAAATGCTAAAAGGATTAAATCTAATGATCAAAATCCAACATATCTCTGGCATTGTCGTTTGGGACACATAAATGAGAATCGCATTTCCAAACTCCATAAAGATGGAATTTTGGACTCATTTGATTTTGAATCGTATGAGACATGTGAATCTTATTTAATGGGTAAGATGACTAAAGCCCCTTTCAAAGGACATAGTGAAAGGGCAAGTGATTTATTGGGCTTAGTACATACAGATGTATGTGGACCTTTAAACACACAGGCCAGAGGTGGGTTTATGTACTTTATTACATTTACTGATGATTTCAGTAGATATGGCTATGTGTATCTTATGAGACACAAGTCAGAATCTTTTGAAAAGTTCAAAGAATTCAAGAATGAAGTACAAAACCAACTTGGCAAGAGCATTAAGGCACTTCGATCAGATCGAGGTGGTGAATACTTAAGCCAAGAATTTTATGACTATCTTAAAGAGTGTGGGATTGTCTCACAACTCACTCCTCCAGGTACACCACAATGGAATGGTGTATCTGAAAGGAGAAACCGAACTTTATTAGATATGGTTCGATCAATGATGAGTCATACAGATCTTCCAGAATCCTTTTGGGGACATGCATTAGAAACAGCTGCTTTTACACTGAACCGTGTTCCATCTAAATCGGTTCCAAAGACACCATATGAGATATGGACTGGTAAACGTCCCAGTATGTCTTTTATGAAGATTTGGGGTTGTGAGGCTTATGTAAGACGTCAAGTCTCTAACAAACTTGCACCTAAATCTGATAAGTGCTATTTTTGTGGGATATCCTAAACTAACTAAAGGATATTATTTTTACAATCCCACTGAGCGCAAAGTGTTTGTAGCTCGAACAGGTGTCTTTCTAGAAAGAGAATTCATTTCTAGAAGAACTAGTGGGAGAAAAGTAGAACTTGAAGAAATTCAAGAGCTACAAGATAGCGCACCCGATGTTGAGATGGAGCCTGAGCAAGCACCACAAGTTGTTGTGGAACCAGCACCACAAGTTGTTGTGGAACCAGAACCACAAGTTGTTGTGGAGCAACCGCCTGCTCAAGAGACACAAGCCTTGCGTAGATCAGTTAGAACACATCGTGAGCCACAGAAATATGGATTTCTAATGACTCAGAACGGTGATGTATTGCTCATGGACCAAGATGAGCCTACTACCTATCAAGAGGCTATTACAGGGGCAGACTCTGAGAAATGGCTTGAAGCCATGAGATCTGAGATGGAATCCATGTTTGCCAACCAAGTTTGGACCTTGGTTGACTTACCCGAAAGGGTAAAACCTATAGGGTGTAAATGGGTTTTTAAGAAGAAAACCGACATGGAAGGAAATGTTCATACCTATAAAGGGCGATTGGTTGCTAAAGGTTTTAAACAGATTCATGGTATTGACTATGATGAAACTTTTTCACCAGTCGCGATGATCAAATCCATTAGGATCTTGCTTGCGATAGCTGCATACCATGATTATGAAATCTGGCAAATGGACGTCAAGACTGCTTTTCTTAATGGAAAGCTACTCGAGGATGTGTACATGACACAACCTGAGGGTTTTGTTGATCCAAAAAATGCTAGAAAGGTTTGTAAGCTGCAACGTTCTATTTATGGACTAAAGCAAGCTTCTCGAAGTTGGAATCTTCGTTTTGATGATGCAATCAAAGAGTTTGGTTTCATCAAGAACGAAGATGAACCTTGTGTCTACAAGAAGGTCAGTGGGAGCACTATTGTCTTCCTGGTGTTGTATGTAGATGACATACTACTCATTGGGAATGACATCCCTACCCTTCAGTCTGTAAAGACTTGGTTAGGGAATTGCTTTTCAATGAAGGACTTGGGCGAAGCTACCTATGTACTAGGTATAAGGATCTATAGAGATAGATCAAGGAAATTAATTGGCCTAAGTCAAAGTGCATACATAGATAAAGTGCTAAAGAGGTTTAGCATGCAGAATTCCAAGAAAGGATTCTTGCCTATGACACATGGCATTACTCTCTCAAAAGAACAGTGTCCTACAACACAAGAAGAGAGAGAACGTATGAGTAAAGTTCCATATGCATCTGCTATTGGATCCATTATGTATGCCATGTTATGCACACGTCCCGATGTCTCGTATGCCTTGAGCATGACGAGTAGATATCAAGTTGATCCTGGTGAACGTCACTGGATCACTGTCAAGAATATTCTTAAGTACTTGAGAAAAACTAAGGATACATTCTTGATATATGGAGGTGAGGAAGAGCTCATTGTAACAGGTTACACTGATGCTAGCTTCCAAACTGATAAAGATGACTATAGATCGCAGTCTGGTTATGTGTTTTGCCTTAATGGTGGTGCTGTGAGCTGGAAGAGTTCAAAGCAGGCGACAGTGACCGATTCTACAACAGAGGCTGAGTATATAGCTGCTCTGAAGCTGCTAAGGAGGCTGTTTGGATCAGGAAGTTCATTACTGAGCTTGAAGTTGTTCCTAGCATTGTAGATCCGATTGAGCTCTATTGTGACAACAATGGAGCCATCGCACAAGCTAAGGAACCTAGATCTCACCAACGATCCAAACATATACTACGGCGCTTCCATCTCATTCGAGATATCATCGAGAGAGGAGATGTGAGGATATGCAAAGTACCAACTGACGATAACATCGCCGACCCACTGACGAAGCCTTTGACGCAGCAGAGACATGATCGTCACACTAGGTCACTAGGTATTAGATACATGAGTGAATGGTCTTAGTGCAAGTGGGAGATTGTTGGATTATGCCCTTAGAACCATTTATTAGATGATTGACTTTGGCATTTTTTATGTATCATGACATTTTATTTATCATAGTTCATTATTATATTTGTCTTATAACTGCGTAATATAATCTTATATGATAATGTCCTTAGAATAGTAATAACACACTATTCTTAAAATATCCCTAGTCAAGTATTATTGTGAATAAGGATAACAATGATACGATAAGACTAGTATGTGGTTGACTGATGACCATTGTCATGGATATAAGATATCAAGTCATCACATAGGTACATGTTAGAGAACTATGTACTGGATCGACCCTCCATGAGAACGCTACATGGATTGTTATATGAGTGTCATAAGCGATTCTCATAGTGATGATGGTGTATGTGATCCTTTGACTTGAGATCATCAGAGATCCCAACATAGAGAATTGCATACTTTAATGCTGCTAGATGTCATTCGTAACAGGATGGACTATAAAGGTAGTAATTGGGTATGCCTTGATCTATGTAGAGGGATGTTGAGTGATCAAGATAGGATTTATCCCTCTTATATAACAAGAGTGACATCTTGGGCCCTTTGATAGAGTGAGACTAAGAAATGCATGGCCGTGCTCGAATAAGTCAATATAAGATATTGATTTTATTTGTTTAATTAGTCTACTCAGGAATCAAGAAACGCTGATTAGACTATACAAGTGTGACACATTCCATGACTTGTGTCTAATCGAGACATCAAAGGATAAAGAGATTAAACTACACGGTAACATCTATCACGAGTAAGGTTATGTCGAGTCATTGACATTCTCGTTACATGGGTAGCAATGATGTGTTGCTAGATACCGCTCATTGCCTGTGACAATTTTGTCATTGCCATTGTTTTGAGAACCTATTGGGTCGCACACTTAGAACGGATCAATGAAGAGCTTAATTAATCCTATTCTGAATTAGATTAAGGATATATCTAATCCTATTCTGAATTGGATTAAGGATATATCTAATCCTATTCTAAGTAGGATTAGAGTTCTGTTTGGCAGTAAATTTTAGGGTAAAATTTACTGCCTATAAAAAGGAAGTTTTTCTAAAACAGAGCCGCACCTTTTAAAACAAAAAAAAAACATTCCTTTTAATTGAAGCTAGCAGTTCGGTTATAAGGAATCAAAACGCTCTTCAAGGCTTCTGATCGTGAGATGTTCAAGAGTCGTGAGATCCGTTCGTGTGGATACCATAGAGGCAGGAACGAAAAGTTGCTGCTTGTGACTCGACCAACGACAGAAAATTCAGAGAAAACGTTAGGTAAAATCTCGAAACCCTAATCAGGCAACTCTCCGAATCGATCTTGGTGGAGGCCGAATGATTTAAATTCCACTGCGTGTTGTTTCGGTTTCCTTCAAATCCATCTTCAAACACAATCTATTTGTCAGCGATTTTGACGCATAGATGTCTCCCAGCTTCTTCCACAATCCGGTTGGTGTTGTCTCAGTCAATACATTATACTTAATCTCTGGAGCAAGTGCCAATCTAATTGTGCTCACAGCCCTCTTCTGAATTCTAACCCAATCTTTATCAGGCATTCCATCTGGCTTATTTTCTTCTAATGCCAAATCTAAACCTTGTTGCACTAGAAGATCCTGAATCATACTTTGCCATAACATAAAATTACTTTTACCATCAAATAAAGGAATCTTAAACTTAGGCATACCTCCAGATATAGCTTCAGCCATAGCTTTCCTCCTATCGCAGGATCACGAACCTTCAATTCTTGATACCACTTGTTGGGAAAAAGATCCCTCAAACCAAACACCCACAAAAACAGAGGAAAGCAAAAACAAACAAGATAAATTTTAATGTGGTTTGGCCCAACTAATTTAGCCTACGACCACTCAACCAATCTAATAATCAATCAAACAATTACAACCATGTAATTTTTAGAGAGAAAAATTGCAAACTCCTTACAAACCCAACCCAACTACCCAAAGAGCCCAACTACACCCTTTTATAAGCCCAAACTCTATAACTCTATAGGATATTTTACAAACCAAGCCTAACACTTTATTTATAAGGGAATAGCCCTTATAACTTCTCTTATACTTTCAATGTGGGATTCAAGGTAAACCCCAACACTTGGAATCTTGCTGTGTCATTTCTAGTTAGCTTTCTAATTATTTGTCGTCTATTAGTGTATGGTCTGTATGTATTTTGCGGCCTGATTTGGAGAAGATTTAGTTCGCGTATTCACATTACACTAGGCAAAATTTTACTTCATAATCACGCTAGAATGATTTTGTCAGAAAATTGATGTTTGATTTTAAAAATATAGAAAATCGTCATAATTTTTTAAGTGTAATTGATCATTTAAAAATTTACTTATATAATAAAATTTATAAATTAATTAAATTTTATTAAAATATATTTTTTATGAAAAGATAACTTTTAGATTTAGGAGTATGGTTATGTGTTCAGAAAAACACTTTCCTAACATCGGTTTTAAAATTTATCATTGAATCATATATTATCTTTTTAATTTTGACAAACACGATTTTAGTTTTGATATTTTAAAAATAATTCCATTAATCTCTTGCAACCAAGAGCAAGTTTTATTACTACGAGTTTCAAACTGTGCAATGCACAAAAATACATTCATCAATTAATAAATTCATTTATAATATAACATATACTATTAAGTCTGTCGTAACGATTTTCATCCGTGGACTCGATCGCTAGACGATTTTGGATAAACACAATAAAGAGGAGTCGCCACCAATTCTTTTTACTAGGTGTGATTGGTCACCTAAAATTATTTGTCTTTTTAATAAAATCTTAAAATTAATTAAGTTTTATCAAAAAAATAATTTTTGGTCTGCGAAAACAAAGTTTGGGTTCGGGAGTTCGGTTACGCGTGGGGAAGGATTAGCACCCCCACAATGCCTGTTAAAAAAAGGTACCACTTAATCATGTCTTATCTTTTGATCTTAATAAAATGGTCTTAATTAAATATTTAAAAGAACTTTATTTATTTCAAAATCATTTTGTTATTTATTCTATTTTGAAATATTTAAATTTTATTTTTTATTTGTAATAAGTGAAAATCTTTTGTATTGAAAATTATTCCGAAGTACCCCAATACTTTTGGTAGCATTTCGGATAATTCCCTCACCTAGAGATTTCTTAAGAATCGCTACTTGCGATTTCTATAGAATCCCATCCTCGAGAGATTTGCACTTATTTTGAAATTTCATGAATGCAAATGATGCAAACAAAATGGATATGATGCACATGAAAAATATTTTATTTTATTTTTATTGTCTTTTATATTTATATTATTGTTTTCGAAATATATTGATTTTATAAAATTTTATTTTTATTGTTGAAAAAAATCATACTAAATATTCCAATACGCTGGTAACGTTCAGCAGATTTCTCTCACCTAGAGATCAGTTAGGAATCACTACTTGTGAATTCCATAACACCCCATCATCGGACATTATTTATATCTTATTTATTTTTAATTTGTTTTACTCTTTATTTTGAAGTCTTGTTTATTTGTTTGTTTAAAATATTTATTTATTTATTATTTTAGTGTTAGTTTATTTCATGTAAGTTGATTATATTAGAAATTTTAATATCGAACTAAAATTATTTGAATACTCCAATACGCCGATAATACTCAAATATTTTATTTTGACCCTAAGGATAATCAAAGAATCACTACTTGTGATTTCTAAGGAATCCTATCATCGGAGATCTTTTTTATATTTAAGATGTGTATTTACATTTATTTACTTATTTATTTATTTTGATTCCTAAATTTTTACTTATTTAAAAGTTTTTATTTCTATTCATTTACTATTTTTTTGTATTTACCTATTTTTTTATATTATTATTTTTATTACCATTTTCATATTTATTTATTTTTTTATACTAAGACATCTTATTAATATTTTCTTTATATCGGAATAAAATCATTTGAATGTCCCAATACGCTGGTGACATTAAAGATTTTATTTCGATCCTAAGGATTGTCAAAGAATCGCTACTTGCGATTTCTAAGGAATCCTATCATCGGAAATTTAAAATTTGTTATTAAAGTTTTTATATTTAAACTTATTTATTTTAAGTTTATATTTATTTACTTTTTAACCTTTTTTATTTATTTTATTATTTTTTATATTTATAAGAAACTTTGATATCGAGATAAACAAATTAGATATTCCAATACGCTGGTAACATCTAATGAATTTTCTCGATCCTAAAGATTATCGAAGAATCACTACTTGTGATTTCTTCGAAATCTTATCATCGGAAATCCAAATTTATTATTTGTATTTATCTTTTATTTATTTGTTTTATTATTTTTTATTGCTTTATTTGTTACTGTTTTTTTTTTAAAAAAACTCTCTTAATAACAAAAAAATTACGTATGTGAAATTTTTAACATACTTAAAATACACGACTCTTCTTTTTTTTTCAATCTCTTTTCTAAAGAAATATATTTTTATATAGATTCTTTTATCCAACCTAAAACTAAGTGCATGGACATGTACAAACAGTGATGCATGTAAGTAAAATATATATAAACTTGTCAACTTTTGTTATTTCCGTTTCTTTTTACTCATCACTATTATTGCATGCATGAAAACAGAATTTACAAAGCATAAGGCAAAGGATATACCTTGACAAGATGACCCACTTTCAACTTCCTTTTCTTTTTCACATGGAAGACACCTTCTTCTCAGGCAATGTTTGACAGTAAACAAAGACTCAACAGAAGCCAACGCAACAACAGGGACTCAAGCAACTAAGCAAGGACGTGCTGTCCACTAAGTCTTCTTACTGTCGGATCAATGAATCTTTGCCTTGACTTCTAGAAAATATCTACTCAGAACAGCAGCAACGTAATAGGGTATTGAACACTTGAAGAACGCTACAACTGTGGTCGTGACACAGCCAGCGGTGTGATGCCAGGGGAGAATAACAATGGACGGTAGCGGGCTGCAAAGAGGGTTGCAAAAGTGGCGGTGCTGTGTAGGGTGGTGCGTCGAAAACAGAGGCACGATGCAAGCACAGCAGCTCGGGACTGGGAATGGGGATTGAAGGTGGCGATGGCACAACAACTCAGCGATGGCTGCAGCCGAGAAGCTATGAAGCAGAGCCGCAAGGTTGGATGCGGCAAGGGTAGTAGCGGTGCAGTGTTGTACTGCCTGCAATGAAGGAAGGAACGCAGGGTAGGGCTCAGCAGCAGGGATTCAACGATGGGAGCAGCGACGGTAGGGCTTGGCAGTGATAGTGGTGAAGCAAGATGACGGTGGTGATGATATTCTGATCTTTTTTTTTCCAAGGTTGCTCCCATTTTTCTCTTTTTTTTCTCTGTAAAAATCCCCCCTAAACCCTAGCAGACTCATCCTTTTTAAATGAGGAAAAAGAAAGAAAAAAGAAAAAAAAATCCCTTTATCAATCTCACAATCATGGGATTTTATTGTTTATTTCCATTTGACCTTTCCATCTTTTATTATTTGTTTCCTTTTCATTATTTTTATTTTGGTAATTCCCTGATCATTTCCTTGATTCTTTCTGTCTATTTGCACACCCTTGATTAAGGGATCTTGATTTGGGTTGACCTTTCATTATTTGAAGTTTCCATTTGTACATAGCATTAATATTGATTCTCAATTTACTCTTCAATATTTTTTTTTATTGATTGCCGGCATCAAGTGCATTGATTTGGCTTTGGTTTTCATTTTGGGATTCCATTGTTCTTGTGTGGGATTTAGATAGGAAGAGGTTAAAGGTTTGCATGGGTTTTAGGGTTTGCATGAAAAAGCATTGACGTATTTTTGTTTTGTTTGTTTTTTTATTTTTGTTTTTTTATTTTCTTTATTATTTGTTATTATTATTATTATTATTTTTTGCTCGGACAAAATTCGGTGTTTACAGCTGCCCCTCTTTGCACCTTGCTGAGAATCAGGAATAGGGCAAAGACTATAGACAACAATTTTGTCCGTACCTCTTTTTTTTATTTTTGGGAAAATTCAATTTTGATTCTCGAAAATAATACCTTGACTCCATACCAAGGCTCGATCCATTTTAGAGCAGTGAATTCAATTTTGAAACACATGATATTTTGACTCCATACCAAGGCTCGATCCATTTTAGAGAAATGAATTCGATTTTGAAACACATGATACCTTGACTCCATACCAAGGCTCGATCCACTGTGAAAAAGTGAATTCGACTTTAAAATATAATACCTTGACTCCCTACCAAGGCTCGATCCATTTTAGAGAAATGAATTCGATTTTGAAACACATGATACCTTGACTCCATACCAAGGCTCGATCCACTGTGAAAAAGTGAATTCGACTTTAAAATATAATACCTTGACTCCCTACCAAGGCTCGATTCATTTTAAAGAAATGAATTCGATTTTGAAACACATGATACCTTGACTCCATACCAAGGCTCGATCCACTGTGAAAAAGTGAATTCGACTTTAAAATATGATACCTTGACTCCCTACCAAGGCTCGATCCACTTCGAAAAAGTGAATTCGACTTTGAAACACATGATACCGTAACTCCCTACCAAGGCTCGATCCACCTTGAAAAGCTGAATTCGACTTTGAAACATAATACCTTGACTTCCTATCGAGACTCGATCCACTTTGAAGAAGTGAATTCGAATTTGAAACACAACACCTTGACTTCATATCAAGGCTCGATCCACTTTAAAAAGGTGAATTCGATTTTGACACACGATACCTTGACTCCCTACCAAGGCTCGATCCACTATGAAAAAGTGAATTCGACTTTGAAACATGATACCTTGACTCCCTACCAAGGCTCGATCCACTTCGAAAAAGTGAATTCGATTTTGAAACACATGATACCTTGACTCCCTACCAAGGCTCGATCCACTGTGAAAAAGTGAATTCGACTCTAATACCTTGACTCCCTACCAAGGCTCGATCCATTGTGAAAAAGTGAATTCGATTTTGAGACATATGATACCTTGACTCCCTACCAAGGCTCGACCCACTTTGAAAAAGTGAATTCGATTTTGAAACATAATACCTTGACTCCTTACCAAGGCTTGATCCACTTTAAAAAGTGAATTCGATTTTGAAACACAAGACCTTGACTCCATACCAAGGATGGAAGGTTTAGATTTTCCAAATCATAGGTTACACATCAAAGATATAAATGCAGAGGTCATAATTGCAGATGCAATATTCATGAACGTGAATGCAAATCATAACAAGTGACCTAATTTGCGGGTACGCATTTGGCTGTAAACGCATATTTCATCATCACCCTGGATGCTCGAACCAAACTACCAAACTTTGAGCTTACAAGATATCGGACTCCCTCTTTTTTTTTGAAAGCAACGCCTCCTTGTATGATTTCTGTACTTCTGGTCTATATGCCCGCAGAGTTGGGTTTAAACCCTCATATTCCCATTTTATTATTCACATAGCAATGCAAACTACTTTTATATTTGGGACTATTTACTGAATCAAAATCATTCACAATTGCCAAGCAAGATGCATTTATTATGAATGTAAGGCAAACAAGTCCATGTACAAGGTAATTTCAATGAAGAACAATTTGGCTTTGTCTCAAAATATCTAAGAATTCATGAAGAAGGGACTATGAAATAAAATAAAAAAATGTATGGTGGCAGAAGTTCCCTTATAAGAAAAATTCGGACTTTCTATCGAATAATCCAGAATCATTATTGTATGAACCATTGATTGATGACCCCAATGTGTAAGAGATGTTTCCTATCATCTTTAACCCCTTTAGACTTGCAACACTGATGCCCCTTTTTATCTAGGCCGCCCTCTCGGGTTTTCGACTTAGATACCTCCTATGGGTTTAAGCCGCCCTTTCAGGTTTTCAACTTAAACCCCAACTTTTTTTTCTTTTTTTTTTTTTTTTTGAATCTAGGCTGCCTTTTTTAGGTTTTCAACTTAGACCCTTTTTTTTTTGAATCTAAGCCGCCTTTTCAAGTTTTCAACTTAGAACCTTTTTTTTTTTTTAATCTAAGCCGCCTTTTCAGGTTTTTAACTTAAATCCAATTTCAAGCATAATATTTTTTTACCACATCACCATTGACCGGGTTTGGTAACTCATACCCATCCATCTCCGTCAAAATCAATGCTCCCCCCGAAAAGGCCTTCTTTACCACATACGGGCCTTCCCAATTTGGTGCCCATTTTCCTCGAGGATCATGCTGATTAGATGGAATCCTTTTCAAAACTAATTCCCCCTCCCGAAATTGTCTAGGGCGGACCTTTTTGTCATATGCTCTCATCATTCTCCTTTGATATAATTGGCCATGACAAAGTGCTTTAAGCCTCTTTTCCTCAATCAAATTCAACTGTTCATATCGAGCACGAATCCATTCCGCTTCTTCCAATTCTACCTCCAGCAATACCTGTAAGGAAGGAATCTCAACCTCAATAGGCAAAACGGCTTCCATTCCATATACCAACGAGAACGAAGTGGCTCCGGTGGATGTACGCATTGAAGTCCGATAAGCATGCAAAGCAAAAGGAAGTTTCTCATGCCAGTCCTTATAGGTGTCTGTCATTTTTTGAATAATCTTCTTGATATTCTTATTTGCAGCTTCTACGGCCCCATTCATTTTCGGGCGATATGGCACTGAATTATGATGTTTGATTTTGAATTGCTCACAAGCCTCCTCTATCACCTTGTTATTAAAATTCATAGCATTGTCTGAAATAATCCTCTCAGGGAATCCAAATCTGCATATGACTTCTTTCTTAATGAACTTGCACACCACTGACTTCGTCACACTAGCAAATGATGCAGCTTCCACCCATTTTGTAAAGTAATCAATCATTACTAAGATAAAACGATGTCCATTCGACGCTTTTGGAGTGATCGGCCCAATTATATCCATTCCCCACATTGAGAAAGGCCAAGGAGCTGTCATGACGTGCAAAGATGTTGGAGGGACGTGTATTTTATCCCCATATATTTGACACTTGTGACATCTTTGAGCATATTTAATGCAATCACTCTCCATAGTCATCCAATAATAGCCCGCTCTCATGATTTTTCTAGCCATCATATGCCCATTCGCATGAGTCCCATAACTTCCTTCGTGAACCTTCTCAAGGATCTTTCTAGCTTGCATAGCATCCACACACCTTAACAAAACCTGGTCCCTCCCTTTCTTATACAGGATATCACCATCGAGAAAGAATCCCATCGCCAATCTTCTTATGGTCCTCCTATCGTTTCCCGTGGCTTGCTTAGGATATTGTTGGTTCTTAACATATTGTAGAATATCATGAAACCAAGGCTTATCATCAATTTCTTCTTCCACATTTAAGCAATGAGCTGGGGAACCATGTACACTCATCTTAATGAGCTGAACTTTAGTATTTGCATTTACTTTGAACATGGCTGCCAATGTTGCCAAAGCATCTGCCATTTGATTTTCTTCTCGAGGTAAATGGTCAAAAGAAACCTTTTCAAATTGTTTGATCAAGTCGATGACGAATTCACGATACAAGACCATTTTTGAGTCTCTTGTCTCCCACTCCCCTCGCAATTGGTAAATTACCAATGCAGAGTCCCCGTATACTTCCAACGCCTTAATTTTCTTTTCGACGGCTGCTTTTAGTCCCATGATACATGCTTCATATTCAGCCATGTTATTGGTACAATTGAAATCCAATCTTGCAGTGAACGGATAATGATCCCCTTTTGGAGATATTAAGATTGCACCAATACCATGCCCCAGAATATTTGATGCTCCGTCAAAGTACAACTTCCATGCCTTATCTCCCACTAACTCTTCATCAATCTTGAGGATAGTCATCAAATCCTCGTCCGGGAAGTCGAACCTCATAGGCTCATATTCTTCTGCAACTCGATCTGCCAAGAATTCAGCTATCGCACTCCCCTTGATGGCTTTTTGACTTACATAGACAATATCATATTCGAAGAGTAATACCTGCCATCTTGCTAACCTCCCTGACAAAGAAGGCTTTTCAAAAATGTACTTAATGGGATCCAACTTCGCAATCAACCAAGTAGTGTGATACAACATATAATGCCGAAGTCTCTAGGCAGTCCAGGCTAGTGCACAACACATTTTTTCTAGTGAGGAATACTTGGATTCACAATCCGTAAATTTCTTGCTCAAGTAGTAGATTGCACGCTCTTTCTTGCTTGCTTCGTCGTATTGCCCCAATACACAACCCATCGAGTGCTCATGAACTACAAGATACAGAATAAGCGGCTTTCCTGGAATAGGAGGAACTAAAACTGGTGGATTCGAAAGGTATTCTTTGACTTTATCAAATGCTAGTTGACAATTTTCATCCCACTCTCCTGAGTCATGTTTTCGTAGAAGCTTGAAAATTGGATCACATTTAGCAGTGAGATGGGATATAAAACGGGAGATATAATTCAATCGTCTGAGGAAACCCCTCACTTCCTTCTGAGTATGCGGTGGCGGTAAGTCTTGGATAGCCTTGATTTTATCCGGATCCACCTCAATCCCTCTTTCACTAACAACAAAACCCAATAATTTTCCTGATGTAGCCCCGAATGTGCATTTAGCCGGGTTGAGTTTAAGTTGAAACTTTCTTAATCTTTCAAAGAGCTTTTTTAAATTGTCAACATGGTCCTCCACTCTTCTCGATTTAGCGATCATATCATTTACATAAATCTCGATCTCCTTATGCATCATATCATGGAATAAAGTTACCATGGCCCTTTGATAGGTTGCCCCAGCATTTTTTAAACCAAATGGCATTACTTTGTAACAAAAAGTTCCCCACATTGTCACAAACGTGGTCTTTTCCATGTCCTTCGGTGCCATCTTGATCTGGTTATATCCCGAAAAACCATCCATTAAAGAGAATAATGAATGCCTGGCCGTATTATCAACTAGAGTATCAATATGTGGCAACGGAAAATTGTCTTTAGGGCTAGCTCTATTCAAATCCTGATAATCAACACACATTCTCACCTTTCCATCCTTCTTAGGTACTAGGACTATATTTGCTACCCATTCAGGGTATTTTGCCACTTCTAGGAATCCGGCGTCGAATTGCTTTTTTACTTCCTCTTTTATTTTCAACAACATTTCTGGTTTCATCCTCCTCAATTTCTGCTGAACCGGTTTGCAACCTGGCTTCAAAGGTAATCTATGCACTACAATATCAGTATTCAAACCTGGCATGTCCTTGTACGACCAAGCAAACACATCAGTATATTCACGGAGCAAGCTTATTAATCTTTGTTTAATTGGCAAGGAGAGAGAGGTCCCAACTTTAACTTCTTTCTTTATTTCTTCATTCCCCAAGTTTATGACTTCTATTGGTTCTTGATTGGGCATAATTTGTTTCTCTTCTTGCTGTACTAGTCTTAGCAAATCTTGAGGTAAAGCATAATCATCCACATCTCCTTCATCATTAAGTTCACCAACACAAACAGTTTTTTCAAAATTAAGTTCTGGATTATTGTTGAGAAGGTCCTCATTTTCATTATTGGGATACCTGAAGATAATTAAAATGGGATTGATATGGAGAAGGTATAGAAATGAATGAAAAGAAACAACACGGATGAATGGATAAAATGCATCATGCTTGTCATTTATTGAATGATAAAGACTAAATAAAAGCCCGTACATAAAAGACCCTAATGCCTTTGGGCAAAGGCACTTGGATAAGTTTATTGCATTACATGGAACATGATTTGAAAACGACGGGGAGCTCAATAGCATGCCAATTCTCCAATTTGTAGTCGGGAGGACAAGGACGAATTCCGGAACTATCCATCTCTTCTAGAAATTCCTCTATTCCCACCATATTGACAGAGAGATCTGTGAAAGCTCTAGCCACTGCTGGGATAGACCCGCCTTCTTCAACTTTTGCAGAGCTATTGTAGATGTATCCCGCCGAATAGAAAGACTCATATAGAGGAGGGAAACCCATTGGTTCAAACTCTATTTCGTGCCCCATAAAATTAGCCAACTTGCTTTTCTTCTTCCTTTCTATGAACTTTTTCTTTTCAAGTCCAGTGGGTTTATATCCTAACCCAAACCTATCCATCTTAGGAGTAACAGACACTGCTCTCTTCATTCCTTGTAACTCCTTTCCTAAACCTGCTCCAGCATGCCATCCCTTTCCAATCATTTGTTGGATCCCGAGTCTGGTGGCTTTTGACAAATGTGGTATGGGTATTTTCATCCCTTCTCCTACAAATGTAGCATTAACAAGTTCTAAAGATCTAAAAGAGCATTCCACCGCATCTTCAGCAACTTCTATGTATGGGGCACTTGTAGTAATGGTTGCAATCATGTCTTCTTCTCCTTCTATACTCACCAAATGTCCATCAACCATGAATTTGACCTTTTGATGCAGAGTTGAAGGAACTGCACCCGCTGAATGGATCCAAGGCCTTCCAAGTAAACAATTATAAGGAGTGATATCCATAACTTGAAATTCAATGTTATAGACACATGGACCAATCTGGAGTGGCACCTCTATATTCCCAACCACTTCTCGACGAGTACCGTCAGAAGCTCTCACAACAATGTGACTTCTCCTCAAATTTAACTTATCTACAGGCAACCTAGACAGTGTAATCATGGGCATAACATTCAAGGATGACCCATTATCAATGAGGACTTTCGGAAGTATATGATCTTTGCAAGTGGTGGTTATGTGAAGGGCTTTAGTACTCCCTCTACCGTCGAGTGGGATCTCATCATCATTGAATGAAATGAAGTTATCTGCCGCAATATTTCCCACCAGCCGATCTATATTCTCTACCGACACATTGTGGGCCACGTAAGCTTCATTGAGCACTCTCAACAAAGCATTTCGATGAGGCTCTGAATTCAAGAGTAGAGAAAGTAAGGAAATCCTTGCTGGTAAGCGATTTAATTGTTCCACCACGTTGTATTCACTGTGCTTGATAAACTTCAAAAACTCACAAGCTTCTTTCTCTGTTACAAGTTTCTTTCTTTCAGAATCTACTGGAACTATTGGTCTGACCTCTTTTGCTTGGCTATCTCTATTGTTTTCACCCTTTTCATCTTCTTTAGCCTTCCCCATCTGAGTTTTCTTCAACATATCTGGGGTATAACACCTACCACTTCTCGTCATTCCTCCTGGGCCCGCAATGTCTATTGTATCAGCAGTATAAGTAGAGGGATTATTGAGAGAACCTTGAGCTGTGACCTTATAATTGTAATTCCACGAGACTGCATGGTCACTCTTATACGGGAATGGGCTTGGAACTTTAACAATTAGTTTCGACCTAGCATTTTCAGTAGTTATGCTAGGTTCCATTTTACTCTTATCCCCACAAACGACCTTCAATGGTTTGATTGGCTTCCCAAACATTGATGGCTTTATAACATTCACTACTTTCCCTTCAAGAGCTTCAGAGAACTCAATTTCTCCTAAGTCCATCATCTTTTGTACTATACGACGAAACTCCTCACAACTTTGGACGGAATGCCCCATCACTCCTCTGTGAAACTCACAATACTCTTCTTCTTGCATTTCAAGCCCAAATTTTGCCTTCTTAGATTGAATAATCTTTGCCTTCCTCATTGTTTCCAGCACCACCCTCATCGGTGTTTTCACATCATTGACATTTCTTTTTATCCAACACCCATCATCTTCTATTATTGCGTTTACATTGGCCTCTGTGTGATTTGGAAGGGGATTCACATTTACACTTGGCTCATTATCCTTCCCAAATTCCAAGATTCCAGCTTTCATGAGATCTCGAACTTTGTAGTTAAATGCCGTACAATTTTCGATCGAGTGGCCTTGGATACCGGCATGATAATCGCAATGGGCATTTGCATCATACCATTTTGGATAAGGGGGTTTAAGGGGTTGTAGAAAAACCGGGGCAACAAAGTGGTTTTGCAATAATTGGGGGAACAGCTCAGCATAGGATATTGGTATTGGGTCGAATTGGGGCCTTTCCTTATTATTCTTGGGAGCTCTTTGGTTATTTCCTTGGTTGTTAGGTGGATAAGTCGGTCCTGGTGTTTGTGCAGAGGAAGGGGTAGCAATATTCATTGGTGCCTGTAAATTCATGGGGTAGGTTGGTTGAGGTTGGTATGAGTAAGGATTTTGGGAGATATTGTTCACGGGTGAATAATAGGGACGATATGAAGGATAAGAAAAATGGGGTGCGGAATTCATCTTCGATCGTCTTTCAGTGGTAACAGCTTGCACTTCCCCATCTTTCTTTCTACTCATTCGACTCCTTTTTGGGGCTGATGTGTCTTCCATCTTGCCACTTTTAATGGCATTTTCAATCATCTCTCCCGAAATGACCATATCAGCAAAATTTTTAGTAGCACTCCCCACGAGTTTATCATAATAAGGAGGTCGCAAAGTACTAACAAACAAAGTTGTTGTTTCTTTTTCAGTCAACGGAGGCTGCACCTGAGCTGCAAAATTCCTCCACCTTTGGGCATACTCTTTAAAGCTTTCACCAGATTTCATCTCTAGGTTCTGTAAGGATAACCTATTAGGTGCCATATCCGTCATATGCTTATACTGTGCCATAAATGCTTTTCCCAAATCCTTCCATGTATGAATACGACTCCGATCCAACTGATTATACCATTTAGCAGTAGGTCCAATCAAGCTATCCTGGAAGCAATGGATGAGCAACTTATTGTTGTTCGTGTAGCCAGACATCTTCCGACAAAACATAGTAATATGAGCAGCTGGGCAGGTGGTCCCATCATACTTCTCGAATTCCAGGGTTTTAAATTTTGGCGGTATAACCAAGTCTGGGACAAGGCTAAGCTCGTTGGCATCTACGCTCCCAAAGAAATCCATTCCTTCAATTGCCCTTAGCCGTTCTTCTAGCAAATCATACTTCTCTCTTGTTTCTCATTCTCCTTCCTCAACTTCTCTTGCTCTATTGGATCATCCAAGTTGGGCACAAAAATAGGATCCACGGGGCTAGACCCGGGATACTTTCCTTGATTTTGTGGGTTATTCAGGAAAATTGGAACTTGGGGATAAGCTCCTTGGGTAGCTTGAGCTTGGGGCGGTGTAAACCCAAGTGGGTATATTGGATCTTCTCTTGAAGGTTGAGGTTCCTCTCTTGAATCATTAGTAACTCCTTTCCCTTTCATTAAGCTCATCATCATCTCCATCATTTTTGTCATTTGCTCCCGAGATTCTTCTTGGGACTTGATAAGTTCCTGCTGAACTCTTTCCATTCTTTCCATTCTTGCTTGTTGTTCGGACTCCATGACCTTAGATTGGGAGCGAGTATTGTACCGATGTTGTGCTGGATGTTCAAGATTCGGTGGCTTCGCTATTCTGACACCTAAATGAGCCCGCAAATTAGAATCACATGTTATTTTTTTAGTTTTTGCCATAAAAAGGAAAAGATAAAATCATCCCAATACTTTGGTGAGATATTAAAACTTTTCCTTTTCACCTCAATGATATATGATGTCACTACTTATGATCACCAATATCTTTTCATTGGTAGGCGTGTGCATGACATGCATAGGAGTGAGAGGTATCACATGTTATTTCTTAGTTTTTGCCATAAAAAGGAAAAGACAAAATCATCCCAATACTTTGGTGAGATTAAAACTTTTCCTTTTCACCTCAATGATATATGACGTCATTACTTATGATCACCAATATCTTTTCATTGGTAGGCATGTGTATGAAATGGATGCATGACATGCATGGGAGTAAGAGTTATTTAATCCATAACAATTTCAACCAAAGAACCTTCATTTTTTGAAAAGAACTTTTATTACATGGCTATTGAATTCGACTTTCACTTATTCAAAGGAACTTTTATTATATGACTATCGAATTCAAAATTACATAGCTAACATTCTCCTATTATACCATAAAATTGACTGACTTGCTGATATTGGTCTTTAGCTTCCTCAAGAAAATCCAACAAACGCTGTCCAATCTCTCCAGTTGGGTTAATTTCCTGCCTCAGAGCTTCCGCCTTTTCCACCATCTCTCTTGCCTTGCGCACAGCAATGCAGACTTGTGTAGCCAAGTGTTCTATATATTGTTGTCTTCCAAAACTCCTTACTCTCCATTTCATGCTTGCATCTACGACCAAGTCATATGAATACCTCCAATCATTCTCCCTGAGTTTCCATTCCTGGATGATCAAAGCAATGTGATTCTTGTAGTGTCGCAAGTGTTCCTCCAAAATCTGGACTTTTTGTTGTAACAGATTCCTTTCATCTTGAAGTTTGACATAGTCTTCGTCCTTCAGTCCACCTTTCAAAGCTTCATTTTCCTTTCGACATTGCATCAATTTTTCAGTGTTAACTGTATACATTTGTTTCCAATATCGTTGCTCTTGAAGAGTAATGGCAGCTCCCTCTTCATTTTTCTTTGCTTTGTTTCTCCAATACTCCACTTTCCCACGAAGATCTTCTATTTCCTTCTTCCTCTCATTAGAAGTCATAACAATTCCTCCGATCCTCATCTCTCTTCTCAACCTTTTATTTTCCTGATTCAATTCTTGAAGGTCATTGTGGGCAACATCTCGTTCTGTTCTCATCCTCTTGAGCGCGGCTTCTTGTACTTCAAACTTGACCTTTAAATTCCCTACCTCCTCTTGAAGCTTTAGATTCCTTTGCTCCATCTTCTTTTCTTCCTCTTTGAATTGCTGTCGAACAATCTCAATTTCGGATATATCTGCCTCAGGTTGTACATACACAAGTGACTCCCTGAATACAACATCTTTAACCCGTTTAGCTCTCCACATCAAGTAATTTGGGGTAGCTTTATCAGATAAGGGTCCTGTCGCAAATCTTCGAGGTTGTTTCCATGCTCGAATGGCTTGTTCTGTCTTTTTCATTGCCTTTGGTTCACCATAGGAATACTCCATCAAATTAAGCCCATGCGTTGCCGGAGTAAACTGTTTTGCCCAAAACTGTCTCTGCACCATAAGTGGGGCACAACTTGTTATCCCCCATAATCCCAATAGTGGTATCCAAGATTCTTCTCCGCATCTATATAGTACTAGGACATGATACATCCACGGGGCCATCCAAGTCACTCGATCATCTCTAAGCTGTTGAAGGACAAACACCCATTCATCTTTAGGTTTTGGTTTCGGCCATTTACTTCTACAAAATTCTTTGATCGAGGTATTCCCACGATAAAAAGGCTTTGAGAATTCTTTCACCTCACAATTGAAATGGCTTTTGATCCATATGTATAAGAGTTGCGTGCATCCCATGAAATGCCCTTCTCCTTTTCGTCGGCAATAACTCAATGATCTGAAGGTTTCAGCCAAGATTGCTGGTGAAGGATTTACATTATTAATAACTTGTTCAAAGAAGTTTATCACAGCTATCTCAATGTGCCACAAAACCTTAGGAAAAATAACCAACCCATAAATTGCCAGAGCAAAAACAGCTAACCCCTTCTCATCATTCAAATGCTTTCGAATAAATCCATGGAGAAAATCCCAAGGTAGGCAAATGTGTTCTCCCTTTTGCTTCATATGAGGATCTATTTCTTCCGGTTTCACTCCTATAATCCCAGCCAACTTCTTACGAAACCCAGACTTCGGCTTTCTCACATATACCTTGTCAGGACTCTTTAAATCCAACCCTATCAAAATAGAGTACTCTTCTATAGTGGGCATTAAATCCACTTCGTTAAATGTGAAACACCTGTAGGATGGATCCCAAAACTGGATAGCAGCTTTCAGCAAAGGTTTTTCAACCACCACCGAAATCAACGAAGCTATTTGGCCATACTTGCTACAAAAGTCTTCTTTCATCTTCTTACTGATTTGCTTCCATATGTTAACCAGACCTGTTAGGTCATTCTATTTAAGGTCCAAGCTCACTTCTCTAGGTAATGATGATATGAAGCCTTCTATCAAGCAATTCCCTTTCTCTTGTTGAGTCTTCTCTGACCAAAACTGCACTTCATTATATGGATCACACACGACAGTCACAGTTGATGAACAAGCCCAACATTCTTTGGATTTCATGAAGGATTCTTGGTTGTGATATGCCATGGAGAAAATACCTCTCTTATGCAACCTTCATGATGAGAAATGATTCATGCAAAATAGAATATTTATTAGTACAAAAACAAAAGTAACAGCAGATGTCTTATATAGGGTTATTTTCTAAGGGTAACGTTCTACCTAAGGTTAACTTTTTCTATGGTTCGCTATATGCTTGGTTTGGGTCTCTAAAGGACAAAAGGTTCCCAAATTGTTCCTTACTAACGTCAACGCCAGACTAGTAAGGCACCCCAATCCTCACCCATGACAGGCTACAAACGGAAAGGGTTCAACTTGAGTGAGAGTATTTCGCTTGCCATTGCGGAGGTTATCACCTCACGAGAGCAAAGGTACTATACTCTCTCCTAAAAGGAACAAACCCGGGTGTAGGGTTGATGTATGCAATGAATATGTCATGTATGCAAAAGAACAAAATTTAAAGTGCATCCCAACAAAATGCAAATGATAAAGATGATTCACACTTTTTTTTTGTTTGTATATTTTTTTTTTATTTTTTTATTTTTTTTAAAATTATTTTTTATGAAAAGTTTTATTAAATATTTATTAAGACCATTAACTAAGATTTTGGATAAAACATGATTAATCATGGTTCGACTCTCTAATGATCCCCAGTGGAGTCGCCAAGCTGTCGTAACGATTTTCGTCCGGGGACTCGATCGCTAGACGATTTTGGATAAACACAATAAAGAGGAGTCGCCACCAATCCTTTTTACTAGGTGTGATTGGTCACCTAAAATTATTTGTCTTTTTAATAAAATCTTAAAATTAATTAAGTTTTATCAAAAAAATAATTTTTGGTCTGCGAAAACAAAGTTTGGGTTCGGGAGTTCGGTTACGCGTGGGGAAGGATTAGCACCCCCACAACGCCCGTTAAAAAACGGTACCACTTAATCATGTCTTATCTTTTGATCTTAATAAAATGGTCTTAATTAAATATTTAAAAGAACTTTATTTATTTCGAAATCATTTTGTTATTTATTCTATTTTGAAATATTTAAATTTTATTTTTTATTTGTAATAAGTGAAAATCTTTTGTATTGAAAATTATTCCAAAGTACCCCAATAATTTTGGTAGCATTTCGGATAATTCCCTCACCTAGAGATTTCTTAAGAATCGCTACTTGCGATTTCTATAGAATCTCATCCTCGGGAGATTTGCACTTATTTTGAAATTTCATGAATGCAATATGCAAACAAAATGGATATGATGCACATGAAAAATATTTTATTTTATTTTTATTGTCTTTTATATTTATATTATTGTTTTCGAAATATATTAATTTTATAAAATTTTATTTTTATTGTTGAAAAAAATCATACTAAATATTCCAATACGCTAGTAACGTTCAGCAGATTTCTCTCACCTAGAGATCAGTTAGGAATCACTACTTGTGAATTCCATAACACCCCATCATCGAACATTATTTATATCTTATTTATTTTTAATTTGTTTTACTCTTTATTTTGAAGTCTTGTTTATTTGTTTATTTAACATATTTATTTATTTATTATTTTAGTGTTAGTTTATTTCATGTAAGTTGATTATATTAGAAATCTTAATATCGAACTAAAATTATTTGAATACTCCAATACACCGATAATACTCAAATATTTTATTTCGACACTAAGGATAATCAAAGAATCACTACTTGTGATTTCTAAGGAATCCTATCATCGGAGATCTTTTTTATATTTAAGATGTGTATTTACATTTATTTACTTATTTATTTATTTTGATTCCTAAATTTTTACTTATTTAAAAGTTTTTATTTCTATTCATTTACTATTTTCTTGTATTTACCTATTTTTTATATTATTATTTTTATTACCATTTTCATATTTATTTATTTTTTTATACTAAGACATCTTATTAATATTTTCTTTATATCGGAATAAAATCATTTGAATGTCCCAATACGCTGGTGACATTAAAGATTTTATTTTGATCCTAAGGATTGTCAAAGAATCGCTACTTGCGATTTCTAAGGAATCCTATCATCGGAAATTTAAAATTTGTTATTAAAGTTTTTATATTTAAACTTATTTATTTTAAGTTTATTTTTATTTACTTTTTACCCTTTTTTATTTATTTTATTATTTTTTATATTTATAAGAAACTTTGATATCGAGATAAACAAATTAGATATTCCAATACGCTCGTAACATCTAATGAATTTTCTCGATCCTAAAGATTATCGAAGAATCACTACTTGTGATTTCTTCAAAATCTTATCATCGGAAATCCAAATTTATTATTTTTATTTATCTTTTATTTATTTGTTTTATTATTTTTTATTGCTTTATTTGTTACTGTTTTTTTTTTAAAAACTCTCTTAATAACAAAAAAATTACGTATGTGAAATTTTTAACATACTTAAAATACACGACTCTTCTTTTTTTTTTCAATCTCTTTTCTAAAGAAATATATTTTTATATAGATTCTTTTATCCAACCTAAAACTAAGTGCATGGACATGTACAAACAGTGATGCATGTAAGTAAAATATATATAAACTTGTCAACTTTTGTTATTTCCGTTTCTTTTTACTCATCACTATTATTGCATGCATGAAAACAGAATTTACAAAGCATAAGGCAAAGGATATACCTTGACAAGATGACCCACTTTCAACTTCCTTTTCTTTTTCACGTGGAAGACACCTTCTTCTCAGGCAATGTTTGACAGTAAACAAAGACTCAACAGAAGCCAACGCAGTAACAGGGACTCAAGCAACTAAGCAAGGACGTGCTGTCCACTAAGTCTTCTTACTGTCGGATCAATGAATCTTTGCCTTGACTTCTAGAAAATATCTACTCAGAACAGCAGCAACGTAATAGGGTATTGAACACTTGAAGAGCGCTACAACTGTGGTCGTGACACAGCTAGCGTTGTGTTGCCAGGGGAGAATAACGATGGACGGTAGCGGGCTGCAAAGAGGGTTGCAAAAGTGGCGGTGCTGTGTAGGGTGGTGCGTCGGAACAGAGGCACGATGCAAGCACTGCAGCTCGGGACTGGGAATGGGGATTGAAGGTGGCGATGGCACAACAACTTAGCGATGGCCGCAGCCGAGAAGCTATGAAGCAGAGCCGCAAGGTTGGATGCGGCAAGGGTAGTAGCGGTGCAGTGTTGTACTGCCTGCAATGAAGGAAGGAACGCAGGGTAGGGCTCAGCAGCAGGGATTCAACGATGGGAGCAGCGACGGTAGGGCTTGGCAGTGATAGTGGTGAAGCAAGATGACGGTGGTGATGATATTCTGATCTTTTTTTTTCCAAGGTTGCTCCCGTTTTTCTCTTTTTTTTCTCTGTAAAAATCCCCCCTAAACCCTAGCAGACTCATCCTTTTTAAATGAGGAAAAAGAAAGAAAAAAGAAAAAAAGAAAAAAAATCCCTTTATCAATCCCACAATCATGGGATTTTATTGTTTATTTCCATTTGACCTTTCCATCTTTTATTATTTGTTTCCTTTTCATTATTTTTATTTTTGGTAATTCCTTGATCATTTCCTTGATTCTTTCTGTCTATTTGCACACCCTTGATTAAGGGATCTTGATTTGGGTTGGCCTTTCATTATTTGAAGTTTCCATTTGTACATAGCATTAATATTGATTCTCAATTTACTCTTCAATATTTTTTTTTATTGATTGCTGGCATCAAGTGCATTGATTTGGCTTTGGTTTTCATTTTGGGATTCCATTGTTCTTGTGTGGGATTTAGATAGGAAGAGGTTAAAGGTTTGCATGGGGTTTTAGGGTTTGCATGAAAAAGCATTGACGTATTTTTGTTTTGTTTGTTTTTTTTATTTTCTTTATTATTTGTTATTATTTTTATTATTATTATTATTATTATTATTATTATTATTATTTTGCTCGGACAAAATTCGGTGTTTACAAAGTCAATGTAAAAAAAAGAAAACATTTGCATATTTAATATTTTTATTTGTAATTTAAATATTACAATATAATAATAAAAAAATTATATATTGGATATATATATGAAAATTTTGTAAAAGTTAAATAAAACTCATATTGCAATTTATTAAATCAAAGTAATATATATAAAAAATTCAATTATGTTTTTGATGTGAAGAAATTGAAAATTTTCTCATCTTAAAATCAATCTCGGATACAATTTTTTTAAATGAAGATTCTTCAATGAATTGTTGAGTTGAAAAGATAGCAAATGATTCTTTGAATATTCCTTGCTATCGTTGAATAATGTTTAACTTTATTTTATGATCCAATAGATTCCAAAAATGAAATAAAAGACATAGATAAAAACACCCATTGCAATTTGATTAAATTAAGTTTTAGTTGTAATGTAAGTTATATAGCTTTTCTTTTTGGTTAAACTGTGGATAAGGGTGGGGTTACTTGGATTCGAACCTAAACTTTACAAGATGCCACAATTCTGTTAAAGTATGCCCTATAAGTTAAAAAGTTTTGTTAAGAAGCATTATATAAATAACATTAAGTCTTAAAAGTTAGATATAATGTTTCTGATAGCTGCTCTACCTCCTGAAGTTAGTATTCACAAAACAATTCCTTTCCTTCTCCCATTGCTGCCAACCACACCCTATTCCAAGCAAAGGTCCTGTTTTGCGTCCTAATCATGTGAATACCATTAGAGAGCTTCTCTTAGCTAGGAATCTTAAGTTAACGATAAACTGATAGCTGTTCAAAGGTTGCCAAATTCAAAAGAAAAGTTGAATACATGAGCTATACCAAGAAGGTAAGATTCTATCCTAAAAGCAATTTGTTGTATGATCTTGGTGATTTTGGTTTTTCTGTTTTTCTAATCTGCTTCTTGTTTTCATGTATAACATAATAAACTGAAACAACGAAACCTTACAGTGGTATCAGAGATGATCTGCAAACGCTTTTCGGGATAGCAAATTCGGTTCATGGTGATACCTGTTTTCCACTGTAAATTGTTACATGTTTGATTTTAATTTTTAAAATTCATTTGGGTAACCCTAAAATAATTATAAGATAATTATAGATTTAAAAAAACCCTATAGGGATTTTTTTAATTAGGAGCTGCATGTTAGAGTTCTTTTTCAAACTTGTAATCAAAATATTGTCAAAATTATTTGGCACAAACCCTACATCCTATGATCTAATATAATTGATATTAGAGTAATTGTCAAAATTGTTTGACAAAAACCCTACAAGCTCTTATCTGACATAATTGATATTAGAGTAGTTTTCAGAGTAGTTGTCAAAATTGTTTAATAGAAACCTTGTAATTGCCACCCTTACCAAAAAAAATTAATTTTATTAAATTTATTTATTTTAAATATATTTTAATTAAAATAAATTAAGATAAAAGTTATCCTGATAAGAGTTTTAAATTAAATATATTTTAAAGAGATATATTTTTTTAAATCAAAATTGGATAATAGTTATCCAATGATTTTGTGATTTTAATGAGATTAAAAATTCAAAAGATATGCTAATAAATTTTAAAATTAAAATACTTTTAAACGGAGATATTTTTTGTCACGACTCGAAGGCTGCGACGTTCACTTGATACTCATACTTTTTCCCTTTTTAAAATTTTCGAACTAAATTTTTCCTCTTCGATTTAAGGTTTGTATTCGGTGTCAGTGTAATCACTAGACTAATTTCACTGATTCTTTCTTTATACTCTAGCCTTGATAACTTAAACATTAATTTATAAGCGTATTTACTAAACTATCTAGGTGAACTATAGTCATTTCACTTAATATTAACTAGCAAGGAAACGGGTCGAAAACCTCCCCTTCATATTTTATCATTTTCCCCAGTTAATTACCTACAAGAAATCCACGATTCATATACCTCATGTAGTACACACAATCTCAGAATCATCTCAATTACATTTACATATTCTACAAAACATACGGTCAACCAAACATAATCACATCCCAGATAGCATTCGATAATTATATGAACCTATATAATAATTTAACACGGTCCTAAGTTACATCTCGACCCATTAAACAAAATACATACTGTGAATCAATTAAAGTCTTACATGTAAACAAGCGATTTATAAAGAACGTATACCTCAAAAGCGACAAAGTAGGTTCGAAGAACAAGGGCCAGTACCATGCTTAGATACCGTCTTCGAAAGCCCACTCAAAAGCTCTCATGACGAAGTTTAACTCCAATAGTCTGAAAAGATGTGAAATTAAGAGGGTGAGCAAATCCACGACTCAGTAAGTTACTAATATAATAATAGAGTTAGGATTATATCGTCTCTAATACAAATGCATGAATCCTGCAAGTATATACCCCAGTATCATTTAGGAATCAATAATCTTTGAGTATGGATTCGATCATGCCCTAACGACACTAAATATCCCCATATCATTGCATATCGTGCATTAATATGGTATGTACAATCATGCAGGATTCAATAGATAAGCATATGAAAAGTCTGCTATATAAGACATTTGCTATTTCAAATCATGTCACATGTATATAATCCCATATGAAGCATATAAAATCTCAAAAGCATTTCGCAGATACTTTTAAACATGGTTTAAAACATGTAAAGTCTCAAATCATATAATGCGTAATATAAACCATGTTTAAATCATTCGGTTTCAATCATTTCACGTATACTATAAAAACATGTTACGTCTAGAGTTTCATATAAAATAACCTGTACTCTAGACATCGTTTAACATTTAGTGAGAGACTAGACATGAATCCTTATTCTGTTATCATATCATCTTTAACCCATTGTAGCTATCAATGGGATAGTTTCCCTCGAGGGGTCACTATTTATGATCATAGATCGTCCCAGTCCCACTGATCAGTTGAAAATTGCGAAATGTGTCCACGACTATTGTAGGATAGCCTGGAATGTCTCATCAGGCAACATTTACATGTACATATCACATATGTATAAATGGGGTTCCATGCCACATAGGCAGAACCACACAATATATACATACTCTGTGCCACAAAGGCATATGTCACAAAGGCATTCCATAGGGTACTTGTCGTCTCTAAATCGAAATCTTTGCTTCAAATTTCTTTTCAAATCTTTCAAGACAATCCACATAATAAAACATTTAAAACTGAATCATTTCTCAAATCAATACATAATTAAAACTTATGTTCAGTCTATTCATGTCATGAGTGATGTCAAACGAGTGTTAAGCATCAAGGTCTGTGGCTGTCTATTCATTTCAAATATTCACATCTTCTTAGATACATCTCTTTTAAAAATAACACTTCCACTTTTAAAATAATGTACGTCTTTTAGAGATCAAATCATGTATTATGCATGCATGAACCTAAGTATACCAAGGTATATCTCAATATTTATCAAGTCCAGTACCATGCACGCTCATACTTATATGTTAGGGTGTGCCTACAAAAGCCTACATTTCCAATTACCCCTAACTAGACTTGTTCAAAGGCCAGGCTACCTGCCCAAGCCCGAAAGCCCGTTCGAAATTTGGTCGGGCTTGGACAAAAATATTTGATGAAAAAACGGGTTTGGGCAAAATTTTTGGGCCCGTTTAAAAATTGGGCTAGGCCTCGGGCTTGACTTTCAACGCTCGGGCCTAGCCTGGCCCGAATTATTAATTTTTTTATTTTATATATATATATATATATATTTTTAATATTAATTAAATTTTTATATATATTTACTAAATATAATACAATTACATGTATATAAAATATTATTAAATAATAAACATGATTATAAATATTTAATATGGAAATTGATATACAAATTTTGACAAATTAAATTAAATTTTAAAGGGTATAAAATAATAAAAAACAAATAAATATAAAATTAAAATATAAAAAAAATTATTTTCAGATCGAGCCGGGCTCGAGCTCGGGCGTGTAGTACAAAAATGAAAACGAGCTTGGACAAAAATATCAAGCTCGAATTTTAGGCTTGGCCAAGCTTGGGCGTGTAAAAAACTTATTATTACCTGTCATGGGCCTGGCCTGAACTCGACCCGGCCTGACCCATGATGAGATCTACCCCTAACCATAATAAAGCATAATTCATCAATCACCACTCAATCACACATAATTATGGTATAGGTACAATCCGTAAATCCTAATGCATGTACACATATCCCATTAACATTTGTAACGATATCTTCTTTTCAATTTTCTCAAGATCATCGAGATATCAAGAGTATTCTAACATTATTTCGTAATCATTTAAACGTTGAAATGAATATTCATTCATAACCAAATTACTTTTCAACATATTCCATGGTACTCTATCAATAATATTACATAAAATGCTATTATAAATTCCAATCATTCCTTCTATATCAAATCGATATTCCAACATCAACTTATAGCTACATTATTAAATAAATCATATTGCACAATATTTTCCCATCGTATTGTTATATCAACTTTCCATTCCAACTTTACTTCTCACTAATTTACATATATTTTACCGTTCACATACTTAGACATCTTTCTAGAGTCAATATTTACCAATACTCCAATCTTTCATATCAATGTTATATTACTGCCCAAATAAGATAATAACAACAAAATGATGATATTCAATTGACACATCTCAATCTTCTTACTATTGCCCCATTAGCACCTCACGATGTCATATGGTTCCAAGATTTCAACATGCTTAATAGATATCCCAATTCAATCACCAAGGTATTGAATCATTCATTCAAATCCGTTATATACATTTCCAAGATAAAATTTTATTTCCCTCTTTAATATAATCCACTGACATTCAAAAAGTGCTTATTTAATGTCATAACACCTAAATCTCATATCGACTCCATATCACATATACTATACTATTTTCAACCTACAAAATATCTTTTTTCACCTCAATGTCAATATTAAGATCCTTACCACCATTGTACGTCCTCTTAGTATTCTAATATTGTTCATCGTCATCACCACATTGATAATCATAACTCTAAATTATATAATGAGTCCAAAATAGGCAAATATCAACACATTTAATCAATTATGCCATGAGTCCAAAATCACTCAAATATCAAGCAACCGATCACGAACATTCCAACGACTCATCCACAATCATTTCATCGCAATACCATCATCATTACTAAGACCTCCACCACCAATTGTAAGTCCTCTTAGTATTTTACAATATCATTTCACAACAATCACTTCTATGGCCTATAAACACATTTAATCATTTTCATTTTTCATTTTTCATTTTTTTTCATACTTTAATTCTTAAGCGAGTAACTAACATAATACAATTTACTTCCAATTTATACAAATAATCTTGCATGGTTAATCTCCATCTCAAATTTTCAATTTCCAACCATTTTTCATTAACATTTCATAATATTCAAACAATTTCCCAACAATAACTCCAACAATATTTCAACAATATTCTGTTAAGCTTTTAATAATATTCTATAGAAACGTAGAAATAATGCTTCAATATCGTTCCACAACCTCATAACAATTTCCAATACCAATCATAATATCTCAATTAAATCCATACCTATAACAATATAATTCTAGCTTCTACATGATATAAGTATCTTACCAGGCGTCAAAGCTTAGGGCTTTGACGAACACCAAGCTTCACAAGCTAGCACTTGATCCAAATTTTCGCAATTCACCGCTTGTGTAACTCTACAATTTCAAATCCAATCCATATTCACACTTAGGAAATTTCGCAACAATTTAACAATCTATTAAATAAATAAAACTAAATAAAATACGGTAAGATCCTTTACCATTCTTTCATTTTTGTTTCTCTCTTCTTTTTCTATTCTGTCTTTTTCTTTCTTTTCTTTACCTTTTTTTTCTGGTCAAACCAGTTTGACCCAGTTCAACTCCCCCTTCCCCCCCTTTTTTTTTCCACCGCACTTTTTCTTCTCCTCAGCATCGCCGAAATCACTTGATCGGCATCGATCTAGATCGCCTAGGTCGGTGGCAGCTGGCGACTTCCCTTCCTTCTTCTTTCTCTTTTCTTTTTTTTTCCCCGATCACTTCTTTTTTCTTCTCTTCCTTTTTCCTTCTTTCGATCGGGCCCCTTTCCTTTCTCCTTTTTCTTTCTTAAGCGTCGCCGGCCTCTTCCTCCTTGGCCGGCTATGGCCCCCTTCTTCTCTTTCATTCTTCTTCATTTCATTTTTTTAATCGGGTCTGTTGTGCAGACCCTTTT
The DNA here is from genome assembly GCA_032173925.1 of Heritiera fomes. NCBI lineage: Eukaryota > Viridiplantae > Streptophyta > Magnoliopsida > Malvales > Malvaceae > Heritiera > Heritiera fomes. The sequence continues at coordinate 37,087,779 of JAPDPM010000003.1, forward strand.
ACTGCACAGCAAGCTTCTATGAGAAGCTTGCTACGATTTTCTTATTTCTTTTCTTTTTATTTTATTTTATTTTACTTGTTCAATTATTTTATTTTATTTTTTTGGTATGCTCAGCAGCCTTTTAGTCTGTTGAGCAGACTTTGTAACTGGGACAAGCTTTTTCGGGAAGCTTGTCCCATTTTTATTATTTTATTATATATATATTTAACAATACACATAAATATATATATATATTTATATGATAAATTTATTTATATTAGTAATATATATTTATAACATGTATTATAAATATATATTTTTTTATATAAAATTTATACTTCTAAATAACCAGTGTATATTAAAATATATTAATATATAATACATATATATTGCAAATATATTTGTTATAAATATATTTATACTTGATAAATAAATATATGTATCAAATTATATCTTACATTAATTTAATACATATATAGGTATATAATTTTATACTTACCAAATATTCTGCACATATTTATATCTTCATTTAATTTTTCATTTATATATATATATATATTACTCAATATATCTTATATATTTATTTATTTATTTATTTTAAATTTAAATCCTCAATTCTTCGATTTACTATAAATCTAAACTTTTAATTCTCGTAATTGAATAGATTCTCGTAACTCTCAATTTCTTTTTTTAGCTTATACAAATTTAAGTTAATTCTGTTTACTAATCAGGGTTGAAAATCATGGTTATCACATTTTTATATTAAAATTGGATAAGAGTTATCTAATAATTTTGATATTTTAATAAGATTAAAATGTTCAAAAAGGGTCATCTTAATGAAATTTTTAAAAATTAAATATGCTTTTAAATAAAATATTTTCTATATTAAACTTGGATAAGAGTTATCCAATGATTTTTAAGATTTTATTGAGATTAAAATTTCAGTTAAGCCCAAATTGTATGCTTGATGCTTGATTTGTATGTGATATGGATGGATGCATGGTACATGGTTATGGGCCTAAGTTTACATAAAATTTATAATTTATTTAAATAGATTTAAATTGGGCATGCGAGCCTTGATTTTATTTGTAATTTATTTATATAATAGTTAAGTAGATAAATTAAGATTATCTTGTAAAATGTATAAGATTTGGAGCCAAGATGATCCAAAGCCAAGGCGATCCAAGGTAACACTTGAACTGAAGTCGAGGAGAAGACATTTAGGAAACTAGGTATCCCTAGGTTCATTTGAAATAGAATGGCCATAACCTTGTCACATTTACTTATATATGTTGATATATATGTTAGAAAAGCATGCTAGGTGAGACGGTAAATTAACAAATTCCTCAAAATAAATATTAACTAAAAAATAACATTAAGATGTCTTCCAATACACTGCATGTGAAAGAGATTCTATTCGGTATTGTGCTACTTTAGCTTAGTCAAGGCTATACCAACCTTAGTCATTCACGTTACATGAGATAAAAATTATCTCCAAATGTATTGGATTAGACTTAATTAAATCAAATTAGGGCATGGGCTCAATCAAACATAATAAAATTTAGAGGTATAGGTTTGGCTTTAACCCATATGATGTGTTAGAATAAGAGTTGTTTACTTTGTTACCCAGGATTTGCATGAAATATAATTGACAAAAGTTATCTACCTAAATAATCTCATTGGACGCATTAGCCTAGCTAAAGTCATAATGGGACCAAATATGGATCTTGGCCCTCTAGGTAGTATAAGCGAAAGGCTTCCTGAGTTGATAGTGAGGGCTATTAGCTTAAGGAAAATAACAGGAGAAATTCATTGAAATAAAGATCATAATTAAATGTCACAATGTTACTTGCATATTTATCTTTTATGATTGTAGTATTATCATGGCAAACAAAAATTTATCCTTACATTCTATCCTTAAGAAGGATAACAAGTTAATTTGGGCAAATTTGTTAGACTAGCACTAAAATTTGAGGATAGTTCTCACTCAGGAAAAGAATTTATATGTTCTAAAGCATGTGATCCCTGCTCAACCCTAATAGAATGCTTCCATTACTGATAAGGAAGCTTATCAAAAGCATTTGGATGATGCCACTGACGTACAGTGCCTAATGTTAGCTTCCATGAGTTTTGAAATCCAGTAGCAACATGAGAATATGAAACCATTTGATATGATCAAACATCTTAAGGAAATGTTTCAAGAGCAAACACGGCACGAACGTTATGAGGTGTTTAAGGCGCTCTTCCAGAGCAAGATAGATGAGGAAGCTCGAGTGCACACTCATATGCTTAATATGATTAGGTACATTAAGAGGCTAAAAGCGTTGGGCTTCACTTTGCATAAAGAGCTATCAGTTGATCTCGTCCTCCAATCCCTACTGGATAGCTACAGTTTGTTTGTGTTGCATTACAACATGAGCAATGTGGATAAGACATTGGTAGAATTACTTAACATGTTGAGAACTGCTGAGTAGGACTTGAAGAAGTTAAGGCCTCGATAAGACCAAATCTAAAGGCAAAGACAAGTCTAAGGGTAAGCTTAAGCCTAAGGGTAACAAGAAGGAAAAGGCTAAGAATCTCAAGCCATCTAGTGGAGTTGCTAAGATAGGAAACTGCTTCCACTGCGGTGAGACTGATCATTAGAAGAGGACTGCACTCTGTACCTTAAGAAGTTGAAGAAAAAGAGAGGAAGTGAGACTTCCACCTCAAGTATATTTGTGATTGAGATAAATTTGTCTACTTCTACATCTTGGGTCTTAGATAAATTCATTTGTATAAATGTGCATGGCCTAACAAGAAGCAAAAGACTTGCAAAAGGCAAGGTGGCCTTACAAGTTTAAAATGGAGCAAAGGTTACAGCATTAGTTGTAAGAACTTTTAATTTATCGTTGTCTTTGAGCCTAATTCTAGAACTTGTTAATTGTTATTATGTTCTAGCAAATTCCAAGAATATTATTTGTGTTTTTTGTTTGGACAAAAAAAGTTTTTTCTTTTAAAATAATAAACAATAGTTGTTCAATTTACTTTAAGGATATTTTCTATGGCAGTGCTTCCATTATGAATGGATTGTATGTTCTAGACTTAGATAATCACATACACATTGTTGATTCCAAGAGATCAAAGACTAATAAGATTAACCCTACGTTCTTCTAGCTTTGTAGACTTGGTCACATAAACAAGAAATGTATATCTAAGCGCAATAAAGATGGACACTTAGATTCATCAGATTTCAAATCATATGATATATGTGAATCTTGTTTCCTTGGTAAGATAACCAAGGCCTTTTTTACAAGAATAAGTGAAAGGACTAGTGGCTTCTTAAAGCTCATACATACAGATGTATGTGATCCATTAACCACACAAGCTAGATGAGGGTTCCAATACTTCATCACATTTACTAATTGCTACAGTAGATATGGCTATGTATATCTAATGAGACATAAGTCATAATCTTTTGAAAAGTTTAAGGAATTTAAGAATGAAGTACATAACCAACTAGTCAAGAATATCAAGACACTCCGATCAAATTTTGTAGAGAATATTTAGATATAGATTCACAGATAATCTAAAAGAGTGTGGAATAGTTCCACAACTCACTTCATTAGGTACACTTGAACGGAATGGTGTATCTAAGAGAAGGAATCGAACCTTGTTAGACATGGTTCAATCTATGGTGAGTATGGGTATCCTCCTTGTGTCTTTTGGGGTTATGCTTTAGAACAACAGTATTCACACTGAATCATGTTCCCACTAAAGCAGTTGAGAAGACACCACATGAGATTTGGACTAGGAAAAGGCCCAATCTATTTTTCTAAAGATTTGGGATTGTAAGGCTTATTTCAAAAGACAAGTCTTAGACAAATTAGGACCCAAAAATGATAAGTGCATATTTGTAAGGTATCTCAACGAGACAAAAGGATACTATTTCTATAATCTCACAAAGCACAAAGTGTTTTTGATTCGACTTGATGTCCTTCTAGAAAGAACTTCATTTCTAAAAGAACTAGTGGGAGGAAAATAGAGCTTGAAGAAGTTCAAGAACCACAAAATATAATTAAGCCTCTAGTGGAACAAAAGTAAGTCCTACAAGATGTTGTGGAATAAGAAGTTGTTCTAAAAACACATGGCCTGCATAGGTTTAGGAGGATATGTCGAGGACCCAAGAAGCTTAGGCTTCTCTCCACTCAACACGATGACTTATTACACATGGATAATGATGAGCCTACCACCTATAAAGAAGCAAGCTTCTCGAAGTTGAAACATTCATTTTATGAGATAGTCAAAGAGTTTGGCTTCATCAAGAACAACGATGAACCTTGTGTTCATAGTAAGGTTAGTAGGAGTGCTGTTATATTCCTAGTGTTATATGTGGATAACATACTATTCATAAGAAATGACATTCCTACCTTACAATCCGATAAAACTTGGCTAGGGAATTGCTTCTCCGTAAAAGACTTAGGAGAAGCAACATATATCCTTAGGATAAATATCTATGGAGATAGATCAAGTAGGCTGCTTGGTCCAAATCAAAGTACATATATTGATAAAGTGTTGAAAAGGTTCATCATGGAAGAATCCAAGAAAGTATTCTTACCTATGTCGCATGACATTTATCTCTCAAAGGACATGAGACCTAAAACATAAAATAATAGAGATAAAATGTCTAAGACTCCATATGATACAGGTATTAGATCTATCATATACGCCATGTTATGTACTAGGCTTGAAGTCTCGTATGCTTTAAGCATGGCAAGCAGGTATTAGGCTGACCCAAGAGAGCGTCACTATTAAGATCATCCTTTAGTACTTGAGAAGGACTAAGGATGTTTTTTTAGTTTATAGAAGAGAGAATGATTTCGTTGTAAATGGTTACACTAATGCTAGTATCCTGTTAGATAAGGATGACTGTAAGTAACAATCTAGCTATGTGTTTTGTCTGAACATTAGCTCTGTGAGTTAAAAGAGTTCAAAACAAAAGATAGTAGCTGCTTGTACAATAGAGGCTGACTATATAACGGCTTCAGATGCAGCTATAGAAGCTATTTGCATAAAGAAGTTCATCATAGAACATAGAGTGGTCTCTAGCGCTAATGATCCAGTTGCACTCTATTGTGACAACTATAGAGCCATTGCATATGCTAAGGAACCTCTATCTCACTAGTTGTCCAAACATATACTCAAGTGCTTCCATCTGATCAGGGAGATCATACAGAAAGGCAAAGTGAAGATATGAAAAATACACATTGATGATAATATTGTTGACTTGCTTGTGAAGGAACTATCACAGTTGTCGTAACGATATTCGTCCGGGGACGCGATCGCTAGACGATTTTGGAAAAAACACAAAATGGAGTCGCCACCAATCTTTTTTGACTAGGTGTGATTGGTCACCTAAAATTATTTATCTTTTTAATAAAATCTTAAAATTAATTAAGTTTTATCAAAAAAATAATTTTTGGTCTGCGAAAACAAAGTTTAGGTTCGGGAGTTCGGTTACGCGTAGGGAAGGATTAGCACCCCCACAACGCCCGTTAAAGAACGGTACCACTTAATCATGTCTTATCTTTTGATCTTAATAAAATGGTCTTAATTAAATATTTAAAAGAACTTTATTTATTTCGAAATCATTTTGTTATTTATTCTATTTTGAAATATTTATTATTTTTTATTTGTAATAAGTGAAAATCTTTTGTATTGAAAATTATTCCGAAGTACCCCAATACTTTTGGTAGCATTTCGGATAATTCCCTCACCTAGAGATTTCTTAAGAATCGCTACTTGCAATTTCTATAGAATCCCATCATCGGGATTTACACTTATTGTAAAATTTCATGGATGCGAATGATGCAATCAAAATACAAATGATGCACATGAGAAATCCATTGTTTCATTTTATTATTTTTTAATTCATTTATACTTATATTATTATTTTGTAATTTATATATATTTATAAAATCTTGTTTTTATTGAAAAATCATACTAAATATTCCAATACGCTGGTAACATTTAGCATATTTCTCTCACCTAGAGATCAGTTAGGAATCACTACTTGTGAATTCCGTAACATCTCATCATCGAAAATTATTTATAATGTATATCTCGTTTATTTTTCTTTAATTATTCTTTTTTCTTCGTCATCGTTGTTGTTATTATTTATTCCAAAAGATTAATTGTAACAATTTTATATTTTTGTTTACTTATTTGTTTAAAAAGATTTTATTTATTTATTATTTATTTTTATTAATTTTATTAGAAATATCAATATCGAACTAAAATTATTTGAATACCCCAACACGCTGGTAATATTCAAATATTTTATTTCGACCCTAAGGATTATCAAAGAATCACTACTTGCGATTTCTAAGAAATCCTATCATCGGAAATTAGTTTATATTTATGTTTATTTATTTATCTTAAAATTTATATTTATTTATATCCACATTTAAATTTATTTAGTTTTACCACTTCTTACTTATTTTGTTTTTTATATATTTTTATCGAGATAAAATCGATTAGATGTCCCAATACGCTGGTAACATGAAATGTTTTTTTCTCGATCCTAAAGATTATCGAAGAATCACTACTTGTGATTTCTTTGAAATCTTATCCTCGGAATAATCCATTTTTATCTTTGATAATTAATTAATATTTTCATTTAATTTTATCTTATCTATCAATTCTTAATTCTCTTACATATTTACAATTATTAAATCAATTTAAATTATTATTAAACTACCCAATTATTAAATTATCAACTTATTATTATCATACATTTAACTATCAAAAAATTAAGTGACTAACAAATACCAATTAATTATTCATTAACTAATTAATCAAATAAATCCTATTAAATAAACTAATGAATTAATATAGTGAAACAAAACTTATCTGCAACAACTCACGTCCTTGTCTTTATTGGCTTTCTTTCTTTTCTTTTCCAGCTGCAGTTCACGTTCTTTTCTTTGCTCTTCCTTAGTCTCACATGGTTTGTGAAGACAACGTTAGCAGCATGCAGCAATGGAGATGAAGCCCAACAAAAACGCAGCAGCAAAGAGGCGACGCCGGCAACAAGGGCTGGGACAACGCAGAGCTTAAAGGTTCCACATAGTAGCAAAAACCCTGTGCACCGACCAGCCTTTTCTTTATTTGTCTTGTTCTTGTTCTGTGTATGCTGTTCAATGACCATGGGTGCAAGTGGCGCAGTAGCAGCTTGGAGGATCTTCAAAGCAACAATACAATGAGCTTTTGTAACAGCAAAAATGAAGCAGATCGAAGAAGAGCAGGGTGAAGAAAAATGTTGTTGCAATGAACAATCTCGGGTAGGAAGCAAGGACGAGGGTAGCGAGCAGACGTGGGCAGTGAAAGAGGCTGCCGGATCAATTGTGAAGAACCATATTCCTTTTTTTTTTTTTGCTGTAACCAACTTGCAAAGCGAACGATGTCACTTTGTTTCTCTTTACTTTACTTCTTCACTCTTTCTCCTTTCACATTAGTGGCAGCCCAGTATTTAATGATCAACAGCACACGAATGCTTCCTCACCACGCATCAAACGATTCATGATTTCATGTTCTACTCCAATCTGCACTACACAGCTACAGTCTGGCTTTTAAGCAGGCTTCGGTTCAATGCAGGAATGATGAAGATGATGAACGAAGCTGTGAGGTCACAAGGAACTTCGATGCAGGGTGCACAAGCTCGGTGTGAGGAGGGGAAGCATGGAAACAATAGGACGGTGAAGATGCAGTAGTGACGCTATGAAGAAGATAAGTAGGGTCAATAGCTTGAAGGCGGTGAAGATGCGGCTTTGGTGTAGGAACAGCAGCAAAAGGCGAGGCAGCAAAGCAGGGAATGGCATTGTTGACAGGCCGCACGGACAACAACAACGAGCGGCTGCGGCAGAGATCTTGGTGCGGCAATGGACTGATGCAAACAGAGGGCGTGGGCAGAGGTGCAAGTGTGTGCAAGGCGGCTGGGAGCTTGGCAGAACCGGTTTGATGGTGCAACAGCCACTGAGAGTCTCGGTGCAAATATGAATGCAAAGGTGGAGGTGGCAAACAACTTCCAAAACCGCTTGGACAGTAGCCGACGATGAAGACAGGGAAGTTGGCAAGAATAGTGGCAGTAGAGAACCCTCAGTGTCTTCCTCTTCTCCGTAATCGCCCCTTGAAAACCTAGCAGCCTCCCCTTTTAAAATAAAAATCCCCCCTAAAACCGTGTAACCCTATTTTCTTTTAGAAAGAAAAATCTTGATTTTAATATATTGACCCCAAAATCATGGGATCTTTATTTTTGTTTGACCCTTTTTTAATTTGTTTCCTTTTCATTTTTTTTACTTTAGGCAATGAATTTACATATTTAATTTCACCTTAATTATCTCCTTCATTATTATTAATCTTTTTTTATTTTTTATTTTTTATTTTATTATTTTTTTTAATTTCTAATTTTTTTAAATTAAAGTTATTTGGACAAAATTCGGTGTCTACAGCTGCCCCTCTTTGCACATTGCTGAGAATCAGGAATAAGGCAAAGACTTTAGACAACAATTTTGTTTGAAGTCATTTTTTTTCGGAAAATTCAATTTTGATTCTCGAAAATAATACCTTGACTCCATACCAAGGCTCGACCCATGAGAACAATGGATTCGATTTGAAACACATGATACCTTGACTCCCTACAAAGGCTCGATCCACTATGAAAAAGTGAATTCGACTTTAAAACATAATACCTTGACTCCCTACCAAGGCTTGATCCACTGTGAAAAAGTGAATTCAATTTTGAAACATGATACCTTGACTCCTTACCAAGGCTCGATCCACTTCGAAAAAGTGAATTCGATTTTGAAACACATGATACCTTGACTCCTTACTAAGGCTCGATCCACTTCGAAAAAGTGAATTCGATTTTGAAACACTTGATACCTTGACTCCCTACTAAGGCTCGATCCACTTTGAAAAAGTGAATTCGATTTTAAAACATATGATACCTTGACTCCCTACCAAGGCTCGATCCACTATGAAAAAGTGAATTCGACTTTAAAACATAATACCTTGACTCCCTACCAAGGCTTGATCCACTTCGAAAAAGTGAATTCGATTTTGAAACACATGATACCTTGACTCCCTACCAAGGCTCGATCCACTATGAAAAAGTGAATTTGATTTTGAAACACATGATACCTTGACTCATTACCAAGGCTCGATCCACTGTGAAAAAGTGAATTCGACTTTAAAACCTAATACCTTGACTCCCTACCAAGGCTCGATCCACTGTGAAAAAGTGAATTTGATTTTGAAACACATGATACCTTGACTCCATACCAAGGCTCGATCCACTGTGAAAAAGTGAATTCGACTTTAAAACCTAATACCTTGACTCCCTACCAAGGCTCGATCCACTGTGAAAAAGTGAATTCGACTTTAAAACCTAATACCTTGACTCCCTACCAAGGCTCGATCCACTGTGAAAAAGTGAATTCGATTTTGAAACACATGATACCTTGACTCCATACCAAGGCTCGATCCACTGTGAAAAAGTGAATTCGACTTTAAAACCTAATACCTTGACTCCCTACCAAGGCTCGATCTACTGTGAAAAAGTGAATTCGATTTTGAAACACATGATACCTTGACTCCATACCAAGGCTCGATCCACTGTGAAAAAGTGAATTCGACTTTAAAACCTAATACCTTGACTCCCTACCAAGGCTCGATCCACTGTGAAAAAGTGAATTCGATTTTGAAACACATGATACCTTGACTCCATACCAAGGCTTGATCCACTGTGAAAAAGTGAATTCGACTTTAAACCTAATACCTTGACTCCCTACCAAGGCTCGATCCACTGTGAAAAAGTGAATTTAATAAGAGAAATTTTGTTTTTTTTTAAATAAATTCACATATTTGGAACGAAGAAAATATTCCATGATTCACAAAAATTTTGAGATTCGCATCTAGAAAAACTTGAAGATTTACATCATAAGAGATTCGCATCTAGACTTGAAGATTCACATTCTAAAAGTTTCACATCTTGACTTGAAAGTTCACATTTTAAGAGTTTCTCATCTTGACTTGGAAATTCACATCCCAAGAGTTTCCCATCTTGACTTGGAGTTTCTCATCCTAAGAGTTTCTCATCTTGACTTAGAGATTCACATCCCAAGAATTTCTCATCTTTAGACTTTCATATCTTGACTTAGAGTTTCTCATCCTAAGTGTTCATTGGTTTTGTAAGTTGAATCTAGAAGATCTAAGTCTTATCATGCATCAATTTTACAATGAAGCCAACTAAATCTCATTTACTCATAAGCTAATTTCACTGGGCTTGAAACCACCCAACAATGCCAACGACATTAGACTTAAACTCTTGTCATGACTGCACCATTTTTCTTTAAAGAAAGATTTTCTTACTCTTTAAGTAATAGCTAACCCCATTGCATTCCTTATTCATTCATTTTCTTTTTTTCTTTTATTTTTTTCAATGATGCAAATGCAAAATGCATGCCCCTAAAAAAAACATTTATCACAATGATGATAATGCAAATGCTTTCTTGAAATATGCCCCAATGTAATAGTTAAAAACCATGATGCATGTGTCTTTTAGAATGATGTGAATGCCTAAATGACAAAAGTTTCCTTTTTTTCTCAAAATTTCTCTTTTTTTCGATGCCAAAAATCCATGGCTTTCTTCATTAGGATTATTTCTTCTTCTCACAAAGATTCTCTTCTTTATTTCCCATCTCGTTCGTTGAAGCACATATGTCAGCTACATTTAACACTCTTGCTCTCTCTTGGTATATGGCCCTTTGTCATGTTTAGAATCTTTTCCAAAGTAATGCCAAAGATTTTTATGTATAATTGTCATTTAGTTATTATCATTCCAATTCCATGACAAATGCAATTCAGTCACCAATTTCCTCAATCCATTTTGGGAAAGTATGAACATTAGAAAGCTTGGGAGAATAAAGAAAAGTAGGAACAAATTTGTCAAAGTATAACAAGAAATTGGACAATTTGGGGTGAATAACAATGATAGGTTCTCAATTAAGAAATTGGATATGACAATGATAGATTCTCAATGAAAAACCAGACAATTTTGACAAACTAGTTAGGATTCTTTGAAAAATCTATTCAATTGACATTCTCGATCAAATTGAGTTGCCCCCTACACCATGAGATCCTCAAATGATGCTGGTTCTCCTTATGTCAAACCATCTTCCCAAAACTTTAACTAGATTATCATTCTTTTAACTCAAACCGCCCTTTCGGGTTTTCAATTTGAGCTTCCCCCTTTTATCCTTCTTTTCTTTTTTCCTTTCTTTTTTTTCTTTTTTGTCTTTTCTTTCTTTTTTTTTCATTTTCTCATTCATTCTTTTTTTTTCAACTTCACTAATATTCCCAACAAACAAATCGCAATCTTGTTGTTTCTTGATGGCATCATAAGTATGTCCAAGTTCAATGCATGATTCTCCAATTTCAAGTATTCACATTTGATCAAAATGGACTTTTAAGGCACGTAATGTAGGCTCTGGTGATGGGTTATAAAAAAAATGGATATAATCAGGCTCAAAATTTGTTTCTTTAAGGGTCAAAAACCAAAGGATCATTTATCATCATGCAAAGCATGCTTGCTGCTTTGCCTTAATTGATTTTTATTTTCATCATTTTCTCTTCTTCTTCCATTTTTCTTTTTCTTTTTTTTTACAACTTTTCATTTTCACCCCTCTTTTTTTTTTTACAAGAGGACTCAAACACCAAAAGGTATTTTCTCTTGAGATTTTTCATAACTCATAACCTGAATTTCTTCATTTGTCGACTGGTTTTTTTTTTTGCAAAATTTGCCCCTCAATGTGAAGGGTGATCCTTGGTGGGTTTGTTTTGAAAAATCATAATAGGCTCAATGGGGGTGGCAAATGGATAATTTTACTCATGCACGAAGGATAGATCAAAGACGGCCATTTCTCATCTCAAATGTAAATACTCTTATTGAAGAACATTTATTGAACAAGAACAACAAAATGGATACAAGAGCTTCACTTCTTTCTCATTTCATGCGATTCTAACTTCTCTTGATAGGAGCTATCTCTTTATTGCTTCAACAATTTTAGCAATTTAAGGGACAAGAATGATCACTGACTTTGCCAATAGAAATAGAATTTTTCAAAATAAAATCCCAGACTATCGTCATAATTGACTGCTCATTCATTTTTTAGGAAGTTAAGTGTGGCTGAAACACAAAGAGATGAAAGCAAAGATTTGTATGGAAGAGGATATGTAGTGCAAATGCATCTGTCATTTTATTCAAATGATAATAGATAACTAACTCATGCATAAAAATTTCCCCCAAGCTTATAGGCGTAAGCATTTAAGGAATTTCATTACTTTAGAATAACTCAAAAGTGACAACCTTTGGCTTTTCCTCATAGAACACTTGTCCTCCAAAATCTATGCCTTTTTGCAGCGAAAGGTTCCCACCAACATTTTACTTTTCCTTCTTATCAAAATTTAGCAAGCCAACATTGATCAAACTCTGCACCTTGTATTTAAAAGCAGGGCAAGTCTCTATGGAGTGGCCTACATTCCCATAATGATAGTCACATCGAGCAGTGGCATCATACCATTTAGGATATGGAGGTTTTAATGGTTCTAGATAAACAGGTGCAACAAGATTATCTCTCACCAATTGTGGAAATAACTCTGTATAGGTCATAGGAATTGGGTCTACAAAGATTCTCCCTTGATTGTTCCTCACCCTTTTTTGACTACCAACCGATTTGTTTGATTGAGTAGGGACTTGAAAATTTGATTGCCAACTTGGGTGATAAACAAAAGGATTATGGGTAGTGTTGTCTATAGTTGGATAATAAGGATATGGGGAATGTGCAGTATAGGGTTGAAAAGGAACGAAACTCCTTGGTGGTTGATTTTCAATGGTAACAGCTTGTGTTTCTCCCTCCTTCCTCTTATTTGCCCCAACTCTATTTGAAGCAGAAGCATCCTCAATTTTACCACTCTTAATGGCATTCTCTATCATTTCTCCAGAAATTACCAAGTCAGCAAATTTTTTTGTAGCACTCCCCACAAGCCTATCATAATACAGTGATGGCAACGTATCAACAAACAATACTGTGGTTTCCTTCTCAGTAAGGGGAGGCTGCACTTGAGATGCGAGGCCCCTCCACCTATTGGCATACTCCTTGAAACTTTCAGAAGGCTTCATTTCCATATTTTGCAAGGACAATCTATCTGGTGCCATGTCAGTCATGTGCTTATACTGGGATAAGAAGGCTTTTGCCAGGTTATTCCATTTGCGAACGTAACTCCGATCAAGCTGATTGTACCACTTGGCTACTGTTCCAGTTAAACTATCTTGGAAGCAATGGATGAGCAACTTATCATTATTTGTATACCCAGACATTTTTCGACAAAACATAGTGATGTGAGTTACTGGGCATGTGGTCCCATCGTATCTCTCAAATTCAGGTACTTTAAATTTCGGTGGAATTACTAGATCTGGGACCAAACTAAGCTCATTAGCATCTATATTTCCAAAGAAATCCATTCTTTCGATTGCCCTTAACCTTTCATCCAACAGTTCATATTTTTGTTGTGACTCGCCACTTTCTTTCCTCAACTTTTCTTGCTCCATGGGATCATGTAAATTTGGAACAACAATAGGATCAACAGGGCTAGATCTCGAGTGCTGTCCTCGGTCTGGTTGTTGATTCACAAAAACACGATCTTGGGGATAAGCTCTTTGGGAAGTTCGAGTTTGAGGGGCTATAAACTCCGATGAGTACAGTAGATTCTCTCTCATAGGTTGAGGCTCATTTCCTGATCCTTCCGTGACCTCTTTGCCTTTCATCAAAGTCATCATCATCTCTATCATCTTCGACATTTGCTTCTGAGATTCTTCTTGAGATTTAGCTAGCTCTTGTTGAATTCTTTCCATCTTTTCCATTCGCTCAACATGTTCATTTTCCATGGCTTCGGCCTTTGATTGAGTACTGTAACAATGTCGAATAAGTGGTTCAGAATGCGGTGGCTTCTTTATTTTGGCACCTCTAACATTTGTTTACCACAATTTAGAGCATATTATTATTTGAAATTGTGCCATAAAAGAAAAGACTATTAAAATCATCCCAATACGCTGGTGAGGATTTTAAAAATCTTAACTTTTTACTTCCAAGATTTGATGTCATTACTTATGATCACCAAAAATTTTCATAAGTGGGCACAAGATGGAATGTATGTATGCATGCTAAATGCATGTATGTGCATGAAATTCAATAGCTATTGCACATGTGATGAGATGCATATATCAAGTTTAAAATCTTACAAAAACGCCTTCTTTTTTTTTAAATGAAAATCTTTTTTTTTTAGAATATGCATGCTATTGAAATCACAAATAAAATTGAATGAGAAGGGTTTTTATTTTTTATTTTTATTTTTTTTTCACAATTTCAATATTCACTTTATTATATTTCCCATAAAGGTGTTACATAAAAGTATTCATTCATGATTTAAGGTAACCTCCACAAAAGGCTGGTATGGCTCTAGCTAAGCTTAGTTTCTCTATGGCTCAGTACATGCTTGGTTTAAGTCTCTAAAGGGTAAAAGGTTCTCAAATTGTTCCTTACTGACGTCCACACTAGACTAGTAAGGCACCCCAATCCTCACCCATGACAGGTTACAAACGGAAAGAGTTCAACTTGAGTGAGAGTATTTCGCTTGCCATTGCGGAGGTTATCACCTCATGAGAGCAAAGGTACTATACTCTCTCCTAAAAGGGACAAACTCGGGTGTAGGGTTGATGTATGCAATGAATATGTCATGTATGCAAAGGAACAAAATTCAAAGTGCATCCCAACAAAATGCAAATGATAAAGATGATTCACACATTTTTTGTTTGTATTTTTTTGTTTTTTTTAATTATTTTTTTATGAAAAGTTTTATTAAATATTTATTAAGACCATTAACTAAGATTTTGGATAAAACATGATTAACCATGGTTCGACTCTCTAATGTCCCCAGTGGAGTCGCCAAGCTGTCGTAACGATATTCGTCCGGAGACTCGATCGCTAGACGATTTTGGAAAAAACACAAAATGGAGTCGCCACCAATCTTTTTTGACTAGGTGTGATTGGTCACCTAAAATTATTTATCTTTTTAATAAAATCTTAAAATTAATTAAGTTTTATCAAAAAAATAATTTTTGGTCTGCGAAAACAAAGTTTAGGTTCGGGAGTTCGGTTACGCGTAGGGAAGGATTAGCACCCCCACAACGCCCGTTAAAGAACGGTACCACTTAATCATGTCTTATCTTTTGATCTTAATAAAATGGTTTTAATTAAATATTTAAAAGAACTTTATTTATTTCGAAATCATTTTGTTATTTATTCTATTTTGAAATATTTATTATTTATTATTTTTTATTTGTAATAAGTGAAAATCTTTTGTATTGAAAATTATTCCGAAGTACCCCAATACTTTTGGTAGCATTTCGGATAATTCCCTCACCTAGAGATTTCTTAAGAATCGCTACTTGCAATTTCTATAGAATCCCATCATCGGGATTTACACTTATTGTAAAATTTCATGGATGCAAATGATGCAATCAAAATACAGATGATGCACATAAGAAATCCATTGTTTCATTTTATTATTTTTTAATTCATTTATACTTATATTATTATTTTGTAATTTATTTATATTTATAAAATCTTGTTTTTATTGAAAAATCATACTAAATATTCCAATACGCTGGTAACATTTAGCATATTTCTCTCACCTAGAGATCAGTTAGGAATCACTACTTGTGAATTCCGTAACATCTCATCATCGGAAATTATTTATAATGTATATCTCGTTTATTTTTCTTTAATTATTCTTTTTTCTTCATCATTGTTGTTGTTATTATTTATTCCAAAAGATTAATTGTAACAATTTTATATTTTTGTTTACTTATTTGTTTAAAAAGATTTTATTTATTTATTATTTATTTTTATTAATTTTATTAGAAATATCAATATCGAACTAAAATTATTTGAATACCCCAACACGCTGGTAATATTCAAATATTTTATTTCGACCCTAAGGATTATCAAAGAATCACTACTTGCGATTTCTAAGAAATCCTATCATCGGAAATTAGTTTATATTTATGTTTATTTATTTATCTTAAAATTTATATATATTTATATCCACATTTAAATTTATTTAGTTTTACCATTTCTTACTTATTTTGTTTTTTATAGATTTTTATCGAAATAAAATCGATTAGATGTCCCAATACGCTGGTAACATGTAATGTTTTTTTCTCGATCCTAAAGATTATCGAAGAATCACTACTTGTGATTTCTTTGAAATCTTATCCTCGGAATAATCCATTTTTGTCTTGGATAATTAATTTATATTTTCATTTAATTTAATTTTATATTATCTATCAATTCTTAATTCTCTTACATATTTACAATTATTAAATCAATTTAAATTATTATTAAACTACCCAACTATTAAATTATCAACTTATTATTATCATACATTTAACTATCAAAAAATTAAGTGATTAACAAATACCAATTAATTATTCATTAACTAATTAATCAAATAAATCCTATTAAATAAACTAATGAATTAATATAGTGAAACAAAACTTATCTGCAACAACTCACGTCCTTGTCTTTATTGGCTTTCTTTCTTTTCTTTTCCAGCTGCAGTTCACGTTCTTTTCTTTGCTCTTCCTTAGTCTCACATGGCTTGTGAAGACAACGTTAGCAGCATGCAGCAATGGAGATGAAGCCCAACAAAAACACAACAGCAAAAAGGCGACGCCGGCAACAAGGGCTGGGACAACGCAGAGCTTAAAGGTTCCACACAGTAGCAAAAACCCTGTGCACCGACCAGCCTTTTCTTTATTTGTCTTGTTCTTGTTCTGTGTATGCTGTTCAATGACCATGGGTACAAGTGGCACAGTAGCAGCTTGGAGGATCTTCAAAGCAACAATACAACGAGCTTTTGTAACAGCAAAAATGAAGCAGATCGAAGAAGAGCAGGGTGAAGAAAAATGCTGCTGCAATGAACAATCTCGGGTAGGAAGCAAGGACGAGGGTAGCGAGCAGACGTGGGCAGTGAAAGAGGCTGCCGGATCAATTGTGAAGAACCATATTCCTTCTTTTTTTGCTGTAGCCAACTTGCAAAGTGAACGATGTCACTTTGTTTCTCTTTACTTTACTTCTTCACTCTTTCTCCTTTCACGTTAATGGCAGCCCAGTATTTAATGATCAACAACACACGAATGCTTCCTCACCACGCATCAAACGATTCACGATTTCATGTTCTACTCCAATCTGCACTACACGGCTACGGTCTGGCTTTTAAGCAGGCTTCGGTTCAATGCAGGAATGATGAAGATGATGAACGAAGCTGTGAGGTCACAAGGAACTTCGATGCAGGGTGCACAAGCTCGGTGTGAGGAGGGGAAGCATAGAAACAATAAGTCGGTGAAGATGCAGTAGTGACGCTATGAAGAAGATAAGTAGGGTCAATAGCTTGAAGGCGGTGAAGATGCGGCTTTGGTGTAGGAACAGCAGCAAAAGATGAGGCAGCAAAGCAGGGAATGGCAGTGTTGACAGGCCGCACGGACAACAACAACGAGCGGCTGCGGCAGAGATCTTGGTGCGGCAATGGACTGATGCAAACAGAGGGCGTGGGCAGAGGTGCAAGTGTGTGCAAGGCGGCTGGGAGCTTGGCAGAACCGGTTTGATGGTGCAACAGCCACTGAGAGTCTCGGTGCAAATATGAATGCAAAGGTGGAGGTGGCAAACAACTTCCAAAACTGCTTGGACAGTAGCCGACGATGAAGACAGGGAAGTTGGCAAGAATAGTGGCAGTAGAGAACCCTCAATGTCTTCCTCTTCTCCGTAATCCCCCCTTGAAAACCTAGCAGCCTCCCCTTTTAAAATAAAAATCCCCCCTAAAACCGTGTAACCCTATTTTCTTTTAGAAAGAAAAATCTTGATTTTAATATATTGACCCCAAAATCATGGGATCTTTATTTTTGTTTGACCCTTTTTTAATTTGTTTCCTTTTCATTTTTTTTACTTTAGGCAATGAATTTACATATTTAATTTCACCTTAATTATCTCCTTCATTATTATTAATCTTTTTTTTATTTTTTATTTTATTATTTTTTTTAATTTTTAATTTTTTTAATTAAAGTTCTTCGGACAAAATTCGGTGTCTACAACAGTAGAAGCATGATGCACATGTTAGATCATTTGGTATTAGATGCATAACCGATTGGCTGTAGTACAAGTGGGAGATTGTTAGTATGTGTTCCATGAGCTAATCAAATTCGGACTTGTATTGCACTTATGACATTGTGATTGTTTATGTTATTTAATAATACATGGCATTTTTATCGTTATTAACTGTATTTAATTTGCTCAAGTCATAATCAAATGATAAAGTCCCTAGAATAGCAAATTCATATAAAGGGAATCGAAGTAGTGACTTTGATGATGAGATCCCTATAATACAAAGAATACTTTTCTTAAATATCCTTAGTCGTAGTGTCACTGTGTCACAGCCCGTGACCTTATTTTTCATCTTTTTCTATACATCTTATTTGGTTAGGCTGTCTGTGATACTTTACTTTTCTTTTACATATAAACAATTTCATATAAAATTATAATATGAATTACATCCCCTATCTTAATTCATAAGGAAGTAGTACTGTAGATAAGTCTAAATATAGAAAATAAATTATCATACCTTATTAAATAAATCAAGCTGTCGGATCGTCCCTAAATGCACAGCCGAAGTCCTTTAGATGTCAGACTCTTAGTCCTCAAAAACCTGAAATGTTAATATTAAGGGGTGAGTAAACCACGGCTCAATAAGGGAATTATATACCTCACTTGATACTCAGCTATCTATATGCTAAAAAACTTTTTCATTTTTCCTATGGGCTCTAGGCTCGCATGTAGGAAGGACACTACAGTCGGCTAGGGATCCGGATGGAGTAAGGTAGGTATTTTGAAATACCTATCTTGTCCCGGAACCTAGAAGCAACTGTAGAGAGTAATTTTCTTTTCGTTTGGAATTTAAATCCTTTTTCCTTTTTATTCCATATCGTTTTTATATTCTTTTCAAAATAATACTTTTATGAAATAAAGCATTTAAATAAAATAACTTGTATTCATATATTCTTTGAAAAGAATATAGTTAAATCATCATCATTTTCATTCAAAACTCATTTCATATTTTACTGTACAACTATAATTAGTACAGTACTTTAAATAGCAAAATCAGCTATTAAATCCTTTTCCTATAACATATATATCATTTAAATCTAATATTCAATTTAAAAATTTAAAATAAGAATATTAGATTTATTTTCCTCCTCTTTCCTTTTTGGAAAACATATCACATATTCATGTCACATATAGTTTAATATTCAATTAAAATCATAGTAAGAATATTAGACTTATAAACTCTTTTTCCTTTTGAAAACATATTACATGTTCATATCACATGTCATATGAAAAATCATCTCGTAGTACTAAAATTAGTACCGAAATAAGCATTATGTAAAATGTTGTAAATCACTTTCATTTAACTCATCACATATCATGTAAAACGTTTACATTTCACGTATCACATATCATATAAAACATTTTCACATATGGAGACTTAGGCACGCACGCCCAGCCCGTCCACTGGGTCGTTACTCATATCAGCTATAGACCCTGAATGGTATAAATAATCATGTCAGATCTATGGCCATAGTCTATAATAGTCCTCGGCGGATCACTGATCAGGTGTCGGCCGGGACTACATATCACATATCACATATTACATGTTACATATCACATATCACATATCAGCATGATAGGATGCCATCTAGTCTCAAAACCGTATTTTTCATCATCAATAAACCTTTATGGAATTTATAAAAATATATATAATTTCATAATTTAAAACCATAAAGATTATAAAATCATTTACTGAATATTTAAGAAATATATATAAAAATATTCACTTTATTTCTTTTCATTTTTCATCTCGTATTACGTGTAATTTACATATCAGGAGAATTTTCGGTGATTTCATTATCACCATTCTTGAAAACATGAATATTTTAAAATCACTTTCATTTCATTCATGTTTTTATGGAAAATATTCATTTTCTCGATTTTTGTGATTGAAAATCATTTCTTGTGAAATAAAATCATTTATTATGGTTTTATGAAATTTTCTAGAAATTTTCAATAATTTTTCAGCAGTATAACGGCTGCCGATTGGCTAGCCTCCTGCACGGACAATACAGTTTATAATTTCAACCGATACTTCAACACAATTTTCCAACCAATCATTCATCGCAATATTTTCATAAATATTTTCATAAAATATTTCATAATTAAAATCATGCAGACTGAATATCCTTACAGTGTTGCACATGCATCCCTTACCTCAGTACACTGTAGAGCAATGCCTTAAGTTGCACCAATATGCTTCCTATCTCACCGAATTATAAACTGCAAAGTCACAGTTTAATATAATTAAATTCTGATATAAAATATATAAAATTCCTTTACTTATTTAACTCTCATTTGAACCATCATTACCTAGAATATTAGAATTCCTTATAATCTTTCCATGGTAAATTAATATTTCATTTACTTTCAATTTTCTGTTTTAGGATTATGTGCCACTTCTCAATGTCAATGTCTTCATCTTAGTTTAATAACCAAATGGTCATTTTTCATGCATAAACCTATTTGGCTTATGACCTATATTTTCCCAAGTTAATACATATACATTATTCTTGCATATTTTCCAGCCCTCATTTTGTCAACTTCTCCCATTTTCCACACCATTCACGTCACTCTGCCTTATTCATCATTGTGGCCGAATGGCCTTACATGGCTTAGATGATTCATTCCTCTATAATACATATATATATATATATATATATATATATATATATATATATATATATATATATTCAACTATGATTGTCACTTTATTTTACCAATTCAGACCAAGTCAACCTAAGCATTTCTTTCTTTTATTTTTTTCATGTTTTTCCTGATGTTGCTGTCCAAACCGACAGGTTACATTACTTTTCTGTTTTGCAGTCCATGTTACTTTAGTTTCCGTCTCCACACTATGACTATACCTAATACCTTTTATGTTATCAATATCTTACACCATTCACACACATACAAGTCAGTCAAAAGTCAACCAAAATTCTTTTTAATTTCCTCATTTTCGGTTGTACAATCAGCACCATTTCTTCTCTATATTCGGCTGTACAAACAGCCCACTTATTTTCCATTCTATTGATCATACTTATTTTAACTATATTTTATAGTTATATCTCTTTCATTTTCAGCCTTTACTTTTTGACTTTATGTATTTGACTATTTCCATCACTTGAGTTCATATCTTCTCTTTTCTTCCATTCACGGCAGTAGTAGTACTTACACTTTCTTGTTTTCACACTTGATAAACCATTTTGTTTCTCCTTTATACACGGCAGCCACAATCCCCTTTCTATTTCATTTTCACGTCTTGACAGCCTTCTTTCTTGACCAACAAGCTAACATCCAATTCTATCTTTTCACACCAAGTCTTTTCTATTTCTTGTTTTGGTTCCAGCCAATCTTGTTTCATTTTTATCTATTCGCTTCAGGCAGTTTTTATGTACTGTTCGGTTTAACTTTTAAACACTATTTTGTTTTTTTCTAAATTTCATGGCTGTTCAACAACAAGGTTATCTCTTATATACATAATTCCTTTTTCTATATTTCTCTTAGCTTCAACCACACCACAACATCTGCATAGCGAAAATTTTGGTTTCATTTATTCATGCCATACACGCATGTAACAGCAGGCTTTTTCTCAGCCATGAACAATCACCATCGATCAAAGATCTCAGTCCTAAGAATTTACTATATGTTTCCCTTCTAAGCCCTACTCATATATATCATCTACTTGGCCACAACATCACAAATCAATGATCAAAGTACATAAAACGTGGGCTGAAAATTGTCTTACCTGTGCAAGAAACACGATAATGACCAAAGCAAAAACAGATTTGTTTTGCTAATATTCTGCACGGTTTGGCCGAGGTTTTGATGGTGTTTGGAAAGTCTCTTTTAAATGAGGGATATTTCTTGTAGAAAGGCCTAACAAATTAGACGCAGAAGATGAGAGTTTAGCATGTAAGGGGCGGGAGAAGCTTGGAGAACGAAAAAAATCGAGAAGGAAGAGCTGAAACAGAGTGAAATGAAGTGAGGCGGTGGAGTTTGCTGCATAAAAAGGCTGAATGTGGCGTGTTATTACCAGTTAATTGGTCCCAATTTTATTTTCTTTGTAAATTTTCAGCTACCTTTTTAAATATTACAAAATGACCTAAAATTAGTAAAATTTACTAAATTGTGCCACTGTCATTTTCTTTTCTGTTCCAACCATTTTCCATTTAAAAACTTATTTATTTTTATTTTATTTTATTATTATTTTTTTAAGCTAAATTATAGCTTATTTGGTCCACTTTGACCGCTCCTTAAGAAAATTAATTTTGCCCTTGTACAACTTTAAAATGTTCAATTCTATCACACATTTCTTTTGACATTTATAAAATATCAAACAAATTTATTTATTTATTTAAAACTTATTATTCCGTACATGTACAGTATAAATTATCGAGTTCTCACATTCTCCCTACCTTAAGAAATTCGGTCATCCGAATTTAACTTAATTCATAAGGTGGTAGGGTCTTGTATACTTATCATTCTTGGTCTTTTGATCATCTTCCATATTATACAGCTAGTATACCTTTAACATCATAATCGCCTTTTATACCACTATATATCATCTTTCATCATATACTTATACTTCCTTAAATTTCTTATCAATTGGGAGTTATCCATTTCCACTCCTTTTCATATCACATATGATTCATAATGTTCATCATCTGTTTTCTCAATTAGTATCAAGTCGATATAATTTGGTAATTGTCATTTCAACAAGTTAATCGGTTGTATGTAATTGTTCAGTAGCTTTCACATCTCGTGCATTCGCTCTCTCAACATATCTTTGAGCGTTTCCATTATACGCTCAGATATTTACATCAGTGCGGAGCGATGCTGTCTATAAATTTGGAATCTCAGAGCCTTTTGCTATTTCCCATAAATATATAGCTACTCAGAGATTCCCATCACATATATGTTCACTGGAATTTCACATACATTCTCATCATTTTATAATCGTATTTCGACTATGGCATTAAAGAATCTAAGAGTTTGAAAATGGAGGAGTGATTTTATTAGACTATCAGTCTATAATCACTTCTATATTATCTATCTCTTTTAGATTCTTCATTATTATCTCCAATACTCTTTTCATATTTATTTCATCAAATGCTGCAGTTCATTTGCAGACTTTACCATTTACCATCTTTACATTTATTCATCCATTAACTTTAACCTTTTACTTATTAGTCACGTCAGTAGAGAAGCTAACCCATAAACTCTCCTATAGACTGACAATAGTATTTAGCTAGACCCAGTACCTTCCGTATCTCAATAACTATTTCTTCATCATAAACAGATCCGCATTGCTCTGTCATTCGAGATCATATATCCTAGAAAGAGATACTGTCTAGCCCATCTTCTATTTGCCAATCTTAACATATAGATTACAATCTTTGAGAGTCCGCAGGGTCATACCACTATGCTGCTCATTTTCCATTGATGTCTTATACTGTATCAGTATATCATTACTTTATCCATATCTGGGTGCCTCATTCATTAGGCTTATATATCTCATAAGGAATTTCATTAACCTCGTAAACCTCAATAGGAACTCGTAAAAATTATCTCGAGTTCTAATCATTATCATCTTACAACCATCAATTTTTAACTTGTCATCTAGTGATGCCTTTTACAGATATTAGTCTTATAAACTCCTTATACATCTCCGATTAAATCAAATAAGACATCACTTCTATATGGATGATTGTTTGTTCTTCATAAGAACTTTATTTCATAATAGAAATTAAATTCACCATTTAATTCATCCTCAATCACATCATCTTTATTTCCATCATTTAACTGTATACAAGTGAATTTCATTATTCACTAATTTTTTTTTCAGAGTTATTTTCTTAAGCTTTTCGGATTCCTCTATGTTCTCCGATATAAGCTTAGAATAGATTTCATATCCATAATCGAGAAGATATTAACTCGATCTCTTAATCTATACTACTCTAAAAATTTATCGGGAATCTCATCCGATACTTTCTTTAATCATTCATCTCTCGTCATTTTGGACATTCATCTTTGTGTCCTATCATTTCACCGTATATTCTCAAGGCAAAGACATTTAATATTTAAATCATTTTAACATCTGCTCTGCCCTGATTCACTTATTTCCTCATATTTCACAGCATATCGATCATTTTAATTAGTATACTGTATCCAGTATAATTATTTGATTAACACCTTTCACAGCTAACCGATTTGTTATTGAAATTCATTTTAAAATCATTTTCATCTTATAATTCAGGTTAGCTATTATCATTCTCATCTCTTATCTTCACTTATTGTCCTTATGCATGTTCTCCAATTCCATATACTCCATACAGTACATCATTTCTATAAAACATATTTCAAACTATTCTGATTCTATGATTATCCATTGGATACTTCAGAAACTATATGAATGTATAAAACCAAAATTAATCGTACTGATATAAATTTCATAATATATACTAATTTCTTTCTCAGTCATCTCCAGTCATCATATTACTTTTCATCATATCCAATGATCCCGTAATAATATCCCATTAATACACTTTTAACTCCGACCCTTAAGAATCAATAACTGAGTCGCTCATCCTACGACTTCCCTATAACTATTCGGGTTACATCAGCACTTTTAAGTGCAGTAAAATTTATAATAGGGATCGTTATACTCCTATTATATCATTTATACCCTTAATAACTCCATTACTATCAATAGATTCAAAATCGACTTGGTTTATTACTATTCAAAACGTAATCTCACATAGGGGCATTTTCGTCATTTCACATTTATTTCTTTCTCCTTAGTATACATTTAACCAAAGATCTTCTTATCTATGTGCTGATAGTATCCTTTCTCGTACTAATATCAGCATTTTAAAATCATTTTTGATTTTGACAGAGAAATCCTATAGAATCCATAATTGGATTATTTTGCATAAAATGTAGCTTGACATCATCAATTACTCTATCAAATCAATCTATTCCAACTTCTGTTGGTCTATTTTGACTCTTGGTAATATTTTGGGTGTAGGGGTATTTTGGTCATTTTTGGTCAAAGATTTTTTCTCTCCTCCAAATACCTTCAATCGGTGATCTTAAGGTCTATTTAATAATGATATTTCATTCTCCTCCTTTATATCATCACTTTCAAGTCTCAGTTCGATCCGGACAGAAAAGTATTGGTGGGGCTCTCACCGAGTCCATTTCTGTTCCTTACCGAACCAACCTTCATTAAGATTGTAAGATCACCATTTCAAATAACCTTCCTGAGCCGTTTTCCCTTTTTGACATACTTAATTCATAATGCTCACTCCCTTTTAAAACATTTAATTCACTTTTGCAATCATTTATTTTCTCTATGTATTTAGACTGTATAGTACTACAGGGGATGTTAGTCTTTTTCAACACATTTTCTTTCCCAAAGTATCGACAGACATCAGGCCAATCGTGCTCTGATACCATTAAATCTGTCACAGCCCGTGACCCTATTTTTCATCTTTTTCTATACATCTTATTTGGTTGGGCTGTCTATGATACTTTACTTTTCTTTTACATATAAACAATTTCATATAAAATTATAATATGAATTACATCCCCTATCTTAATTCATAAGGAAGTAGTACTGTAGATAAGTCTAAATACAGAAAATAAATGATCATACCCTATTAAATAAATCAAGCTATCGCATCGTCCCCAAATGCATAGCCGAAGTCCTTTAGATGTCAGACTCTTAGTCCTCGAAAACCTGAAATGTTAATATTAATGGGTGAGCAAACCACGGCTTAGTAAGGGAATTATATGCCTCACTTGATACTCAGCTATCTATAGGCTGAAAAACTTTTTCATTTTTCCTATGGGCTCTAGGCTCGCATGTAGGAAGGATACTACAGTCGGCTAGGGATCCGGATGGAGTAAGTGAGGTATTTTGAAATACCTATCTTGTCCCGGAACCTAAAAGCAACTGTAGAGAGTAATTTTCTTTTCATTTGGAATTTAAATCCTTTTTCCTTTTTATTCCATATCGTTTTTATATTCTTTTCAAAATAATGCTTTTATGAAATAAAGCATTTAAATAAAATAACTTGTATTCATATATTCTTTGAAAAGAATATAGTTAAATCATCATCATTTTCATTCAAAACTCATTTCATATTTTACTATACAACCATAATTAGTACAGTACTTTAAATAGCAAAATCAGCTATTAAATCCTTTTCGTATAATATATATATCATTTAAATCTAATATTCAATTTAAAAATTTAAAATAAGAATATTAGATTTATTTTCCTCCTCTTTCCTTTTTGGAAAACATATCACATATTCATGTCACATATAGTCTAATATTCAATTAAAATCATAGTAAGAATATTAGACTTATAAACTCTTTTTCCTTTTGAAAACATATTACATGTTCAAATCACATGTCATATGAAAAATCATCTCGTAGTACTAAAATCAGTACCGAAATAAGCATTATGTAAAATGCTGTAAATCACTTTCATTTAACTCATCACATATCATGTAAAACGTTTACATTTCACGTATCACATATCATATAAAACATTTTCAAATATGGAGACTTAGATCATACGGGCACGCACGCCCAGCCCGTCCACTGGGTCATTACTCATATCATGCTATAGATCCCGAAGGGTATAAATAATCATGTTAGATCTATGGCCATAGTCTATAATTGTCCTCGGTGGATCACTGATCAGGTGTCGGCCGGGACTACATATCACATATCACATATTACATGTTACATATCACATATAACATATCAGCATGATAGGATGCCATCTAGTCTCAAAACCATATTTTTCATCATCAATAAACCTTTATGAAATTTATAAAAATATATAAAATTTCATAATTTAAAACCTTTACGTGTAGGGAATGATTAGCACCCTCACAACGCCAATCCTAAAATAGTACCAACTAATTTCAAGTTATCTTTATAATTTGCCTCGTATTTATATTAATTTCAATATGCTTATATATTGGGAATATTTCTAAGATTTTTCCATCAATATGGCTCAAATCCTAAAAATCTCCCTCACCTCAAGATTTTCTAGGAGTCTCAATTGACTTTCTTGAATTTCATTATCGAATCAATAAAATATTTTATAAAACTCTTATTATATATATTTTAAATTTGGCTCTAATGTTGACTACATATTAATTTCTATATTTTCTAAGTCTTATTTTACATTATTCTTATTTATATGTTTTATTTATTTATCTATTTAGAGAATAAATATGAATTATAATTTATTGAAGATTTTCTTAAAAGCGTCCCATCAATTTGGCTCGGCTTAAAAGAAATCTTTTCATTTAGAAATTTTCAAGGAGTCTCAATTGATTTTCTTGAAATTTCGTCATTGGCATAATCCGCATTTACTCCATTATCTAACTAATTTTATTTCTTATAATCTTTATTCTAAGCTATTTAGTTCATTTATTTATTTACTTATCTAATTTTATTTTAATTTCTTTAATTTTAATCTTGATCTAATTTATTTTTATTTTATTTATTTCATTTTTTATATTTATTTAATAAACATGAATTATGCTTTATTGAAAATTCTTTCAAAAGTATCCATCAATTCGGCTCAACTTAAGAAAGAATTATCTCACCTAGACATTTTTAAGATGTCTCAATTGACTTTCTCAAAATGTCATCATCGGTATAACTCATTTTCATTCCCTTTCAATTATTTATTTTCATTTAATTTTTAATTAATTTTTATGTAAGTTTAATGTACAAAGATTTATTTTTAGGCTAATTTGGTTTTCAATTTCTATTAGTTAACGAATCTAATTCTAAAAAAATACATAAAATGTTAAAAAGAAAAATAACTAAAATTAATAAGTTAATTAGATAAAACGAAATAATGAATTAATTGAAAAAATAATAATTAAAAATTTCGTAAATATCCTAAAAATATATTTAGTACATGCTTAAAATAATAAAAACTAAAACCAAGTTTGACAAACTAATAAACAACATCATGAAAACAAAAAATCCTGACACACTTGAAGTATAAAGGAAACAAAAGCATTTGAATAATCAATATATACGTAAGCAAGGATGGAATGAGTAATTATTGTCAGAATATTTCTTACCTTTCTCTTGCAATTTCTTTTCTCAACGCCTTTAGCTTAACAAGAGAGCAACGAACAGTAACAAGCTGCAGAGATGGAGATGAAGAGTAGGACAGCGTGCGGTGCTGATGGGAGACGCCTTTTTTCTATTTTAGTTTTTTATTTTGCCCGTGTATTTTTTGCCTCCTATTTGTTCTTAATCAAATTCTGGCAACAAAGTCTTATGCTGGAATTTTCTTCACTCAGCAGAGGTGACAATGGCAGCGACAAGCAACAATGGCGACGATGAAGTCTGGCGGCAAGAAACAGAAAGGAGCAGTGGGAGCGTGGAAACAATTGCTCGGTGAAGATGCAGTGGTGACATGATGAAGATGATAGGCAGGGTCAATAGCTTGAAGGCGGTGAAGATGAATACAGAGGCTGTGTAACAAGGCCTGAAGCGCAAAGAATGTCGTCCCCCTCGTTTTACTTCTTGTCCTTATTTAAATGGACCTAGGTTTCTTTTTATTTTAGATAATACATAAAAATCAAGAATCAATCTTTTAGGAAATTTTTAGATTTTAAGAATCAGATCTTAAATCCGATATTAATTCTGATTTTCCTTTTCACAAAATTTAAATTTCAATCTTTAATAGTCTTATTTAAATCTGCTTTCCTATCAAAATTAATTTCGATTTCCTTCCCTTTTTATTATATTTTATAAAAATCAAAATCAAAATCCAAAATTTATTTCTAGATCTAAATTAAAAATAAAAAAATCAATAATAAAATATATAAAAACTAACTAATCAAAAATGTTTGAAAAAGACTCAGACAAAAATGGTGTCTACAAGGCCATTTAAGATCTTAAACCGAGTGGGAGATGTAGCTTACAGGTTAGCTTTACCTCCACAGCTAGCCGGTGTGCATAATGTCTTCCATGTGTTCATGTTACGGAAGTATCATCCAAATCCTTCTCATGTCATTCAATATTAACTGTTGGAAATCCAAGAGGACATGAGCTATTTAGAGAAGCTAATTAGGATTCTGGACTGAAAGGAGAAAGTGTTGTGGTCTAAGATGATTCCCTTAGTCAAAGTTCTCTCACAATACCATTCTTCAGAGGAAGCGACATGAGAATTGGAAAGTCTTATGAAAGAGAAGTATCTAGAATTATTTTCAAAGTAGCCTAACTTAAATTTGGAGGATCAAATTTCTTAAGGTGGGGAGGATGTGAGATCCACATATTCTTTCCATATATACATTGTATTAAAGTTTGAATGATTAGATTTACCAATGATAATAAGTTACCATACACCTTGTAGGTATTGGAGAAATCATTAAGTAGGGCCCATAGGAGTTTCTTTAACTCGGATGGGAACGGAAGTGGCAAATTGTTGCCTTTGAGGTCGAAATACATAATTGGTAAGAAGACCACTTTCCGAACTTCCTTTGTGTGAGTATACCTAGGTTTGCGTGCAATAAATTCAATAATGACAGTTTAGTCCATAGCCTGAAATTACTTTTGCAAATAACAATCAATCTAGTTCGACTTTGGACCAATATACTATTATAGATGAAACCTCGTGTGAAGAAGTCTTACGCTATTCCAATACGTGGACTAAATCACACAAAAAGCTAAAAACAATACGAATGAACTTAAGAGCTTTATCTAAGGCTATTTTGGTAAATTCACATATAAGGTCGACCAAACCCTATCCAAAAGTCAATGTTTGACTTAGACTATTATAAACAAATATATTTGAATAAAACTAAAAATAAAATATGAATTTTATATGATTGATTAAATGATAGCATATTAGAAAGGATACGGATGGAAATACAAGAATTTTAAAGGGACAGAATTGAGCTTTGACCATGGCTAATATTTTAATGTTAAAATAATAATAAATTAAGATATTTTAAGTCTCCTTGCTCCTTATGGCTGGTGATGAGCAAAAAGTTGTAATCTTGCAAGTGCATGAATCAAAATAGTATAGCGTGCAAGTAGAAGAGTCGCTCACATAGAGATTTGCCAAATTTATTCAATTTAAATTTAACAACTTATGTCCTAAGAAAAATTATGAAAATCAAATAAAAGAAAATATCTAATTATCTATAAAGAAACTAACCAATCAAATTAATTAACCTAATTAAAACTTATAAATTACCCACTAGAGAAAAGTCTTGGAATTTGATTTCATAAATACATTGCAATTTTAGGTCTTTAATTCTAAAAATCTCAATTCAATTTTAGGGTTCATTCTTCTTAATATATGGTTGCACTATTTGATGGCAGCTATGATCAAGTATTTTTAATCATTAAATTATCTATGATGTGTAGTATAATCAATAACTAAAAACCTATTAAGAATAGAAGAATATATAACAAGAACCAAAAAAATATTCTAGCTTGATGTATGCCTCAAATATTTATTCAATCATTCAAGAAAGCTATACATGGTTTAACATATGATGTATACCCTTATCATGTCTCATACAACCAATTTATTCAAATTAGAGATGGCTAGTTAATAACACAAATCAAAGATTGAATTAATCACCAAAGGGTTGTGGCTCAGTTAGCAACGCATGCTGAGTTTGTGGGAAAAGCTCTCGGGTTCGACTCCTACTAAACACATCTGAGTGAAGAGCCTTAACTGTGACTAAACTCCGAACAGGATTAGTCTCGGATCGTTAAAATAGATGAGAATACCTATGGTCTACACAAAAAAAAAATTGAATTAATCACAATGAATGAAATTAGAATTTAAGAATTAATCAATTAATCGTAAAGACATAAAATATGCAAGTAGGCTCAATCAAATTCCTAGTAAAAAGATTAGTTCATGTTTAATCTAGCAAAACACATTATTAAATTAATAAGAGTCATGCTTAATCAAACAATAACTAATTCAAAAATTATACTATATCTATATCTATATAATTTAATAATGCATTAAACATAATATACGGTTTGAAGCCATTCAACCAAGTTTATGCATGTGCAACAAAAATAACATGGACATCACATCCATCAATGCTTCAAGCAACCCCAATTTAATTTTGTCCTACTTCAAATCATCTCTGTACTAGTCCCAATTAGCAGCAGCTCAAGCAAGCCATGTGTGTCCCCTTGTTTCTGTGCATGCACGCCATAAGACAACAGCAAACACCCCACGCGTCACCTGCCTTGGGTTCAATATTGCTGTAACAAATACAGAAAAGGAATCCAACTACTTTGTTTCAAATATTCAGCAATGTTACAATCCAAACTAAGATGATGCAGAATTTAAGAGAAGAAGATAGCAGAAAGGAAAGAACAGAAGAAGATATAGACCAGAGAAGAGAACTTGAGAGAAAGAGTTGTTAGGGAAGAGAGAAATTTGTGAAAGCTATTGTATATTCATCCATGCCTATTCCATTACATTTTGGAATATATATTATTCCAGCAGAGCACGTTTTGCCATCCCTGTTAATCAAACTACTATAATGCTAATTAAAACTATTAACTAACATATGGGTTTTCATTTAGAATTAAGCTAAACATCTGTGTTTAAACTTCATTACTTTTGTTCTGTGACAATACCCTGCCCTCCAAAACATCGTTGTCCTCAAGGATGAAGGTCTGTCTAAGTCCTCTGTTTGTGAGCTTGTTCCATTCCAGCTAGAGCTCACGTTTGTACAATAATGAATTGATATTGATCTCACAACACACATAACAGATTTCTTTCTTGACATGATCCCAATTAGATGCACCTTGGGACAAGCAATCATCAACCATCCCTTGTGAACTAGCTGAATGGTTCACAGCCATTTTGTAATCAATTATAATATTTGAGTCTTTGCCAAGAAAATTCCCAGCAAAAATATTATCGATGATATAGACTCTAGCACTAATAATCATGTTCACATTATCATCTCCTTTGCCCAACCTATAAAAATAATCATTCCCTTCAATACTTGAGTTATCAATCTTAATGATTGCACCTGATTTCTAGCTAGTCTAGTTGTCTACAATTGACAAAAGAATTACCTTCAAAATAGCAGCTTCATAACATCACTTCGAAGGATACCACCTTGAATAATAGCTTTTATCCTTTTGCATGTAGACTTGCCACAATTTACTGAAACAATTTCTTGCACCTTGGGAACACAATTCATATCGCCAACATTCCCACATATAATATGGATTAAGGAGGACTGTAAAACATGCACTCTTGAAGCAAAACTAGTTGCATCATCTGCAGTAGCAATTGAATCAAGTTCATCAAAGAGCAAGACATAAGGAACAGACTAGCGAGCCTTGTCAAAATTATTCCCTTCCATTTTCAAGACTTTAAAGACTTGTCTACTGTTAAAGAAATTGCACAAATATATGCCCAAGTCTTGTTAAAGCCACACAATATCCTGGTTTGCTCCATTATCAACATCAAATTTTGCTGTAGCAACCATCAACCCTCCTAGTGTCTCAATATCAAGCAACACCAAAGTGTAGTCAAGTAGAAAGAACTTTTTAATGTTCTCATGAAGTAAACCAGTAGCAAGAACTACTAAAGCATACATGGCTAGCCTCTTGGCATTTTCTTGGATTACAAGCTCAATTAGCTCATTAGAATCAGTCTTGAGCACGACATGACAATTAGTAATGTGAGCACCAATTTCAGAATACTGTTGACAATGTAGGGAAAAGTCATCGACATTCTTTTGTGTTGTTGTAGTTGCATGGGTAGTTGTCATTAAACGTCTAACGATATGTGTTGGGCTTTTAGAAAATGTTGTTAAAAAACCAAAGGACTCAACAACCAACGCAGCCTCATAATTATTCCAAGTGATCTCTGCAAAAGTAACAGCAATACCTATGCCATTGACGCCCCTTTTTGTAATCTGGTCTTCAATTAACTTCTTAAGAGATTGTGCCTTCTCATTGCTATTTACAACAATGTTTTTCCCACCAAGGCAAAGCTCCTTAACTCTCTTAGAACTTGACTCGACTATTTTAAGACATGTCAATCCTAAAGCATTTGAATCAAAGCCAAGAAGCTCGAACTTTTTTATGCTATCAAATATAAAGCTTTCAAGTGCATAAGTTGTCCTCCTGACACTAGATTTAGCAACTACAACACTATTTTGTTCATAACTGACCACAAATATCTTTAAAATAGACATTATATCTGTCGTCAGAGTCCCTTCGTTGTCCATGCAATTCACTGTGGTACAACCTAAGGTTTCTACAAATGATAAGGGTTGAAAAATAGCATTTGGCACAACCATTTGTTTTGTTCCAAGAGCCAAACACCTTACCACAACAAGAATTTTGCTTCTCACAACTCCATGCTTCTTCCTTTCCATTACTAAAAGTCGAAACTCGTAGGGGTCTCGGATTGTAATCAGCTTATTCTTAGACAAAAACAACATTGATTAAGCCTTTTCACGATTCTCACAAGCACCAACAGCCTTCAAAACGAAAGGCCAAGCTAATCTATCATTGCTCACAACCTCTTCAAAATCAAACTTGTATTCTGTGATAAAAGGTGCCATAATAAATTGAAAAACATTTCTATTCACTACTACAATACCTACATTTTCTTGTTTACAATGTTGAAACAGATGGAAAGGATAGGTATCTCCATGATTAATCAGGACAGTATTTTTGCTAACAATGGGTTCTAATTTGAAGAACCCAATTCAAGGTAATTGAACCCTTAATCTCTCCATTCAAGAATCTTGTAAATTCTAATGGATGCAACTCTAGAATCTACGACTCTAAACTTTTTGCCATCTAACATTTTCATCAACCTCGGCTGTTGGATTTCCACGATGGTCAAAGATCTGCCTAGCATTGATAGAGACGATGGTAACATCCATGAGATTAAAGTTGTTTTTGAGATCTGCTTTCTCTCTTTCATAACCTTCAAATGGATTGTGCCCAAATGCATCCAAAGAGTGGATTGAAGGAGAGAGCATCACTGCCTTGATCTGATCTTGATCACATAGATCCCGCTTGCAAAAGGAAATCTGGTTGCAATTTTCAAGCTCATCTAATTTCTAGTAATCCAACTCTAACATTGAATCAATAACTTGGTCATCATAAGAAGAAATCCAGCCAATAACAGAGCCAGATTCATTTTATTTTATGCCCAACGTCAAACCATCATTTTCCTTTTCTTCCTCTTTTTTATCATCAACAACATCAGAGTTAAAATCTTCTGATGTTAAACCACCAACTACACCTTCATTTTCAAATTTTACAGATCTGAGAGAAGCCTTCAAATCATCAAACATCTTGTCTACTCTTACCAATGTTACAATCTAAACTAAGATGATGCCGAATTTAAGAAAAGATAGCAGAAGGGAAAGAACAGAAGAAGATATAGACCAGAGAAGAGAACTTGAGAGAAAAAGTTGTTAGGGAAGAGAGAAATTTGTGAAAGCTGTTATATATTCATCCATGCCCATTCCATTACATTCTAGAATATATAGCATTCCAGCAGTACACGTTTTGCCATCCCTGTTAATCAAACTACTATAATGCTAATTAAAACTATTAACTAACATATGGGTTTTCATTTAGAATTAAGCTAAACGATTACATTTAAACTTCATTACTTTTGTTCTGTGACAAGCAATAACTCACTACTCAAACACCAGCATCTAAAGTCCAAGTCAGCTTCACATTTTTTTAAGGTTTGTTTTTTCCTTCGGTCTGCTGCATT
This sequence comes from Heritiera fomes, assembly GCA_032173925.1. Taxonomy (NCBI): domain Eukaryota; kingdom Viridiplantae; phylum Streptophyta; class Magnoliopsida; order Malvales; family Malvaceae; genus Heritiera; species Heritiera fomes. The sequence goes on from JAPDPM010000003.1 coordinate 37,122,873, forward strand.
TTGCACACCTCACCACGTTTCTGGTCTCTCTTTCTTTAAGTTATTGCCACCCCTCTCTATCTCTTTCTATATCTTCTGTAACCTAAGAAAAAAAAAGAAAACACAAGGCAAGTAGAAAACACAAAGTAAAACAAAACTTCTCTCTCAATTACTTTCTGTCCAACGTGTTGCCACCTCCCTCTTCTCCTTTTATAAATTTTCTTTTAGATCTCTAGGGTTTCTTTTTAATCAAGAAATAATCTTAGCCTTTCATTATATTTTAATCATGTGGTCCTAAAAGTCTTCAAAGAAAATCAGAATTTTATTATAACTTTAGAAAGTCAAACAACATGTATTTTAAAAATTTATTCCAATCACATAATTTATTATTTAATTTCATGCCATAACTTCCAAAATTAAGTCCAAAATCATCTTCTCTAAATTTAATTCACAAAATACATTTAAAGATTTATTTTACAAAAGAATATAGCATAAATGTGGTAATAAATAATATAAACAATATAACAAATATATTATTATCAGTTGGCCACCATTGAAGCTTCTTCCACTTTCTCTAAGTGTTAAGAGAGAGAAAGCTAGAAAACCAACCCTTAGACTACTCCAAACCAATTCCTTCACTAAGGAAGAATTATTCCTTTCCCCTAGCCCTATCTAAATCATGAATATTGAAGCTTGAAGTGGCCATTTGCTTGGTGAAAAACTCCTCCAAAGTTTCGACCATAGTGAAGGTTAGTGAGAAATTGTTGGTTCTTGATTTTAGTGGTTGATTTAAATGTGTTCTTGATGCTTAAGCATGTTTATGGCATTAAATTGAAACAAAAATGATTGTAGGAAAGACTTAGGGTTTCAGCCAAGAGAGGGTTTAAGGAGATCATGTTGAATTTCATGCATGAATGGTATAGGATGCATGTAGAGAGTATGATAAAGCTAGCCATAGTGTTAGAATTGAAAAAGGAAGAGTATAGACATAAGGGGTGCATTTAGCCAAAGTGGAACCTTAGGGTAACCATGCTCAATCTGATATGAAAAAGGCTAAAGAATAATATTTAGATGTTAACGAGACTGTTGGTACAATCAGATTTGAAAAAGGACATGTTTTGACTTTAGTTGCAGTATAAGTACCAGTATGATGTAGACCGGATCTGTTATTGAGTTAGGAAATATGAAAGGTCTTAAGAAGTAGCATATTCTTTGTAAAGGAAATGTTGAATTTTAATTATATTTTGATACTGTTTTGCAGCCTAGAAGGCTAGGGAGTAACAGGCAAATATATATGCTTACCTATTTATTGGAACTGTTAAATTGCCATTATGGGCTGTAGAAGTTTTGGTGAGGGATATGTATGAAAGACTTAGATGATACTATGATTGCATTGGGGTTTAATGTTGAAATTGTGGACAAATTGGATTGTTTATCTAAGTGCAGGAGGGTTTAGGAATCAATTAAGTGAGTTTTGATTTGGCAATGTCTAATAGCAGTCGACTGCCTAGGTGAGCAGTTGACTGCCTAAGCTTAGGATTTGTGCAAAATTAGTTACTGACCTTATAGCAACTGATTGGTATTTATGACCAGTCGACTGCCTTTAAGAAATTTACAATCTGTTTGAAAAACAGCCGACTGCCATATAGGACCAATCGACTGATTTTAAGTAATTTGCATTTTGTTTAAAAAATAGTCGATTGCTCAAGGAGGTAGTCAAACTGCATTTTCCTAATTTAACTACTGTCTGAAAACCAATTGACTGCCCAAATAAGGCAGTTGACCGCCATAATAAGACAGTTGACTGCCAAGTACCTTGAACATTTTATTTAAATTAAATTTTATTTTTCAAAAATTAATTTGTTATAGGGTAGCCAACTGCCCATATAAGGTAGTCAACTACCCAAAGCCAAAATTATTCCTATTTTACAAAATCATCAAAGAAGTTGGCTATCCACTAAAGTTATTTAATTGCCTAAGCTTAAAATTGTTTTGACAAATATTATACTATGTTTGATCTAATAAAAATTGATTGAAAATGGTTTGTTTGAAAGATTAAATGAATTCTTAAATGTTTTAAGACAGATTGACTTCTCATAATTGCCTTCGAGTAATTATGCTAATGTAATGTTTCCTGTTTGACATTGATCACATCTTCAGCACCCACAATTGTCACCTAATCAGTGTACCATGTGGACTCTATTGACTATGGCCATAGGTCTTAATGTTATTCCCTTCGGGAAATTAATGTCACATGATTCTATTAAGTTGTTAACTATCTCCATCGAATATGTTATTGGAATGAAACAGAATGAAATGTCTTATTGGGGTGTATTTGTCAGAATTGAATGCTTTAATGCAAAGGTTTATGTAAATGATATGGTTTTACTGTTTAAATGAAATGGTTTACTATACTATCATCGAAATGATTTAAATGGTTATTGTTATCGTTGGATTATTGAATGAATTATTTTACACTACGTGGCATGGTTATTAACATCATAAAAGTGATAGAACCTTGGTTAAAAATGTATGAAGTCCTTTTCCGTGCGGAACATTTAAAATTTTCCCTATAATCAAAGCTAGAAACCGGAACAAGTGAGGTGCTTCAAAGCATCTTTCCGTAATCAGCTTGGTATCCCTAACTGATTATAGAAAATTCTTCCGTTCTAACACTATGTCACTGTTAGAGAATGTATACGTACATGAATTAGTTATGTTCAGGATACATGCATGTAGTTGCATAGTATTTGTTCTTTTATACATATGTCTTACTAGGCATGAGTTCACCCCCCCCCCCCCCCTTTTTCCCCTTTCAGATTATCTGCAGTAGTCCAATAGAAGGATTTGGTTTTTAATGATATGCCTTCGAGGCAATCACACATTCCTTGGAGGTATATAGTACTTTCTTTTATATGTTCAAACTTATTGTACAATACAGTAACGCACTTTTGTATACATGTATATGGGATGTAAACTATGATATAGTTGAAAGTTTATGAGAAATCAGTTGTAAGATGTACTTCGTAAAATGATATAATATATCCAATATTGAGATTTAAATTTCTATATTTGATTTATGGTGTTTTGAATGAATGAATGAATGAATTAATAAGGAACTGTTGACTGAAAATCCTAAGACTTAAGTGAAGTAAGAAAGAAAGAATGAATAATGACTTGACAAACGGCCTAAGTTAATGATTGAAAGGAAAAAGTTAGCTCTAATTTTAGAGAAAAAGGGCATCAACTGAGTGTAGGTGTTAGGTTATGAGGAAATGTGATACTTCAAAGTATCATTCTGACTAATACCCCACAGAACCCTAATCAAACTTGAGTAGCTTAAGTATCATTAAATGAGTGATAGGATTTGTTATGACCAAGGACTGCTAGGAATGTATAACATAGATGCATAATATTTTATATATTTATATTGTTAAAACTAGTTTATGCATTCTTCAGGCACGCATTAGTTTGATATGAGCCTAATTAACTTTTATGTACGTTATTTACTGGGTATATGCTCACTCCCCTCTGTTCATTCCTTTATAGACTGTTCAGTTAGGCTTTGACGTATGATAAGGGGAACCAACCTCAATCAACCTCATCATTGGAAGCATACACACACACTTTTGGAGGTATAACCTCATTATATCCATTTCCTTATATTCTAGACATGTTATGTACATAGTGATGTAAAGTCTGACAAGAACAAAGGCAATTTAGTTAACATACGTTTACGATAAGTTAAAATTAGTTGGAACCATTTTAGAATAAGCGTTGTGGAGATGCAAATTCTTTTATGCGCATGACCAAGCTTTTGAACCCATCCTTGAATTGTGATCAATACTTACCATTTAGAAACCTTTAGTCAAGCTTAGGGTATTATTAAGTTTAAATAAGTGACCAATCACATTAAGATAGAAAATAATTGGTGGAAACTTCTTTCATTTTTCTGTCTAATATTTAAGCTCCACTGAATTAAAGATTATGACATAGAATCAAACCTTTCATAAGGTGATTAATATTGTAGGTATATTCCAACAATACTTTCTATTTCAATAATATACCTCAAAAATATTTATTAAAAGAATGATGATTGCACAGTTTTTAAATTCTTTAACCATGTTAAAAAAAAATTTAATATTTATGTCGAAGAAAACCAAATTGTCACTTTTCATGTAATGATTCAGAATTTCATTTAACGACTTAATCATTTATACATTAAACTGCAAACGTCCTATGAATAACTTCTAAATATTTACAGTTGATAACTCTATGAAAATAGAGTTATTTTAGTACTTTATTGATTAATAATTATTTAATTCCCCCATAATTTTATTATTTATTCCCCTAATTTTATTAAATTTCTCATATTTTGTAGAAAAATAAATTCTAGATGAATTTTAGTCTTTTCGGTAGAAAATAGATTGAAAATGAATAAGAAAAGAGACTAGACCACTACAAGACAAGGGAGTATGACTCTTCATTTTCTCTCTCATCGTTTGACATCTAACATGCCACATATCATCATCCTACTCACTCTTAGTGGATAAGAACAAAAGACACATGCCAACACATACAGGACACATGCCAACACATACAGGACACATGCAAACACATGAAGGACACATGCCCTTGCCACCTTACATGCTTATGTGGATTAGAAGACAAAAAGGAAGGTGCTAGAAGGGATGAAATGTCCATGGCTGATGTGAGCACTTAAATGACATGGAAATATCTATTTTGAAGAGCCAAGGACATGAAGACAAGTGGCAATTAATGCCAACTCATCTAGGATAGGAAATTACCATTGTATCCCTAGGTTAAATGACTATATAAGCAACTTTATGAAAGCTAACCTCGGGTGGGCTGCATAAGGTTTCTTAGATTTACTTTTCCAGCACATTTTTATGTCTTTACAAGTTTAGAGCAGCCACCATTTTTATTCCTTGAAGTTCTTTACATTTTTGCAAGTTAAATACAAGTTTTCATGATGTTTTCCTTTACTCTTTACTACATTGTTGCACTCTTTACTTAAGCTTTTTGTTTCTTTAAATTTCCAGCAACTTTTATCATCGTCTACTCTTTCTTTTTCTCTTATCTTGGTTCATGATTGAGCCCCATGATCATTGGAGCTTGAGAGGTTGAAAAATCACCTCCTTAGCTCTTGTGAGGGAGCTTGGTCCATAGTTTCCTTTTACAATTTTTATTTTATATTTTTAAGCTTCTAAATGAATTTTTAGTATTTTATTTCTACTGTTTTAAGGGGTCTAGATTATTGGGTTAAAACAGTTTTTAAAAATCTTCTAAAACCAAAATAAAAAAAATGTTTAAAGTAGGATATGTGGGAAGTTGGCCTTATTTTAGGCTAGTCTAGAGTAGGTATTTTTATTTTCTGTTTTCAAACTTTAAAATGATTTTTTATTATTTTTATTCTACTAAGTTAGGAATCTAGCTTATTGGGTTAAAACAGTTTTTAAAAATCATTTAAAACAAAAATAAAAAATATTTAAAGTAGGCTGATTCAAGTTAGGCGTTAGCTAGGTACCGTGCATTGTTTTTGGTTTTTGCTATTTTATTAGCAGTTTCAGTTCTATTTTGAAGGTATTTTAGGTGTTTCTTAGGTCATTTAGAATATATGTTAAGGGTACTGCATTTAGGTTTGAGTATATTAGGTGTTTGAGTAAAGTTTCAACTAGCATCTCACTTAGTTTGCATCAAATTCTACCTTGCCATTTTTGCTGCTGTTAGGCGTCCTTTGTGGTATTTTGTTGGTCTGTTTTTGGCATATTTTAAGTGCATTTCCAGTAGTATAATCTCCTGTTTACATCATATAAATTTTAGGGATTTTTTAGGAGTCAATTTGGATTAGTTTCCTTAGTCATTTCATAGTTTGTTCATGCATTGCATTTTGGTTTCCTAATCAGTTTTGCAGTTACTGTTTTAGCATTTCATGGCTATTTAGTGTTCAATTTACGTGCATTTCATTAGTCTTAAAGCATGTTAGTGTTAAGTACTCATCTTAGGATTTTTAGGAAGCATTAGGGTAATTTTAGGATGCATTTTCATTAATCTCCTTAGCTTAGGTGTTCCTTGGGAGTTTACTGTCCAGATTTTTTTTTACTTACAGTTTTGATCATTATTTAGGGCATATTTCATTAATTTTAATTCATTTTAGGTTCATATAATTAGTGGTCTAAGTGTAGGTTAAGATAGATAATTTTTCATGAGCATTTAGTTACATTTTCAATTCAATTTTGCATTAAATTTCAATTCTGTCCAGGTTTTATATTCACATTAATTCTATGCATTTAGGTATTGTTTTAGGTACATTTTAGGTGTCTTAGGGTAGCATTCATATAGTTCTTTGATTAGGTAAAATTTGTTTTAATTTCAAGTTCATTTACTTAGGCATTTTCATGCATTAGTTTAGGAACTTCATGCATTAATTCATTTTTTTTCAATTGCATTAGTTTTGATTTAAATTTTTTTTACATGTTCATGCATTTTTATTTTCATTTTAGGATTTTCATGCATATTTTCATTATTTGCATTTTAGACCCTTACAGTTAGGAAATTACATTTTTACCCTTCCATTTTACTAATTTGTATTTTTGTTTCTTTTCTTTTGCAGTTATTTTATTTTTATCATTTCTACTGTAAGTATTTCTTATTTGCTTTTTAATTTCAATTACTTTTGTTTTATTTTATTTTAATGTTGTTATTTTCATTTATTTTATTTTGCTTTGTTAGCCTTTGTAGATCACCCTTAACTAAATTCATAATTTGCTAGGATATACCATAGATAATAGTATCCGGTACTTAGCTAGGCTTCGCGACACAAGTCTCTGTGCGATGATATTTCTGGACATACCTCCATATTACTTGAAAACCATGTGAACTTGCGTGTAGACTCTTTTTAGGGTCGACAACAGTCCCATAAATTTTTTTCTAACAAAAAAATTATTTATAAAAAAAAAAGAAAAAAGAAATAAAGCTCTATCGAGCTTGAGCCTTCAATGATGTGGGGTGAGTTTAGGAGCGTTCATTCGGTTAATTCGGTTAATTTCGAACCGAATTATATATTTTTACTTTAGTTAACCGAACTGAAATTTATATTTTCAAATTAACCGAACCGAACTATAATTCGGTTAATTAACGAATTACCGAATTAACTGAACTTTATACAAAATTATACATATTATATATATTATAATATTATATATTATATTATATATAATATATTATATTTTATATATATTATAGTATATATTATATATTATATGTAATATAATTTGGTTAATTCGGTTAATCGAAATTAATTCGATCTTCGAACCAAATTAACCAATAACCGAATTTTCCTAACTCCTATTTTCGTTAATTGATCGAATTAAATTCGGTGACCGTCTGATTAATCGAATTAAATTTGTGATCGGTTAACCAAATTTCTTCCAAATTATGAACACCCCTAGGTGAGTTTGGGAGTGCAGTGTGGTGAGGTGAGGAGGAGGGCAATTTTTATCTTTAATTATATTTTATATTTAAATTTTTTATTATTTATTAAAATATATATTTTTAATGATCTTTTACTTATTTTCAATCTCATCTGAGTCAATCTCACTATCCATTGAAAATAGACTCAAATCAAAGCTTGATCTGATTTTTAATTGGTCTTCATTTATTTACCCAAACTCATTTAATACATTCAATATTCTTGTCCAAGTCCTCTTAAAAATTTGATGAACTTTTAGACTTAAACGAGTAACTTGACATTTGGATAGGTTTACTGTTTCTCTTCTTGATTTTCATGCCTCTTATTCTTTATTTTAAAAAAATTGGAGGTGTTTGAAAGACTAAAATACTAAAAAAGCCTCTGTACATTTATGCTTTTCCTAAATAAGCTTTTATACTTTTAATGTACTCAAATAGGCACCTATACATTAATTTATACCTGTGTAAGCCCTTATTTATAACCGAAATATTGCAATCGTTAACTCATTTCTCAATGGACATTAGATGGCTATGTGAATGATTATGTGGCATGATGATATGGCTAAATGAAATTGAGTTGGACTAAGATAATTGACCAAAAAAAACTTTTAATTACTTAATCTAGAACAAAGAAACACCTTGAACCCGATATATAAAAAAAAAAAAACCTTCCAATCCAATTAACTTGAAATCAATTTCATCTCTAAATTTAAATTGAAGAGAATAAACATTCTTTTATTAAAAAGAAAAAAAACCCAAAAAAATCTTCAGAAAATACCCTAAACCCAAAGGTGACTTAGGAATACTGACAGCCCATTAACCCCTCCATGCTCTTGCGCAGCATTAAAATTGTGATCCCTAGTCACTGAAGCAAGTTGCTCTCGTCAAATAGCAAATCACCACTAGGAAATAGGAATTGTGTGTGGAATTGCTATTTCATTTCTTGTTCCCCAACTTGCTTGGAAATATATGCTGCTCGTATAACTTGCGTATGTGCTCTGATCTTCCTCAAAATTTGTTTCTTCTCCTTCCTTTTTCAAGTCTAAGGTGTATCTAGATCGACGAGAAGCATTAAGCACTTAGTGCAGCTTGTTCCCAACGGCAGAGGTAGTCGATAAGAGCATTCTTAATGCTGCTGATGTCAAAAGACCAATACTAAATTCATGGTTTTTTGGGGTTTTTTTAAATAAAAAAGTGCTTTTTCTCTTCAATTTAGATTTAGAAATGAAATTGATTTCAAGTTAATAAGATTGCAAGGTTTTCTTTTCCTTTATCAGGTTCAAGGTGTTTCTTTGCTTATGTTATTAAAAGTTAATTTTTCTTTTGTTCATTATCTTAGTCCAACTCAATTTCATTTATCTATGTATCATGCTACATAATCATCCACATGGACATCCAATGTCAAGTGGTAAATGAGTTAACGGCAATAATCTTTCCATTAGAAATAGACTTACATAGGCATAAATTGAAGTATAAAAACCTATTTAAAATGATGAAAGTACGTGAACTTATTTAAAAAAAGCATAAAAGTAGGACTTTTTTTTAGTATTTTAGCCTTTTTGAAATTGTTACTTTATTGGAATATTTTACATCAATGCTAAAAGGAAATCAAGAAAAAATAAAAATAAAAAAGATAATGTGTCAATTTGTTACGTGTTTTTATTGACTACTTTTAGACACATCAAATATTTACCTATTTATCTCGTTTACCATCGATAAACAAAAATAAAATTTTAGTATCTAGTTGAACATGCAAATGCCAAATGAAACATTTGACTGTAATTCAGAAACCAAATTTGTAATTACCTTTATAAAAATGATTTAATTTTTTAAATAATTTCTCACTCAATAAGTAAAAAGTACAAACAAGATTTGCAGATAAACTGTTTTGGGTTCTTTAAGAACCGAAAATAAGCTTCGAAAGACCAAAAGCCAAGGCTTCAAACTAAATCTTCTGCGGCAAATAAATAAACAAATTTAATAAAACATTGAATGAACACCAAACATAGGCTTTGCAAGTCAGAAAGGATGGAAAAAAGTGAAGATGAAAAATTTGATAATCTAATGGTTAGGTTTCATAGCCATTTTCCTATTTTGCAGCTCAAATAAGACAACCATTTTCATTTTCATAAGTTAAAACCAACAATATGACTGAAGCAGAGTAAAAGATCCAAAGCTATTCAATAAATCTCTCATTCCAAAATCATGAATAGCCCAGGATATGCAACGAACATAAGGTGATAACAAATATATCAGACCAAAAATCTTCTTATGACATAGGACTCCTTTTCAATCTCGATTCGAAACAAGCAGAGACAATCTCCTGCAGATGAAGGTCCAAGCAGCAACAAGACCAAGAGCCCATAGGCAATGTTATAGAGGTGTTGCAAATCCTGCCGGCACAAAACGTGTCAATTGCTTAGAACAGAAGACCAACTGCAGTAAATGAAAATGCAGGCTCACTGCAGTCAGGCACTCATGCTAAGGTAAGCATAACCTAGCATGCAACTAATGGCAGAGATACACTTCCTAAGTGTGATCCGCAATTGGATATAAAAAAAATTATTCAAGAGTTTTAACTTATAACATTATATTCTACTTCAAATGCTCACAATGACAACTGATTAAGATGTCTCTAGCATACTAAAAGTATGTACAACCACAATAACGCTGAAGCACAAGTTTTATTTAAGTTGAATAAAAGCTGGTAAACTATAAAATGTACGCAAGAAGTTGTTCTTGAAAATTTGTTTTTACGGGTATCAACAACTTCAAATTAAATTTGAATTTGAAGAGCTAAAGGAAACTTTTGGAAAAGATTAAAGTTAAAAAACAACCTGCTATTTGTCGTTGGCAATAAAAGGTGCCAACCTCTTCAATTGAAACTTGAAGGAGAGAAAATAGCAAGCTGTTTTTGAATTTTTCTTTTTTTTTTTTTCAAATTTGCATGAATCCAAACTTTTTCCTAAAGAAATTTAATTAACAAATTATTCTAAAACTATGAATTTTTTTTTGAGTTTTGAAATCATCAAGATCAATTTCAACCAAAACACAGAACACAAACATTAATTACTAGGTTTCCTGAGAAAAAAAAAAAACTAGTGGCTGAGTTTATCTACTTCTAGCTCCAATTTCGCACTGCTCAATTCTAAATCTCTTATTATTTTTTAAAAGGACACAATAATTTTCTTTTGTCTAGGAACTGAAAGCTGCATTGTGAAACCCCATTCTAAAACTGGAATGCAAGCTAAGAAACCCCAAAGAAATTATCCAACAAAAGGATGCACAGATATGGATCAAGATGTGAGACCTCATATCCTGAAGCACTGTTTAATTTTATCTATATAATTAAGAATATTGAAGATTTTATAATTAAAAAATTATTAACTATATTTTAGGTATAAAGGCCAAATAATAGGTGGGCCCCACTGACCCTTTTAAGGTCCCGATAGAGGTGGAACTTAGTAGATTCGATATTCAGAGCCAGAAATTATGTTGGTAAGAATCCTAACCTGTGAGGGGACCATATTTTCCTAAGGGATACTAGGAAATTGACTTTTCAAGATGAAAAATCAATGAAAATGAATAAATTAATTTATTGAAAGTAATAGGTAAATTTATTTAAGAGTTGCAAATTTTGAGGATAGAAACATCAAAAGAATTAAATAACCAATCAATAGTGTTTTGTTTATAATTCTTGATCGAAGTAACCAAATGATAAACCGTAAAATTGAAAGTAATAGGTAAATTTATTTAAGAGTTGCAAATTTTGAGGATAGAAACATCAAAAGAATTAAATAACCAATCAATAGTGTTTTGTTTATAATTCTTGATCGAAGTAACCAAATGATAAACCGTAAAATTCTTTGGAAAGTTAATTATCTTTCCAACGATGTAGGGCTTGCGTTTTAATTCCCTATGGATCAATACCAGATATTTTTTTTAAAGTTATCCTATGAGTAGTAGATTCTACCAACTGACCTATCTATAAAGATTCATCCATGTCAGTTGGTAGAAAACTCCGATTAAGATGATTCAAAATCCATTAGAAAACTAACTCAAATACCTTTTCAGCCATATAAGGCTCATATTTTAATTCATTGTAGATTAACACCAAAATGTTCCTACATTCACGTCTTATGCTGGAAATTTAGAACTAAGCAATCGGTAAAGAGTCGGTATAATATTTGATGAGAAACTCTGATTAAAGTAAATCAAATTTTGTTGGAAAGTCAACTTGAAGACCTTTTCAACCATATATGACTCATATTTTTATTCATTCTGGATTGATCTCGGTGAAATTTAAAGTCGGTCATAGTGCAATGAAGTAATTAGAAAAGTGAGTTAATGTTAAAAAAAAAAAAAAAAGAAGGGAAACGTCGTTATATGATTCGTGTTGGCTATTGACTATTCTAAAGCCTCTTGAATAAATGAAAATAGTGAAGGGTAAATGAGGCACACGGCAAGCACAAATAAGGGCTGAAAACCCGTAGGTTGCATGGAAAGAAATGGTGAGGAAAAGTCAAGGATTTCAACTAACCAATGAGAATTTAGGGAGGAAAAAAAATGGAATTTTTCCATGAATGTTATTGGTTGATAATTTGCCTTGCATAAAAATGAGATGAAGCAAAGGAAGCTCTTAAAACTAATCAACATGATCAGCTATAAGAACCCCGAAATTTTGCTGAACAATCCGCGGGATGACGGAACAAAGGAGCTGAAGTTGGTGAGATTTTTCATTATTTTTAACCCAATTATACTTGACTTTGACTATTTAACATTTTACCAAGGGTTAAATATGAGACAAATTAGCTAGAAGACATGTGAGTAAAGGTTAGACAGCAACAAAAGAGGGCTGGGAAGCGTGAATTGGAAGTCTAATTTTTCAGCCATACAAGTTGTATACACATAAGCTAAGTATTAATTTAATTGTTAAACTTATAATGGTAATTAGCCAACACCCTAGGGGATATTTTTAGCCAAGTGCTGAATGAATTTTAAGTTTCATCCTTGTGTATTTTGCTGCCCTAAAACAGAAACCAAACCAGAAAAGAAAGAAGTAGAAGAGGTGAAAGATAGAAAGGAGAAGGAAGAAAGAAAAACAAGGAGAAAAGGAGGAAGAGGAAAGAGAAACTTATACCTCATATAGTAACCCTTCTAAACCCTATTTTTACTCTCTCAAATGCCCTGAATAGCTGCTGAAAATTGGAGGAAACAGCAGCCAAAAAGAATAGAACCGAGACAGGGTAGTAAACAGGGGAAGCAAACCTTGAGAAAAGAGAAAAAAAAAAGAAAGGGAAGAAGAAGGAATCAGGTGGGGGGAAAATCCAGATTTAAACACCATATATTGATCTCCATAAACACCAAATTTCAACCCCAAAAACACCTGAAGTGGTGCTGCAAACCGAAGCAAACAGCCAGCCTCCCCTGAACCAAAAACAGGGCAGGTTCGGTTTGAAAGAAAGGAGGGGAAAAACCACCACCAAAACGACCTCAGCTGCCCTTGGTCAAGAAGGACCGATTGTAGCTTTCTTTTGTCTAAATCGTGTCAAAATTTCAGAGCAAACGGACCTCATTTGATAGGTGAAATCTGACCTGGAAGTTTCTGCTGGATAAGGTAAGCTTCAACAAGAAATTTCAGTTTTTCTTAAGCTTGATATATATGCTATTTTTTATTGTTCTAAGCTTAAATTTGATGTCAAAATGCGGAAAAAAAAAAGGTCCTTAAGGCACTGTTCGAAGTTCGGTCTTATGGGTTTTTATGATGAAGGTTGATGGGTTTATTTAAAAATGAGATATGAGTGTAAGAATGATTCTAAGTTTAGCCATAATACCGGTTTTGAAGAAAACTTAGATGAAATTTATGATAGGTATTCGACCACCTTAGGTTTTATAGGGTCACAAAGTTTGGACAAGGTTAAATAAAATATATACTAAGAATTGACACGTGAGAATGACACTGGAATGATTAAAACCCAAAGAAAGTGCCCCGAGTGCCAAGGGTGTGCTCGGCTAGTTGAAGGGCACTGTTAAATTGAGACTAAAATGATAATAATTTAATGATTTAAATTGGAATATTGAAAATACTGGTATAGTTAAAATTGAAAAAAAAAAAGCAAAAAGATCGTGAAATGATCATCTTGGCCTTGACAGAAAAGTAGTGAAAAACTACTTCATTGGAGTAGATTAAGGTTAGAATGACATTCTTTGAAGTGTAATAAGATATAATTGTTATTGAATGACATTGTTTGAACACTGGTTATAGTTAAGGAATCCGTTGGAGAAAACTTGAGCAAAGAAAGGATAATAGCGATTGAGCTGCAATCGAAGGATTGTCATGTGAAATAGCTAGGAGTGAGGTAAGGGATGAGTATAAGAGATGTAGGGAAACTATGGTACATGATTTAATAAAATGTGTCTTTATTGAATTTGAAATGTTGAGATTTGGTGTTGGAATGAAATCTAGTGTTGGAATTATAAACTTCGTTTTCATGCAAGAAGATTAGGGAAAAACTACACCGTTATACTGTCGAAATTTCATAAAATATAATAAAACCTTTAAAATCATTATTTAATAGCATAAATTTTATTTAAAAATAGAAGAAAAATATTTTAGAGGGTTAAAGTTCAAAAGTGAGTTCATATACATGCATAGATTTTTATAATTTTATTTTGTACTAATTTTAATGATTATCATGCTAAAAATGCTTTATCCATGTTTTATGCTGTTGAGGAATGTAAATAAAATATTTTGAACAATTACTTCTAAATTGAGAATATTTAATGAATTTTTATGCTTCAATTATATTATTTTACAATTTAAATATTCTATGGACTGACTAAAGTTTCATGTTATTGAATTTATCTTTGTAAATTGCTATGAATTCTCTATATACTGTTTTGAGACTGTTGGCCTCATAGCTGCTTATTAGCACATGCACTACTGTTACTATTACTGTAGCTAATTGATTTTAGCCCTTTCAATCAGTGTCTCAGGTGACACCTGGCCCGTGTTCACCTATAGATACCCTCCGACTATGGCCATATGTCCTTATGCATAAGTCTATTAGGTGCTGCCTTGTCACCGCCATTTTATCTGGGGTGGCAAATTCCTAGACATTCGGAGCACTCCCAGAAAATATATGTTACAGATTTGAGAATTGATTTTATTTATTGAATGTGTTTCTTAAATTTTATTACTGTTTACTGAAACTGATTTTTGTATTGTTTACGGAGAAATAAATTATTTTGTTACTTGAATGAATGAATTTATCATTAAAGGTTGGCTTACGAATGTTTATTGAACTATGCACGTTGATTGAACTATTTAATTTCAAATGAAATCCCTATAGTCAAATTTAGATGCCGAGACACGTGAGGTGCTCCAAAACATCCTTATATACTCAACCTGATTATCTACCCGATTATAGTATCTTTTCCCTGCATCGTGCCTAATCTAAATGCTTCATTGATTTTATATATAAATATTGATTTGATATCTGCATATAGTTTTGCATAGTATTAGTTCTTTTATACGAATCTTTTACTGGGCATAAGCTCACCTCCCTCTTCCACTTCACAGATTATCTGCGATAGTTGCCGTTATAGTGAGAGAGGACTTTTGACTATATTTCCTTCAAGGTTTCTGCTTTGTAACTTGGAGGTATACACTGTACAACTCTTTAAGTATCCAGACTTTAATTTGTACAGTACCTTAATTATGTAAACGGGATGTAAACTATAATGAATTGGATGCTAAGTATAGTCTTTGTATTATGACAACCCGTGTAGATTTAAGCCTAACGATAATATTTGAGGTTATTATATACTCTGTTTGAGGTGGTTACCTAAGTTTAATTATGGAATGGTTTTAGTTAGACTAAACGGAATTGAGTTAAAAACAAAAGAAGAAAATATGCTTTTCGTAAGTAATTGAATTGGGACCTATTTGAATTATAAGTAAAGTTTAGCTTGATAGTGAAATTAAGACACCGAGCACAACCTAATAGAATAGATAAAAGGAAACAGAATAGATAAAAGGAAAAAGTTTGGATTTTTAGGAAATTGGGACGTTACATAACCCCAAACTCAATTATTTATGCATGTTTTGAAAAATGTGCAACAATTTCAGAAATGACGATTTAATCCATAAGCCATTAGAATTTTTGTGAATAACGATCAACCTAAATGAACTTTTGAACCACTATCTATACTAAATAATTCTAAATGAAATATAGTTTTAGAACATGTAGACAGATGGAATAAATAAGATGTAAAAATAGAAATTTACGCAATTTTACGATTATGGGTATTTCGATAATTTCACTCAAATCAATAACCGAACCTCAACAAAAGCTTCACCAACCATTAGAGCAAACTAAATAAAGATGTTTTATGATTAAATAAAATATTTTTGAGATTAGATAGACTGTTTTCAACAAAGTCAAACTTTATGGGCAAAATTGGAAAGTTTCATTAAGTATAAGAGCATTTTAGTAATTTTGCAAGAGAGATATTTTAAAATAGAAATTTCTACTTATTTCTACACCATGGCCGGCCATCATCTTCAACATCTCTCGTGTCCACCATAGCTAGAGCTTGAAGGAAAGAAAAGCTTCCAAAACCTAAAACTAAACCAAAACCGAAAAATTCCTTAACAAATCCTGTTTATTTTTCGATGTTCTTTCTTTTGGTACCAATATCTCTTCCTAAAGTGGCCAAAATAAGACTCCAAGCTCTCTCATAGCATTCAACCAAGGTAAGTTGAAGAACCTTAAACTTTCTATGGTTTTCTAGTTAATTATCATGTGATTAAGTTGTTTCCATGCTCCTTTAAGCTTGAATCATGTTGAAAACATGTAATTGGGCAATTGAGGTTTTCGGCCACCACCCATCCTTCATGCATGTGATGTGTTTTGATGAGAATTTATTGTAGAAATAATGTAGGAATTATGGAAAGTATCAAAATAAGCTTAATTAAGCTTAAATGGAAGAAATACTAAGTATGGGAAGAAGGAACCCATTCAGCCATGACTGGGGGAGCATGAATTTGATGCCATTCAATGTGTAACTTGTGTAGAAGTAGGGTAGACATTTGGTAGAATTAATTTGGAATTAGAAAGGAAGCTTAAATTGAAGAAATACCAAGTGTAGAGACAGAAACTATTTGGCCAACATAAGGGGAGAAGGAAATCATGTTTATTTCAATATAATTTAGGTCCTAAAATAATGTATGAATTATTCTTAGACTGTAGACGCGATCGAAACCGAAAATAGAATTGTCTAGTAAAAGTTGTAATTTTAGCACAGTAGAAATTAGACTGAATTTAGAGCTACAACAGACAATGCATTAGCATTTAAATTGTTAATTATTCTTTTCATTAAAGCATAATGAATTTACCAAGTTTAAATGATAAATCTATAGCCCCAAAGTCAAGAGGTGCTACCAATGCTGAAAAGTCGGATACGGACAAATTAAGAGATAAGAGATATTTGTATGAAGCATAGGAATACTTCGTTTGCATGATTTTGATAAAAACTGTCTTCTGGTGAAATTGGAATTGATGTTTGGATTGAAATTGAAATCTGGAAATTGTGGTTTAAAGTTGAGTTTCGTGCATGAAGGTTAGGTTTAAACAAAACGTTATGCTGTCGAAAATTTCTTTAAATTAGCCTAAACCTTTCAAAACCATCCTTTGGCATGATGCCTAGAAATAAAAGAAATTTATTTTAAATACGTGAATTTTAGTTCTTGAATAAGACTTATCTAATTAAATCACAAAATTCAATATATGATTGAATAGTTTTAAAGAAATGTATATATCGCCTTAATGCTTGAATATTTCTATATTATGACATTTAAACAAATTATCTTGAATATTAAATAATGTCTTGAGAACATGTTTTATGAATTATTATTTAGATATATTGATTTTAAGAATTTAAATTTATGAATTTGATTTCATGAGTTTAATTCTATGAATTTCTTTAAGACATGATTTATTAGATTTAACTCCGAAAACAAATCAGAAAATATTTATAAAATGTTTTGAGACTGTTGGCTCCATAGCTACCTGCAGGTACATGCATTTCCATTCCGTTCCTATGCTACTAATTCTAGCCTAGTCTTTAGCTCCCAAAAGTGTCACTTGGCTAGTGTACATACTGTGGCCCCCTAACTATGGCCATACATCTACTATAGTGCATGTGTCTATTGGGTGTAGCTTAGTCTCCATTAACTTTATACTGGGGTAGTAAATCTCTAATTAACTTAGATCCAGGCACTCCTAGATTTGATATGTTTCTAATTCGATCTGTTCATTTTCTATGCTTTATGATTTGTTTAATATGTTTTGTGAAATTACTTATTTGAAATATTTGTTAGAAAATGATATAAATACGATTTATAATGTTTACGGAGTAATTTTTATTTCTTATGTATGTAAGTACTGTTTATCAAAATATGAGATTTATATTTGAATTTGTGATTTAATTTGGTAGCATTAAATTCCCTATAGTGGACTTGGATGCCAGGATACATAAGGTACTTCAAAGTATCCTCCCATACTCACTTGAATATCTAATCTACTATAGTATCCTTCCCGTTAGATCGTGTCATTTGATTTTAAGATTTTAAACTCATGGTTTTGTATAAAAATATGTTTATTAAATTGATATAGAATACACTGTATCAGCTTTTGTATAAATATTCCTTACTAAGCAAGTTAGCTCACCTCTTTATTTTTTACTCCCAAATTATCTGCAATAGTTTTGGGTCTGCTTTTTTGGAGGACCTGATCTTCAGTATTCCTCAGGCGACTTTCCCGTTTTGTCGAGGTATACTAGATTTACTTTTATGTATTCAGACTTTTGTACAGTATAAGTTTATGTAAAAAATACTTGGGATGTAAATTACTACTTCTACTGTTATGTATAAATTGAAATTTTGAATCCTGGGTTTTGCATAAAAATAATTAAATTCATTTTGGGTCTAAGTTTGACATGACAGATAGCCCAATTGTATCTGGTTTGTTTATGTGATATTAGTAAAATATATGATGTTTTGAACCGTTACACAAGAAGAGCTATAAGAATGATCAGCATCAATATACTTGGAAAAAGGTGCTGTACCACCATGATTCAATAAACTTTCCCAACCAAATGGTCCCTATGGAGAGGCAAGAAATCTAATAGGTAAAAAAAAAAAACCATCAAAAGATATAAGGTGGTTTCTTAACTACTAAAATGGTTGCCAGTAAATTAGAAGGCTAGTGATTTTTAATTCTTTGGATACAGCAAAGGATGCTTGCTAACTTCTAGCACCAAATATTTGCAAAAGAATTTTACTCATCTTAACAGTCAACGGTTGAGCTTAACTGCTTATATGTGAACCATAACATTGGTATTGTGTTAGTGGTTTCAGCCTCAACAGAACTAAAACAATCTGAATAGATGGATCCTAAAGGATTCTTTTATGCACGGACTAGAAAAGACAAACCAGAGAGAAGCCTCATGGTAAATCTAACTTTATACAATGAGCAACGCCAACTTATATTAAAAGGAAAGTGCAAAATAAGGCCATAAGGTTCATTGACATATCTGCAGTCCTATCACCCATACTCTTTAATCTTTTCTAAGTTTTCCTCTCTAATAGCGCACCAGGAAATCAGAAGAAAAACACTGAGTTTACAGAAAGCAATTGTAATTCAATCTTGAACAATTTCCATTTGAGAACAGGATTGCCTTAAGGAAAGAGCCTTTGAGCCCCAAATTTCACCATTCCCCACAAATGCAAAATATGAAAAATACATTGGCTTACAGTAAAAGCCTTCTCCTACAAAGAAGGGCCTACATATAGTAATATTCATAATAATGATTGAATCAAATGGCCTTTTTCTCCCCAATGTACCACAACAAATCAGCAGCTCCTAAAGCCAAAATATACCTACTCAAAAATAGAATTTTTCTAGCATTTAATATTTACCCATCGAATGGTAAACTAACATTCTCAAAACAGAAGCAGAGCACATACATTTCCCGTTCTTCCCTCAATCAAAATGAAAGAGAACAAATAATAAGCTGCAACAATGAAGTGGACGTTTACAACACTAATACACTGCTACAGAGCAACTTATAAGCTGATACTATATGCCAAGGAAGAACATAAGAACAGGTCAATAGAATTACCTTCTGACAGGCACCCCCAGCTTTGGTTTTGCAAAGACAGCAATGAAGTGAACAAGGCAGAAGCTGTGGCACTATGCAATGGCATCGAAGTTACTGCACCACCCAATTCAACTGGGAGCCTAAAAGAGACACATCAAACAATTCTTCCTCACATCTTAGAACAAATCAACAATAGATTTCCATACAAGATTTCTCAAATAATCACGAGAAGCAATACAAAAAGTAAGAGCAAAATACCCAGTATATTTTATAACAAAGAAACGAAACAGTAACGTTGAGGATGGAGGCTAACCTGGAATAAGTGAGATTGGGGAGAGAGGAGCGAGATGCAGGCGTCGGCTTAGGAGAGAAAAGGCCAGCCAACTTATTATTAGCCGCTCTTGAGGATGGTGAATGGATCAAAATGGTCTTGGCTGAAGCACAAGAGAACTGTAGGGTTCTTCTTCCACAACTAGTTGCCATGTTTCCCTTGCCTTTCCCAAAAACCCTGAAGCCTCAAACCTTACGATTTTATTTTATTTTAACTAAGAAATAGTTGTGGGTTGGCGCTGGATCTTGGCCCAGAGTGTGAAAGACGTTTGCTTTTGAAGTTAATATTTCTATTCCTTTACATTGTGCCAATGGATATATGTTTTCATGGCTGAAAATTGGTTTGGATTAAAACTCTATTGCAAGTTCCGACGTATCGGATTGAACTTCAATAAGGGCCCAACGAGTCTTTTTTTGGTCGAAACTCCCTGATATCTACTTTCGGTGACTATTTCGGAGTCGAGAAAGACAGAGCATGGTTAGGCAGTCCCCCTCCCAACATTGACACTCTATACACAAGTCAGGATTCGAACTCGGACCTTGCTTAAGGAACGAGAGCCACTAGCCACTCACGTCAATCAATTGTTGATAGGCCCAACGAGTCTTTATGTGGTGCCTATCAAATCGAAACCCATGGATCATAGAGGTTAGGATTTTTTCTAGGCTAAAATTTGTATTGTTATCTATAATCTATAATAAATACATATAAAAAAACTCCTATTAATATTAATTTGGCATGCGTCTTTCTTTCTTTTTTTGAGTTGGTTTTTTTTTTTATAAATACTAGTATTTTGGTCCATGCTACACCATGGTTTCTAACAAACTAAAACAATACCGAAACGATATATTATATAAGTTCATAAATTTTGACTTAACAATAAAGTCAACTTAAAAATACATGACTAAACGTAGGCTTTCATGGTTCACTAAAAATAAATTTCGAAATATGATTTCTGGAAAATGTTTACATTTTTTGGAAAACTAAACAACATTTTTTGGAAAACTAAACATTTTAGGTTGTTTAATTGAGTTAATAAAAAATATTTTCTATAGTTTGGTTGTTTTTTGAAATTTTTATTTTATTTTTTAAAATGATATTAACATAACTAATAAAATATTAAATAATTATATTTTGAAAAAAATATTTAATATTAAAAATATTGCATTATTAAAAATTTAAAAGAAAACTACTTATTATTACTCATGTTAATATTTTTAAAAATTTCAAGTAATTTTACTATTTTAATATATACATATAAAATATTAATAATATATTAATATTTATTTTTGAAATATAAAAAATATTTATAATATTAAAATAATTATATTTTACTCTAAAAGTATTTATTATTAAAATCATAAAAAGAATTATTTATTTATATTTATTATTAAAATATTAATACAAAAATATTTGTAAATAAAATATAGAAATATTATATCTTAAATTAAAATATAAATAAATTATTAAAATATTAAATATTAAAATAATAAATATATTATTTATTAAATTAGTATTTATTATTAAAATAATATTATTATTATTGAAATATTAAAACTATTTAAGATTCATAATGTACAAAATAATATTTAAATTAAAAAAATTTTGAAAGATTTTTAATGTTAATATTTTAATGTATAAAATTTTTAATCTAATTAAATAAAAATATTTTATTAATATAATATATTTTATGTAGGCTTACAAGAAATCAAAGTTTAAAAAAAATCATATTCAATGTCTAACTTAAGTAGAATTACAATCACAAGCATGGTAAATAACCTTAAACATAGACAGTTATTTTTTGAAAAATGTCTTCCCCTTTAAAGAAGTGCAAGACAATTTCTAGAAAAATAGCTTAATTTTCTGTTATCCAATAAGTTATTTTCCATTGATCAACCAATTTTTTGCCAGTCAAACACCAAAAAATGCAGAAATCATTTTAGAGAACCAAATGGAGCCATAAATTTAAAATCATTAAGCATAAAATATGTTAAAAGTATCGTAAATATTTGATAATTAACTTAAGTTTAATGTAAACAATACACAATTAAACATAAATTTAAAGTTAGAGTAAATTGCACTCATGATCCTTATAGTTTAGGCTTTATAACAAATTAGTCCTTAGATTTTAAAACGTAACAATTTAGTCATTAATGTTACATTACTGTAACAAATATGTCATTCAATCAATTAAACCGTCAATGGAAGTATTAAATACCAACTAAACTACATGTGGCCTATAGGTGTAGTCTATTTACTTTTTTTTTTCATTTTTCTTGTTCTCTTTCTCTTTCTCTTTTTCTTTTTCTTTTTCTTTCTCTTTCTCCTCTTTTCTTCCTTCTCTATTTTTTTTTCTTGTGTAACGAACAAAAGAAAAAAAAAGATAGCATCCATTGTAATTTTCTTCTTCTCACAATTTCTTTTTTAGTTAAAACTCTAGGTACAGGGGAAAGAGCGAGAAATTTCATATCTATTTTAATTTTTTTACCATTAAATCCGAAGAAAAGAAATCAATGGATTTGGTTCATTGAATAGTAAAGGTTAAAGAAGGCCAGCATTTTGATGAAAGTGAGCTTTTGTTTTTTTGCGAATACATATTTCTTTTCTCTCATTTTGATCATTTTTACTTCCACGATTTTAAAATTGGTTACATTTTCTTTATGTTAGTATTGATGGGAGAAACTCGGATTTGTGTGGTTTCTTTTGGTGATTGATGAATTGGGAGAAATTTGAAAATGAGTGTTTGATTTGTTGAAATGAAGTTGATCATTTGGAAATGAATAAAGAATTGCAAAACAAAAAATTGTTAAGCTTTTCTGTGTACTTGAAACTCATGGCATCCATACTTATTTTTTGTAATTTATAATGCTTAATTTCTTTATCAACTTTGCATATATTGGTTTGTAATTTATTGGCTAGTGGAATTTCTTAACAGTGGCAAGTGGTTTTTATATGCATGAGACCATAACTATTAAATCAAGATACGTATCATGAATCGAAATTTTATTTTTAAGAATTGAGTATCGTATCAAACCGTAAAATACGATAAATAATTTTAAAATTAATTATAAATAATATACTCACGTATAAGATAAATAAAAAATAAAAAATATTATACATATTAATAGGATTAAGTATATGATAAAAATAAGAAGTTTGATTATTTTCAAACTCTTAACATACTCATTAATAGTATATATTTTTTAAAAATATTTTCATATATTTTTTATTTTTAATGTACTAACTTAAAGTTTTTTTTCTCAATATTTTAAGATTAAATTATATAGAGAATATATTTTGAATTATTATCATATTCACTGCCAGTGAAGTTTGTTAACTCCAAAAGCAGGGTTAGGATGATGACACATGTCCAATTTAATATATTTTTATTTTCTTAATATTTTTAAAGGACATGTGTCATCATCCTAACCCCGCTTGTGGAGTTAAAAAACTCCATTGGCATTGGATAGCATAATAATCCATATATTTTTAAGTGTTTTTTAGGTTAAAACACTATTAAAATTGCATTTTTAGCTTAATGAGTCAGATTAAATTTTTATTGGGCTTGGCCCAATTTCAATATAAAGCGTATTGGTGTATTATACGAGGCGCATTGATTCGCTCGTATATCGATAGATACGCTACCTGTCGTAACATCTAGGTTTAGGGACCTGATCTCTCGACTTAAATTATTTGAAAGGGAAGGGAGTCACCACTAATCTTTTTTATATAGGTGTGATTGGCCACCTATTTGACTCCAAGGATAAATATTGATTTACATTGTAGAGACTAAATTCGAGAGTACGTTATGCGTGGGGAAGGATTAGCACCCCCATGACGCCCATCTGATGGACGATACTATTTAATCTTGCGTTCTTTTAATATTGGTCTAAATTAGTGGTCTTTATCTAATATCAAAGATTTTTTTGTGTGTGTTTCTCCACCATTCTGATGAAATATTAGTATGCCTTAAGAGTATTCGAAGAAAATCTTTCATCTCTCCGAAATGGTTCCATCATCGGCAGTTCGTATATATAAAAACTTTTTATCGTCTGCCATTTCAGACTTACTATGAATGTATATTTTTATGTAGATTTATTAGATTATTTGAAGTCTATATTTTTGGACTGATATTTAAAGAAAATAGTTTTAGTTTTTTGAAAATTTTAACTGTCCATTATTTTGGACAATTAGATTTTAAATATTAATTTAAATTAAAATTTTGATTGTCCACCATTTAGGACAAAGAGTTTTAAAATATTAATAAACTTATTTATTTAATTTGCAAAATTTTATTGTCCATTATCTTGGGAAAAATCTTAAGTATTTATAAACTAATTCAACAAAAAAATATATATACATATTTATTGTCCACTCCTGCTGAACTGTTGCTGAAGACCAGCAAATTGAAAAAGAAAGGCACTTTCTGCAGCCTCTCTTGGTCCTCTTTTTGTTTCCGAGCTTAGTTTCTTCAAAATAAGCTTTTACCATTGTATGATGAGTGTAAGGCTCGGGTATCTAAGGATGCCGAGGTTCGAGCCTCAGAAAACGCATTCAAGGCATTATCCTGAGTTCTTCAAGAGCCTTGAAGTAAAGCCGTGAGGGTGGGCGACCTCCTAAAGCGGACAATACGTTGTTGGTGAGTGTTGGGCGACCGCCTACTCTTGCTGTCAAGGTAAACTTGGGGCGAGGAGCCTAGGGGATACTTGCCATCAACCTGGTGATACGGGCGAGGCCTTGACGATGTTGTAAGAGTAAACCTGGGGCGTGGATCGCCAAGGGGATGCTTGCCATCGGCCTGGTGATCGGGTGAGGCTCTTATAGTTACATAAGTCAGACTTCTCCCCATTGTTCAATTTTTGTGTATTTCACACGTAATAAAGGAAATAGTATTGTGGGCCCCATAAGCCCTACAGTGCCCCGGATGGATGTGAGATTGGACAGATACTGTACGGAGAGTCAAATAAGCCTATGGTAAGAATCTAGAACCCAAAATCCTTAATTTAGATTATTTTTAAGAAGTGTGCCAACAAATTAGAAAATAACGATTAAAGACATAGTTCAGTGGAACTTTTGTAAATAACGATCAAACTAAATTGACTTTTGACCTACTGACTGAAGTATGATAATCTATGTATAAATAAGTTCTAGGCTATGTTAATAAATAGATGAAATCGGTGGTGGAATAAAAAAGTTACACGATTGGCTTGGTAGGGGTATTTTCATAATTTCACCTTTACGATCAGTCAAACCTTAATAAAACCCCGTCCATTCATTAAATTACGTTTAATAATAATATTTAGTGATGAAATACAATAATTTGGAGTTATTGAATATTTAGAAATATTATGAAAGTTTAAAGGCAAAATTGTCCAAAATTATTATAGCTGTGGGCATTTTGGTCATTTTACTATTAAATGAAGATTCTAAATAATTCTCCAAACTTAAGGGGCCAGCCACACCTCATCATCGTCAACCTCAAGTCTACCTCCATTAACAAGCTTAGTGAAGAAAAGAAAAAGCTTAGAAAACACCTAGTAAACTACCTTAAATCACAAAAATTTCTAATCCAAAGTTGTTCTAAATTCAATTCTCTACAAGCCCATAGTCATATCTTATTGTAAAGTGAACAAAATCAAGAGGAAAGAGATCCCACCATTTTCGGCCACACTAAGGTAAATCTATACTTTCATTTTTCTTTTAAGTTCTAATGATAGAAAATGATGAAACCAAGTGTGTTAAGCATGATTCTAGTATTGAATTGAATTAAATCACACTCTAGTGTCCCCTTAGGGTTTTGGCCATGAATGGAAGGTTAGGAATTCTTATGTTTTGATGCATGAAAAATGATGCTTGATTGATGAAGAATAAGGATTAAGCATAAATTAATCGCTAAATTGTTGAAATATCATGTTTAAGGCATCAAGTAGGTTTTGGCCATGGCAAGGGAAGTATGATATGTTGCTCAATTCGATGTGTTCTAGGTTCCATGAGACTGTATAAATTAAGAGGAGACTATCGGTGTAATTGGAATTAAAATCAGAGTTGATTTAGGTATAGTTATGTTTTAGCACTGATGTAAATTATACTGGTTTAATAATTTCTGTAGACAATTATCATCTGGTACAGTTGGCAAGTCAGTAGAAAAAGACAAGTAAAGGATGAGTATGGAAGCCGTAAAGATACTGTGAATGCATGTTATGATTTAAAATAATTTTATGAAATTGTTTTGAAGTCAATTGCTTTGGAATTGGTGAAATTATGGATATTGGCTGGTTTATAAATTGTTTTTTTTTAATGCAGGAAGGCTAGTTTAGAAACAACTATTATATTGCCAAAAATTCTAGAAATTCTATGAAATTATCTTTAATATTCTTAAATATTAGAAATAAAGGAATTTCTAAGTGATTTTTATATTTTTTATAAAAATTGCATATTTTTATTAAATACTGAAAAATAATATTTAAAAATTCATGTTAATGAATTTTATGTACATGAAAGCACCAGCATACAATTATAAGTGTTCTACAGATAAATAGAATATTTTTAGAAAAGAATACCAAACTATGAATATTTTATAAATTTTTATTTCTAAATTGATTATATTTTTCAATATATTTATTTATGGACTAATTGAAGATATTATCACTGAAATTGATTTCATAAATAGTGTTTCTATTGTTTACAAAATATTTTGTGAGTGTGAAGCCCCGTATCATGCTGATTGTTGCTGTTACTATTGTTGTTGCTGATAGACCCACCAACTCTTCAGCTTTCACAATTGTCACCTAGCGAGTGTACAGTGTGGACCACTGTGACTATACCCATATGTCGTACTGTTACTGTTTCTCCCTTATTGGGATATTGTTATGGCATGATATTCATTGGTGTTGCCTGATCTCCACTATACTGTATTGTTTCACTGGACTAAATTTACTACTAAAATTGAAGTGACTGATTTATATATTGACTGTAATGTGAAATTTTAAAGTGTTTACTGTACTATTTATTGACATGATTTCAATTAAAGTGTTTATATATTGTTTATATATTGAAAAGTGCATGAAATAATTTCAAACGATTAATCTGTTTACACATGTCATCTTCAGCTATTTATTCCCTATAGTTGCTACTAAAGACTGGGACACGAAAGGTATTTCAAAGTACCTTCCATATTACATTCGATTTCCTAACCGACTATAGAATCCTTCCTAATTTATACCTTAGTGTACCGTTATGAATTAATGTTTTATGGATATAGATTTTATAGTATCAGTTCTTGCATACGAATCTCTTACTGAGCATGTTAGCTCACCCCTTATTTTTCCACCTCACAGATTATCTGCAGTAGTATATCGTTCCACGAATTTAACTGCGCTTTTGGTACCCTAAGGTAGTAGTGAACTGATCTTGGAGGTATATTTTATTTCTTTTATATATTCAAACTTTTACGTATAGTACTACATTTGTATAATTATGTTAAAGGGATGTAGAATATTGAATTATACTGGAAATGAGATTACTGATGTAAATATTATTATCAATTATAAATAGAATTTTGTTTAAAAAGTGATTTACCATTAAAAGTGAGTGTAATAAAGGCATCACAGACAGCCCAACCGACTTACTGTATGTGTGATTATGAATAATTACTGTATATTACGGAACATTGCAGTATTAGAATTCAATAACCATGAGGACAAGGAAAAAAACATACCGGCACATCTGGTTGCCATAAAGATTTCTCAGCAAGTTAATGAGAAATCGAATTTCTCAGCAAGTTAAGGAGAAATCTGAGGGTTGACAATGAAAGTTACACATTGGATCAGTGCTGAGTTTTATTTTCTTACTAAACGGCCACACTGATCGGTGCAAAACTGCAAGTGCACAGTATCGTAGTTTTATAGTAAAGTGATGAGAAGAGTATCGTCCTCAGGGATTGGTAACTTACTTTTGACAAATACCAAAATTTTGTTTATCTCGATTTTATCTAGAGAAGTCACTAAGGTTGTTGTAATTGGAATTTAAAATAAAATCAAATTTAAAGAAAATAAACAGAGAGAAAAAAAAATATATATGTTGTTCAAAGATCAATTTAATGGAAAGAAAACTTCTAGGAAATCGATTTCACCTAATCCCTCATTATGCTTTACTCCTCTAGCTAATTTAATTTAATTTTCTCTGTTTGTTAGCAATCTCAACAAAAACATCCAAAAGCCTCTTTCGACAGTCAATTGAAACCTATCTTGTTCATCAATTTACACAAGAGTATGCAATTTAATAAAACAAGAAAGCATTAAGATCAATGATTTTAATACTACACAGGTTCATACAAGTCTCTCGATCTCTGTATTTACCTATGCTGAGATATTCAAGATCTATCCTATAATTCCCTCTTTCGACAGCAAATCACAAGATCAAAATCATCTAATTAATGGCCAGTTAATTAGAAGCAATAAACTCAGAATAAATCAGACAAACATGAAAAGAATTAATTCAAATTAACATAGAAAAGCAAGCATAGTTCAAAACTAGATTACATCGTTTTCCTAGAATAAAGAAAATTTAGTTCATGCTAAAAATTAAATTCAACATAAACGAATTCACCATCATTTTTCCGAGAAGAATTGAAGGGAGAAAAGAAAATTTAACACCCCCAAAAATCTGCTTCCTCTCGCCTGGGGTTAACGCCTCTGCTTCCTTTTTTCCTCTCGCCCTCTTTTCTGCGGCAGCTTCAATCTTTTGCCTTTTTATTCTTTTAGATGTGGTGCCCTTTTCAGCCCAAAACATGTCTTTTTCAGCCTATTGTTTCAGCCCAATACCTTGCTTTCTTTTAGCCCAACATTTTTACCAACTGTTTCACATCTCTTTTATTTGAATAAATCTTCATTTTCTTCAAATCTGCCATAAAATTAAATAACACTAATTAAGTCTAAAATAAACAAAAAATAAATAAAATTAGACTAAAGTTTAAAGTTGAGAAGTGATAAATTATGCTAAATTATGCAAGTCATCAAACACCCCCAAACTTAGAACTTTGTTTGTCCTCAAACAAAAAGAAAATAAAGTAAAAGACAACTATAGACACTATCAGCAAGACCCCATAGAGAAATATCATCACTCACCAAGCTATAATCTGAATTTAGATTTCATCACTAGTAACTTACTCTTTTAACATCAAGGATAGCAGAAAAATCAATCAAAAATTTAGCAATTTGTCAAACAAGAGTTAAGCATTTACTTCAACCTAAAGCTAAATCCTTGAGTGTGTGTATGTGAAATAGTCAAATTTAACTCCAAACCACCAGCAAATTCAGATAAAAGTCGAACAACTGAACTCAGAGGAATTCTCTCAAAACTTAACCCCATAAGTCCAATTTTCAGAAATCCTCTCCACTAATGTAATCAAACACCAAAATCAGAGATCAAAAGGTCTTTAATCAAGGTTGTAATTACAGGCCACAGGGTGAGGTCTAACAAAGGAATGAATATGGGAAATCAAAGCAAACTGGGAAAATACTTGGTAGAACGAACGATAAAAGAGATATCCACAAGATCCACACTATAGCTCTTTCTCGACAATATGCTCATACTGATGACAATATTGTTGCCATACTCAATAAGTGGAGCCCCTTTTTTTTTTTCTTTTTTTTTTTTGACACTTT